>JAWNZC010000340.1:3715000-5135000 GCA_035771165.1 Paragorgia papillata | reverse complement strand
ACAAAACAAGCAAACGTACAGCGACAGCTTATAGCCGGATTTCAGCGACTCCAGGTTGAATCTGCCTCCAGTCAAGTGATGAAAGCATCGACTGCCCATGTCCATTTTCTTGTGTTGACCCTTTTCAAGTACTTAGTACATAATATAACACGTGACACAAAAGCTACATGTACCGCCACATGCACGTCAGCCGGCGGTACAGGCGCTCCGTTTAGGGGGAGAGGAGGTTAAGAGAGGCAAGAGGCCGTGGCGCAACTACGCATGTATGTGGGATAGATTACTTAGAGAGATAGATTACTGTGGGATAGATTACTTAGAGAGGCCCATTTTTCCAGGCCGGGCCGTATAGCCACCAATTTGGTTAAGGCAAAGCGGTTTTAGTGGGGAAAGTTTAATGAAAAATCCCACACTCGTTCATTTTCATCGGTTAGACTGTTACACATAAATAGAATTTTAACGACGAGTTGTATCTAACTTTTTACTTAATTCTACAGTTCGACTTTTGCTCAGTGTGAATTGATGTTCGGAGACTTTGAGGTTTAAAAATAGTTTGAAACGTTATTCGAGCAAGATTACGTCACACATGGAATACCATGCACCCTTCACACTTGTAGTTGCGTCACTGGCTAGAGGGCTTGTTTCTCCACAAAAAGGGCAGGCAATTGTTAATAACCTATTTGCATTTGGACTCTTTTAAAAGTCCTTTTCGTACGTTTGCGAGCTTGGTATAATGTAACAGACGCGTTAGTATAGCTGGACGTACATCAAATTGAACCCCAGACGGTCGATCGGGGTCGAATCTGCATGTAATGATCTGGTCGGCATATGCGGTGGAAGATGTTTTATTAGGGCCCCTATGGAAAACTTGGAAATTATGGAAATTTAGGTCTCTAAAACAACATTTCCCGTATTCTATAACGACACGTTTGAGCAAAATTTTAATGGCGCATTGTGTCCCAAATGAATGGAGCAATGCATTGCATGCATGTCCCAATGAATGATGTACATTAATTACTACATTACATTACTTTAGCTCTTGTTTCTGATGTTGTATACATTCCGTAATTAATTCTTTGCATTGTCATTTTACACGTCGCCATTCGTCATGCACGTGCTATACGTAGTTTAGGGAGGCCCATTTAAGTAAAAAACATACTATACTACATGTAGTCATGCATAGTCATGTATATACATTAATACAGCAGTCTAACAGCAGTCATCAGTGACAGTGTCAAAGCTTCGTGTAACACATATGCTGACAATGCTACTGTATAATATTAGGATCCCTTTGCAGTGCGGCCATAGTTAGTGGAGGGGGGGGGGGGGGGGGGGGGGGGTAATTTGGAAGCTCCATTGTCTTTCAAGATTATGCAATGGTCATGTTGATGAACACAATAGTTCATGTTGGAGGAAGGCAATTGGTTGAAGAAAGGAAATTCTATGGACACGTGACGACGAAGGACTACACTAATTAAACCCGAACGTTCGTATTGGATGACTGCTTCATTATACAGAAAATACAATACGTTCAGTGACCGTGAAATTAGACAAATTGAACAAAAACTTGGAACGATGACTTTTGCCGAGTTTCCAAACCATCCCACTCCACTAACTATGGTGCGGCAAATAGTGGAGACGATATTAGCGTTCTGGCAGGCGGGGTTTAGCCCTCTCTTTTGCACAGATGGGTGGGGAGCTTCATAGTTTTCGCATAACATATATAATTTTAAATTAATAGACGTGCTGACGCAACAATTTCCACATTATGCCATCATAAATGCATATACCAATTTTAATTATGATCGCGAGCCATGGATTTGCACTGAATCGGAACTAAAAACACATGGTAATTTAGTACTGAGCCGTGATGTTTGCTTTCCGACTGCACAAACAGTAATGCACTTCTTAGTTTGGTTGTTTTTGGCTTTATGCTTAGCCTTATTGTCAAAGTAATTTTATTTGTTTGCTTTACGCTATCACCGCATTTGACAGTTTATCACGAACTAATCCTTATTGCTATTAGCTTTGTTCTGAGCATAAGCTGCAGACTTGTGACAACAAGGAAATTCTGATCCAAAGATCCGATGCAAACATTGTAATTCTCTTCTGGCCTCTTCTGGTTTATCTTGGTAATGAATGGTAGAAGACGTTCGGATTATTCATGGAAAATATCATATGTTCGTTTACTAAGATAAACAAGCGATGCACAGTCGGCGTCCAACCTTAATGAAAGGAAAGTAAAACTTACATACACATTTATAAGAAATTCAGCAATGGAAAGAAGACAAAACAAGCTCCATCCAAGCGAGGGAGATGTTGTTAGTGGGCAAAGTAGGATGGAAAAGGCGAAATACGTGCACACCGAAAATAATCTGAGGAAAACCTTGTCGAACATTAGCGAATCATTTAGACGGACAAACAAAAAACTGAGCGAGGAAACGGAAACACTTCGGGAAGAGTTGAATAAATTGCGCCAAAGCGTGCAGAAAGTTAACCGAGAAAAACAAAGAAGGATAGCGGGAGAATGTTCGAGCAGCCGGCGACCACACAGAGCCGAAAGGCTTCTCTGCGATGAGACGATTGTCAAATTAGAACCATTTGGTGGCTGCCAGAAGTTTGTTTACAAGAGAAAGCCACAGAAAGCAAAAGGGAGATATTTAACACCTCTCCAGTTACACGAAAACCGAAGAAGAATTATTGACAGCAGAGCACTCGAGAACCACAAGGATGGACAAGAACAATTGAAAAGAACGGACAGTCACACCCTACGCGAGATACAAACTCATCATAACACAACCAGTAAAACTGTTAGTGGACCACAGGCAAAGAAAACTATTGCGCTTGCAGACGACTATAACCATAGCAACGTCCCTGATCATTCCGTCTGGAAAAACACTCAACCATCATTAACTTCGCAAGAACTGAATAGTGGACCTAGAAAGATAATAGCAAGAATCCCCGTATGCGAATTAGTGGATATAGGCGATTGCGAGAAAGACTCTTATTCTTGCAGGGTAACCCAATTGCCGAGTAAACCACATTTTTTGCCTCCGTTGGAACGAATTCCAGAGGTTGTAGAACCCACAGGACGTTTCTCCCCAACTTTGAACTCCAAGACCTACAAGCCCGCCGCGCTTGTATACGAAGTCATCAGCGAGAATCATACTCGATTCAACATGAAGGATATTTATGAAAGAGAATATTAGACCCCGGTTTACATTTCCAAACATTTTGATACCGAATTCGTTTTGCCGTTCATACACACAAGAGAATGAATCTGGAATAAAAACTTCCCGATTTGGTCACGTATCCGTAGATTTTGAATTAGGAAAAAACAGTGGAAACTTTGTATCCAAATAGTTTTGAATCTAAAACAATACGTATAGCAGCTATTCGGATAAATCCGAATACTGTTGTAGTGTATAAACGCCGCCTATACTCAACAAATCCCAATACTGGGTACGAAGTGAATCCGGCTGAAACACTTACGAATCCGAAAACCTTTTCTCTAGTGTAAACTAAACGCGTGGTCTTATAATAAAAGGTTGAATGGAAAGAGTGGAACAACGAAATAAGAAATAGAAAGCAACAAGGTAGTAATTAAAGTGCCGAGATTTTTGGAAACAAAATACTGACGTCAGTTGAATGAAAGCGGACGACTCCACTTAGCAGAATGTGCGAAAACAGAACAAAGATCTAGAATTTTTTATTCGTTTTCGGGTTTCCGTCCAGGTCTCCGTTTTGGAAAGTCTCCGTTTTCACTGAAAACGAAGAATTAATTTCGAAAAGGCATTTGAAAGTGGAGACTTTTGACGACGTACCGTAGACTTTCGAAGGCTCTATATACGTTACCGTGTGGACTGTGAACGGATCTGAATACCATACAAAAACAATATTGTGTAGACGTAAATATATATTATGAGGCGTTCAGTTTTTTAATCAAAACGGAGCTGAGAGATTTCAAAACGCATACGTGTAGCCATGGTCTATGCAGTATTTCGTTAGTAAATATCTCACATAATTTAAAATCTATATCCAAAACACTGCATATATAGTGCCTACGCTGCAGCACTTTACTTTTTTACACTCCCGGAAAATTAATTATACAGATGGCACACATGTCAAATCATTGTGTTGACAATACTAATTTTTAACAATTAACACCACACGCGAAAAAACTCTTAAGAGATTAATCTATTTTATAATTTAGTCCGGTCGCGATGCATTATTCTTTAGTTCAGCCCATAATAGTGCTTGGAGTTACGTTGTAATACTTTGTTAATCCATTTGTACGGTTCCATAATCTTATATGATTACTGACTTTAACTCTTTCCGCATGTCCAAATATTGGTCTTTAGTATTTTATGTCGGCTAACGCCATATGATTTTGTATGCATCACTGGGGAAGCCCTCGGGATCAGGCATGAGTTTTTTAAAACTAATCTGTAAAACGGACTTTCTTGTTAGAAATTGGTCTTTAGTATTCAGGGCCATACATAGCGGATCAACTATATTGGCCACGTAGAGCCCGTAGTGATGACAACGGGCGTTATCGGACTTCCGGTGAAATTCACGTTGTTTATGGAAATATGGAAATTTGTGCACTTTCACGGTTATTGAACATATCGTGTTTCCTGAATATAATAGGTGGGCAATCATACAATAGCAACATTTAATTGGGTTCTGGTTCAATCGCTCAACTGTACTGTTAAATACTAATAAAGCTAAAACAAATAATTTGTGCACCATCCGAGTACCTTCCAACATGAATCGTAGTTCGATTGTTAACCACTTTGAAGTTTGTCGGGTTTCCAAACCACGTGTATTTTCTATTAACTATCATTAATTTTTACCAGCTGGAAACCAGAGAATATGTGTCACAGTCTGTGGTAAGTCTTTGAACGCTTTGTCCAAAACTAATTACCGACAAAAGCCGACAAAAGCCGACAAAAACCGACAAAATAAGAAAAACGAAATGCCGACAAAATAAAAAACAACGTGACACCGTTTTGCTGAACATTTCTATCTCAGAAACGAACTGCGAAAATTTTTTTTGAAGAAAATGAAATGCTTTGTTGTTAAGTCGCACCAAGTGAAGCCCTCTGGTTTTAATTTAAAAATTCACAACTATTAACGGTTTATGTTTATCGCGAAACCAAAGACACCATTGTATTCTACAAATTCATAGCTTTCTAACGATATCTATTTTATTTTTGTGGCATAAATTCTGACGAATTATATTGAGAGCGCTTTACAGAAATGATCCTTCAAACCTTAACGAAGACCTCCTGCGAAGACCTAATTAAGCTGGATTTCGATTCCGCTATACAGTATACGTAACCGCTGGCATAAAAGATCGACTTCAGTTTGTCGACCTTGTTGCTATGCAACGTAATGCTCCGCCATTTTGAACGCGCATTCTGTATTTTCATGTAAAAATTTCACTCCTGACTGCTCAATAAAACCGAAATTGAAAGAAATAGACTAGAATGTCTCGCTCTGTCCCTTGGCGGCGAAGTTGTCCAGATAAGGTATCCTCTCGTATTCGGCGTGCTTCTCGTGCTCAGATTTACTTATTACGTGCAACTGGACCAACGGGATTTCTGCTAACTGCTGAAGGTGACGAACGAAAATTCAAGGTACATGGTCATGAGTAAATATTAAAAAGAGGCGATAAACCCTTTGTTGGTCAGGTTTAAAATCATAGTATATTATTAGACGGTAAATCTGGTATTTGACTGGAATTTATAGGGTTTTCGTTTGCAGGGTTTATAAATGCTGTAGATTGTAGTTGGTTAAAAAATATATTAAATGCGAGTTGTTTTATTAGTATATACATCTAATACATGTAGTAATAATAAAGTGTTATAATGTTATCATAATATATAATATGAAAATACATAAACAATATTTCTTAGTATTATCGGGTATTATAAACCAACTTGCGGATTGTTCACTATTTGCAAATGGATTGTTCACTATTTGCAAATCCTGCATTCTGATTGGCTGAACTACTCACTGTTTATTGGTGATAGATTACTATATACAGTAATAGTAAATGAGAAACTTCTGGTATTATTAGTATAACAGTTTCTGAGCTTTTTTTTAACCACCACCCCCTCCTCCCCCCCCCCCCCCCCCCCCCCCACACACACACACACACCTGAGATATGGTCTAATGATTTTCCACAGATTTTCTCTGACTATTTGTGAAGTCCCCTTGGCCCCCACTGTTTAGAAGATATTTGGTGTCTGTTTGTTCGTGTTTTGTCAAAATGGTGCATTTTACTTCAACTTGTTGGAAAATGACTGCAATGATTGCCATTAAAAATATTGGTATAATTACAATATTGGTAAATCCATGTATAACTATACTGGGAATAATTGGTATATCAGCATACTGATCATCCCTAGTCTGTATAATATAATAATGTATAAATTATTTACCACAGTATAGTTGCAGGTTTAATATACCAAAACAAAAATAGACATCACAACTCGTCCTCATTGTCTATGAGTGATTGTCAACTCCGGCTGCAAATAATACCTGCTCAAAGACAACTTGGACTTGTTGTTAAGTAAATGTACATGCATGATATAATATTTAATTGTTTTTATGTTATATATATATATATATATATATATATATATATATATATATAATATGTAAAGTTAAGAAATAATTGCTCATGCTTATATAGCCTGATGCAGACACGAGAGTGAGTTGGGAGAATTCTTGAATTTGAACGATTACTGTATGTGTGTGTCAGGTTAAATAAACATTTACATTTTGTTTATGAAATAAAACTAAGAAATATGTTGTGACATACAACTGTGTAATGCATAGCTTTTCTGATATAAACAGGGATTTACTGACCAATCACAGCATGCATCAGGACACACCCAACCTATTATATATACATCATCATGTAATAATATATAATATGCAAATACATTATACATTAGGCTCTTAGTAAATCCCAATAATAGCATTAGCAACCCCCTGAATGTAGCGACCCCCCAAAAGTAGTGATCCCAATATATTTTTAAAAAAGAATGTACATTTTGTACATCTATTATAATTTGAACACATTATTCGATTTAGCGAATAAACTAATGTTCTTCTGAATAAACTGGGCTGTAACTTTTCTTAGATATATATAATTAATGTAATAGACACAAATAAATCCTGTTTTAGCAACAATTGTTGATAGTAATTGGCGTCTTTTATATAGGAGATAGAGCGTGTACTGGTGTAAAAGATAATGATTTTAGCACCCCTAAAGTAATGACCCCCCTAAAGTAGCGACCCCCCCCTCCCCCAAAGTAGCAGTGGCGTTGTGGCAAGTTTTAGGCTGGGATGGCCAGATTAGCTTTGGCACCCCCCTTCCAAAAAAAAAAAAAAAGAGAAAAACAGAACAAAAGACAGTATACTGTATTTGATAAATGTTTTAAAATAACTGAAGTAGCAATATATTATTATAATATTACAACAAACAACGGGTTCTCTCAAAGACCATGCCAATGCAAGCAGGGGGGCTATAATGCAATGCCAAGGGGGGTCCCCCGGAAAATTTTGAAATCTAGAGTCTCTGATATGCTATTTCCTGCATTTTGGAGTGAGATTTTCCAGAATTCTGAAGATTATAAAACTTCATAGAAAACACAAAAGATTGCAGATTTCAGATCTTTATATCCCCCATTGAAGACCAAGCTATACAAAGAAATAGGTTTATTTTGTTAAGTTTTGGCGCCCTTGCTAGTTTTGGCGCCCCTTCTGCAACCCCAGCTGGTAAACTGCTCATGCAAGTTTTGCCCTAGTGTCCTGAGCGGAGATCCAGAATCTTCACCTGTTGTACCATGCTAAAGACCACCCCACTTTCTACTCTGGGCGTCATAGAAGTAGTCCAACTCGGATCTGATCTCTGCTCCACATCATCGGACATCGCCGCGAATTGCGAACGAACCGTCCTTCAAAATCAGATCACTGTCCAATCATTACCAACACAAAGAGTTTATAACATTATCATGCGTCCTTTGTTGGAATGCAGGCTGCGACGTCGCCCTCGCCGAGTACAACACCTCATGAGAAATCGAAAAGAAGGAGAATGAAACCCTGATGGAATGTTCTTGGTGAGAAGCGTCGTCAGCGATGGGAGGAGACTGTCAGCGAGATAGACTTCGCACATCCGAGTCAGAAAGGTTCGGCAACCATCAATCGTCTCACCGGCGTAGCAAGCCATGCCTTGTGACCGCCAACTCAATCGCACCGATGCTTGTGAACAACGGCAAGTGAAACGCCAAGTGTGCATCCTGTTATGCATGTCATACAAACTCATGGAGAGAATCGTTTTTCCTTTCGCAAATCAACCACATCGTTGTGCACAATCTTTCGTACGTGCAAGCAGGCTTCATAAAGAATCGATGCATCACCGACCAAATCACTCGTTTCGTCAACGACATTAAGTCCTCCTACCAACGCAACGAGAATTACGGACTCTTCCTGATTGATCTATAACTGCTGCTTATGACACCGTTTGACATCGAGGCCTGTATTTCAAACGTTTGCATCTTACCAGATGTTAAGCTCGTGAGGTTCATGATCCAGAATCGGACGTTCTATGTGGAGGCATCCCGTCTCGAGAACGCAGCTGCAAATGAATACTTCGAAACGACCTCCCAGGAATCCGTACTCGCGCTGATCCTGTTTGACATCTATTCGTCGGACATACCACCAACCACCTCAAAGCAGTTTCTGTATGTAGACGATAGCGCCCTTGGAGTGTCCGGTACCTTCGAATCACTGGAACGCATTCCCCGAGTTTGAACTGGCCACAATGAGCCACTACTACTTCCACCAGCGGCATGTGAAGTTGAGCGAATGTTAGCGCAGTGTTCCACCTTGCAAATCGACTTGCAAACAAGGAGATTACCGTCATGCACAAGAGATGAAAAACGAGCAGAAATACCCGATGGAACTGGTGGATTGTTAAGGCAGGTGGACAAGTTTAAATATCTTGGAGCAACTTTAAGTGAAAAAGGCGACTCGGAAGCGGCAGTGAAAGCAAGGAATGTCGGCAGCATGGGCAAAATGGAGAGAACTTGGAGGAATTTTTTAACGATAGAAGGATGCCAAGGAGACTGAAGGTGAAGATGTATCAGACAGTGGTACGGCCAGTGCTGATGTAAAATATGGCTCAGAGTGTTGGACTGTAAGAAAGACGGAAGAGAGGCTGTTAGAGAAAACAAAAATGCGAATGTTGAGAAGGATCAGAGGTGTGACTTTGAAAGACAGAATGGAAAGCGATTACATTAGAAGTAGCCTGGGAGTAGAGCCGATTGAGTTGAAGGTGAAGAAAAATAGATTGAGGTGGTATGGACATGTGAGAAGAAAGGAAGAGAATAGCCCAGTTAGAAGTACAATGATGAGGGAATTTTCCGGAAGTAGAAGAAGGGGGTGGGTCAAGGAAAAGATGGTTGAATGGAGTGAAAGAGGTGATGGAACATCAGGACTTCAAGATCAAGATACAATGGATAACAGGGAGTGGCCGACCTTGTACGAACAGGAAAAAGGCCTAGTAGATGATGATCATCAATGATGATGAGATTACCGTCATGCACAACAGTTGCAGACTCAAATTCGAACTCGAGCTTGTCTACTTAGGGGTCCTCCGCAACGTTGCAGAGAAGACCAGCAAAAGGGTGAAATTGATAAATAAACTAGTCGGCAGCAACTGGAGTGCAAACTTCACCGCCTTCACCACCCTTCACACATCAACGCTTGCCTTAGTCTACTCCACAGCAGAATACGCCGCGCCTGTATGGGCACACAGCTGCCACACGAAGCTTGTCAATGTTGGTGCATGGCGCCCACGCCAGTTGATATGCCCCCCGTCCTGACGTCCTCGCTGGTATACCACTGAAACTCACCGCAAAAACCTACCAACCTGATACACTAGTGCCGATAGCGTTCCCAGACAACACCCTCCCCAACGAATCTATTTCATCACTCTCGCTAGAGATGTCATGGTCAGCCCCTTTCAGCGTCGTGGGCTGTAGACCGGTGGAAGGAGGAGTGCGTTGCTGGTAACAACACACTCAACCGATTTTTGGGGACCCCCTCCATGCACCAAGCCGAACTAGCTCTCTCGCGCCAAACCTGGGTTTGTCCGAACAGACTGAGATCTGGCTGGGCAAAACTAAACTGGAACTGAGGAACGCTTTTAAAGCGTTGTTCCTCCTGTGTGATTTAGTAAAAACAGTATAGGAACAAAAATCGCATATATAAGAATTATTCAGTTTCCTTTTATCAATATATATTTATTTAATCAAAAGATGAAATGATTATGTACCGCATTATACCATACATATTGATGGATTAATTTGAAACAGTAAACTGTAAAATCTTTGACATGTAGTTTCTGCAGAGATTAGTCGTAAATTGACCAGTTTCATCTTTGCTTTTCATTGATGATTATGATAACTAAATTAATTGTTTCGTAGGTTTTTTTGGGTGATCCTCATTCTTGTACTTGTCCAGTATTTGTGAAAGAAAGAGATCTGTGTATTCATATTTTGTGGTGAGTCTTGAGGTTCATGTTCTCATCCTTTTGGCTACCAGTATAAAAAAGTTGTGAGTGCACCAGATTTTTGTTATAATGTATATACAATACATGCATGAAATTGACGAAAATCGACGATCAATGTTTGGTGGGCAAAGAAAACATTAAATCATTTGGTAGTTTTACAGTCGATCAGTAGCCATTTTCTGGTCTAAGGTGAAAGAAGAACTACTGCGTGTAGTCAGTCTTAATACCCAAGGGACTATCAGACAGCTTGTTTATCTTCCGAACATTTGATTGACTATTTTCAGTTTACGTATAAACCCTTTTGACAAAAATAAGCGCTGTTTTAAATAATTTATAGTTAGGTTAGATTTGGTTATGTTGGGTTAGGTTAGATTTGGTTATGTTGGGTTAGGTTGGGTTTAGTTTGGTTATAGGTTTGGTTTGGTTTGGTTATGTTTGGTTAGGTTAGGTTTGGTCTGATTTGGTCAGGTTATATGTTTGGTTAGGTTAGGTTTAATTTTGTTTTGTTTTGTTTTGTTTTGTTTGATTAGGTTTGGTTAGGTATGATTAGGTTTGGTTTGATTAGGTTAGGTTAGGTTTAATTTGGTTTGGTCAGGTTTGGTTATGTTTGTTTAGGTTACGTTTGGTTTGGTTAGGATAGGTTAGGTTATAGGTTTGCTTTAATTTGGTTTGTTTGGTTAGGTTTAATTTTGTTTTGTTTTGTTTTGTTTTGTTTTGTTTTGTTTTGTTTTGTTTTGTTTTGTTTTGTTTTGTTTTGTTTTGTTTTGTTTTGTTTTGTTTTGTTTGATTTGATTTGATTTGATTTGATTAGGTTTGGTTAGGTTAGGTTATATAGGTTTGCTTTAATTTCGTTTGTTTGTTTTGTTTTGTTTTGTTTTGTTTTGTTTTGTTTTGTTTTGTTTTGTTTTGTTTTGTTTTGTTTTGTTTTGTTTGGTTTGGTTTGGTTTGATTTGATTTGATTTGATTTGATTTGATTTGATTAGGTTTGGTTAGGTTAGGTTTGGTTAGGTTTGGTTAGGTTTGATTAGGTTTGTTTAAGTTAGGTTTGGTTTAATTTGGTTTGGTTTGGTCTGGTTTTGTCAGGTTTGGTTATGTTTGGTTTAATTTGGTTTTGTTTGGTTTGGTTTGATTAGGTTTGGTTAAGGTTTGGTTAGGTTTGGTTATAGGTTAGGTTTGGTTGGCTTAGATTTGGTTAGGTTTGGTTTGGTTTGGTTAGGTTAGGTTACAGTAGGTTTTGTTAGGTTCTATGTTGGCTTAGCTATCACAAAATTTCTCCTTACCGGGTACTTGATAGAGACGCCTTGTATATAATTACATAATTTTAATACGTTATATGTACAGTAGAAACAGTGGGGAGCCATAGTTCCTAAATTCATACTTCACAGTACTTGCATTTCCTTTAGGGTCCTTATCAAGAAATTTAGAGTACCAAAAGAAAACTCAGGTAATGCCCATGGCATGGATGTCTAGAAACATGTAGTTAATGATTAAATGTCTCTGGGTTGACGTTATTTCTTGTGAATAGTAAACTAACTTTAGCAGAAGGAAAAATCATCAAGATGAAACTTGTTATGTTATGTGAAACTTGTTAATAATATTTTAGAAGCAACTCCTATCAGAAAGTGACAAAGATTATAAAATATAAATATATAAAGAGCCTAAATATGAGGCAAGCTTATGTTCAGTCGAAATACCAAACTGGCTTATCTTATGAATGTTAAACCAAAAGCCAGAGCCAGCAGACAATTTAAAGAAAAATAATATAAAACATAATCCGAAAATGAACACATCAAATAATAATGAAATGGTAAGGAACAATAATATGAAGTGGTGGTATTTTGACTTTATGTAATAAATCAAACACGCGAGTTTGAGTGTTTTATCAGGGGTTCCAAACACGATCGAGAAAACAAATGAAAACCGAGGGGTATGCGATAAACGAGTGTTTGATCTTGCTTCTCAAACAAGTAATGGCATTGCGATTTGGGGTGTTTTCTTCATTGATTTCAATATGCAGATTAAGAAATGTGATCCAGTTCACTAGGAAGTTTCCTACAGGTTTTCATTGGGTATCAAAACTCATGCATGTGATGTGGTATATGTTCTTGGATTGGCTACGATAATTCATGAATTATTAATGAGTTTGAGAATCCAAGGTCATCATCGGACCAAGTGACTATATCAAAAATATAATATGTACGTTTTATATCTAAAAGACTTAACTTATTTTCAACTCCTTTTTTAAACACTTAGCTTATCCATTTATTTTTGTAAATATAAAAAAACATAGATGACGTTAAAATAATTTTTTTTTTCAAGATGTGTATTTTCGGATTGTGTTTTATATTATTTACGAATATTAAGTTGTGGCTTACTGTACTTACTTTTTGCTTTTGCAGTAATATTCCAATTAGGTCTTGTTGAAAGGGAAATTGGTGAGGTTGTTCGAGGATTATTTACAAATACTGGAATTAACAAAGCAACTGTTAATAATAAAAACTGTGAACAAACTGACTCTCGAGAGAAATTATCAAAGAAAGAAATTACAGAGGAGGATGTTTGTCCAATTTGTCAGGAAGATTTATTTGGCAAATCGCAGCCCACCACATATTGCAAGTATGGCTGAATGTTTACATATACTTAGAGTGTAGCAGTGTTCAAGGACAGAAATAAGAGGAGAAAAGCTAGTTTAACCATATTGATGTATATTTATAATAATAGCGTGGTATTTCGGTTGATTAGTGATTAAATGTACCCGAAAGCCAAGGGAGGTTTAGTACAAGTTTACTAACCCTTCCAAGGCTTGAGGGACATTTAATCGCTACAAATCAAGCGAAATAAGCCATTTTAAGATCTTGTTTTTAGTTTCTACTGTTTAGTTATTTTTATATATATTTTTTAATTTTTTTACACGTCTGATGCTCATTTAGTATTTTAATAACAATATACTACTCAAATCAGTAGAGCGAGACATGGATGATTTTTTTATCGCTTCCGAAGTGTCAGTGTTATTAACCGTGGATCAATATTAAAGCAATCACGAGGTGTATGCTCATGTACCACGCGATAAACATCCAATTGTTAACTCGTAAACAAGCTATCACGTGGTACATAAGAATACACCTCGTGATTGCTTTGAAATTGATCTGCGGTTAACGAAACTGTCGCTTCGGAAGCGATGGAAACATCGTCTATGTCTCGCTCTACTGATTTGAGTAGTACTTTATTTATACACGATCACGTTTAAAGCATACCGCTTGCGGGGTCGTGTGTAATAGAAACAGTAAAGTTAATCTAAAACTACAATATTACAGCTGCAATAAAAAATATTATATCAAGTAACTAACTATCAATAGAAAAGTTCTTAAGATGGCTTGATAGGAAAAAGTTATAAAAGCTATATTTCCCCCCTAAAATGTTTCGTTGTGTCTCATTCTAGTTCCTTGCATAGCTCTACTGTTAGTGCTGATAATTGAAAAGTTTTACACGTTCAGCATTTGTGTATATCTGGACAAATTACGTTTATTGCAATATGCAAATTTAATGCAAATTAGAGTTTCTGAACTCAATAGAATTTAGAGATTTCTCTCTTGAAAACAGTGGGCTGTCTAATACCTTTCAGGACTCAAGGGTAAAGACTATAGGGCCGTGCAAGGAACTAGAACGAAGCACGAATCTGCACTGTGAAACGTTTTAGAGGCAAAAATCTGATTGTTTAATATCGTAAAATTATATAGCTTAAACGTTTTAGTCTTTTAGTGGCATTTCTAGTAAATGACTTAACGCTACACTCTCTACTGAATGACTGTGCTTTCTGCAGACGATATTCCGCAGTATTGCACCTCTATATACGTGTTAGAATGTTCCATTGTTCGTGTATTGAAACGTGGTGCAGTAAACTCATGTTTGGCACGTAATGAATAATTACATTCTCGCTTTTTGACTATTTCAGACATACAGTTTGGTGTTACATTCTTGTATAATTTATAAATTAACCAATAAATGCCCAGCACTGGCAGTCATGCAGTGAGATACCTAAAATCTGCTTCTCCGTCCAGAACAATCGGGAGTAGTTAGCAGCAGCCAGTAGCAGGCTAGCAGTTAACATGATCCTGAGTGATAGTGTTGCAAAGCTTACTAAGAATAGCTGGGAAGCCAAGGTAAAAACCACGCCATTTGTGCATGAATGTCGCGAAAGTCAAAATATCCGCTACTTTGAGGAAGGTTGTGAAAACTTGAAAACCTAACCCGGAGGCAAAGACCTGTATATTATATTTATGTTTGTATCATATAAAAATTACTGAGACATTTTGTTATGATTCTTGTTAGGTATGGTTGTGGCAATAGTATTCATATCAAATGCATGAAAATCTGGGCGGAACATCAAAAGTCGTCGGGCGAGCCGATAATTAATTGTCCTTTGTGCCGTGTAGATTTTGGTACATTTGAGGTGAGTAAAGTAAAATTGTTGTCAAACTGATATACATCTAAATTTTAAAAGACGGTATCGAGCCACCTTATTAAATATTCTAGAATCTTTAACGTTTTTACCATATATGCTGCTGAAGGACAACTTTCTACGATTAACTCAAACTAGAACAACACAAGTTTAATAGATCAGAAGATATTTTTGGTAGTTTTTACCTCCGGCAAAAGGTTATTTTATCTGTATGTTAGTCTATATGTTTGTTTGTTTGACTGTTGCCATAAAATCTCACATAGTAGTGCACAGGTTTTCATTTTGTGGAAAGATTGATCATAGACCAAGGACCTATTATAAACCTATTAAATAAACCAGGCCCTTTTTATTATGACTAACACTTGTAAATTATCACTGAAAAGCCCTTTTGGGATGTGTTAATAAATCTCTACTAGCCTACTATTAAATTTTAGTTGAATTTGGTTGAGTGATTTGGATAAGAATTTAATAAAAATTTCAGAACAAAATTCTCCGTGTAGAAAAAATGCTTGACTGCATCATTACCCTTATTTTACGCAAACATTTTTGCATAATTTCAGTACAAGTGCAATCAAGCATTCACTCATACGTGTGTATAGGTCTTCGTGAGCTAGTCTCGTTAGCGGGGTGACTCGTTTTCCTATTAAGTAATAGATAAATCCCGAGAACGAAGGATGTATGCTATACAATGACCCGAGGGCTTTTCCAACAAAGTTTTGTCGTCTTTTTTTCCACCTTGGACAAAGATTTTCCTTGTTTTTTGAAATTATGCAGTTTCTGTGTGTCCTCTTGTTTCCCATATGCAAATGATTAATGTCTAAGACCACTTTAGTAGTGACAAAAAAAGCCTGACCCAAACACATGTACACATTTATTACAGTTGTTGACCATAACTTTTGTCATAATACACAGTACTACGTCTTTTCAGGTGATTAAAACAGAGTACCTAAAGTCTGCCAAAAATAGACAAAGGACAGACATTCACCTAGGAGCTGTTTGTGCTCAATGTGATGTGTCGCCTATCTCTGGAAAATGTTACAGGTTGGTTGATTGTTGGCGCTTTTCATTTTAGTTGTAACTTCTGTTAGGCCGCTTTTAGCACGCTCCCTTGGATGGTGTTGACCGCCTGTATAGGGAATAACCCTGATCAAGTAACAGATTTCTGTAAGTCATAAAACGTCAAAAATTACAATGACGGTCTGATCAAATAACGTGGAACTTATAAACTAATATTTTTTTAAAGTTTTTTTTTAGACGAGGTTTTTTATTAGACCTCTAATTGAAATTTCATACAGCAAACATTTTCTCCTCGAATTTGGACGAATTGAAAATATTCCCTTTACCTCGGTTTTTCCAGTCGCCTCTATAGGCACCGCCCCTGGTCTATTGCAACAAGACAACAAACCCCAGTTTAATACGTGCATGGTTCGATAAGTTTTTCTTTTTTTCATTTCTTTTTTTAATTTAGGTGTACTGTGTGCTCAAACTACCAGCTTTGTAAAGAGTGCTTTGCATCTGACCCACATCCCCAGCATTCGTTTGTTGCCAGACAAGTGAGTACTAATTTTTTAACTCAATCTGTGCGATATTGTTTAAATTACGGTTAGCCAACAGAACGAGCCTGGGAGCAACGTCTTTTCGGTGTCTAAACAATACGAACATGGACACGGAGTTTTGTGAGAAAATAAGTTACGAACGTAGAAAGTCAGAAATTATATTTCACAATCTCGGGTAATGTTAAATATAAGAGGTATACCCAACCAAAGATATCTTTTTTCGTATGTTTTTGCTGTAGAAGCTATCGTAAGTTAAACTCAGAAAAAAACTCTGAGCTCCAAACGGGACTCGAACCCACAAACAAGTACTTGTGACACACGTATACGGTTTGACTAGTTCCCAGGCGTATAAATATCGAAAACAACCTCGGTCTACCATCTGAGTTCCAGCGTGGTTCCAGTGACTCAATGGCGAGAGCGTCCAGCTGGCATTCGGAAGGTTGTGGGTTCGAGTCCCGTCTGGAGCTCAGAGTTTTTCTCTGAGTTCAACCGTTATGATGGCTTGTACAGTAAAAACATACGAAAAAACTTTACCAACTCAAGCTGAAAACACATACAAAGATGTCTTAATACCAATATTAGTTTGAGTGTGAGTGTGTGAGCTTGAGTGACAGTGTCCGTGACAGTCATAGGCAGCGACAGTGGCAGAGACAGCGACTGTGGCAGCGACAGTGGCAGTAACAGTACGAGTGACAGTGCAAAGTTGAGCATGAGGTTGGGCGTGAGGGTCAATATTAAAGTGTGAGAGTAAGTGTTAAGGTGAGTGCAACGATAAGCGTTATTATTATATAGCATGCTATCGGATATGAGCTTTTGCGTAATCTGATTGGTTCCCTACTACTAGGCTATCAGCTCATATCCTGCTAGTAGAGGAAAAACAAGATGGCGGCATGTTTTTTTAAACTGCCGAAAAGAGTTGAAATTGACGGATTTTAATACAGAAAAACATCAACACCCTCAAACCAATGTATAAAAAACCCAACATTGTGTAAAAATACATTAACAAATACACAATTTAGCATGTCAAATGGTAAAATTCACCTAAAAATTACGTCTTTTTACTTCAGAAACACGACTAAATTAGCGGGTTGATATTAATTCACGGTTAAAATCAAGCTTACAACACACATTTCGTAGGAGATCACCAGTAAAGAGACTTTTTTTATTTAGATAAGCATTTGGAGTAGTAAAAAGCATGTTCTTTTTCAAAAACAACCAACTAAGTAATTTAGTTTCACTGCCGAAGGTGTTTCAGTTTCATTTTTGCATGAAATCAAAACTTTTTTCACGACAGCAACGCTAATATAAACAACTGACCCACCTTTTGACTTCATGAAGGTACCTTTTAATCTTTTTTGTTGATCTGCTTAACACATTTTTTGCCTCTCGAGCAACATTTATGAAACTTTTCACTGAAGCTGTTTGCCGAACAGCTCAGCGAGAAACTCTGTGAATGCATCACTACGCATGGCGGAAGTATTAGTTGCCTTTTGATTGTTGCCTATGCCGGAAGTTTGTCGTTTCAAACATTTCGCTGTAATTTTGTCTCTTGTACAGTGCTTGGCTATATAATAAAACAGTTATACCATTCGCTCTCGTCGTATACGAACTAATAGCCAACTCGGCGAAGCGCCTCGTTGGCTATGAGCTCATATACGACTCGAGCTCATGGTATAACTGTTAAGTGTACGTGCGCATAGAGGTGTGAGAGTAAGACTGTCAGTTTTGTATTAATAAGTGTAAGATAGTGTTATTGATATTGTCGGCGTTAGTGTTTGTGTTAAATGTCACTATTCTGGCTGGATTTTTCAAGAGACCAAATCAGCGCTGGCGTCCAGCATCAAAGTTTCAGCCGATTCCGTCGGCAGTGACAAGCGACCTGCAGTCAAGAGAAATTACCGAAGATGATTACAATATACTACTTCAGTTAGACAGGTAAAACCGGATCACTATACATGCATGCAGTAATTATCGTTATTTGATTGTGATGAAACAAGCGTTTGTAACATGAGCCTAGGGTGATTAGGCAACTACTCTTACATTTATTGATTTCAAGGAAATTTCTCATTCTATACGGCCTTATTTGGAACTGTACGATTATTAATTCAAGGCATTTGCCACTCTATACGAACCTCATTCGGGCCTGTACGATTTTTAAATGTAGGCATTTCCACGAATTTACCACTTCTGCGCGCATTACTGGGAAAATCCACTTGTCCAAATATTTTTTCAAATCCTTTTCTAAGCGAGAAATATGTTGATATTCGCTCCAAGATAAAAAAACGTTTGCTCCACCGTGGAGCTCCCGAGCAAAGACCTGGGAACAAGTTAGAAACTTCTGGGGATGTTTTAATCTCTATACTATTATTCTGTTCTATACAACTATTGATTGCTACAGATTTTTCCACTATGCTATTGTGCCCTGTATACTATTATTCGGAATGTAAGAGTACTCCCTACGTTATCGACTCAAATTATTGCATTGTATTTGATATTACAAATAGTCGACAGAACTTTTTTTCTGTTTACAATATTCTTGCTGACTGTTGGCTCATGTCAGCCATACAGTATTATATGGGTTACACTGGTGACGTTTAAGTATTTTAGTGTCTTAAAATGCTTGGAAAAACCGACTATTTGCTGTGATTTTACCCTATCCTGGAGGATACGAACTTGTCGTTAAAAGAGCGCCTGCAACTATATACTCCCATATAAGTGACACGGTTAATATAGAATAAAACATATTACGAAAAATAATGCCATCCTGAAAACTCAAGATATAAGTTAAGAACTACTGTAAAATTGAAATATTTTGACTCGCGTAACAGTATTTCAAAGTCATCTTCAGACAACTGAAAATACTAAAACACGCCAGGTCTATATATACAAGTTAGGTTCGATGACATCATCGCCAATAGCCTGCGTACAGGTTACCCGCGGCAGAAAGTGAATGAGACATTGTATCTATTCTCCCTCACTTTCTGCGGCCGATTGCCTCCCGAGAGAGCCTGCACGCAGGTTACATTGGCAACTGAAGAAAACCTATCCCTACCTACACGAGTCAGAAAACCTATCCCTATTTACACGAGTTAGAACGCTAATTGTTTTTAACAAGTTGTGATATTTTTATTTCTCTTCCTGTTATCACTCTGACTCGCGCGAGTAAATAGCGATAGGTTTTCTTTTGTTGCCGATGATGTCATCAAACCTTTGACTTGTATATATATATATATATAGACCTGGCATGTGTTTGTATTTTCACTTGTCTGAAGATAATTTTAAAATAGAGTCGAAATATTACAATTTTACAGTATAGTAAGTAGTTCCATTGTTTACCTCATATCTCGAGTTTTCATAGGCTGGGAGCAGGTTCTTGTGGAGGGAGGGGAATGCAGACAAGAGAAAGAGAGAGCCTGCACGTCAATCATAAATGCAAATCTTAAAGTGTGTTATTAGTTATTCATAAAGGTGGATGTTGTGTACTGAAGTCTCAAAAGGCAAAAGATCGGATTTTGGAATGAAATTCGAAAATGCGAAGAAGTATACAGTCAAACCATCATCTAGACTTGGAGTAAAACGAAGAAACAGTCAGTGTAGCTACTTATTGCAATAGATTCAGCAAATCTTGCAAAAAATACCAGTATGCAAACCATATTAATTCTAACAATGACAAAATATTCAATAATGCACGCACAATGGAAATTTTCCGATCGATCAGTTTCTCGCAGTCGACAAGAAAGAAATGCTATTTGATTTGCTTTGTTCAGTTACACACGAACGAGCACACGTCTGACATGTATTTATGGGTTGATTGGCTTTATCTGAAATGGATGTTCAAAATTGTATGCACTCCGTGCAGGCTCTCTCCCCTTTCTTCGATCTTGCAAGAGCCTGCGAGCAGGCTAGAGTTTTCAGATGGCATTATTTTTCAGAATGTGTTCTTTTTTATACTTTTACAAGTTGTCGGCTGGTTTTGGTGCTTTATAAGCAACGATGGTTTTGATGTATAATTCTTTGTCATTTGAACAGCTCATCTGTCAGCCAGGCCAGTGTTCCAGGACATGTTCTCAACTCGTTTCCTATTGAAAGAGTGGCTAATGATAATCACAGATTGGTTAGCGGCGATGAAAAGTGTGGTGTGTGTTTTTGTGGCTATAGACCTTCGCAGGTAGTTCGCAGACTGCCTTGTAAACACGAGGTAAGTCTGTTAGTACGCGTATTACATCATGGAAATAATATAGATACGAGTGGGGCATTGGAATCGACATTTGAAGGAAAATTGAAAGCATCAAACTTTAAGGCTGTCGGCAGCGTACTACGTGACTAGCCAATATTTTGTGGAGAAAATATCACGGTTTACTAGGCAAAATATGCATAGAAAATTCCAAGCAAAATAAAGTACTTTTTGCGATGCCAGTTTTTTCGAAACAACACAGAAAACATGAAAACAAAAATCAACGTTAACCTCGAACACGAGATTATAGAAGGTTACCGCGTTTCATTATTTTGTTGTCTTGTTTAGCTCATATTTTGAGTTTCAAGATGTTTATTTTCCGTTTATGCTTTGTCTTCTATGTTTTCAAATCGTCGGCTGGTTGCAGGTTTTTTTTACTCGATTATAGCTTAGGCATGTTTTGTAAGGCGATAAAATCATTTGAAATGTCAACATAGTCATCTGAAGGTGAGATTATGAAAAAAAGTCCACTTAAAAATTGAAGCAAAACAATCATACTCACGCCATTCGTTACATCACAATTTTCAACCATATATAGGTTTCAACCATTTTGCAAACGGAGTGAAATGCGATTTCAAGGGGCTCAAACCAATCAAAGGGCTCAAAACTCCACACGTGACTATTAGTTTTCTATCCAGTCTTTTTACAATCCACGCTTATACTCAGTTGTGATGTTTTTTCCTTTATTCTATAGTTCCATCGTAGTTGTATCGACTCTTGGCTGTCCAACGAACACAACACGTGCCCCATCGATGGCCAAGTTGTCCATTCCCTCCTTACAGGAAGTCGATTTTCACGGGAGAGTAGTGCAATTGCTGCTTCTGGTCCTAATCTTAATCAGCAAAATCATCGACAAAGAAGCCTCGCGGCAAGGAAGGTTTCACTGTCATCAATGATCAAAAGACAAAAGAAGTCATCGACAGAACAGGGAGGTCGTCTTCTACAGAACTTTTCCTTAAATGGATTAGGTCTAGGCCAAAGGTATTTGGCAACTACAGTTCTAATTATTTTTTAGAATTTACTTTAGTGGCATAGCCAGGTGGGCCAGAGGGGTCTAGCCCACTGATCTTTATAGAAGTGGATTGTTCATCCGGCTTCAAAAATCAAGCCACCACAGAAACTTTGTATGTTTTCGTAGCACGCAAAAAGCCACATTAAAGTACCGATGAAACGAAAATTAGGTTACTCTTATTTGAAATGAAAGAACACTTAAAATGGCAGCGTAACATCTTTTCCAGTTTTTCGTTCCCTTACTTCGTTGTTGAGATATTTCAAATTGTTTGATATGCAAACTAAACATCTTGACGTCACACGTACATAATGACCTATCGGAAAAGGTTATATATCTTTGCTATTATCAAACATAATCACTTGAAAATCTACATGTTTGGCGTTGTGGGAGAATTGGAGAAACACACGCACATGCTTCATTTGAGTTAATTTGGTTTAAAAATTTGAAGTGAAAACTATTTGCCGTTCACTTGATGTTTTTAATTCAAGCCTTCTTCATCTCATTCTGTACATTTTAAAATGTCTAGGAGGCAGAAGGTTTTTACTTTATTTTTTGTATTAGCCTGTGACGCTATGCGTGATTATTGCAACAGAACTCCTAACCAATACTTGTATGACATCAAATTGGTTAACCTTTTGTACGTCATTAACGTTATGCCACTTATGAATAACCAAATTTTATTGTAGAAACGTTGAACCAAGTTCGGAAGTGCCCGGACGACCAACGCGAACAAACAGCGCTCCACTCCCTCCTGAGCAAACCTCGCCGCAAATCGAATCCTCCTCAAGACATATCACCTTCGATGCAAACATGATAATTGGACGACCTGTGGTCTCTTCAGAACGAATACTACGATATGGCCGTCATAGTGGCGACAGTCGGCTAAGAAGGTGTATGGGGTTGACAGAACAGAGTAAGAATAAAAAGATGGGACCAAAAAACCTGGTAAGTGAAGTTGTCTGATATTTGTTTGATACTAGGCGGACACAGGTGGCGTGTGCTGTTAGGGCGCTGCCGCTTACCAATAGTTAAGCCGGGTTAGACGGGGTTAGTACTTGGATGGGTGACCGTCTGGGGATAACCCCGTTCTCGAGCTTAGGACTCATGTGAGTAAAGTACCTGTGCTTCGATGATTTTTCGCCAGGTTCTCCTGTTTTCCTCCTTCCGTAAAATCGACACCTAGGTCTTAGCTGTGATCCGTGGTCTGAACTGTGTCGTATGGCGCCTAGAGCGCCTTTGATATGCCTCGACACGGCCACGTTGAGAATCCGTATAGGAAATTTTAACT
The DNA here is from genome assembly GCA_035771165.1 of Paragorgia papillata. Lineage (NCBI taxonomy): Eukaryota > Metazoa > Cnidaria > Anthozoa > Scleralcyonacea > Coralliidae > Paragorgia > Paragorgia papillata. Next base: position 5,111,862 of record JAWNZC010000340.1, on the reverse strand, counting down.
CTTGATATGTAATTTATCAATTGATAATAACGACATAACGACTTGTGATAAAAGTAATTTTCCGTGTTTCTAACGAATTAAAAGTGTGAATTAAAAGTGGGGTTTTTTTTTTAAATTATGAATGTTTTTGAGAATGACAAATGGCAAGGGTTAACGTTTTTAAATTTGTTTTCACCACTCGAATTGAAGATAAAATCCATGTCTACGCACTACCGTGTAAAATCCTCTATTTCTAGTAAGGAATGTTATTTCCAACACCAAATTTTTCAATGTGTTTGAAAAATATTTTGTGTTATGTGTTATTTTGTGTTTAAAGCAATATGCTGGGCAATAATTAGAAACTAATGAATGTGTGTTTTTTTCAGTCGTTAGACAATATATCATTAAGTGGAAGAAAAATCTTAACCAGCGAATTCAACAATGTCTGTTCTACCAGCAATGCTGTTATCTCAAAAAGATCGTCGCAAAATTTTGCGAACCGCGGACGTGAGCTTAATCAACACGCCTCTCGTCACGTCATCGACGGCTAACAGTTCCTATCAAACTCCGGTCGATATATGAACTCATAATTTTAGCTAGAAAAAGAACTGTGTAAATACGTTTCGTGTGAAGAAAATGCATGGCGTTTAATTTATTAATGTGAGCGTGGATTTCTATGATAGTTTTGTACACCTAAAATTTAACATCTGTAATTTACGGGTGAAAAATGAAAATATATATTTGTAATAATCTATATTTTATATTGTGTTGCGTCGTGTTTTGTTGCACTGCACTCCGTTCGATTTATATGTGACATGACGTGATGTGGCGTGTGTGACGTGATGTGATGCGAAGTTATGTGATGTAAAGTGATGCGTGTGATGATGTGAATGTGACGTGATGCAGTGGATGTGACGTGTGTGATACGACCAGTGAGCGCTATATATATAACTGGAATGATATGTTTGGCTCGTGGACTGAAGTTAAACATGACTGACATGGGGTTTGCCTAAAGTATGTATAGTCCCAGTCCCTTACGCGGTGTGATCTGGTGTATACATCCGGTGGCCGTAATCCGTACGGTTTAGGTTGAAATGGTTGTCATTATTATAATCCGCGGGCGTAGGGCCGAAGGCCCGGAGAGGGTGCTAATCTCGACACGCGTGGAGTCATTTTACACGCGTGGACAAGCGTGATATGCGAACAAATTTCTGTGATCTGAATATTTATTTATTTATTTATTTCTATGCATGGTACGTTCACTTGCGCGGTAAAGATTGTGGGACACTGGGAACAATAAAATCTATTCTTGACAAAAAAACTTTAACAACATAATTTGTTCTTGACAAAAAGACTTCAGAAAAGGCTTTTTTTGGATACGTATATCACGTTCAAAAGGACAGAAACAAATCAACGTTTTCGTATAAAGCAAAACAACATCCTTAGTAGAAGAAAACCCGTCGCCACACCGAAACTAGAAAGGAGGAAAAAGCAATAGCGTGCATGCACAAAAACCTTGGCTTACTGAAAATAACTATTACTGTAAAAATGCCCTTTGGTGTTTCTTACATCACTTAAATTACAATGTTATCATCTAAGTCACTGGGCCTGTTCTGACTTCTGAGTTACTGATTTCGCAAAAGTATTGTTTTAGTGAGATGATGTCTGTCACTTGGTTTGCCAAAATTCAAAACTGATTCACAGTACATCTTTCCATAGTACGTAATCGTATGGTAAGATAAGAATCAGCCACACATTTCAGCAACCATAGTCGATGGTCATCTTCAGATGAAGTTTCATTTGCTGACAAAGCGTCATGGTAAGGAGGAAGAATATTGCTTGCTGGTGGCATACTAGTTTCCGAAGGCCGGATGCGACGCAGGCTACATACTTCCATGACCATCTTGATTTTCAATCTGTCCTTGATATTTATCTGATCAAATGTTTCTTTGAACACATATAGCTTGAAAATATGCTCGGTTTATTTAACAACATTCACCACAAACTGTGAAGGGATTTTCAGGCTACCTTTGTTGACAAACTGGGTGAAAGCCATTGCTGATTGGTATGAATCACAATTACTTGGCCTGCAGTAATCATGCATGCTCTGAGATTGAGGTTCTTTTGTAGGATCCAGTTAAGCTGTTTACACAGGCAAGACATCTCACTCTCTTTAACAGCTTTGCCACAATCCGACCAGCAATATAGCCCAGAATGTTCAACACAAATTCAGAGTGGTTGAAAAAGTAGTGCATCTGGTTGACCATTCTACTCAATTCTTCATCTCTTCCAGCCTCACCTTAGTCTAGTCGTGTCTGTGGAGTCTTCAACCAATGGAGATGCATGTTTTCGTACATGGAAATATGGTATGATATAACATCGGCCATAGGCTTGCAATTCCCTCGTTCTGAAGCGGTGACAGCATTTCCAAGGATCATTCTTCTCAATGCTGACTTGAATTGAAATACATTTGGGTTCTTATTCCAACCTCAATATGGTCTTGAGAGTATTTGTACGTCATGAAGACATAACTGAATGGAGATTGAGGCAAGGTAAGCATGTCCGTGACCATCTGAATTGTTGACTTGATTGTGATAACAAGCCCGAGAATGAATGTTTTCCGTCGTTGGGGGTGATTAGTGGCTGCCCTGTAGTTGATTTCAAGTTTAGCAGGTATCTTGCTGTTGACTCAAGTACTTCTTGCCCACTTTCCATGTTTGCCAGCTTCAGTGGTTATTTAAAGCATTTGGCATGGGGGTTTCTTGAGTTAAGTATATCTAACAACTGATCAAGGATCCTGATGAACTTGATGTTGCCTCCATTTTCCTTGAATTCTGGCTTCTTCATGATGATGTTAAGAAACTCACTTGCATCAGCAACTGAAGAGCTGAGCGTTTGTGGAATTCAATGTGCTGGGTTGAGAGTTTGTTGGCAAGCTTCAGTCCCTCATCTGTTGAACTTGGTGAAGATGCTGGAAAAACTTCCACTCAACTTTTTCCGGATATTCTCGGCCATAGAACGACCCCAGGAATGCCAAGGAATTACGTGCTAACTTCAGCATGTGACATGCATCTAATATTGCAAAGACATCATCGGAAGTTGAAGGATGTTTGAACTTTGTGGTTATGGAATCAAAGGAAGTTCCAAAGCTGCATCCCAGTTTCTGTCACACACCATATACCTTCAAACCATAGCTGCTTGCCATAGTAAGAACGATGTTAAGAAGTGATGCTTGCACAGCTGCACTGGTTTTTGTCAATAAGGAAGTAACCAATGCGTCGTTTCCAGCTGCTACGCAATCCAACCAACTCGAACACAAGAGCTTCTAAGGCAAGCGTTTCTGTTGGCTCTATTTGAACTCCACTGCCATAATCTACAAAACCACTGTATTTATTCTTAGATGCATCCCAAAGCGCTTGTTTTCGAATAGCAATTGCTTCAATAACCAAGCTGCAATCCTTTTTTTCAGGACTTGTTTGGACTTATTTTGCCAGACTTTCGAATGATTCACTTATAAATCCTGGTTCACAGTTGATAAATCTGGCCCACTTTTGGATCATTGTTGGATGAGGAAGTGGAATGAATGATCGTACATAGTTATATGCCTGTGGTGAGTAGAACTGTAATGTAACTGCAAATTCTTTGACTTCATCTGTGTATCTTCTACCTTTTGGTGATCTCTTTGACTGCTTTAATGCATTCTTAAATAGTGAGAGCTTCATGCCATCAAAGTTGTTATGAAGCAATTCTGCTTCATTTGTTTGAATAAGCATCTTCTTCTAATTTAGGTTATTAATCAGCAGAGCTGTCTCATGTTCTTTATTTTGGCCTCTCTCCTTCTAAGCTTTTGTTGCAGTGTTTTTACTTTAACTTTCAGCTTTTTATTCTCTGTGAGGGTGCTGGTATTGCCAGTAGTGCAATCATCGCTATTAAGGTTGTGCATTTCCAAGTGGAGGCAATTTGGGGTATTGTTTAGGAGAGTTGGAAAAATCTTTTGGCACACTACGCTTACACCCCTTTTGATCTGGTTCATTTTCCTCTGCCATTATAATGACATTTTCTCTTATTGAATCTTGGAAAATTGATGGCACAGCATTCTTCTTTAAGCGAGGATGTTTTATTGGTCTTTCAGACAGTGGATGCATATAGTCACTCTCAACAAAATGCTTGCTGCAAAGATGGCTGAAGGGAGTTGCTCTCCATATTTCACCCTGTTTATTGATTTTTCTGACAGCATCTTCCCATTGACAATTTTTAAATGCGAATCTAAATTGGTTTAATGTACTGTCAGACTATTGAACAGCGGCGTAGCCGGGGTCTTGGATTTGGATTGGGGGGGGGGGGGGGGGGGGGCAAGAACCTCAGCCTAACGGGGTCCAGGAAAATTTTGGATTTCTAAGATCTCTGAACTATTTCCTGCATTTGAGGCAAGTATTTAAGAGTAATCTGAAAGCCATACATTACATAATTTTGTTGAAATCAAACCAGAACATAGAATGATACACATCAGAATATCTTTAGATTTATTTATAAACAAGTCGTAAATGTTAAAAACAGGTTGGAGGCATTTTGTATAGACCCTACAGTAATTTAATAGCATATGCATGCCTGCAATATATATAACACATCACTGTCTCTACTCACTTGGCCTTAAAACAACTGTAACCCCCCCCCCCCCTACAAATTTCTCCACAGATTTAAACTTTTCACGAGAACGGTCTTGGAGACCATGAGGGGGGGGGGGGGGCAATCGTCCCCCCTCATCCCCCTGGCTACACCACCACTGTTATTGAATTGTATATTTAATAAAAATAATTTAGGCTGTTGATTTACTTTATAAATCTGAATACGTGCCCGGAGCATTTATTTAATATTTAGGGTCAATACTGAAGAGAGGTGGATATTCAGGTGGGGAGGAACTTAAGAGGGGGCACTTATTTGATTTTTGGAAAAAACAAGATCTAAGACCAAGCTTCTTTGTAATATGTGCTCACTTTGTAATGTGACAAATAAAACGTTCAAGGAACAGTTGATTTTGCTTGTACCAACATATTCAGATGGTGCTTATTGTTGGGTAGTCATTTGCAAATTAAGCCGCTTCTGAGAGGAGGCGCTTCATCAATTTGAATGTACAGAATTGTGGTTTTATGTTGCTGCCATCTACAGGTTTTTTTGGGTCGAATCCCTAAAAGACTCCAGCTTCTTTCCCAAAAGAACTAGCACAGAGTCTGAGGTAGGTGAAAAACTGTAACAGGTCGCAAGGTTCCATATGAGTCACTTGTGTTTTGTTTGCAGTCGCTTGTGTTTTGTTATTTGTTTATAGCTGTCCATGCATTGTTTGTCGATTTCCGCCATGTTTTTTTCTTCCCGAAAAGCGCGGGTTTTTCAACCAAAACAACTTATTTTAAATTTATATTACTGAATGTTTAAAATAGTTAGGTATCACTAATTGACTTTTAAATATCTTAAATATTTCCGGTTGTCTGATAGTTTTGGCATTTTGTCTGATATAAACTTCACCTTGCGAGATACTTTGATGTACAATAATAGGACGAGTTTATCACTTATCGTTTATGTGAAAAAAATAAGGTTGGATTTTTCTGACGTCTTGTCTTACTGGGTTCGCAGAAAGTCTTACACTGTCACCTATGAAATGCTAAAGGTCGTCCATTTGTATGTTTAACTTTTTTCTGCGTACTATTAACATCCTGGAGCAACACAGTATATCGGCATCTTTATTTTTTTTCTGACGAGACTCTAGAGTAGTCTTACGTGTTTGCCCCAGCATTTAAGGTTTTATTTGTATCGGCATTTTTTGGGAGTTACGGGCCTGGAACTTCCGTACAAGACCGCGTAGGAGACTGGAACTATGCGCACTTTAGGCGTACATGTCCGCCATGTTTGACTTCAAACTTTGCCCGGTGATCGAATGACCAGGATATATCACTCAGTTATATATATATAGCTCACTGGATACGACATGACGTGGATGTAACGGGATGCAGTGGATGTGATGTGCCACTTGCACGAGAGGACCCGCACGAGACGTGAGGTCGGTGATATGAAGTGATGTGTGTGATATGACATGACGTGTGTGCAGTGAATGTGATGTGATGTCATGCGTGTGATGTGACGTGATGTAATATGATGTGATGTGACGCGCAAGTGATGACACTGATATCGATACAGAGACCCATATACGTGAGACTTAAAAACGCACAGCCCTCTGCGGAGGATGGACGAACAGTTTTGTTATGTTTACGGTTAAACTGCATGTGTGTAAATGTTCTTAAGCAGGATTCGAACAATCGAACCCACAACCTTCTGATCGCTGGTGAGACGCTCAAATTCTTTGAAAGTTTGCATGGTGACAAATAGTAATACAAGCGAGAATTAGTGGTATATTATAAGTGGTAACATTACGTTTATTATTTATTGTTGAGCTTTCCATGGCTAGAAATCCAGGACACTCAGCGGCAGTGGCCTGTGGGCTCATATTTAGATGGCAATATTAATTTGAAAATTCTGATGGCTAAATATCGATCATTTCGGCTATAAACAGAAGTCTATAGCAATAAATTAAAGTAGAGTTATTCGCTAAAATGTCTTGTTGACCCATTTCTTACCCAAATATCAAATTACAAAAGGTTTAATCGTCTAGACAGGCCTGTACCCTCATACTCACAAAAATTGCCGCATAAATTTCGGTTATTATTTCTGAATCCACAGTAACATTTAATAATAATAACAGCGGTTAAGACCCTGGCAACCTAGCAACAGCTCCATAAGAAATGGCGGACAAGAACCCGAAATTATCGAGGAATGCATTGCTTCTTCACGCCGAGTTCAGTATTTATCTCGGCGCTTGATGGATTAAATTACAACGACTCGGCTGCAATCAATCGTACATTTTAAGGTCTTTGGGAACCTATTAAACAACGAAAAAGTGGAACGAACAACTCCGCAAAACAAAGTAACGTTCATCCCGAGCAAATTCAGACGTTCGCATCGTGGACAAACAACACAGAAGCAGCCAAAATTGGAGCTCCAGAATAAGTGATATAGCAGATTAATAGACTTTAAACAGCGAATAAGAGGTATGCTTGTGAGGGGCTCGGGAACCTATTTAGGACGCTCCAAACTTAATAGAAATTGTAGTGCTGAACGATTGTTCAATTTGGTGAAGTTTTGGACGTTCGCATGTCGGAATTTACAATAGTAAATAACCGAAAATGATTGTTCTTTATATTTCCTTAAGAAATCTATTGAAGGACGCCATATTGAATTAATTAAAAATGGATTCAGTGCGCATGCTTTGCCGCCATGTTGTCCTCGATTTCTGGCCATGGACCTGTTGACTCAGGCCTTCATCAGAGCAAATGCCAACATCGCGTACGTTGGCTCACGTCATATAAACAAAAACAACTTAACAACCAGAATCATGTAAGGACACAATGGCGTAGTTACGTGCTTACGTTTATTCTAAAATTAATTAAATTACATAATGGTATCAGGATTGTTGACCCGCGAAGAGAGCCAACCAAGTGCTATTCAATGGCTGACTCCCCTGTGAAATCGTATGACTTTTCAAAACTTTAATAGATTTCCTCATTCTTCGACTGAAGTATAGTCGTGTCACTGGCTAAGAGAAGAATCCTTAAATTAGATAATGGGAATCAGGATTGTTGACCGAAGAGAGCTAACCAAGCGCTTTTCAATGGCTGACTCTCCTGTGAAGTCGTATGACTTTTCAAAACTTTAATAGATTCCCTCATTCTTCGATTGAAGTATAGTGCTTGTCACCGGCTAAGAGAAGAATCCTCTCATTTTATATGGCGATCATGTTCCCAAGGCCAAGCGTATTTTGCCACAGCAGATTTCTCAAGCTGAGCTTTAGCGCAACATGCATTATGTCCCTTCAGATGCATGGAATGTGATGTACTCCAAGCTTCGAAAAATTATCCACTCTATCCTTAGCTTGTGTGTGTGTGTAAAGAGCTTTAAACAATTTGTGTTGGCTACTGTGGTACATCTTCATACCAGTCCAACTTAGAATCCGTTCAATGTGATACGCGTGTCCTATGTAAGGAAGGCATACTGAAGTTATGTCATCATTCCTATAGGCAGTAAAGCAATCGCTTGTTCCTCGGTAAACACCGCTGCCGCGGTTTCGTAACTCTGTCTCCAAACTCGTAAACTTTCTTTTGGTGCTGGCGGAACAACTGCTACTGGAGGCATGAATGTAACAGTTAACTGCTCACTCGAGCGCTACATTCCATTCCCTTTGTACAATGAACCAATGAGATTACAGCATTGATCACTGCTAAAATTAAACGCCAGCCTTTTGCCGAGCGACGAGGCAAGCGTTGTTGTGTAAACTTGTTCAATCGAAAGCTAATATTTCGAAAAGTTTAGCTTAGAACATTACAAAATTTTGCGAAGAATAATGTTTTGACTATGTTCTTTCTGCCCATGCAAACAAAGGTGCGTAAAAGTCAATGTGAAGCGTGTGGGGCCGTGGGCATCAGAGAAATATCGTTGGCCGTGTTGACATTACATTTCTGAAAATTATCTGCGCCCTTCATGCACGGCACTTGAAATCACGAATATCTTCAGAAGTATAGCTTAGAACTTCACCGAATTTTTGAAGAGTGCTATTTCGATTATCCTCTTTCACCACATGAATATAGCACATTATTTGAAATTTTACTGTTTTTAAACTAACCAATCCAGTGAACTCTATATAAGGACTGGAACGATACCTACAAACCAAATTTTGAAGCCGTCATGGAGGCTGACATGCAGGGCGGCCCCAGTCCTCTTTATATGCAAGAAAATCTTTATTTTTTAAGTTATATTTTGTTATGAACAAATTACAAAGAAATGCAAACATGCTACAGTAATAGATACTTCTTCTAAAGGCTTTTAGCAGCAAAAACGTAGCTTGAATATTTGACAAAAAACACATTTTGAGTCCGAAACCGCGCGGATCTCTTGATGTTTTGTAGGGCAGCTCCAAGTGTTGAGTCAGTTGAGGTATCAAAAGTCCAGAAAAAAGTCTATGAACTATCTTGAATCAAATAAAGATAGCATTAATCAGGGCTAAAGCCTACTGAAATCTAGTGGCTATAATCTGTCGAGCATATGGATGCTGACATGATCAATAAAAACCATAAATATTAAATTTTCTGAACAGTCAAAAAATCGAACAAAACACAGAAATACGAACAGGCAGTGTTTTAAAGGCATCATAGATAAAAAATATATGTGGTCTTACAATGATTCAAAAGGTATGAGGAGACTATTCATAAGAGCAAAGGCACAGCTTGACAGGGTTGCAAGAATTCATAAAATAAAGACGAATAAATACTAAATATAACCTAAATTTTCGTCAGGAGTTTCCATCAATCCAAGCAAAATTTTGCTTTCGTTTGGCAATATATTTCCTGCTTCAATCTATTTTTGCCAGCAAACATACCTCAGACAGAAAGGACAATGATTCTAATACATACTGACTTCGTTTCAAATATCATAATGATTTGAAATATCATTTCAAAAGAAGTTCAACTACAAAAAAATAAAAAATTCTCGCTGGGCCATTGTCTGTTTTCTACCGCTCCTTGGACGTTGGTCAGACGTTCATGTGTTGCCCCCAGCAGCCGGAAGTTTGGCTTCATCCTATCATAGGGCCGACCTTATGGAGGTATCGTTCCAGTCTTTATAGAGTTCACTGAACCAATCAGATGACAAGTTTCATTGGAGTTTCCCAGAGCCTCTGATCCTTGGTACTGACCAAGAGGATCGCAGGCTCTGGGTACGAGATTGCCGCTACCCGATTGCATTTCCGGTTGTCTTTGTAATTTCGAGAAAAATGAGAAAATGAATGAAAGCGCAGAATATTTGCCGGTTACGTTACGGTTGTGTAATCTTCCCGTGAATAACTAAGAGTGAAGATAAAAGGGATTCTTTTCTACAAAAAACTAAGTATATAGTACACAACAATTTGCTGCACATCAGGTGAGAAATGCGAAAGTTATGAAATATATTCAATTAAGTTGTGTAATTTTATATTTGCAAAGCACGGAAGGCAAGCTCCAAATTCGGACTTATTATAGTGCTTTGCCACGGCTTTAGCTTTGTACAGTATGTATTCTGGTAGCCAGTATAATCCTGTTATTGAATTTAGTGTTGCGGTTTATATGTAGGTAACTAAATATAATATTCAATGCTAATTGCTACTACACCCGACCGGATCAATTCAAGTATACGCCCCCCCCCCCCCCCTTGCCCAACACCAGTGGAGTCGTATACTTTATTGGGGGGGGGGGGGGGATTCAAGTATAAGTCCCCCCATTAAAAAGTAAACTAGTAAAGTGTTGTCGAATGAGTCTCATTTATGTAAATAATATTATTATTGTATTTAAATGAGATAAATGAAAGATCGCATTCTACTGTTTCTATTTCTACAAACAATTTATGAAAACAAATGTTTCTAAATCTTGGGGGAAGCCTATACTTGAATTGATCCACCTGACTTGCAGTAAAGAGTTTCAATATCGTACAATAAATACTTGTTATTATTATTATTATTATATTATTATAATTACATGTAATAATAAATACTTAATTGTAACAACATTTTTCTCTCTTTAGTACCACCTGACTCCATGACCATTTTCTTGGCCTTCCTCTTCCTCTCATACCTTCTATCTCATATATGACATGCTACAGTAATTTCTTCTCACATTTGCCATTATCCACAATACTTGTACATGTCCCAGCCATCTCGACTGGTTCCACCTTACAATTAATTCACAAATACACCACACACCCACTGACCCACTATACTAGCAATATGAATAATTATCTCACAACATACCCACATTTCATTGATTTAACAGAGGTGTTAATAACTTATTCAACTGGAAAAAGGATTTATCACACTCGTGAGCATTTATCAACCCTTAGATGACAATCAATATCAATAATTGATTGATTTTGATATATTATTAATAGCAATTGATGAACTAAATTTTATGTTTGATTACGGTAGTATCAATTGGTATTCTAGCTAAATTATAACATATATATGTTAATATATAGCAAAACAGGGTCTAGAATGCATACCTCCCCCTGGAGACTGCATCTCAAATGTATTATTAATAGCAATGGATGAACTAAATTTTGTGTTTGATTAGTATCAATTGGTATATAATCTAGCTAAATTATAACATATGTTAATATATAGCAAAACAGGGTCTAGAATGCATATACCCTGTGAAAGCAGCTGCATACTTCATACCTCTCCCTGGAGACTGCATCTCAAATGCAAAAATTCCATATATATGAATAATATATTTATATATTATATATATATAAATGTCAGTGTACATTTGTAAATAACATCACTGGTGTGGCTCGGACCAGACCAACATTAATGATAATTTATTCCATATCTGTTCTAAATTTCAAAGTGAAATCCTATTTTTTGTTAACAAAGAAAAACAGAGTATTCTTTCCAGTTTCAAGAATTGCAAGATCCTCTGAAATAGAATAATTTTCTAGAGATTCTAAAATTAGTTGATTTCAATGGAAATCTTGCAATTTATCACAAATCGACCAATTTTGAAAAGAGATCCTTGTTTTTTTCTTTTAGTTGATGAAAACCAGGTTTTGTCATAAAAATTAAGAAAATAAATGGCATTGACTTTGGTCTGGTCTGAGTCATGCACCATGTAGTGGTTTTATTTATTCCTGGGTTTGAGATTAGAAGTTCGTTATGGTACTGTACATAACAGCATTTCTGAACTTGGTATCCCACCTGAAAATCTGGTATCCCACCTGAAAATCTGCATGGCATCCATATTTTTGATACCAGAGAAACATATTTTACAATTATTCACTGAAGTGAATGTGATTGGTGCTGGATATTTACCGAGCCGCGTAAATATCTACACTATATTCACTGACAGTATAGGTGAATAATTGTTTTAGCATATACCTCATATAAATCGTGAAATAACAAGTTTAATTAACATTCTTATATTTTGATAGTGTTTGAAAAACTCTCGAGTGCATGCTTTTCCAAATTGTACGAAAAGTTACGCTATTACTTAATAATATACATGGAAACATGTTCAACTCAACTGTACTTACGATTTTAATACAGTGCCCTTTCGAGTTTCGGTCTGTGACCGTCTGTCTATTCCTCGTGTATTTGGTTGTTTAAGAACGCATCGCTTTTTCTACCATTACTCGAAAAAGTTAATTTTAAAGCACTAAGAATTGTAGGTACTTTACTTGACAAAATAAAGAATAATTAACTTGAATAACTTCAAATTTGAACAAATTGTTCTCCACTGTTCCAAATCTTTGCCGCCATCTTTGTTTATTTTGTGGAGGAAGAGCCTGGGTACGAGGTTGGAAAACACCATCCGTCAAAAGCAGGGCGCTTATATAGGCGTATTATGTTGTCGCGCCGTTAATAACTTATTATTAACCTCGTCCGCTTGGTCATTACGGAAAAATATCAGACCGAGGTCTTGACAGTACGGACCGAGCCCGTAGGGCGAGGTCTGTGCATAAAGACCAAGGTCTGATATTTTTCCGTAATGACCAAGCGGACGAGGTTAATAAGAAGTTTATTATATGGCATTTTGAAACAACATACCTTACATTTATACCTTGTCATGATACGTACTTTAGTCAGTTGTGTGACCTTCGAGCGTGCGACATTTAAAACTCATCGTTTTCAATGTTGTTGCTCTTGTTGTCATCGCTTTCGGACTCCTAAACTCGCTTCCAGATTGCTCATCGTCCCAATCATACATAATTTAGTCCTCAGGTTGTTGAATTCACAAAATTATTGCGGTTTTCTTTCGTTGTTTAATTGCAAACAACATGGCTGACAAAATCCGTAATCGACCGGTCGATTACGGAAAATTATCGACCGGCACGTGACGCGTCTCAGCCAATGAGAACACACGATTTCAACGGAAGTAACTTGTGCCATATAATAAGTTAAGTTAATGACCTTCTTCTAACAAAACGAAGTTAGCTTCATTGTCAAGCAACAATGCCCAAAACCTATGGCAGTCCACAAGCGAAATATGCCATTAAATAGCATATTGTCGATGTAGATGACAAATAGTCAAATGTCAGTGACAGGCTATGTTAAGTTGAGAGCGTGAACTGGCAAGTCTATATAGTATTAATGGAGTAAAATTGTTTGCTGCAGTTGTCAATGTCATTCAAAATCTGTGTTATGAATGTGCAAACATTTACTGTACCTTTTACTGCATGTATGCATATGTCTTGAAGAACAACAATGGTTGCTCTTATAATTTTGATGACATAATTTGCTGGACATCTTTTTCATTCACTATTAAATTTTACAGCAGTAATACTAGAGATGCTTGTTATTATCTCAAACGATTTTCTTTACCTTCTAACTAGATTGCATTATTCTTTGATAAATTGTTGTAACGAAAATATTCAAATACAATTAGTCAATTACCGTATTTCCTCTATTAAGCTCCCTCACTCTATTAAGCCCCCCTTCTAATAAGTCCCCCCCTCATTCAGTAAAAAATAAAAATAAGCCCCCCTCTATTAAGCCCCCCCCTCTCTATTAAGCCTTCCCACAACACGACAAGAAAAATAATTGTTAAATATTTTACTTTTATTTATCATTTCTGTGGTACATCTTGTTTTTTGTTACAATGTCTGAGACACACATGTTCATATGTTTAAGTTTTTCTTTTTTTCCGTCAAGTTCGTTCTTGAGAATTTTAATTTGACCGTTTTCCTTTGCGCACGCAGAATATGTCCCTAAATAAGTAGCTCCATTAACAGAAAATCGGTTGCAGATGGTTTTTGAAATTTGGAAAATTAAATAAACCCCCTCCCTCTATTAAGCCCCCTCCCTCTAATAAGCCCCCTCTCGATGGTCCAAAATTAATAAGCCCCCCCGGGGGCTTAATAGAGGAAATACGGTAAGTCAAATTTTGTGAGTTGTTAGTTATGTTAATTTGATTGACCAACTTAAAGCTTTACTACCATATTTTATGACTATAGCTTTTAGTACCATAGTTTTAATAATCAACCTATTAGCGCACTGCCTCTCGCCACTGAGGACTGGAGTAAAGCCCAATTGGATTGAGTTAGTATGTGAATGGGTGACCATGCACCTGTCCAGGCTTGGAACTCATGCCAGATACGAGTAGAATTGTTAGTGCTTAGCCTTCTGCGCCTTGCTGGCTTTACTCTGAGAGTCTGAGTTGAGTGAGTTCTTTATTAAATTAAAACACAGCATGGCCTGTGAGCATAGACAATTTTGTCAAAAATCTTGTTCGGCTCTAGATCTGAATACAGTAATTGTTACTGTCACAACTATACAACTCCATCAATTTTGTCAAGAATCTTGTTCAGCTATGAATACAAGGTTGTTACAAGTACACAGTCGCATCATTGTTTTTACCACTGTAGTAGCTATAGGCATTAAACGCAGTAAATACATGCACGCCTGGGCGTGCCTATTTTTATAGTATTTGATTGGTTCATTGGCTTGAGAGATTTGCACCATATACCCTCTATTCCTCTTTCTGCACCGTGCTATCTGCGTGTAATTATTTTCCGGATATCAAACACATTTACTAATCTTGTCTCCGTACTATGGACGCGCTATCAGCGCAAAAATACCGCGTTCACACGAGTCCGATGCGAGTTGAAAATGGCGCTAAAAAGTCACAAAACGCCGTTGCGTTCACACGGCACCGGATCGAAATTGTGTGAAAACGGCGCTCTAACTACCCTGCGAGCAGAGCCTTCTTTTCCTTATTTCTTCGCTGAGAGAGAGGAAGAAAAGAAGGCTCTGCTGTATTCGTGACTGGTTCCATTGCGCATGCATGTCAGTTGCTTGGTTACAATCTCGAACCCAGTCCCAATCATAGCAGAAAACAAAACGAGAACCGGTTAAACGGGTCTTAAACGGGTTACTTCGTCCTAAATCTTGGAAGAACACGAATACAGCAGAGGCTACTTTTCTTCCTTTCTCTCAGCGAAGAAATAAGGAAAAGAAGGCTCTGCTCGCAGGATACGCTAACCGGAGCGTTCTGAAAACGATTTCTAGACGGAGCGACATGAAAATGGAACCCTTGGCGGTGTCGTGTGAACATATTATCCGGCACTTTTTCACTCCGCTTTAGTACCCAGTTCCTGAATTTTTAGATCCTAACCAAACGGCTGGCGTATTTTTAAGCGATGGAAAACTTTATTTGTCTTCTCGACTTCGCCGAAAGCTTCTGCTAAGAACTTGTGCTGCTGTTTGAACAATTATAAGATTATTACAACAATAACTAGCCAAATAGGAGAAGATTAATAGTCAATAAGGAGAGTTCATAACAGAAAGACTAAAATTGTAAACCTAGAACACACTATACATTGATACTATTGGGATACTATTAATTGAAATGCTCCTCGTTTCTATTTACTTTTGACGAGATATGGATGTACACCAGAAGGTTCCGGAATCGTTAAATTATGACGGATTCGTGTGAACGTAACCACATTTTCCCGTTTATTTTCTATACCAGACTCGTGTGTACCAGACTCGTGTGAGCGCAGTCTGATACTGATACCTAATATACCGAAGGGAAAAAAACGTTACATGACTAGGGATTTTTGGTGAAGGAAAATTCGAGTGTAGAATATATACACTTTAAGACCAAACCGGGACCAGTTGCGAAAAATGCTACTACACAGGCGTTCCGGCAGGAATTGAATCGACGACCTTGCGATTCCCAGTGCAATGCTCTGACCACTGATCGTCGGTTCAATTCCTGCCGGAACGCCTGTGTAGTTGCATTTTTCGCAACTGGTCCCGGTTTGGTCTTAAAATGTATATATTCTACACTCGAATTTTCCTTCACCAAAAATCCCTAGAACATGCTATGTAATCGAGTGAAATGCCCAATATTACGTTACATGACTATATCGGTATTTTTCACAGATGACGTCTATAGGGTGCGTATATAGTCAATTACATTTAAAGTGCCTATATGACACGAAAATTAAGTTTGTCTTATTTGAAAGAACACTTAAAATGACAAAGTAACTTATTTTGCAGTTTTTGGTTTCCTGCATGGCTTAATCGGGATAGGACGATGGTAAAACTCAACGCACCACGTGACTTGCACATATACGGCCGTGGACATACACAGTTAGATAGATAGTTACCTACAACATGCACGATGACATGCCTGCCTGCCTTATCATGCAGACACAAAAACCACCACAATTTCCAGCCCCCCTTCCCCATTCCATGTTTCCACTTTGTCATTTTTCGCCGCACGCGTTGCCACATATTCTGAGGAACAATAAAATGTGACAACATTGATGCAGGGGAGGGTTGCTTGGTGAGAGAGCGAGGCGATTTGATGTGCATTGCTCTATGTAGGTCACCTTTGCTCTGCTGTCCCATTTATGGCCAGGATTTTGGATGTTTATCCTTATTCAAGAGGGTGCTAAGTTGAGCATTTATGGCAGTACGTTAAGTTTGACATTCTTTGAGCTTTATCATGGCATTAATTTAATAGCTTCGGTATCACCTTTGTTACAGTTTATTTAGAATTCAAAGCCATGGAACTGGGTAAAGATACGTCAGTTGAAACTGTATTTTTATTGTATAAAATGTATGGACATAACGATTACTTGGGAGAACCTGTGAACCAACTGGAACATGCAACGCAGTGTGCCATGCTGGCCGAGAATGAAGGATTCCCGACTGAGGTGAGAAGAATAGAGGGAAACCTCCAGCATCATTATTATCTTCGCCATTAACAATTATCACGGTCATTGTTGGACAATTATTATTATCACCACTACCAAGACCACCAACCACCATCACAGGGTATCCTCTAGATTAGTTTTCACTATTAGGATATCCTGTACTCATCTTATTAATTTATTGTATCGCTCTGTTTCTCTGGGGTTTTTTTAAATTCATTATCTTTATGTAATTTATCTACTGTAATATCAAGATGAGTAAATAAAATGTATTACCTTACCTATCACCAATACCATTACCCCATCACCACCAACACATCCATCACCACAATCATCATCACACATCCATCACCACAATCATCATCACCCCGTCGCCACCATCACGACCATTCTCGTCACCACTATTCTCGCGACGATTATCATCATCATTACCATCTTCACTCTCATCACCATTTAACCCTTTCTCGTCGTTGGATTTTCCCTGTGACGAGTAAACTCGTCTGGCGTAAGTCGGAGTAAAATGCATCTGACGTTAGCCAGCGTAAAATACCTAAGGCCCGTTTCAGACGGCGTGTTTAATTTATCATGAGCCGTATCTAATACAAATTGGTCCGACCATAGTTCGACCAAAGAACGACGTTTGATTCAGACGCCTATTTATTGAGTCGAATATAATTAAATGCATATTCGTATTAAATTGTGGGTAATAACTATATAATTTATGCATTAGGTAATTTATGTGGAATCAAAGTCGTACCACTGTCGTATAATACGACCGCCACGGCCATATTTAATAATTAGGTCGAACTTATTACAAATTGCCGTAAAAACAACTACCAGAATGCTTTGCCAGTATTCTAGGGCTTCGCCTAAAAGGGATGACTCAAAAGGACCCATCCCGACCTTTCGCGGCTTTTCCAAAATATGTCGTCAAATTTGTTTTTTCCAAATTTGTCGTCAAGTTTCATTGATTCTCAAGATTTTAGCAATCTTTTCGACACACATAAATTTTTGTGGACCTAACCACAACATAAATTTTAACCCTAATCAGAAATCTGGTTTAACACCTAGATTTGTTTTGGAAAACATATTTGTCGACATATTTTGGAAAAGCCGTGAAAGGACTGGACGGGTCCCTTTGAGTCATCCGTTTTAGCCGCAACCCTAGAATACTGGCGAAGCATTCTGGTAGTTGTAGTCACCCAGCGCCAGGTCACGTCATCGTACAAATGGTCTATTGATTCAGACGGCGTATTTTTCATGAACTTAATTTTAGTATTAGATACGGCTCATGAAAAATTCGCCGTCTGAAACGGGCCTAAGATGCCGCGCAGAAAGAGTTAACAGCAAACTATCTAAAATGGTTCTTGTCTCTGTTCCAAGGTGATTCTAGGCGCTTTTCTCCATGACATTGGTCATTTAGTCGGAAAAGATAAAAGCTTAGAGCAGATGATTACCGATGGTCAGGTAATTGGAGTACAGCATCATGACAAAGTCGGAGAGGAATACTTGAAAGAACTAGGTACAGTCAAACGTCTCGTAAGCGGACACCCTTGGCCTTGGGACCGAGTCGCAAACAAATTATACGTGTTGCACACAACCATGTCACACAATATCTTTTTTCTCGCAACTTGCGCGTCACAAAGTTGCTAGTTGCAAATTATAATCTCAGATAATCAGCTAATTATAATAGTTCATTCAATTACCTGATTGAAGTTAGGCACTCCCGTAAAACACGCTATAATCGTATACATCTCAGATATTAGATGAAAACCAGTGTTCATCCAGTTCTTAAGATCTCAATTATCTATGCAAGATAAACAAGCTGGTGTATGAATAAACTTTACACACTGTCATGAATAAAATCTCATGCGGGTTTATTTTAATTGCATTTTCCAATAAGCCATTTACACGATGACGTGAGATGGCGTTGGGTGACTACAACTACCAGAATGCTTTGCCAGTATTCTAGGGTTTCGGCTAAAAGGGATGACTCAAAGTGACCCGTCCAGTCCTTTCTCGGCTTTTCCAAAATATGTCGTCAAATATGTTTTTCCAAAAAGTTAGGGGGTAAACCAGATTTCTGTTTAGGGTTAGGGTTTATATGTTGTGGTTAGGGTATAAAAAAGATTGCTAAAATATTGAGACTCATTGAAACTTGACGACAAATTTGAAAAAAAATATAAATTTGATGACATATTTTGAAAAAGCCGCTAAAGGACTGGACGGGTCCTTTTAAGTCATCCCTTTTAGGCGAAACCCTAGAATACTGGCAAAGCACCCTGGTAGTTGTAGTCACCCAATGCCATCTCACGTCATCGTGCAAATGGCCTATTGAAATCGCCCGATTGAGATGCCATATCAACAACTCGTTTATCGTGTTTCATCAGGGGAATCCAAACACTTAAAAACAATAAAACCACTCGGCCTTGTGTTTTCATCATGTTTTCTCGTGTTTGGATCTGATGAAGCACTCCTCGTCGTATCCAACATGGCGAGCAACAGAAAAGCGGTCGTAATTCTCATCTTAGAAATGGAATTGGAAGGCGAACTGAAAAGAGAAGTCGAAGAATAGTCGATCCTAGCATCAAATCTTCTGTGCGCCATCGAGCACCGATATTAAAACCGTTATTAAAATCAATAACGGTTTTCCTAAGAAAAATTTTCCATTGCATTGTATTGCGTTGCTTTTTATTACACTTTATTGCATTTTCATTTCATTCCATTATATTTGAATTACTTTCCATTACATTGCATTTATACTTTCCATTACATTGCATTAAATTTGCATTATTACAATGCATTGCGTTACTTTCTATTACACTTTATTGCATTTTCATTTCATTTCATTACATTATATTTGCATTACTTTCCATTCCATTCCATTGTTCTTGTATTACTTTCCGTTCCGTTCCATTCCATTATATTTGCATTACTTTCCATTCCATTCCATTCCATTATATTTGCATTATTTTCCATTCCATTCCATTGTTCTTGTATTTCTTTCCGTTGCATTCCATTATATTTGCATTACTTTCCATTCCATTATATTTGTATTACTTTAATTACATTCCATTATATTTGCATTATTTTCCATTCCATTCCATTGTTCCTGTATTACTTTCCGTTCCATTCATTATATTTGCATTCCATTCCATTGTTTTTGTATTACTTTGCGTTCCATTCCATTATATTTGCATTACTTTCCATTCCATTCCATTATATTTGCATTACTTTCCATTCCATTCCATTATATTTGCATTACTTTCCATTACATTACATTGTACTTGTGTTATTTTGCATTACATTACCTTGTACTTGTATTACTTTCATTCCATTCCATTATATTTGCATTATTTTCCATTCCATCACATTGTACTTGTATTACTTTCCATTCCGTCACATTGTACTTGTATTACTTTCCATTACATTACATTGTACTTATTACTTTCCATTCCGTTACATTGTACTTGTATTACCCTCCATTCCGTCACATTGTACTTGTATTACTTTCCATTACATTACATTACAGTGTACTTGTATCACTTTCCATTCCATCATATTGTACTTGTATTACTTTCCATTCCGTCACATTGTACTTGTATTACTTTCCATTACATTACATTGTACTTGTATTACTTTGCATTGTTGTTGTATTACTTTGCATTGTTGTTGTATTACTTTCCATTCCATCACATTGTACTTGTATTACTTTCCATTATATTACATTGTACTTGTATCACTTTGCATTGTTGTTGTATTACTTTCCATTGCATTACATTGTACTTGTATTACTTTCCATTCCGTCACATTGTACTTGTATTACTTTCCATTCCGTCACATTGTACTTGTATTACTTTCCATTACATTACATTGTACTTGTATTACTTTGCATTGTTGTTGTATTACTTTCCATTCCATCACATTGTACTTGTATTACTTTCCATTATATTACATTGTACTTGTATCACTTTGCATTGTACTTGTATTACTGTCCATTGCATAACATTGTACTTGAATTACTTTCCATTACTTTGCATTGTACTTGTATTACTTTGCATTACTTTCCATTCCATTGTATTGTATTGCATTACTTTTCATTACATTGCATTTACCTTCCATTCAATTACATTGCATTTACATCACTTTCCATTCTGTTACATTGCATTTACATTACTTCAATTGCATTGCATTGCATTCATATTACTTTCCATTGCATTGCATTACATTGTATTTACATTACTTTCCATTCATTTCCATTGCATTTACACAACTTTCCATTCTATTTCATTTCATTTACATTACATTACTTTCCATTTTATTACATTGTATTTACATTACATTTAAATTGCAAAGCATTCCATTCCATTATTACATTACAAATAATTTCTTCATGGCTGCAAATTCTGTGTGGTTTCTCACGTGCGGTTTTGTATTTTAGAATTTCCGAAGGCTATAACAGACTTTGTTCGTGGTCACGTGTCTGCCAAGAGATATCTCGTCTACAAGAAACCAGACTACTATGCTCGTAAGCCTGATCTGTATTTCTTTTTCTAACAACTTTTTTTTCTATGACAGACCGAAAACCCCTTTATTTTGTTTTGATTTTGACCAATTCTGGGCAGATAATGTAGAAAAGAAACACGAAAATTAATTGGTATACAAAAGCAAGACGACAAAATCACACGTTTTCTTCAAAAGAGTTGTCAACCATATGATATTTAAAATTATTTGGGGTGTCGGCTATACACTGAATTCTGATCCTGAAGGAAAAAGTTAGTTTTGTTATCCCAAGAAAAAATTGAGACAAAACTAATTAATTCACTGAGTTACATCCAATGAAAACTCAGCTATATAATGAATATCAGTGGCGTAGTGTGACCATTCTGATTGGGGGAAGGGGGGGGGGGGGGGGGGGGGGGGTGTTACCTCTGTTGCTTCCTCGCATTGCCGACCAACTCGAATTTACGATCAATCTCCCAACAAATTTCTCGTTAATTTTATACCAACAAATCCCACAATTAAAAAGCTGAGGGCGTGAGCTTGTATTTATGAGCTTTTATGTTGATTTTACAGCGCGTGAAATTAAATACCTCCAAATATATACGTATAAGAACCAAGCAAAATTAAACAATTTCAACTGCAATTCAAGAACCATTGTTTCTCATTTTCCTTCTTAACATAGAACTTTCTAGCGCAAGTAAAATGACACTGGTTCACCAAGGTGGTCCCATGACCGCCGAGGAAGCAGAGAGGTTCGAGAAGTGTGATGCTTTCCAAGCTATTTTACGAATGAGACATTGGGACGAGCAAGCGAAGGACCCAGACGTGACAATCGATTCACTTGACAAATACGAGAATATGTGTCGAATGTATCTGAACAGCACATGAACTTTTATATCAAAGACCATGTGCAGGGATGAAGTAAGAGAAGAAGAATAGTTAATGGTTATACGTAATTCGTGTGGCAAAATTTGGTTGACGGGAAGTGCAGTTCTGAGGGTAATGCATGGTCGACAGAAATGGGTAGACAAGGTTGGAGTGAAGGCTTTTGAGTAAGACCTTTGTCTCATGTCGTAGGCTTCGCCAGGGCGTAGTGTGGCCTGGATGGCAGCAATTCCCGCCCAAAATTTAATAAATTTTCGGATACACCATGTAGCCTATGTATAGGCCCTTTTAATAAGTGCAGAGTACGTCATTTTCCGCCATTGACGTCATTTTCAGCCTTTTGAATTCTATTGAAAATATACAAAAGCTAAGACAATAAACAAAATTGAAAAGAAATTGACGTCAAAGGGTGAAAATTTCGTATTCTGTACTTATTAAAAGGGTCTATATCTAAACATTTTATTAACTGAGATTTTGTCTTTGAGACTCTGAAAGTTACTTTTGCTGTCTGTATTTGTTAGAGTAGTGCTATAATGACAAGTTGTATTGTTTTTCTTTAAAAAGTTAAAGATTAAAATATTACACAACTATTGCGGGATGAGGCTTTTTGGTATTATCCGCCGAAACTGCTAATACAGACTGATAACTCTTGATATAAAAAAGTCGAATTCAAGAATTGTTTTATTATACACTGATGGCCACAATTAAAGAGCTACCTATATTTCTGCAAGTTTTTGTAATGATTTTAGAATCCAATAAAATTAGGAGGATTCATTAGAAGTTTATTAGAATACCTTATCTTAGGGTGTATGAAAACAACAAAGATTTTGATTTCTATAATTCATTTCAGTAATTTTTAGCGAATATATCTTATTCAGGAAAAAGAAATTGAAAAAAAAAATCTATAATTTTCTTACTAGGTTTTACAAATCATGTTATTTTTATCTAAAAAGTAGAGTGCTGCGTAGGCACTGCAGCATATTTGAATTCAACAGTCGAATGATTCAATGATCTACATGTGCATAAAACATTTTTTTTTGCCTCAAGGCGAGAAAATGCGACACCATATTACAATCTTTTAAGTATTCTTCAATCTGACAATATATTTTTAAACTAAAAATTAGTATATTTATAAGTAATAACATGACTTGAGGGAAATTAGCGATTAAATTTCCCGTAGGCGAGGGAAGGTTTGTGACTTTTACAAATCTTCCCAAGGCAAAGGGGAAATTTAATCGCTAATGTACATGTAAATGTTATTAGTTTGTAATATTATGATCGCCGAGGAAAACTTTGAGAATGTTACCGACAGGAAATTGGTTGGTCAGAGAAGTTGCATCTAATTTTCCCGTGCATGTTGATGAGGGAAAATATATGCAAGCGGGAAATTTCTTTGTCAAGACAAAGGATTTCTTTGTCTTCTAATTTTCCCTCATCAACATGCACGGGAAAATTTGAAGACAAAGGAAAAATTTCCCTCCTGCATGAGCAATGAGGGAAATACGAGGTTTACATTCCCTCGGAGAACAAAAGAATCCGAGGCGACCATGTTATTAATATATATACATGATAAAAGTATAATTTCTAAGGTATTTTCCCAAACTATCCAACTGGCTTGACGCTTCTACATGTCTTTCCTATAATACCAGATTTGCTAACAAATAAAATTTCAGTTGAACAAATTACATTGTACATACTTTCAACTTTGTTTTTTTCACAAATATGGCAATATATAGGATTTTGAAATCAAATGGTACTTCGGCCTCTATTTTTCGAAAAAAATATACAGTCTCTATACTTCTTTAACAAAGTAACAGTAATAATTCATCTAACTTTATATTTACAAGTCTGTTTTGTTTAATCAACTCGAAAGCTTTTGGCAATTCTGATTAATTAGACAACCAGCCCGAGTTTTCTATGAGCGAATAGTCAACGAGGCGATTCAGGCGAAGTGTTTTAGTATAAATTTACCAACAAAAGTTAAATAAATTCTCGACCATAACGTATTCTTTGAGGCTCGTTTAATACATTTTTATCTGTAACTGATGACTGATCGGAAAGTAAAGTTTTTTTGCATAATTTAGCATGCGTTTTCATGTACAATATTGAAACAATATATTTTCACTCATTTGATATGTAAAAATGGCAAAAAGTTTAAAGAAACATTCATTTTAGCATGTAGTTTACATCAAAAAATCTTATTATTTATTATATCAATAAATAGCAAACGTAATTTTGAAATGTGTTTTGTATGCAGTAATTTCGTTTTAAACGAACACAGATAAACAATTTAACGATCTTATACCATTCATTAATAATTTCCATTCTAACCATTTTTGTAGCCGTTTTTGTTTTCTGTAGAACTTATTGCTTCGCGTAAATGTTCAATTTCTTCTGTCACTTGCCCACTCGTTATAATTTCGGCGCCATTGTTGCTTAACCATTGAACTCTAGAAAGACTGGAACGATAACTCCATAAGGCTGCCCTATGATTGGATGAAGTCAAAATTTTGGCTGTTAGGCGCAACCATGAACGTGCAGAACGTCTGACCAACATAGGAGCGGTGGAAAACAAAACAATGGCCCAGCAAGAATTATTTAGTGTTTTTTTTGTACTTGAACTTTTTCACAATTGATATTACGAAGCCAGTATGTATTAGAATCATTGTTCTTTCTATTTGAACTACGTTTGTAGGCGAAAACAGATTAAAGTAGGAAATAAATTGCCATACAAAAGCAAAATTTCGCATGGAAACTCTTGACGAAAGTTAATATATATTTTTTTCACGAATTCTTGAAGCTCTGTCAAGCTGTTAGTACCTTTGCTCTTATGAATGATCTTTTCATTCGTTTTGAATCACGAGACTAGGTATATTTTTGATGTTTAAAGGGCAATAGCACTAAAAATTAAGTTTGTCTAATTTGAAAGAACTCATAAAATTGTAATAGAACATCCTTTACAACTTTTTCGTATCTCTCTTCGTTTTCAAGATATTTCAATTTGTTGACGTCAGGTGTGGGGTAAAATATTTTCACATGTAGCAAAACAAGTTATATTACACATAAAAACTCCTTGCGACGCTGAACATTTCATGTTAGATATGTAAGTGATTTAGCTCTGTATGAAAATATTTTACCCCACTCCTGACGTCAGAGACCATTCATTTACATATCAAACAAATTGAAATATCTTGAAAACGCAGAAAGGTACGAAAAAGTTGTAAAGGATCTTCCATTACAATTTTATGAGTTCTTTCAAATTAGACAAACTTAATTTTTTATGCCAATCCCCTTTAAAACACTGTCAGTTCATAGTTCCGTATTGGTTGAATTAGTTTCTTTTGACTCGTCAGAGAGCTATTTCTTGTTTTTCTTGATCATGCCAGCATCCGTATTCTCTACAGATTATTGTCCCTAGATTTAAACTTAGGACTTAGAACTTATTAAGGACTTAGAACTTATTAAGGACTTGATAAAAGATATATTTGATTAAAAATAGTTGATTTCAAGCAGTTTAATAAACTTGAGACTGAACATGACATACCAAAAAATCAAAATGACCGCACGGTTTTGAACTCAAATTTTGATGTTTCATCAGATAAATCACCTTTCAAGCAAGTTTTGGTCCCTAAAAATCTTTGAGACAAAGGCTACTTTATTGTACTATGTGTGAATTATTTATAACCCGTCCGACGACAATAGACCATATGCATAATGACGTCATAGGGCCAAAGCGCGCAGTGAATTCTGGTCTTAGTAGTCACGCGAATGAAAACAGTGTTTCCACTTTGCAGGAAATCCTTCAGGAAGAGTTGATATCTGAGGAAACCTCAAAAAATCAAAGTAGATCTAGAAAATTTTAAAGAAATTTTAACTTTTTAAAGTGAATTTTTGACTTTCTGTTCGCGGTTCGCCTGCAGTGGCCTGGTTTCTATTTCTCATCATTACTGTCGGAGGGAGGGGTAGGGTTACAAATAGTTACGAACCTGGAACCAATGAACATTTAGATTTAGTGTTACCATGGCGATAGTTGAGTTCGCGGGCTCTAGGGACATTGACCTTTGGCTTCCGCCTTCTCTGTTCTCTATTTTTAGGCATCCTTAATAATTTAATATTTTAATATGAATTGATTATGAAAATATGAAGTGGCCTATAAATATTAATGGAGAAGAGTCTCCAGAGTCTGATGGATATGACACGGACAAAGAGAAGGAAACCAAGGCTAAACCACCTAAAAAAGGAAGAAGTACGACCAGAAGTTCCAAAGAAGCTCGCTGACTGATGACCTGTTTAAAGATTGGCTCGAGAAACGGGACGAAGCACCTTACTGCAAGATTTGTAAAGCCAGTCTTTCCTGTGCTAGAACTGCGGTCTTGCAACACAAAGATGGCCATATCCACAAGACACGAGCAAAATGGTATCGAATCTACGCCAGTCATATCCACCGATAACAGTTTTGTTTGGTTCCCAGATAAAGCCAGCTCGAATTGAGATCAAACTATGCACATTCATTGCGGAGAACAACCTTCCAATAAGCATAGCTGAAGATTTGGTTGCTTTGTTGAGAAACCTCTTTCTATCTAATGAATCCCTTCGCCATGCATGTTCACCTTGGTAAACAAAAAGAAACAAACGTGACTCGGCAAGTGCTTGGTTTTTATTCAATTAAAGAGATCATTACTAAATTGAAAACCAATGCATTTTCATTAATAATCGACGGGACAACTGACCGTTCGACGAAGACGCAGCTGGCAATACTTGGAACTTTTTTCATGAACAAAATGGAGAAGTGTCCTAATTGATTTAATAACATTGCCAAATGGAACGGCGACGACTATCTACGAAAGTGTAATCGAATGCTTGAAAGAGAAAGGTATTCCAATGGAAAATGTAATTGGATTTTGTGCTGATACTTGCAATGTAATGTTCGGAAAGAACCACTCTGTCGCCCAGTTGCTGGTAAAGAATTACCCATGGATCAAGGAAGTCAAGTGTTCATGTCATATGATCCATCTCTGTAGCTCATATGCTTAAAAAAAGCTTCCGAAATCATTGGAGGACTTGTGTCGTAACATATTTTCTCATTTCAGTATGTCTCCTCAAAGGTCTGAAGCCTTTGTAGAATTTCAAGAGTTTTTAAAGCAGGAGAAACATAAAATCCTTCGTCCTGGTCAAACAAGATGGCTTTCAATGAAAAGCGCAATTAAAAGAATTCTTGAACAATACACGGCATCGCAACTTCATTTCACTTCGTTAGCTCTTGAGGATCCTACTCATACTAATGACTCTATTCTGAGAAGCCTTAACAACAAATTTACAGAAGCCTATCTGGAGTTTATGGATTTTGCTTTGGGTAGATTTGTATCTTTTTATCTGCTTTTTCAAAGTGAAATGCCACTACTCCATCAGTTGAAAGATGAGGTTGAAGACTCATATTATCCCTATATATGTGGAGATTTTATGAATATGTCATATGTTAGAAGCACCAACGCTTTTGACATTGACCCAAGTGATGGGGAAAGAAAATCATGTGCCTCTCCACCAAGTCTATGTGGGAATTTTGGCAACAGATACCATTCACAGCATTGAAGTTAATCTTGGAAGTAGCCACCAGGACATCCAACTTTTCCCTACGCATTGCAAAGATTTCCTGATTGAGGCAGTCAAGCCTCAGGACAGATTTGGGGATTGTCAAAACCTAGATCAGCTGTCTCGTCTATCAACTCAAACAAAAATCTAACCATTCATTGTATAGCTTATGACCTAACAAACAGTCTTACCAAGTTTGGTGTTGATATATATATTTCCCCTTCGAGTTATTGCTGTTGGCAGTAAGTACATCTTTAATGTTTATTTGTTGTTGCCATGGCAACCAAAGCCTATGCCGTGCTTCAACGAAGGTTAATATATGTGCCATGCTTGGTACTAGGTTTGTGCCAAGTTTTAATGTGATTGGTCCAATTTTTTTTAAATTAAAGCCTGAAGATTGTTTTGGTAAATTTAGGGTTAACTACCACCTTTAAGTTTATGCCTTCTTAATATGACAGATTGTTTTGCATACGTTTGAGAGGATGAATCTGTAAGCAGCTGTTTATAGAATATCTGAATCCGTTCTGTCACTTTCAATTGATCACATGTTCAAAACGTCACATTTACATAAATTATCGTCGCGTGACCTTGCGCGTGCTGTGTCACGCAACAACAGAATATTGAATTAAAAGAATTATCATTTGTGTCTATTTCTTTATTTGTCCGACTAGTTGGACAAGAAACAGGAAATCTGGATTTTCGTTGTGGAAGCACGTGAAAACATTCCAACATGGCCACTGTCGAAACTGAGTGTGCTGAGGTTCTTTGTCGTCTTTAGATGCTGTTCAAACCAGTGAAGATTCTAGTTTTTTTCAAAACTCTTGCACGGGTCGTCACACGTTTAACAGCACTGAAACTTAGTCATGGCAAGAGTCTGCTTTCTTCGACGAGTACGACTAAACGAAGTGGAGGTGCTGGTGGCTTTACGTGTTGTGTCCCTGGGTGCTCTAATAATAAAACGAATTCAGAGCTTTCTTTTTACAACTTTCCAAATGGTGTGGAGGCAAGAGAACTTCGAAAGAAATGGATAATATATTATGCCCCGTAAGGATCGATTTCTCTCCGACAACTGGCCACAGAGTCTGTTCTTCACATTTTCACGGAGGACGTAAGACCTACATGACCCAACTTCCAACGATTGTTCCCTCGACCCTCGACTAAACCTACTCCGACGAAACCTCGCTCAACAGTAGAAGCTAGGAACAGAACTCCTCTTCAGTCAAATGCAACGCGAGTTCAGCCAAGCAAACGTCGACTATTTTCTGAACTTAATAATGCTCAGGATTGTGGTACTTTGGCACATGGGCAAGATGAGGTCTCACCTGCAAATGAGAATGTTGGTCCTTCAGCTGCTTTCGAAGGACGAATAGCTGAACTTATAGTTGTCAATGAAAACCTGAAAGCAGAGAATGGACGGCTGAAAGTGGAAAATGAACGTCAAAAGGCCGAAATAAAGCTTTTGACAGAGCAGTTACAAGGACAGGTAAAAGAAAAACATAGTTTCAGTTTTTCACAGTTGAATGTTTCAAAAGCAATAATAAGCTCTTTAGATTTTACACAGGGCTTCAAGATTATACAACATTCAAAACATTGTTTGACATTTTTTAAAATTTGCTAAAACTTTCAAAATATACTATACAACTTGGTGTAGAAGTTAAAAGTTATAAAAATCCTGTAGTTTTTTCGCAAGAAGATATTTTAGTAGGTAGTCTATGTTGGCCGCCATTTTGTTTTTATCATGTTTTCCTCCTTACATTTCGAATTTTTAAGAAAAGTGAACAAAAGTGAGTGAAAGGAAGGTATTTTATATAGTTTGAGCTTCTCTTTACGATAAGAGGGGAGTGGGAACTAATAAGAGAAGTCCCAGCATCCCTTGCAGTCCCAAAGAAAACTGTGTGCAGTGAGCCAACAATTTTCGAAAGAGTCTTTGAAAGTAGGAGTGTGTTTATCGATAATTTGAAGGTATAAAGTTCGTCAAAGCTTGCAAAATACAATAATAGTGTTTTACGATGCCACGTACATAAAAAAGAAGAAGTTTAGAGGTGTTATCAGGTTGAAAACGACATGGTCATGGATGACACCTCACCAGAAACCCAAGATATGGCTAATACCGAAGTTTTGCCAAGCGAAAACAGCCCACACAAAGAGCCTTCCACTGCTTCAAAGAAATACTGACTCTCAGTATTCGGCCCGCTCGTTGGGGGCTCATATCGTCAGCGGTTTTATCGAACTCGGCGATTCGCACAAAACGTCAACAACTTAGGTAAGTAAAGTTTAGTTTATTTACAAGACGTATCGCATTCTAACGTGCTCCCTTGCTTGATGAAAACATTTGAACAATTGCACCAATGCAGAGGAGGTAAATTTACTTTTATTGAAGATCAAGCTCGACGATATGGAAACAGTTCCTTGTTACATATAGAGTGTTCTAAATGTAAGAAGAAAGTGTATCTGTCAACATCTGGAAATGATTCAGAAAGTTGGAATGCCAGTCATGCTGTTGATGTGAATCGTCGAATGGTCTACTCTGCATTTGAAATTGGTGTAGGGAGAGAGGGCATTGCGACACTCTGCGAAGTATTCAATATGCCACCTCCTTGCACTGAAAATTCATGGGATAACCACAAGGATGTTCTTTATAAGGCACACAAGAAAGTAGTATCTTTGAGAATGCAAGCGGCCCATGCAAGGAATATTACCAGAGAGACCAACACACCACAGCGAGATCAAGAGAACTTTAAAATTCCTGTAAGTTTTGATGGCGGAATTGGTTTTGTGATATCAGTTGATACTGGTGAAGTTCTAGACTATGACTTTGAGTCCAAACTTTGTATGGAATGTACCAGAAGAAAAGAAATGTATGGCGAAGAATCAGAGGAAAAGAAAGCGTGGTTTGACGGGCACAAAGACAAATGCACTAAAAGCCATACTGGTTCTAGTGGTTCTATGGAATGCTCTATTGCCAAAAAGATCTGGGCTCGTTCTCTTGATTATAAACTAAAATATAAATTTATAGTTTGTGACGGTGATAGTAAGGCGTACAACAGTGTGTGGGATACTTATGGCTGCAATTATGGTTCAAAATATGAGAATATGAACAAACAATGCAAGGAGTACAATAAATGGTTATCTTCCAGTGCTTACAATAAGTGGAAGGACAGCCATGATAGTGGAGAGGTTGAATATGCAAGGGTGCTGAAATTGTATTGTATTGGGCATGTCCAAAAACGGATGGGTTCACATTTGAGGGATCTGAGAAAAAAATATACTGGATGTAAACTGGCCGATGGACTTCCATTTGCTGGCAGGAAACATAGACTCACAGATAAGACTATTGACAAACTACAAAATTATTATGGCAAGGCAATCAGAGCTAATGTTTCTCCTGGTTGTCTTTCAAGTGAAGATCAAAAGAAGCAAATAGGAAAGAGGCAAAATGCAATTATATGGCAGTATTGTATCACAGCTGTGACATTAAAACTGAGAGGCGACACAGGTTCTGTTCTGTTGGAAAAGACAGTTGGTGCTCCTATAAAAGAAAGAAACCCCTTCTAAAAAGATCATACCATGGTGTATTCCATGATGTGCTGAAGCTCGAGTTCAAACGACTAAGTGATTATTTCCTTCTTTTGCGTTGTTTACCAGGGTTCTCACAAAATGCTAATGAAGCATCAACAGTTTGGTTTGGAACCGATGTCCTAAGCATAAGTTCAGGGGACCCTACGCTGTGGAAATGCCTGCAATGTCTGTGGTATTGCAGTTCAATGATGAAGCGAGTGCAAAACATGACGTCATGATGGAAGCACAGATACCAAGTGGTAAGCTGTCCAAAGAAGCAAGTTCAAAGAAAGATGCTGTGCAGATAAAAAAGTCAAAGAGAAAAGTTAAAGAGCTGGAGAAAAGCAGAAGAAGGAAAATCAGACAAGCCAAGCTGCAGGAAAGATTGTTGGAGGAAAAAGATGGCCCCAGTTATGCTGCTGGAAGACTTAACGAAGCCAATCCACTTCAGGAATTAGACTCATCAGAGAGTAGCGATGATGAGACACTGCTTTCAGTGCAAAAAAAGCTAAGAAAGTGACTTAAGAGTATTGCCAGGACAAGAAAATACAATTTGTGACTACCAGATGCAAAAATGTTAAGTATTGAATAGTATTATAGCAGGGCTTGAAATTAGCGGTATCCCGATATCCACGGGATACTAGATTTTACTTTTGGATACTAGGTGTCATAGGTTCAGTATCCCGAAGGGATACCATGAAAATTTCACAGCAAACACTAGAATTTTGCCAGATATTTGTTCATTCCAAATTCCCAAAGGAATTTGTCCGCGCATTTATATAAAAAATTAGCGAAGTCACCAAGGAATCGAATCTTGTTTATAAAACTCCAGCGATCCGCCATTAGCCTGCAAACAGGCTCTACCGCGTGACAGCCAGCTCGCAGGCAAGCACACCATATATGGCTATGTTAATCATCCCACAATTCTCTACGGGTTTTAATATATGTAAATTATAGAAATATGCGATTGCGACCTCTCACCTCTGTTAGTTTAACGCATAAAATGCTAAAATATTTGAAAAGAACTCCGGTTGAAACACCACAAGAGATTGTGAAAATAGTGATAGATGATGGAGAAGAGAAGCGATCGGCAGAAAAAGAAAGGCGAGCAAAAAGAAACGCCGAAGTAAAACGACATTACGAACAAGCGAAGCGCTGTCGAAAGTTTAATGAAAGATGGAAAAAATCCTTCCCGTGGGTGACAGTTAATAAAGATGATAAAATGTTTTGCAAAACTTGTGTAGCCAACACCAATTATTGCGAGAAAGAGTCGAAGTTCGTGAAGGGTGGGTGCGCAAATTTCCACGTAAAATCATTACAAGCACACCACAAGAGTCAAGGGCACAAAAGATGTGCAGAGCATGAGAAGGCCATGGCAGCAACACCAGGGACTAATCCTGCTGAAAGAGCATTGCAGTCGATGAACGAACAGAACTTTAATAAATTGATTTTATTAATGGATTTTATTTTATTTAATTAATGAACATTAATTAATGGTTTTAATTTATTAAACTTAATTAAAGAACTCTTCAGAGTTGAAGTTCAGTCTAATATTTTGCAGAGAGTGTGGGTCATATTAAATAATTGCAGTATTATACAATAACATGAATAAGATGTTAAATTTTGGATACTACAAGTTGCGATTTGGTAAAAAAAATGTGGGATAGTGGATTTCAAAGGGGGATACCAGTTTCAAAAACCTGGTATCCCACTTGGATACTGCTGAAAATTCCAAATTTCAAGCCCTGATTATAGGCTTTAAATGTACAGTAGTGTATGTACATTAATTTTTGGTTCATAAAGAAACAGTCCATTATAATTTCAATTAGTTACCTAGGTTTCTGTTAAAATAGCTTTGATTGTGTTTTATTCAATGTTGTGTCAAGAGATAACTTTTATAAAACTAGTATGGTTAATTCAATTTGTGGAATTTCTCCTAACCTAGTACCCTATGTGTCTTCTTATTAATACATTTGAAATCTACATTAAAAGAGCTTTCTAATGATATATAGTTGTTGTATTATCTGTTTTCACTGTCATGAATATAGATTAAGCGTGGACCTAAAAGATCTCTCCCACTGGAATAGGAGTTTTTTCTTGTATTGGTTCGTCTACGATCGGATCTTTATAACCTGGATTGATTTTCTACATTCACGGCTGCGTTGTTACCCAATCTGGCCAACCAGACCATCAATTGACAAGACAATGCCAACATCATTTAAAGAAATGTATCCTTCAACCCGAGTGATAATTGACTGCACAGAAATGTTTATCGAGTCACCCAGCTCCTTTAGCAGCCAAAGTGCAACCTATTCAAATTATAAACATCAACACTGCTAAAGGTTTGTATTTGACATTGAAAGCGACTTGCCTGCTGGAGTCTCCTTAAACATCCCACCTTTTCTCCGTGGCAAAGAGTTTCTTTCCATAGAAGAAGAAACCCAAACATGGAGAATAGCTTCAGTGAGGATCCACGTGGAACGGGCAATTGCCCGGATTAAAAACTTTAGAATCCTTAGTAAAGTTTTTCCTATTTCTATGGCAGCAGATTTGAACAAAATATGGGTAATTATCTGCTGGTACCTCTAGACAGATATCTTAAAATAAATATTTTTTAAATCTGGCTTTTGTAAAGAATGAATGCGACCTTCAAGTGTCAAGCTGAATAGCAGTAATAAACTACTGTACATCATGCATGGGGCATAAAATAATTAAATCCATAAAAAGAATAAAATGGGATTTATATGTAGCTACAGTAGCAAGGTCTGTTTCTAAAGTTAATTGCATGTGTGTAAAAGGTAAAGCTCAAAATTAATTAATGGTGTTAATGGTCCATTGTTTAACCATTTACCCATGAAAGGGATTAAAAGTTCAATAAACAATAACAAAACTTCTGTCATTTATCAATTATATTTTTAGTTTAATCAGATTTTATTACATGAAGGAAGAATAAAAGAAAAGTGGAAGCATTTTCGTCTCCCACAAAGAAACATCCTTACGAATCCTTTCTACATGTATATCTAGATTAGTATATACAACAAAGTCAATCCAATTTAAACCTAGAATGTTCATTACACCTTGACACTGGTAGTAATAGGCATGGTTTACTTTAAGTTTTAAACCATTTTCAGTTTGTTTCAAATAGAAGCTTTTACTATGTTGTACAGCTTCATGAACATTCATGTCTTTACTAGAATAAGGGCACTTAATCTCAATACAGCCAACTGAAATACCACTATTTACAACAATCCCATCAGGACTACAACCCAGCCATGGTCACTTGGGACTAATTACAAACCCACAACTCTTAGACCCCGTTTACACTAGAGAAAAAGTTTCCGGATTCGTAAATGTTACCGGATTCACGCTGTGATGCGTATTCGGATTCGGCCGTTTACACTACACATAGGATACCTGTTTGTTATCAACAGAGTGTTATCAACAAGTCACCTGACCTGATTACTTGACAAAGTTCTCGTCTTCTCGATTCGCGAAGAAGATAATCGCACTAAAACATTGAAATGCCGCCCAAAAAAGAAGGCAAAAGTGTCAGTACAGGGCCAAGGAAGTGAAAATTTGTCCTGGTCAGACATTGAAGTTGAACTCCTGTTAGGAGTCGTTCGGCTTTATTCATCGCAGAAGGATTTCAACGGAATAGAATGGGAGAGTGTAAAAAGCAAGTACGACGACATTCGGAAAGAATTCGAAACGATTTACCAACAGAAAGAACGGGAGCATGATGTTAATCTCTTCACACGGGAGAAAATTGCAAGCAAAATAAAAGATTTGAGGAAAAAATACAAAAAAGCGGTAGATACAGGGAGAAGAAGTGGTGGCGGGAGAACCGTTGCAACGTTCTACGATATCTGCAATGAAATTTGGGGTGGGTGTCCGGCAACTGCAAGCCTCGGGAATGGGTTAGACTCAACTTTAGAAACTGCACACTTTGAAGTTTGTTGCTGAATTTGCTACAGATGAATTTGAGGCTAATGACACTGCAAATAATAGTGAAGATAATGGTCCAGAAGTTACGTTCGAAGTAGACGAAGTACCCGGAAGTACTTCTCAAGTGAAATCAGTTGGCCACCATGAGACCACTGATCTCGAAATACAACTGGATAGTGCAACCTATTGTCCACTGGTTCATAAAATGAAGCCAGCTAAACAAAAGAAATCCGTAATTACTAAGGGACCAAACATGCTGAAAAATGTCTTTATGTCTTCTTAAAACGTCTTCTGTACCAAAAAAGACTATTGAACTATATTTTCTTTCAAAGATTCAGCATCTCATTCAACAAAATGTTTATATCGGTGCCAGAATACGCTAGAAAGACCATCACTTGGTTCCTTAGTAATGGGTGACTTCTGGCTTCATTTTGTAAACAATAGATGCTTAATCCAGTTTTATTTCGAGATCAGTGCATGAGACTCCAGAAGGCGAGGAGGAAACGCCAACCTGCAGCAGGCGAAGCCTTATTGAACATATTAAAGAGAAACGGGACAGTAAGCTGACTAAAACCAAAGCTATCGATCAGCAACAGCTAGCTGTGCTGAGGGAGGAGTTACATGTAACCATCAAAAAAGAAATGCTATCAGATATGAAGCTAATGGACAAACAGTACCAAAACACTATGGCACGGTTTGCAAGTTCAATGGAGAATTTGAGCCAGTCGGTTTCAAGATGAGCAGTATGATTGTGCCTCCACCAGGTACAAACCCTTGGCATCAGCACTACTTACAGCCTCGCCAGCAACCATACAACACACAGGTTACTCCCATCACCAGTGACAGTGGTGCTGGTCAAGGACAGCAACCATTCCATCTGAACTGATTTTACACTATTTTAAGACTGTATTGCATAGTGTTAACATGCATACTACAGTTTTATACAACATAAGATATTTTAATTGGCATAATTTATGCCTTCATGTTTCTCTTGACTCGATTTTATTTAAGAGTTTTTATTGTTATATTTTATTTAACATAGTTATATTGTGTTAAAAGCTGTACAATGTGTTAAAAGTTGTTAAAAGCTGGACAATGTGGAACAGTTATATTTATTATGGGTACAGGTTATACCAGCACATTAGTACAAAAGTTTGAGCCACACAGCTTTGTAATAAAGTTCATGTTCACATGTTACATTTTTTGCCTTCTGTTTAATGTTCCATTCGGTTAGGAGTGCAATTAGGAAATTGGGAGTTGAGCACTAAAAAATTTAGAGCAATTCTTACACTTTTAACGTACCACATTTGTTACATAAAAATTGTGAGAGCAGAACTGATATGACTCATAACTGATTAATCAGACCAAAGTCTTGACAGTACAGACCAAGCCCGAACAGTGAGCTCATACACTGGTCTGATATTTTCCCATATGACCAAGCGTTGACCATTCTTCCGTAAGGGAGGGCCATAACTTACCTAAATTGCCTTGCCCCTCTTCTTACTTAGAAGAGGGGCAAGGCAATTTTTCTTTTCTTTTTTTTTTTTGGGGGGGGGGGGGGTCATAATTTTTCAACAGTAAGTTTCAGGGTGGCTTTAAAAATAGGCCAGGAAATGTGACAAATTGTCAGGGGGCATCCAAAAAAAATTTGATAAAAATTATTATCAGCACTTAATTTTTGCTGTATTCTTACTTGATGCTGTATGTATCATTATAGAAAACTGAATCATGCACTAAACTAACTTGACTTAAATTAAAGACTGGTGTACTGTTGAAAAACAAATATTGTGCTCAGATCCATTTGCAATTTCTTTGACAGATACCTTGATGGACGAGTACAATTGACCATATTAAACCATCTATATCATCGATTTACACACTTCACGCAAGGTGA
Source organism: Paragorgia papillata (assembly GCA_035771165.1). Taxonomy (NCBI): domain Eukaryota; kingdom Metazoa; phylum Cnidaria; class Anthozoa; order Scleralcyonacea; family Coralliidae; genus Paragorgia; species Paragorgia papillata. The sequence continues at coordinate 5,074,724 of JAWNZC010000340.1, read as the reverse complement.
AGATAAGGACACAACAGTTTTTGAACTAACTAAAATAAGTTTTTTCACATGTCAATTAAAAATTACTCCTTTGCAAACAAAGCCAAACAAATGGTATACTTTGGGATTTTCTGTGTGAAAAATTATTAAAAATATAGTTTATTATGTTCAGTAATTTGATGGAAATGTCATCTAAAATACTTTAGCTGTATTAGCCATTTTAAAGTATGTCAGTTTAACCTGGGAGAGGGGGTCATAACAATTATTTTAGCTTTCAGTTTACAGGATAACACATGAGGAAGGCCAACAAATGTTACTAAGAATATCAGTGGGGCTTCCAGAAAAAGTAAGGAAAACATTTTAAAATGGCCATAGCCTCCCCCACTAAATAAATTATGAACGACCATGACTAGCTAATAATTGTTTTAAATTGAGAGAGTATGGACTTGAACACTTTGCAAATTGCAAGCCAAGCCAATTATTATAAATATACACACAAATATACAAAATTTATTTGTTTATAAATAAAAGTAAATAAATATTCAATTAACATTTCATAAAACACACAACATATGGCAGTATGTAAAATAAATTGAGAGTTGACAATCATATATCAACAATATGGTTTGAACAATACATCAAACTTATACTCTTACATGTAATCAGTCAAAGAACTTAGAGTAAATGTGCCGAACTCTCTTCCCTGTTGCTAAATTGAACGCTCCATAGCCAGGAGTGGAAGTAGGTGGTTGAAACTCTCTCTCATAATTGCATGCTTCTCTTACTCTTTCTTCTGTAATTGTCTCGCCATGTACTTCACAATAATTATTAAGTACAAAACAGGCAAAAATAACACTGGGTATATTATAAGTGATATTGGGCATTCACTCGATTACATAGTATGTTCTAAGGATTTTGGGTGAAGGAAAATTCGAGTGTAGAATATATACATTTTAAGACCAAACCGGGACCAGTTGCGAAAAATGCAACTACACAGGCCTTCCGGTAGTAATTGAACCCACGACCTTCACCCAAAATCCTTAAAAATAACACTGGGTAGGTGATCTAGTGATATATCCATTGCACGTCTCAGCAGGGTTCGAGATTGGCGGTATCCCAGTATCCCGACGATACCAGTTTTCAATTTTGGATACCAGATGTTGAAACCATTGGGATACCAAGAAAATCTTGCTAAAATATCAATATTAACCAAGAAAACTATATCATAGAAATTATTTTAAGTGAGAAAGAAGTTGGCTCCCATTTCAGTGTGTTTTTCTCTCATTATTTTCGTTGACATAAGACACATAACGTAAGTTTACGTAGCTGTAATGCAATATTTTGCGAAAATGCATTTGCGCGTGAGGCTGGGTATGAGAATGGAAAATGCCCAATCATGCGGAGTCTTGCGGATTGCGGAGTCTGGTGATGAGATTATTGAAAGTATTTGACATCCAGGATATAATCAATTCAAGTGGGAAGCTCCTCGTTTGGATTTCACTAGAATATTTAATATTCGTTGCCGGTTTTTTTAATTAATCATGAATTAAAAGAAACACATTAAAAAAGAATTGAAAGAACAAAGAAACACTTATAGATGTTGAAGTACCTGGTTAAACGGAGTGAAACGACGGTGGAAGTGGTGGAAGCAATGGAATCAGCGACAACCAATGGCAGCGCCGAAATAGAAAAGCGAAATGAATCGAAACGTATCCGTTAAGTATAAGTTTAAGTTAAGTATACTTGAATTAAATGTGTACTCTATACTGTACACTAACACTCAGTTTCTTTTTATTTTTAAATTTAATCTGTCATTTTAAAATAAAAACTTTAGCATACCTTGACATTCATTAATCTGATGAAGAAAAATTTAATTGTAAAGTTCTTGGTTCATAACATCTGGATATTAGGAAGCACCGTGTATTTTCTGGTATCAAAAGTTTGGATACCAAATTTTAATTTGGGATACCAAGTTCAGAGATGCTGGTATCCCCAAGGGATACCACACAAGGGATACCACAAAAAGGGTCTAAGGGCTCCCCATCATCCCTTTAGTCTCCCAAAAGCACATTCAATCACCATTCTTGCCGATGACAGTTTATAACCAAAATATTGTTCTCTTGGTGTGCTGCCTCCATTGGCATATTCCTTTAGAACATACGGCATGCATCAACGGATATGCTGGATCTCCTAGAATGCATATGGGCACTGCATCTTCTCCTTCAACAATAGTCTTATAGCATGGAGGAATTGCCCCGTCTCTAAGCTTTGCATTCAATGTGGAATTCTTAAAAAATCTTGCATCGTGGACACTGCCAGGCCACTTAACACAACATCGATAAATCTGTAGTTATAATCACAAGTGGCCTGTACATTAATGGAAGTATAACCCTTTCTGTTAATGAAATCACTGGCATTATGAGTGGGTTCCTTGATTGCTACATAAGTTCCATCTACTGCTCCAATGCGTTGAGGGAAACCATGAAATTGGTAGAACTTACTGACCGACTCTTGTATTTCAAACTCACTAGTAGGCAGATGTATGTGCATTGGGCCAAGAAATTTTCTAATTGCGGCACAAACTCTTCGAAGAGTGGTGGAAACACACGATCTAGATATCCCAAAAGCATTAGCGACTTTTCTGTATCTCCCTTCACCCGACAGGTAGTAAAGGGTGACAGCAACTTGAGTTTCTACAGACACAGGTCGTCTCAGTTTTGTTGACTTCTTTCGAAGTAGCGGTCTACCATATCTACTATCTTCACAGAGCTTCTCAAAGGTAGGACGAGATATTCTGAAGTTATTTTTCCACTCAGTCTCTAGGGAAACACCGTTCATCAAGTTGTCCCACCAAGAACTGGTTCTTCCACGCCTGACCCAAAACCGGCGAGGCCTACGGTTTTGCCATCGTCTCCGTCTCCATACCACAGTATAGTTGATGTCAAAATGGCATTTTTCAATAGTTTACGCTTTCGTAAAAATACACAACAGTTCCCATAATGAAGTGAATCACGTTTGCCTGCAGAAGAATCAAACAACCAGCCATCGACATCAAAGCAACCACGAGGTTCGCCATTTTGAATTTTACCGCATTAAAAGTGTAAACTCATATGATCGCGGGCGAAAAAATATGTGGATTGATCGAAACAAGCGTTACAGCGTTACATGCGGATTGATCGAAACAAAAAGCGTTACATGCGGATTGATCGAAACAAGCGAAACAGATTTAAGAGAAAAATGGCGCGGTCCAAGCATTTAGGTGGTTAAATAGTAAGTTCTTAAGTTGTTTACAGATTTACAGATTAATACTTTTGGTCATATTATCTATATTGGTAGAAGAGAAAGGCAATGGAAATGGCTGGTGTACCGGTCCCAAAAAGCAAACCGGGCAGAAAGAAGAAAGCAAAATCAACAACTCAGAGGGACCCCGTGATGCCAGAGGGCGAGACGATGGAGACAATTGCCCATCAGCAAGCCCAGCTACTGGCGGAATGTAAAACAAAACGGCCGGACGTTGTCCACGTACGCCAACTAATGGATGGCACGTTCTTTAAACGGAGGACAGAGATATTAAACGAGAATTTAAGGGTATGGATGATCCTTAGGGATTATCCTCCTTTTGGGCGATCGAAAGGGAACGAGGTATAATTAATACTTTCTTTCTCAAAATATTTCTTAATCAATAATTTCTAGATCAAAAATATATTTAAAATTTTGGATTTTAAAACAAGTATAGTGTATATGATGCTTTTATGAAACTTTTTTTCAGTTAAAAAGCGAATTGGCACGGATAACAGAAAAACCGACAATTGCCAGAGACATGAAAGAAAAATTTGAGGGGGATAAGAGCAGACTCTTGTCATCTATCAAAAAAATCCCAAACAAGTATGTACAACAACAGATTGTTTTGATGGATGAGAGTGACTCTGCAGATACAAGTGGTACGTAAGACAATAAAGTTTGGGGTTTATTTAAATAATCGATATTTATTAGGTTATAAACATGACAAATCAGAAAAATAGTTTAAATTCAAAGATCTATATTTACATAAAAAAGAATGAATTACTAACTTTATAAATAAGAAATATTAACTTTACCTCAAGTATAAATATAAGCAATTTTTTCAAAAAGGACTTGCTTAGTAACTTCGCGGGTCTGAAAATAATGGGTCTGATTGATTACAGGGTTGGTTCTCTGTTATTTCTCTGCATTTATTTATATATATTTTTTACAGTTAGAGAATCGTTGTATATTGGGTTGTCTTCCCACAGCTCTTGGGGAGAAAAGAACAAGCAGAGTATTCCCAGGAGATTTTTTCTGGAAGATAATTGATGTAAGTGTATACTGATGGATACATGGTATATATATACTATTGAAAATGAAAGTGCATGCAGGGTGGCATGTACCTACAACTATTGATATTGTATAACAATATCACACATATGATATTGTTATTCAATAAACGGATATTTCAATTTAAGCAAGCTAGTACTGTTCAATTGAATACCACGGCCTTTTACCAATTTTGTCCTTTTACCATTTCTTCAGATTGAGACAGGAGAGGGAACTATGGAAGAAGCTGTTGAAAAGTCAACTACACCAAGGCTTGTTTCGTCAGGGAATGTTTGTCATATTAATTCATTATGTTTAGCCGCTGAAGGCATGGTAGTGTGCCAGTTTGGGCCAACCAATGCAATTCTCAACGCAGTGGTCACGCTAATTGCAAGCTATTATGCTTTTAACATGTCTTACCCCACTGGCTTCAGCAAAAACATTTATATTTTCTTTGACCGATTGCTGCTGGATAAATCTTCGACCGAACCATTGCCGATTGGAGTTGAAAACTTTTTGTCCACTTTGGATTAACTACGAATACCTCGCGTAAACTTTTGTTTACTAGTTGATTCGGATTTTATTCTATTTTATATAGTTACTATTCGGATTTTATTTGATTGTTGAACACTTTAATAATTATGACTAAATACTAACATCAGAGTTTTTAATATGAAAAGTCATTCGAAAGTATGAAGAATTAACCTTTGGCTTTGTTTTTTTACAATTAAAACAGCTGTAGTTGTTGTCTTGGATATAAATCCCAGTCAGTTATTCAGTTTCGTTATAAGCTGCTAAATATGTAACATCGTTTAATGCATGTTTAATTTTCTGCCTATACTTTTGCCTTTGAATTTGTTCTATTTGTGATTGACGCCGTCATAAACGTCCAATTTATCATTTGTCGAATCTAATGCAAATTAGCAAAAGTTCGATAAATTGGACGTTTGGAACGAGACGTCTTCGTTTCAACCAATTTAGAACTGGTTGGGAAGTCTGTTTTTCACCATTTTAAATTGGTTACCTCAGATCCATCTGGGGTACAATTCTAAATTGGTTATTTTAACAATTATTTACAATTTTAAACAATGAAAATGGTTGTAATAACTTTAATTAAATGGTATAATGTTTGTATAATGAACCATTGTAAAATGATGAGAATAATCAATTAAAATTGGTAGTTTTGACAACATATTTATTGGTTAAATCGAGCAAATAGTAGATTTATTGAAATGACCAATTAAATTAGATTAATTTAACTATATGTCTTTCAACCAAACAATATTGGTAGTTTTGACCAAAAACAAAATGGTTATCACAGATCCATTTTTGACCAAATCCATTTTTGGTAGTTTTTACCACTTAGTTTTTACAGTGTGCAATCTTCACGATTAAATCAGAACATAGGAAAGAAATCAAAGTCAAGTTGAAGATTGACAGTAAACCAGTAGAAATGGAACTTGACACAGGGGCTTCTGTGCTTCTGTGTCATTGATACCAGAATCACTATACAACAAGGAACTCCGAGATATTAAAGAGTTCGTCGGTGGTCCTACCGCAATCAGTCCTGGGCGAAATAACCGTACAAGTTGAATTTGAGTCCCAGAAAATGAAACTGCCCTTCTTGGATGTGAAGAGTGAAGGACCAGCACTGTTTGGCCGAAACTAGTTACGTCAACTGCAGTTAAATTGGAGAGCCATTCACTACACAATAACTTCCAATGCTCCAAACATCAACGAGTTATCAAAGGTATTCTCAGTCTTCGATGATGGTTTAGGAACAGTGAAAGGGATCACAGCATGCATCGCTGAAGGTTAAGCAAGGGGCTGAACCCAAGTTCTTCAAACCAAGACCAGTACAAGATTGCAGATGAATTGCATCGTCTAGAGAGAGAGAGGGAATCTTGGAGAAGGTTAACAGTTCCGAATGGGCCACACCAATCGTACCTGATCAGCTCGTATAATTCTGATTATAAATGTATGGAATACTTACGGTATGATATCCAATTGGTGATGGAGCCACACATAAAAAGCACTGGAGCCACACATAAAAAGCACTGGGGTGAGAGAAAAAAAAGCAGAAAGCGCGGGAAACCCGCCTCGAGGCACCATATAAGGCATCACCCCAGGTCTTATCTCCGACTTTTTTCAATGGCGCGAAGGAGCCACATCAAGGTACGTTAGACAGGTAAGTCTTAGTTTAGTTACCTTTCTGTATCTTTTCAGTTGCAGTGATTTTTTTCTATCCTGTCTACAAAAGATATGAGTTCGAGCAAACGCTCTAGGTCTCGAAGTCGTGAGGCTTCAAAATCACGTTCAAAATCCCATCGTCCAAGCAAGAGACGACGCTCTGGGTCCAAACACGATGAACAACATAACTCTGGTAATGATGGCAATTCATCAACTGCCCTAAACCAAATACTGGAAAAGATAAACGGCATAAGTTCAGCTGTTGAGAACCTCGACAATCGTCTGACGTGCTTAGAGTCAGACCAGAACTCACATCGGCCACATGGCAAAATGGCGACTGATCCAACCGGAGAAGACGAGCTATCAGCGGACAAACAAGACTTTGATTCTTGTGACCAACTTTCGGTCATGGTGCCACAGGACCCAGAGATGGCAAGTTCAAGTCCAGAAATCCTGGACGCCCAAATAGGCCACAAAGATGGCCCCACAACGAGCAAAGCGCTCAACCTTACAAACAATGACAAAGACAACGACAACTTTGGCGGGAAAAATCTTCCCGAAACGATTTTGTAACGTTGAACAATGTTTAAAATAACTGGATCCCGAGTGATATTTTACCAGTTTGTATAAAAATAACGTAGTCTCCCCGTTAGCGGAAGTTGTTGTTTGGTTTGCCTCGAAAGGACTGTTGCCGTTGGGGAAAAGGAAACTTGCCCTTGTGAATTATTACCGGAAATTTGTGCCAAACATGTCTGCCATAGTTCAACCCCTTACGCACCTGCTGGCCGATGATGTAGAATGGTTGTGGTCACCAGATTGTGTACAAGCATGCAAAGAAATCAAAAGACTCTTGGCATCTTCTGAAGTGTTGGTTCATTACCATCCCACTAAACCTATAGTATTAGCAGTGGATGCTTCAGCACTTGGTTTGGGGGCAGTCATTTCGCACTATGATACTGATGAGGACTCCATGCTTCTAGAACGCTAACCTCTGCAGAACGTAATTATTCCCAGATAGAAAAGGAAGCTCTGGCCATTGTGTTTGGTGTTCAAAAGTTCCACCATGCAGTACCTATATGGGAGAAGGTTTACCTTATTGACAGATCACAAACCTTTGACATTCATACTTGGGCCAAAGAAAGGTATTCCATGCAGTACTGAAAGCATCCAGAATACAGAGATGGGCGATACAGCTGTCGGCATATCAGTTTGGCATTAACTGAATGGCAACGCTGACACATTATCCCGCTTTCCATTACAGACATCTGAAGTCGTGTCCGACAACGTTTTCTATTAAGAAGCTGAACTTGTGAACAAAATACAAGTAAACAGTTTGTCTATTACCGCTAAATGTGTCGCTGCAGCAACCAGAAAAGACAAGCGGTTGTCAAGAGTGGCTGAATTCACTAAGACTGACTGGCCGCAAGGTAAACTTGACAACGAGTATAAGATGAAATTAATTCAAATTTTGTAGTTTATTACATATTTTAATCGAAACTTTGCTTTTTCTGAGATCTACTTCCAAAGACAGCAAAACAACTTTTCGATTTTAATAAGTATGCTGCCATCTACGATACACTGCACCAGTGGTCTGCCTACAAGTGGTGTCGAAAGAAGGATTTGCAGTCATTAATTGGTTTGCTTCACCACGCTTGTAAGGTGGTATGGCCTGGTCGCACATTTCTGCGTCGCATGATCAACCTCATCAGTTGTTTTCGGAATGGATCTCCGTTGGTGGCTGGATTTCTTTAGTCATTGGAATGGAATCAGTTGTTTTCTTGTTTCCAGACTTGGTACCCCCACCCAATTTCAGTGTTGGTTCAGATGCATCCGGGACAATTGGTTATGGAGCTCACATGAATTCAGAATGGTTTAACGGGCAGTGGCTTCCCCGTCAGCTTGGCCTTTCCATCGCATACAAAGAATTATTTCCAGTGGTCCTGGCAGCAGAGTTGTGGGGTGTACAATGGTCCCGGCAATGTATTCTTTTCCAAGTAGATAATGAGGCAGTTGTTCACATTCTCAACACTAGAACATCTCCTGACCCAAACATCATGCATTTGTTAAGGAGCTTACTTCTCACAGCAGCGCGCCATTGCTTTACTTTTTCATCTATTCATGTTCCAGGTATTAACAACCACATTGCTGATGCCTTGTCTCGCTTTCATTGGCAGGCGTTTCGCAGATTGGCACCAGATGCAAAGATGTTCCCTATCCACATCCCTCCACAGCTTCTAGCTCGTTTATCAACAGTGACTTAGAATCTCGTTGTCGCACATTTCTGCACATAAAACTTATTCTAGCGCACAGCAGAAGTTCTGTGATTTTTGTTACACAAGTCAACGCCTCAACACATCTGGATCCCCCTATCCTACGGACGAATGGACATTATGTTTGTTTGCAACATTTCTAGCAGAATCCCTCCGCCATTCATCCATCAAGGTTTATCTCTCAGCTGTACGGTCACTCCATATCGAACACGGTTTTGCCGATCCTTTAGGCAACTGCTTACAACTACAACGAGTCTTACGGGGCATTAAAAGAACTCAGGGGTTATTGGGCACCAGACAACGACTGCTGTTACCATTGAGATTACGCAACTGGTGTATTCTAGCCTAAACGTAGGATGCTACAATGACTGCATGTTTTGGGCAGCATGTAGTTTGGCTTACTTTGGGTTCCTACGATCTTCTGAGTTCACAGCACCAAGCCGGGCAGCCTTTGACCCCGAAATTCATTTATCCGTTTCTGACGTTGCGGTAGACTCCAGAGACCAGCCTTCCTTTCTACAGGTCACCATCAAAGCATCCAAGACAGATCCTTTTCGCCAGGGCTGTTGTATTTACATAGGGAGGGTTTCATCCTCTTTGTGTGCGATATATCGCTTGTATACAAGCTATGATGAACTATCTTGCTCTTCGCGGAAATTCTACAGGGCCTTTATTTTTGCTTGACAACAGTCAACCCTTAACCCGGGAAATAGTTACCAGCCGGTTGAGGTTGATCACAAAAACTGCAGGTCTGGATGGGAATTACTCTAGCCATAGTTTTCGCATTGGTGCTGCAACGATGGCTGCTCGAGCAGGCATACCGGATCATCTCATTCAGGTTTTGGGCCGTTGGAGAAGTGATGCTTATAAGCACTATATTCAAACTCCTCGGGAAACTATTACAAGGACATCCCAGCAATTGACGTGACAATGGTAAGTCTTGTTTTGTATTTAAATGCCTGGTTGTTTGCGCTGAATATTATGCTTGGAGTCTTATTCATTGGTGAGTTTGTCCCCTTGGCAACGCCACGGGTACAACAACTCCAAGTACTGTCTTGAGCCTGGAGTTGACAGTCTATTGGGGGTTGACCCGTGGCTTGGTTGCCAGGGTTACCTCCTTATTTGCCGTTGCTCGTTTTGCGCACGAATTGCTGTTTGCTTGCTATTATGGCACCTACCCCAACCTTATGGTCGACAAGTTAAATGTGATTATAATTAATCAAAGTTAACAAGGAGATTAGTTGCTGGCCAGCAGCTTCATCTTGCTGGTTATGCGCAGATGGGGTGCGGTGTCATGTCACATGATTTGCACTCTTCACTTGCATTCGCGCCTTGCCTTGCCTTGTTGAGTTGCTTTCTCCCACCCACCTCTCCACTGCTGGAAGGCAGGGTTTTTTCTTTTGTCCGGGAGTTTTTTGTTTTTTTTTCATTTCCTGATTGGTAAGTATCGTTGCAATTTCCACTGTTTATTCAGTGTGACAGGTGCCGGGGGTTGACCCGTGGCTTGGTTGCCAGGGTTACCTCCTTATTTGCTGTTGCTCATTTTGCGCACGAATTGCTGTTTGCTTGCTATTATGGCACCTACCCCAACCTTATGGTCGACAAGTTAATTCCGATATAATCTCTTCAAAATGGTAGAAGGATCCAATTTTCTATTTAAACCGACATTTTATTATTAAGAAATCGCTCAGTATATATCCCTTTGTTTACCGACGGGACTTTAAAGTCCCAATTGAAAAAGTACTCAGAGGGATATGCTAGGGTACGCAAATACATGTAGGGACTTCTGTGTATCAATAGTGTGTTTATTCCAAGGATCTGGGACCGAATTTGAATAAATTATGATTAGTCATGCAGTTTCATCACATTTTCAAAATGGCGATCATCAAAACAACACACGTGTGAAATAGGTGAGTTTTCTTTATCAATTTTTATAATCTTAGCGTATGTTTTGAGGCTTGGGAATTTTTCTATATGTCTATTACGTTGTCTGAAATAGTTCTGTAGTATTTTTTTAGTAAATAACACCAAATTGATGTTAAAAAATAGCGATTTTTCGTTTGGGACTTACAAGTCCGGACAGGCTATATTGACCACCTTTGTTGTCTAAACCTGCCTTGCCATAATTGACCAAACCTTCGATTTTAAGTACATTTGAGCCTTCTAATTTCTCTTTATTTGTATTGAATTGATAAGAAAGTTTTCTGGTGTATTCTATTTGCTTTGTATTGTTTTGATATATGGCATTATATGCTGATTTTTGCCCAAATTTGTCAATATAGTTTTGTCTTCATTGTTTGACTGGGAATAACATCTAAAGATTTTTTCTAAACTTTTAGATACAGCTTGTTATTTTGCCAATTTACAATGTCGAAACGTTTCAATGTTGATGAAGTACTGGAAATGTGGGATGAGATTCCAGATGACAACCAAAGCGACACCGACGAGTCATCTTCTGATGAGGATGTTGATGATGAATTTATACCAATTGGTGATGAAATTGATGTGAGCGAGACACGTGCCGAGCCAGAAATTCCCAAATCAAAGAGGAAAGTAACTCGCAAAGGAGTCTCATCAGGTGCCCAAAAGAATAAAGAAAAAACACTTGAACAATTGGAAAAAGTGGAAAACTTTCTGTTGGAAAATGATCTTGCCTATCCGTTATCGGCAGGTAATATCAAACATTTGCAAGAAATCCTCCTCGCCAGCTCGGAAAAGGCAAAGGAGAAGCTGAGTGTGCACAGGTAAGGAAGTTAGTTGAAATTTCAAGGCGCCATTGGCAAAAGATTAATAAGCCAGTGGAAAACAATTCGTTTAACTTTCCAGTAGGCCCTGTCATGGAACACTTTGCTAATTGCCACACACCAGCCGATGTGTTCTTCCAGTTTTTTGACGATGACATCATTGACAATATCCTGTTTGAGTCAAATTTGTACATCATCCAAAAGCAGCGATCTGTCCAACCAATAACCCGAGAAGAATTTTATGGCTTTCTTGGGATCAATATGGTTATGTCATACCACAAGCTACCATCCTGGACTTACTATTGGAACAATGACCAAGATTTGAGTGTTCCTTTTGTTTCTGCGGTAATGACACGGAATAGATTTGGCCAGATCCTGTCAAACTTGCATGTGAATGACAACTCAGCCCTTCCTGATGGTAACCGGGACAAGTTGTACAAGCTTCGCCCACTAATCGATGCGATGAATGATAAGTATGTCAAACTGTACAATGTGTCGCACAAGTTGAGCATCGACGAGAGCATGATTTTGTTCAAAGGAAGGCATTCCATAAAGCAGTACAACCCCATGAAACCCATCAAGCGTGGCTACAAATTGTGGGTACGAGCTGACATGGATGGATACATCAGCAAGTTTGATGTGTACCAGGGCAAAGTTACCGATGTGAACGAATCTCCTGCAGTGGAAGATTATGAAGGTAACAAGTTCGGTCTCGGTGAGCAAGTTGTACGAACCATTACTGCTGATTTGGTCAATAAGAATCACGAAGTATATTTTGATAATTACTTCACTTCTGTTCCCTTGATGGAGTACCTCAAGGAACATGGCGTTCATGCTGCTGGTACTGTCCGAACGAACCGGAAAGCGTTGCCTATGGGAATGGAGGAAGTTCTGGATCGAGGGGAGTCTGATCATCGAGTGTCGAAGGATGGTCTTGTCCTGTTCAAGTGGCAAGACAACAAGCCTGTCTTTCTTCTGTCGAACTTTCATGCAGCAGATATATCATCGGTCAAAAGAACCCAGAAAGATGGTTCAAAGCATCAATTCTCCTGCCCTGTTGCTATTGTTGACTACAATAAGTATATGGGAGGAGTTGACAAAGCCGATATGTTGTGCGCCGTTCAAGGCCTTAGCCGGAAATCGAAGAAGTGGTGGCACAGGATCTTTTTTGGAATCATTGACCGGACAGTTGTCAATGCCCAAGTAATCTTTTCCAAACTTGAGAAAGAATCTGTGTCAGTTCTGGAGTATAGGAGAGCTGTTGCCCAAGCACTCATCACACGTGCAACACCTACCCCTTCAAGGATTGGACGACCAAGATTATCTTCGCCTTGCGAACAGTTGACTGCAAAACGCAGGAAAAGTGATCACTCTGTTCCGAAAGCGATTCGCCTCGAGAATAGAGGTGTGCACTGGGTGACCTATGGCAAGAAACGTGGTCGATGTGAGGTGTGCCAAAGAAAGCAAGTGGAATCGAGACCTCATAGCATGTGCTCAATGTGCAAAGTGTTTTTATGCTGTAATGAGAAGAAAAACTGTTTTGCAGAATTCCACGACATTGTGGTATAACTTGAACAATTAGAAAATTGAACTTAGAACTTTAAAATTACTTAAATTACTTATTTACCTCATGTTATGCTCATATAGATTGACTAAAATGATTAAATTGCTTTTACACCTTTGACATTTATATAGGCCTATACTGCTTGTCGGGACTTTAAAGTCCCAGGTGCTCTGTAACTATGGCAACCCACTTTGACGCAAAGTTAACTGTATATTTTGGTTATCTAACATTATTGTTAGTGTTATATCAAAAGCATTTCAAAAATTTCCAAGAATTTCCCAGGCTGGTAAAATATACCATTTTTGACTAACAAAAAAAAAAGAAGCTTCTCCAAAGCGTACTAATAAGTTTGCAATCACGTGGCATCGGAGTGATCAGACGCCAACTTGGTTGATTTCCAGTTAATTTCCAATTTCCATAACCCCTGACAAACAAACTTGGCAGTCAGCGGTTTGTCAACGGTGTTTGCCAAAAGAAAAATAGACACACAGTGTGTGTATGTGTCCACTGACGTACTTGAGAATTAAACTCGGGACTAGATAAAGCTTTGTGATAAGCGAATTGTCAGGAACAAACTCCTCTGGGCGTCAAGACGCGTACGTACTTCACCGTATAAAAAAGCTTGAAGCAAACCTACTTCGAATAACTTTTTAGAAAGATATAAACTCCTAGTAAACGTATAAAGCAATGAACTGAATTAGACTGAATGAGACATCAGACATGAGGATAATGCCTTCGCTAAATGACGCTAATGCTCAGACTCAAAGTTTGCCGCGGACCCAGTCACGTGGGAGAAACTATTGTCATGCTTTGTAAAAAAACAACGTCAAATCTATTTTATTGGGAATGCTGCGTGGCGAAAGTAAGCAAAACAAACTTAATGTTTAATCTTGAGATATTTAAAACAAGAAAATCTTCAGTATATTTGTGTAGATTAAGCAAATAATATAAATGCGTGTTCGATTACTCGTGAATTCTCACTACCATGTCCTGCAAAACGGAAGTTATGCTCATGTTATGAACCTAAAAAGACCGCAGGCTCACAAATAAACCATCAACATTCCAATCAAGCGATTGATCAGACGAGATGGAATCAAACACATGAAATCCCTAGCCTTTTTCAAAGATCTTATCCAGGAGGACAGATGTTTGACAGCTCGGAAAGTATGGATCCTATACAAGACAAACGTAACCTTTGTTGGTGCATCATATTAAATTGAATGTTGGTGCAACATAATTGAAGAGAAGTAAAAATAAAGATAAAATGTTCATCAAATATATTTCAATGACTCAAGATCTTTCTATCAAGGTAATGCAGTCATTTTATTGATTTATATTTTTGGTGTTTTAAATGGAGCCTGTTTTGCAATAGATTGTGTTTAGACCTTGGAATCAAAATTGTTTTAAATCAATGAGCTTTAATTGGCACAGTATTATGGTAGATTGTGGTAGTACAACCAGCTTTATTCAGAAAATGCAATTATTTGATGTTTCGCTGGACCTTTCGTGAAAGAAATGTTTCTGATTATCGTCGATGCGCATTCCAAGTGGCTAGATGTGGTGAGAATGCCATCTACCACTGCCGAAAGCACCCTGCGCTATATATTTTCGTCATGGAATTTCGGAGGAACTTATTTCAGACAATGGACCCAGTTTGTGTCTGATGAGTTTGCGAAGTTCATGAAAAAGAATGGCATTGCGCACATCAGGTCAGCGCCATATCATCCAAGTTCAAACGGAGAAGCTGTTTGTATACTTTCAAGCAGGCAATGAAGACAATGGAATCTGAACATGGCTCCTTAAACCAGAAACTTGCCTCATTTTTGTTGTCGTACCGCTCCATGCACACCCCATAGTACGACGAAAACCACACCGAGTGTACTATTTCTTGGAAGGAAAGTAAGAACACGATTGGATGTAATTCGACCAAATCTAGCGCAGTCAGTGCAGAAGAGATCGATGCCTCAAGAAAAAAAGAAACGTTCCGTCGAGGTTGGTGACATAGTTGTTCGTGATTACCGTGGCACGCCACAGAAACCTTCGTGGATTCGTGGAGTTGTTCTAAAGAAATTAGGACCAAATTATGTCGTAAGGAATGGTCCTGTTGAACTTAGCAAAGAAGATCTTCAGCATTAGCCTCGTGTCGTCGGCAATGGTCCTGATGAACTGACAAATGAAGGTGTAAATAACAATGCTCCTGTGCTACGGATCAATAAAGACCTTCAGCCTGATATGGACACCAAAGATGCTGTCAAACGTGCCAATAAGGGTCTCCAGGCTCATAATGACAACGACGCAGTTGAATACAATATCTCAAATATCCATGCTCATGAACCACGTTTTGAAATAAAAACATCTCTTAGCAGAACAGTTACCGATGAAGAGACTCATCTTGATGAGCGGGACGTTGATTATTCACCTCTCAGAGAAGAAAAAAAAAGACTTTTGTTGAAGTGCGGAAGTGTGCCGGACTTCCAGTTACCAACGAAGTGTCTCTTCCTGAATTGTGGAGCAAAGCCGGTATTTCAATGAGTAAAGATGAGCTTCTTCCAAACATTTCCAACAAAGCTGTTGTTTCAGCCTCTGAAGACAGCACTCTTCCTAAATTAAGGAACAAAGATGACTGTAGCACCTGTGCCGAAGAAATGTTTACAGCTCAGAGATGGAACAAAGCGAATGTTCAACCTATCAATAAAACGTCCCCTGACGAATGCAACAAATTGGATGGTCTTCTTGCCATTGAATCATCGACTACAGTAGAGCTGGGTACATCCCATGATTTACATGGCCATCTATAGTAAACAACAAGAAGACTCCTAGTGCATTGTGGAAAAAAGCCAGAGATCTTCCGGGTGGAGAAGAGCCTCTTGCTGAATGGTTGAACAAAGCCGGAGTTCAAATTGATAAAGAAGAATTTGTTGCTGAAGATCGGGTCAAAGCCAGTGTTCGACCTGATGGAGAACAGTCAGTTCCCCAAAATGGGCCAAAGTCAGTGTTCGACCCGATGGAGAAAAGACTGTTGCTGTTGAATGGACTAAAACTAATGTTCAACCTGAAGTAGAAGAGTCGCTTTGGAACATGGATGCGGCTACCCATGGTCAAGACCGTGATAGCCTCACAGAAAGTAAATCTGCAGAGGTTCTTAATTTGATTAGACCGTCCGATAGAGCTGTAAGCAATGTCACTAATAATGGAGATTGTATGGAATTGGAAGATCTCCTTGAATTTCAAGGTATATATTTAACTCTATGTACAACTATATCGAAAAGTTACGACAGTTATAACTGTTCAATATTATAATGTTAATTATGTTGATTTAAAACAAAAGCTTAAAGGTGACATGTTTATGTAAACACTAAAGCAGCCAAGAGTAAACAGCGAAGACTTGAAATATTTACGATTCATTTTGTTTTTCTAATTGCAAGACTACCACCATACCACACGAAAATTAAGTTTGTCTTATTTAAAAGAGCACCTATACAATGACAAAGTAACATCTTTTGCAGTTTGTTTTTTTTTGGCTTTGTTTGGAGATATTTCAGTTTGTTTGATGTGAAAATGTCACATGGTGTGACGTACAAGTGCATATATATATAATGACTTATCGTCAAGGTTATACACACGCACGCCTCCTTCGAATTATGCCGATTGGTTTGATAGTAGCAAAGATTTTTAGTCTTCTTCGATAAGTCATTATGCACGTGTACGTCACACCATGTGACATTTACATATTAAACAACCTAAAATACCTCGGAAACAAAGCAAGGAAACGAAAAACTGCAACAGATGTTACTTTGTAATTTTAAGCGTTCTTTCAAATAAGACAAACTTAATTTTCGTGTCATAAAACATAGCCCCCAATTTATTTTTTTATGATTGCGATCACATGCAGTCATCCGTTCAGCGTATCAATGATGATTGATGAAGAAATTCAAAAATAATGAATCGCTAAGCAGATGTTGTGAATCGAAAACAAATTTGTCCTGATTCACATATTAAACTTTCCGATGGTTTTCCTCAGCTTAAACAGCTTATAATATTAAATATTGTTGATAAATCTGAACTATTTTATAGGTATGTCAATTCGATAAGTCATATATACAATATTCGCGTCCGAACTGAAGAGGATTTAAATGCCCAAGCAGCTCAGTCGCTCATATTGTATATATTATACTTACAATGCATGTAGTACAGTTACTCTAGGTTTGGTTATATTGAGAAAAACTTTGAATATTTCAGCATACATAGTAATACATTTGTCAAAGCTTAATTCCTGATAAACTAAAGACGATAAAAATATACAAGCAAAAGTACACAAACGAAAGTAGGAAAGTATCGATATCGACTGACCAATTGCTTCCGCAAAACTGCAATATTATTTTGCTACAGAGAATAATATGCACTTCTGGATGTTTATAGCGTGTCTTGAAACAGAAAAACTATTGCTGTGTTATTTGAAGTAAAAGGTCATGTAATAATTTGCATCATAGATGAACGTTGTGTTGACACTTGCACAGAAATATTGGTTTCTACTACCAAAAGCAAAGACAGTAAGGAAGAAAGAGAAGGACGATAGAAGCATAGAAAACAAGACAAAAAAGAAAGATAAAACAGACAAAAAGAAACAATGTGATAACATCAAGAATGAGAAAAAGAAGAGTTTGAGAAAAGAGAAAAAGGACATTTCCGTGAAAATTAGAAATGACGAGAAAGAATTGGAAAATAAAAAGAGGAAATCGTTTGGTAAACGAATGGCAGATGAAGCAACTCACCAGGAAGACGTATATGAGATCAATAATAGTACAAAAGACGAAACTATGGCAAAAAATTCCGAAAACTGTATACAAACATTTTAAAACTCCTCCTGTATGTGTCTTTTGTTAATATTGAATGTGTAAAAGCGTTGAGGTTGAGAAGTCATATTAAATAATGTATATTCTCTCTTTAAATTTAAGATCAATACGGTATTTAATGTGATTTTATTACTCGGGCTAGCCCACATGCTGGAGTATTGAATAACCATTTGCATAAATGCATGCTGGAGTATTGAATAAGCCAACATCACATATATCAAGTCATGCAGGTGTGTACAAGGGAACCAGTACCTGGATGGATGGTTATTTCCACGGAAACAGTTGAGAATCCCGGTAACAAGACCATCGATACTTGGAAAGTTCGGGAAGCAGAAGATGTCCAGAATGACTTAGGAATTTTTGTAGTGGATATCATTACCTCCTTTGATGCTAGAGTACAGAAGTGCACAAAAGACCTGCAGAACACTTTAGCGTGTATGGATATGGACATACTATTCGGCCTTTTATGTGGTAAGCGGTTAGACAACGGAAAGGTTAAACTAGTGCGCGGTGAAGGATAGCTTGAAGTACATGGTCAAGAAGATTCCCAAAGATTCTTCAGCTATATTTGTTCGCTGCAACACATCAGAAATCTCAATCTTCATGAAGAGGATGAGGAAATCTGCTTCGAACCGGCTTTTGGAACCACTGTTTTTCACAGAATGAGAAATACTTGTGGAATACTTCGGGGAAACATCTCACGTTGTGGTTTTCATTGCCGAAGTCTTATGGTTGCCTAAAGGAACTCTCCCAAACCGATGACCTGAGTGCCGGGAAGGAGAGGCTTTCCTGTTTTGCCAACACATACCTGCTTACAATGGAAAGTAATCAGCAACCAATAAAAGCGAAGTTAAATGAAGTGGCGGTTTACAGAAGGATTTACACCGATGAGACACTGTTCAAAGCTATTGGTATTGAAGGTTGCGTTGCTATTGATATTGCATTGGCGAAAGGGGGTTCAGAGGCTATTGTAGAATCCTATTACAGTGTAATAAAATCGCAAAAGAGCTCTGGCGGTCAGTTAAATGAAGCGTTGGCCTTGACGTATATATGTATGCTCATTTATGCTTAATTATTCACGTTCCTTAATCGTTAATTACTCTTACAATTAAAATTGTTATGTATGCATGCAGGTAATGTTTATTTCCATGTTTTTAGGTCTAAAATTGACTGGTGCGTGCCTCCAGTACTGCAAGCACGTCGCGCAATAAAATAAGTTGCCGACATCTATCTTAACGGAGACAAGAAGGCATCATTCCCGAAACATTCTTTGCCAATTTTAGGAGATGGTGCAAAATATTTACGGGAAGGAAAGGTCCTGAAACGCCTTCGCACTGAAAACGTCCGATTGTCTTTCTTATTACCAGAAATATAGGACATTTTGCGGCTGCGTTCGGGCAGCGGCTAATCGCTTCATAATAGCATTCAATCTCATATTGATACGTTGCGTAATATGTACAATATTCGCAATATATTGATAATATTGGCTCTGTTATTGAAAGGAAATGGTCTGGGAACTAGTTTTGCTTTGTGTGCTGTCTAGTGAACAAGAAACATGGCTGCTTCGTGAGAGTTCAGCGAGTATATAAGTCTTTTAATGGTCGTTTTGACTATATCTGAAACCGAAGACCTTCGTCTTAAATACCACCCGCGGACCGCTCAAAAGCGTTGAAAAGCATGATATTCAAAGGCTTTTGGAACCATGTAGACGTGAAGTAACCAATATTTTGACGAGCTTTATGGATATTTCGAACCATGCCGAATACATCTCGAGCTCCGAAACTTGCATCGCCCCCAAGGATAATAGTATATTCGCGCGGCGCGCACACGCGTGTGTAAAAATTCTATGCGCGCAATTTGTCGCGGAAAAATTTTACTTTCAGGCGCGCAAGATGAACGGGGAATAGATTCTGGTGCGCGCAATGTGCCAATGACCTATAAAAATGAATATCGCGTGTGAATTATTAAGTGTGGTGCGTAATATCTAAATATCATATCCGGATTTATGTTAATCGTAAAGCTCTTGAGACTTCTTCCTTTCGGCACTCTCGAGATTCTTCTATAAATGACTATAATCCGATTACTTGATGTTTACGCAAGCACTACAATCATTGACAAAAATAGTTGGCACGACACAGCGGAGTTGTGTTAAAGTCCTATATTGCTGGAAAATTTTAATTAATCCTCTGTTTCCCCCCATCCCCCGTCTCAATGTTGCTCCCATTACGACGATGGAGTGTCGATGTGCATCACAACAACATTAGCCCATCATTGAGGTCCTATACAACATTGAAATGGGGGAAAGGGGGGTCCGCACCTGCTAAACGTGTAATGTGTGCCAACCATTTTGTCAACGATTGTATATATAGGCTTCTTGCTGCGCGCATGTAATATGATCACGTAAGATTTGTCTTAGCCTTAGCCTTAGGGCGGGTGTATAGATAAAGTACCAGATACGGCAGATAGCGTTCCTTCAATCCTTCCTGGGCTTGGCTCTGTAAAAACGCCCAAGTTACAAACGAGAAACCCTCAGTGTCAGCTTCTGCTCGTTTGCACAAGCATGCTGCAGACATTGCTAATCTCAGGTACAAGAGCATCGACTTGGTGGAAGGGTGGTTGGTAGACAGTGAAGAGCAGGGCAAACCAATAAGTTGGAAAATGAGAGAGCTGAAAGATTGTCGAGATGATCTGAAGAAGCTGGCAATGGAAATGGTCCTGGCACTTACAGAAAGAAGCGAAGCTGGAATACCAGATCTTCTCTACACCTTGCAGAAGTGCCTCGATTTTGACGTCTTGTTCTCCGCACTCTGTGGCGAAAGGATGTCAGATGGAGCAATTCCTGTCAAAAGGTCTTCGTTGATGCGCGTTGGCCAAGGCGAGTTCCGACGATGCGTTTCATTTGTTTCCAAGCTTCCTCATGTTGCAGAAATGGTTGAGAAAGAGAATCCGGAGCTTGACGAGTCTTTCTCCGACGTCATCTTTTGGAAACTGAAGGCATTCCTCATCGAAGTGATTTGGGGGAAGGAATTGGAAGAGTTTTTCTCCAAGTGTTTTAAAAAAAACGTGCGGAGAGAAACTGGTGTCAGTTCCCATCCCAAGAGGTCAAGTCATCACCCTGTTCGAAGTCGAGAAGGAGGGATTTGATCTTCTTGCCAAATTCCGGGTGACTTTATCGGATGAATCATCATCTATTTACGTGTTGCAGGAAGAGCAAGTGATCCAGTTGTTGTACACCGACCCCACCTTCTACGAAGCAGTTGGTAGAGAGTTTTGCATCGTTTATGACATATTTTATGCCAAAGCTGGGACAGAAGCAATCGCTGAATCCTTCTATCGAGTGATGGAGGCCCAAGAAAAGGATGGTGGGCAAAGTCAAGAGGTCTTGACAATGCGTACCAAGTTGGATTGGTGCTTGCCTTCAGTCCGAGAAAGCCCTGTCAGCAATGACAAAGCTCTACATCGAAGGAGATGCATCTTTAGGACTCAAAAGGCACTTCATTCCTATCTACAAGGATGCGAGATCAGACAGGGACAAATCAATTGTGATCGAGAGACTGATCAAGAAGCCTGCACGACTCCCATTTTTAGCTTAATTGACTGATAAACACTGACTTTAATACTGTCTATTATGTTACTTTGTCAATTGAGCTAATTGAAATAGTTATGTAGTACATAGGTTACAATTTCTACATATATATACATGTTTTTTTATAAAAATATTTAATCAAATAAAACAGGGCTACAAGTTGTATAAACCCAATTACTCATTTCCAGTCCACTATCCCTTATCTCTGTCCTCAGTCCCCACCACAGGTTCTACGGACATTTTGAGTTGTGCAACTTGTACAATTCTGACACGTCCATTAATCATTACCTTCAAACAATGGTGAGTTTATGTTTTTACTTATGTAACTATACCAGCTTTAGCTTATGCCTACTCCGTTATCGAGTCACCCCCCGAAAAACGCCTGACATCCCACCCCCGTAAGCGCATAATTTGCCATCCCAGGCGCGCATTTTTTATCGGAAAAAAAAACTTCGGAGCGCAGTTAGCAGTCTGGGGCATAAATACATCGATTTCGGGAACCTACTACACCTCAAGGTCAGTGAATATTTTTTCGTTTTAAATCTTCCTTATTTAAATCACTACAGGAATCGAGCTCCGAATCCGTGAACTCTATACTACAAGTGGGGTAATTTTTGAATTTTTAACACGGTACAGTGTAATCCCTTGTACGATTTCGCCGCCATGTTTGAGTTATTTGAAACCGCGAGACACCATCTTGTCCCAAATTCCTGGTAATCGGTAAATTCGTTCTTTTGAAAGTTTATGTTTTACATTAACTCTTTCACCGCCAAAGTCAACCAAAGTCGACTTTTATTATTTTACTCTTTCTAACGCCAGACGATTTTACTCGTCAAGGGGAGAACTCTATCAGCGTTAATATTTGTAATAAACCACATTATACATCTTAACATTTTATAAGCATTTTTTAATAATTTTTTATTGAATATTGGTACTTGAGTTGAACCTGGTATTATCAGACACTGTTTTATATCGTCAATCCGTCATATAATGGACAGGATTTCTAAAAATCTAAATATAAAGACATTTCTTGGTTTGGCTTTGTCAATTGTCATTTGCCATTGCTCCGTTCACCTTCCCTTGCTGGCTTGCTTGGCTTGATACGATAGCCGTTTGGCGTGTCATAGGGGCGTATGGAATTTTGTCATACTGACACCCGGCGTAAATATTCGGCGGATAAAATACGAACTTTCCACCATGGATACCTAATTCTTACATATCCTTCTTTCCACAGCCCATGGCCTTTCTTCATATTTCGATGAGCTTTTGGAGCAATCTTGTCGGGCATTGTTCGGCTGTTTTTAACAAGTTTATTCTCCAGTTAACGTTTTTCGTGAGTGAATGCCGGTAAATTCGCTAAGAATTTTTTCCAGCCATGCGTCAGCGTTCAGGATATCAGCATCAGATAATTGGGGTTTTTCTTCTGGAAAGGACCCAGCACTTCCACTTCGTTCAGTCGTACTCGTCGAAAAAGGAGACTCTTGCCATGACTAAGTTTCAGTGCTGTCAAACATCTGAAGACCCGTGCAAGAGTTTTGAAAAAAACTAGAGTCTTCATTGGTTTGAACAGCATCTAAAAGACGACAAAGAACCTCAGCAAACTCGAGTGGCCATGTCGCGTGACTACCAAGACCAAAATTCACTGCGCGCATTGGCCCTACTGACGTCATTATACACACGGTCTATTAAACTGAAGAAAAATGAAGATTTTCTCATTGTTCAAAAAGGGACTGGGGTTGACGTGCATGGTGGCGCCCATGTCCGCCATTTTTGGCTTCAAAATTGCACTAAGAATTATCGTTCCAGTCTACTTAGAGTCCAATGTGCTTAACAGAACAACCGCTGACTCTACTGATCATTGCTCGTCACATACTACGCATTTCGTGATTGGTCAATTTAGTTAAAAGGCGTTTCATTGGCATATCGCCAGAGTTTTCTATCAGCGGATAGTAACTCCTGTGATAGCCAATGAAATTCAAGGATTTGTGATAGAAACTTGTAAATTTATACTAACATTAATTGGAATTTGTAAATGAAGTAAATGTGCAACTTGAATAATAAAAGTCTAAAAAAAGTATTTGTTATATATATATTTATTTATATATATATATATATATATATATATATATATATATATATATACAAAGTATGAAGTATAGTTTTACCTTAAAGTCTTCGCTACTTTAGGTAAAACTATACTTCATACTTTGTATTTTGCTCTATCTATATATGGTATTGAGCACTCTCTAACATTTCGTGAACCAAAACTCACTTATATATATATATATATATATATATATATATATATACACACAATAGAGCGATGTAGATAAAAATAGCCAATCAAATGTTGGGAGGGTAAACAAACTGATAATTTCCGTGTAGAAGAAATGCTTGATTGCCCTCATTATCCTTATTTTATGCAAATATACTTTTGCATAATTTTGGTTGCATGTGTTGGTCTCGTGAGCTAGCCTGCATGCATGGTTAGCGGGATGGCTCGTTTTCTTTTTAAACATCTCTAATAACCCGCTGGCAGTCTCTGACTGCCCTCTAGTTTGATATCTTTTGATATTTTTTATATCTTTTGATATCTTTGATATTTTTTATATCTTTTTTATATATTTTTATATCTTGGATATCTTTTTCGATACCTTTCAATATTTTTGATATCTTTTTTTATATCTTTAATATCTTATTTGGTATCTTTTTTTATTTTTGATATCTTTAATATCTCTTTTGATATCTTTTGATATATTTGATATCTTTAATATCATTTTGAAGTCTTTTGATATCTTCTTTGATTTTTTTTATATCTTTTGATATTTTTAATGAAAACACCCGTGACTCCTTAGTGCACAGTGTCCTCAAACAAAACACTTCGGAACCAGTGGAAACATTTTCTTGCGGTCACCGAGCAGCGCTGTGTAACATTTGATTTTGATAGTTAAATGATGGAACTTATCGCCGTTCGAACTCGCTTTGGCAACCCTTCTTTGTTGGCATTATCCACAGACTTTCACAGTTAACCGAGTCGTAATCTCCACTCTATACTGACAGCGTGGTTTGGCACTTTAAAATATGTTTGCCTACCTCCTGTTAATTTTAGACAATAACCGATCATTCGCCGGAACTTGTATCTGACCAGGGCCTCCGTTTTCTTCCAGTTTACCGAGGAGGGCCTGGGAATGAGGATGTACGATAGAGATATCTGCGAAGGGACCAACACAACTCTCGACTTTTTATCCATTGACTTACCGACACTTCGGGTGCCCACCACTGCTTTCTGCCAAGGTTGGAATGGTATATAATCTACTGTTTAAGACCTTATAGATACAGGTTGGTGTACCCAAGGCCTTTGCATTTAATAAGGTTTGTTTCTAGTCCACTTAATAAACTCTTTTCTTTAGTAATATTAAATCGGACCTGAAGAAAAAAATAAGATACTTGTAAAAGACTATGTATATAGTCTAGCATTTTGGGAGGAACTCTTCTACGGGCGGAGAGGGAGGCTGAATCAGCGACAGTTCAGTGGATTCACACAAAAGAGTTGAATGGAATAAAAACACACATGCCAGAAGATTTCGATGGCTTCACATAAAACAACAACAACAAAACAACCCCAAAAAAAGAACCTAAAAAAACACAACACCCTAACTCTAATCAGTAACCATGTTTGCTACTAAACTTATACTTTAACAAGACTCACTAGCGGATTTACGCAATTCTTATATATGTTTGGTGATACTACAGTATTATCATAGTATACTCTCTTCCTGGGGTATATGTTTTCATTTCGATCATCTCTTGTATGCGAAACAGTTGATCTATCGCTGACTTTTAGACTCCGCCGCTCGTGGAAGAGTTACTCTCTTGCACTTATACCCTGTGGCTGTCTAAGCTGGTGGTGAAGCTGGTGGTGGTGATGGTTGTGGTGATGGTGGTTGTGCTGGTAGTAGTGGTAGTAGTGGTGGTTATGGGTGTCAAAAAGTATAACTGCAAATACCAACTGTAAATATTTTATCTTAATAACCATTACAGTTCTGGCTAAGAAATGTTATGGCTTTTCTTAAAAATGCTTTTCGAGTTGAAAAAATCGTGAAAGAAATATTCAGTAAAAGGTTTTTCTGAACACCCGCTTCACCAAAATACCTGATTCATTTGTAAAATGGCATACGACGCTTTGTAGGGGTGAACATCACATGTGACAAATATGATAGATCGGGTTAGGAACCAATCGAATACCCAAACAATGTATCCACGTACCTTCGTCAGTAGTCTAACTGCCCGTAACGCCGCTTTGGTTTGTAAAGTAAGTGGACCCGTTCGTATGATGGAACACCCCTTGGCAAGGGTCATTGGAATAATCATCTAGAAAGCAATATAAAATTTAGCCCAGTTCTACTAAAGCGGAACTAGCCGTGTAGAAGATCAAACGAAGACCTTTTCAATTGCTGAAACGAAGATCCACCAGCAGGTTTACCTTACAAAGAAAATACAATGTCTCCCTGCTGGATTCTTGTATTAGTCATATTTTGTAAATTATAATTTAGATAGTTTAAGGGCCGCATTGAAAACTACTGGTTTACCAGTAATTGTGTTTATACCCTATTAAAAAGTTTATAAAGTCTGTCTGTCTGTCTGTCTGTCTGTCTGCCTGCCTGCCTGCCTGCCTGCCTGCCTGTCTGTCTGTCTGTCTGTCTGTCTGTCTGTCTGTCTGTCTGTCTGTCTGTCTGTCTGTCTGTCTGTCTGTCTGTCTGTCTGTCTGTCTGTCTGTCTGTCCGTCCGTGCGTCTGTCGTCTATCGTCTGTCTGTCTGTTCAAACAAACAGTTTGTTGGTTGGTTTGTTAACTGGTTTCTTTGTTGGTATGTTGGGTTTTTTTGTCTGTGTTTGTTTCATTGATGTCTGTTTGTCACACGCGTGCCCGACGGTTTTCCTCTGTTTTTGCATAATAAAAAACCTCGAGTCCGATATTTCACTATACAGACGTCACGCTCAGTAAAAGAAGCAGTTATTCATTCTGATCCATAATAATTTGGTAATTACGTTACCTGATCTTGCATCCACTCGTCGATACAACTTCCAGAATGTAAATTATTCATTAATTGCTCGACCGCAGAATACACTACAGTTTCTGTTTCTACTCCTATAAAAATAAAGTAAATCAAACGTCAATGGCGTCAATAAATTATATAGAAATCTATTTTCTTTAAAGTTACAGATAGAAGACAAAAATATGTAGTGTGCGATACCTGTTTTCCACAACGCAGAGCCAGAAAACACACAAGATGTTGAGGTCTCTGCGACAATCCTAAGAAAAAGTAATATATCACATCTCCAGTGAACTAAATTTCCATAACTGGAACGCTACACCAGGCCAAAAAGTAAGGTCGCTGATTTACGAGGCTTTCAGTCGGTCGAAAATTTCATAAAAGTTTCTCCGTGTAGAAGAAATTGGGGGGAAAATATGCTTGATTGCATTCGCTTTTTATTATGCTTTATATAACCGATATGCAAGCAATCCGGTCAGTATAGTGCAACGTAAATTTGGGTCTCAATAACCCAGGCTAAGATATGCCGTCTTTGAGTGCCTTCTTGTTTACATACAGTATATTATTTTTAGCTTTAGTCGTCTGGGTTCTAATTAGGTCGTAGACGACGAAAGCTAAAACATGCATATATGTAAACAACAGTAATGAATAGGCCGCACTTGGCAATAAAATCTAGTTCCACAGATTCCCTAAAAGAGGATGGAATATAAGCATAAAAATAACTTTTGCATATAAAATGCAGTAACACGCGACTAAATAAAACTTACAACAGTCCTTGACCCATTCCATCAGCCCTGCTATTCGACTCGCGGAGGGAATCTATCACAATCGGAACGTCGGTGAACTTGTTTTTTAAGATGTTATGAGCATCTCTTGCCATCCGTTGCGCTATCTACAGCAAAACATAAAAAATGAAATTGATCACTTAGACCATATACAAGTAAATTGTTTTAAAAAATATAGAACTAGTCTACATGTATGCGAGTATAACCAACAATTAAAATAACCGGAAGTAAATAAACGAATACATGCCCTCTGATAGGCCCGCCATTGTTAACTTATTAATTATGCAAAGAATTAGAATATAATTATTGATTGAGTAGTGGCTCAAAAGGAAAAGAAACAAAAACAAACAACAACAACAACAAGGGAATAATAATCGTAGTAATGATTAATAATGGGCTGTGGTGCAGGCTATTGTTATTGTTATTATTGTTTTCATTATTAGATCTATAAACATTTAAATTCGTTGATACAAATAGAATTGATTACCTTATGTATATTTTCTGTCATTGTCATGTTTATAAAAATCTTCTTTTGTTTATATATTTACAGCAATCTCCGCCTTGATTAGCTATTGCTATTTGCGGGGTATTGTTAATCTTTGTAAAAAATTCTTAGTAAATGTATTAAAAAATTGGAAAAAAATTGAATTGAAAAATTAACCGAGGGTGCGGTCATTGCGGGTAAATATCAGACTTCTTCGCCCAGACCTGGCCCCGATCAAGGTAAATAAGAGGTTTATTATGTAATATTTCATAAAAAAAAAAATTACAAACACGAGAGGGCAATGAAAATCACGAGGCCGTTAACCGAGTAATTTTCATTGTTCTCGAGTGTTTGTAAAACAGGAGAGAATAATGAAAATCACGAGGCTGCAGGCCGAATGGTTTTCATTGTTTTCAAATTATTAATGAATTTGAGAGAAAAAAAAAACATACTTTACGTTACATATAGCGTGACATAGACCCCTCATTTTCAAAGTTGTCTTTCCTTTTATTGCTTTTGGGATAAAAAAAACTCACTTTCAGATTGTTCATGGTCCGACTCATACATGATTTAGTGCCTAATTTATTGAATGCGCCAACTTTGGGGCTTTTCAAAGTTTCCTTTTATTGTTTCTTTTTATAAACAAAATGATTGACGAAGCCCGTAACACAAACATCAGCATTGGCAATTCTTATGTCATGCTCAACCTCGTCCAATTATTGTTAATTGGATTTGACTCGACACAAGAGTCTTGATGTGCTTTATATAAGCTAATCAATCACATAAACCAAATCCATCGCAGATCTGACGAATAAAGACTTGACACACTTGTGACGCATTTAATCGAATCTTTTATAGTTAGATTTGATTTGACACAAGAGCGACAGTAAACATTGCAAGAGAAGTGGGAACTAGCCGTGGCAACAACAACCAGTGACAGTGAAGACTAAGTAAGACTCGACTATTCGTTTGTGTTTTAGAAAAAGGGTAATGAAAATTACGAAGGGGTCATTTCAGAATATGTTACAATATTGACAAAGAAGCCATGCACAAATTACCTACCTTATCTTCTTGGTAGTATGCTTATAATCTTAACTTTAGTGTTGGACTCTCGAACCAGTTCAAATATTTCACTGTTTTCCCGATCTTTTTGGAGGTGCGAGGTCGGACGTCGCGCATGCGCAAAACGTTTGACAGCGGTGTTCGTCTAACCTGGGCCTAAATGTTAGTGCTAGAACGTGAGGTATGGGTCCCAGGCTATAGTTACAAATCGATCAACGTTATCCATACCTTTACTGGTTTACCGCCTGCCACAAAAGCACGTCCCGTAATTTTCGTCACTATGCCTGGTTCTACGATGTCAACATTTTGAAAATTGTGAATAGGATTGGAGCGAACCACGACACTTCCACGACCGTAAGGCAAATAACCTCTAAGAAATAATGTCAGGAAATAATAGTATTATGCATTTTTTACTAAATACTCGACTAGTTAGGATAGCAAATTTCCACTGTTGCTACTTCAATCAGAGTAAATCTAATAATCTAATCCAATCTAATATACTCGAAATGCCAACAAAATTCACATCGGCAAAGTACGAACAACAACTAGAAAGCTAACTCTTTATTTTCACGAATAATTTTACCTTTTCTTGACTTCAACTTCAAAGTTCATTCCAAATTTATTCATAACAGGTTGATATACCTGCAATAAAATAGGGTAAGGGATACAATTGCTAAATATCTTGCAATGTACTGATGGCTTTACCGACCTGTAAATCTTACATAAGTAAAATGTATAAGTAAAACCTACTGAACTCAGCGTCTCGTGCTTTTAAAAAACGTATTACAGTTTGATTTTACTGTATGTTTATTTTTTTAAAAAGTTAAACATATACTGTACATCAAAATCAAACCGTAATAATTATATAGTATTTTGAATTTTGAATTAAATAAGCTTCCGTATATGCAATAAATATACGAGCAGACGAGCCACAGAGCAAGCTCCAATCATGACTCGACTCCAAAATTAAAAATAGGTACGCAATGCGTACATGCGGATACTGGTATTTGCTAACAGATGACATTATGACTAAACAATGCAAATTGCATATCGCAAACACACTAATATACTAAAACTTACTAGTGTAAAGTAAACATATGATGCTGATTATAAGATGAGTTTGGAAAGATCTACAGTACAAGAAGCTGAATACTTTGGGCTGAGTGCTTTGGTAGGCATAGTGAGCACTAAATCTGATAGACTGAAATTTTAACAGGAATTTAGAAACAAATCACTTTAAATTAACACTGCAATTTGATGGAGAAAACTGGAGCCTGTTTAAAACCTCCAAGGCTGGCTCAAATTTTCAGCCCATTCAACCAGGATGAAACTTCTGATCCTATTTCCCACATAACTGCAGAAACACTTTAGACTGGCTGGCACACTTTAGCATTTTATCCAAACAATTTTATACAGCATATTAATGGGTGCATGCTTGTTTAACCCAATAAGGGGCACACACCATGTTCTGACTGTTGAAACAGAATATGGGATTATCTAGTTTTAACCAACATAAAATATTCAGGTGTGTCTTTGGCAATCCACAAACAATTTGGGGGTAAAAGAAAAAGCTAATATTTAGCAACTTTTTGGGGGAATTATTCATATCAAACCCATGGCTATGCCAGTCCAAGCTAAAATTACTAATTTTTTTCCAAATTTCACCATTTCTTGAGCCTGGTTCACAGAGCCGAAACATAGTCTGATGACTTTGAGCTGATTAAAACTAAGTTATCCCTGTCTAGTTATTGTGAGTTAACATGTGTTCTTGGTTTCACATGATCGGTTTACTTTACAAACATGATACAAATAGACATTGAGATATCTGGAGGACAGAGACAACTCATCCCTTGGAACAATTTGCTTCAACAGGCTTGTTCTGTGCTGAGGGGCTGGATACATGGGGAGGTTAAACAATAAGATAACCCTTGGGAAAGAGTTGAGTTATCCTAACCTCCATGTGAATGCTTAGATTTATGCAAATTATCTTGGGAGGGGAAAAATACTGCTTTTGTAGTTTAATTGTTACTTTAGTTGTTTGGAAGGATAGGGGTGACTTAGTAGTTGTGTTTTACATGTGAAACATGGTGAAATTCGACACTGATTATTAGACTCAGATCAACTAAACTATGTCAAACACACAAGAAGTTTATTTACACCATGCATTGAAATTATGGCATTATATTGCTCAATCCTCCCTCCCATTTTCAGCTGAACTAGTTGGAAGTTATTTGTAAATTATTGTACATTGATTTTTCTTGAAAGCAAGTTATTTGTTAAATAGTCAATTGTTTACTGTTCATTCCAATACAGAACTGATTGAGCAGTTGAGTTTAATTTGAGTTTTCTTTGAGAACACACATTTATTGACAGAGTCTGATGAGATTATTGATTAGAGACGAACACGCAGACTCTGTTAGTCTCAAAATATGTTTATACACGTACACCAAGAAACAAGAAGAAATGAACAGAATATATATTTGGTAAATAACTTATTTATTTTTCCCACATTAAAACAAAATAATTGTTACAAGTCAAACATTTATTATTCAGAACGGCAATGCCAAATATGGAAGTGAGTCACATGACTAAACTAGCGTGTTCGTTCTTCCTTCAAAAGCAAAAGAGACCTCGAGGGGCAGCAACTAAGTTTAAATTTTCAATAACATTATTTGTATTTAATGTACAACAAAAGAAAAAAAGAAGGAAACAAATCAGTCCGAGTCCGAGTCATCGCTGATGATCACTTTTCGCTTCTTAGCTGGCACTGATGTTAGATTTTTGGCTTGATTGTCGTTGGTGTAAAAATTGAACGAACATCTTTCGATTTTTCCAATGTTTGCCCCTGAAAACATACCGTCGATTGCCGACCGTTTACAAAGCGAATGGAGGTAAAAATGCCGTGACTTGATGTTGTGGTAGTTGCTGTGAAGTTGAAGCGGAAGATGTCAAGAGAGAAGTAGAGGAACGACTTAAAACCATGGACATTTTTCGTTGGTGAGTGGTCGAAGCCGACTTGTATGAATCCAAGCTCTTTAAGTTCTTGTGGCCACTAAGTTGGGCGACGTAATTATCTGGCACATCAGCATCCATTAGCCTGGAAATACACGTTTTTCTCACAGAGTGATTGGTGATAGTCCCAGGCAAATTTGCAGCTTTTGCAGCTTTAACGAGGAATTTTCCAATCTCGTTTTTTCCGAGCGGCCCCTTCATATATTAAACTTCGGATTCTGGTTTTCGTCGGCGGTTTACAGCCAAGAAGAAAGGCGAATCTTGCTGCTTCATTTCGGTTGGACGGTGCGCAGCGAATGATTTGTACAGTTTAACTGGACAACGTTTATTATCGGTTGCTTGAGCAGTAGGTTTAAAAGCTCTTCTATGTTGACCATCACCGTGCCGTGTTTTTGAGCCTCGTTCAGCGTGCCATATGAGCATTTCATTGCCGGTTTCGGGGTCTTTACCGACTGTGATGTCGCCCCATTTGAGTCGCCTTGCTTCATCGCGAGCCCTAAAACCAAAATGAAGGGCGAGAACCCACCAGACTGTCCTTTGGAGTACTTCAGGGTCGTGGTCACCAAACAAGTCACGTTGAAACAGAAGGTCTTCTTCGGATTTCGTGAGTCCTCTTGCTGCTTGCGGACGGTTTCCTTTGGCGTGTTGTTGTACCAGTTGCCGTTTTCTGGCCAGAAGAACTTCTCGAGACTTCGCGAACTCTTGGTCTTGAAAAATGTTCAGGTTTGAACTTTTGTCATTCAGATAACGTTGTAAACTTCTCTGAAAAGCTGTGAGAGACGAAGGCTCGTAAACGTCGTCATTTTTCTTGCGAGCGTTAACGAAAAATTTGGCGAGGATGATGTTTAATTCCCTGGCAGGTATGGTTTGAATTTCTCGTACTTCATTTATAGACAAAAAGTACCTTCTTCGTGTTTTCCGGTCATTGACTCTCAATATAATTTTGGATGTCAATATCGCTGCCATTGTAACACCCGTTTTCGTTCGCTTTTGGGTCTGAATAGATTAAATTTCCAGCACTTCTGCTTGGGACGTCGTCTTGGGGATAATAGGGACTTTAAGATCTACGACGTCAACCTCAACGACGACGTCCTTGAGACAAAATAATTATTTTTGCAAAACAAAAAGAATGAATAATTTTAGACCCAAGAGTAATCTCAACACCGTCCTCGTTCTTTATACAACCCCACTTAGAGCATTTTCACGTCTTCACGACGACGTCAATGGCCAAAAGATGAGAACTGTTGCTTGAGATTGACTTCAATACAGACACTACAATCATTTTAGCAATACTGGTGGCGTTTTGGAAGTCATTAAACTAGCTTCAAATAGCAAATATAATAGTCAGTTAACCGCGACTTCTTTAAATTGTAAAACGTATCTTGCGTTTTAACGCCGTCGTCGTCCTAGCATCTTAAAGTCCCTAATAAAATTCGCTCTCACTATCGTCGGAGTACATTTTTCAGCACTTTTTTGGTTTGAAAACTGTTTTTCACCCCCATATTAGTTTTGGCGGGAAAAACGAGAGGTCCGTACTTGTGTGATACGGATCTCGTATTTAGCCAATCAGAAGCCGGCATTTTTGTTACGGACCTGCAGTTACGTACCTGAGAAAAATAAAAACTGTTATTATTAAATAGCAGAGCCAAATTATTATAGTTCGCTGGCTGGCTGGCTGATACCATAAAACCTTCGTGAAAATCTTTGTTCAACGTCAACGTTAATATTTAAAATTTATATTCATGTATAAGTTTTCTTACCTTTAAAACATGAATCTTATCATCGCTGAAAAGTTCTTTAAATTGCTTTAACATCCACTCTTGTCTTCGATAGGTGTTGACTCGAGCTTGCTTTATATTTAATCACATCCGCTGAAGCGCGATTCGTGAGCGTTCGTACTAGCCTAGTTTCTAGGCCTTCCTCGGTTGACACGTTTCGGAAGTGATCCGAACGGACCCGCTGGGGAAGGCCTAGCAAAATTCGTAAACACTTTACAGCTTGGTTGTTTATTGAGGAAGAGTTGTGATATTATGATGTTCTAAGTGTTTTTCGACATTTAATATCCATCTGCATAAAATAATACAAGCCTGCTCACCTAGGATCGACGAAGTTTCACTAGCCTAGTTTTCTTATCACTAGCTTTCCTTCTGCAACCGCCTAAAGTTGAAAGTTAAACAGTTATATTTTCATTCCGAGCTCCAATTGGAATATATTCCATAATTCCCTTCTTTCGATCGCCAAGATCTTTGGTAAAATCTTCACAGACATCCTTATGCTTTTATACTGTCGCTCAGTGTTGTATGCTAGATCCCAGGAACACTCGAAGGACCAGAACGATTCTGGGCAGGACCTTTTTGCGAATGTTGCTAGGCCTTCCCGTTTCCAGCCTCTCCCCAGTCTTCCCAAGAACCCAAACCGACTACGGGGCCAAGCACATGACGGAAACGAAAGGCCTAGAAACTAGGCTACGTTCGTTCAACGTTCGTAAATACGGCCTCCGAAGTATGAAGATTATTAAGCGGCACTCTGTGACGTCACGACGTGATTGACGAAGCATCGCTCTTCAGATACAACCGTGCTCATGACATAGCGAATATGGTTTAACAACCAGTATCCGCAAAAAATCAATACTTATATGCAATATAACTTACAAATTGTGCATTAACAACAAAGTGAGATTTTTAAAATGTTTCGGACATAGTACCACATTAAAAGTACTGACCATACTACTTTCTCGATATGTCAACGTCAAATGTGCTGTACAATGCTAGTGAATATTTTTTCGAAGATTTTTTGAAGATATTAAAATTTTGTTTCGAACGTATATCAAACGGTAAAATTCAGTACAGTAAAGCTACGGTTACACACATCGATTTATGTCATCAATTTGTGTCGCAACGGCATTGCGAGATAAATAGGTGTGTGTAACATACCGAGTTAGTCGACGCCGAGTTATGTGTTGCTGAATGATTGCAAGTTTTTGATAAGGGATAAAAAACGGAAATCTGCAACGCCGCACAAATCGACAAGTGTAACATACCTGTCGCCGATTTGTGTCGCAATCATGCCAAATTTCTTTTGTTCAAGCTCCGCCCATTCTTGGTTTATTTTTATACTTGATTTTTCTTCAACACAAATTGATGTGTGTAGCCGGGTGACCGATTTATCTCGCAATACCTTGCGACACAGATCGGTGTGTGTAACCGTAGCTAAAAGTAAAAATGTTTCTTATAGCTAGAGCATGATTAATTGAAATAAAATCTGTGCCTCACAATGGTGTATACCTTTGAAATATGATCAATATGCAGTCCATTGTAAGAGTAGGTTGCTCCTTTAAGGAACATCAC
This sequence comes from Paragorgia papillata, assembly GCA_035771165.1. Lineage (NCBI taxonomy): Eukaryota > Metazoa > Cnidaria > Anthozoa > Scleralcyonacea > Coralliidae > Paragorgia > Paragorgia papillata. The sequence goes on along the minus strand of JAWNZC010000340.1, from coordinate 5,039,464 downwards.
ATTTGAAGGACCAACGCGAGGTGGGGGTGCAAACATTAAGGACGGCAAGCTTGACGGGATTAAGTTACCAACGTTTCTGCAAGTAGAGAAAATAACTTTAAAAACATACGAAGAAACTGGGCCAAACTGGTCTATAAAAAGCTGTTAAAACGTATGTATGTAAACTTTATTTAAATGTCAAACGTATTTAGCTCATAGAACTAAATGAAGACACTAAAAATATATATAATATTAAAATAATATTATATATAACTAGAGGGCAGTCAGAGACTGCATATACCTCCGTAAGCGGGTTATTAGAGATGTTTCAAAAGAAAACGAGGCAACGCATGCATGTATGAATAAAATCCTTGATTGCACTCGTACCAAAATTATGCAAAAATATTTGCATAAAATTAAGGACAATGAGCGCAATCAAGCATTTCTTCTACACGGAGAATCTTGCGGTCAGATTTTTATTAATTTCTCATCCACATTTTGACTAAATTCAACAAAAATTTAATGGATTGGTCGTTGGTCTATGGCCAACCTTTCTGCAAACCAACAGACAGACAGACAGACAGACAGACAGACAGACAGACAGACAGACAGACAGACAGACAGACAGACAGACAGACAGACAGACAGACAGACAGACAGACAGACAGAATGGACAAGCAATGGCAAATTAATTACATTCACGAATCATCCTCAGAGAAACATGAGAAAATTTTTCATGATTTTCTTACACTGCTAACTAAGGTCAACCGAAAAATTCAGCTGACTCGAGCGGGATTTTAGCTTGGACCATGTGAGTAGAGTTTAGTTGATCTCTCCTGTGCTTCGAGGGTTTTTCGCCGGGTTCTCCGGTTTTCCTCCCTCCGTAAAATCAACACCTAGGTCTTAGTTGAGATCCGTGGTCTGAACTGTGTTGTTGGCGGCAGCATAAAGCGCCTTTGATATGCCTCAACACGGCCACGGTGAAAATTTCTAAATTGCCTGATAAGCCACCCATAACATTGTAATGCGCATTTGATCATATCCACATGTTAATTTGCGCAATAGAAATATTAAATCATAAATCATAATCATAATTTGAACTCGCACCTTCGGGATTCCGGTCCGCCGCTGTTGAGATATCGAGCCACAAATCATCCTCAGAAATACATGAGAACAGGTAGTTCAATTCCCTCTCGAGTAAGCCAAATTTTTCGGTTGACTTTAGCAGTGTAAGAAAATCATGAAAATTTTTCTCATGTTTCTCTGAGGATGATTCCGTAATAGAATTGAAACACTGCACTTCCTCCCTGATAAGCATTAAGTTGTCGCGAGAATATCTTGTGCACTTAAAGTGCTTATGTCATCCTCAGGGACTTTACATATTTATACTAATTGGAACGTTCTGAGAAGATTTGTAATATATCTTCTCAGGCGAAAATTTCATCTTCATGGATTTTTTCCCTGTTAAAGTTGACGGAAGTGACGTCGAAAGAGGAATTTCTCTATATGAAAACCACTTTACAGATTCCTCTTTTGACGTCACTTCCGTCAACTTTAACGGCAAAAAAATCCATGAAGATGAAATTTGCGCCTGAGAAGATATATTACAAATCTTCTCAGAATGTTCCAATTAGTATAAACATGTAAAGTCCCTGAGGATGACATAGGCACTTTAAGTTGGATAGAACTCGCCTCCAATCCCTGTGCGGCTCGATAGCTGAACAGGTAGAGCGGCCGACCGGAATCCCGAAGGTGCGAGTTAAAATCCCGCTCGAGTCAGCCGAATTTTTCGTGTAAAAAGATTAAGAAAAATGTTTACATCCACGAGTTCATCAACAAGGAACGAAAAATTAAAGTGTCTCGATCTGTGTCTAAACTGGAACGTGACACGTTTTCGTTTTAATCAACAGAAAAGCATATTAGGAGCATTCATTAAACATTTCAAGATAATCCGGTGTATAGTTTTCGAGTTATAAACTCTCAAGGCTTGTCATGGCCAGTTCGGTTTTGGAGAAATTTGGGCTTTTGGTAACAATGTGTTACGACGTAACGCAGATAGAGCATTGATACTAAAATATATTGTCCTGATAATATTTATTACCCAAACTGATAAGCATCGATGTGAAACCGTCCACACTGGAGATCTGAAGGCAGAAACGTCAGAGTTGGTGACCCACTTGAGCCTGAGAGCGTACCATTGCAGATCTGCCTGAGTAACATCACAGCTCTCATCTCACTGACGGGAATTCCACGAACCGCTGTGTTTCGACAAATATTCATTACTCTGATTGGAATGCCCAATATACTACTTAACAGTGAAACATGACAGACAAAAGATTCACCCTAAAAGGAAAAGAAAAAAAAAGGTCAAAGATAAAGGCACTGATCTCTATATAAACTGGATAGGGCATTCCCTATGGCCATGCAGCAGTCAAGAATTTCGTGCCAGTGGCCGGCATCTTACGTAGTGGAACACATGACGCATTGCAGCTTTAAGGCTCTTTTCCAGTAATCGCAAAAAACAGCTCGCTGCTCGCTGCGAGTGTTTGCAACTAATTAAAAACAACTCGCAGTGCTTGTTTTCTCGTTGTGAGTTCTTTTTAATGAGATACAAGTACTCGGAGCAAGCTGCGAACTAGTTGATGTGATGAGTGGAAAACAAACAACTATCGTTTTACGGCCGTTTTCCCCGCTTACGCGGGGGTTGGCCGGCGGCTCCCCACAGCAGTTTCCTCCACTTCTCTCTCTCCGGAGCATCCTCCCTTTTCAACCCACACTCTCTCATGTCCCTTTCCACCACCTGATTCCATGTCATCCTCGGCCTTACTCGTCCTCTTGTACCTCCACCTCGAGCGACATGCTCTTCTTCACCCAGTCACCATCGTCTTTCCGCAGCACATGTCCCAACCATTTCAACCGGTTCCGCTTTATGACATCAGACACCAACTCAATCCCCATTCTTTCCCTCAGCTCCACACTCGGCACTCTATCCTTTAGCGATACACCACACATCCATCGCACCATCCTCATCTCTGTCCGCTTCAATCTCCCCCTCTGCTCTGCAGTCATGGCCCATGTCTCACTTCCATACACCAGAGCACTCCTCACACATTCCCTTCCACACAACAGCTTCCCCTTTAGCTTTAATGACACTTTCTTCCTTGTCAAGATCCCGGACAACTCTTTAAACTTCCCCCACGGACAACGCACCCTCGCCACAGAATCCCAATTCGCTCCTCCACCTCCATTCAGCATATCCCCCAGGTAATAAAACTTTCTAACATTCTCTAAATGTATACCCCATTTCCCAGATCCATGCTCTCATGATCTACATCACTATCCTCCCCATCACCTGCTCTTTCACACACCTTGCATACAAACGTATCCTCAACTCTAGCCAGCGAGCCCTTCACACCTGAGCACCGCTTGTGTACCCATCCACTGCAACCCGTACATCGAATAGAATTATTCCCAGTACCCTTTCCACATACAGTACATGGCAACTTCCCCAGCCTTTCAACATCACCACAATTCTTCTCCGACACCATCACCTTTGATTTACCAGTGTTCACTTTCAACCCTTTCGCCTCCACGGACTCTTTCCACCGCAGCACTTTCTCCTTAAGTTCATCAACGCTCTCAGCCATCAAGACCAAATCGTCGGCATACAACAGCTCCCACGGCAGACCCTCTCTAATTTCTTGCGTCAGCGCCTCCATCACAACCAAACAATAATGGGCTCAAAACTGACCCCTGATGTACCCCAACCTTCACCTCACGCTCTTCACTGTTTCCATGCTTCGTTTTCACCATTGTTCTCGCTTTTTCATACATTGTCATCACTGCTTTCACCAACCATACTTCAACCCTGAAAAAGGGCTTTTAAAAAATTAGCGTGTTAAACGGCTTAAACCTAATCGAGTACTTTTTGCGTCATTACATTCGGTTAAATCTTCTTTGACTCTTTGTCTGTTTTCAATCTAGGAAAGGTAATGAACTTTAGTGGCCATCTTAGGTAGTGGTCACGTCAGCATACAGCTAGCCTGCGTCGCAGCCGGACGTGTTTTGAAATTGAAACCCGATATAGTCCGTCTGCGGACCAGCGACCAAATTCGTGTTCTGACTCCCTGCGAGTTTGCAAGGTTTCTTATAATCGCTTGTAATTGGCGCTTGTCGTCAGTTGTTGTTATACGGCGCTACGTGATTGGTCAAGCGACATGTAATGTATATTTTAAAAGGATTAAAAAAGATTCACGAGAGATTTTTAATAGGAGCTGGACGTGGACAATTTGATGTCATTTGAAGCTGAAAAGTCTCGCGTTTAATTTAATTAAGGCGTACGAGTTGTTTCATCTGTCGTATTTGTATTCAGAAGCTGAAGAAAACGAAGAGCATTGCTAATCCAAATGTGCAGGCGTCCAGAACACGAATTTGGTCGCTGGTCCGCAGACGGACTATATCGGGTTTCAATTTCAAAACACGTCCGGCTGCGACGCAGGCTAGCATACAGCTTGCACGCAAAATTCGGCCCCATGGACCAGTTATATTGAAATCAGTAGATAAAAGGCGTTTGCTGTGCACTGATCTGTAACTAAAAACTGTGGGTCTTGTTGGAAAAAAAAGACACCAAACAAAGATGCAGAATATAGATCTTACTCTTGGTAGCGACCGCTGAACATATTCTGTACGATACTTTTATTGACCGTGGGCCCGACCGCACACTCGGTCCAATCAATTCATGTAGGTTTAGGCCACTGATCTCTATATTTACTGGATAGCGCCAGATCCGCCATCTTACTACTCCCTGTCCAGTACTCTTTGCGGACTTAAGAGTAGTGAGAGTTAACCGGGGGACAGGGGGAGTTGGAAAAGCCGCAAAACAAACAATACCACTAGGAAACGGAAAGAAAATACAAGCAAATACAGTACTAACATACTTCAAGGCTTTGTAAAGATATATTTTACCATCAAAGGTACATAAAGTGTAGTGTTTCATAATGAAGTTATTGACTGTTTTTGTTGTATTTTTATGATTTTTGTGATCTGGGCAAGTTTATCGATTACTGGGCAGAGTAAAAAAACTACGAAATAACACGTTGTACTGCTTAATAATACCAACAAATGCAAAAACAAAGCTTCTAAACCTTGTACAGTGTTCTTTGTTTGATACCAATGGCAGAATGTGGCTCTTTTCGTGCTACGAAAACATACAAAGTTTCCGTGGCGGCCATCTTGGTACTCCCATCTCCGCTGGCTTCATTTTTGGAGCCAGATGAGCAATCCAGTTTATATAGAGATCAGTGGTTTAGGCACGTTTGAGTCAGGATTAAGATTACTGGTAGGGTTAGAGTTAATGTTAGTGTTACTGTAAACACGAGGTTCGGCTATAAAAGAGATAGCTCCTTCCACTTCACCTGTGACAAAATGTAAATCTGCTCAGAACAGTCTTGGTACCGCATGGTCGCACAATTTGAACATGAAAGATGTTGTCATAATTTTGTTCCATGAAGCAGCGACATGAAACACAAGTACTTGAAACACTATTCAGAGTTGGGAAAAAGTTGAGGGTGTGCGAGTACCACACATGAGGAAGGTTTACTAGTGCATGAGGAAGGTTTGAAGTGGAAACAACGTTAAACACTACCATGGTTCCAGACGTTCTTTGAGGGCAAGTGAGGCGGAAGGGGAGGCCATGTTTTTGCTCGCCCGTTGCATTTTTTACCTGTGGCTGCCGTCTGATCTTCTTTTAAATATTTTTCTTATGGTATAAAACCACTTGTGATTTAATGTCAGCTGAAATATGAGCCATCGTAGAGTCAAACTACTCACTTATATATTATAAAAAAGTAGAGCGATGTGTAAGAAGTGTTTCAGATAAAGCAAAGTGAAAAGGTGGTAAACTGCCGAGATTAGTTTTTATAACGAAATACCGACGTTTCGAGCGAAGCCCTTCATCAGCTCTTCATTTCGGGAAAAACAAAAACCCTAACACCAAGATTACGATGTTATAACTGTTACATCTATTTTTTAATAAAAGTGTACAGACGAAAATTTAATAACTTTTATTAACGGAGTTGTTTAACTCTAACTCTTAATTGCAAAACGTCGGTCGGTATACCGTTTGAGTTGGCAACGGCATGCCTTATGATATATATTGTAATGAGTGTTAATATAACACTTCCACATTTCTCAGCCATTCAATGCCAAATAAAAAATCATCAACATTTTCGATTTCGATTAAAACACTGGATAAATTCATCAAATAAAACCTCGCCAGCTGCTTTGAGTTTAATAAACACTGTACAAGATCTTATAGCACTCATCTTTATAATATACACATTAGCAGTTATCATCCAATGTTTGTGAAAGTTGATCATCAAGATTATAGTGCACTATTGAAATTGAATACTGTTAGTTTTGGTGCTCGTGGAAGTCAGCGACGGTCATTCTCGAAGTTAACTGATAAGAGCATCCGTCAGGTTGGCCTGTTCGTGTCTGAATCGTTACGTCACATGTAGGCAGTTGTCGGTATTGCTCAACGTTTTTGATAGCTGCAAAATAGTTCATTCTACCTTTTTGAAGCGATGCAAAGTAATAACTCTACGCACTCTAGCGCTACTGAACCAAGCACCCTCTCCAAAATCGTCTTTTCCGTAACAGTGATCCTTACAGTGCTTGGCAATCTCTTTGTCATCTTCTTGTTCACTCGTCGGCCACAATGGCTATCAAAATCGCACAACCGATGCATCCTAAGCCTTGCTATTACCGATCTCTTCACAGCTATTTCAATCGTTGGGAATCCAAAATTTCTGTTCGGAGAAACTTTATATCAAGTATCGTCTCAAAATTACCTCGTTCGCGAGCTGTACTGTCGAATTGTTTGGTCCAATTATCTGCCGTACTCTCTCTGTATCACGTCTCTCTATACTTGTGTGGTTCTATCCTTGGAACGTTGGCTAGCCGTAACAAAACCAATCTTCTACAAGAACCAATTTAAGACCCAACATATGAACGTTTTAATTTTGGCCTCTTGGATCGTGGCCTTCGTTTTGCAACTGCCACTGGTGCTGACTCATACAGGCGTCCACAGTCAAGACTTGATGACATGTCAAATCAGTATCATGAACAAGCAGATTTCTCAATCGTGGGGCATTTTCAAGGTTTTCGCTCAGGGACTGTTGCCGTTTACCCTGATTTTCGCAGCTTATGTGCATGTTTTTCGTGTTATTAAAGCATCGATCAGACTTGGGGAATCAGCTAGAACTGAAAATTTGAATGGTTTTAAAAGGATGAAGAAAGTTACACAAATGACGGCGATTGCATCTTTTGTACTGATCGTCTCTTGGCTACCAAGTAATGTATTGTTTGTTCTTACTTTAATGGGCTGTATTCCAATGCAATTGAGAAACGTTGGAGGTCATAAACTCCCAACACTATTCAGTGTGCTTATTTATTCGAATTCTTGGATTAATCCATTTGTTTACGTCTTTTCAAATTCAGAATTTCAAAAAGCTATTAAAGAGATCTTCGGGAGAAGATCCGTTGCCGAGAGAATCCAGCAAAGCACGTAATTACCAAGATTGGCGACCATTGAACTATCATGTATCACTTATCGCCTGGTTTTTAATACTTAAATTATTCTGAATTATTCAAAGTCGGTTTTCCAGCGTTTGCAGCTGACAAAAAATATGTATCAGACATTCGGTAGATGTTCGTCAAGCTCAATTACTCAGAAAAGATTTCCGAACGTCTTTTACATCACACCAAGCTCGCAAACGTACCACATGCATGCACCACATGTATACGTGCAACTTATCGTGTCAAAAAAGATATATGTAACCACAGTAAGGCCCGGTTCAAACGTCGCGCTTACCATGTGCCGAACCTAATTCGAAGTGTTAGGCACATGATGAGTTCGACGTTTGAATCAATTAAGTTCGACGATTTTAATTAAGTTCGACGCCCACATTAAGTTCGACCGAGGTGGTCGCGCTTAGGACGAACTTAATGTATTAAGTTCGACTTTGCGCGACGTCGATTCAAACGTCGAACTTATCATGTGCCGAACCTAATGCAATTCACGAAAAAACGTGTTTGTCTAGTTTATCTCGCTGTAATGCGAGGTGAAAACATGAAACTTAATACGCACGGCGGTCTTTTCGAGTAAATATGGACGCGAGAAGAGATCATTACTGTTTGTATCGTAAGTGCATAACTTGTAGTAGTTATAAGCGCGCCGGCATGTAATCGATGCGCTGAGTTGTTTGAAGAAGTACGTTCCGCATTCACCTGACAACAGGCTAGTGTAAGGCAGATTCAAGTCAATTATCTACTCATAATTACAGTAAAAACCCGCTAACAAGAACCTACATTTCACCAAATCAGCCTGGGATAGGTTCTTATATTCTTATATATTCTTATATAAATAAATTCTCAATTTCAGCCTGAGGTTCTTAATAGGAGTAGGTTAATTCTTGTTGGCGGGTTTTTACTGTATTCTGTTTTCTTTTCTCGCTCTCTTCGGATTTACCGTCAAGAAAAACGAAAACCGTGCGATTCATGGCACATTATTCATGTTAAGCGGTATATTCGCGTAGGTGGCCACTGACCAAATTCAATGAATGCTCATGTTAGGCTCGACGTTTAAAACCACGTCGAACTTTGTCAAACTTAATATGTATTAAGTTCAGCACATGATAAGCGCGACGTTTGAACCGGGCCTAACCCTCCAGAGTAAAATAGCAGTTTGAATCAGGTCTAAGACTATGTGCACACGGTAACGTTTCCGAGCGTTTTCGTATTGTTTCAAGTAATGAGGTGATTGTTCTAGATTCCCTTGAGAACAGTAAACAATACGATAACGCTCGGAAACGTTACAGTGTGCACATGGTCTAAGTTAAAATTATATGGTTCACTTCATACTGTACATATCAAAAATATTTCGTGAAGTGGAGCAGTAATAAAGGAACACCGTTCCCAGAGTCGCACAAAGAGAAGCGACGCACATGCAGTTGGAGAAAAGCAGCTGAAATGCGACTACATGCAGGTGCTATGCGTGAGGAACTGAGGTTCAAAGTAAAAAACACGTTGAACACAATCTCGTAACCAGAGTCTTCGCCGGCACGCAAACGAAGGCTCTGGGATAATCCATCGCCGGAAACCGAAAAACCGGTTGCTGATTGAAAAGAGCATGCGCCACCAGAAATAGACGTGATATCCAGACTATTCTGTGATCGAGATCTTAGCAAATGGAAGTAACCGATGTTTTTTGGGGTTCACTGGATAACTGTTATAGACATCATTACTCGGGCTACCTGTGGTCGCCGAGTCTAGGTTTCGCTGGCTTTCCTGTATTATTTTTACTTTTCTGGTCGACAAATTGCAATTATTGCATCATCCCGATAGGCTTTGCGAAACCAGTAAACCACGCCGCCATCTTCTCTGGTCGCTATTCGGCCATAGCTTGAATGTTCGTTGACCTGGTTTTGACGAAGTGCTCTCGAAGCTTTTAGAAGATCACAAGTGACTTACTGAACACTGTTATTGATCAGTCATGTCGTTGACAACTATGCTCACTACGCTTACAACTGCAGATATTGGTGCTTTGGTGGCGGTAAATCTATTTCGATCTGGGTTCATAATATTCCACCGCCTCGATCAAGACAAACTTATTATAAACGATTTATATGGTTTATTGAATTTTAATACTGAAAAGTATTACTCATGGTCACAATCTAATAACCTGCTGACTATTGGAAACTATCTGCAAGATGAGCGAGATATATAAACGTCAAAACAGAATTGACAACTTTAAAATAAAGGACGGGTAAATTGTTTGACATTTCGTGGGGAACAGACTCAAGTTTAATACGCTTAAAATGGGAAAACTTAATTAAATGTATTGAGGTAATTTTAATATTTGTAATTTGCTTTGTTATTGCCTGGATTATGTATTGTTATGCTAAATAAACTCGATGTGATTCAACTGCTTCACTATAAGCTTTAATATAATTTCATTGAGTGTGTGCATTTTAATAGTTCCTTGCTACGTTCGCTTCTTGTCGATCGTCTAGGTAATATACTGCTTATTGAGTAACCGCTTGCTGCTTAAAACGAAAGTAAGGCCAATTAAAAAAATATTTCTGTTTTTCATCGCCGCCCGCCCCCAAGAATTTGGCCGCCCCAAATTTTATTTTATTTTTTTAATCGTCGGTTATCGTCCGAAGTAAGTCGGAAACCAAAGACGGGCAGCCATGACGCGCTGTCGATTGACAAATATAGATTTGTGTACCTGCTGGGTATCGAACTCACGTGTGGGTACTTTTGTTTGCCACAGTCCGGCGACCAACCATAGTTAGTGGAGGGGGATGGTTTGGAAGCTCCATTGTCTTTCAAGATTATGCAATGGTCATGTTATTGTGTTCATTTTGGAGGAAGGCAATTGGTTGAAGAAAGGAAATTCTATGGACACGTAACGACGAAGGACTACACAACGAACAAAGGACTTACAACACGTGACAACGAAGGACCACACTAATTAAACCCGAACGTTGGTATTGGATGACTGCTTCATTATACAGAAAATACAATACGGTTCAGTGACCGTGAAATTAGAGAAATTGAACAAAAACATGGAACGGTGACTTTTGCCGAGTTTCCAAACCATCCCCCTCCATGAACTAACTATAGACCAACCAACTCAGCTACCGAAGCTGTCAAGTTGAGTATTTTGAAACTTTTTTCGTCAATAGGCGAATTTCAGGGTATTGCTTGCGCATCATATTGCAAAGGAATTGGCGGGCTCCCCATAAAGCAAGCAATGGCAAACACTAAACAGACTTGCTAGCGAGCCAACAACAGTAGAATAACAGTGTTAAACATCCAGAAACTGTATCTACACGTTGTTTATTTTAAACAGTATGTTTACTTGGAGTGGAGTTTGCCATTTTATTTGAAAAACGATGCGCGCGCAACACCCTCAAACTCACCTATTCAAGAGATAAAAAAACAATTCAAAACCACGAGCCTATCTTCAATGAGTGAAAAAGCTTTCAAAAACAATGCTATTTGCCTGTTTATCACGAAGTGTTTATGCCAAAGTCAGAAATAATTTAAGTATAAAAAAAAAGTCATACTGTATATTAAAGGCAGGAAGAAGCAAAGAATATTGTCAACTGAATGTTAATATTAAAACATTTGGTGTACAAACGAGTAAAACAACGAACTCACAACGGTTATTAAAGTTAAGCATTTACTGTTTATCGGGCTTTCGTCTTCAAAAATTGATAGCCGGAGACAAAATAAAAACACACTGAATTAATACACTAACATGATACAAATGGCGAATCTAAAACGTCCGTGATTCGGGAACTTTCGGCTTTATTTTCTTCGAAGGTTAAGTTTTCCTTTGGTTTTATTTTTGTTTCTGCTTTTCGGTTTTTCTTCTGACAACACTTTAATAACATCTCATCTTTATGCGTTAAAATATTTTCTGTTCTTAAGTAAACGTTGAGTTGTTTCTGTTCTTTTGAAGCGGCTTTCTCTCATATATATATTTCTCTCATATAATATATATATATATACATATATATGTTATTTACAGGCTGGGAGGTCCGTATAGAGAAATATTTCCCAAGGTCTCAAAAACTGCCCGAGGCCGCAGGTCGTTTTTAATTGAGACCGAATATATATTATAAATCGTACGATTAATAAAAAAAATAAATATGTTATTTACCGTTTTGGTTGGACCGACCAAAACGGTTAATAACATATTTATTTTTTTTATTAATCGTACGATTTATAATTTACATAATTAGGTAAATTAACATAATTGAATTGCGTAATCGAGATGACATACACGTGATATTCAAAAGTCCAAAGTTTATCGTTCGACAGTAAACAACTGCCGACATGCAGTCTGACCATAGGCAGCCCAAGCCCTATCACGTACTGTCTGCCGTATTATATAATATACTTAAAGGTTGGCAAGTAAATTCACTAGTTCAACTCACCACTTGAATAAATGTCAATACTATTCGCAAATACGAACGTAAATCAATAAAAAAACAACACTTCTATAAACACAAATAATCGTACTAACTTGTCACGAACGTTTGTTGCTTAAAACTGTTGTGAAACACCAGAAATTAGTGAAAACAAACGGGGTTTTGTCCAAAAAATTGCCGTACCTATGCGTGGTGCAAACATCCTGTTTGACGCCATCATTCGTGAGCAAATATAAGGCATGTCATTGGTCAATCGGCAAAACAAAAAAATTATCTCTGCGTGATAAATTTGACCAACCGGGGGGGTATTGCAACAGTGCAGTAAAAAAGATTTGTGTAATAAATACAAACTTTTTGTACGTAAAAGTTTATATAACCGTGTATAGAAATGGAGCGGCAAGAACGGAAAGGATTCTGTCCCAATGTTCGTTGTCTTATATGGTAAGTGGCTAAAAATTCTCAATCTTTTTTGCTTAAAATAGAAGGAAGCCAGTTAGTAGCTTTAATACTGGCTTTGACAGACATTTGGCGGAGTTCATTGTTATTTATGCAAGACGACTCATTGTTGCATGTTCGCCGGTATTAAATAAACATTCAAACCCAAAGTTCAATAAATATGACATGCATATATAATTAGACGATAGAAAAATAAGGCACGTCGAAACAGATCTTACATTAAGCTGCATTTACCTTTGCATGCAGGCTTGCAGCAATTTTTTGCAGCTCATCATATATTCAACTGAATGCGAAATTAATTTTTAGTTCGTACAGAAAAACCTCTGATTTGTTGCCGTCGAGCAATTGCTTCTCAAAAGATACTGATAAAAGTATAAAACATAGCGATTTTTCGTTTCAAATTTTCCACATTTAAGCTTAGAAATCAGCAAATATTCTGAATAAATCAAATGTTTATCTACACCACGGACATACTTTTCTATTAAAAACAATACACTTTCACTTTTAATACAAGGACACAAAACGTGTCAAAGACACTTTATATATTAAATATAAATGCCCGAGTTTTCGCCCAGTTTTATCCACTTCCATTAGTTCCATATCATTTATATGCACGAGTCCCAAAAAACGTATGAAATATGCCGCAAACCAAAAAAAATAGTAAAACAGAAAACATAAGATTGCACAGAGGAAAGAGGTGAAAAAGCAATTCCGTTACCTGCTCATGTCCTCGATGAAATGACAAAAACCCAAGATATCTTGGTTGGAACGACGTATTAAAGCTTAACTGTAATTGCACATCCACTAATCCACGGACCACGGCACTAGTTTGATATATAGAAAGCACAAAAACCAACATTGACTCTAGCTTGCATGTCCTATACACATGCAGTTGATCGTTTGATTGCTTTTTTTTCGAAATCACTCTAGCTGAAGTCTTTTATAATAGATGAAATAGAACAGTATATATTCGGCAACCAATATATCCTACGGAGTAGTCAGAGATCTTCAATGTCCACTAATAGTTTAATACCGGCGAACAACAATGAGTCGTCTTGCATATAAAATAACAATGAACTCCGCCAAATGTCTGTCAAAGCCAGTATTAAAGCCACTAACTGGCTTCCTTCTATTTTAAGCAAAAAAGATTGAGAATTTTTAGCCACTTACCATATAAGACAACGAACATTGGGACAGAATCCTTTCCGTTCTTGCCGCTCCATTTCTATACACGGTTATATAAACTTTTACGTACAAAAAGTTTGTATTTATTACACAAATCTTTTTTACTGCACTGTTGCAATACCCCCCCGGTTGGTCAAATTTATCACGCAGAGATAATTTTTTTGTTTTGCCGATTGACCAATGACATGCCTTATATTTGCTCACGAATGATGGCGTCAAACAGGATGTTTGCACCACGCATAGGTACGGCAATTTTTTGGACAAAACCCCGTTTGTTTTCACTAATTTCTGGTGTTTCACAACAGTTTTAAGCAACAAACGTTCGTGACAAGTTAGTACGATTATTTGTGTTTATAGAAGTGTTGTTTTTTTATTGATTTACGTTCGTATTTGCGAATAGTATTGACATTTATTCAAGTGATGAGTTGAACTAGTGAATTTACTTGCCAACCTTTAAGTATATTATATAATACGACAGACAGTACGTGATAGTGCTTGGGCTACCTATGGTCTGACAGGGAAGCTTGGAACCTCTTTTGTGATATAAAAACAGTCGAAACTTGAAGATCTAGTTACGAAGGGAAGTCAGAATACAGTCCTAGTGTTTTTAAAGTTTAGTTGATAAAGATTCTTCGTCATTCTTCTTCGTCGCTTGCTCGTTTTTGGCTGTTCGCTTGGGAAATCGCTTTCAATACTCGGCTGACTGCATGGAAAGTGAAAGTGGGTCGTTCGAGTTTGAAGACGAAAATGCTTGTAGTAATCCATTTGTAACTTTTTTCAAAGACATGACACGATGAGGTTGGCATGTGGAAAATATTTTACTAAAGGGTAAAGACTTGTAGCGGTATAGTTGGACAACAGAAGAATGACAGTTTAGTATCAGCTTTACGGTCTTCTCGTGGTATGTTTTTTTTTATATATACTTCTATATAGTTTCATTTAGTGATTCAAAATACTGTGTTCACAAGTTTATGTATGTTTTGCCTACCGTTTTAAACTGTTTTCATACGTCGTTGAGCAATAATACTTTAAAACTTTATAAATGTCGCTCGTAAATTTTGCTTTGTCATAGTTTTCCCAGCGTTTCTTTTAAAATTCGCTGTTTTCACCTGCAGTTGTCAAAACCCATTTGGATAATAAAACTCATTTGCATTCCCGTAGCTCTCTGCTAAATATATTTGTTCTGTAGCAAGCGAAATAGTTCTAAAAATCGATCAATTTTAAATGACAGAGCGTAAAACGTTTTTGTTTTTGTTTTTAAAGGGGATACGGACCGCTCGCTAGCCATGAATCAGAGCGCGCGAATCAGATGGATACCGGACCGCAAAAAAATAAGAAGTCTATTTTGTCAAAAACCAGTGGGAATAATAATGACGGTCTATTTTGCGGTCATCATTTGAAATAGTTCAAATACTCATCATCCACAAAGGCTCAAATTAATTTCTCTTGCTTCATGCTGGCTTCATGCTGTTACCAGTCGCCAAAAATTGTTACCTGTCAACTTGAACACCCTACCACACATAGAAATATATAATATTCAAATCGCTCAAATATTCTCCCTATGTTTTTTTTTACACGCGTGTAAAATGGTTTCCACGCGTGTCGAGATTAGCACCCTCACCGGGCTCCGGGCCTTCGGCCTTGGTGCTTATTATCCCCGCGGAGCCCGGGTGTAAATAATGCAAAAAATACTGATAAATGTATACTATGTCCAACAATATGTCGAACTGTTTGCACCTCTAGGTTAACGCCGTGAAGTTAGCTGCCGGTTCACCACTGCACCAATGTTTTGCCGGTCTTGTAGCTCATTCAATCCAACTTTTTCACTAACACTTAAAGTGATATGATAAGTTGTACGTATACATCTAGTGCATGTGGTACGTTTGCGAGCTTGGTGTAATGTAACAGACGTTTGTAACAGTGAAAAAATATGTTGAAGGGAAATCAGCTCTTGTTCGAGATTGAGATAGCGAAGTTTTCGAGATACACGAGTTTGAGATAGCGAAGTTTTTGAGATACCCGAGTTTGAGATAGCGACGTTTTTGCGATAACCGAGTTTGAGGTAGCGAAGTTTTTGAGATACCCGAGTTAGAGATATCGAAGTTTTTGAGATACCCGAGTTTGAGATAGCGACGTTTTTGAGACACCCGAGTTTGAGATAGCGAAGTCCTACTGTATATACCACTACAGCTGATCTCTGCTGTCCGCTGACAGATCTGTGATAAAATTTATGATCATCTCTAAAAGATATGTCCCGGATTTTTAGGGGCTTGATTTTCTTTGAAAAATATTTTCTGCTTTAAATTTATTTTTTTAATTACTGAAAAATTAAATTGTATACTTTTTTTATGCTAAACACGCTTCGTGGTCAAACTACTGTCTATCATAATAAGCGCAGCATATTTTTTTTTGTAATGTCTGTAATTGTCAGGGATGTGGAATGGATAGATGAAAAAGTGGTAAACTGTCAAGATCTTTATTCATATATACTGGATAACCTTATCAATCATATCTAAATGGTTCTCTCTAGAGGTCCAGTAAGAGCCATCCCTCATTGCTCCAGTGTTATTACAGAAGGAAACCAGACTAAACTAAACTAACTTTATTTATACTGGATAAATCTATCTCCAGTAAGGACTATCGAACATTGCCTCCAGTGTTACTACAGAAGGAAACAAGAGTAGACTAAACTAACTTTATTTATACTGGATAACCTTATCAGTTATATCTAAACTGTTCTCCCTAGAGGTCCAGTAAGGGCTATCCCTCATTGCTCCAGTGTTACTTAAGAGGACCCAGAGGAAACCTGTAGTGTTTGGTACTCAATTGATATTCTTTATTATAATAATTCTTTCAAATGAGACAAACTTAATTTTCGTTTCAAATGCACTTTTAAATTTTCGGGGCATATACATGAATTATTTATTGCATTGATTTGGATTTTTTGAAACAAAGTTATAGATAATAAAATACAATATGATAGAGTAGGTATATGGTTTGACAAAACGTTTAATAACATTCAGACAATCAATAAGAAACAGGTAATTTACTACAGTAGTTAGACAAAGACACATCTCTGACATGTTCTCAAATAACAGCTAGAAATTCTCAGTTCAGGCATAAAAATCTAATTCTAAAGTGTTCTTTTAAAAATCATGTTCAAGTCATTCAAGTAAATAGTAATTTATATACAGTAAAAACAAAGATAAATTATTGTAGGAATTGTTTAAATGACTGGCTTTACAACAGCACTTGAATGCCCCCTGTTTTCATGCATAGGTGGGAGTTTCTCCCAAGTATAGCGATCTAAATTGAAATACTCTACATAATTAAGAAACTTTTCTTCCTCATTGTAGCCACCCATTACAACTATTACATTGCCTGTAACAACAGCTGCACATCCTAACCTTTTATACATCATAGGAGGCAACATTTCACTCCTCCCTGTCTTAACATCATAAATAAACACAGTATTTAATACTTTCCCCTCCTTACCTCTTCCTCCCATACAAATCACATTACCTTTCCAACTAACAGTAGCCATATCACACACAGCAAAAGGCAATTGCTGCATTTGCTTGCATTTATTATTAGCTATATCATACAACAAAACACTTGCAACACTGTCCTTGGTGTCGCTTGTGGTTGTTCCTCCAGCAATCAGGATCTTGTCATCAATGAGCTGTGAACCATGCAAAGATATCGGTTGGGGCATTGTGGACAACAACTTTGTGGAATACGGAGGGGTAAGACAAATTTCATAGATACGATCTGAGACTACATCACCATTGTATCCTCCTATCATTATTAAACGATCTTCATAAACAACACTGCTGTGTCTCGTGGATTTGAATGGCAATTTCGCTTCAAATTCTATCCATTGTGCTGGCTCCTGGTTACTATTCATTCTTTCCATACTATCCAGCCAAGCCTGAAGACTGGATCCTCCAGCAACAAACATTTGTTGTTTGTAAACAAATGATGATGATAGCTGACGTCGTTCTTTCGTGGGTTCTAGTGGTACCCAGGCTCTATCGGCCCAGCTGAACATTTCTGCCGAATTAAGCACTGATTTTTCGTCCTGTCCTCCAGCAACTACAATATTTCCTCTTGTGTTGGCTTGGTGGAGACCTTCAACCACTGCCTTAACGTATTTCATCTCTTCTTTAACTTGAGTTGTTTGCTGAGTCATCTGATCTCTGATTTCGACCATCATTCCCCTGACTTCTTTCATCATTTCCTCTTGGTTACATTGCATTTGGTTCTTCATAATTTCCAGCTGATCTTTCACGTCGGTCTTCATGTCGCTTAAATTCATTTTCATCGCATTCATCTCCGTCCTTAATGTCCTTAAACAATTGTGCATTGTGTACGTTTTGTGCTGCACGTCTTTACCACATTCTTTGCACTTCACCATTCGAAATTCACAGACTTGGGACTCGTGCCTTTCTTTCTCTCGTTTGTTAATAATCGTCAAACATCCATCGTTTCCACACTTTGTTGGCGAATATCCACAATTTACAACATGGCGTTGAAGAAACTCCAGCTCAACCGACTCACCACAGCCTCTACTGGCGTGATCACAATCGATCTTGAGACTTGATAATAAATCGGTCACAATTCTTGCTGGTTGTCCTAAGGTTTCTGTCGTCAATTCTTCCTGGCACAAGGGACAGGTTTGTGAGTTTTGTTCCAAGTGTCTCTTAATACATGGAGTGCAGTAATAATGTTGATTTCTGCGACACTGCACGGGATCTTTCAAGACATTCATACATATCGGGCAATGAAGATTTTTGTCGACATCTTTCTCAAATCGACCATCTTCGTATCCTTGGTCGAGGTTAGCCATTATTCTTTCGAGGCATTCACTGAAACGAACGTTGCTTACTAAACCTCCAGTCTTGTGTTAGAGAGAGCGACACTGCCACAGCAAGCAACTCTGATTCACAATAGTATAAAACCGATAGTTCGCAGTAAGCAGTTTTGAACAAAACTGGATTTACGTAATGTTTTACTTTC
This sequence comes from Paragorgia papillata, assembly GCA_035771165.1. Classification (NCBI taxonomy): domain Eukaryota; kingdom Metazoa; phylum Cnidaria; class Anthozoa; order Scleralcyonacea; family Coralliidae; genus Paragorgia; species Paragorgia papillata. The sequence goes on along the minus strand of JAWNZC010000340.1, from coordinate 5,020,820 downwards.
GTTTCGCAAGGGATAACACCTCAAATGTCTCGTGATAAAAGGTCACGACCCCGACATCCTTTTAAGGCAAGCAAAGTAAATAATAAATCCTTTACTAAGAATTTGTAAGAGTTCTGAGAAAATGCGGTTGGTTCTTTGACAAACCTTGAACAAAGGCATATCTTTCTCAATCAAAGGCATATACTTTATTTGTGATATTTTTCTGGAACGGAATCTATTTTCTTGTTGTTTAGTATGATTAGTGAGTTGCATAATTAAATATTTTCTAATATTGTAATGAATTATTATGACATATTGTGTTACTGAACACAGCAGTAATGACTTGAAACAACTGAAGACTAGAATAAAGACTCCGATTCTCTTGGTCCAATCTTAGAAATCAAATCTTTATTTTAATTCTTTCCGTTCATCATCGTTGGTCAGTTTCAACCTGGAGCGATACTACAACTGAATGTTTCGTAATTTTTAGACGACGATTAAGAATGCATTTTCAAACCAAGTGTTTCACAGTGGAACCCTACTATATCGAACTCTCAAGCAAGATAAAGAATAGTTTGAGATAGCAGGAGTTTAAGATAACGGGGTAATTAATTATGATAAGTTGTACGTATACGTGTAGTCCATGTGGTACGTTTGCGAGCTTGGTGTAATGTGACAGACGTTTGGTGGATGTTCGTCAAGCTCAATTACTCAGAGCCCCAGATCAGACAGTGTTCGAACCTGTAACCTTCTAATGGCCGGTTAGACGCTCTAACCATTGAACCACTCAGCTCAGATGGAGAGTTAAGGTTGCAAATTCATAGTCATATATGCTTCTAAGTGGTAGCGTTTGCATATGAGATGTAGTTTAAACGACTGGCGAACTGGCAGCTACTGTAACTTCACTGGGTTGTCATCTATAACTTCACGGGATAGTCTAATGGTCGCTTGAATCTACCGAATCTAGCACTGTAGGTTATTTTGTACTTTTTAACAAATGCTTAATATGTGCACACTGTTGTGCTGTTTCGTGTATAGGCTTAGCCTGCGGGCAGACCCCCTGTTGCTGTGAAATGTGGGCCTGCAACAAAGCATGGGGTTTTTTCATCACTCGCGACCGTCAGAGGCCGCGTATTTCTATTGGTCGAATTTGGAGGCCGCGAGTTTCAATTGGTCGAACAAAATTAATGCAGCATAAATTATTTTTAAAGTTATTGTTTACTGAGTTCAACAACGCATGGAGTGGAGACATATTCCAACAAGACGGCTATTAAAGACGCCGTAGCTCTTAATATTTTTAAAACATATCGCTGTGGAACAAAAGAAAAGAAATAGCAAAGTACATCCGGGTTGAAACTCCATGAATCTCTCTGTCTGTCAGTGTCTTGCATTATAATACAGAAGCGTCATCATTTTCATCACAAATTGAGCCCCGTTCGTCGCCTTGACGCAATATGCCGTACAATATTATATGAAAATACATCCAGGAGAGTCGCAGTAATCTGCGCGTTTGAGACAATTGCAATCCGATAGGATTCCCGGAGAGTCAGATATATATCTTAGCCTCCTTTGCAGACGTCTCCTTTGCAGACGTTCTCTTAAAATCTTAGGGTCGTACGATCATATGGGTGATCAAATAATGGACGTTGACATATTGACTCGGGCCATGCACAAGACCATCAAAGCGATTGCTAGCTTTCCCCGATGCCATTGTTATCATTGTATAGCTAGCGCATACTTATTTGAAAATGGCGGCTGAACAGTCTAATCTGAATACTTTGTTTTTCAGTTAATATGCGGTTTGACTTTCCAATTCCGCACAAGCGATTTTCTTGCATTAGCGCGTGACGCAACGGCTTTTTTATCAAACTGTCGACGTTCTGGAGCACGTTATAGCGGCTAGATCTGATAAGGCGACAAACTTTGGCAACAAATTTGTGACTATATAGGGCACTAGGCTAAACAGTATGAAAAATAGGTTTTGTACTCGTTTCTTAAAATAAATCCACAAAAGCTCTACGTACTAATTATATTTTTTGTGCAACTTTAACAGCTGTCGCGTCGTCTTTGCAAGCTCCACATGCGATTTTCACCGGTGTTTTATGTGCCATTTTTACAAGCCACATCATACTTTGGGACACAAGGCGCCATTAAAAACATGTTTTAAGACTTTTATTATTGTGCTCAAAATTTCTGTCAGAGTGCGGGAAACGCCGTTTCAGAGACCCAAATTTTAAACATTTCCCAGGCGGCGCATGCCCTAAAAATGCGGACTTCAACAAATTTGACTAAGGTATAAAAATTCCTAGATCCGCCCCTGAGTCATCTGAAGTTGTAGCAACATTTTTTTGAACAGATTAACAAGGAAAATAAGACTGATAACATGCAGTTACTTGTTATAGAGTATAGAGGACAGTGTTTCTTTCACAAACAAGTGCAAGCTATAGCCGTCATTATACTCTTTTACAATATTTCACAATGCCAAGCAACATAATTGATGTAGCCCAATACCTAACGAATCAACTGATCAATTTACACAACGTGTCCGCCCGGTGATAGCTATACGGACGTCACCCACAGTACCAGCAAGAAACCAAAGCAAAGAAAGCAGTTGAATTTAATTTTACTGCAGTGATTCTTTGTTTTTTGCTGGAACAAAAATGACTGGAGCTATACATGTTCAATTAGCACAACAATTAGCATGTTCAATTAGCACAACCTTTTGAGTCGAGCAGCTACACGCAATCGACTTGAGCACCGATTGGGACGATTATATAATAATAGAATATAGCTTTGAATGATTGTTCGGACTGTTCAGTTTTAGGCCACTACATAAAAATATGCAGACGACCTTACGAAAACAGAGCTTTGTGAACAAGCATCAGAAAGGCGCACTATATCAGGAAGGGGACATTGGTACTCCGAACCGCAATACCGCAAAAAAAATCGTAAAAAACCGCAGTAGTGTCAAAAATACCCCACCGAAGCTGTAAAATTACTGAAATACAGTATGAAAAACAGCACAATACCACAATAGCGAAAATCCTAATGTCCCCCTCTATTATAGGCACTTAAAACAGTTTATACACGAGATGATGAGATTAAGTATGTTAAGCAGTTAAATCAGTTGATAGACATAATTAATTTCACGTGATTGTCACTATTTTCGTAGTATTTTTCAAAAAAACAACCCTTGTTTGACACTGCGTGCATGCAAGCCAGGAAGCATTTTAGTTACGCTACTTGAAGTCCTTGGCCGCGCTGGTCAAAACACTGAGGGCTCACCTTTTTTCGCTAATATTTCTCTTCGAAATCTATTTGACAACAATACCTAAGGAAAATGCTGTTGGATTAATCACTCAAGTAATTTCAGCACGTCCAACATTCAGAAATTGTTTAATTATGTTTTAAACTACACTTCTACCATAAAATTGAATTGTCCCACGTACCCGTAAGTATTCACCTATTTTGGTACGTCTATCTGCCCGACTATGTATATAACTGGACCGCTTGCTCCTATTATCTTTGAGTGATGAAAAGTGTGGCCATTTGAACGTGGCGTCAAATGGCGAATTTGAGTCCTTCTGCTCATGGGAGCGACCACTGACTGAAATCAGAGATGGGACTGTTGGTACCGGTGTTGAATTTCATTGCGTTTGAACAGCTAGCGTGCTTTTTTGATACACTAGTTATATAAATCGTCGGTGTTGCGATTTACTTTTCCAGGTAAAAGGGTATAATGCCTTTAATACCAACAACTCGTAGGTCACTGACTCAATATTTACATTCTGGGCTTCATTTTCAAGCCTTCAGCCGACTGAATATTGATTCAGACGTGAAAAACGAAAATGGTGAGTAAGTAGTTATCATTTTATTCTCGGTACTCGAGATCAATAAAATATGGTAACAAGATATTTACGCTTACAAAATGTTTTCATGTAAAAAAGTCTTGATTTTTGGCATAAAAATTGGCATTTATATATTTTTTGAACATGAAAACGGTCACCTTAACTCCTAGTGAACATGGAGAACATTTTCGCAAAAAGGCAACATGAAAACAAACAAAATAAACTGCAAATATATTTATTTCGCATTCATACATGTATTTCAAATTACAGTAATTACATGAGCATTTACTTACTCTATCTAAAATTACCAACAATGTGCTGTATCACGGTGAGAAAAGACAAAGACTGTTTTATATACTGGTGTGCTGTTTCTGAAAATTATTTACCCAGCATTGCAAAATACGCATAAAACGCCGACAGACCAGTGGCAAGCACTGGTCAGTGGTCGCGCCTATGAGCAGAAGGACTAAAATTCGCCATTTGACGCCATGTTCAATTGGCCACACTTTTTTGGCAAAAGCAAGCGGTCCAGCAACCTCGTACCCGGGGTCTTATCTCCGCTCCCCGCCCACCACGCTGCGAAAAGACCCTGGTTGCGGCTGGTCACGTGCCGCCTTAACGAATTTTATATCAGGGGAGGGGAGGTAAGCTTAATAGTAAGCTACACAATCAATGCTACAGCACGAGTCCAGTTTTAATACTCGTATTCTAAAATCTGATATTAGATTTAGCCATTTAGGCGAACTATAAAGTTTAATAAAAAGAATGAAAAGCGCGATTCAAGAACTGTATTTACCTGAGTTTCTGTTGATGACAAATGCGAGTGAAAGGACGGCAATCGGCTTGATGTTGTATAGTTGCAATCTTTGCCGAATCGCTTCTTTTAGTACTTTTCGCTGCGGTTATCGGAGCAGAGGCTGAAATGTCAACGCATTTTAAAGATTTCAGATCAAACGAGGATTAAATGAGGAAGAGCATCATCGCGAGGAAGTCTTTGGCGGTAAAACATTTCGGCCGAATAAAGCAGTTCAAAATTTGCCTTGCTGTACAAATTTTAAGGTACTTCACATCACCAACACTGCGACAATTTCAAAGTCTAGTCGACACGAGTATTCGACGGTGCATTAGACGATTGCTATATCTTCTTCGGGCCGTCGGGGTTTCTTTACCTTTTGGATTCGATATTATCTTTGACAACGTATACCACAGAAGAAAGCACGAGATATGTTTTGTTATAAACAATGAGTACGTTTGTTTTTTGTTGGTTTCATTTTAACAGATATTTTGCGATCAGACAGCCCGATCAGACGCCAGTCTGACGACGCCAGACGTAATATATTATTTGTATAAACAAAGGTGAAAACTTGTGATTGTGCCTTTGTCACTCACTCACTCCTCCCTGAGTAGTTTTGAAGTCGTTAATTCAAACCCCCCCAATTTTTAGGGGGCACGTGACCAGCCACAACCAGGGTCTTTTCCCAGCGGTGGGCGAGGGCAGGGGAGCGGAGATAAGACCCTGGGTACGAGGTTGGCGGTCCAGTTATATACAGGTCAGTGATTTACCCCTAGGATTGTTGCAGGCTCTCATTTTACAGCGCCGCGCTGAGAGAGCCTGCTCGCAGGCTAGGCTATGCCAAGCTGCATTGCTATGAGTAGCCCGAGTGAACACCTAAGCACGTGTCTTGTTAATTTTGATATAGTACGCTTTATAAATTAATAGCTTGCAATTTTGTGGAGCTGTCAATAAAGCAATTCTACTTGGCTTGCCGACACGCGTGACATCAACTTGTATATAATATTGTGTGAATAGATAAGAATGATACAGCTCCTGATCTTCTCGTATAGTTTTGCTTAGTATACGTTTATTGTCAGAGTTTTGTTAGTTACGATTTACACGAATTACGATTGTTTTATGACAATAAGCAGTATTTAGAGTTGATTTAAGTCAGTCGTTAGTTAGCCAATCAAAACACTCCCCGATATGGATTATCCCAGAGCCTTTGTTTGCGTGCGGGCGAAGGCTCTGGGTACGAGATTGCGTTGAAAGACTCCGCTCGAAACGTCAGTTTTTCGTTACTAAAAATCTCGGCAGTTCACCACCTTTTCACTTTGCTCATAGAAGGATCAAGTTACCTTTGGCAAGCGTGTTGTAAAGACGATATTTGTGTGAACAACTGAACATATAGATCGTTTTCATCTGACGTCACGGCGGCCATATTGGTGTACCAAAACAATGAAATGGCGGCCATATTGGTGTACCAAAACAATGAAATGGCGGCCATATTGGTGTACCAAAACAATGAAATGGCGGCCATATTGGTGTACGGTATGGGAATTAGCTCTTTCTTATTCAAATATTTCGTATTGTTTCACCACCCCAATGGGGCCACCGATCACGTGAGTGAAAACGATCTATAGTCTCAGGTGTTTACACGTTTACGGTTAAGGTGGCTCCATACAGTTTCTAGAAAAATGGAAGTTTGAGAGTCCAAAACACGTGCATAAGCAATTCGGAAAAAGAATAAAGCTAAATGTTATCCATAGTTAAACAGTCTAACAATCAAAAACTGTTACCAAATAAATAACAACAGTTGTTGCTATGGCAACAATGACGTTTTAAAATGGCTGCCAATTACCCTTCAAACTAATTTAATTCGAAAAAAACTTTGGTGACCCCCAATATTTTTTCATTAAAACTTTTCTTGAAGTACGAGTAATCAATAGGCCGGTTTTAAAAAAATTCTGTAGATCAAAATTGTTTTTAAATTAACAAACATGATTTTTCCGGGAAAAAAATTATTCGTTCTACAGAATTTTTTAAAATCGGCCTGTTGATTACTCATACTTCTAGAAAAGTTTTAATGAAAAAAAAATTGGGGAAACGTCATTGTTGCCATAGCAACAACTGTTGCTATTTATTTGGAAACAGTTTTTGATTATCAGAATGTCTAACTATGCATAACATTTAGTTTTATTCTTTTTCCGAATTGTTTATGCACGTGTTTTGGACTCTCAAACTTGTATTTTCCATTTTTCAAGAAACTGTATGGAGCCAACTTAATTGACAACTGGACGTATAAAACCCAAGCTTATTAAAGCCCAAGCAAGTTTATTACATAGCATGCTATTGGATATGAGCTTTTGCGTAATCTGATTGGTTCCCTACTACCAGGCTATCAGCTCATATCCAACCTCGTACCGAGGCTTTTCGCTCCCGCCCTCGCGAACTCGTCGAGCGAAAACCCTGGCATTGGCTGTCACGTGCCTCCCAGAATCTGAATATACTAAGGGGGGTGGGTCGTTTACACGTTCGTGTTTTGTTTTTATCATGTCTGGATTCCACTATCAAAAAGAGTATTTATACAAATGTGAATTTAAAGCCAAAGCAAGTCACCTGCTTAGAGGCTCTTTTTAATCGAAGAGATACAGTAGCTGTATTGCCGCCTACAGGATAGGGGAAATCATTGATTTACCAATTGCTTCCTTCCCTCAACTAAGAGAAATTTATTCCTGCAGAGGTGATCGTGTCGAAGCTCGTCAATCATTCCTTCTGCTGTTGTGCTCGTCGTTTCGCCGCTGAACTCGCTCATTGGTGATCAGCTCAGGAAAATAAATGAGTGTAACGAAGTAACAGCTGCCGTTCTTAAGGTTATTAATCGAGAGAGTCAGTAACTGGCGACCTAAGCGATATTTTTGAAATGAGTTACATCGCAAATCTTGAGACACAAGCGGCAGCACGAACGTGGAATTCCCTCACTGTAGAACTTTTTCGGTGTATTAAACTGTTTCGACATCAAGCCCGGTTAAATGATACGAAATGATATGTGATATCGTGTCGCGGCAATTTAATAAACCGAACCAAAACCACAAGACAATACGTACTTACCATCCCCTCCCTAATAACGGTATTTTAAAACCTCCCGGATTTTGGGAGGCACGTGACCAGCCCATACCAGGGAATTTCGCTCGACGAGTTCGCGAGGGCGGGAGCGAAAAGCCTGAGTACAAAGTTGGCTCATATCCTGCTGGTAGAGGAAAAACAATGGATGGCGGCATGTTTTTTTTAAACTGCCGAAAGAGTTGAAATTGACGAATTTTTATTCAGAAAAACATCAACACCCTCAAACCAATGTATAAAAAAACAACATTGTGTAAAAATACATTAACAAATACACAATTTAGCATGTTAAATGGTAATATTCACCTAAAAATTACGTCTTTTACTTCAAAAACCTAAATTAGCGGGTTGATATTAATTTGTTGCCAAACAAAGAAACTCACGGTTAAAATCAAGCTTACAACACACATTTCGTAGGAGATCACCAGTAAAGAGACTTTTTTTATTTAGATAAGCATTTGGAGTAGTAAAAAGCATGTTCTTTTTCAAAAACAACCAACTAAGTAATTTAGTTTCGCTGCCGAAGGTGTTTCAGTTTCACTTTTGCATGAAATCAAAACTTTTCACGACAGCAACGCTAATATAAACAACTGACCCACCTTTTGACTTCATAAAGGTACCTTTTAATCTTTTTTGTTGATCTGCTTAACACATTTTTTGCCTCTCGAGCAACATTTCTACATTTCGAAGCTGTTTACCGAACAGCTCAGCGAGAAACTCTATGTGAATGCATCATTACGCATGGCGGAAGTATTAGTTGCCTATGCTGGAAGTTCGTCGTTTCAAATATTTCGCTGTAATTTTGTCTCTTGTACAGTGCTTGGCTATATAATAAAACAGTTATACCACTCGCTCTCGTTGTATACGAACTAATAACCAACTCGGCGAAGCGGCTCGTTGGCCATGAGCTCATATACGACTCGAGCTCATGGTATAACTGTTAAATGTATGGGAAACTATTATCTAGACCTAACACAAAGTATTTACTGTACCATCTATCCAAATCCGGGGGGGGGTTCAGTTTTTGAGTAGAAGTATAGCACTTGGTAAGTTGTCTGCCGACATGCATGTTTCTTTTACTTCACTTTTGTTTTTAATCTGCTAGGTTTTCAACAGTTCTTCGGACAAAGAGCTTCGCCATTCACCATGGTAAATACGTTTTCCATATATTTTTTTTTAAATGACACGACAAAGTCACTGTTTTAAATAATGTGGTTAAATGTAATTTAGGCAAAGTTAACTACTGGCCTTCCCCTGCACAAGATCTTGGAAAGACCCAAGTTCTTGAGGATGCCCAAGGGCGCACACGCACGTTTGCCATTTCCGCAGAGCTTTTGTCTCTATCATTGCTGCTATCTTTGCTGGCTTTTGTTGCTCAGCTCCAGTGTTTGCAATTTTCAGATTAGTGCTTGAACCCTCCCCCCTTCCACGCCTACACCGCCCATTTCGGGTGAGACGATGAGAAATCTGAAAGTGAGGTTTGCGATCCCAAAAACAATTACAACCGAAGAACAACAACATTAAAAATGACGAGTCTAACGCCACGCTATACGCGTACAATGTATATGTAAGGTATGGTGTTTAAAAAGCCATATAATAAACCCTTATTAACCTCGACTGCTTGGTCATTATGGAAAATATCAGACTTCGGTCATTTATGTACAAACCTCATGCAGTTCGGTAACCCCAACTTTTTTTATCAAAAAAAATATCAAAAACTTTAAGACTGGGAAGTTTCAGCAAATTTTCATTTCAGGACGAATTACCGAGGAATCACCTTTATACGGGGTTCGAAAAATTGTTAAAACAAACCTTTTTTATCTTTCTTGCATCAATGTTTACAATCCTGTCGTCCATAAGCCTCCAAACGGGACGTATCGCCTCTCTTTTTACAGAACCTCGCAACGTAAAGTAGGCGCCAACTTCTTTGTCATACGCTTTCCTTGTCTCGACACTTCCCAGTACTTGATATGCCTCGGTAATTTCTGTGTAGGAAAATGCGGTTTAGTGAATGATTTGAAGCAAAATCCTATCACAGTGCTATATGGGTACCGGCCAATCTCGTTCCCAGTACCCATTGATGAAAAGAGCTCTGGGATAATACATCTACATCGCGATCTGGTTGGTTGTTCAAATGGTTCAAATTTAAAGGCCTTATTAACAGAAGCTTGGTGAGTGTTTATAAATAAACAGTATTAAACACAAAAACTGACAACAAAGCAAAATTCAAATTTTGATCACAGTTCTAATCAATAAGTTAATCCGTTTCTCAAAGCAATCAACCTGTTTCTCTTTTATAATAAAACCAGAGACAGAAGACTGAACTCAAGACAGACAGCAATTTGAAACCGATAAGCGATAGACCGCGCACACTTTAGGAATATCGTTAAATGCGTTGAAGACAAATATACGAACGTGATACACTTTTATAAGTATCTTCTGCCCTGCCGAGTAAACGTGACGATAGCATTGGCAATAGCTACATTCGACAATGACCTTCTTCGAACGAAATCCACCACAATTACATTGTTCCAAAGTCAAGAGTTGATACGAGACAGCCAAACCGCCAGAAAAGAAAAACGAAAAGAAATTTATATTCCAAAGAACTGTCAATTATCTCGCGTCCCACTCCCGTCAAATTTAGATCATGCGCTTTAAAAACACCACCAAAGAATCTTGGTGTTCCGGTTTGAATTCTCCCAGAGCCTTTTCCGCCTGCTAGCACAGGCGAGGCTCCGTGAGCGAGAATGGGTACCGACTATAGTATATACTGTGCGAGAGTCTTTAGTGTATAAGTCAGTGTAGTCTTGAAAGGCTGTTGGCGTTCTAGATAGCCTGGATACCGGTGCAGTAGCTGTTTCAGGATTCCACAATCCACCGTAGCAATAAGAATGGCGGTATTCGCGTTTTACCCAGTGAGCTCTATATACTACTCAAATCAGTAGAGCGAGACATAGTCGATGTTTTCATCGCTTCCGAAGCGACAGTTTCGTTAACCGCAGATCAATTTCAAAGCAATCACGAGGTGTATTCTTATGTACCACGTGATAGCTTGTTTACGAGTTAACAATTGGATGTTTATCACGTGGTACATGAGAATACACCTCGTGACAACCTCGTACCCGCTCCCCCTCCCTCGCCCACCGCTGCGAAAAGACCCTGGTTGTGGCTGGTCACGTGCCTCCTAAAAATTGGGGGTTTTTAATTAACGATTTCAAAAATACTCAGGGAGGAGTGACAAAGGCACAATTACAAGTTTTCACCTTTGTTTATACAAATAATATATTACGTCTGGTCGGAAATATCTGTTAAAATGAAACCAACAAAAAACAAACGTACTCAGTGTTTATAACAAAACATATCTCGTGCTTTCTTCTGTGGTGTACGTTGTCAAAGATCATATCGAATCCGAAAGGTAAAGAAACCCCGACGGCCCGAAGAAGATATAGCAATCGTCTATTACATGCACCGTCGATACTCGTGTCGACTAGACTTTGAAATTGTCGCAGTGTTGGTGATGTGAAGTACCTTAAAAATTTGTACAGCAAGGCAAATTTTGAACTGCTTTATTCGGCCGAAATGTTTTACCGCCAAAGACTTCCTCGCGACGATGCTCTTCCTCGTTTAATCTTCGTTTAATCTGCAGGCCATGTGAAAGAGTCAAACCGCTTTCTCTCGCACTAAAATGCATTGATATTTCAGCCTCCGCTCCGATAACCGCAGCGAAAAGAACTAAAAGAAGCGATTCGGCAAAGATTGCAACTATACAACATCAAGCCGATTGCCGTCCTTTCACTCGCATTTGTCATCAACAGAAACTCAGGTACAGTAAATACAGTTCTTGAATCGCGCTTTTCATTCTTTTTATTAAACTTTATAGTTCGCCTAAATGGCTAAATCTAATATCAGATGTTAGAATACGAGTATTAAAACTGGACTTGTGTTGTAGCATTGATTGTGCAGCTTACTAAAGCTTACTACCCCTCCCCTGATATAAAATTCGTTTAGGCGGCACGTGACCACCCGCAGCCCGGGTCTTTTCGTAGCGTGGTGGGCGGGGAGCGGAGATAAGACCATGGGTACGAGATTGACCTCGTGATTGCTTTGAAATTGATCTGCGGTTAACGAAACTGTCGCTTCGGAAGCGATGAAAAAATCATGCATGTCTCGCTCTACTGATTTGAGTATATAGGATAACAGGAGTGATATCTCCTGTTCAGGAGTGATATCTCCTGTTCATTCACCGGGCAAAGATAGGAGTCAAACATGGCGGGCATGTAGGCCTAAAGTATACGTATAGTTCCAGTCTCCTACGCGGTCTTTTGACTGGATCAGACTTGACCAGACTGCGTAGAAGACTGGAACTATACGTACTTCAGGAGCAAAAGGATCGCGGGCTCTGGGAACAAGATTGCCACAGTCAAAGATATCACTCCAGTTATATATAGAGCTCACTGGTTTTACCATAATCCTCCAAAGCAAAAACTATACCACGAAGAAAGCTTATATGACAGAGCTGCAAAATACCGAAATTAGTAAGAAGCTGTTATCTATTATAGTCAAACGGATGTTCTCTTGCGTACGACTTTGCAATATTGCTACGCAACATTGCAATTTTGATTGGCGGATTAAATCAGCAATTTGCAAACGCTTTATCACGATTCCTCGACGGGTTGCTTAAAATATTGCTTTTAAACATCGAACAACACATAAATGTGATGTTATACTTGAAGGTAATACCTCTAACTTTATGTAGAATTTCGCATTATCCAAAGTTTGGCATTTAAAACGATTATTTAGAGCAACCCGTCGAGGAATCGTGATAAAGCGTTTGCAAGTTGCTGATTGAATCCATCAATCAAAATAGCAATGTTGTTTATCAATATTGCAAAGCGCACGCACGTGAACATCTGGTTTGACTATAAACTCGCTTTGACATGTCAAACAGTGTTTTGCTCTTGCCAGAACTAATTTGGGCTCCCAAAAGATTAGGGTAAAACTTACAGCCGACATCTTTTCTTGCAATTGTGGACTCTGAGATAAGTAGTAAACAGAAGAGGGGTTCTACGTTGGGTTGATCTGGTGGATCTTTCGATTCACCTATTCTTAAGGAAAGGACTTGGGGCTAATAATCCTTTCCTCCAACAGGAAAGATCAACTACAACTCTACTCACATGAGTTCCAAGCTCGGCAACGGGGTCATTCCCAAGGGGCCACCATTCAAGTACTAACCCCGTCCAACCAGGCTTAAACTGCAGTGGTAAGAGACAGCGCGCTAACAGCACACGCCACCCGTGCTCTGGCCCAGAGGGCCTTTTTTGAGGCCCTGTGGCCCTATCTCTTGAATGCACTCTCCTTCAGGAGATAAAGCTCAAAGTAGACCCTCCGAGCCAGAATAGGTGAATCGAAAGAACCATCAAACGTAGAACCACTCTTCTGTATACTACTGAAATACCACATTGCTCATGCCCAATGGAAAACTAAGCAACCGTTAAGTATGTTATTTAGGGTAATAATTATTACTAACTAGAAAGCTAGTGACTACTGGACGTGCTGGTCCCCTTCATCGGAGCACGCTGTTACGCACTCAAACTCTGTCATACTGTTTATTAACTAAGAAGGAAGTTTAGTCAAAAAACGAAGTACTTTTAAATAGAACTCCCTTTAATGTAATTGTTGCCAGACTGAATGTTATAATAGCCTTACAACATCTACTCTGGAAAATGGAAGTATCTGTCATGTGATGTTTACATTTTTCAAACGCAAACATTCGCGAAGCTGTCGGTTTTCCATCTTTGGACGAATACCAACAATGAACGTGAACTAACAATCTAATAAATGTGATTTGTGCTGTGATTTACCGGCATAATGTAAATTATTACATGGGAAACAAGTTTGCAAATAGCAACAAACGTTTGTATTTATTTTATAGCATGAATTACTGTAAGCAAACTATACAATCTAATAGCATGCGTTAGGCCTGCGCTAAACGTCGCACAATAGACGAATTTAATTCAGACGAATTTAAATGTTTGAATTTTATTCGACGAAAGTGCGACGTATAACTCAATTAAATTCGACACACAAATTAAATTCGTCTCGGCAACCAAATTCGTCTTAACGCGTCCAAGCAAAAACAATTAAATCTGTCGACTGAAATTTGACGTTTGACTCGATGTTGCATTTACGTCACATTATTGACGAAGTGACATGATAAGTTGTACGTATACATGTAGTGCATGTGGTACGTTTGCGAGCTTGGTGTAAAGTAAAACAGACGTTCGGTGGACGTTCGTCAAGCTCAATTACTCAGAAACGATTTCTGAGCCCCAGACAGGGTTCGAACCTGCAACCTTCTAATGACCGGTTAGACGCTCTAACCATTGAGCCACTGAAGCTCAGATGGAGAGCTAAGGTTGCAAATTCATAGTCATATGTGCTCCTAAGTGGTAGCGTTTGCATATGAGAAGTTGTGGTTAAAGTGACATGATAACTGATAAGTTGTACGTATACACTTAGGAGCATATATGACTATGAATTTGCAACCTTAGCTCTCCATCTGAGCTTCAGTGGCTCAATGGTTAGAGCGTCTAACCGGTCATTAGAAGGTTGCAGGTTCGAACCCTGTCTGGGGTCTCAGAAATATTTTCTGAGTAATTGAGCTTGACGGACGTCTGTTATTATTGACGAAGTTAATTCGAATTAAATTCCTCTATTGTGCGACATTTAGTGCAGGCCTTATACTGAACTGACTGGAAACATGCCTAACATGAATGCTACATTAATAGGAGTTTGGCAAACTACAGTAGATTATTGTAGATACATACAGCTAGACGGAACTTCTAAAAGTATATTTTATTTAAATTACTGTATATAGTCTATTTAAAATTTTAAATGTGCAAAAATACGAGAAAAATTGGGTTACTGGAAACACAGCATTTTTTGCTTGTTCAGCCTTATAGTAATAAGGGGGAACAGCACTGCTGAAAAAATCATCACAAATACTGTACATCAGTACAGTACAGTAGCTTCAAATCAAGTCAACAAGGAATAAAACACGAGACTTGACATAATACTGTATAAACAAGGTTAGTAGATTTTATTCACAAAAAAATGATATTTAAGACAACCCATTTGTTTGTTTGTTTGTTTGTTTGTTTACAAGCCCATATAAAGTCTTATAAATTTTCAATTATTACTGCTAAAATACCCACACTGCCAGCTACAGTACCACACACCTTAAAATTGGGGCACCTGTAGTTGTTTTAACAACAAATTCATGCAACATTGTTTGTAAGTTGCTACAAGGTTGAAAACAAGCTTGTAGCAGCTTTATAAAAAAAGCCAAATGTTGTCACAACTTGTTTCCAAGCATCCATGTATTGTTCTGTTTATTATATAAAAAAAATTGTCCTATTGCCTTGCAAAAATTGCATTAAACTATAATGCTGATTCAGCGATAATCGTCACATGTGAGATTATCGCTTTTATTAGTGGCGGAAAAATCAATAAAACACTCTATTTTATATAATAATATATTTTTAGCCAAAAATTTAACCATAGTTAATGATTTAACACTCGTTCCAGAACCACATATTTTCGAAAAATAGTTGCACATCGTTTTTTCTCAACTAATTCGAACCCTGAGTTAAGCGTGATCAGCATCAATACCCTATCTCAGACCAAAATAGACAATAAAAAAACATACCCTATAGAGTGGCACATACCCTTATCCCTTATATACGAGAGTACCCAATGGGGACAAAATCACAACTTGGTAACAACTTGTTAATTAACAGGCTTGCTACAAGCTTGTTGCAAACACATCATGTTATTAAAGTGCCTACATGTATCTCACCTGTGGGGATTTTACATATTCCCACAGGTAATATGTACTATTTATTTATAGGTACTATTTATTTACAGGTACTATTTATTTATATTGGGTTCTCCTGAGCAAAATTGCAATACATGTATATCTTGTCAGCTGAAAATTTCATCTTCATGGAGTTTTTCGCTGTCAAAGTTACCAGATATGATGTCACAAGAGGCATTTTTGTGGCAAGTAACAAAAGAAAACTGGTTTGGAATGCCTCTTGTGACATCACATCTGGTAACTTTGACAGCAAATAACTCAATGAAGATGAAGTTTTCGGCTGACAAGATATATTGCAATTTTGCTCAGGAGAACCCAAAGATTACGAATATGTAAAATCCCCACAGGTGAGATAGGCACTTTAAATAAGCTGTGCAATTTTTATGTGTAGAAGCCTGTTTCGACTTACAAACACATCTTGTTGACAAACTGTGGGATTCTTTAATAGATACGGTGGCAGAGTGGCATCTTGCCATCTTTGACATTATGACATACAGTAGTTGATCTATTTTAATACTCTTTCCTTTCATATACAAATCTGGTTTTTACAGTGCTTACCTCTAAACATTTCTTCCGCTGTGTCATTTGTATTGGTGTCAGGGTGATACTGTAATGCTAGATCATAATAAGCATTTCTGATATCAGTTTGTGTTGCAGTAGGCAGCAGTCCTAGACTTTCATACAAGGTCTGTGTTTTCTTCCTCTTAAGTTCGTGTAACTGCCGTTCGTATGCCCATTTATACCGTCCATGGCCATTCTGTCTGCTGAGAAATAAGGTATACCCCTTTGACCTCGCAGGACATGAAAGAAATTGAGAAATATACCCGAAAAACCTCATGTCTGTCTTACTGAAGAAGAAACGGCCATGTTGTAACACATGCTTAAAAGCCCTTTATTGGTTAAAGCAAAAATGGTAGTACCCAGGCCGTTAACGCCATTTGCGACACGGGTACTGGGGCCGGTTGTATCCACTGGATAGCGATTTTTTCAATCTTCGTAAAAATGGTCGAAGAGCTGTGATACTACGGATCTGGAGCCCACAATAGATCTTAAAAACTTCAGTTTATAAATACCAAATCCTAATCTGAGGTCATAACAATCAACGGCCAATCTTACGAAGGTTGAAAAAATCGCAATCCAGTGGATAGCGCTATCCGGCCTTCGTACAACCGGCCCCTGATCTCGAAAGGTTTCGAAAGAAGCTGCATAAGCACTGATCTCGAAAGAGACTGTACCGAAAAAGATGGCGACTTGTACATTAAATTTAATCACAATCCTTTGCGTGCAGTAAATATTGTTTCTTGCAGAATAGACCTTTTCACCAATAACGCCATCTTGAATTCACAATGCATTATGGTCTATCCAGGGTAACGCTCCATTAAAAGGGCGATTGCGTAGTGTTGAGACACAATGCGGTATTTTTTTTCTTTATAAATACTTTCATGGCAACAATATCTAAATATAATAATTGTCATATTGGTAAAAGCAACAATTATCGGACGTGTAAGGATAGATTCATGACAAATGTATCCTTATACGTGCGAGAATTATTACTTTTACCAATATGACAACGATCATATCTAGACATTGTTGCCATGAAAGTGTTTATAAAGAATTAAAGAAAGAATTACCGCATTGTGTCTCAACACTAAGCAATCATCCTTTTAATTGAGCTTATTACCCTGGATAGACCACAATGCATTGCGAATTCAAGATGGCGCCGCAATTGGTGAAAAGGTCCATTATTGGAAGATATGGTTTTAAAACGATCAACTTTGGTAGGAATAAAGTTCTTGCTTACTCCATCATCTTAGCATGTGAAAAACAATGTTTAATTGTTATTCGAGGTGGTTTTCGAGGTGGTTTAAGGTCGCAAAGCATTGTGGTTAAATGTACCGCCGCCATCTTGTTCGGTTACCCAAACATTAAGTATCAGAATAGGTTAGTAAAACATAGCTCTGCACTGCTAGCTCTGCTTACACTTTCTTTTAACTGTTCTTTTATATATTAGCTATACATATATTAGTTAGACCTGCTTATGGTTTAATGGGTTAAAGCCGGTTTTCCACTTGCGAATAAATTCAGGCGAAAATAATTTGTCTTTCGTCTTATAAGCTCTCGGATAGAACTAATTTGAAATCTATCCAATTTTATAATGGAAATATCGATTCGCGGAAAAAAATTGGCAAGTGGAAAACCGGCTTTAGATTTCAATTTTTGTCTGACTCCGTCTGACTTGGAAAAATTAAAAGCCCCTCACTCTATAGTCTATAATGCTCTATATATTAAAGCCTCTCCACCCCTGAAATTAGAATTAACAAGACGCCTGATCAGGCGTTAACTCGGGCTACTGAGTTTTCCGCATATGACAATAGATGACTAGAGGGTTGAGCTGCTCATAACTAGATTCTTCCGCAACTGATTTAAAACGCATCTGAATTCTGATCTAGACTTGCTCCAACAGCTGCTAGGCGTTTACTCGGGCTAGAGAAATTTCTTTGGGAAAATATTCAGATTGTCTTCTTTTTTTATGAGAAAAGACAATGTAAACGGCAAAACAAAGACACTTGCCTTGCCCACTAGTCTAATGTCGATAGTGACGCACCACGTACCAAAGGACACTGGCTCAAGGATTGCGCAAAAATGCTGATTTGCGACGGCAAAAAACAGAACTGAGAGAAAAGACACAGAGCCGAATTTAATACTCCAGCCTACCACAGAGGTAGTCCAGGTAATTATAAGCCCACGAGAGCTTAATAAAAACAAGACGCCTGCTCAGGCGTTCACTCGGGATACTTATTTCTGAAAGCTTGGCGTAGCCTTATAGATTTTGACAAATAGAATATGTGGTCAATACAGAACTGCAGCGGTGCAGGAAGCTAGCGCCGAAGGTTTGCTAGTAATGTAGTACTTATAAAGCCTGGTTTCCATATAGCCGTAAGAGCCGGCGGCATGGCTGCGGCAAGGGGCGATGGTCCAATCATAGACAGTGTTGAATTAGCCAGCAATAAAAAGCTGTATGCCGTATGCGATTGGACATTGCCTCTTGCCGCAGCCATGCCGCCGGCTCTTACGGCTATATGGAAACCAGGCTTAAATGTAAACAACTATTAAGGCGGTTTATCTGAAAATTCAACAACGGATCTAATCTATTTAGTAGACAAAACCTATACTCAGTATACTATCGATCTCGGCAGATTCAAGCGATCATTTTGATATAGAATTTATTTAAATTCGGACAAACAGAAAATATTTAAACATGTTTTGAAACATACATGATATCTAAACATGCACTGAACAGTTCAACATATTGATATCTTTACCGGTATTTGCTCTATTCAGTGCTTAATATTATACTCGTATATTGTAGTTGTTAGACTGGCCAGAGCCAACCTGTTTCGAAATAGCTCGTCATCTTTTTAATACGTACTAGGTCTACCGCGATCGGCGTGTGCAGTTGTAAACATTGTAAGCCTTTGTAAGCATATTTATGATGAAGACAACAGACGAGTTCAAGGTTACGGACGCCATATTGAAAAGGGGGCAAAGAGTCTGGGGCGAGCGCGGTCAAAGGGGGCAAACGCCTTATATTTTCATATGTAAACTTCACGATTTTTGATCAGTGGGTGAATGGTTTACGCTTGTTTTGAACGATTTCGGGCCCGTATCGTTTTGTAATTTCTGTAATACTTCAAGGAAACGTAGGGAAAGCTTTGTATGTTATTTTGGAAGGCTTGGAGGATTCTGAAAGAAATCGCGATGGTTTGTTGAGGAATTGTATGTGAGCGCTTCACTGATTTGGTCATGAAAATATTATTCTAGACTCTCTAGGTTCAGTTCACGTCCTTAAAAGTGCAATCTATCACTAACATTTAGAATACCTGCTCGTAAATTGGCTTGTTCATCGCTCATCGCTCTGTATCAATAGGCGCGTGTACATACAATTCCTCAACAAACCATCGCGATTTCTTTTAGAATCCTCCAAGCCGTCCAAAATAACATACAAAGCTTTTTCTATGTTTCCTTGAAGTATTACAAAAATTACAAAACGATACGGACCCGAAATCGTTCAAAACAAGCGTAAACCATTCACCCACTGATCAAAAATCGTGAAGTTTATATTTACATATGAAAATATAATGGCGTTTGCCCCCTTTGACCGAGCTCGCCCCAGACTCTTTGCCCCCTTTTCAATATGGCGTCCGTAACCTTGAACTCGTCTATTGTGTCAGCCGCATTACTGAGGCTCCGTTTACACTAGAGCAAAAGTATCCGGATTCACATTGTTTTTCATCCTCATGGGAATAAAAAACAATGTGAATCCGGATACTTTAGCTCTAGTGTAAACGGGATCTGAGTGATCAACTATAACTCCGGTCCCTTGCAAAACACCGTTCCAGATCGAGATTCGGAAACACTTCGTCCAAAGGTAAACCTATTCAAACAAGGAGCAAGCCGTTACTAGGCAAACAGTACGTATATGTTCATTGATATACTGTGGCCCTTTCTTGTTGATGTCAACACGGCATTTTTTCGCGCCTGTGATAAATTCGTCTATTCTGTCTTCATGGACAAACCTTGTCAGCAACATTACTGAACAACTACTCATGAATTCACCAACACCGTCGGAAAACACCTCAACCCAACTCATTCAAAGGCAAAGCTGTCGAAAAGAAAGAACTCGAAAAAATCGAAAAAATCGAGCACGCAACAGCCTTACGGTTGACGGGATGATGCAATAAGTAAGTAAAAATGGTAACCGGACCTTTATAGAGAGAACAAGTTTAGATATGACTAGTAGATAGTACGATAGGGTTATCCAGAATATATATTAAAAGTTATAGAACAATTCACTAGTACAGACTACAGACCGAACAAGCGAGGTCAATGAGTATAGTTTATTATATGATCAAAAATCTTAAGAAGGTTCATAAGAAATCGGTGACAAATTGTTGATAATTATTATATTCTCGCTCTAGCTAGCTGTATTTCACGTTCCGAACCGGTTACGAAAACAGTCATATAATAAACAAGTACAAATCTAATTCCCAAAGCCCAGACGTTACAGAAATTGAAGGCTAAACGAAGAAAGAAATCTTAATCCTAGAGAAGCGATTAGGAGGGACAAGTCTACCGTATCTCATTCGTGGTCGCGACTCTGTATACTAAAAATTAGGTTGAACTCCAGAAACCTTTACAAAATGTATCCATTTCAATGGCACTAAAACAATCACAAACCCTAACATAGGATTAGGTTTTGGATTGGGTTAGTTTCACGTTTTTGGATTTCGACCTTTGGAGAATTAACCCTCTCAACGCTGAATTCTTCTTTAGTACTTTAAAACTCTGGCTAACACCAGACGATTTTGCTCGTCATTAGGAGGTTGAAAGGGTTAAAAAGTCTTTATGAAGTGAAAAACTCGTTGGTATTTTTCGTTTTGTTTTAGTAAACAGAGGTGCATGACAGGAACATTCACCAAAAATTTCAAGAGAATCCGACCTAGACTTCTAGCTATTGGTGGTTTGCAATCAATCCCTTGAAATTTAGAAGACAAAGATACGGCGGCCATGTTGGAGGAAAACATACTCCGAATACCAGTGATGGATCCAGGTTGATCTGGTAGGGGGGTGCTGCAGGGGCGGATCTATAATTTTTTTAACCTTACTCAAACCATTCCTAGGGGGGTCTGGGGGCATGCCTCCCCCAGAAAATTTTTGAAATTTGGCCCTCTGAAATGGCATTTCCTGCATTCTGACGGTACTTTGAATAAAGATTTAAAAGTTTTAAATCGTGTTTTCAATAGCGCATTTTATCAAACCTGGAAGGTGTCAAATAAATTTAGGGATAAAGTGGACGTTTTATTAGGGATTTTATTAGGGATATCACAAGGAAGCTAGACATTAGAAATGTGATTGACATTTTCAATGAAAAGCCACGTGGCATCCCACTGCAGCAAGGCACTAATTGAGTAATTGGCACCCCCCTGCACCCCCTTGGCCAAGGGCCAGGGGGGTGCGCACCCCCTGCATCCCCCTGTAAATCCATCACTACCGAATACAATAGCGGCTAACTAGATTCTATTGTTAAAGTTCCTCCAACACGCCCGCCATGACGTCAAGTGCAAACCAAGAAAAAACTTTTAAAGTTCGCCATGATTATTTCATCTCTGGAGAAATTTATGCTCTCGGGAACAATGCCTTACAGTATGACCATGGATAGTAAAAAGACTGGATTGGAAACTTGATGGCGTGAGCATAACAACCTGGTTGCAATTGACAAGCTTAAAAAACCCGAGTATATTCAAAGTTTGGGATTAATACAGCATAAAATGATAATCGAATTGTCTGTAAATACGACAAAGCCACAATACGACAAAATGCCCGTCTATTCTTACTCATTTTAAAAGAAGATATCAAGGTTTACTAGTTAAAATATGCATCCCAAATTCCGAGCAAAACAAAGCACAATTTGGGGACGCCAGTTTCTTCAAAACAACACAGGAATCATCAAAACAAAGATCAACAACGCTTACCCCGAACGCTCGATTGTGGCTTAGGCAGGTTTGTAAGGCGATAAAATCATTTGAAACGTCAACATAGTCATCTGAATGTGAGGATATGAAGAATTTGAAGAAAAGTTCACTAAAAACCTCAGTAAAACAAGCGTACTCGCGCCATTCGTGACATCACAATTTGCAACTAGGTTTCAACATCTCTCGAGCAAAGAAAAACGCTTTTCAGTCAATCGGCGGCCTGGAAACACCTCACGTGACTATTAGTTTCCAATCCACTCATTTTACTATCCATGGTATGACGTACGCAGATGGACAACTATCAATGATATATCTGCGTACGTAATAAGGCATACCCTGCTGCAGAGCCTTCTTTTCCTTATTTCGTCGTTGGGAGAGAGAAGAAAAGTAGGCTCTGCTGTACTCGTGTTTGGCTTCGTCCAAGATTTATAACGAAGTAACCCGTTTAAGATCCGTTTAACCGGTTCTTGTTTTGTTTTCTGCTCTGATTTGGACTGGGTTCGAGATTGTAACCAAGCAACTGACATGCATGCGCAATGGAAACTAGTCACGAATACAGCAGAGCCCTATTTTCTTCCTCTCTCTCTCAGCGAAGAAATAAGGAAAAGAAGGCTCTGCTCGCAGGGTAAATAAGGCATTGTTAAAAAAATGAACTAGCCAAGGGGAAACTTTGAAATTTTAAAAAAAATATTCAGTGAATGCTGCTGTCATGCTCTTCTGTTTAAAACAATAAAATGCCAAAGAGTTTTTCACCTCATATACACCTTAAAGAACACGCCCAAAACTCGAAATATAACTTAGTACCAATGCAGGTGAATAATTATACTAAAGTGACTAAACTAAGTTCTTATGTATATTTTGTATGTAATATTCTTACTATAAACCGTCTGTTAAATTGTCTTTCGGTCGATGTCCTTTGTCGAAATTGAGAATACCAACTCGCGAATGTCGAATGTTTCTTCGAGATATGGTCGATTTACGTCAATGAGCAATATCCACTGCATCCTTGGACCACCTGATTTCCAGCTGAAGATAGGTTTACCCCTCCCGATGTTTGACTGTCTTTCTCCCACAAACCCGGCGTCTGGATTATCTGTAACAATATTAAAGTGCTTAGAAAACGAAAATTGAGTCTGTCTTATTTGAAAGAACACTTTTAGGCCCCGGTTAGACGTCGCTCTCATGTCAAGTCAAATCCAACTATAAAATATTCAATTAAAATGCGTCACAAGTGTGGCAAGTCTTTTTATTCGTCAGATCTGTGATGGATTTGGTTTATGTGTTTGATTAGCTTATATGAAGTACATTAAGTACCCTGGGTGCCAGAGGCTTTTCGACGCTCGTAGGGTATACATCAAGCCAATTAAATCAAAATGGTGCATAATTGACCAGTCATATATAACATGTCGTGACTTCTAACAATTCATTTAATTTGACTCGACTAAAAACCATCGTATATGAATTCACATCGCTCTTGTATAGATAATCCATGATGCTTTCATAGATTTGAAGCGAGTTTGGCTTAGATTTGACAGTGTCTTCATATTAAGCTAAATGACAAGACGCCTGGGTCAGGCGTTCACTCGGGCTACCGGCTACGTAGCCTGGTACCCTGGCCCAATTTCAAAAGAAATATGGGCCAGGTAACCACTAATCTCATTCTCGCGTCATCAGGGCTAAATCCACTTATGACGATTGCTCATAGTTTGACAGTTTTACTCATAGCCACTAAAAACGCGCGAAATTTCAACTAATAGGAACGCAGAAGTCTTTAATGGTTACCTGGCCCATATTCTTTGATTGGGCCAGGGTCCCAGTACTACTGACAAGTCATGGCGCAAGTGCGCGGAGCCTGAATCGAAGGGCGAATGTGGTGCATACTTCACAGAAGTGAACATATTTACGGTAAAGGAGTTGCCAGCCACATCACTATTAAATAAACTACAAAGTTAAAAACTGTTAAAAACTCTTGTGTTATGCATTATGCCGCCAAACATGTTGAATAATCCGTGTATTATATATAAATTTTAGCATTTAACTGTAAATTTAGTAATTATATATGATAAATTATTTTATTGTAACTTTCATATTATACGCACATGTAATTCAGTTTATGACTAAAAGATGTTGTATTTTTAATAAACCATCTATGATTTATCTATCTAAAGTCAGTCAGTCAGTTTCGAAACCTACCAATAACGTGCAAGAACACGTTTATCAAAAGGCAAAGCAGTTCAACTTTTTGTCCAACTCCAACATCTAAAGGAGCAAAGAACTTACAACGTGTCTCAAGGTGAGTTGTTTGCCGTGTGATGGAGTGAAGCCGGAAGTATGAAAAGTAGCGGAAGTAAAATGTGCAAAAATGCAAAATCGCGAGGGGGAAAAAACCCGAACCAAAACCTAGATTCGGCCTACCATAACCCTAGGTAGCCCAAGTAATTAGATTTGACTCGATACAAGAGCGACGTTTAAACCTCTGGCTTAAACTAAGCCTTAAAGTGGCACTACGATGAAAAAATCGTCAGTCTTTTTTTGATCTTATCATAAAGTACATTGAAAATGAGGATAAACGGCGTTTGTGGTTTGTCAATATCTCATCTCGTTCAAGAGATATTCAGGCTTTTGAAATATGCAAATTAGATGACTGATGACGTCATTTACTCCAAACGAGCGAAATGAAAATCGTAAAATTAGGAATATCTCTAGAAATAAACAATAGAAAGTGCTCAAATTTTGCATGCTTATAGTATTAAATAAAATACGCTTCACTGTGGAACTTTAGTTGTTTTCATGGAAACTGCTGGTGCCTGGCCTCCTCCAATGATAAAATTTAATTTGTTTATTTATCAGCAATCAAGTAGCGTTTACTCCAGCGAATAAAAGTGAAGATGAGAGCTTATGTAGGCATTGTAATTCAAACGTTTAAATCTTTCTATTTTTAAACAATGAGGCAAAAATGATAATTCCCTTTTTAACATTTAGAGTAGCCTGAGAGCATGCGCTTACCATGGCATGGCAATCGCAAACGTTCCACAGAGAAGTGTATTTTATTGGATACGATAAGCATACAAAGTTTAAGCACGTTCTATTGTTTATTTCTAGAGATATTCTTTATTTTACGATTTTCATTGCGCTCGTTTGGAGTAAATGACGTCATCAGCCATATAATTTGCATATGTCCAAAACGTGAATATCTCTTGAACGAGATGAGATATTGGCAAACCACCGTTCATCCTCATTTTAAATGTACTTTATGATAAGATCAAAAAAAGACTGACTGACGATTTTTTCATCGTAGTGCCACTTTAAAATGACAGGATAACATCTTTTGCAGTTTTTCGTTTCCTTGCTTCGTTTCTGAGATATTTCAGGGTTATACATAATAAAAATGAGTAGAACGCTCTCTGGCCAAAATAATTTATTATAACAAGCTTTGGTTACCAGTCTGCAACATTCGACAGATTAAAAAATAATGGTATAAGATCGATGAGGTATATTGCCAGTATACATACAGAAGGAAGCTAAAAACCGCCTTGGAAAAGGTGTTTGTCTTAGAGAGAAGATGTCTGTTTCTGTTAATTTCTAGTACATACTGTACCTTATAAAAAAACAAAACTTAAATATATCTGAAAGTGCCTGTTCTGCAAGAATCACTAATTCGCCAAAGTCTAACTGAGCCAAAGCGGGTGAGCTTAGACCGAGAAGCAAAACACACATATGACATATGTCCATGAAAATGTCATATGACCATTTTTGTAACGCCGACACAGTGAACTCTATAGGAAGACTGGAACGCTAACTCCATAAACAGGCCCTATGATTGGATGAAGCCAAAAATCTTTAAATGTTCTGAGTTTTGAGCTGAAATACTGAACGCTGAACGTTGGGCTTTATATGAAGTTAAAGCTATTGAAAAATGCTATTTGGTATAGAAACTTCAAGACTTTAGCTAAAAGGGAAATATTTAAAAAATAGAAAAACAACTGCCATTTTGTTTGCCGAACGTTACAAAATGGCAGTTGTTTTTATAGTTTTTAATTATTTCCCTTTTAGCTAAACTCTTGAAGTTTCTATACCAAATAGCATTTTTCAATAGCTTCAGTTTCATATACAGCCCAACGTTCGGCGTTAAGTATTTCAGCTCAAAACTCAGAAAAACTACAACAAGTTTCTTAGTGTTATTTCCCAACGAAATATGGCCGAACATTTACTACATTTGAAAAAGTTTAACATAACGAGGAAACTTATGCTATACATCAAATTGAAGGCAATGCTATTTCTAAAAGCATACGTACACAATGTATTTCAACTATTCGTTGTTTTGGAGTAATTTGTTATCGTCCCAAACAAAATATATGGCAGGATGAAAATTAAGTAATTTGAAGCACGGGAGCTACCTGCAAAGAGACTGGCACTGGCTTCAAAATACCCCCCCCCCCCCTGAGTTATCGTTCCAGTCTTTTTAGAGTTCAATGCGCCGACATTTCAACAGTTTATACGTTGTTTAGATCTCTAAGTTATATAAATATCATTTAAATTTTCCAAATTTAAAAATTTCTGGGGGCAATCCTTTTGGTTGCAGTCACTAAAAGTACTCCCCCCACCGAAAAATGCTGCTACGTCAACTAAAACTGCTTCGTCCCTGGACACTGATAAAATATAAAACGAAAAGACGTCGCAAAGTCTTATTGGAAGGTATCTTCGTAGAAATGTTACCTTTTCAACGAGTTCTTCAAAGGCGTACTGCACACCATCTTTGGTTTTCGCGCTACATTCTATGAACAACATCTTGTTTCTCCTCGCAAACGTTAGTCCTTCTTGTCGATCCACTTCGCGATTCTCCTGTCAAAAAATAAGAATGCATGCATAAATACGGCTAACAGTTTAGTGTCCTGTAAATTGTAATGTCATGCAAAGAAAAAAGAAAAGAAGGGAGGAGAGGAGAGGGAAGGAGAGGGAAGGAAAGGGTAGGGTACGGAGGGAAATGGAGGAAAAGAGAGGGAAAAGGATGGGAAGGGAGGGAAGGAAAGGAAAGGGAGGGAAAGGGAGGGAAGGAGAGGGAAAGGAGGAGAAGGAAAGGGAAGGGGAGGGAAGCGAAGGGAAGGGAAGGGAAGGGAAGGGAAGGGAAGGGAAGGGAAGGGAAGGGAAGGGAAGGGAAGGGAAGGGAAGCGAAAGGAAGGGAAGGGAAGGGAAGGGAAGGGAAGGGCAGGGAAGGGCAGGGCAGGGCAGGGAAGGGAAGGGAAGGGAAGGGAAGGGAAGGGAAGGGAAGGGAAGGGAAGGGAAGGGAAGGGAAGGGAAGGGAAGGGAAGGGAAGGGAAGGGAAGGGAAGGGAAGGGAAGGGAAGATAAGGGAAGGGAAGGGAAGGGAAGGGAAGGGAAGGGAAGGGAAGGGAAGGGAAGGGAAGGGGAGGGAAGGGAAAAGAAGGGAACGGTTCCAAAATATTATTTGCTACTTAATTTTACACAGATTTTTCACGTACCTTGTCAATTTTATTTCCTACCAGCATTTTAATGATATCACGTTTGGTGGAGTAAACTTCAACTTCGTTCAACCATTCTTCTAGCCTGTTAAACGTTTCCCGGCTGCTCGTATCGTACACTGAATGCAATAAAACAAAAAAGAAACCAATTTAGAATGTGTTTACCAAACAGGCGAGCAAACGCATGGTTTCGTGTAATTGAACCAATCCAAAAATTTGACTTATTTTGCGTTTTCTCCACTATTTTCTCTGTATAATTGGATTGCTCATTCGGCTCCAAAAATGAAGCCAGCGGAGATGACGAATTTGGAGTACCAAGATGGCCGCCACGGAAAACTGTATGTTATCGTAGCACGAAAAGAGACGGAAAAAGTCAGTTAAAAATATTTCAGCCATTGGTATTAAACAAAGAGCACTGTAAAAGGTTTAGAAGCTTAGTTTTTGCATTTGTTGGTATTATTTAGCAGTAAAACGTGTTATTTTGTAGTTTTTTACTCTACCCGTTAATCGATAAACTTGCCTATATCACAAAACACGTAAAAACCAACGAAATCAATCAATAACTTTGTTATAAAACTATCTACAGGGGGTGGACAAAAAAAATGGCCATCATTGAAAGTATGATTAATGTGCATTGTATAACTTTTATTAATTAATTTAAAGTTATATATTTTTAGAATGCATGCGTCAAGTTCTGCTCAAATATGATATCAAATTCTAATTTTATCCATTGATTTAAAAAATATATTAATTTTTCATGATTTTCAATCTTGTAACAAATGAAGTTAATCTTTGTTCCAATTGGTCTTCAAAATTATTAATGGAGTTTGTATACTACGAAAGTGTTATAACAGCAAAATAGTTAGATATTTTGTTGCCATTTCACTTGATTTCACTACAGCTTCACAGCGTGGCATGCTTTCAAAGTTAATGTATTTTTTAAACCAATAACAAATTTAGAATTGGATATCGTATTTGAGCAGGTCTTGATGCATGCATTCTAAAAATATATAACTTTACATATTTTTCTTTTCTCGAATAATAGTTATTCCACTTTAACCATATTTTAAATGATGGCCACTTTTATTTTTTTACCACCCCCTGTATATACCTTTGGTATTAAAGCTACAGAGCCTTGAAGTATGTAGTTGACAATTTTGGACTGTATTTGATTCTATTTTCCTTCTGTTTTTCGGTAGTAACAGTAAACTGCCATTTGAGAATTGTTTTACGGCTTTTCCGACTCCCCCGGTAAACTCTTACTACTCTTAAGCCCGCAAGGTACACTGGACCTGGAGTACCAATATGGCCGCCAGTGGCTTCAAAATGTTTACTGCTTGCCATAAAGGATGAGCAATCCAGTTGTATAGAGATCAGTGGTTTTCTCATAGAGATGATATAAATACTAGAGGGGGCATTGGCGGGAAAATTTGGTAACCACATGGCAGCCGCCTATGATATTTCAGTCAATTGGTTGGCAAATGAACTAGACCCAGTCCTTTGCCCACCAACGCGCCTAATGTTTACCTCCAAAAAATCCAAGATGGCGGCGTTCAATTAGTTACACGCTCTAGTATTTATATGATCTCTATGGGTTTTCTCCCACATACAACGTGTGACGTCATTGCTCAAATTGCATAGCCAATAACTCAAGAAGACATGTAAAAAACATTTTTCATTATCTTAGGTGTTCTTCCAAATACAATCTTAAAATCTGAAGTAAAATTTCGTTTCATATAGGCACTTTAATGTCTAATATAAGTTTACATAATAAAGTATAATCGAACTTCTTCATACACTTTTTATTTAATTTCACGTTTTAAATATTGACAGAAAGCTTGATTTTAGAAATAACTTCTCGGTTTCTGAGTGTACGTTAAGGCGAGTTCTTGAAGGGAACATATTTCCTAGGAAATTTGGCCCGGAAGACCAATTCCCTGACTGTCATTCGTAAGAACATTCTCACCTAAAATGCACCCTTGTGCACCACGGTAATAACTTGGTGTAAGGGTCCTAAACCTTTCTTGACCAGCCGTATCCTGCAATATGAAAGGTTGATTAAACAATAGCTTTACTTGATATTTAACAAACTTTAAAGTGCATATAAACCTTACACAGTTTTTAGTTCCCTGTTTAGAGGGCGGAAAAGCAGTTGTAAAGTTATTTTACAGTTTTTGATTTGGTCGTTTTGTTTCCGAGATATATCTCTTTGAACATTGACAAAAAGTCCTATTCGCTGGAAATTGCCGCAAAGCTATTTGGTCAATATTGGGACTGGAACTACTTAATGTGATGTCATTTCCTCATTAATTCCATAGTCGACAATGCTAGGTCTCCTTTCGCAACGTAACGTAATTAAGGTATCACAACGTAACGTCTCGCAACGTTATATATTCATAAAACATACTAATTATTGAAGACTTATTAACCGAGTGTGAGGTCTGTAAGAGAAAGTGTTTGCCTGAGGTTTCGTACAGACCGAGCGACAAAAGAACGAGGTTTTTCGTGAAAATACTGAACGCAAATACTTTTTAGTACAAACCAAGCAAACGAGGTTAAAGGGTATTGGCAATAAAACTTAAATTTGTCCCATTTGAAAGAACTCGTCAAATGGTACAAGACCTTTTGTAATTTTCTGTATCTTTCTTGTGTTTTGTAATATTTCGACCAAAGACAGCGTGCTGTCCGCCATCTTGTTGTAATATTGGGTCTAATTAACTAGGAAATTGGTGACGTCACAAGTAGGGTAAACCTGATGAAACTACTCCGTGGATGGCCAAATTTCCACGGAAGGCTTTTTAAATGTTGTGGGTCAATTTAAAATAGAAATAGCGCAACAAAATCGAGTTTCTAGCTCATAATGCCATAAGGTCGGCAAGATAAAAATTTCACTTTACCCTGCTTATGTCGTCACATGCATATCGAAAATAATTCCAAGATGGCGGACAGCACGCTGTCTTTGGTCGAAATATTTCCAAAACCAAAACAGATACGAAAAAATTGTAAAAGGTCTTCTTATACCATTTGACGAGTTCGTTCAAATGAGACAAACTTAATTTTTATTGCCAATACCCTTTAATAAGCCATTTATTATTATATCAATGGCTTTTGGTTCGGTTTCTTATTTGTTTTTTACTCATCGTTCGAAACTTTTTTGCGGTTTACCATACTTTTGAGCTTGTTCCTTTCGTTTTGTTTCATGTTTACACATGTATATGTTAAGGTGGCTTGATAGGAAAAAGTTATGAAAAATTATATATTTATCCCGAAAACGTTTTGCAGTCATAGATTTGTGCCTCACGGTTCCTTGCATAGCCCTAGTGCTAGTGCAGATACTTGAAAAGTTTTACACTTGCAGCATTTGTGCATGTATCTGGACAAATCAGATTTATTGTACTATGCAAATTTAATGCAAATTAGGATTTCTCAACTTACTACAACAAAGATTTCTCCCCTCCTGAAAACTTTGGACTATCCAATACTTTTCAAAACTCAAGTGTAACACTCGGGCTGTGCAAGGAACTAGAACGAAGAACAAATCTACACTATGAAACATACGAAACGTTTTGGAGGGGAAAACCTGATTGCATATATATAGCTTTTTCCTATCGAGCCACGTTAAGAATTCATTTTCCAAGCTTTTAAATATTAAGCACTTTATAAAAATAAACACAGTTCTAGGACGTATTATTATTGTTCAAACTGTTCCGACAAAAATATATAATTCTTTTTTATTTTCATTCAAATCAACTCAGAAATTTTCCAATAAAATCTTGCAGGTCATTAAAAAAGGCGTAATGCTCTCCCACAGCGCCTTATAATAAATATACTGTGTATATCCATACTAGATACTGGTCATTACATTATAAATGACTTACCCATATTGCTAATTTTACTTTGTTGTCATCTATTGTAACATTCTTAATTTTAAAATCAACACCTGTCAATAACAATTTCATAAATTTAATCATATATTATGATGAAGTGCAAGAAAGCATATTATATATATTTTTTTTTTCCCCCCCTAAAACTCATTAATAATTCATGACGAAAACACAAAGGAAATCCATGTTTAATGAGTGTCTATTATATATGTTATATAGATTCCTCTCCATTTACTTCATAAACTTTAGCTTTGATTTTCTCGACTTAGACAACATTTTTTTATAAAAATTACTACGCCAATGAACTTACCAAATAGATCGTTTTAGAAGTAATTTACAGAATTCAGAATTCGTGTCCGTTCTGTATCGGGATACAGGCACTCGGCTTCGCCTCGTGTCTGTATACCCCGATACAGAACGGCCATGCACTCATTCTGTATGTATAATTACATAATTACATGTAGTACAGTATTCTAAATCTAACACTGGAAGAGCTAAGAGAAACGCCATGACTCAAAGGGGACAAGGTGAAAGAAGATATTTCACAACACATGATTATTAAAAACTTATTGACCGAGCAAGAGATCTTTACGGCAAAATTATCATGCCCGCAATCTTTCAATACAGAGCGACGTTTGTGCGAAAAGATCAAAGACAGGAAAATTTTGCCATAAAGACGACAAAGCGAGCCGGTTAATAAAGTTTTTATTACATGGCCAATGTTTTTTTTGTTTTATTTGAATGTCGAAAATATAAGAAGCAAAGACCGAACTGGAGCGTGGAAAAAATTCCACGACGTCCACACCTATAAATACATTTTGCTTCTCTGCCCGCAAGCTAAGCGGCCGTTGGCAATTACCCAAAACTTTTGAAAATAAATTTTAGAAACAAAGGTGACGATATTCGTAAAAAAAACACATTCTGAAGTGGCATAAAAATTACTGACAAACACGTAGGATGCGCATATAGTCAATAGTTATGTTTTGAATCCACTGTTATAGACAGCTTTTATTGCTGGTATTAATTATCTCTCCTTAAGCTGTTACACGATGCGATTTTTCTCGCAACAAATAGCCTGAATGCTGCAGGTTGAAAAAAAAAATCGCACTGTCTAACACCCCGTAGCACCTAGCGATTTTGTTATTTTTGCCGTGTTGCAAGTTGCAAGAAAAGTTGGATGGGTTCTACGTTTTGCTGCAACTTGCACCAAAGTTCGCAAGTTTCCGAACGTGTAACACCCTTCCTGCAACTTGCGAGGTAAAATTTGTTGCAAGTTGCAAGAAAAATCACATCGTCTAACAGCACCTTTACAAAATATATTTCAAAAGTTCTGAGGTAATTGCCAGCCGCCGCTTTATAGCAATTGTGGGCGAGGCGGCAAATGTTTTTAGACGTGGACTCCGTAAGATTTTTCCTACATTTCCACAGTTTGGTGACATCCGTAATAAAAAAGCTAGAAATTCTAGTGTTTATGTAACTTATATACTAACCTATATGGCTGAGAAGTTAAATTAAACTTTTAAATTCTGGCCCCTAAACTCTCTCTTTTGTTGGTAGCTAGGCTATTCTTAGGTTTCAATCACGTGACTTTTTACTTGAGATTTCATTTCTGATTCCCAGGTGGTGGTCAGGCAAAATAAAATCAGATTGATTTGTTCAACCTATATAGCACAATGCAAGCATGCGGCACTTTCCAACACAAACCTAAACAACTCTTGCGTATCAATATCATGTAAATATTTTGAAGTAATAGCTGACCTTTCCATTTGACCTTGACCACCATCTGGACACATAAAACGGAAGTGACGTCACGTGAAAGTACAGAATTACAGTGTATACATACAGTAAAGTCAGTAAACATGAGTGGCCATTTCAATCAGATTATGAGCTCGAAATTTCTATGAGGAAATAGTTGACAAGCGGGGAGCTTGAGTGTACCCTCATTCTTCAAGATTATTTTAAAAACGAAGCATAGCTTTGTTTCGGTGTGAAAACCAAGGTAAAACAAATCTTCTGCTCACCACCTCCAGGTTGTTAATTACTGTATGATGGTGCAAGAATAGATATTGAGTGGAGTAGTCAATCAGATTGCAGCATTTGTAATAAGTATATATACTGCAATCTGATTGACTACTCCACTCAATATATATATATACTAGTAAGTTTCTACTATTTCTTAAAAATTATATAAATTCTATTACATGTACCTATTGTTGCTCCTAAATCTGGATCAAATGTATCTTCAACAAATCTTAAAAGCAAGCTACAAATTTAAAAATAGAAAGACGGGTCATCAATTATGACTAAAGGACCTCATGTTTATAGAAGGCTGATCTAAACTCACACTGGCCCAAAATGTCACATTTGGCCAATACAGCCAATGTGTTTTATAACTCATCTCAATCAAGGCTGTATCCAGTAATCCAGGTCACTCAAATCACTTGTACATTTAACATGTGTGGTGATAAAGTCCAAGTATAAGGTTTGAAATACCAATACACTGGCTTGGGTGACCCAAATTATAAAGGGCCCAAAAAATCATAAATCACCCCTCAGAATGTTAAAAATCACCCATCAATAAAGGAAATAGGATTTTTGAGACTCAACATTCCAAACTTTTCTGGAGGGCATGCCCACAGACACCCCTACAACATCCCTTCAACAACACATGAATAATATGTTACAAATTCACCACTGATCAGTGTGCAGTGCTGGATTATTAACCATATGGCAAAAGCGGTATATGACATGGGCCCCATGCAATTTTTTGTTCTGCACTTCCTTTCTAGAAAGCATTGGGCCCCAGGAGTCAGGGGGGGAGGTCAAGAGGCCCCACACTGAAAATATGCTGTAGGCCCTGTGCAACCCTAATCCAGCCCTGCCAGTGTGCACAAATTATCTCTGGATATAGCACTGTCAATGGTCTTCCAGCTCACACCACCAGGAGGGCAATATATCATGTGGTATTACATCAGTTACAGTAAAATTCTTGTATTTGTGGTTTGAATTAGACTTATATAGTAATCTGTGTACATGTAGGACTTGGAGCTAGGCAGGCTTTAAAACAACAGTAGAGTCTATCAGATGACCTGCTGGTTAGGCCAGCATGAGTGGAATTTTGGGTTAAACCCATCTGACACACCTAAGTCAGTCCAACCTTGAACATAATTTAGGCTGTTTTTTACTAACTACAGTAAGCAATATTTTTGAAGTGAAGTGACATTTTGTTTTGGTCTCAAGTGGTGAATTACATGTAGTTCCACCTGTGAGGTTACAGCACAAATAAAAAATGTCGCTGCAACATATTTTTGCCAAGTAGAAATCCAGCCTAAATAAATCATGGCAAAACTCAACATTTCCAACAATTCACATAACAGACAAACAAACATTTTAACACTTTGCCAAGATGAAAGAGCTATATAAAATATGTACATACAAATACAAAATTATTGTGACAACTGAGGACAGTTTGTACAGTAAAAATTAATAAAGCTTTACAAACTCCGATAAAGCTTCATGATCATATACCGGTATAGCTATTCTCTGATTTTAATACGTCCCAAGTAAATGCGACAAAAGCTCAGCAGAAATAAAACATTAATAGATTAAAGTATCCACAATTATCTCACATTATAATTAATATTCCAACCGCTATATATATTAAAATACGATGAAGCCTATCTGACTTATTGTCACATAAAAACAATTTTTAAAACAGTACTAGAACATTTTAATAATTCTGGGGTTTTAGACACAAGTCACACAACATTAATAAAAGACAAACAGAGTGACATTGACTAAAAGTAGTATTTTATATGCTTTATAAACGTGTAAACTCAAGCATAAAAACCTTGATTTTCCAACGCCACTTTCGCCAATGATTAATATTTTTAACGTAGCCAATACATCGGCGTCCATTTTGTTGTCGGTCTTGTTGATAATGTTCCAAATTACGTCATATTTACCGGCGAATCCGCAAAATCATTGCCAGCGGTAAACGTTGGCAGCGTGCGCCAGCGCAGCCGTTCCTCACGTTGTAACCAGTGGTTGTAACCAATAAACTATTGTAATTGTAAGAGCATTGTAGGCAATAAATTATTGCATTGTAATGCTAGAAGAGGTTATTAATGAGAACCTCTCCAAAAAATGAATTTCCCGGGGGGCACCCTAACCCTAACCCCAAAAGCGCCGCTTGCCTAAACATTTTTACTGAATGAAAAAATTTTCTGGACCAATCTCTGAACAAAATCAGTCTTAATTGTTCTCTTCTAAACAATATCAATTATCAAACTAAATCTTCTGCCTAGTGCGCGAGTTAATGTCCTGCTTGCATAACACTTGTTAGTGTTTGCGTGATTGTTCTAAATGTTTTGTCTAGAAAGAGTCAAGTGGATTAAGAAGACTTATCTTGATAGACCCTGCTTTAATACGAGTTCTAATTATTTCTTGATGAGCTTAAAATCAACGATTGCGCATGCGCTAATTTAGGTTTGGGAGCCTCCAATTGGACGAATATAGAGCAAAAGCAAGCGGCGCTTCTAACGGACACCGCTTGATAGCTGATTGGCCAACACACACGTGCGATACGATGAACACTTGCCTCTGGGCCCTTAGTGTAGGAATGACACGCACGCAAGACAGCACGAGTCGGGTTTTCAATTTCAAACAGGGGAATTATAGGCACCAAGGCGCGTTGTTTTAAACATACACATTGTACATCATTCAAAATTGAGAAATAAAGTTATGAAGGGCAAGTCGTTGGTGAATGGTGATATTGTTGGTGAATTGCGCAGCAACCAAAAGGTAATGTTCATTTAAAACTAGTTATAATATTCGTAATTCATTTATTTGTAGCATGCAAATTGCTTGAACTAAAGTCTACAGAAATAATCAAATGCGCGCAAACATGCGGCGTATGACTATATGACTGATTGTGCAATTCTGTTGCTGAAATAAATTAATCACTAAAAACACACGAGACTAAACATCACTGTTTATTCTCGGATAATCTAGAAGATGTAAAACACGTTTTGCTGTGCATTATAATTTATAAGACAAGACATAGATGGTTATAAAGAGGAGCGTAGTTAAGAACATGCGAGATACACGTAACACGTGACGTCACGGAAGTTAGCAATGAACGTCGCTATGATTTTGTCCCGCGCCCTGTATTGCCACTCCTTTAAACTAAACATATATAAACAAGGGTAAGTTGCTGCTATGTTATTAGTCAATAAGCACTGTACCGAAGACTGTGTGACTGGAAAAGCGTCCTCATCTTAACTGTTACCGCTACGGTTTTGTGCCTATACAAAATGACCGAATGTATTGTAGAGTCGTTGTTATCTCGCCCATTTGGATCGAGACCTTTTGCCGAGAAAAAAGAAATCGTTGAAGGGGGCCGTCCTACTCCAGAGTTGCAAGCACTGCATACAACATCGAAACGAGGTGGTAAAGTTTTTATTCGAAGTTTTCAAACATCAAATTACGACAAGTACAAATGGATGGCTGGCTCCTCCAAGATGAATAAGTTATTCTGCTGGCCATGTCTTTTGTTCAACCCAACGGACAAGACAGTGTGGTGCAAAAAAGGATACGATGATTTGGGAAACTTATGCAATGCCATCAACAGACACGAGAAAACGAAGACACACATGTCCAGTATGCCATGTATGTAATGACTGCATGCATGCATGTCTGTACATTTACATCATACTGTGCAGACGCATTATAAGTTTATAACATTTGTAAAATATAATTGCTAATAATAACACTCTATCATTATTTCTAATTATTGTAGTTACCTCAAAGTCACTAGTCATAATATTATGCACCTATTTTTGATGACTCAAATATAGCTGTTCTGTAATTTTTGATTCGTGAATGCAGTGAAATAACTGTGTATTTTCAAAAATACCAGCCTATAGCCAGGCCTTACAGATTATTATTTTTGGAAAAATTCTTTCGGAAGTCACTGGAAATGCACTCCTGGGGTTTTCAAATTCAAAAAATTTCTGCCCCCAGACCCCCCTAGAGGGGTTCGCTTGCCTATCAATTTTGGTCACCGCACGCCACTGACACACACGCAAAACAATAACAAGTGAACTGTCCATATATAGCCAAAAACAAAATGAAGACAAAATCAATAAAAGTTATCTGATAGTTGAAATCTTTATTTACGCTTCATAGTGGATAATTTGGGTTTGTTTTATGTCAACTCGTCACTTCGTCAGTCGTCAAGTATACTTTCCACGACTGATTCGAACTTTAAAATCCATTGGAAGGCCAATTTGTTACACACATCTGCCAAAAAAACAAACCAGAACAGAACTGTCGACCAAAATAAACACTGTGTATTTGCAAATTTCACCAGAAAACGTTGAAATTTAAAATCAAATCTGTCAACTTGCGGCGTCATTTCAAAGAAACTTGTCAAAAAATGACGCCGCAAGTTGAATGATTTTTTTTTAAATGTTCAACGTTTTCAGATGAAACTTGCAACTTTCGAACGTAAACAAACGTGAAAATAATCGCAAGCCTAATAATGGTAATAATTATTTTGGTTCACGTGACCAGGAACACGATTACGAACGCCGTTTCGCAGACCTCCGTTTCCCGATTTCAGGAGGGGGAAGGAGCGTCTGCACGCAGGCTATGATCAGTAGCACCGCCACCGCCCTTCTCCAACACGTACACTGTCACTGGCGTCAAGTGCATTATACGCGAGAGGATAAATGCGAATCAAGTTTTAAAGCGATATAGTAGGCATTTAATATGCAAGGTCAATAACCTATTTATTAACCGCGGCACATCGAAGATAATTTATGCATGAATAAACTAAGTGACAATAGTGCCACCCCCACGCACTTGACACACTTTTGGTCGGTGTCCCGCCGCCCCTGTGAGAGCTAATTAATTGCTTTGCACAAAGAATAACATGTGTTTCTGGATGTTTACTTTATAGCGTGCCTTATAACTAAAAACTATAGCACTATAGCAGCATTATCAAAAGTACATTGGTGCATGTAATAATATGTATATTTGACTTACTTGCCATAGAAAAGAATTATGTGGACACTTGTACGGAAACATTGAAGGCAAAACTGAAGACATGAATAAAAAGGGGGGGGGGGAATACGAAGAAAGCAAAGAAAGAGATCAAAATGAAAAAAATAAGAAAAAGAAGACAAAAAAGAGCTCTAATAAAACGAAAAATATATAAAAACAAGAAGAATGAGAAAAAAGAATTGAAAAGAACATGAGAAATTTTCGAGATATTAATTATACTAATGACAACAAAGAATTGCAAAAATAAAAAGAGGAAAATAGTTTGGTAGGCGAATGGTCGCGTTCAACTTCATTTGCGTTTTATCTGTAGGTTGTTCCTCGGGTTGTTCAACTCACCAGAACTAGGACGTGTATCGAATTAATAAAAATGAAAAAGATGGAAGTACTGGTACTACGCAGGCAAAGAAGTCAGAAAACTGCTTTAAAACTTCTCCTACGTGTGTATTTTGTTGATATTGAATGTCAACCGTGCAAACTGCAAATGCTAACTGGCACCAACACTACTGACTTACTTTCATTATAGTATTTGAAGATTACCCATTACCCAATCAGGGATGGTGAGATCGGAGCGGTTTGATCATGAATAGTAAATCCATTGATTTGGATTATATAAATTTAGAGTTAAATCCAATGTCAAAAATCCATTGGTTTTTTTACAGTCCATGGTTTGTTCAATCACCAATCATACAAAAAGTCTATATAACTCTGTGAAACTGTCAAAAAACTATGCTACTGATAATCGATAATTGCTAAAAGGGGCCTAAAAGGAGCCTAAAAGGGACCTAAAACGCGCTATCCTTATATGGCCGTGCTCACAGTAGGGAGACTGGTGATAAGCCAAACATAATGTCAATATTTCTCATGTGCAGGTTTGTGAATACAATATATGAATGAATATTTACGAATATTTTACGATGGTTGTCTTCATATCACTGCCACAGAAGTCGAATATACATAAAGTCAGCTTGGATAACGCTACAAAACGAAAAGATGAATAAAAAAGCACGGTGGTAAGTATCAGTTATTTCCGTAGCAAAGATTAAATGCCGAAAGCCATAAATATTTCTCAAATACTTGATGACAGATGACTTCAAAAGCGGTTTCGTCTTACAAGGTAGCAAATAACAGTGTGCTATTTGGGGTTTCGGCTACGACCTGCTACTCTCTTCTCTCTGTATTTGTGTCAGGACAAGTTTCTCAGCGTTTATATAGAAGCACCTAGTTCTATTCAGGCCGTGTTATAACGTCAAACAGATTTGATCACAGTTTTAAAGACAGTTTTAGCGAACGATCGGACTTGAAGAAGCGTACTTCGGCACTTGGCTTGTAAACATCGTATTATATTGTTTATGTTTTGGCTATCCATAACTCATACAACACAAGTGCTTAACTTTTGGAAACCCAACGGCTTACTCCCTTGATTCTATCGGGTTAATTTTTTCTAGCTAGTTTCAGATGGAAGGACATGTACCCTATATTAAAGATCTCGCGTTGGCTTGAGAGAAATCAATTAATTAAACTCCTGCTGTGTTAATATTTATATTGGTGTGACTAGTTCCGTTTTAAATTTTAATAATAGTATTGAATTGTTTCGAAATGCTATGGGTTGTTTTGGTAGCTTCGGTAACTCCTAATGACAAACGCATATACAGCAATATTGGATTTGATTTTTATTCAGTCATATACTGCACTGTCATGGCAATAGAACTGTTCTTAAAATATTGTTGCAAATTAATTTGCAATTCACTTTCTTTGTCTCGCCATAATTCATCTGATGAAGTTCCTTTGTTCAATTTCCTGCTTTGAAGTTGATTGGT
The DNA here is from genome assembly GCA_035771165.1 of Paragorgia papillata. NCBI lineage: Eukaryota > Metazoa > Cnidaria > Anthozoa > Scleralcyonacea > Coralliidae > Paragorgia > Paragorgia papillata. The sequence continues at coordinate 4,980,438 of JAWNZC010000340.1, read as the reverse complement.
TTTTGACTTACTAATCCTATTTCGTATTAGATAATGTTCAAAAACCAATCAAATTCAAAGTCGGTCTCTAATGAATTTATCAAATAGATTGGTGTGGCTGTGGAACTGAATTGCAACAATATTTTAGGACCAATGTTATTGTCTACATGTACATACTACATAGGACCTATGTAGTATGTATATGTAATTTGATCACTATATAAACCTCTATTAAGTGTGATTATAAAAACCTGGAAGATTTAATTATGTTTTATCTGTTATCATAAAGTCAATGTGTGTTGAGATTATGTTGTTTTTAAATGGATTAATGTGTTCAAAGCTTTTAACAGGATGCCAGTATCACCATGGCCGTATGAACCAGGGGGGCTAGCACCCCCCTAATCACCAGAAGGAGGGGCTGAGCCCCCCGTAGGAAAATGACAGACCTTTTAAAGACCTTGAAAAGGTCTTGAAAAGATCTAGAAAGCACCTAAAGTAAATGTCTTGCTAAGATCTGCCCAGTGATCCTAATTTGACAGGTCTAAAGACCTTTTCAAGACCTTTTGGGAAATTGGAATGTTAGCTTGATAACGATCTAGAAAGATCTAGAAAGGTCTGGAAAGGTCTTGAAAAGACTAAAAGGTCTTGAAAGGTATTAAAATGTCTTGAAAGGTGTATAATGGTCTGGAAAAGCTTGAAAAGTCTTGAAAGCTACAAAAATGGTTGGATCATACGAAAGAAGCAAGAATAAAGCAAGTATAGAAACAAATAACTCACCTTGACTGGGATTCAAACCCACAATAAATACCTTTGGTTTATTAGCCGCTCAATAAATCCAATTTCTGAGACTTGAACCTGTGGCTGGCATTGGTTCAGCCATTGTTACTTGTTACCAGTTGCAAGTAGAGTTTTACTTCCTTACTTGCCCAGTAAAGTAATTATACTGTCTTATAATACTCATCTTTTTCAAATTCTAAGTTATCAATTATATTAAAGACACGCATGATGCATCAAAAAACCAAGTCACGGAACTATCAGAACTTATTTGAATAGACAATAGTACGTTCTAATAGTTCCGGGACTAATTTTTAAAATGAGGTGATCAGACAAAGCATGCGCATTTGAAGACACTCCATTAAACGTTAACATTACACACAATACCAGTTAAAATTTCCACAGAATGTTAATACTGGACTATGAAAGAAGCGAGTAATATAGATTATATAAGCAAACATTGCAACACGACTACCGTACAGTAAGTAGTTTCCAGTGCCCCTATTGGTAAATAACCGAAATAATGTGGATCTGATCATGCAAATAGCCTGGTAAGGCCTTGCAGACAAACATTTTTTTTCACATTTTTGTACCTTATTAGCTTATGGTTACAATCGATATGCCAAAGAGCCAGGGGTCCTCTGACACAGTACTTGCAGCAATGGATAGAATTTCTCCATCTCTGATGGACTCCAGTAGGATCAGTTTTCAGAAGTGATTGACGAACTCTTGACCATTGAACTCGCAATCCCCTACTGCGTATATACCCCATTAACATTCTCAGTCCTACTCCAGGGTGGCGATCCCTGACAATGCTATCCAGCTCTTCATCAACAATATTACTATATGTACCTTTTAATATAAATAAGAAAACAATAATCAGAAAACAATAACATAAAAAAATCAAATTTTGGGCGTTTTTAAAAATATTAGAACATTCTGAAATAATAGACTTCTAGTAATTTTGTTATTCTTTACCTGAGACTGAAAGGCCATACCTGGCCATCCTCCTTTCCACTGTACGTGTTGTCGTTGATACACTCAACAGCTAGGCAATGACATTATGACAGGAACTTTAAATCCTTGTTCCAGCAAAGATGATAGTTGTTCTTCGGTAATTTGAAATGATGGTCGTCCACGATTCTGGTTGTAAACTGTTGGGAACGACGTCATCGGTACCGTTTGTGTTATTTATATGGGACTCACTCTCTCGCATCAGAGTTTTATAGCTTCCTGGATCAAGCAGATAATTCCATCAACTGTGTGTTTGTGTCCGTATTAACCAGTGACGGATTGAGATAATCTAGTCTCAGAATTAGTCCATCAATTTCAAGTGGGTCAATAAGGTTCTCAAGCCTTGCAATAGGCTCAACAACGATCTCATAAGCATGTAAATAAATATCGTCGTTTTCCGCCATATTGTGCTCCAAGTGAGCCCACGCAATCTTGAACAGCGGATTGTTCGAAAAGTTCAAATCATTCACGCGTGAAGTTCAATGTTGAAGCTTGACTGATGTTATGACTTGAATGTTGCCTTGCGAAGGTCGGATGTTGCATTGTGAATGTTGAATGTTGCATTGTGAAAATCGACTGTTGTAACTTGAATGTTGCATTGTGAAAGTCGAATGTTGTATTGTGAATGTCGAATGTTGCATATACACAAGTAGAAAGTCGCATAATGACATAGAATGTCGCATCGTGAAATGAAAAAAACCAAAAAACTCGCATGTTACACATTGTCAACAAGAATGTTAAATTGTGTAACTTGAATGTTGAAAGCTAAGCTTGCATTTTGGCGGGGATATAACGCCATACAGTCAGAGAAACCTTACCTCGGAGTGGCACCGATTGTGATTGTGCTTCTTTGTTATTGTTTAAGAGAATGTCAGCAGACTGAGAACTACAGCTTTAAATGCAAGTGCCAGCGCACTTTTCCTTCTTTCTTTAAGACATCCACCAAAGAGGTTCAATTGAATCTCCAAGACTTAATAAGCCAGAAGCAACGCGCAAATGATCAACGGATTTACGCACAATATTCAAATATTCAAGTGCAGGCGCCAAAAATGCTATCGGCTGACACTTCACCGAGATTGAATTACTGGATTTGGAAAAGTTTAACACGTCAATAGTATATTTAGTGTAGTCTTTATAAGTCTTTATAGATATTATTAGGTTAGTTTTAGATTGCAGATGCGAGAACTGCTACTTAATGTTCAAGTCTCAGCTGAACGTCCTTAAATAATTTTCAATCATATTCATAATAATTATGTTTGGAAGAGATTGATTGATAAGTTATCTCTTGGCACCAGCAAACTATTTTTGCTATTCTCTGCCAAGGTTCGAGGCTATTTAGGCGGTATTGTTGGGTTAAAAAAATTATATATATATATATATGCGCACTTCACGCTATCTGAATGTATTTCACCGATGCTGTCCCACATGCGGTTGTCACCGACGATCGCATGTGTATAAGTAATTGATGAAGTTCATTCAGATTGTTCCAAGCTACACTGATGAGCTGTTGTACAGCGAAACACCGTGTCTGTAGATTGAACTATGTACGCTCCTTTACTTCGGTGTTGTTGAGCACTCTGTGAAGTTGCCGTGGGTACCTATTAGCGATAATGCAACGCTCACTACCCTTTGGAAGTTTGAGCACTCTGGGCCCATGCGCACTTCACGCTATCTGAATGTATTTCACCGATGCTGTCCCACATGCGGTTGTCACCGACGATCGCATGTGTATAAGTAATTGATGAAGTTCATTCAGATTGTTCCAAGCTACACTGATGAGCTGTTGTACAGCGAAACACCGTGTCTGTAGATTGAACTATGTACGCTCCTTTACTTCGGTGTTGTTGAGCACTCTGTGAAGTTGCCGTGGGTACCTATTAGCGATAATGCAACGCTCACTACCCTTTGGAAGTTTGAGCACTCTGGGCCCATGCGCACTTCACGCTATCTGAATGTATTTCACCGATGCTGTCCCACATGCGGTTGTCACCGACGATCGCATGTGTATAAGTAATTGATGAAGTTCATTCAGATTGTTCCAAGCTACACTGATGAGCTGTTGTACAGCGAAACACCGTGTCTGTAGATTGAACTATATATATATATATATATATTACCAATGTGTTATATGTTTGTAGTAGATTGAAGAGTGCTCAATAGTCAATACCAGGTGTTTGGTAGAGCGAAATAACAGTCTGAATCCTAAAATATAGTTGTTGCTACTCTGAGTTTCACGCCTTACGTCTTGAGACGATCTTCAGGCAACTGTATGCGATTGGCTCAGTTCGTTGTGTGATGATGCTAACTCGTTAACGGATCGTTGACGTGTGACGTTCATCCGTCGCGTGCGTTTGAATCTTCCCGCGCTGAATTTGCATAAACGATCGGAATAAAAGATCGGAAATATTCGCGAAATGCCGTCACCAATGCAAATTCAGCGCGGGAAGATTCAAACGCACGCGACGGATGAACGTCACATTAAAACATAACACATTGGTTATATATATGGATTCCTGCTTAGGAACTTGTACAAGATGCTGCAGCTGATCCTAGTTTCCTGCATAGGACTCTGTACGAGATCCTATATATAGAATCCGAGATTCCTGCTTAGGAACTTAATGTACATTAATTTGCTACACTGTTGATCCTAGTTTTTTTTTGCATAGGATATCCTGTACAATATCCGGCTGTAGAATCCTAGATTGCTGTTTACAATCATGTACAAGATCTTGAAATTGATCTTTATAGTCTTTCTTGCATAGAATCCTGTACAAGATCCTGTAGAATCCTAGATTTCAGTAGGACTTTTACAAGATACTGAAATTTATCCTAGTGTCCAGTGCATAGGATTAATTTGTACTATAGAATCCTAGATTCCTGCTTATGATCTTGCACAACAGACTACATTAAGATGCTGATATTGATCCTAATTTCCTGTGAGCATATAGGACCCTGTACAAGATCCTGTAGAATCCTATATTGCTGCTTAGAATCCTGTAAACGATTTTGAAATTGATCTTATAGTCGTTCTTGCATAGGATCCTGTACATGATCAGAACTGTAGAATCCTAGATTTCAGCTTAGGATTTTTACAAGATGTTGAAATTTACCAGTCCTTAGTGTCCAGTGCATAGGATTTTGTACTGAAATTAATCCTACTGTCCTGCATAGGATTTTGCACAAGGTCCTATATAGAATTCTAGATTTCTGCTTAAGATCATGATTTATTGCATCTTAGGGTTAATTCTGTACAAGATTCCACAGTATCCTAGTGGCCTGCATAGCATCCTGTACAAGATTCTACAGAATACTAAATTCCTGCTTAGGATCTTGTACAATATGCTAAAATTAATCCCACTTTCTTCCACAGGGCTCCGTACATTAAGTAATTCCTGTAGAAATTAATTCTAGATTTCTGCTTAAGTAGGATTTTGTAGAAAATGCTGATATTGATCCTAGTTTCCTACATAGGATCCTGTACAAGATTCTATAGAATCCTCGATTCCTTCATAGGATCTTGTACAAGATGCTGAAATTATTCCTAGTTTCTTGCATAGGATCCCGTACAAGATCTAATAGAATCCTAGATTCCTTCATAGGATCTATTTTCCTGCGTTCGGTTTTTAAGTTTTTGCATCTTAGGGTTTGTACAAGATTTCATAGGATCCTAGTTTTCTTCGTAGGAACGTGTACAAGATTCAATGAAATTCTAGCTCTAGATGTCTGCAAAGTATCTTGTACAATATTAAATTGATCCTATTAATTTTCCTGGTTTCGGACTTTGGGTCCTTAAGTTTAGTGCATCTTAGGATTCTCTACAAAACCTTATAGGGTCCTAGTTTGTTGCATAGAATCTTATCATGTGACAAGATGCTATAAACTCCTAGATTCCTAAAGTACAGCACAGTACAGTGCAGTACAGTACAAATGTAGTATAGTGCAATTAAGTTACTCGGTAACGAGGATTTAATTAGCTAGGATTTAATAACTGGGTGTCGCTCAATACTGTGGTCACTCAGCTCTAAACTAAAAGAACTAAACTATTTTCTATCTTAACTTCATAATCTATTTATTTTGCCTCTTTTTTTTTTTGACAGCGCAAATATGTTCTGTTATAGTGAACAGTAAATACAATCGACAGTCGCAGAATGTCCTTGACTGCAACAATCCGACAAAAACCCAACGCAAAAACACCTAGTCCTGACGGAAATGATCCTTTCCAAGACAAACGTAGATTGTTATCTTACTGGAAGTCTTTAGATTCACCAACAACTCCAGATAAAGAGGATGGTGAAATTGGCGCTGTTAAAGATGAACTTCTCGAAGAATTTAAGAAAAGCCTGACAGAGATGGATGATTGTGTTTCAGAAGTGGTCAGTGCCGAAGAAGATACACACCACTTACAAAATGAACAACTCTCACTTCTCAAGCAACTTGGGGATTATGTGCAACACTTGTTCAAAGAAAGAAGCGATTTAGATCCTAACGATAATTTAAACAATGAAGACGAGAATGAGCATTTAGATTCTTTAAAGGCGGAAAGAAAGTTACTTTTGGAAGAAAATGAAAAACTTGTCAACCAGTTAGAAACACAAAGTTATGAGCACAAGTCATCCAGCAAAGAGAAACAAAGAGACATTGAAAAGCTGACTCGGGTATGGATAAGCTAGGGCGGTATATTTTTCATGTTTTCTGTCTTCTAGCAATGTTTGTTTATAGTTTTGTTCACTTCGTTTCTTTGTTTACTCTTTATGTTTCCTATACTGTAACTTTGCTTATTTTGTTCTGGACTGCTCTGCTCTGTTCTGTTTCTTGTTTTGTTTTGTTTTGGATTTTTTTGTTTTGTTTTGTTTTGTTTTTTGTTTTGTTTTGTTTTGTTTTGTTTTGTTTTGTTTTGTTTTGTTTTGTTGTTTTTTTGTTTTGTTTTGTTTTGTTTTGTTTTGTTTTGTTTTGTTTTGTTTTGTTTTGTTTTGTTCAGACATTCAGTCAAGCAAAGGCTGCAAAGCGGCCTTGATATGCTAAGTTTGTATTCAGACTTTATACGTACAGTACGTGCGTATAAGTTCCAGTAGACTATAAATTACGGACACTGCGTTCGCTTTTCCGATCAGAATGAACTTTCAAGCGCAATTGTTTCTTCCCATAGTCAGACGACAAGACAGCAGCAGTGTTTTGTTTTGACAGCTAGGCTGGCTTTCAATACACATTGCACAGTTCTTGCATGCTCTTCCTTCACGCATAGTATTACGGGCAAAACGCGGAGGTTCTTTCTTCAGCTTCTTTAATAGCTCTTGTCCATGACAATGGCAAAAACGCTAACGGTAAATTTGAGCGTAAACACAAACTTTCTACTTCGGCTTCTCGGCAATTCCCACGAAGAACTTCCGATTTTCGAATCAGTTAATTACTTAATTTCCGTTGATGTATTTCCGGCTTTTGTCTCTCAACCAATCAGGGTTTCGTCCAGATTCTGGACGAAGAACACGGGTCGGTGAATAGATTTGTGTCAGGCCCTGTCAGGCCTAGCTTCCTTCGCAGGCGTTCTTTGTGGGCCTCGATATTTTCGTCTCCCACTAACGCCTGCTCAAACGAGCAACACATTCCGTTCCGAGAGATTGACCAATCAGAGATAGGCTCCTAAAATCTGGGAGGCTGACCTTCACCTTGGCCATATATACATTATACAACATGACCGAGCTTGATGAAAATTAACCGATCTAAATTCATATGAAAGGGAAGTGTTGGTGTGGTATATTTATAATTATAGTGAAGACGGAGTATTTATATAGGACCGATACAAAGAACGCCTGTAAATGAGACTACTGCGACGGATTCGTTGGACAACGAAAGAAAATCTGAATCGGCGAATCCTATACCATGCATCTCATGCATCTACAGCTATAGACCTTGAGGCTTGAGCTGACCCTTTTAACCAATATTTCAAAGACTATTGCTTATACGGTTTCGCTAAAACTTTTGCGTGAATAGAATCAATAAGATGATGTTGTAACTGTGAATCGCGATATGAATACATGTGCATGGAATAAAGTTAAAAGCGTCACTGGAATATATGAAGCTGGCCAGACATCCAGGTAAATAATTATTATCCGCTAGATACATTTCGCCGACACTTGTAGCTTTTTTAAAGCTTTTCGCACAGATTTATTTACACGACCAGCAAGAACATATTCATAATACCTTTCTTCGTAAATTTTGTAAAGCTCTGAGCTATAGTAAGCGAAATATTAGCTTTCAAGTAAACTAATTCGGGCAGTCGCTTCAGACCCTATAAGACACCTTAGCTTTGAGCTTTTGTTTACAATCTTAAATTTCTCTTACGCTCTACACTAACTTTCACGCTTATTTGTTTGCATAGGCAGCAAGAACATAGTCAAAACAGTATTCTTCGTAAATTTCGTGAAGTTCTAGGCTAAACCTTTCAAAATATTAGCTTTCGACTAAACAAATTACACATAACAATACCAGCCCAGGATGGCTTTATTTAGCACGACAATGGTGTAATTTCATTGGTCCATGTACACGAAAGGAACGGAATGTGTTGCTTGTTTGAGCAGGCGTTGGTGGGGGACGAAAATATATGAGGCCCGCAAAGAACGCCTGCGAAGGAGGCTATGTCAGGCCCTTCTTTTTCTCTCCGTTCTCCGCCCCAGTCCCCAGAAGAAAAAGAAGGGCCTGATACTCAGGCTAACCCCGTCCTGTCTGTCTGTTTGTCTGTCTGTCGCCAGGATATCTCAAAAACTATTTCACCGATTTTCGTGAAAGTTTGCAGAAGGGTTGGCCATAGACCAACGACCAATCCATTAAATTGTGGTTGAATTTAGTCAAAATGTGGATGAGAAATTAATAAAAATCTAAGAAATGCTTTATTGCGCTCATTATCCTTATTTTATGCAAATATTTTTGCATAATTTTGGTACGAGTGCAATCAAGCATTTTATTCATACGTGCATGGCTCGTTTTCTTTTTAAACATCTCTAATAACCCGCTGGCGGAGGTATATGCAGTCTCTGACTGCTCTCTAGTTTAGTTTAGTTTATAGTTATATAGTTTGGTTTAGTTATATAGTTATAGTTATACTGTAGTTATATAGTTATAGTTACATTAAAAGTTACAGTTATAGTTATAGTTATAGTTATACCGGGTGGCGCAAAAAAAGGTTCCCCCTCTTTGACTCATTGTAATTAAAAAACTGAAAAAGCTATCTTATACAAATAAAATTTATTGAACGTAGTTATGTATAATTTAAATTTTGATGTATGCCTTGCACATTTCTATAAAATATTAGCCGAGATATAGGCGTTTAAACTCAAGGTTGCATTTTTGGAAGAAGAGACAAATGGCAAAAATGGCGACTCAACGAGGTTGTTTGCAAATTGCACGATAGGTGTTGACAAACAATCTAAAGTAAAGTGGGTTTTTTCAGATATGCGGTGTTTACATGTTTAAAGATTAGAAGAATAATGCATTAGAAGTATCTTTTAAAGATACCAATAATACTGCTCATCGTTCGAATAAATTGGCAACAAGATGGAGCTCCTTCTCACACGAGCAATGCAACCATACGCTATCTCCGTGGCCAATTTCCAGATCGGCTCATGAGTAAACGCGGCGATTGGCCCTGGCCTCCACGCTCCCCTGACTTGACCGTGTGTGATTTATTTCTTTGGGGATATTTAAAAGATCAAATTTGGAACGTGCCTACTCAGCAACAGCCAAGCAATTTGAGAGAGCTTCGAGAAGCGATTATTATGGCGTGTAACAACTTGGAGCAGGAAATGATCGAAAATGCGTTTGACTGCATGCTTTCCCGCGCAAGACGTTGTATTGAGGTTGATGGGCATGCATTTCCTAATGAATGAGAATTTATCGGACGACGCTGACAAATATTTGTTCTTACTTTTGCGTGTTTCTACCATTTTATTACCATAATGCAAATTAATAGACCATTTTTGCCATTTGTCGCTTCTTCCAAAAACGCTACATTGAGTGTAAACGCCTATATCTCGGCTAATATTTTATAGAAATGTGCAAGGCATACATCAAAATTTAAGTTAGACATAACTACGTTCAATAAAGTTTATTTGTATAAGATAGCTTTTTCAGTTTTTTAATTACAATGTGTCAAAGAGGGGGAACATTTTTTTGCGCCACCCGGTAGTTATAGTTATAGTTATAGTTATAGTTATAGTTATAGTTATAGTTATAGTTATAGTTATAGTTATAGTTATAGTTATAGTTATAGTTATAGTTATAGTTATAGTTATAGTTATAGTTATAGTTATAGTTATAGTTATAGTTATAGTTATAGTTATAGTTATAGTTATAGTTATAGTTATAGTTATACAGTTATTAGCGGTGCACGAAAGTACGACCATGAAGTTACACCAATTTTAAAAGTTTTAAACTGGCTTCCTGTAACTACTCAACTGTATTACCGCAGTGCAACTATGGCTTTTAAGTGTATGACGGGCCGTGTTCCTACATATATCTCTTCTCAATTTATTAGACTAGACGTTAGGATGTATCCAACCGTAACACTATAGGAACTCACAACAACTTTAATATTCCTATTCCAAAACGGCCACTGGTCAACAAACTTTCTACTTAGCATGTGGAACTCTTTAGATGCCTCTTTAAAACTTTACGAGTCAGTTAATTCTTCAGTTAAACGATGCTTGAGACAGAAGTTACTGAAAGAGTTCTTAAATAAATAGTTTGTTTATTTATTTATTTATTTATTTATTTATTTATTTATTTATTTATTTATTTATTTATTTATTTATATATATTAGTTTATATTTGTAATATTAGTATACATAGTTATTTTAATATATATAATTAGCTATTATATAGTAATCATGTAACTATCTTTGAAAAGCCTCATTGGGGAAAGATAATAAAGTATGTATGTATGTATGTATAAGTATGTAGTTGTAGTTGTAGTCAGTGTAGTTGTAGTCAGTGTAGTTATAGTTATACCTTTTTGTTTGCTATTCATTCACAATTTTCTCTTTTCCCCCAGGAAGTTCAAAATTTTAATATACTTCGGAGGAAACTCGAAAGAGAGTTGCTTCATGCGATAAAATTAAGAGATGAAAAAGAGGCGACGATAATTACGCTTCGCAATGAGCTGCAAACCACGAAAGAAGCTTATGATGCTGAGGTGTTGAAACTGAGCAGTATGAACGAACAGGTTTCCAAAGACAATAGTGAGTTGGTGGAGAAAGGAAGGGAAGCCACCGAAAGCATGAAGGTTGCTCTCCAACAATTAACGGACGAGAAAAAAGATATGCAAGAACAAAAGGGAATCGTTACTGGCAAAGAGGCTCGCGAGCTCGAAGCATCCTTGGAAAGGGCGAAGAAAGAACGCGAAACATTTCGTCAGCGTTGTGAGAAAAGTGAAATTTTGCAAAGAAATCTACAAGACGAAATTGCTTCCTTGAGAAATCAATTGAAAGAAAAAGAAGAAGAAAACAAGTCTTTGTTACAAAAAAACGAAATTAACACCACTGCAAAAAAGCAGGTATCAGAAGCATCGAATTCGGTTGGTGAAGATGATTTATTAGCGGAAACGGGCTTGAAGAGTGCACAGTCCAGAATATTGCAACTTAAGAAGTATGTGCATATTTTGGAAGAACGAGTTAAAGAAAAAGAAGAAACTGTTTTGTCGTTACGAAATGAAAACGCGCGTTCTAACGATGTGGTGATGGAAAAATCCCTTGAGCTCTCTCGGATGAGACGGATTTTAGAGAGAAAAATTGAAAGACTTGTGAAAGAAAATTCTGAATGGAAGAGGCAGTTTTTAATTCCTAACAGTGGATCGAGAAATGTGCGAAGCGTGCAGGTAGATCTTACTAAAAATAGACAACAAAACCAACAACAAGAACAACAGCAGCAGCAGCAGCAATTAAGAGGATCTGAAAAGACAGTTCAAACAAAAGGCTTGCATGTGGCAGACAAATATCGTCGGAGGTCTAACCCTGAACATACTGCAATACAGACGACCTTGAAACAGTTTAACAATGGTGTTGTTTCTAAAGATGTCGAAGAGGAACAACAACAACAGCCCGACAATAGTACTACCAACCCTGCAGATACACATAGTACCACCAACGATCGTGTGTCTAATGAGAAATCCATAACCAATGAGAATCAAGAGTCTGTATTTACACCAGTTGAGGTACGTGCACTTGACGTAGCGCCGAGAAGAAGAATAGGAGGGAAGTTTATTCGAGCCAGTTCAAAAAGACATAGTGCTGACTTGGGTAAATTGATGTCGAGACAGGAACCAGCCATTGGAAGAAAATCAGACAGGTAGGAGATTACATATATATAGATATAGTAAGTTAACTACCAACTTAAAAATGCCCTAAAACTAGGAATCCGGGTAGTCCTGGACGGAACTCACAGGAACTCGTTTCTATAAGTTTCGGTTTTGGAACCAGAACTTTTTTCTAGTCTTACAGTATATCTGAAATGAAATTGATTTGATGTAATACGATGGTCTATGCATCCATCTCCAAAAACCTGTCCCGTGACCATTTTCACCGTCAGGCGGTGAAAATTTATGTATTTTATAATGAAATTATCAAAAAAATTAAATAATTAATACTTTTCTACAAAAGGTTAACTTTCAAAGACAGTGGAAATTGTCTTTGATGTTTTAAATTAAAAGTTAAAAAGCCGGCATAATTTGATTATAAATGCATAAATTTTCACTTCCTGTGAAGAAGTGAGGTTTTTGGAGATCGATGTATGCACAGACCATACACAAGGTGTGTGTGGTCTGGGGCACAGACTGATACGTACCTTCTGTTTAACTTATTACTTTTATAAGAATTTTAAGAAATGCCATCCACTGAAGATTTCTGCAGTTTATTTAAAGTTTTTTGACAAGTTCCAAAATATCGAAAGTTAAACACAAAAAGTATTTTTTTGTATATAAATAAATGTAAAATTAGATTGAAATTTAATAAACAAAATAATGTTTTCTGAGTTCCACTTCCGTCTGGCACCTGAAAACTTGGATTCATCCTTGCCAAAACCCCAAATTCGATATGACTGATATCGATTCTACGTCACAATCAAACCGGGTGTTCTTTTCCACGCGACCTTGCAATATTGGCAGCAACATTGCAATGTTGACTTGCAAACGGTACACGGCGACTCCTTCGCAAGTTGCTAAAAATTAATCGAATTGCACATAACATGAAGTTTACTTTTCATTTTTCCTTCTGCTCCCTTTCCTTTGACAGCTCCGTAAGTCTAAGAATCTAACTCAGGTGGAATCCCAGCCGGGGCTAAGTAGAGTTTTCTCTACTTGTTCGGTATGGTTTGTCACATAATCATTCGATAACTCAGGTCGGTTTAGTAAACTGTATTGCCTAAGGGCGTCTGACCAGATTGAACTTGCTTTTGATTAGGAACAAAATTTCCTGTCTGACAGCCCCACTCAAATGTATCGTGTTTCATTCATAGACTGGCCGGTCTAACCGTAGATATGGAAAGCCTCCCTTAGGTTGTTAATAGCGGGTGTTAATTGTTGAGGTAGATCACTAATCTAGTTTTTATTGGACTGATCTATTGTATAGCGACTTGCTTCACGGAGATGAACCAGTAACAATATTTGTGAACAAATATCGAAAGAAGAGTGAAGAAGAGGAGCACTGGGTCTAGCTAGTAAAACATTAAGGCCGTTAATAGAAGAGCACTGGGTCTAGTAAAACATTATGGCCGTTAACACGAGAGCTGATAAGACCCGCAGTTTACATAGCACAAGTCTCACATCAGACGGGAATTTTCACGTCTCACAGAAGCCACAGCTTATTCAAAAACGCCGTATAAAAGGGTCAGATCGCGTCTGATATATAAGCTGCGTCTTATTGGCTCTCGTATATATGACCCTATAGTGCATATAAAACATTACTGATTAAATTGCTCACGTGAGTGTGTTATCAAGATTTACCTCCACGGAGTCCACGAGTTCACTATTAAACTAGAAATGAAATACTTTTTTAAACATTTCTTGGGAAACATAATTATCCAAGTAAGTTCAAGGCTTCAAGCCAATTATGATCAAATAGCTTCAACGGGACCACCATTACAATGATTTTCTCCCACGGGACTGTAATTACTCAGAATGATTTTGCATACTAAATTAAATTGCTAATTTATTACACCCAGTATTTCTGGGTGCTGTCACCAGCCGATACCAGGGTCTTTTCCGGCATTCCCAATTACAAAACTAAAGGTCCTGGGAACGAGGTTCACTCAGTATTTCATTTCGATTTATAAGTTCTCTGTGTTGAACGACTGTGTGTATAAACCTCGATATAGAGGACTCAATTTCCATACAAACATCCCAAATTCTAACTGCGATTAAACTTCTAACCCTAATTCCAACCCTAACTCTAATCCTAACCCTGCCACAATAATGGGTTTTTTAAATGTATTTTACCATCCATAGTTACGTGAAGTCATTTCAGGAATTTATATGGAAGTCAACCACATAGGGCGCTTCAAGTATTTTCCTATATTCAACTTGAGTACACTGGATATATGAAGTTAACGTGCTTGCGAAACCAGCTTTCGCTAAAGCACGAGTAATTAGTTCATATTCGTATAAAATACTTAAACTGCAAGTTATCTTAATAAATTGTAATATTTTTGAAGCTGTTCAAAATGTTGGTATTCCTTCACATGGCTTCAGATTTGAAAAGATTGGCAACCTCGTTTCGTTGTTTAATCTGTTCTTCGTTTTTAGCGCTGCGTTCGTCTTTATATATTACCGTTTCATTTTTACCGTTTCATATATTACCGTTCGTCTTTATATATTACCGTTTCATTACCGTTTCAGGATCAAATAAATTTATTTTTACACCCCCACTACGCTACACAAGTCAATGATATTTGTCTTTTATTCACAACCGAGCGGTCTCTATGCGCCCAATCTTTTTACTTAATGTTGCAAATTTGCTATGATACTACCGATGACCATGCATGATCTATGCGCTACGTAACAATTAACTATAACTAAAATTGGAATATAGAATTATTTCAGCTATGATTGGTTATGGCTATGTTTAACTTTTCCAGCATTTAATTTTATTTCTATTATCATTTTTTACCCCTTGACTTTTTTTCAGGTATACGCACGAGCGTATAAATTGTGTTTATACATTGTGTTTATACATTGTGTATACTTTTGAGTTTACTCGCTTCGTTTTATGTTTACGTTATGACATTTTATTTGCGTCGCTATAAAAGATGAACATCTTTCACAGAAAAGCAACACTAATGGAGCAATGGCCCAGTGTACGTATTGTTTGAAATTATCTAAAAATCATGCGTTATTGCCCAATCCTCCCAGTCTGGGGACTGGTATCTTTACTTAAATCAACTCAAAAATGCAAGCAAGCTTTCACTACCAATAAACCAACAAAAATAAAATATCCAGGAACATTAGAAGCACAAGATTTTCCACTTGGGACGTCATCAAACTTATACACCCGACCAAAAAGTGCCGCAGTCAAAAGTCCTTTGCTCAGTTGTTGCTTGGTCTTCAAATGCGTCACAGGAGGAAAGTTGTGTTCCCACTCACCAGGTAGAAGTGATACACCATCTGCTACCACCTGTGGATAAACATATGACGTGTTGAGTTGACTTTGCAGTGCGAGTGACTCAAAAATCGTATTTGCATCGTACGTGATTTGTCCGCACGAATCACGGTTTAGTCCAAGACATTTGATAAGTGTGCATATCCGCAAGTAGTACTGCCCTTCCTTAGTGTGAAGACCGTCAAAGACACCTAGAGCATACATTTCATCCGTGCGCTTGTCGGCCATTTTGTAGGTTAGAGAACAACAGGTGTTGCTCTCATTGTAACACACATTCAAATTGTCCTCGGATTTACTTAGCTCTTTGAACAGGAATAGATCTCCGAATAAGTCGGAATAGAACGAATCGCCATCGTTTTCAATCACCTGCATCTCTTCGTTGTTCACCGCAGAGATATTACGCAAACCATTCTTTGGATTTATTGACAAGGAGGCAATGGACAGGGAACCGTTAGCGGACATACTCCTGTAGTACTTTCTGGCGCCATTAGGACTGTAGATTCCACTTCCTGTGTTTAAGTACATTGGAACGTGAGTGTTTGCTCCAAGAAAGTTAACTTCCATTCCTCGAGCCCAAGAGCTGTGGAATCCAATTGCTGCGAAAAGAGGTAGCACGTCAAACCACGCGGTTGGAAAGGCAACGTGGTCGATTTTATACTTCGTGACAAGTTGGACTGCTGGATCATGAAAGAGAACGTCAAAACATATAAATGTTCCGAATTTACCAAAAGGCGTGTCAAAAGTGATGAACTCGGGCGTGCGTGGGCGATTGACAACTTTCATCTCGTTCAAGAATGGGTGCTGTTTGTGGTACCTCGCCACTAGTTTTCCTTTGTCGTCAAATGCTACGTTTGTGTTGAACTGATAGCGTCCGTTTGTGGGGCAGTGTGGATCAACGGTCTTATTACAAGGCTTAATATCTCCCATGTTTGCGACCAGGTACATGTCGTACGTCTTTGCGAGACAACTAAGTCTGTGCATGATAGGGGTGGTGGTTTCTGCTTGTCCATCTAAGCACGCGTTCCACTCAGTCTTCTGTGGATCAGGGATGTCTTCCAGAAAGGGTTTGAATGATTCACGCGTGTACCCGAAACCAGTTAAGCCATATTCGGGAAAAACAATGATATTCACGTTCTGTGAACAAAAGAGATGCTTTACATAATTGAATATATGAAAATATATGAAAATTAAAGTAACTTTCTGTTGATTTGAGTAAAATAACAAAAAAACAAGGTGTTTCCCCAGAGAGCTAGGACCGGCTGATTTTTAAAATATTCTAAGCAATCAATCAAATTCTAAGCTGCAAACGTCAAAATTAGAACTGTATATTAATTCAATTGTGGAATACAAGTCACCTAACAATTGTGGAGAATCTCTGAACTTTAAGGTCATGTTTTTATACAAATTGGCCTAAACTCGATTAATTGCCGCCGGGCCAACAGACGTCACATTGCAACCCCTTTCAATCTTGCTTTAATTTTGACCATCCCGGCATAGTATACTTCTGTGAAAGTTTCTAGTATCCCTTTTATATTTTTATATCATTTAAGGTTACGTAACACCTTGGAGTAGTGCTTTGCGAAAAATGCGCGTTGAGTTTAAAAGCAATCAAATTCAAATTTTTACAGTTTATAGCAAAATGATTGTAGATTGGACAGTTGATTCACAATTTTGAAAAGTATTTAAACTTGTTTTGTTTTGACAAAATTCTGAAAACGCATTCGCTTTGCGCCGCGACTTTTGTTGAACTACGGTTTCAATCAAATCATGTAAAAATAGTTTTAATTGAAACTCAACTAGCTGTTCTACAAAGGTGTGTGCGGTAGCTATGTTTTTTTTTTGGTTATTTTTGAGATATAAGGCATTCTTTTGCAACCTCAGTTAAGTTGCGTGCATACCATGAATCGTAATCGATTACTCAGAAATGAAAAAAAAAAATCGTATCGCTACCGCACACACTTTTGAAGCTCTTATTGTCGATACATTGTGAAAATTTGAAAAAAATCGGCCAAAACCCGTGTTCAACAAAGGTCTTTGAATAAGGCAGTTTAGCTAAAATTTAAAGCTGAAGAAACAAGCCTTGGAACATTTAAATTTCGCGGGAAAACAGAGCTGCTTGCAATTTTCATCGCTGAATATCTTAATGAATTTTGCTTTAAACGAAATAAACTTTTCAAAACCTTTCAGCATTTGGCTTAAGGCAGCTAATTACGCAAAAAAAAGTTTTTTGGTATTTTTAAATTTCTATGGTGTAACGTAACCTTAAAACTCTTATTGTGAAATTTTGTGCAATTTTAGGACAACTTAAAAATAGATTGATAGGTTAATAATAATATAATATGATGAAGTACCTGTTGATTAGACTTTTGCATTTGGATTTCATATATATCCATGTTGCGCATAACAATCGCCACAGCATCGTGTCGAGAAGGCACGACTGTCTTATTTTCTGGGCTAATGAAAGCGTGTTCGTACACGGCTGCGACAAATTCAGAGCTATTAGGAGCAGTTGACGCAACGCTAGTGGCATAGATGGACAACACAAGGACTGTGACCTGAAGTGCTTGCATTGTACTTACTCTAAAAAAGCATATTGAAGACATTTTTAACAGTTTTTAACATTTTGAGTATTGGATATATTCTACGAAGCGCTTTTATTGTACTTTAAAAAATGTAATTATAAATGTAATGTAGATGTGGGATGTGAGATGTAGATGTGATGTGATGTAACATAAATGTATATAGTGTAAAGTAAATGTCCAATGCAATGTGAATGTAAATTGTAGATGGTGATGTGACGTGTTGTAATGTTAATGTAATGTTAATATAATGTTGATGTAATGTTGATGAAATGTTGATGTAATGTTGATGTAATGTTGATGTAATGTTGATGTAATGTTGATGTAATGTTGATGTAATGTTGACGTAATGTTGACGTAATGTTGATGTAATGTTGATGTAATGTTGATCTAATGTTAATGTAATGTTAATGTAATGTTAATGAAATGTTAATGTAATGTTAATGTAATGTTAATGTAATGTTAATGTAATGTTAATGTAATGTTAATGTAATGTTAATGTAATGTTAATGTAATGTTAATGTAATGTTAATGTAATGTTAATGTAATGTTAATGTAATGTTAATGTAATGTTAATGTAATGTTAATGTAATGTTAATGTAGTGTAAAGTAAATGTTCAATACGATGTAAATGTAATTTAAACGTAAATGTACACGTAATGTAGATGTATAATGTACATATAGTGTAAATAGAAATGGAAGCTGGTGTAAATCGTCTTGTTTGTTGGAATCAGAAAATAAATTAAGCTCACCAAATGTTACATGATTTGGTCCCTCGCTAATGGCCCCATGCAGTCAGGCTATTGTGTACGGGTCAATGCGAAGGTGAACAATTCCGACCGACACAATTACAATGCTGTGTTTTTTTAGTTTTTGGTTGTAAAAAGAAAATAAAAGAAAAAAGAACAAGAACGAACTCCGTAGCGACAGTTCACGCATGCATGCAGTTGGTCCCTTAGTGATTAAGTAATATTCGGCATTTCACGTGGCCAAAAGCTTGGCAACGGCTTCCGTAGCTCAGTGGTCAGAGCACTGCACTATAGCATCGCAGGGTCGCGGGTTCAATTCCTAGCTGGAAAGCCTTGATGTTGCATTTTTCGCAACTGGTCCAGCCGGTTTGGTTTCATAATATACATATTCTACACTCAAAATTTCCCTTACACACCAAAATTACCTAGAACATAGTATACAGTTGCTCGATCCAGTCTTCCTTTAGAAATTAGTGCCGCGAAACACCATCAAGGGCACATGACTATATACAACAGAGTTTATATGCACACGCATGCATTGTATGCATGCAAGATATTTGAGGATGATCACTATGATTGACGTGCTAGTACTAGTGATATTCCGCAAATACCTTAATTACGTGCACATATGCAGGTACACTCAAATCTATTGTATAGTTTTGCAGTTCTATTGTAGTCTTCTCATAGTTCGACCGCATCCAATCTATTACGAAAGATATTCAACAGTTAAAAGCCAGTTCGTAATCTCGACTCACTGCGCATCAAAATGACGCGTTCTGCGTCGGAACAGACTAATACATAAATCAGGCTATATAACGCCGCAGGATTCATTTTCATTTACACTTGCAAATTCATTTTACTGAATTCCCCAGCCTAATGTCAGAAATTGAAATAAGTTTCTGGCTTCTCGTTTATTTTGATAGCTAGGAGGTGTCACGAGATATGGCAGTGTGATTTTAGGAGATGCTATCATGGCTATAATCCAATCTCGTGCTTCCTGTTTTTGAACTCTTGTATTTGTTTTTGCCAACTTGTAGCTCATGTGATCGTCACTTGACTTCAGCTTCTAATGTTGCTGCATTCCATTCTCGACAACCCCAAATGATTTTACTCAGCTAGTCAGCTTTGAAAACATATACATGCATGTATGCATTGTAGTAATATATCATACACGAGGAGGAGTGTTTCATCAAGATATCCAAACACCGCGACGTTTGTTGAAAACCGAGGCGAAGCCGAGGTTTTTGAACAAACTTCGAGGTGTTTGGATTTCCTGATGAAAGTCATGAAACACTCCTCCGAGTGTATGATATAGCCTCTCAAACAAATCAGTATTTTAAGAGAGAATCCAGATGAAAGTTTGCTTAATTTATGTAATTTCTTCCTCCGATATCCAAACCACAGACACGTTACTGATTTCCTTTGTGTTTTCTTCATGAATTATTAATGAGGTTGAGATGGTTAGTCAGACATGATCGCTCAGGCCGGAAACGATGTTTGCATATCAGACTATGTGCACACGGTAATGTTTCCGAGCCTTTTCGTATTGTTTACTGTTCTCAAGGGAATCGAGAACAATCAGCTCATTACTTGAAACAATACGAAAACGCTTGGAAACGTTACCGTGTGCACATAGTCTAACTTGCTATGGTAACTATAAGTTACTATCGCAAGTGAATTGCTGCCTCGAATGGGAGAAAACATTTAGTGTATACTATGTAGGCACACACCCTTGCCCACTCCAACCAAGTTTGCCCTTAGCCACATTAATGCCTTAGCTATGCTTAACTAAGCATAACAGAGCATGAGACTGAAAAATACGACTTAAAAATCGATAAAAGCATATCAAAGCATAGCTACGCATGACAAAGCATAGCTAAGCATAACAAAGCATAACTATGCTAGCTTATGCTTAGGGGCGTGCTTGGAACTCCGACTGGTCTGAGTTTTGCATTTCAGTTCTTGTTTACACGAGGCCGGCCTTGAAACTATATAGGCTTGGTTTCGCTGTTGCTTCAAGATTTGTGTCAATTGCCTTACAGCTCGTGACCGCCGGAGATTGGCGGAGAATCATTATTTTATGTGGATTTGACACCAATCTCATTTAAAACAACGTATATTGACTTTGAGAGGTGAAAGCGCTTCAGTTCCGACGTTCCGTATAGTGGGCGACCTGAGATTAGGCCGGCGTGAACTGAATCTCAGGCCGGACTGATGAAAACGATCTATAGTAAAAACACTACAACCGACAAAAAAATACGACAAGGATTGCGCAAGACATTACTGAACGAACATAGCTAAGCATAGCTAAGTCTAAGTAAATCAAGGCCTTACTACACAAGTGTAAGCAGGGCTATTAGTTCGCCAAAGTCCAAACCTAGCTATCCTTATACATGATGTTCGGGGTTCTTGAAGTACCTATCTGGCGCCGTGAAATGCTACGTCACAAAACGTCATAAATCTTAACATCCATCTCGACGGAATTTTTCACAAATCGAGATTGATCCATTGGCATCTGACCGCAGACGAGTATTGTTGACCGATTATTGTTGACCAACAAAACTCGGCAAAGAGGTCTGCACACGAGACACAGGGAAACAAGCCAAGATTAGTGCCAAATAAGTGATATATTACACTATTGTTTAATTCAGCAATAGCTGATCCTGGCCAAGTTGGACCACCCGCGTTAGGTAATTAGCTGCATGCTTATAAATTTAAGTGTATAATTACCATAGCAAGTTGCGCAAACATCGTTTCTGGTTTCGTAACATCATTTTAAGTTTCCTATCCAGTTCCCCTTCCATTATCTATGATGCTGAGATTTGTTGTTACTTGGATTCAGCTGGTCCCCACACTACTGTGTCGATTTCCATCCTAGACCTGACCACCACTGTCTGCCCCAATCCCCATCACACTGAAAATTCTTTCGGAAAATTCGTTTCGTGGAAATTTGAATTTGCTTCGCTTCAGAAATCCACTTATTCGAGCTCTGTCAACCGTTTGTTACATTTGATCATGAATGATTTGATTTTTGAGTGAACTTCAAAAATGTGACTAATGATGTTAATGAGCAAAATGTGCCATCGAATGTGAAAAGTGCGATCCGTAATGTTGCGCAGCACAAGCTATAGCGCGATTAAAAGGCGTACTATCTGCGCCATGGAAGACGACATATGTTGGACATCACGAAAATGACCAACAATGAACTGTTTGAAGCCAAGCTAACAATGCAACTCACTTTTTAGGCTACCAGAACATACAAGAATGCAAACTTATAAGAATATCCTTCGCCTGCGCTTCTTGAACAAGAACAGCTAGGAAATATGAGAAGGGAGAATTCCGGAGAAATATCAGAACGGGGAATAACTCAGTGAGTTATATTTACTATATTGGGTTATCAACTATCAAGCTGCGTACACTTAGTCTTCAGTCATGTATATATTACATGCAGTAAGTTACCTTCTCATTTGTCTTTAGTATTTTTTTAACGTTGTTATGCAATAACCAAGCAAGGTTAACAGCGAAGGAACTGCGCGCAAAAAATAAGGAGAACCCAGCAGGATATCGTTCATTGGCATGCCGTCAGAGTCAGTCACGCCTTCAGACGGCGAGCTGAAAGGTTGTGAAATACTGCAGGGAATTTATTTGCATCCCACCCTTAACTATATTGTGTGAATGTGCGTTAAATAAATATTTCAGTAATGGGAGTATAGGGAGACCACCATGCATCCGGCATCAAAGACCGGACACGATATTCGACTCGGGCTTCAAGTTGACTGCTCATGACGGTCATGAAAATGATCTAACTCGTTAGATGGCGCCTTACTGTGCTACAAGCTGTATTTGATGAACCAAACATCTTTTTAAATAATATACTGTATTATCATCCTTGGATATCGGAGGAAGAAATTACATAAATTAAGATACTGATTTGTTTGAGATGCTATATCAAACACTCGGAGGAGTGTTTCATCAGGATATCCAAACACCGCGAAATTCGTTGAAAACAAACGTAAATATGTTCACCAATCAATGTGAAGTATGCACAACAATGACATTCAGCCTTCGATCTGATCTTCCTCGGCCCACTTCAACCTTTGCTCGCGCAGTATAGACTTCTGCGCGTTACCGCCCAAGTGAACGCTTACCTTATCAATATGATATGGACAAAAAACTTTTCGATGCAACCATAGTTGTAGAATTAAAATTCTAAGGACTACACTACAGTATGAATCAACGTATTAATACATGCATATGTAGACAGTCGCTCATGGCCTTGAAGGCCTGGCTGCCGTCTCTGATCTAGTTTAACAGCGTCCAACAAAATATATATGAAAATAATTTAAACTCTTAACATACCAGGTAATAGCTGATTTTCTGTCGATCCAGCTGTATATTCAACAGTTAATACCAAGATGAAAATAATAATAGGTTTATAATTATGCTTACGCTGTTACGCAGTTAAATTAAAACAGGTTTGACAAGCAAAATACGGAGGTGAAAGAGAGCTTGCGCGGATCTCTGAATGCGCCCCTTGCGCATGAGTTGTCAAAAGCGACCAATTACAAACTAGCTAGCTAGACGCGCAATGTAAACAAAGAAACTCTTTTTACTACCCCGCCATACGAATACGCTACTTTCTGTACATGTCTGACTTCATTTTCGTTAATTGTAAATGCGATTATATTTCTTGTAAAAGAAGGAGCTGGGTCTTTGAGATTTTAACTTTGTCCAGCCATTGTTTACTGGAACAAATATCGTAGGAACTTCAGTCATAATAATAATAATAATAATAATAATAATAATAATAATAATAATAATAATAATAATAATAATAATAATAATAATAATAATAATAATAATAATAATAATGTAAACTTTATTTATTGATCATTAAACGTAGAAATTACAATGATAAACCTCGCTTTTACAGGTAGTTTACCACTGACTATTTGAACTGATGCTACATGAGAATAAAAATCTTAGAATGTAATTAGTTTCGGGTTATTCCATTCTTTGTTACGTCGACAAAATACATAATACGAGGTTCTTATTGATATGTTGATGATTTTCTTTACTATATACTTTCTACAGGGAGTGCCAAATTTAAAGTCTTTTAGCATTTCAATGAAATCCATTGATGACTGTCCGAAAATTCCAAGTGCACTCAGAGATAGATTAATGAACTTAACCTTTTCATAGTTTCTTTGTTTTATGTTAACTAAATCGAGATGTTTGTGTTTCTTACGGGTGGCGTTGCGGTGAAGATTGGACTCAAATCCGACGGTGAACTCAAGGATGTAAAGATATTTGCTTTCAATGGTTAAAAGAAGGTCAGGACGCAACTCATCTCCCGTGAGAACTGAGGGGCTGTTGAAGCCAGGGAGGTAATAATAATAATAATAATAATAATAATAATAATAATAATAATAATAATAATAATAATAACAATAATAATAACAATAATAATAATAATAATAATAATAACAACAATAATAATAATAATAATAATAATAATAATAATTAATTAGTACATTATCACCTCGGTTTTCTTTGATGTACCGCGGTTGTTTATTTTTAATAGTTACTCTAGACAAGTTAATTGCCCCGGGCTAATATATATTAGCTATGATCCGCCATCTGTTTGTGTGCATGGGCCTCGGAAACAAGACATTCGTTGATAATTAGGAATTATTAAATTTTGCTTAAAAATTGCTCATTTTTTTCAAAAAAGTTGCCAGGTTTTAAGAAAGTTGCTAAAGGTTATGAGGATAAATGCCTACAATGTTTTTGAAAAAAAAGTGTGGGAACAATTGTCTTGATAAATGTCATAAAACAAATAAACAATGAGTAAATACAAGTTATTTTAAAACAAGGTTAATGATATATAACTACATATAAATATATAACTGTATATCATATCGAAAAGAAATTTATTACAAACAATTTACTGCTAAACCAAACACAAACTTCAAATTAATCTATTTACAGCAGTTTCAGGTGATTCGCGCCCGCCGGATGTAAAAGTTCTTGGCGCCGATAGTTGTTTTTCCGCCATCCGCTTCCGCGTTTTTGCGGATACTGGTTGCTAAACCATATCCGCTATGTCATGAGCGCGGTTGTGTGTGTGTTTGTGTGTGTAACGAATAGCGGTTTCAGCATACTTCAGAAGTCTTATTTGTATGTTCGAAGGGTTTACGAACGTGTTCCAGAACAACGAATGGAAGATAGAAAGTCGAGTTTTGCTTCAGGTAGACATTTGCGCGCAATCACAAGACGCCAAGAAATATATGACAAGTCGACAGCTGTCAGTGGGCTACTGGTCTGTCGGTATAAATTTGAACGGTTTTGAGAATTTTTGCGGATTGTCTGGTTTCGAAACAATATGTATTTCAGTATTTTAATACATTTTTATGTATGTATGTACTGTTGTTTTATACTATAAATACAAGCGTGCAATGACTGCATATATACATGCAATACTTTCTCGTGTTCATCTCAGCATCACATAATCAAACCATACAAGGTGTTTATACTATAATAATTCCGTGACGCGTTTCGACTTTGTCGCCTAAACGACAAGCTTTCCAAGGACGAAGAAACAGTGTGAGCGCTTGTTTGGCTTCGGATTAAAGATCTTTCTGAAATCTGAATGCCCTTTTAACTATTAAATGTTTCAAGTGTTTACGTGTTAGGCGCTCGGCCAAGATGTTTTAGCTATAAGTTTACACGCAGAAATCCACCGTGCTTGGGACTTTTTATGTTACATGTAGACGTATTCAATACTTACTCAAAAAACGCGTCGAACATTGGTATATTGAGACGCATCAATGCATGTGTTGCTAGAGTCTAAAACATAGACATATAAAACATAAAAATATTATATTGTTTAAAAATGCGATTAGCGTCCACGTTTCCTGTTTTTGCCGATTTAATACCTAAACGTGAGTTCAAATATTTTAGTATTAGGCGTTAGAGATTGGAGTTAATCGTTAGAAATTAACGATTATTGTTATTTTTATAGGTGAGACGTAAGAGTACATGTTGAAGGGAAAAAGAAGGCAGAAGGGTGAAGTCAATTTATAGCGTTTTTGCTCAGACAAGAGTGTTAAACCGTTCGAATCAATATTTCTGAAACCTGAATAGCCTTTGAATTAATGTTTGAAGTGTTAACATGATAAGCGCTGGGCCGAGATGTTAATTAAGCGATATAAGTATCATATTTTTTAATGCGATTATAGGGACTTTGCAAGTTGTCAATTTGTCAATTCTGTTTTCAACGTTGTTTATGTCTCGCTCATCTTGCAGATAGTTTTCAATAGTCAGCAAGTTATCAGATTGTGAGCATGAGTAATACTTTTCAAGTATTAAAATTCAATAAATCATATAAATCGTTTATAATCAGTTTGTTTTGATCGAGACAGCGGCATATTAACCCAGATCTAAATATACTGTAAATAGCTCAGCACCGTTTAGTGTAGATTAGCCACCATCGAGATATGCAGTTGTAAGCGTAGTGAGCACAATTTTCAGCCACATGACTGATTAATAACAGTGTTCTAAAGTCACTTGTGATCTTCTAAAAGCTTCAAGACGGAGCTATACCAGATCGATAGCACACCGCGTGGTTTCGCAAAGCCTATCGGGATGATGCAATAATTGCAATTTGTCGACCAGAATAATAATACCGAAACGCCACCGAAACCTAGACTTGGCTACCTGTGGTAGCCCGAGTAATAAAAATAATAATAATAATAGATAGGTAATTGAATGTCATGAAAATTTAAATATTTAGTTCACTGAAATAGTAATTGAGCCTCGGAACATGTTGTAATTAGTACTACAACCAATTTGCATGTTTACATAGACTGTTCATCAAACAATCAAAACACGCACTCAGCTTTCTTCCTCTGACTCTCATTGTACTTTAGCATGATTGATGCTTCTATAATGTTTCTTCCAAGGCTGCTCCCAGTCCCTGACTGAAGACTAAATATGATATTCTGGTGCGTGTGTATATTCGTGAACTCGTTAAAAACAGGAAAAGTTTGAAATGAATACTCAAATTTATATTTTCACGATCAGCAATTATTTGTCCTTTTTGACTGGAAATTTGAGATACATGCATCCCTTCATCATCTAATGTAACGTTAAACCTGGTTGTGTTCGTATCGCCGGCCTTTTGAAAAGGGAACCGGAGCAACAACATATTATATTTATTTATTTATTACTGAGTGGTTTCTATGTTAATATAGAACAAAGCAACAATATAATTATGATATTTATCTACCGTGCGCGTTGTTTCTAAAGTTCAACTTGCGGGTTTCCCCAATTTATATTTTTTCCACTGTGGTGATGTCAGTATTTACCACACTCTTTTGACCAAACTGGTTGTTTACACTCCAGGGCCAAGTTATTTAGCATCATATCTGCATTGCAATTAACTCTATATTCGAAGACTAGTTTCTTCAATATCTAGACAACTTGACCTGTTGCTCAGTTGGTAGAGCATCGGACTAGTAAACCGAGGTAAACCATTTCATGTTAGCTTCGTTCCAACAATTTTGTCAATCATTGTAGTTTTTGAGCCACAGCTAGCTACTGGCCTATCACAGGTCAATTAATTGTTTTCTGTGTTTTTCTCTGTCATATTACAGTAACAACATGGTCAAGATTACAGAGAAAAGAGGCGTGCTACTCTTTTTGGTGATCACAATTATGGCAAATCAAATTCAAGCTGGTCCGGCTGCTTATGGGGTTTGTTGTGCTGGATGCAACGCAGTTTGGGTTGCTTGCATCTGCTCACCAGTTGCAGGAGTTGGGCCGGGGGAATTTTCGACAGGAAGCATTGGAGGAGCAAATCTCTCGTGCAAGAAAGCAAAAGAGGTATGCATGGCAACATGTGTTGACTTGCTCCAACCATTTAGCATCTAAACATGCTCTGGAGCACGATTATGTCATTTGGAACCCTTATTCATGTTCTAATGTAATGTGTACCAAGCTGTATTGCCTGCATTATTTGATTTTTTTGAACACATGGAATAAAGCACTCTAATTATAACTTATGTTAATGAATGTGACTGTAGTTTTATTTAATGGTTACCAATTGATACTGATAAAATGAGACTTTATTGAGAATATATAATAAAAAAATGTAAAATCTGTGTTCAAACTGTTAGACTGTTACACTTGTTTACAAGTCTGTCTTTTTCACCAAACACCTATGCAACCATTTCTATCGCCGGATTAACTATTTCTATATAAGCTGCCTGGTACAGTATATACAAATGACTTTTATAACTTGTTTTACTGTGGTTATAAGTTAACGCCGTACGATTTTACTCGTTAGAGCAGAGCACGCCAAACCATGAACCATTTCTTAAATATAATTAAAATTCGGTTCGCATTGCGTACATGCGGAACCGTTGAAATTGTGTTTTCTTATTGGCCAAGACGTGTAACGTCCCGGTCGATTATTTTCTGTAATCGACCGCTCGATTACACGGGTTTTGGCAGTCATTTTGTTAATTTGTTTATTAATTGTTATATATTAATTGGGTTTTTTATTTTTTGTTAATTTATTATAATATTATTATGTGAAATCGAGCGATCGATTACAGAAAATAATCTACCGGGACGTTACACGTCTCGGCCAATAAGTGAAGTTATGAATTTTTTTGAAAGAGCTATATCATCTAACTTAGCAAAAGTAAAGCAAATATGAATTTCGAGCTAAAGCAAACACTTTATCAACGAAGCCTTTGTACTGCGATTTTCAGTTGAGCTTGGAGACCGGAAGTTTTATTGAAAAGTTTGATCGTTTCACAATTTGACACGTTGAATGTATGCGCATTTTGACCAATAGAAATTAAGGCATTGCCCAAACTTTTAAATTTGCCCATAACAATTTTGAAATTTTCACATGACAACGTTTCGAATTTCCCTTGGCAACTTGTGCGTTTCAACGATCAAACTTTTAAATTAAACTATCCATCTCCAAACTCAACTGAAAATCGCAGTAGGTCCTCTTGAAGCATGACTGCGTTTCTTTGACATACCTGTAAAACCTACCAATCACCTTGCAGTTGTTTGTTACCGGTATGACATCACAAGGTACTAGTACCAATCTATATTTCGACGCGGTCGTCGTTCACATGGGTTCAGCAAAAGGAGCAAAAACTCAAACTTAGACAGTTCATAAAAGTGGAACCGAATGACTGGTTTCAATCATTTTTTTCGGTTTTAGATTGAACTTTTCCGAATTTAACGGAAAATAGAATAACCTGGAAACGTATAGTTGCCCTTTAAAATAGATAAATCGACATTTTTTCAATATTTATGTTTAATATACATTGCATTAATATATCAGAACACATTGCATTATTACAGTAATACTAATACTTAGCGTAATACATGTCACAATGAATTACACTAATTATTGCATGCTACAAAGAAGCAAATGAACAAAAGAATATTACCATTTAGCACTAAACAATACGATTTTCCCAGCATTGATTTAATATTAGTACTTTAAAGCATGCTCTGTACCTATGTATGTGTCTTGTGACATTTTGAAATTTTCACATTCATTTGTCAGGCTGAACTTGCTCGCAAAACTTCGGACATCCAAAACTTCGGACAAACATTGAACACTGATTAGCCAATCAGAATTGTTAAAAAGAAAGATCACGTATAATCCATTCACTTCATGCGGAAAGGTCTATTGGCTAAAATTCAGCATGGAGGTTCTTAATCTGCAGTTTTTTTATGCAGGTTCCTTGCTAGACACTCTTTTGACAACATTTTT
Organism: Paragorgia papillata; assembly: GCA_035771165.1. Taxonomy (NCBI): domain Eukaryota; kingdom Metazoa; phylum Cnidaria; class Anthozoa; order Scleralcyonacea; family Coralliidae; genus Paragorgia; species Paragorgia papillata. The sequence continues at coordinate 4,950,899 of JAWNZC010000340.1, read as the reverse complement.
AAACCATAATTTTTTTTGTCTTTGGGGGTATTAGAGCTAAAATCCTTTGTTCTGTATAGAATGGCTAAATATATATCTACGTTCTTCGCACATAAAAATACGTAAAATACGCCAGATAAAGAGAGAAGCAAAAACAAACAAAACCTCCCAGCTCATGGTGTTGCGCTTCACTTGATCAATCGCATATCTTTTTAATTATTACTAACCGGCAAAACAACTTGTTGACTATTGTTGGTCCAAAACACCAACGAATAAAGACAAAATATAAGGAAACAAAACAAAAAATAAAACCACAAGAACTGATGTGTCGCGTTTCACCTGGTCTATGTTTTCAATTACTACTAAGGGCCTGTTTATATGGAGCCGAGTTACCCGGCAAGCCAAGTTGAAAAAAGATGAGTGTTTATATGAGACGAGTTACTCGGCAAAGCCGCCCACGCTTTATAATGGTTTCACATTCCATGGGTAGGTCAGTCCGATTGTCTTCATAAGTGGCGCGTGCGCTGTTGTGACGAATTCAACTCGGCTAGCCGAGTTACCCGGCAAGAGAGTGTTTATATGGGAATATTTTCATCCCGGCATGCCGAGATCGCGGCTGTTTTGCCGGGATCTCGGCTAGCCGAGTTACCCGCCTGTCTCATATGAACACTCTGCCGGGATAGCATTGAGTTTCTATACATGGCGGGTAACTCGGTTTGCCGAGTAACTCGGCTCGATATAAACAGGCCCTAACTCAAGAAACAAATTGTTGAATGTTGTTGGTCCGAAAACTTACAAATAGAAACAAAACAAAACAAAACAAAACAAAACAAAATAAAACAAAACAAAGAATTACCGAACACCATATGTGTTGCGCTTCACCTGGTCAATTATAGTTGACAAAATTATCAGGATCGTTTGTCCCAAAATACCTATACTGTTTGTGTGACGATTTCCCAATCCAATTCAATTACAACTCGATTTGCGATCGTAGATCTCAACAATCTTACTCCTGTTTCATATAATCGCTAAATATCTAATAATAATGGTTTATTCAATAAGATCCACGAAGTGGCTCTTCCTCTATTGAAAACTATCTATCTACAAATATATAAATTATGAACCATAAAACTGAACATTTGAACGCACTTGAACATTTTCCCGTCTCTTGCAATTGTGGGATTAACAGAACATTTTCCTGATATTGGTCCAAGCGAAACGTTAAGTATTTTTATGGAAGAAGTCCAGAAATATATAAGTGCCTATATATTACTGCCAAAAATTCACGCAATTGGAAGAACAATACAAAAAGCTGAACGCTTGAACTTTTTTTTAAGTTTTATTTCGCCCAACAAGAGGCGAGAAAATGCCCAGGAACGTGAAGAAGATAGCCAGGTGAAGCATGCACAACACCATCTGGTCTTGGGGTTTTTTAGGGGTTTTTTTTGTTTGTATTTTTTTTTGTTTTGTTTTGTTTTGTTTTGTTTTGTTTTGTTTTTTTTTGTTTTGTTTTGTTTTCATTCACAGGTGTTTTGGACCAACAATATAGTCATGCAAGAAGTTGTTTTCCGAGTTTTCCGAATAATTAAGTAAAGCGGGTCACCACCTGCCGGGTTTTTTTTTTATTCTTTTTGTATGGCGTATTTTTACCGTTGTTTTATAATTATAAGCCCACTGATAGTAAGGAATATATATATATATATAGGAACAGTTAGGAACAGTAGAACATATACTTTCACGTTCTAAAATCTAACACGGCTGACGAGGTTTTTATGGGGAAGTCCAAAAATATATAAGTGCCTATACAACAAATATTCACGCGAAAAACCTGTCTGATAGTTCGTTTGGTTAGCTTTAGAATGCAAAAGTATGTCCGAAAAGAAATCTGAGGCACGTATCAATCGCCAAGATGACTAGGCCACTGTTTCTATATATATAATCCTCGAGTTGATAATTGAGCAATCATATAGCGATCACAGCATTTATATGAGCTTTATGGGCAAGCAGACACAAAATCTATGGTAAACTAATACGCCAGATAAAAAAAGAATAGTAAAAACAAACAAAAAAAACAGGTGGGGATGCATCCGCTTCACTTGGTCCACCTTTTAAATTATTACTAACTCGCAAAACAACTTGTTGACTATTGTTGGTCCAAAACACCTATGAAAAGAAAACCAAAAAACCCCAACAATACATAGGTGCATAATGAGCTATTGGAGAAGGTTAGATACCTTTTCTATAATCAAACCAAATTAATTTGTATGAAGCATGCGGATGTATTTTGCCACAACACTAAACATGTAGATCTTCAAGTGATTATTATATATTTGATATATAATAACTAAGATATAACTTTTTCGATAACTCATTATGCACGTGTGACGTCAAAATGTTTGATTTGCATATCAAACAAACTAAATATCTCAAGAACGAAGCAATGAAACGAAAAACTGCAAAATAAGTTACTCTTCCATTTTAAGTGTTCTGTCAAATAAGACAAACTTAGTTTCGTTTCATAGGCACTTTAAAGTAAATGGTTTGAACCTAGGGGTATTGGTACGAATGTAAAAGTTGCTCGTTGATCTCGGTCAGTAAAGTCTATATAAGTTGTGTAATTGCATGGTTGTCTAGCTTCGTTGTCCCCCACCCCGCCGGAAATGTGTCATCAAACGTATGATTAACAAATTAGTATTGATCGCGCGTATACATTAGTTCTTCGTTGATCTTCTTTAACAGTAATAATATATTGATATGTCATTTGTAAGTATTTTAATGATATTTTACATTATCTACATTGAAATTGTTTGCCAAAGAGTAAAGCTAGTTAGTATTTTTAGGTAAAATAAATACAACTACAATAATTATAAAATATGATACTGTTGCTTATTAATTCATGCATGTAAATTGTTTAAATATTTATATTATTTTTTTATTATTATTATTATTGATTCTTCCAAATATTTTTTGTTTCTCTATATACTTTAGGGCTAAGGATCTATTCATGGAAGCTTTTATTGGTATTTTTGTGTAAATTTAACAGATTTAAATTGATCAGTTCTTTAATATAAAAAATACAGTGTACACAATTACAAAAAGATTTAATAAATTTAAATACTTGTAGTGTATCATATAACTATATATAATGTATTAAAAAGACTGAAACAATACTTAATTAAACATCATGATTAGAAGATAAAAGGGTTAAAAGGGTAGACAAAAACGTCAGAAAAAAAGAAGCTTAAGACATAATTTTTGGCTAATGACGAAACATTAGTATAGTATAAAGTAATATTTTTTTTCTGACGATATTGTAAGACTTGATCTGATTCTAAATCATTCTTAAGGTCTATTTTAATACGGAACATATATTTTCAATCTAAACTGTTTGTAAACTTTAAGATAATTTATATATATAAAATAGAGTGTTTTATTGATTTTTCCGCCACTAATAAAAGTGATAATCTCACATGTGCGATTTTTTATGATAATCGCACATGTGACCCATTATCGCTGAATCAGCATTACAGATTAATACAACTTTTGCAAGGCAATATTCTCGTGTTGAACAGGATATGTCACTCGTTCGCTTAGCTCACTCGTGAGATATCCTGGTCAACACAATTTCATATTTCCAAGCATCCATGTATTATTCTCTATTTAAAGTTTTCTTTAACCTAGTGATACTAGAATTAAATAAACATTTCAGGATAACAGTAAAACATTTTAAAACACTACTGTTGATCATTTTGAAATTTGATATTCTTATTTGTGGACTAATTTTGTTTCTATTATTGTAGCTTACATGTAGTTATGATTTACTCAGACTAAAACGATAACAATTTATTTAGTTTATAAAGCAAATAAAGTTACTCTTTCATTTTCAAATAAATAATTCAAATGGACCAGCCACATGTATTTTCTCTATTAAAGGGATCACTAATTTTAGGCCATTATTAAAAGCCGGAGGGGGGGGGTGTATTTCTTTTTGTAATGGAGTGAATATTTTTTGCATATATAGGCACATATATTTCTGGACTTTTTTTTATAAAAACCTGGTCGGATAGTTCAATCAGCGAATGAATTCTGGGGCACGTATATACTGCTTGCCAAGATCGCCAGGCCACTATAGTTCTATATAATCCTTATGACCGGCGAGTGTATAATTAAGCGATCATATAGCGATTGCAGCAATTATTTGAGCTTTATGAGCAAGCAGACACAAAAACTACGATAAAAATACGCAGATAAAAAATAGGAAAAACCAAAAAAACTCAGGTGATGATGCGCTTTACTTGGTCCATGCATCTTTTTAATTATTACTAACTCGCAAAACAACTTGTCGACTACTGTTTGTCCAAAACACCAATTGCTAAATATCTACACCGTTCGCGCGTTCCTGAGTATTTTTCTCGCCTCTTCTTGGACTAAATGAAACCTTTTTTCGTTTTTTGAAGTTCAAGCGTTAAGTTTTTTGTATTATAAGTCTTGTAATGTCGTGAAAAAACAAAAAAACAAAAAAAATACGGTAAAAATAGCAAAAACAAACAAAAAACCTTGGTGGTGATGCGCTTCACTTGGCCTATCACTTTAATTATTACCAACTCGCGAAACAACTTGTTGACCATTGTTGGTCCAAAAACACCTGGATAAAATGTGGTTGAATTGTCGACTGTTTTGTAAAACTGGCGACGGGCTATTCTAAATAAGTGATAGCATGGTACCAATGACAATCAATTTTTATCTTTGATATGCAAGTTCAAAGTAAATGGTTTGAAACTATGAATATTGGTACAATTGTGAAAGTTGCTCGTTGATCTCAATCAGTAAAGTCTATACAAGTAATTAGTGTCATTTATCGCGACTACTTCGTTCCCTCTCCCCCCGTCTAAATTCACGGCAATGTGCATTTCGTCATCAGATGCATTGACTAAAAAGTTAGCATCACATGCAACTACACTATAGTTCTTCGTTGATCTTCTTTGGCTTCACAGTATAAAATATTAAGACGTCATTTGTAAGTATTTTATTGATATTTTACATGTACATTGAAATTCTTTGCCAATGTATAATTAACATTAAACTAGAGTAAAGAGTGAAACTAATTAGCATTGTTAAATAAAATAAATACAACTATAACAATTATAGCATACGAAACTATTTCTTATCAATTCATGCATGTAGATTGTTTAGATATTTATACTTTTTTTTATTATTGATTCAGTTGAATATTTTTTTTAATAAATTAAGTGTTCTCTATATACTTAAGGGCTAAGGATCTATTGGAAGCTTTATTGTTATTTTTGTTCATGATCCTTATTCTTATATTTAACACATGCAAAGTGATCAGTTCTTTAATTTCAAAAATACAGTGTATACAATTATAATTCAGACTTCCAAAGTTACAATATTACAAAATGTTTTAATAAATTTAAATGCTTGTAGTGTTCATATAACTATAATGTATTAAAAAGAAAAACAATACTTCATTAAACAAGATTACAAGATAAAATGGTTTAAAGGGTAGACAGAAACAATAAAAAAAAAGATTAAGATTTATAAAGTAATATGTTTTTGATTTTTTTCTGAAGATATTGTAAGATTTGACACTTGATCTGGTTCTAAATATATAATTCTTAAGTCTATTACTTAATACGGAGCATATGTTTCCAATCTTAACTGTAAACTTTAAGATAATTTAATAAATTTTCTTTAACATAATGATACTAGAGTTAAAGAAACATTTTACGATAACAGTAAAATATTTTAAAATACAGTAGTACTGTTCGTGATATTAAAGAACATTGATCATTTTGAAATTTGATATTCTTATATTTTGTGGACTGATTTTGTTTATATTATTGTAGCTTACATGTTGTTATGATTTACTCAGGCTAAAACGATAACAATTTATTTATTTATTTTAGTTTATTAAACAAATAAAGTTACTCTTTCATTTTCAAATAATTCAAAAGGACCTGCCACAAACAATACTTAACTAGCAGGTGACTTGATAATCTATATACCGTATTTCCTCTATACTAACCGCTACAGGAATTACTAATTTTAGGCCATTATTAATAGCCGGAGGGGGCTTATTTAATTTTCGAATTCATAATAAAAAAAAATCACTCTGAAATCTAAAATTAATTGTAATCGATTAAAAGTGTTATTGTATACAGATAATACAACATGGTTTTACTTGGGGTTATGTTTATATACTACATGATGGAGCTGTATTATAAGGGAGATTGAAGGACGAGGCTTAATAACGGAATTATTATTTAATTTATTATCGAGTCGGTTTTCTTTGTTCTTCCGAGGTCTTTATATCGCATAAAGACCTTGAATAATAATTAGATACGAAATGAAGAAAAAAACAAGGAAAATCTTTGTCCAAGGTGGAAAAAAAAGACAAAACTTTGTTGGAAAACCTCCCCAATAAAAAATTAAGTCAGATAAATCCCTCGAACGTCGGGACGATGCGATATAAAGGCCTCGGACGCTGCGCGTCCTCGGGTATTTATATAGCATACATCCCTCGTTCTCGGGATTTATCTATTACTTATTCAATAGAGTAATACAATGTTAGAAAATTCGATCAACTAACAATCAGTTGTACCTGTAATGCCTTAAAGTTTGCTGTCTGTGTATTCAAATTAAATTAACCACACCAAATACAATATATTATTACGATTATTATTACTTTTGTTGAAATGGCCTCAAAACTGTTTTGCCATTTTTCTTCACGGGAGTAACCTTATTGTCAAACAACTATATATCGTAGTTTTCTCCCATTAAGCTCTTCTCTCATTTCATCCCTTCCCATTAAGTGAAAATAAGCATAGGCCTTCCTCTATTAAGCTTCTCCGAGTAAAAATATGTATTTTTTGTCTACAATAACTCTATTAATAGAATACATGTTACAGCGGGTTTAGCCAATTTTAGTTATTTTCTTATTTCCTCCTCCTAATAATGGTCTAAAATACAGAAGGTAGAAAATACGGTATGTAGATTCCAAATGCAATTCACCTGCTAGTTAACTACGGATAATTTTCATTCACGCGATCAATGGCCATTAGAATAGAGCTAAATTACCATATAGGATAGAATAAAGATGGTACACCAATTGGCCGCCATTTTGTTGTTTTGGTACACCAATATGGCCGCCCTGACGTCTGATGAAAACTGAATCACCGTTAGGATTTTTGTACATCTAAACCATTTTTTTTTTCAAATTTAGTTTATACAAGTCTTAAAACAACAGGACGATCTTAAATGAGACGAATAAGCCCGGTTATCCGAACTAACTCGTTTCATCAAATTCCTTAATTCAATTCAATTACATTCAGTTTAATAGTCAATTCAAATCAATTTGATTCAATTTAATGCAATGCAATGCAATCCAATGAAATGTAATACAATGTATCTTATTTAGAAAGTATGAAACAAACAATGTTCAAAAAGCGACAGAAACTTATTGGATCTAAAATGCAAGAATCAATCGACTGTGTAGCCCTGATAAAGTATGCACTGCGTTGATGGAGGCGGTAATCATAAAAATCAACTTGTAGAAGTTGTTAGAAAACGGCGGGAAATTTGGCCAAAACAGCAACCGTGTCTCGTCTTACATCACACAGTTTCATTAAATAATATTCAAAAACAAAAGTCATAAAAGTGCCCCAATACGACAAGTTAAGTCTTTATTGACTTGAGAATAAAGGAGCACTTTAGTTGCTGTATGAACTGAATAAATTGTTTACCTAAATAAATCGGAACAACGTGTAAGGCATATAATATTAGACAAAATAAATCAAACATATAATGGCAACAAAACTAAAGCGTTAGGCTACACCAGTGAACTCGATGTAAGTTAAAATGTGATACCTGGAACGCTAACGTCCAGTCATTCGGGGGCAAAAAGTGAGGCAAAAAGTTCCAGGCCCCTGCGCGGTTTGCAGGTACGATTCAGTCTCCCACAAAATGTTTTTTTACACGGTCACCAGTCTTGAGCGAACTGCGAAGACTCGAAAAGGTTTGAAAAATTATTTATTGAATCATTTTATCACGCTTTGCTAAACGTGCATTTTAAATTTTGATTGGTTGTGCTATGCTGCCGAACTAATTATGCAGTGATTGTCTATTTGTTGCTATAGGAAAAGTCATTGTCTTTACAAAACGTGCACGAAGTTTGTCAGTGAAGAAATTAAATCAAATTTTCGTTATATTCTAAACCATATATATTTAAAGAGTTTCGTCACTCCGAAGAGGATACAAAAAATCAACACAAACTTAGTATAGAATATGCCGTTTAGGTTAGTACCAGTTTCATCAGTTCATTTTGTTTAAAAAGCATTCCGCATTCGTACCGAAAACAACTAGCCATGAGTAAACGTGAAAAATAAACAATCAAGTTGTCAGTTTATATTTCTTAAAATATCATTAGTTACAAAAGGCCGTTTAACAAAACTGAACAAGAAATTAAAGGAGCAGAAATAAGAAAATGACATTAGATGTATATTATGAAATATCAAGTATCAATACGTCTTCAAACTCGTACAAGAATAGCTTTCTCACTCTTGTTCTCACCTTTTCGGCTGGCTGTTTTCATCCTAGCCAGCAAAAGGACGTGTGTTTTCTCAGCCTATTTTCATCCCTAGCTTAATTTACTGTATAGTTTTGGACTGCTATACAGTAAATAAAACAACAACAGCGCTGCACAACAATGGGAAACCATTAAATGCACGTTTAGTATGATAAATAATTTTTTCAAACCCTTTTTCGAGCCTTCGCAGTTCGCTCAAGACGGGCGGCCGTGTAAAAAACATTTTGTGGGAGACTGAATCGTACCTGCAAACCGCGCAGAGGCCTGGAACTTTTTGCCTCACTTTTTGGTCCTTCGTTAGCGTTCCAGGTATCACATTTTAACTTACATCGAGTTCACTGGGCTACACTAGTCACTAGTTGTAATTTCGTAAACAATGCTGAAAATCGGATCATATGGAAGTAATGAGAAGCAATGCATGCAAGCGAGACAAATAAGAAGAGGGCAATACAATCTAAAACGAGGCAATACAATACGAAGCAAATACAATACAATACAATACAATACAATACAATACAATACAATACAATACAATACAATACAATACAATACAATACAATACAATATTACAATACAATACAATACAATATTACAATACAATACAATACAATACAATACAATACAATACAATACAATACAATACAATACAATACAATACAATACAATACAATACAATGCAATACACTAGACCAATGAAAACGGCTTGGATATATGACTAATAGACTAATCCAGTGTAAATAAATCAAACAAAGCGAATTTTTTTTGAAAAGGTGATAGAAGATATAAGGAAGAAAATTAGAACACATAGAATTTATAAAGAGAAGGGTAAAAATGTTTATACTTGCTTAATTTGTATAAGTAATCGCATGGGGCCGAGGAAAATTAAGGTTTAATTTCACGAGTGTTTTCAAAATTTTACAAAATTGCCTGAGTCGCGAAGCGACGAGGGTGATTTGTAGGGTTTTGAAAACACGAGTGAAATTAAACCTTAGTTTTACGAGAACTCATGCGATTAGGTGTTAATAATATTAGGGGGAAATTATTCAAGAGCTATGTTATGTCCAGAAAATGTCGAAGTACATGTACCTTGCCACGGTCGGTGCTCGGCAACATTCCAATTTTCCTCGCTCTGTCACTGCGGCTGTAGCTACCTTTTTGTAAACACTAGCAAAAATTCGTAAATTTTCTAGTGTATTCATTTTCACTAATAGTTTACACTCCTTCAATAGTTTAAATTAGTTCAAAGTAAACAAAAAAGCATTCTCAGACCAAGAAACCTTGCAGATTTGTTGAAAAAACATCAGTCCTCTGAGGTTCACTGTTGCTAAGTAACATAGCGACCAATCACATGCAAGTACTGCTGATCAAGGAACCAATCAAGTGGAAGTAATTTTGCCCTGAATTACAAAAGAATGCCCTCCTCATTGGCCAATCATATTCAAGTAATTTTTCCCTCTATCTTATTAAATTTGTAATTTATAGAACCATGCAAAGTCTTCTTCTTTTGGTTTTGCTTTATGTGACTAAATCCATACATGGTACTGAACCAAAAATGGTACTTGGTCCTGACGTGGAAAGTCCTTGTAAACCTAATGGGAAGGAAGAAATAGACACCGATCCACTTGTAAATAAAATGTTTGAAGCATACAAGGTATAATACTCTGACAACAATTAAACCCAACAATTAGTATAGGTAATCATATATGACAGCGAGTGCAATTAAAGATTTTACACTACGAGTGGATATTTGAAACTTGAACCAATTTTGATAAATTTTCAAATATCACGAGTAGTGTAAAATCCTTAATTGCACGAGCAAAATCATATGATTACTTATTTATAATATTCATGACAGAATTACAATGTTATGACTGCATTGTCGTGATTTCTTTGTTCACTTGAATGTTTAACTGCTATTATGATCGCAAACAATTTTAACAACGGTCAATTCAACTAGTCAGTTAATTTTCCAACAAGAAATCCTCTTGCAAGCAACTAGAAGAAAACACAAACATCAAACTTTCTGAACAAAATACAATAGTATACACAGCTGGAAAACTAAACTGGAAACTTTTTGTTGTCAACGACAAGTAATGAAAGAAGACTTTTTTCAAAGCTACTCACCCTAGCTTTGAAAAGTCTTCTTTCATTACTTACTTGTCATTGACAACAAAAATTTCCGGTTTAGATGAACTGTGTATTCATTTAAAAATATTAAATAGTATTCTCAATTCATAGTGTACCATATATAGTGAAAATATAGTACCTGCCATGATGCCATCTGTCCACGCCATTTTTGAATGTTATCACTGTTACCATGGTAATATTAACTTGCGATCTCCAGAGTGCAATCGAACAGCGAGGAGTGCTATTATTTATTTTATTTATTTACAAGCTTTGCTAAAAATGGCAGGGAAGTCCCACAGAGCTTGTGGCTCCATTACGGGATCCCCCAAATACAAAATTAATATGAAAAACATTAAAACATAAATATACTAAATAGTAACTTCTAACCTAAAGCCCTAATCAAACGAGAACGCAAGTCATCGCAAGTTGGCAGTCACGCTATGTCAGCCAGCCTCTCTGAATAGTTTCCCGAAAATATCATGTACCGTGACAAAGTTAAAACTTGTTTAAAACACTCATGAAACCTTTATTTTGTTAATTTGGGTGTTCGAACGACCGCCACAGAAATTCTGACTGCCAACTTGCGATGACTTGCGTTCTCGTTTGATTAGGGCTTAAGACTCGTGAATACATAAATTAACAGCACATTTTAACAAGAAGACCGGACAGAGGACGGCACGAGTGACATTTTACACAGACGGTTTTAAAAGTTTGTGGAGTTACAACATTGTATACGTGTTCGGTTGGGTTCTATTAATGATAATGATTTAATATTTCTATTGCGCAAATTAACACGTGGATATGATCAAATGCGCATTACAATGTTATGGGTGGCTTATCAGGCAATTTAGAAATTTTCACCGTGGCCGTGTTGAGGCATATCAAAGGCGCTTTATGCTGCCGCCAACAACACAGTTCAGATCACGGATCTCAACTAAGACCTAGGTGTTGGTTTTACGGAGGGAGGAAAACTGGAGAACCCGGCGAAAAACCCTCGAAGCACAGGAGAGATCAACTAAACTCTACTCACATGGTCCAAGCTCGAGAACGAGGTTATTCCCAGACGGTCACCCATCCAAGTACTAACCCCGTCCGACCGGGCTTAACTATTGGTGAGAGGCAGCGCGCTAACAGCACACGCCACCTGTGCTCCCATTTTGACGGAGTGCTATTAATGCCAACATCATAGGAGTGCTATTAATGCCAACATCATATGAGTGGTTACAAAATCGACCGACCGCGAAGCGGGAGGTTGATTTGTTAATCACGAGTATGATTTGGCATTAATAGCACAACTCAAGTCAATGGTACGGTCCGCAAAAAATGCAAATTTCAGGCGGCCATTTTCTTTAAAATTTATATACGGAGAGGAGTATAGCGGGAAGAACAAAAATGTTAGTAATTTAATACTGTATGTCTATATTTTATAGCGTGTTTTATATATACCTTTTAAATATGTATTTAGCGTGTTAATCATGCATGTATAAATTTGTAGTGAAACATATTTTTCACCGAGTGTTGCTACTTTACTGACTAAAATATAGAAAATCTCGTTGACACTTTGTTTTTCATCTTTTGAGGACACGACATTACGTTTAAAATATAATACAAATAAAAATTTTATATTGAAAATCCTCCATTTTTAATCTTTTTTGAAAATCAAAAAAAAAATACCACTTTGCATGCAGGACTGCATGTGATTGGTCAATCCTGTCAACTAGCCTTATTTTGATTGGTTGAAACAGGAGTGCAATTACAGCTAGCAAGAGATAAATCGCACTCCTCTAAACCAATGAAATTGCAGCATTTGGTCCTGATTACAGAAGGGTATATAATTAACGATATTTAATTTGCTCTCCACTCAACCAATCAGAATCCAGTAATTTTGTCATGCATATTATAAAATCGGTAATTGGTGAATTTGTGCATTAGTAAATAAGAAAATGCTGAATTGGTTACTTGGTAAAGTGATTAATATAATTAATTAATTAATTAATTAACCCATTCGTCAATCCGTATAAATTATCCATTCAGAAGGGCCATTTAAATAGGAGAAAATTAAATAAGTTGCGAATTAATGAAGACGCGGGGTTTAAAACTAGTCCGCAAAATAAGTCGTGACTAAGTTAGAAAATGACCGTCTATACGGGTGTGTTCGCGACTTAAATGAGATCGACGTGTCTTAATTAAGTCGCGACCTATTTTCTCCGGTTTAAATGGGTCCATAGATTTATTCGTTAATTTATCAATTCAATCATTTAATGTTCTATCCATCTTCACCTTTTTAGGAGCAAGCCAATAGCGAAACACCCGCCGCCGAACACGCAGAAAGTCTGACTGATGTTGACGCTCATAAAATGCTAGGCAGGGTTTTGTTTTTTATCAATAACATCCTAGAGAAGCGAAAGACAAATTCAGAAGCCGAAACAATTTCCGAGAACAATGTTGCCAAATACCTTTTTGGACAAGTCCACAGTAACGAAGATAGATGGGCGACCAACAACAAATGGCCATACCGATGTTACAACGTCGAAACCACAAAGGCACTTGATCTCTTCTTATCAAAACTAATCCACTTGATTGACCAGGATTCGAAGTTGGACAACAACCAACGGTTAACAGCTTTTGAATTTTCACTCGTTATGAATCTGCCGCAATTTGAAAGCTATGTTCAAAATCTAAACAAAGCGAATTTGCATAGTATTTGTTCGTTAATCCAAACAGCCGAAAATCCTGACGGAACAATCGCCGACCTCAGGTTAATTATTAGAGATATGACTCCTGTAGCTCAGGTAGCTTGTCATTCGCCGTACGATAGACAGGTGTATTGCAATTTAGCGTCAATTAGTAATTACCTAGAAGGAATGTCCAACGACCTACAACAAGCTGAGTCGTCAACAGAGATGAAGAAGTTAGCCTTCTTCTGGTTCTATTCGCCTAGTCTTGCAAATGCATGTGAAGACTCTTTTACTTCCACTCACTTCAAACCAGAAATCCTAACTCCACTTGGCGAGTCGGCCATTGCCAGACTCAACGAAATAGTTTCTCTTTCAACCACGGAAGGTTCCGACCTTGAGAAAATCCGTGCATTCATCTACGATTATCTCTTTAATCACTTCACGAGATACGCGGCAGAAGAACTTGTAATAGATAAGCGTCCAAGGGCTCCATTTAGTGGTCACGATAACAAATACACCGAAATGGCCACTTCACAGTCAAATTATGACGTTTATGACAAGCCAGAAAAAGATTTACTACGGTCTTACAGAACATTCTTGGAAACTCTCAACGACATGGAGAACGCTCTAGTAGAAGGCGCTGGAATATCCAAGATTCGGACACTGGCTCGGATTGCTCTGTGCTGGTTTTTGCATCCTGATTTCCAGTTGGAAACTGCGCGTAACTACAATACTTTCGTGGAAGGTTTGATGCACCTGCAGCAAGACAGAACCTCTTTGATAAACTTTGGCAAAGCTTTAAAACACTACAAAAATGGAATTTGTGGATCCGAAATTATCGACCGATCGGTCAAGTTCTGCAAGTTGTACGAGGCCCTATTTGATATTCAGATTTACGCTACAACAATGGAAGATTCTCCTACCGCGAAGATTCTCAACCCGACTTCAAACTACAAAAAGATTCTTGAACTGGAAACCATGCGCCAGATTCAATCCGACATTGCGGCGCTCGAGGTTGGACAAGAGCAACTCGAACAAAGTTTGGCCCAGATGAGAAGCTCAGTGGGGGATCATTTTTACCAGCTGGCAACGTTCGACCAAGACAAAGCTGAGTACGACGTTGGCTTCCTGCTGGACAAGATAGCGGATTTCACCACAAGGATAAACGGTGTTGGTTTAAAAGACAAATTATCGACACTGATTAATCTCGTTGTAGGTTCCAGCGTCGCTGAGATAGCTCAACTAGGTGCGCAGCTAGCAGGAGCAGTGGCCGAGAACTGTAACCCTTTGAAATGGATCGCAGGTGGTGGAGGTGTCCAGGATGTGCTGGATCAGGCTAACGCTTTAGCGGGATCGGCAACTGACGCTGTTAAGTTAGTAAGCATAGGAAGGAACTCTTTTCCCCAGTTGAAGAGAAAAGCGAATGAGTTGACCGCAGCAATGGCTGGTAATGCCGAAATTCATAACAAACTCAATATAACATTCCATCAACTCAAGAACAAAGAAACTATTGACATCGGCATTGTGCAAGCTAACTTCCTAATGGATTACAAAAACTACGATCCGGGATGGTCAGCTGGTGATATAGCAGATTACACCGTATTATTGAAAGGAGTAATCGATGAATTGTGCGGTATCTTATACAGTGGGGAAACCGTAGCTTCAAACGTAGTCCAGGCCATGGGGGCAACGGATTTGGTCTGCCTGAATATTAAAACAGATGCAGAGATTCTCGAAGCCGTTTACAGCGAAATGTATGCCTTCCAGTACGAATTCATGGAAG
Organism: Paragorgia papillata; assembly: GCA_035771165.1. Lineage (NCBI taxonomy): Eukaryota > Metazoa > Cnidaria > Anthozoa > Scleralcyonacea > Coralliidae > Paragorgia > Paragorgia papillata. The sequence continues at coordinate 4,935,727 of JAWNZC010000340.1, read as the reverse complement.
CCATGGCCGTTGCAGTTCGAGCACTTGTTACTAAACACAGTGCCAACAACGTTAGGCATTTTCCAGAGAAAGTTGATGATCCTGAAACCTATCGCTTGTTACTCAAATTCTACGCCTATCGCATTAAACTTCAGTCGAAACTACACACTTTGCTGGCTTTAAAAGATGTTTGCGACGTCGATGAATTTAAAAACGGTGGCATTCCGACTGAACATTGCGTAAAAGCATTTGAAAGCCAATCAAATTCAGCCATTTCTGTGGTAATTGGCTCACCGGTAGATGAGTGTCCGAGTAATGAAGTAAACCAATTTCTTGCGCGTATTCCAGCGAGATTGAACCCCGACAAACACGTTTTGGAACCAGGCGTTTTAGATTTAACAAAGCTCTACGCTGGAGAGCTTACCACATTTCAGATAGAATTTTCTAAATCACGTCCTTGGCTCTACAAATATGTCAGTGACGCTATACCTGTGCACGACGATATAGCGTTGTATTTGAAACGCTTTGAAATCTACCTACCCGATTTGACCACCACGCCTATAAGCCATGATATAGAAATCACAATCAAACAAGATGGCGAAACAAATCTTCTTCAGAGCAGTGTGATAAAGTATGGGTTTTCTACCCCAAAAGTATTTACTCTTCGTTATGGCGAGAACAAACGGAGATGCCCCGGTGGCTTTGACGACAGCCCTTATCCCAAACTTTGTGAACCAGAACCGTCACAGGTTTGTATAGCATCACACGGCGAGGTATCCGAAGGAGAGATGGCACCGCCACTTCATAGCAAATGGTTGATTCAGGCGTCTCTGCCTCGAGATCTGCCAGCGCCCAAGCCAAGCTCTCAGTCGGTGTTCTATCTCAGAGCGAGTCTCTCCATTTGCGAAAAGAACCCAAAGAATATCGACTTGGGCGACCGTCACCGACCAGGACTACCACAAGAAACTTCCCCACGCCGATGCTGTGACGAAGGAGAGTATTTCCACATTGACGCCGACATACCTTCGATCAATTTATGTCGAGAATGCCCTCCAAACTCAACTCCAAAATTGGGAGGATTGTACTGCCATGACAACACTGACGATAGATCCAGTCATCGCCGTAAAAGCAGCATCAAATATCGCCATCTCAAAGATAAGATTTTCGGTCGCAAAAAGGTGAAGGAAGACACAAAAACAAAGAAAACGAAAGGGGAAAAAATGAAGAAATACAAGAAACATTGATTAATCTTTTATTTGCCTAAATAATAATTTAAAAAGTATCGTAATTTAAAATAAATGTGGCAAAAGCATATACTCCGTATGTGTGTGTATGTAGTGTATGAATGAACGAAGAAACGAACGAACAAGCAAACGAAAGATGAATTAATTAATAAAAATAAATAAAAAATAGGTACGCAATGCGTATATGTGTCTGCTGACGTATACTTATAAGTAATAACATGACTTGAGGGAAATTAGCGATTAAATTTCCCACAGCCGAGGGAAGGTTTGTGAACCCTCCCGAGGCAAAGGGAAAATTTAATCGCTAATTTCCCGAAAAGTCATGTTATTAGTTTGTAATATTATGATCGCCGAGGTAAACTTTGAGAATCTTACCGACAGGAAATTTACACGGTTGATCAGAGAAGTTGCATCTAATTTTCCCGTGCATGTTGATGAGGGAAAATATATGCAAGCGGGAAATTTAGAAGAAGACAAAGGATTTCTTTGTCTTCTAATTTTCCCTCATCAACATGTACGGGAAAATTAGAAGACAAAGATAAATTTCCCTCTTGCATTAGCGATGAGGGAAATACGAGGTTTACATTCCCTCGGAGAACAAAAGAATCCGAGGCGATCATGGTATTATGTTAAACATTAGATAGTAAAATGACAATTATTACAATCCATGCTTATGGTCTTCATTAAGGTTCGCAGGGTCATTCCTTTAAGGCGCTCTCAATTCGTCAGAATTTATGCCACAAAAATAAAATAGATATCGTTAGAAAGCTATTAATTTGTAGAATACAATGGTGTCTTTGATTTTGCGATAAACACAAACCAATAATAGTTGGGAAATTTTTTCATAAAACCAGAGGGCTTCACTAGGGGCGACTCAAGTAAAAGGCGTTTTATTTTGTTCAAAATCATTTTATGCACTTTAATTCCGAGATAAATTTCTAGCAAAATGTTGTCAGCGTTTTTTGATATGTTGGGTTGTGCCGATTTTATTGACGACCAAATTCGAAAATTCTGTTTTTCGACCAACATTCGGACAAAATAAGTCTTATAAATAAGTTTTGTGAAAACACCACGTAAAATGTTTATTTGCTAAGCTTTCGGCCTGTTGAGAGCAATAGCAACATTCTGTTGGCTCACGTCATTTATAAACTAAGCAACTGATCAATTAAATCACATAAGAATACAATGGCGTATCACATTAATTTTATTAATTAGAAAACAAATAAAAAATCAAGGATGTTCTCCGAATATGGCACACCATGCACGTGCTGTTTAATGGCTGTTCCTCCTGAGAAATAATATATATATACACTGGTTTACTATAATGTTTATTGATACAATTGTTAATATTAGATAAAAGCGCTAGCGACGATTTGTTTATCTCTGGGAGATGAACAACTAGCGTTGGTTCGATCTGCGAACACTTCAAAGGAAGCCTGGGGTAAGCTGGAAAGCCACTACGAGGTAAAATCATTAGCGAATAAGTTATTTCTGCGTAAGAGGTATTTTACAATGACAATGGCCGAGAACGATACGATGACGAAGCATATTAACAAGTTGAAAGCTTTGGCAGAACAACTTGAGGCTGTAGGCGCTCCAATTTCCGAAGATGATCAAGTTGCAACGTTGTTATGTAGTCTTCCTAATTCGTATAATAATTTAATCATGGCTTTGGAGTCTCGCGCTGAGGATTTAAAACTGGAATTCGTCACTGCAAGATTACTTCATGAAGAACACAAGCGTACAGAAATTTCTCTTCCTGTTGACAATACAGAGAAAGCTCTTCTCACATCGAAAGGTAAACAACACGAAAAGCCTAAAGGTAAGAAGAAAGGGAATTGCTACAATTGTGGGTTACTAGGATACTGGGCTAGAGATTGCCGGAAACCGAAGAAAGTCCAACCTGAAGAAAAGAAAGGAACTCAAGCCAATGCGTCTTGTGTGAGTAAATCTACTGTTACCGTGGAACAACACACTTTATTTTGGAGATCGAAACATGCCAACAACAGTTCGACGTGGTATATAGATTCAGGCGCTTCACAGCACATGTCTCATCAAAAGGATTCAATGGAAGATTATGTCGAATTAGCTACTCCAGAGAAAGTACGCTTAGGAGACAACCGAGTAATAGAAGCACTTGGAAAAGGGTCAGTTTGGTTACAAGTCAAAGTTGGCGAGAATTACAAGCCAGCTAAATGACAAGATGTTTTGTTTGTGCCAGACCTAGCCAAATATCTGTTTTCTGTTAGTGCCATCACCAAGAAAGGACATTATATGGCGTTTGATCAGCAAAGGTGTGTCATCATAGACAGGAATGGAAATCTGGTGGGTTCTGGTAAAGTGAGTGATAACCTCTTTGTTCTTGAAATGAAGGAAAAGTCACATAATGTCAACGCTGCCACCGGAGAGAGCTCAGAACATTTATGGCAGCAAAGATACGGACATTTGGGCTTAAGGAACCTGAGGAAGCTACGAGACGAGAAACTTGTCCAAGGTTTGAAATTCAAGTCTTCAAAAGGATCAACGTTTTGCGATGGTTGTGCAAAGGGCAAGCAAAAAAGGATGCCATTTCCTAACGAACAAGCAACTCGAGCAACCGAAATCCTAGGGATGGTTCATAGCGATGTTTGTGCTCCCCTGCAAACGAAGAGTCATCGTTACTTCGTAACATTCATTGATGATAACTCCAGATTCACAGCCGTCTATTTCATGAAACATAAAGATCAAGTCTATGAGAAATTCAAGGAGTATGAAGCAATGGTTACGAATGTGATTGGAAAGAATATCAAGATCTTGCGTTCAGATAATGGTGGAGAATACACCTCGAAAGTATTTGTTGACTACCTCCGCAAGAAAGGAATCCAGAGGCAGTTAACCATTCCTCGAACACCACAGCAGAATGGAGCCGCCGCCGCCGAGAGAATGAACAGAACCATACAAGAAGCAGCAAGATCAAATGATGCACAATGCAGGACTTGATTATGGGTATTGGGGTGAAGCTGTGGCAACTGTAGTTGTGCTTAGAAATCGTAGTCCAACCGTTGTAGTGGAGAATATGACTCATTACGAGAGTTGCATGGGCAAGAAAGCAGATATTTCGAATTTGAAAGTTTTTGGGTGCAACGCTTACATGCACATCGCCAAAGAAACCAGAAAGAAGTGGGACGCTAAATCAAAGAAATGCATTTCAGTTCATTGGATATAGCCTCGAGAGCAAAGCATATAGACTATGGGATCCTAAAGCAAGAAAAGTGCATTTATCCAGAGATGTCCTGTTTGAGGAGAATAACTTTGACGAACGTGTCAGAGCACCACAGTACACCAAGAGTTTGGAACTTGCACCTGACAACCAAGAACAAGCAATGGAAGAAAAGTTGCCAGAAGAGCCAGAGAAACAACAAAGTGTAATTCGCCAGGATGATGCTGAGGAAAGCAACCAACAAGAAGCTGACAAGCTAGCGACAGAAGATTTGCCAGAGGAGCCAGTAAATGAAGATCAACAAAGTTTAATTACCAATGATGATGCTGAAGAAGAAACTGAAGTACAAGAAACTGACAACCATCGTCAAAAAGAGTCAGAACAATTGCCACGCCGTTCAGAGCTAAGTAGAATGCCACCCTATAGAGATGGTGCAATCACTGGTGATTGGTGGAAACACAATGCTGCATGTAGTAGTACAGAGGGTATTAACTCTTTACAGAGGGTTTCAACCCATACAGAGGGTTTCACAGCATTTCTTAACGGAGAATTACAAGAAGAAATCTACATGACTCAGTTTGAAGGGTATGTTGAGAAAGGCCAAGAACATTTGGTTTGCAAGTTGAACAAAAGCATCTCTGGTCTAAAGCAAGCATCTAGATGTTGGTACAATACAATGGATGAATTTCTCAAGAATTCGGAGTATGTACGGTGCAAGTCCGACCCATGTCTCTACATAAAGCGAGAGGGATACAGTTTCATGTTGGTAGCCTTGTACGTTGATGACTTGTTAATAGCAAGTAACAGCAAGAAGAAGTTGCGCAGAGAGAAAGAAGCTTTGAAGAGCCGATTTGAAATGAAATATCTTGGATAAGTCCATTACTGTCTTGCAATCCAGATCGAACGCAAACGAAACAAGAAGCTCATGCTGCTACATCAAACCAAGTATCTCACAAGCTTACTAAAGGAGTTTGGAATGGAGAATTGCAAACCAGTCTCAACTCCTCTTGATCAAAGCACAAAGTTATTGCCAAATGAGGGAGATCCGATAGAGAAGACCAAGTATGAAGCACTTGTTGGTAGTCTGACATATGGAGTAACTGGTACAAGACCTGACCTTGCACATGCTTTAGGAGTGCATGGTTAGTCAATTCTGTTCTCCAGGACTTGAACATTGGAAAGCAGCAAATCGAATCCTGCGTTACATTAAAGGAACAATGGATTATGGATATAAAATTCGACGGTTCTAAGCTAGATACAGTACGAGTATCTGGATTTGTTGACGCTGATTGGGGTAGTAACTAAAATAGACGGATATATCAGCCGGGGTGATATACAATTATCATCAAATACTATAATATTGTAATATAGTTTACTTTACTCTAATTTACCTATGGGAAATAATTTGTAGTTGCATGATTTAGCAAATACTCCGGATCCAATACGTAAAGCATGATTTAGCAAATACTCCGGATCCAATACGTAAAGGATATAGACTTCTAAAACTCATTAATAATTCATGAGGAAAATTCAAAAGAAATCAATATTTAATCAGTATTTAGAAATCGGAGGAAGATTACGGTCAAAGTTAGCAAACTTTGAGGTCGATTTTCTCTTAAAATATTGATCCGTTTGAGAAGCTATATCCAACACTCGTCAGTGTTCATCCTCCGATGTCTAAATACAGCCAAACTGGTTACAAAAACTCGGCTTCGCCTCGTATTTTCAACCCGCTTGGCTGTATTTAGAAATCGGAGGAAGAACACTGACTCGTGTTGGATATATTACTTAGAAACCACAAGACACGTAAACGGACATGAGTTGGCTGAGATGTGGTAGTTGGTGGTTTGATAAGAGACTTTAAAACTACTGAATCATTCTAAGTTACGTAGAGGAAATTAGTCACAGTTTCACAATATCTTCCTCTACCAAGTATTATAAAAGCTTGAGTACAACTAAGCGAGTCATGCATTATTCATAAGGCATCAAGAGAAGTGCCTGAATAGCATCACGCAATCTACCAGAAAGAAATGGATCATCGTTGGTAAAATAAGTCAAGAAGAAATCGTTGAAGACTCACAGAATTGCGCTCAGGCAGAGATTGAGAGATGAGTTTGAACTGTTAAGAATTAATTACCTATTTGTTAAAGTTTTACATAGTGTAGTTGAAGTAAATAAATAGTTTTAAGAAAGTAACTGGTTCACACTGTTTTTTGTTGCGAGTAAACTAGAATCAAAATATTTTAAGTCGGGACGCTCGTAACACTATTTTCTTTGTGGTGGAAATAGATCCCCCCCCCCCCCCCCCATCCACCGTCCAAAGGGATGCCGCCTCATTAATATTCAGCATGACTCACGCATGACTCACGCGTGACGAACACCTGTGACATGATTGGGCAAGATTGGGATAGTTTAGTCGCATGAAGCTATATAAGCTCGGTGATTTCGTATAGTTGCTACTTTTCCTAAAGTGTTTTACTTGTGGAGTTTAATGTCTGTGATATAGCATTTTCTTGGGAGATATTTTCGAAGATATTTTTGTCTGATTGAAGGTAAGCTATTTTCGTGTATAATTTATATAGGTTTATTATGCTCAAAAGGGAGAAAAAGCGGGTTAGGCGAATGCGAAAATGTATACATTTTTAGTGCAAAACATGGAAACGATGCAAAGTCCATTGGAGCAAGAAATATAATTAGGATTGAAAAGGGAGAAAAAGCGGGTTAGGCGACTGTTTATAAGTGAAGAAATCGTGAGAAGATATAGAATGAGGAATCACTTTGAGAAGCCGTATATAAGAAGAACGTAAGATAGTGCGAGGAATCAATTCGAAAAGCCGTGAGCTAAGGGGTTTAAAACGTAATTAACACTGGCACATAGCAACGTAAAACTTGTATGTGAATATTATATTAGATATTTGGTTCGCTTTTGTGGTGTTTATACGTTTAAGAACTGTGCAAAGTTCATCAAGTTTCGCTTTGGATGATAACTCTTAGCGAGTTGTTAGTCTAAATATATTTAATTGTCGGAGTCTACTTCGGAATATTACAGAGCTTGGTTAAATAATTCGATGCTATGGTTTGGTAGCTCATAAAAAAAAAATATCAGATCCTTACGTGTAGAACATAAAGGAGAAAAGCCATTAGAAACTCATTAAATGTCACTAATGAGCAAAACACCACGGATTTGCATATATGGTAGAATATTTCATTGTTTTGGTGGGTTAAAGGAGGATAATAAGGGGCATGAGGAGGTATTCATGGGTGGGCATGTTTGGGCGCGAGAAGGTCATTAGCAGTTTTACCATAGCGAAACCGCGTTGCCGGCTCTGAGCGGCTCCGAGCGGCTCCGAGCCCTCGGCTCTTGGCTCCGAGCGAGTCCGAGCCCTCGGCTCTTGGCTCCGAGCGGTTACGAACCCTTGCCTCTGGCTCCGAGCCCTTGCCTCTTGGCTCCGAGCCCTCGGCTCTTGGCTCCGAGCCATCCGCTCTGGGCTCCGAGCACTTGCCTTTTGGTTCCGAGCCGTCGGCTCTTGGCTCCAAGCCCTCCACTCTGGCCTCCTAGCGGCTACGAGCCCCAACCTCTTGGCTCCGAGAGGCTCCGGCTTTTCTTTATCTTCCTTTTATCTTCCTTATCTTCCCCTAATCTTCCTTTTATCTTTCTTATCTTCCTCTTATCTTACTTATCTTCCCCTTATCTTTCTTTTATCTTCCTTTATCTTCCCCTTATCTTCTTTTTATCTTCCTTTTATCTTCCTTTTATCTTCCTTTATCGTCCCCTTATCTTCCCCTTATCTTCCTTTATCTTCCTTTATCTTCCCCTTTTCGTCCTTATCTTCCTTTATCTTCCCCTTATCTTTCTTATCTTCCTTTATCTTCCCCTTATCTTCCTTTTATGTTCCTTTATCTTCACCTTATCTTCCTTGAGGGGTCTGGGACTACAAATTAGCGAAATAAGGCCGATAAGAGAAAGATAAAGGAAGATAAAAGAAAAATAAGGAAGCTAAAAAGAAGATAAAAGGAAGATAAGAGGAAGAAAAAAGGAAGATAAGGTGAAGATAAGGAAGATAAAAGGAAGATAAGGGGAAGATAAAGAAGATAAGAGGAAGATAAGAGGAAGATAAGGGGAAGAAGATAAGGGGACGATAAAGGAAGATAAAAGGAAGATAAGGGGAAGATAAGAGGAAGATAAGGGGAAGATAAGGAAGATAAAAGGAAGCTAAGGGGAAGATAAAGGAAGATAAGTAAGATAAGAGGAAGATAAGAAAGATAAAAGGAAAATAAAAGGAAGATAAGGAAGATAAAAGGAAGATAAAGAGAAGCCGGAGCCGCTCGGAGCCTCTCGGAGCCAAGAGCTTGGGGCTCGTAGCCGCTCGGAGTCCAGAGCGGAGGGCTCGGAGCCAAGAGGCAAGGGCTCGGAGCCCAGAGGCAAGGGTCCGGAGCCGCTCGGAGCCAGGAGCCGAGGGCTCGGAGTCGCTCGGAGCCAAGAGCCGAGGGCTTGGAGCCCCTCAGAGCCGGCAACGCGGTTTCGCTATGGCAACACTGCTAATGACCCATAGGCATTCGCCTAACCCGCTTTTCCTCCCATTTAAACGTGAAAATTCTGAGCGAAATGTGGGAATATATGTCTAAAAAACTTACCAACCGCATGTGAGAGCATTAAAAAATAATGCGCATGCTCACAGTACACTACAGTATGACGTTAGTTGGGCATGCCCGTTCCTGCCCACAGTAAGTACCTTGTTGCTAGGATACAAAATCAACACAGCTGACATGAATAAATTAACATATAACTTTAAAATGCTTACGTCAGCGGTGGTGCAAAGAGCACCACCGGCACCACCGGACTCAGAACCCCCCTTCCCTATACTACTGGTGGAATTATCAGCTGGGCTAGTAAACGACAAAGTACCGTGGCTTTATCTTCAACAGTAGCCGAATATATTGCAGCATCCCTTGCATGTCAAGAAGCAGTGTGGTTACGTGCATTACTTCATGATCTCAACTTTGTTCAAGAAGAAAGTACAATCATCAAAGAGGACAACCAAGGAGCAATAGCCTCATCCAAGAATCTAACGTATCATTCCAGAACGAAGCAGATCGACATCAAGCATCGTTTCATTCGTGAAAAGGTCGACAATTCCGAAATCACCTTGGAACATTGTCCTACAGACGAGATGGTAGCAGACCTATTAACTAAAGCATTAGGAAAGACTTTATTTCAACGTTTCAGTTCAAATGTGAAATTCTCAAAATTAATCTGCAAAATTTCGAGATTTTCACCCATTTGGTGCCCGATTTATCCGTATCCGTGGAATTTTAGATTTGCGCTATGCCGCGGATTCGCGGTACAACAAATATGGCAAAGCAACGAAAAATTTCGGTGGCCAAACGGTTCCTACAAGAAGAAGTCGAAGAAGGCTGGCGAGTCATAGCTCAAGATAGATAACAGCATCTTTTTCAGCACTGCCCCTGATCATCAGTGAAAAATTGAAAAAAAGTTGCAAAATAGCTCTTAATTTCTTGTCTATTTGATTTAATATTTTACAAAATTGATTTAACTTCGATCAAAATTGACTTGACTTTGATCAGAATTAGTTTAAACGACATACGAAATTGATTTCAGTTATACGAAATTGATTTGACATCATGACATACAAAATTGATTTGACGTCATACAAACGTGATTTGACATCAAATGATTTTGATCTGACATCTTCTGAATTTGATCGACTTCTTTACATTTTGGTTTGTCTTCTTGTAATTTTGATTTGATTTTCGATATCTTATTTATTTGTTTGCCGTGATGACAGTCTCAGGTGAGAATATAACATCTAGTAAGATTCATTTTGAATTCTGAATAGTGTAGGCATGTTTGTTCTTATTAAACCAATGTGACTAGTATATACAGGGGTGGCGTTAGAGGGGGTGGCAAGGGGGGTGGCAAGGGGGGTGGCAAGAGGGGGTGGCAAGGGGTGTGTGTGTGGCTACAGCCTCCCTGTTGGGGAACCCTAGCACCCCTATAGGGGAAAATTTACCGATGTATTGGGGAATGATCTGGAAGAAAAATCGTATTTTTATCAATTGAGAAAGAACTTTTAACTGATTAAGCCAGACAAGTCGGTAATTATTGCTTTAATAGGGAAATAAATCTTCTGTGAAAACACAGAATAAGGTATATGTTGTGTAGAAGTCAACAGTGATAATTACAACACACAAAATTTCATTTTCTTTCTTCAAAATTAGACAAAAATGGCAAAAGTTAATCAACCACACTTAGTATTTCCCTTTATTGACACCTGGGAAAAAAAATGCTGTAGCTTGTCGGTTATTGTGATAATTTCACGCTGAGAAAATGGGGAAAAGCCATTCTAGGCGTTCAAGTTTTGAAACGAATGTCAGGGTCATTGAACTCTAAGTAAACTGAAACGCTAACTCCATAAGTCAGGCCCTATGAATGGATGAAGCCAAAAATCTTTAAATGTTAGTTTTTCTGAGTTTTAAGCTGAAATACTTAACGCTGAACGTTGGGCTGTATATGAAACTGAAGCTATTGAAAAATGCTATGTGGTATAGAAACTTCAAGACTTTAGCTAAAAGGGAAATAATTAAAAAATATGAAAACAACTGCCATTTTGCTTGCCGTAGGTTACAAGAGTATTTCAGCTCAAAACTCAGAAAAACTACAACAAGTTTCTTAGTGTTATTTCCCAGGAAAATATGGTCGAACATTTACTACATTTTACAAAGTTTAAAATAACAAGGAAACTTATACTATACATCAAATTGAAGCCAATGCTATTTCTAAAAACATACGTATAAAACAATGTATTTCAATCCGTTGTTTTGGAGTAATTTGTTATTGTCCCAAACAAAATATATGGCAGGATGAAAATTAAGTAACTTGAAGCACGAGAGCTACCTGCAAAGGGACTGGCACTGGCTTCAAAATCCCCCCCTGAGTTATCGTTCCAGTCTTCTTATATATAGTTCAATGGCCAGGGTATTCCTGGTAAATCGGGTGTCAATTAAGATCCCTGTGCACATACTTTGCACTAATTAAGCATGGCTTCTAATACAGCCCCTTGTCTCTACTGTTGAATACAGCAAATTGTCTATATAATTGCTACCTCTAGTTTCATATTCTAAACCTGTACAGTCAAACCACCCTGAGTAACCACTTCTATACTAGTACTCTCATTAACTGGTTATATAAAACACTAACGTTATGCTTTATCTCTAAAATTTCCTTAACGTGTTTGTGGAGTAAAAATTTCAGATATAGCAAATTTAAAGCTCATAATCAAAATTTTTTGAGATATTAGGTGACAAAGTTGGCTTCCAAATGTTACAAAATAAGGAAAGACTGGGATTGAATATATAGGCCAGATGACGTATGCTGTTGGATTGGTAATATACTAAAATCCATTGTTGTTCGGCATAGTTGTCCAATTGCACACATCATGATCAAGCACCCCCCTAACTGAGTGATCAATTTCTCCAAATATGAATAAGCCTTACAAAAATGTACAAAACTAATGTTTACATCTCTATTTACAAAAAATATAGTGATACCTTATTCAAGATTGTAAGCTTTTCTTGCTTCCTCTTCATTACTTGTACTTGAAATGAAATTTTTTTAGCAGAAATAGAAGAAATCTGAAGACAAATCCTCACTGAATCGGCCATGTTGCTCCTTACTTTATGTAATTGGAACTTACCAAATGCGCATTACGGACTGTTATTCACCTTTAAAGCTTAAAAACCATGCAGCAAATTTGCTCGAAATTTTCAGTAAATGCTCCTGTCATACTGGATGATCTGATCAAAACCGCTTGAAGGTTTGTAGATGGATGAATAGATATATCAATGGATGGATGTATAAATAAATGGAATGTAATTAAATAGAATGGATGGATAGATTGATTCACTGATTTACTAATTGATTGATTGATTGATTGATTGTATCTTGATTATATATATATATTTTATAGAAAAGCATGAGAAACACTTTGGTTGTTGTCTTTGTTTTAATTGTTCTCGTGTCAATGATTTATGCACGTGTTCCAGTTAGGAGACCATTATATTTGACCAGAACGAAGAAGAACCACAGAAGAAAATACATAGTGAAGGACTACTTTTTGGCCCGAGTGATGAAAAACCACAAGAGAAAATACATAGTGAAGGACTCCTTTTTGGCCTGAATGATGAAAAACCACAAGAGAAAATACATAGTGAAGGACTACTTTTTGGTCGGAACGATGAAGAAGCACAACAATATGCTCGTGTCCGAAAAGGTAATTGCAAACTTTATATACGGTAATAATAGCATGGTTAGAGTGCAATTTTGAAAAAAAGATACATGCACGAGTGAGCTTTTTAACTGACGAAAAAAATAGGCCTTTACAAAATGCATGTTTTGCCAAGTTGCACAAAAAAACACACGGTATTATTAGTAGAAACTCACTAGTATACTAATGCATTCTGATTGGCTACTCTACTCAGTATCTATACTATTCACTCTTAGTATAATTTCATGGTGGAAAAGAGGCTTTCCAGCTTTCTGATTGGTCCGCTCAGCGGTGAATCTGAGATGATAGTCACCGCCCAGCGCGGTGACTATTGCATCACAAGAAATTGTACTTCAAAAGTAGTTTTGGAAAAGAGACTGGTACTTATTCAACACTGCACTGACTTTACTCGTTTCGGTCTCCCCCTCGGAGTTATCAGTTTGAAGTATGAGATTTTAGAATTTGTTGATTCATTGAACTGGGTTTTTTTTTCAAAATGGGGTCTGTAGTTTTTGAGACAAACAAAAGAGCCTAATACTGAAAACATTTATCACCGAGATGTTGTACATATCAAATATCGTAAAAACAATACTTTATAAAGGTAAGGGAGTATATTTTCTATAATTCTTCGTAAATTTGAACGAATTGTTCCCCACTTTTTCAAATCTGGGCCGCCATCTTTGTATATTTTATGCCAGATTCACAATCAGGAAAAGCCTGGGTACGAGGCTCAAGGACGACACGCTCTAGCAAGTAATCCCACAGAATACACTGATTGACAACTTAGAAGAGAAACACATTTAAATTAACATTTGCTAGTGCTATCGCCCGATTTTTAAAATTTTTATAGTACAGTATACATTACTCTTGTAGACTAAACATCTATTTCCACCCAAACGCAGCCAATGGGCATTATAAGATTATAAGTGATAGAATAAGTATACTGATAATATTTGTAATTGCTTGATTATAATAATAATTTTGCTACACCATGATAGATAGTTCTAAATTTCATTATTCTATTTCAGCTCTCCATTTTTGCTTATATAACTAGAAATATAATACATAAAAGCAACAACCCACGTCGGCTTTAACGTGGTATTTTTGTACACATCCCCCCCCCCCCCCCCCCCCCCCCATGTTAAAATAATTATATAACAGTGGTTGAAGAAAGAAGAGTCGAAGCAAACTTAGATTTAATAAGCTCAGGTAGTCTGGTTGTAAAACATTTTGTTTACTCGAGGTTTCGAAAGGGTTTTTTAGCAAGCCTTTACATTGCTTTCCATGTCCATGTTTTGATTATAAAAAAAACGTCAGATACGTTATAACGCAACAACCCACCCGCCAGCTTTTCACTCACATCATTATAAGTAAGATTACTTATGGTCTATCAATCTTCCAAGTTAATTTTTAAATGGTTTCCATGCATGTTGTTTATTACAACGACAGAACTGAAGCAACGTAATCTGAAAATTAAAAACAATATATAATATAAATGAAAACAAACCACGCAGTATAACTGGACTGGCGCGCGAGATGAACCAAAATGCAGATTTTGATTTGAAAATAACTAAAAATAATCATCCTTCCCAGAGGGTTGTGGTTAGCTTTAGGTCCACCGGGGGATTGTGGTTGGGTTTCCGGTTTCCGGGGGGTTATGGTTAGGTTTAGGGTCAGGTTTAAAGGTTGGGGTCAGGGTGGGGGTGGGGGTTGGGAATTAGTTCTTTAAAATTCACGATTATTGTTAATTCTTGGCCATTTCACAATTAACGATAATCATGAATTCTAGGTGAGAGGATATGCGGTACCATACTCCTAATAAATAAACTCGATGCGATATTTGGCCCGTCTTGTAAACTCGCGTATAAGGGACTTTACGCCGATCGGGATTAGCACCCTTTCCCCGGGCTCTGGGACTAAAAATTTTAGAAGTAAATTATTGCTTTTGTTTCTTCTTCACTGTTTTTATCTTTAAAAAAACTCGCTTACTTTTAACTACGACTATCGTATGTCTGTTGTAGTCGTAGGACGAATTTTAATTCCATGCATTCTTGCTGAATTTTGAGCAAAGATATTCAGGAAAACAATTTGCCAACACCCGATCCAAGAAATAATACGTTTCGAGATAAAACATTAAAAAATATCAGATTGACTGGACCGATTCACGCGACTTTATCTCTTATACATGTACATTGAAATGCGCGCGGGTAGGAATAGGAGTGAGACGAGGATTAAAGGCGCCTTTTCCTTTGCCCTTTCCGGCCCAGCTTACGATAAACAAAATAACATGGCACGACAAATCGCTTTTGAATTAAGTCTTGGTAATTTGTTCGCGTTAAGCCCGGTATACACGTGCGATTTTTTTCTCGCGCCGGCAACGCAACGGGTCAAATTTCATTGCGTTTCCGGCGCGAGAGAAGAAATTATGGAAGCCCAGGCGGTTCACGTATATATATATATATATAGTTCAATCTACAGACACGGTGTTTCGCTGTACTACAGCTCATCAGTGTTGCTTGGAACAATCTGAATGAATTTATATATATATATATACGTATATATATATATATATATATATATATATATAATCACTTCGGTTGTTGAGCACATACTGATGAGCTGGAGCACATACTGATAAGCTACACTGATGAGCTGTTGTACAGCGAAACACCGTGTCTGTAGATTGAACTATGTACGCTCCTTTACTTCGGTGTTGTTGAGCACTCTGTGAAGTTGCCGTGGGTACCTATTAGCGATAATGCAACGCTCACTACCCTTTGGAAGTTTGAGCACTCTGGGCCCATGCGCACTTCACGCTATCTGAATGTATTTCACCGATGCTGTCCCACATGCGGTTGTCACCGACGATCGCATGTGTATAAGTAATTGATGAAGTTCATTCAGATTGTTCCAAGCTACACTGATGAGCTGTTGTACAGCGAAACACCGTGTCTGTAGATTGAACTATGTACGCTCCTTCACTTCGGTGTTGTTGAGCACTCTGCGAAGTTGCCGTGGGTACCTATTAGCGATAATGCAACGCTCACTACCCTTGTGGAAGTTTGAGCACTCTGGGCCCATGCGCACTTCACGCTATCTGAATGTATTTCACCGATGCTGTCCCACATGCGGTTGTCACCGACGATCGCATGTGTATAAGTAATTGATGACATTCATTCAGATTGTTCCAAGCTACACTGATGAGCTGTTGTACAGCGAAACACCGTGTCTGTAGATTGAACTATGTACGCTCCTTCACTTCGGTGTTGTTGAGCACTCTGCGAAGTTGCCGTGGGTACCTATTAGCGATAATGCAACGCTCACTACCCTTGTGGAAGTTTGAGCACTCTGGGCCCATGCGCACTTCACGCTATCTGAATGTATTTCACCGATGCTGTCCCACATGCGGTTGTCACCGACGATCGCATGTGTATAAGTAATTGATGACATTCATTCAGATTGTTCCAAGCTACACTGATGAGCTGTTGTACAGCGAAACACCGTGTCTGTAGATTGAACTATGTACGCTCCTTCACTTCGGTGTTGTTGAGCACTCTGCGAAGTTGCCGTGGGTACCTATTAGCGATAATGCAACGCTCACTACCCTTGTGGAAGTTTGAGCACTCTGGGCCCATGCGCACTTCACGCTATCTGAATGTATTTCACCGATGCTGTCCCACATGCGGTTGTCACCGACGATCGCATGTGTATAAGTAATTGATGACATTCATTCAGATTGTTCCAAGCTACACTGATGAGCTGTTGTACAGCGAAACACCGTGTCTGTAGATTGAACTATATATATATATATATATATATATATAAGTGAGTTATGGTTCACGAAATGTTAGAGAGTGCTCAATACCATATAGATAGAGCAAAATACAAAGTATAAAGTATAGTTTTACCTTAAAGTCTTCGCTACCAGAGGTTTCACCCTAAACGGGATCATCAGGCGATATATATATATATATATATATAATCACTTCGGTGTTGTTGAGCACTCTGCGAAGTTGCCGTGGGTACCTATTAGCGATAAGGCAATGCTCACTACCCTTGTGGAAGTTTGAGCACTCTGGGCCCATGCGCACTTCACGCTATCTGAATGTATTTCACCGATGCTGTCCCACATGCGGTTGTCACCGACGATCGCATGTGTATAAGTAATTGATGAAATTCATTCAGATTGTTCCAAGCTACACTGATGAGCTGTTGTACAGCGAAACACTATGTCTGTAGATTGAACTATATATATATATATAGGATATATTTAGGGTGAAACATCTGGTAGGGAAGACTTTAAGGTAGAACTATACTTCATACTTTGTATATATATATATATATATATATATATATATATATATATATATATATATATATAAATATATATATATATATATATATATACCAATAAGTGTTTGTAACAGAAAGGCGTAAGTTTCTAGAGCGCTCAATACCATGATAGGTATAAAGCGAAAAATAATTAAGATTTAATGCTGTGTCGCTACTCCGAGTTTCACGCTTTCGCGATCTTCAGGCAACTGACAGATTAGGGTCTGCTATTCATTATATACATTGGCTACGTCATTAATTAAGTTGGTGTTTAGTTACGTGTCGACACTTCGAAAATAATTCAGATCGTTTGTTCAAAAAGTTTTTCTTTTTTGCCTTCATCAATAAAAGTTTTTCTTCCAGACATAAATTGCATCGTTTTGATCCTGCCTTGTATGTCTCTACGTGCTTTATTACAGACCACTTGATGTGGTGGTCTCGGTTTCCAATCTTCAATTTCCAGAGACGAAATTCACAAAGACGAAACCGACGACGAAACGTAATATGGTACAACCCACCTTATAGTAGAAACGTTAGAACGAACATAGAACCAGACTTTTTACAACTCATCGACAAACACCTTCCACCTTCACATAAACTACACAAAATATTTAACCGCCACATTGTACGCGTCAGCTATAGCTGCACGTTTTGAACAAACGATCTGAATTATTTTCGAAGCGTCGACACGTAACTAAACACAAACTTAATTAATGACGTAGCCAATGTATATAATGAATAGCAGAACCTAATCTGTCAGTTGCCTGAAGATCGCGAAAGCGTGAAACTCGGAGTAGCGACACAGCATTAAATCTTAATTATATATATATATATATATATATGTAATATTTATAAACCGCGCAGGAGGGCTTTATCGGATATAAAACACGAGGCGATAGCCGAGTCTTTTAGAGCCGATAAAGCCCGTACTGCAAGGTTTTTAAATGACTTCTAAAAAGAATCACTTCATACGTTCATTGGCCTAGTAATTTTGAAAATTAAGCTTATCCCAGCCGTTAAAAACCAGCGAGAAACTTAGAGCGAGTTTATATCACATATATAGATCCGATACGCTCACGATTTTTCTTTGTGTTTTCCTCATGAATTATTAATGAATTTTAGAAATATATATATATAGTGTTAAATAAAGTCGCGTTGCACTAAATACTCCAAATTTTTGAAATTACGTGATCACGTACTTTTGCATACAAAGGTTCCTTGTCAATCTCGCTCCCAGAGCCCGCGATCCTTACGAGATTGCATGGGCCCTTGTTTGACCCGTCATTTTGAAGGCAAGAAGAGAAGGTCCTGGGTTTGACCAAAATTGACTTTGGTAATCTACGCCTATATATGTAGAGTGTTGCCTTCTTGGTCAGTCAATCATTCGAAGCTGGTAGAGCAAGTTGCTGTCATTAACAATAAAGAAGCAAAGACTCATTACGGTGTAATCAACTAAGGTACATGACTTGAGTTATATTCGTAAGTATATTGTAGGTTCGAAACTTTTTGTATAAAGTACATAGAGCATTGTAGCAATAATAGCAAAATTAACAGAACGAGTAGCTTATATATAGGTTTACATATCATCCTACGGAAGGTATAGTGAAATTATGTTGTGTACAATACTATATTTTTGTTTATATGCATTTAAGTTGTAGTTTAGATGTTTTTGATAAGAAAAAAGTTATCTTTGCTCAATACATTTGTAATGGAATGGATATTAGAAACTTAAAAGAGTTTTTGCCAAGAAATTGACAAGATATCAGGCAAGAAGATTTGGATAGATATAGTTACTGCGTGGAAGTATATACAATCACATGCATGAGCATTCGGCATACTGCTTATACATACAACATATTATATTTGGGTTTTATTGAAGAGTCACATAGATTCTAATTTTTTACATATCATTAATGATTAGTCGGTATATGTGCGTGACTGTGTAAAAATTGGCCAACAATCACGTATTTCGATCTATATTTGTCGAGCAGCTAAATGATTTTGATCAAAATAACTTGTTTTAAATGTATGTAAAAGTAAAATAAGCGTTTTTTAATTGTGGTCAGTTTGTTAAGCGATGTATAGAGAAGCGATAAAAAAATCATCCATGTCTCGCTCCACTAATTTGAGTAGTATTATATACCATTATCTTCAAAGAAACAAATTGTCAGCATGCCAAATTTAGAATCGAATAGGCTTGGTTACAACAGGTGTTTGCAGCGATTGATGAATCGCAAAGTTACATTGTCTAAAACATAGTAGCTTAGTTTTGTTTCGAATGGTCGATAATATGTTGTTTGACTTTGTGATTCCTGTCATGGACTTAATTTTTGAGATTTTCTACTCACAAAGCGAGACCCACGCTTGCATTTAAATTCGTAAATATCAAAATATGTATTAGATATTTCTTCACAAACAAAATACTAAAAATGTAATAAAATATAAAATACATGAAGTAGTGTTGTTCCTTGTTGTATTCCAATCTCATACTTGTAAATTGTAGGAGCTTTAATTCGCTGGCTAGCTTGCGGTATAAATGCCTGTTGACTCTTGCATGCTTTGTAAATTACAACTGAACAGTAGACTACAGACACAGCTGAGACACGAATTTGCTACCGCCGATATTCCATGACCGATTAGAAACGAATTAATACTTCAATCTGTTCCAAAATCACCATATTCGCAAAGATTAATTTAATAATCCTGCCCGATCCGGAAATCCAGTTCAAATGTGAAATTCTCAAAATTAATCTGCAAAATTTCGACGATTTTCACCAATTCGGTGCCCGATTTATCCGTATGGAACAAAGTTCATGCAAATTAAAACGGTCATAAGACTCATAACGTGCCGTAGAATTTTACATTTGCGCTATGCCGCGGACTCGCAGTACAACAAATATGGCAAAGCAACGAAAAATTTCGGCGGCCAAACGGTTCCTACAAGAAGAACTCGAAGGCTGGCGAGTCATAGCTCAAGATATATAACAGCATCTTATTCAGCACTGCACCTGATCATCAGATCATCATTAGATCTTAATTTCTTGTCTATTTGATTTAATATTTTACAAAATTGATTTAACTTCGATCAAAATTGACTTGACTTTGATCAAAATTAGTTTGACGCCATACGAAATTGATTTGACGTCATACGAAATTGATTTGACATCATACAAAATTGATTTGACGTCATACAAACGTGATTTGACATCAAATGATTTTGATTTGACATCTTCTGAATTTGATTGACTTGTTTACATTTTGGTAATTTGGTTTGTCTTCTTGTAATTTTGATTTGATTTTCCCTATCTTATTTATTTGTTTGCCGTGATGACAGTCTCAGGTGAGAATATAACATCTAGTAAGATTAATTTTGATTTCTGAATAGTGTAGGCATGTTGGTTTTTATTAAACCAATGTGACTAGTATATACAGGGGTGGCGTTAGAGGGGGCAAGGGGGGGGGGGGGGGGGTGTGTGGCTACAGCCCCTGTGTCAGGGTAATCCTGGTAATTCGCGTGTCAAATCAGACCCCTGTGCACATATACTTTGCACTAAAGCATGGCATCCAATACATCCCCTTGCTTCTACTGTTGAATACAGCAAATTGTCTATATAATTGCTACCTCTAGACAGTTTCGTATTCTAAACCTGTACAGTTAAACCTCCCTGTGTAACCACTTCTATACTAGTACTCTTGTTAACTGGTAATATAAAAGCAACCAGTCAAGTAAATTTAATAACATTTGCAACATACCTACCTACACACTTTATTTACACACGGTAAAATTTTCAGAGATAAACAATAAGATAATACACACTACATATGCACTAACGTTATGCTTTATCTTTAAAATTTCCTTAACGTTTTTGTGAAGTAAAAATTTCAGATTTTGCAAATTTAAAGCTCATAATCAATATGGTGACAAAGTTGCCTTCCAAATGTTACAAAATAAGGAAAGACTGGGACTGAATATATAGGCCAGATGACGTATGCTGTTGGATTGGTAATACTAAAATCCATTGTTGTTCGGCATAGTTGTCCAATATTGCACACGTCATGATCAAGCACCCCCCTAACTGAGTGATCAATTTCTCCAAATATGAATAAGCCTTTGCAAACTTTGAGAGTTTAAAGGTGAATAACAGTCCGTACGGTGCATGTACAAAACTAATGTTTACATCTCTATTTACAAAAAAATATTGTGATATACGTACCTTATTCAAGATTGTAAGCTTTTCTTGCTTCCTCTTGATTACTTGTACTTGAAATGAAACATTTTTAGCAGAAATAGAAGAAATCCGAAGACATATCCTCACCGAATCGGCCATGTTGCTCCTTACTTTCTGTAATTGGAACTTACCAAATGCGCATGGTACGATCTGTTATTCACCTTTAAAGCTTAAAAACCATGCAGCAAATTTGCTCGAAATTTTCAGTAAATGCTCCTGTCATACTGCATGATCTGTTCAAATCCGCTTGAAGGTTTGTAGATGGATGAATAGATAGATCAATGGATGGATGTATAAATAAATGGAATGTAATACAGGGTTCGAAATAACGTTCAGAAAATATGCCTAATTTTGTAGGCTGTTTTTTGTAGGTCAAAATTTTTCCCGGCTGTTCAGTTATGCGTTCTCGTTGGTCACGTTCGTTCATCTTCGCAATGGCGCCATTAGTCTGACCCTTGTTTACAGTGCAATCTGGCTAAGCAAATACTGATTTATTTTACGATCATATCATATTTACAAATCAAAACAAATAACCATAATTTTGATCTTGGCAAAAGCAATTTCGACCCTAACCCAAAGTTGAATTATATTTTGAGCAGCCGGCTGCTATTTCGAACCCTTTTTGTAATATAATGGATGGATAGATTGATTCACTGATTGACTAATTGATTGATTGATTTATTGATTGATTGATTGACTGATTGAAGACTGTATCTTGATTATATATATTTTATAAATATAGGAAAACATGAGAAACACTTTGGCTGTTGTCTTTGTTTTAATCGTTCTGGTGTCAACGATTTATGCACGTGTTCCAGTAAACCATAAAATATCAAGGAATTGGGTACCTAGGAGACCTTTTGGCCAGAACGAAGAGGAACCACAACTTTTTGGTCTGAACGATGAAAAACCACAACAATATGCTCGTGTCCGAAAAGGTAATTGCAAACTTTATATAAGGTAATAGCATGGTTAGATTGCAATTTTGAAAAAAAGACACATGCACGAGCGAGCTTTTCAACTGACGATAAAAATAGACCTTTACAAAATGCATGTTTTGCCAAGTTGCACAAAAAAAACATGGTATTATTAGTAGAAACTCACTAGTATACTAATGCAAATGCTGCAATCTGATTGGCTACTCTACTCAATATCTTACTATCACTCATAGAAATTTCGAACTCATAAAAGACGTTCAAGTCAACTGTACTTACATGTACAACATTACAATGCTTTTTTTGTTCGGCGGTCCACACCAATACTTGAAAAAAGTTTACTCAAAGCACTAACAATCTTCTAGTCTTATTTCAAGTGCTTTACTTGACATATTAAAGAGTAATTAGTTTAAAATTTGAACGAATTGTTCCCCACTTTTTCAAATCTTGGCCGCCATCTTTGTATATTTTATGCCAGATTCACAATCAGGAAAAGCCTGGGTACGAGGTTAGTAAATACCATCCGTCAAAATCCGCAGTACCCAATGCTTCCCAAAGCCACCCCCCACCCCCAAAACTTCTGTTTAAATTTTTATTGTTTTTAAATTGGCTCAATGGCTCCAAAAATTTGCACTGTATTTTCTTTTTTCTGCACTGCATTTTCTTAAAACTGCTCTCTTCTTAGTCAATCAAAACTAAGACATTTTTTCATGCACATTTTTAATTACTAAATTTTCTACGGGATTTAAAAAACTTTGTTACATAAATGCAAATACAGAAAATGAAGAATAGTACTAGCTATCAGTTATAAATTGTATATTGAAACTATGAGATGGATTTGCTAACAAATGTTCAACACAATCTCGTGCAAATTCTCTAGTTTTCTTGGGTATATTATTATATAGTCATGTCAAATCCCTAATAAAACAACTGGTGTCATAAGAAAGTTAAACAAGTGAATTCAAATTACAAAATCGTACACACAGAGCACCTTAAATCCTTAATCGATTATACATAGACCACTAACATTTATTCCCTTAGTGGAGAACAAATCTTTTAAACAATGAAATTTTGATGAATAATTCGCTTTGTTAAAAGTCGGGACATTTTATCGTCATCTACAAAAGCATGGGCGTAGGAAGCAGAGGGCTGAGTCACCCTAAAAATTCGACGCCAAAGCACGAGTTTTCTGCTGCCAGTTAGCACAGACGTATGGTGCAGAGGAATATCCGACTTCAAAATGCAGGAAATCGCGTTTCAGAGAGTGAGAAAATCAAAGATTTTCCAGGGGGAAATGCCCCCGGACCCCTAGAGGGTTCTGGCGCCTTCCGCGCTCGACAAGCCCCCCTAACCTGAAACATCTTCCTACGCCCTGTACAAAAGGTCTATATGTAATTTGTCGTAATATATCAACATTCCCCTGAAATGAATACGACAATTACTGATTACGTGATTGACGGAACGCAGTGAGTCAAACTAGTGCATCTCAGCTCATGACATAGCAGATATGGTTTACAACCAGTAACCGCCAAAATCTGTAAGGAGCCATCTTGGAAAGAATTTATACAGGCCAGGATTTACAGGCCTAAATGCAGGCCAATTTGAAATTGTGGACCGTTTATAGGAAAAATTTCGGGAAAATTCTACAATTGTCAAACTGAATATTTTTTGTTATTTTTTCCCGTTCATTTCTTAAAACGTGGGCCTATGGGCTATAGCCTGTAAAACCTATCAGTAATTAAGATAAAATATGCCCATTACTAACACATTCCATTTCTTACCTTTATGTTTACTTTGGATTTTCAGGGTGGCCGACAGAGTATAAATAATTCAAAATATATATTATAAATGTTTCTTTTTTCTTTACATCGTGCATTTTCTATTGCTTCTTAGCTACTCAACATGCCGTGTTACCACCAGGAATGAGGCGCGGACCGCGTGATATGGACCACCTCCAGGACGACACGCTCTAGCAAGTAATCCCACAGCTGAATCCATTGACAACTTAGAAGAGAAACACACTTAAATTAACATTTGCTAGTGCTATCGCCCGATTGTTTAATTTTTTATAATACTGTATACATTGCTCTTTTAGACTAAACATCTATTAGTTCACCCAAACGCAGCAAATGAGCATTATAAGTGATAGAATAAGTACTGATAATATTTGTAATTGCTTGATTATAATAATAATTTTGCTACACCATGATAGATAGTTCTAAATTTCTTTATTCTATTTCAGCTCTCCATTTTTGCTTATATAACTAGAAATATAATACATAAAAGCAACAACCCACGTCGGCTTTAACGCGGTATTTTTGTCCCCCCCCCCCCCCCCCCCACCCCCCATGTTAATTTCCAGTCTATAACAGTGGTTGAAGAAAGAAGAGTCAAAGCAAACTTAGATTTAATAAGCTCAGGTAGTCTGGTTGGGGGCCACCATTTGACTTGTTTGGGCATGAATTTTTTTTTGGTACCCATAGTGTTGAAGATTCTTTTTTTCCCAGGACGCAACTATCTTTTCTAGCAGTTTTAGTTTAGCTTTTATCCACCAATGATACGGGTAAATAAGCAATTCTTCAGAGCTTTTATTATTAAATAGGCCCTGTTTATACGTTGCATTTAAATGTGCAAGTCTGGCAGACGAATGTATTACGTGTGTTGTAATTTTATACGATGTAGTATATTTTCACCGAAGCTTGAAATTATACATTGGAATAGTTTTTATGTATTTACTGGAAATTCCATGCGTCTGAAAAGCGACAAATGTATGAGACACTAGTTATAGATGTTTTATAATTTGTGTGGGGCACATGGATAAAACATCTGATCTGGACGCATTTAATTCGTTTTAGACATCGTTCTATATATTAATCATAAAGGAGAGTAGTTCTGAACAGTGCCATATGAGAGATTATAGTGCCATATCCCGGTCAGTGACGATATTCGAGCACTGAAGGGGCGAGAACCCTCTAGGGGGGTCCGGGGGCATGTACCCCGGAAAATTTTGAAATTTAGAGTCTCGGAAATGCCATTTCCTGCATTCTGACATGTGTTTTTTTAACATTCTGAGGGGTGATATTTAAATTATTGTAGGGTTTTGGAAAAAAAACCTCAGATTGTAGTACATAGTTTATATTTTTGGGCACCCCGGTTTGGGTGCCCAAACCGGTGTACCGGCGTCTCAAACCCCGTCGATACAACCTTGCTGAACAACTGCATTGAGCCAAAATTAAACAAACTTACTGTAACTACTAAGAAAATATAAGATAAATTTAATAGATAAATTTAAACAAGCTAACAGTTATTATAATACTGTTTATCGTTTAAGAGATGAATGTATTGAGACCATCCTACATGTTTACTTTTTTAAAAAATAAACTATTAACGTTCAACTTTGTTTTTGAAAAGTGATGCAATTTTTTTCTTGCTCAAACTTGACGTAGGATATTTTTTTCTCTTTGTGATTCAATGCATGCTTTTTTCCCCGTCCCAAACCACCTTGCAGGATTTTTTTTTCTGAAATCACCCTCCCCCCATCAAAAGTCAAATGGTCGGCCCCTTAGAGTAAAACATTTTGTTTACTCCAGGTTTCGAAAGGGTTTTTTAGCAAGCCTTTACATGGCTTTCCATGTACATGTTTTGATTATAAAAAACCCGTCAGATACGTTATAACGCAACAATCCACTCGCCAGCTTTTCACTACATCTTTATAAGTAAGACTATTTATAGTCTATAAATCTTCGAAGTTAATTTTTAAATGGTTTCCATGCATGTTGTTTATTACAACGACAGAACTGAAGCAACGTAATCTGAAAATTAAAAACAATATATAATATAAATGAAAACAAACCACGCAGTATAATTGGACTGGCGCGCGAGATGAACCAAAATGCAGATTTTGATTTGAAATAACTAAAAATAATCATTCTTCCCGGAGGGTTGTGGTTAGCTTTAGGTCCACCGGGGGATTGTGGTTAGGTTTCCGGTTTCCGGGGGGTTGTGGTTAGGTTTAGGGTCAGGTTTAAAGGTTGGGGTCAGGGTGGGGGTGGGGGTTGGGAATTAGTTCTTTAAAATTCACGATTATTGTTAATTCTTGGCCATTTCACAATTAACGATAATCATGAATTCTAGGTGAGAGGATATGCGGTACCATACTCCTAATAAATAAACTCGATGCGATATTTGGCCCGTCTTGTAAACTCGCGTATAAGGGACTTTACGCCGATCGGGATTAGCACCCTTTCCCCGGGCTCTGGGACTAAAAATTTTAGAAGGAAATTATTGCTTTTGTTTCTTCTTCAATGTTTTTATCTTTAAAAAAACTCGCTTACTTTTAACTACGACTATCGTATGTCTGTTGTAGTCGTAGGACGAATTTTAATTCCATGCATTCTTGCTGAATTTTGAGCAAAGATATTCAAGAAAACAATTTGCCAAGGCCCGATCCAAGAAATAATACGTTTCGAGATAAAACATTAAAAAATATCAGACTGACTAGACCGATTCAATAAACGACGAAATATTGCGTGAAATGCAAATTTGTAGAAATGTAGATTTTTAAAAACAAATTCTAATAAGCAAAATCAATGTCGCTGTCGCACGCGACTTTATCTCTTATACATGTACATTGAAATGCGCGCGGGTAGGAATAGGAGTGAGACGAGGATTAAAGGCGCCTTTTCCTTTGCCCTTTCCGGCCCAGCTTACGATAAACAAAATAATATGGCATGACAAATCGCTTTTGCATTAAGTCTTGGTAATTTGTTCGCGTTAAGCCCGGTATACACGTGCGATTTTTTTCTCGCGCCGGCAACGCAACGGGTCAAATTTCATTGCGTTGCCGGCGCGAGAGAAGAAATTATGGAAGCCCAGGCGGTTTCACGTATATATATATATATATATATATATATATATATATATATATATATATATATATATATTTATTATATATAGTTCAATCCACAGACACGGTGTTTCGCTGTACTACAGCTCATCAGTGTTGCTTGGAACAATCTGAATGAATTTATATATATATACATATATACATATATATATATATATATATATATATTTATATATAATCACTTCGGTGTTGTTGAGCACTCTGCGAAGTTGCCTTGGGTACCTATTAGCGATGATGTAACGCTCACTACCCTTGTGGAAGTTTGAGCACTCTGGGCCCATGCGCACTTCACGCTATCTGAATGTATTTCACCGATGCTGTCCCACATGCGGTTGTCACCGACGATCGCATGTGTATAAGTAATTGGTGAAATTCATTCAGATTGTTCCAAGCTACACTAATGAGCGGTTGTACAGGGAAACACCGTGTCTGTAGATTGAACTATGTACGCTCCTTCACTTAGGTGTTGTTGAGCACTCTGCGAAGTTGCCGTGGGTACCTATTAGCGATAATGCAACGCTCACTACCCTTGTGGAAGTTTGAGCACTCTGGGCCCATGCGCACTTCACGCTATCTGAATGTATTTCACCGATGCTGTCCCACATGCGGTTGTCACCGACGATCGCATGTGTATAAGTAATTGATGAAATTCATTCAGATTGTTCCAAGCTACACTGATGAGCTGTTGTACAGCGAAACACCGTGTCTGTAGATTGAACTATATATATATATATAGGATATATTTAGGGTGAAACATCTGGTAGGGAAGACTTTAAGGTAAAACTATACTTCATACTTTGTATATATGTATATATATATATATATATATATATATATATACAGGGGCGTCGTGGCTCAGAGGTTTTAGGGGTGGCCAAGAGCACAATTTTTCCGACAAACAACAAGGTTTTTCCGACATATGACATAAATTAGATATATACATGTATAGAAAAACGCCTTCATAAAATATGAAGTAAAAATCCATATAATAAATTAATAATAATATTAATAGTATCATTTCAGAGAAAACCGTTATCACAAGGCTTTAAAAGGATACATGTCTAATTAAACGAGATTACATTACTTTATATGAGACTATTCGAACAAGAAATGGAAATGGAATGTAGGCAACAGTCCTTTCATCGTATACGGTATACTTAATAAGTACACAGAATATACACACATATTAACACTGTAATAGTCTTCTCAACAGTGGTGTGCATGCGAACGAATCAATAAGCTCTTCGTGATCTAAAAATTTTGTCAGCTCGCGTTCGACGTTTATAAGCATTAAAGAATTCAAACGCTGCTGTCCCATGCTAGATCTTAACTTGTTTTTTACATATTTAAGTTTCGAGAATGAACGTTCACACTTTGTGGAACCAATAGGCAGAGTGACAAGTGTCCGGTACAAGCTGTACAACTGTGGAAATGCACTCTGGAAGTTAAACTTGGCCAGAACTTTTAATATGGTAATGTAATTTTCTCGATTCACATCACGATTGCTGCTTTCATTTGGAGAACGGTCTTTCCCCGGTCCTTTGAGCTTTGGGTAGTTGTCTATGAACGACATGTATTCTTCCCTTAGCTTTCTATCATCAAAACCATAATTTCGAGCAACATTTTGAAAAGCATCTGGTGGCAACAACTTGCTGGTGTTGATATCTTGGAACCTCTCGGGGTCAAGTAAAGAGAAGTCGGCAAGAATGGCTTTGTGGGATGAGAAACGTTCTCTGATTGACATGATAGCTACATCAATGGCGTGGATGAAGGTTTCCCGTCGATATCTACTCGTCTGATCTTCTTCAATATCGTCGTTGCACAATTCATCTGGAAGTCGCTTCCTTCTTCGTACGCGCTTCATAACAAAATCTTGCTGCTCTAGATCATGCTTTTCACAAAATGTTTTTGCGAGCGCATGAACTTTGGTAAATTCACCACGGAGCTGATCGAGCTGTGACTCAGCTGTTTCAACCAATCGGATAGCTGTCAGCAGGTCAATCTTTTCTGATTGTAAATACTGAGAGGCGGGATCAGTGATAGCAAATATCTGGTTGAAAATATGCGCTGTTAGAATCGTCTCAAAAGACGTTAACTTTTGTTCCAAAGCTTCAGCGTCGGTGATTGTCTCCCTGCTTTGACTTGGTGATTGGCATTCTTGAAGAGTGTCGATGAAACAGTCGAACAAGCTACCATTCTGTGCAAAGAAAACATTCTCTAAGGCTTTTTTGATGCGACCAACCATCTTGTTGTTGAAACTCTCTGAGGTCGATGAATTTGTGAGATCTTGGCTTCTTGCTGCTTCTCTTCAAGGATGTCGCTACGCTTCCGTGAGTGCGAGAAAAAGGCGTACAATTTCTCTAACACACCAAACAGAGATTTTGACGCTAACGAGGACCCACAAGCTTCCATTATGACAAGATTCAACACGTGGTCAAATGTCCAGATGAACAGACACTGTGGATTCTCTTTTTGGACGAGTGTTTTCACTCCTTTGTATTTCCCTGTCATGACAGATGCACCATCATAGGACTGCCCGACAGCGTCACTCAAACTTAGACTGCTCTTGTTCAAAACCTGTTGAAGAGTCTCGAATAATCCTTCGGCGGATGACTCCTTTACTCGCTCAATGCATACTAATCGTTCAACAATGTCCAAAGACTTATTCAAGTATCGGATTATTAAGGATAGTTGATCTGCGTGAGAACTGTCGGTGGTGCAATCCATAGCAATGCTGTAGATCCCGGCAGTTTTTATTTCATTGACGATGACTTTCAAGAGTTGGCTTCCAATGCTATTTATTATCTTGTTTTGCGAATCTGCACTCATAAATGAGACAAGATCTCCCCTTCCACTTTTTGATTTTTTCCCTTTCGTTTTCCCGCTTTCCTTTTTTGTTCTCTTCAACTTTGCATTTCTCACTTCTCTTAAGTGAGTAGCTAGTGCTTCATCATACTTTGAGAGAAGGTTGACCATAGCAAGAAAATTTCCTGAACTTGTTGGCTCTTCCTCCGTGCTTGAAGACTCTTCGCGATGACCTCTGAAAGCAATACCTTGTTCAGCTAAACATAGTGTTATATCGATAAGTCTTTTCATGATCTCTCTGTTCTTTCTAACCTTCTCCTGTCTTGCTGTCTCCATCCTTGCTGCTTCATTAGAAAGTTGTTCATTGATGGCAGTGTGAGAACAAAAATTTGTAAAATCCACTGTTGCATCAATATGGCATTGCGATTTCTCGTGTTTTTCAAATTTTTCATTGGCCTTCTTCCAATCACGATATCCGATATTCGTGAATGTTGTTTCTTTATTCTTGGCACTAAAAAAAATACAAAAGTGACAAAAAACTGCATCTTTTGTTGGGGAATACGAAAGCCACTTTCTTTCAAAACTATTTTTTTCCGACTCTTGATTGGTACCAGCTTTCATTGAAACAGCGATCATGAGAACCACATCTTGATTTGGGGAATTGCTTTCTCGTCATTTCATTTGCTTTGGGCTGGAATGATCCTCGCAAAATCAATCGCTTTCTAAGGACAGTATCAAGCTCATTAACTTTGTCTACGTATGTGACAGGGTCGGCCATGTCGGTTTCGCAGGCTGTAACGGCTGCTGCAATTACATTAACTAATTCTTCTGAGTCTGACACTGTCTTTTCTTCGGCATCAACGAAAGACAAGTTTTCTAAACTGTGGGCGCAGCTTTCACTTGATGGGTTTTCTTCAGGTTGTGGCGTCTGTGTCAATAACTTTGAGCTTAGGAAAGTATGTTCTAATTGTTCTTCCTCACAACTTTCTGTTTCTCTAACAGTGACAGTACAAGTAGTTAGTTGTACGTTAGACTTAGGAGTTTCGGCGTCGCTATCCTGAATAATCTCCGCCTGGTAACTGGAAGCAGATTCTTGCTGGGAGTCGAAGTGGGAGGTCGATGATGTTGATGATGGACATTCTCTGGGTTGCGTGTTAGTTTCATATGACTGTGCAACTTCATGACTAACTTGCGCCTGATCGCTCGAGGCAGATTCTTGATGGGAGGTCGATGATAATGAACATGCAGCAGTTGCAGCCTTCATAAGTAAATATTAAAATATATAGGTATTTAGTAATATGATTATAATTTCAAAAAAGAGTGCATAAGAAAAACCTTCAGTCCACATACTGTAACGTTACAAGATTGCAGGTAAGTGTAGAGGAGCCCTCTTAGACGCGTGTGGGTCTGTTTAATTCTCATGCTAATATTAACGTATTAACTATTAAGCCCGGCAACACAACGAGTCAAATTTCATTGCGTCTGGTGCGATTATCTCGCGCGGCAACGCAATTGTATGTAGAACACTAGAACACGCTCGTTTTATACTTTTATTCCTTGATTGAATAGACAAATATAGACATATAGTCTCGCGACACTCGCCTCTTGGTTTAGTAGAGACATAGATCGATCTACGTCACTACAGCCATTGTCATGCATCTTGCAATTTATTTTAGGCAAATTTTAAATTTAATTCATATTAGAAGAATTAGGCAATTAGCTTCGAAACGATAAAACATACTTAATTCTGAATTAAATTCGACAATTGCCCGAAGTATAAAACAGGCGTATTAAAGCGACAACCGCTACTAGTGAATTTAATACTGAAATAACAAAAAAGTCAAAAGACAAACCTGGAAAGGATTCGCAGGAGCACCAGCATGTTTGTATGGAATATGTTGGTGTTTCTTTACTCTATCCGAATGATATTTACTGTTATGGCGAGATCGATAATCACTGTCAAATGTCTTCTTGCATAGCAGACATTCAACTTTCCGACGTTTCGTTGTTTGGTGGCATAACTGAAAAGTGATAGTCATGACCGGCCGAATTCCGACAAAACTGTGTTGAACGACATTAGGGGGGGCCATGCCCCCCTGCCCCCCCCCCCCCACCCCCCCCCCCCCCCCCCCCCCCCCCCCCCCCCCCCCCCCCCCCCCCCCCCCCCGGCCACGACGCCACTGTATATATATATATATATATACCAATAAGTGTTTGTAACAGAAAGGCGTAAGGTTCTAGAGCGCTCAATACCATGATAGGTATAAAGCGAAATATAATTAAGATTTAATGCTGTGTCGCTACTCCGAGTTTCACGCTTTCGCGATCTTCAGGCAACTGACAGATTAGGGTCTGCTATTCATTATATACATTGGCTACGTCATTAATTAAGTTGGTGTTTAGTTACGTGTCGACACTTGGAAAATAATTCAGATCGTTTGTTCAAAAAGTTTTTCTTTTTTGCCTTCATCAATAAAAGTTTTTCTTCCAGACATAAATTGCATCGTTTTGATCCGAGTTGTCGAAACATATCTTGAAATTGAAGATTGGAAACCGAGACCACCACATCGAGTGGTCTGTAATAAAGCACGTAGCGGCATATGTCAGGATCAAAACGATGCAATTTATGTCTGGAAGAAAAACTTTTATTGATGAAGGCAAACAAGAAAAACGTTTTGAACAAACGATCTGAATTATTTTCGAAGCGTCGACACGTAACTAAACACAAACTTAATTAATGACGTAGCCAATGTATATAATGAATAGCAGAACCTAATCTGTCAGTTGCCTGAAGATCGCGAAAGCGTGAAACTCGGAGTAGCGACACAGCATTAAATCTTAATTATATATATATATATATATAATATATATATATATAGTGTTAAATAAAGTCACGTTGCACTAAATACTCCAAATTTTTGAAATTACGTGATCACGTACTTTTGCATACAAAGGTTCCTTGTCAATCTCGCTCCCAGAGCCCGCGATCCTTACGAGATTGCATGGGCCCTTGTTTGACCCATCATTTTGAAGGCAAGAAGAGAAGGTCCTGGGTTTGACCTAAATTGACTTTGGTAATCTACGCCTATATATATGTAGAGTGTTGCCTTCTTGGTCAGTCAATCATTCGAAGCTGGTAGAGCAAGTTGCTGCCATTAACAATAAAGAAGCAAAGACTCATTACGGTGTAATCAACTAAGGTACATGACTTGAGTTATATTCGTAAGTATATTGTAGGTTCGAAACTATTTGTATATAGTACATAGAGCATTGTAGCAATAATAGCAAAATTAACAGAACGAGTAGCTTATATATAGGTTTACATATCCTCCTGCAGAAGGTATAGTGAAATTATGTTGTGTGCAATACTATATTTTTGTCTATATGCATTTAAGTTGTAATTTAGATATTTTTTATACCAGAATACATTTTGTTTGATAAGAAAAAAGTTCTCTTTGCTAAATATATTTTTAATGGAATGGATATTAGAAACTTAAAAGAGTTGGTTTTTGCCAAGAAATTGACAAGATATCAAGCGAGAAGATTTGGTCATATATAGTTACTGCGTGGAAGTATATACAATTACTTGCATGTGCGTTCGGCATACTGCTTATACATAGAAAATATTATATTTGGGTTTTATTGAAGAGTCACATAGATTCTAATTTTTTACATATATTAATGATTGGTCGGTATATGTGCGTGACTGTGTAAAATTTGGCCAACAATCACGTATTTCGATCTATATTTGTCGAGCAGCTAAATGATTTTGATCGAAATACCTTGTTTTAAATGTACGTAAAAGTAAAATAAGCGTTTCTTAATTGTGGTCAGTTTGTTAAGCGATGTATAGAAAATCTCGAAAATTGTAAACTCTTAAGATTATAAAGATACAGTCGTCCGTCAAAGCCCTTTCACTGTACGAGTATGACTTAAAATAAAAAACTGTTTTAACCACAGAAGCCATATATAGATGCAAAAAAGTTAAGTTATTGCGTATAGTTTTGTAATATTATTTTATCGTATTGTTTAAATAATATTATATACCATTATCTTCAAAGAAACAAATTGTCAGCATGCCAAATTTAGAATCGAATAGGCTTGGGTACAACAGGTGTTTGCAGCGATTGATGAATCGCAAAGTAACATTGTCTAAAACATAGTAGCTTAGTTTTGTTTCGAATGGTCGATTATATGTTGTTTGACTTTGTGATTCCTGTCACGGACTTAATTTTTGAGATTTTCTACTCACAAAGCGAGACCCACGCTCGCATTTAAATTCGTAAATATGAAAATATGTATTAGATATTTCTTCATAAACAAAATACTAAAAATGTAATAAAACATAAAATACATGAAGTATAGTATTGTTCCTTGTTGTATTCCAATCTCATACTTGTAAATTGTAGCAGCTTTAATTCGCTGGCTAGCTTGCGGTATATATGCCTGTTGACTCTTGCATGCTTTGTAAATTACAACTGAACAGTAGACTACAGACACAGCCGAACACGAATTTGCTACCGCCGATATTCGATGACCGATTAGAAACGAATAAATACTTCAATCTGTTCCAAAATCACCATATTCTCAAAGATTTATTTAATAATCCCGCCCGATCCGGAAATCCAGTAAATCTAAAATCCAATAAAACTAATTTAACTATCAAAGAACTCTAAACTATTAGAACACTAGAACATTGACGAACTTTTTCCGTGTATTTACAAAATGAAAGGCAGCAATAGAGCGAGGCAAATTGGAGTGTTGTCAAGCATTGAATGAGGACTTAGTGATATGGTAAAACGCACTATACAATTCTTTAGAGATAACATAGCTCTTGAACAATTTTGCCTTCTATATTATTATTATTAACACGTATTCGTCGTAAAATTTAGTTTTAATTTCATTTACAATTTTGTAAAGCACTGAAAACACTCAAATTAATTATCTTAATTTCACTCGGCCCCGGTTACGTATGTATATCTTGAATTTCAAGAGGTCTATTTTCAATTAATGGTTTGCCTTGTGTACTCCACTAAGATGATCCGATGTAGACGGTATGATTCCAAGTATTGTCATTTCAACGGTTTTGGTTATTCTTGATTGAATTAAAAGTAGTCATGATCATTTTTTGAATAGTTTTGCATATACAGGGTAAATACTCGAATTATCAGTGACTGTTGCGATTCTTCCCGCCAGTATAAGTCACGTGGCAAATACGCCAAGTTTCATGAAATCACGTGGTCTTCTCTGCCGCGTCATTTCGAAAGCAAGATGATCACGTCCGTTCCCAGAGCCCGCGATCCTTACGAGATTGCATGGGCTATTGTTTGACCCGTCATTTTGAAGGCAAGAAGAGAAGATCCTGGGTTCGACCTAAATTGACTTTGGTAATCTACGCCTATATATGTAGAGTGTTGCCTTCCTGGTCAGTCAACATTCGAAACTGGTAGAGCAAGTTGCTGTCATTAACAATAAAGAAGCAAAGACTCATTACGGTGTAATCAACTAAGGTACATGACTTGAGTTATATTCGTAAGTATATTGTAGGTTCGAAACTATTTGTATATAGTACATAGAGCATTGTAGCAATAATAGCAAAATTAACAGAACGAGTAGCTTATATATAGGTTTACATATCATCCTGCAGAAGGTATAGTGAAATTATGTTGTGTGCAATACTATATTTTTGTCTATATGCATTTAAGTTGTAATTTAAATATTTTTATACCAGAATACATTTTGTTTGATAAGAAAAAAGTTCTCTTTGCTAAATACATTTTTAATGGATGGATATTAGAAACTTAAAAGAGTTGGGTTTTTGCCAAGAAATTGACAAGATATCAAGCGAGAAGATTTGGTCATATATAGTTACTGCGTGGAAGTATATACAATCACTTGCATGTGCGTTCGGCATACTGCTTATACATAGAAAATATTACATTTGGGTTTTATTGAAGAGTCACATAGATTCTAATTTTTTACATATATTAATGATTAGTCGGTATATGTGCGTGACTGTGTAAAATTTGGCCAACAATCACGTATTTCGATCTATATTTGTCGAGCAGCTAAATGATTTTGATCGAAATACCTTGTTTTAAATGTACGTAAAAGTAAAATAAGCGTTTCTTAATTGTGGTCAGTTTGTTAAGCGATGTATAGAAAATATCGAAAATTGTAAACTCTTAAGATTATAAAGATATCGTCCGTCAAAGCCCTTTCACTGTATGAGTATGACTTAAAATAAAAAACTGTTTTAACCACAGAAGCCATATATAGATGCAAAAAAGTTAAGTTATTGTGTATAGTTTTGTAATATTATTTTATCGTATTGTTTAAATAATATTATATACCATTATCTTCAAAGAACCAAATTGTCAGCATGCCAAATTTAGAATCGAATAGGCTTGGGTACAACAGGTGTTTGCAGCGATTGATGAATCGCAAAGTTACATTGTCTAAAACATAGTAGCTTAGTTTTGTTTCGAATGGTCGATAATATGTTGTTTGACTTTGTGATTCCTGTCACGGACTTAATTTTTGAGATTTTCTACTCACAAAGCGAGACCCACGCTCGCATTTAAATTCGTAAATATCAAAATATGTATTAGATATTTCTTCATAAACAAAATACTAAAAATGTAATAAAATATAAAATACATGAAGTATAGTATTGTTCCTTGTTGTATTCCATGCAATCTCATACTTGTAAATTGTAGCAGCTTTAATTCGCTAGCTAGCTTGCGGTATATATGCCTGTTGACTCTTGCATGCTTTGTAAATTACAACTAAACAGTAGACTACAGACACAGCCGAGACACGAATTTACTACCGCTGATATTCGATGACCGATTAGAAATGAATTAATACTTCAATCTGTTCCAAAATCACCATATTCGCAAAGATTTATTGAATAATCCTGCCCGATCCGGAAATCCAGTTCAAATGTGAAATTCTCAAAATTTTAATCTGCAAAATTTCGACGATTTTCACCCAACAGTGGTGCCCGATTTATCCGTATGGAACAAAATTCATGCAAATTAAAACGGTCATAAGACTCATAACGTGCCGTAGAATTTTACATTTGCGCTATGCCGCGGACTCGCAGTACAACAAATATGGCAAAGCAACGAAAAATTTCGGCGGCAAACGGTTCCTACAAGAAGAAGTCGAGGAAGGCTGGCGAGTCATAGCTCAAGATATATAACAGCATCCTTTTCAGCACTGCACCTGATCATCAGATCATCATTAGATCTTAATTTCTTGTCTATTTGATTTAATATTTTACAAAATTGCATTGATTTAACTTCGATCAAAATTGACTTGACTTTGAGCAAAATTAGTTTGACGCCATACGAAATTGATTTGACGTCATACGAAATTGATTTGACATCATACAAAATTGATTTGACGTCATACAAACGTGATTTGACATCAAATGATTTTGATTTGACATCTTCTAAATTTGATTGACTTGTTTACATTTTGGTAATTTGGTTTGTCTTCTTGTAATTTTGATTTGATTTTCGATATCTTATTTATTTGTTTGCCGTGATGACAGTTTCAGGTGAGAATATAACATCTAGTAAGATTCATTTTGAATTATGAATAGTGTAGGCATGTTTGTTCTTATTAAATCGATGTGACTAGTATATACAGGGGTGGCGTTAGAGGGGGCAAGGGGGGGGGGGGGGGGGGGGGGTGGCTACAGCCCCTGTGTCAGGGTATTCCTGGTAATTCGGGTGTCAATTCAGACCCCTGTGCACACATACTTTGCACTAAAGCATGGCATCCAATACAGCCCCTTGTTTCTACTGTTGAATACAGCAAATTGTCTATATAATTGCTACCTCTAGACAGTTTCGTATTCTAAACCTGTACAGTCAAACCTCCCTGAGTAACCACTTCTATATTAGTACTCTTGTTAACTGGTAATATAAAAGAAACCAGTCAAGTAAATTTAATAACATTTGCAACATACATACCTACACACTTTATTTACACACGGTAAAATTTTCAGAGATAAAAATAAGATAATACACACTACATATGCACTAACGTTATGCTTTATCTTTAAAATTTCCTTAACGTGTTTGTGAAGTAAACATTTCAGATTTTGCAAATTTAAAGCTCATAATCAAATTTTTTTGAGATATTAGGTGACAAAGTTGCCTTCCAAATGTTACAAAATAAGGAAAGACTGGGACTGAATATATAGACCAGATGACGTATGCTGTTGGATTGGTAATACAAAAATCCATTGTTGTTCGGCATAGTTGTCCAATATTGCACACGTCATGATCAAGCACCCCCCTAACTGAGTGATCAATTTCTCCAAATATGAATAAGCAATTGCAAACTTTGAGAGTTTAAAGGTGAATAACAGTACCGTACGGTGCATGTACAAAACTAATGTTTACATCTCTATTTACAAAAAAATATAGTGATATACGTACCTTATTCAAGATTGTAAGCTTTTCTTGCTTCCTCTTCATTACTTGTACTTGAAATGAAACATTTTTAGCAGAAATAGAAGAAATCCGAAGACATATCCTCACCGAATCGGCCATGTTGCTCCTTACTTGATGTAATTGGAACTTACCAAATGCGCATGGTACGATCTGTTATTCACCTTTAAAGCTTAAAAACCATGCAGCCAATTTGTTCGAAATTTTCAGTAAATGCTCCTGTCATACTGCATGATCTGTTCAAAACCGCTTGAAGGTTTGTAGATGGATGAATAGATAGATCAATGGATGGATGTATAAATAAATGGAATGTAATACAGGGTTCGAAATAACGTTCAGAAAATTTGCCTAATTTTGTAGACTGTTTTTTGTAGGTCAAAATTTTTGCCGGCTGTTCAGTTATACGTTCTTGTTGGTCACGTTCGTTCATCTTCGCAATGGCGCCATTAATCTGACCCTTGTTTACAATGCAATCTGGCTAAGCAAATACTGATTTCTTTTACGATCATATACAGACAAACTCAAAACAAATTACCATAATTTTGATCTTGGCAAAAGCAATTTCGACCATAACCCAAAGTT
Source organism: Paragorgia papillata (assembly GCA_035771165.1). Taxonomy (NCBI): domain Eukaryota; kingdom Metazoa; phylum Cnidaria; class Anthozoa; order Scleralcyonacea; family Coralliidae; genus Paragorgia; species Paragorgia papillata. Next base: position 4,896,763 of record JAWNZC010000340.1, on the reverse strand, counting down.
GAGTTATATTTTGAGCAGCCGGTTCTATTTCGAACCCTTTTTGTAATATAATGGATGGATGGATTGATTCACTCATTGACTAATTGATTGATTGATTGATTGATTGATTGATTGATTGATTGATTGATTGATTGATTGATTGATTGATTGATTGATTGATTGATTGAGTGATTTATTGATTGATTGATTGACTGATTGAAGACTGTATCTTGATTATATATATTTTATAAATATAGGAAAACATGAGAAACACTTTGGCTGTTGTCTTTGTTTTAATCGTTCTCGTGTCAACGATTTATGCACGTGTTCCAGTAAACCATAAAATATCAAGGAATTGGGTACCTAGGAGACCTTTTGGCCAGAACGAAGAAGAACCACAAGTTTTTGGTCTGAACGATGAAAAACCACAACAACATGCTCGTGTCCGAAAAGGTAATTGGAAACTTTACATAAGGTATTATAACATAGCTTTGATATAGCAACGTTTTTGATTGGCTGTCGTGCGTGCTCCATAACTCGATGGAGCACGGCAAAAAAGCCCGGGGGAAAATTTCAAAACAAAACTGAGTTTTAAATTGACTTTGTATGGCCTTTTATATTATCAAAATACCGAGTCATTTAATTTTATTGAGTAATAAAGAACAACGACCCAGAAGACATAAACTGGCTCTGGGTAACCGAGTTTAAACTGTCCTTTTGGTTGCATTTTAGTGAACAAAAAATACTTGGCTACGAAAGTAGAAAGTACACAACAACCAAAACGATTCTCCGGCTTGTGAAAGGATTTAATGCTATGTTATAAAAGAAATGGCTCATGGTTTAGTGTGCTCCATCGAGTTATGGATGCACTTGGGAATTGGAAATTGGGAGAGCACTCAAAAATCTATAGTTACCAATTTCCCGCGTGCATCCATAACTCGATGGAGCACGCTAAACCATGAGCCATTTCTTTAATAGCATGGTTAGAGTGCAATCTTGAAAAAAAGACACATGCACGAGCGAGCTTTTCAACTGACGATAAAAATAGACCTTTACAAAATGCATGTTTTGCCAAGTTGCACAAAAAACCCATGGTATTATTAGTAGAAACTCACTAGTATACTAATGCAAATGCTGCAATCTGATTGGCTACTCTACTCAATATCTATACTATTCACTCATAGAAATTTCGAACTCATAAAAGACGTTCAAGTCAACTGTACTTACATGTACAACATTACAATGCTTTTTTTGTTCGGCGGTCCACACCAATACTTGAAAAAGGTTTTCTCAAAGCACTAACAATCTTCCTGTCTTCTTTCAAGTGCCGTTTTCTTGACATATTAAAGAGTAATTAGTTTGAAATTTGAACGAATTGTTCCCCACTTTTTCAAATCTTGGCCGCCATCTTTGTATACTTTATGCCAGATTCAAAATCAGGAAAAGCCTGGGTACGTGGTTAGAAAATACCATCCGTCAAAATCCGCAGTACCCAAAGGCCCCCCCCCCCGCCCCCACGACTTCTGTTTAAATTTTTATTGTTTTTGATTGGCTCAATGGCTCCAAAAATTTGCACTGTATTTTCTTTTTTCTGCACTGCATTTTCTTAAAACTGCTCTCTTCTTAGTCAATCAAAGCTAAGACATTTTTTCATGCACATTTTTAATTACTAAATTTTCTACGCGATTTAAAAAGCTTTGTTACATAACTGCAAATACAGTAAATGAAGAATAGTACTAGCTTTCAGTTATAAATTGTATATTGAAACTACGAGATAGATATGCTAACAAATGTTCAACACAATCTCGTGCAAATTCTCTAGTTTTCTTGGATATATTATTATATAGTCATGTCAAATCCCTAATAAAACAACTGGTGTCATCGGAAAGTTAAACAAGTGAGTTCAAATTATAAAATCGTACACACAGACACCTTAAATCCTTAATCGATTATACATAGACCACTAGCACTTATTCCCTTAGTGGAGAAGAAATCTTCTAAACAATGAAATTTTGATGAATAATTCGCTTTGTTAAATGTCGGGAGATTTTATTGAAGTTGTTCTTCAGATGAACCAATTTGACGTCATCTACAAAAGCATGGACGTAGGAAGCAGGGGGATGAGCCACCCTAAAAATTCGACATCAAAGCACGAGTTTTCTGCTGCCAGTTAGCACAGACGTATGGCGCAGAGGAATATCCGACTTCAAAATGCAGGAAATCGCGTTTCGGAGAGTGAGAAAATCAAAGATTTTCCGGGGGGCATGCCCCCCCTGGAGGGTTCTGGCGCCTTCCGCGCTCGACAAGCCCCCCTAACCTGAAACATCTTCCTACGGCCCTGTACAAAAGGTCTATATGTAATTTGTCGTAATATATCAATATTCCCCTGAAATGAATACGACAATTACTGATTACGTGAATGACGGAACGCAGTGAGTCAAACTAGTGCATCTCAGGTCATGACATAGCAGATATGGTTTACAACCAGTAACCGCCAAAATCTGTAAGGAGCCATCTTGGAAAGAATTTATACAGGCCAGGATTTACAGGCCTACAGGCTAATTTGAAATTGTGGACCGTTTATAGGAAAATTTCGGGAAAATTCTACAATTGTCAAACTGAATATTTTTTGTTATTTTTTCCCGTTCATTTCTTAAAACGTGGGCCGTCCAAATTGTGGGCCTATGGACTATAGCCTGTAAAACATATCAGTATTTAAGATAAAATATGCCCATTACTAACACATTCCATTTCTTACCTTTATGTTTACTTTGGATTTTCATGGTGGCCGACAGAGTATAAATAATTCAAGATATATATTATAAGGGTTTCTTTTTTCTTTATTCGTGCATTTTTCTATATTGCTTCTTAGCTACTCAATATGCCGTGGGACCACCAGGACCAAGCGGACGACAAGGACCACCTCAAGGACGACACGCTCTAGCAAGTAATCCCACAGAATCCACTGATTGACAACTTAGAAGAGAAACACACTTAAATTAACATTTGCTAGTGCTATCGCCCGATTTTTTAAATTTTTATAGTACAGTATACATTACTCTTGTAGACTAAACATCTATTTCCACCCAAACGCAGCCAATGGGCATTATAAGTGATAGAATAAGTACTGATAATATTTGTAATTGCTTGATTATAATAATAATTTTGCTACACCATGATAGATAGTTCTAAATTCATTATTCTATTTCAGCTCTCCACTTTTGCTTATATAACTAGAAATATAATTCATAAAAGCTACAACCCCACCGGCTTTAACGTGTACACCCCCCCTCCCCCCCATGTTAAAAGCAAAAGGAAAATTTCTTGTCGAAAATAATTATATAACAGTGGTTGAAGAAAGAAGAGTCGAACCAAACTTAGATTTAATAAGCTCAGGTAGTCTGGTTGTAAAACATTTTGTTTACTCGAGGTTTCGAAAGGTTTTTTTAGCAAGCCTTTACATGGCTTTCCATGTCCATGTTTTGATTATAAAAAGCCCGTCAGATACGTTATAACGCTGTCGCAACAACCCACTCGCCAGCTTTTCACTACATCTTTATAAGTAAGACTACTTATAGCCTATAAATCTTCCAAGCTAATTTTTAAATGGTTTCCATGCATGCATGTTGTTTATTACAACGACAGAACTGAAGCAACGTAATCTGAAATTTAAAAGCAATATGTAATATAAATGAAAACAAACCACGCAGTATAATTGGACTGGCGCGCGAGATGAACCAAAATGCAGATTTTGATTTGAAATAACTAAAAATAATCATTATCCCCGGAGGGTTGTGGTTAGCTTTAGGTCCACAGGGGGATTGTGGTTAGGTTTCCGGTTTCCGGGGGGTTGTGGTTATGTTTAGGGTCAGGTTTAAAGGTTGGGGTCAGGGTGGGGGTGGGGGTTGGGAATTAGTTCTTTAAAATTCACGATTATTGTTAATTCTTGGCCATTTCACAATTAACGATAATCATGAATTCTAGGTGAGAGGATATGCGGTACCATACTCCTAATAAATAAACTCGATGCGATATTTGGCCCGTCTTGTAAACTCGCGTATAAGGGACTTTACGCCAGTCGGGATTAGCACCCTCTTCCCGGGCTCTGGGACTAAAAGGTTTAGAAGGAAATTATTGCTTTTGTTTCTTCTTCAATGCTTTTATCTTATTTTGGTGTAATTATAAAGTTTAAAAAAACTCGCTTACTTTTAACTACGACTATCGTATGTCTGTTGTAGCCGTAGGACGAATTTTAATTCCATGCATTCTTGCTGAATTTTGGCAAGCAAAGATATTCAAGAAAACAATTTGTCAACACCCGATCCAAGAAATAATACGTTTCGAGATAAAACATTAAAAAATATCAGATTGACTGGACCGATTCAATAAACGACGAAAGATTGCGTGAAATGCAAATTTGTAGAAATGTAGATTTTTAAAAACAAAATCTAATAAGCAAAATCAATGTCGCCTTTTCCTTTGCCCTTTCCGGCCCAGCTTACGATAAACAAAATAACATGGCATGACAAATCGCTTTTGAATTAAGTCTTGGTAATTCGTTCGCGTTAAGCCCGGTATACACGTGCGATTTTTTTCTCGCGCCGGCAACGCAACGGGTCAAATTTCATTGCGTTGCCGGCGCGAGAGAAGAAATTATGGAAGCCCAGGCGGTTCACGTATATATACATATATATATATGTATATATATATATATATATATTATATATATATAGTTCAATCTACAGACACGGTGTTTCGCTGTACTACAGCTCATCAGTGTTGCTTGGAACAATCTGAATGAATTTATATATATATACATATATATATATATATATATATATATATATATATATATATATATATATATATATATATATATATATATATATATATATATATATATATATATATATATATATATATATATATATATATATATACAATACCCTGGTTGCTATGCGTGTTTTCATTGGTTGTTGGCCATGATCTATCAGAGGACAGACACATGGTCACGTCAGATCACATCAGCTGACTTGCTTATTTCTTTCTTCATGCCCCAAAATCCGGGAAGAGTTTCGATAAAAACCTTTTAAATTTTTATTGTATAAAACAAATAGATTCAATTTTTTTGTTGCCTGTTCAGTTATAGATGCACAGAGGACGTCACAACGTGGTAAGAACATCAGTGACTGCGTCTCGTGCGCCACTTTTTTGTTCTTACCACGTTGTGACGTCATCTGTGCATCTATAACTGAACAGACAACGGCAAAATGGAATCTATTTGTTAAATATATAATTAATTTAACTTAAAATGTTTTGAGTCACTACTCAGAGTATATATATATAATATATATATATATATATATATATATATATATATATATATATATATATACCAATAAGTGTTTGTAACAGAAAGGCGTAAGGTTCTAGAGCGCTCAATACCATTATAGGTATAAAGCGAAATATAATTAAGATTTAATGCTGTGTCGCTACTCCAAGTTTCACGCTTTCGCGATCTTCAGGCAACTGACAGATTAGGGTCTGCTATTCATTATATACATTGGCTACGTCATTAATTAAGTTGGTGTTTAGTTACGTGTCGACACTTCGAAAATAATTCAGATCGTTTGTTCAAAAAGTTATTCTTTTTTGCCTTCATCAATAAAAGTTTAATTTTCTTCCATAAATTGCACGTGCTTTATTACAGACCACTTGATGTGGTGGTCTCGGTTTCCAATCTTCAATTTCCAGAGACGAAATTCACAAAGACGAAAGCGACGACGAAACGTAATATGGTACAACCCACCTTATAGTAGAAACGTTAGAACGAACGTAGAACCAGACTTTTTACAACTCATCGACAAACACCTTCCGCCTTCACATAAACTACACAAAATATTTAACCGCCACACTGTACGCGTCAGCTATAGAGCGTTTTCACTCGCGTGATCGGTGGCCCCATTGGGGTGGTGAAACAATACGAAATATTTGAATAAGAAAGAGCTAATTCCCATACCGTACACCAATATGGCCGCCATTTCATTGTTTTGGTACACCAATATGGCCGCCATGACGTCAGATGAAAACGCTCTATAGCTGCACAGAGAACATGAAAAGCTTTATCCGTAAACACAACAACCACACATTGACGAAAAAGACTACACAAAACCACACAACAAACAAATCCCGCAAATGTAACTGCCGACGACCTGATGAATGCCCAATCGCTGGAAATTGTTTGGCAAAGAGCTTGGTTTACCAAGCGTAAGTAACGACAACAGACAACGGAGAAACAAAGAACTATATAGGAGTAACGGTCAACGATTTCAAACAGAGATATCGCAACCATGCGTAAACCAAACGTAAAATACGCCAACGACACCGAGTTGTCGAAACATATCTTGAAATTGAAGATTGGAAACCGAGACCACCACATCAAGTGGTCTGTAATAAAGCACGTAGCGGCATACGTCAGGATCAAAACGATGCAATTTATGTCTGGAAGAAAAACTTTTATTGATGAAGGCAAACAAGAAAAAGGTTTTGAACAAACAATCTGAATTATTTTCGAAGCGTCGACACGTAACTATAAAACACAAACTTAATTAATGACGTAGCCAATGTATATAATGAATAGCAGAACCTAATCTGTCAGTTGCCTGAAGATCACGAAAGCGTGAAACTCGGAGTAGCGACACAGCATTAAATCTTAGTTATATATATATATATATAATATATATATATATAGTGTTAAATAAAGTCACGTTGCACTAAATACTACAAATTTTTGAAATTACGTGATCACGTACTTTTGCATACAAAGGTTCCTTGTCAATCTCGCTCCCAGAGCCCGCGATCCTTACGAGATTGCATGAGCCCTTGTTTGACCCGTCATTTTGAAGGCAAGAAGAGAAGGTCCTGGGTTTGACCTAAATTGACTTGGGTAATCTACGCCTATATATGTAGAGTGTTACCTTCCTGGTCAGTCAATCATTCGAAGCTGGTAGAGCAAGTTGCTGTCATTAACAATAAAGAAGCAAAGACCCATTACGGTGTAATCAACTAAGGTACATGACTTGAGTTATATTCGTAAGTATATTGTAGGTTCGAAACTTTTTGTATAAAGTACATAGAGCATTGTAGCAATAATAAAAAAATTAACAGAACGAGTAGCTTATATATAGGTTTACATATCATCCTGCAGAAGGTATAGTGAAATTATGTTGTGTGCAATACTATATTTTTGTCTATATGCATTTAAGTTGTAATTTAGATATTTTTATACCAGAATACATTTTGTTTGATAAGAAAAAAGTTCTCTTTGCTAAATACATTTTTAATAGAATGGATATTAGAAACTTAAAAGAGTTGGTTTTTGCCAAGAAATTGACAAGATATCAAGCGAGAAGATTTGGTCATATATAGTTACTGCGTGGAAGTATATACAATCACTTGCATGTGCGTTCGGCATACTGCTTATACATAGAAAATATTATATTTGGGTTTTATTGAAGAGTCACATAGATTCTAATTTTTTACATATATTAATGATTAGTCGGTATATGTGCGTGACTGTGTAAAATTTGGCCAACAATCACGTATTTCGATCTATATTTGTCGAGCAGCTAAATGATTTTGATCGAAATACCTTGTTTTAAATGTACGTAAAAGTAAAATAAGCGTTTCTTAATTGTGGTCAGTTTGTTAAGCGATGTATAGAAAATCTCGAAAATTGTAGACACTTAAGATTATAAAGATATCGTCCGTCAAAGCCCTTTCACTGTACGTGTATGACTTAAAATAAAAAACTGTTTTAACCACAGAAGCCATATATAGATGCAAAAAAGTTAAGTTATTGCGTATAGTTTTGTAATATTATTTTATCGTATTGTTTAAATAATATTATATACCATTATCTTCAAAGAACCAAATTGTCAGCATACCAAATTTAGAATCGAATAGGCTTGGGTACAACAGGTGTTTGCAGCGATTGATGAATCGCAAAGTTACATTGTCTAAAACATAGTAGCTTAGTTTTGTTTCGAATGGTCGATAATATGTTGTTTGACTTTGTGATTCCTGTCACGGACTTAATTTTTGAGATTTTCTACTCACAAAGCGAGACCCACGCTCGCATTTAAATTCGTAAATATCAAAATATGTATTAGATATTTCTTCATAAACAAAATACCAAAAATGTAATAAAATATAAAATACATGAAGTATAGTATTGTTCCTTGTTGTATTCCAATCTCATACTTGTAAATTGTAGCAGCTTTAATTCGCTAGCTAGCTTGCGGTATATATGCCTGTTGACTCTTGCATGCTTTGTAAATTACAACTGAACAGTAGACTACAGACACAGCCGGACACGAATTTGCTACCGCCGATATTCGATGACCGATTAGAAACGAATGAATACTTCAATCTGTTCCAAAATCACCATATTCTCAAAGATTTATTTAATAATCCTGCCCGATCCGGAAATCCAGTAAATCTAAAATCCAATAAAACTAATTTAACTATCAAAGAAGTCTAAACTATTAGAACACTAGAACATTGACGAACTTTTTCCCGTGTATTTACAAAATGAAAGGCAGCAATAGAGCGAGGCAAATTGGAGTGTTGTCAAGCATTGAATGAGGACTTAGTGATATGGTAAAACGCACTATACAATTCTTTAGAGATAACATAGCTCTTGAACAATTTTGCCTTCTATATTATTATTATTAACATGTATTCGTCGTAAAATTTAGTTTTAATTTCATTTACAATTTTGTAAAGCACTGAAAACACTCAAATTAATTATCTTAATTTCACTCGCCCCCGGTTACGTATGTATATCTTGAATTTCAAGAGGTCTATTTTCAATTAATGGTTTGCCTTGTGTACTCCACTAAGATGATCCGATATAGACGGTATGATTCCAAGTATTGTCATTTCAACGGTTTTGGTTATTCTTGATTGAATTAAAAGTAGTCATGATCATTTTTTGAATAGTTTTGCATATACAGGGTAAATACTCGAATTATCAGTGACTGTTGCGATTCTTCCCGCCAGTATAAGTCACGTGGCAAATACGCCAAGTTTCATGAAATCACGTGGTCTTCTCTGCCGCGTCATTTCGAAAGCAAGATGATCCCATCCGTTCCCAGAGCCCGCGATCCTTTCGAGATTGCATGGGCTATTGTTTGACCCGTCATTTTGAAGGCAAGAAGAGAAGGTCCTGGGTTTGACCTAAATTGACTTTGGTAATCTACGCCTATATATGTAGAGTGTTGCCTTCCTGGTCAGTCAATCATTCGAAACTGGTAGAGCAAGTTGCTGTCATTAACAATAAAGAAGCAAAGACTCATTACGGTGTAATCAACTAAGGTACATGACTTGAGTTATATTCGTAAGTATATTGTAGGTTCGAAACTATTTGTATATAGTACATAGAGCATTGTAGCAATAATAGCAAAATTAACAGAACGAGTAGCTTATATATAGGTTTACATATCATCCTGCAGAAGGTATAGTGAAATTATGTTGTGTGCAATACTATATTTTTGTCTATATGCATTTAAGTTGTAATTTAGATATTTTTATACCAGAATACATTTTGTTTGATAAGAAAAAAGTTCTCTTTGCTAAATACATTTTTAATGGAATGGATATTAGAAACTTAAAAGAGTTGGTTTTTGCCAAGAAATTGACAAGATATCAAGCGAGAAGATTTGGTCATATATAGTTACTGCGTGGAAGTATATACAATCACTTGCATGTGCGTTCGGCATACTGCTTATACATAGAAAATATTATATTTGGGTTTTATTGAAGAGTCACATAGATTCTAATTTTTTACATATATTAATGATTAGTCGGTATATGTGCGTGACTGTGTAAAATTTGGCCAACAATCACGTATTTCGATCTATATTTGTCGAGCAGCTAAATGATTTTGATCGAAATACCTTGTTTTAAATGTACGTAAAAGTAAAATAAGCGTTTCTTAATTGTGGTCAGTTTGTTAAGCGATGTATAGAAAATCTCGAAAATTGTAAACTCTTAAGATTATAAAGATATCGTCCGTCAAAGCCCTTTCACTGTACGAGTGTGACTTAAAATAAAAAACTGTTTTAACCACAGAAGCCATATATAGATGCAAAAAAGTTAAGTTATTGTGTATAGTTTTGTAATATTATTTTATCGTATCGTTTAAATAATATTATATACCATTATCTTCAAAGAACCAAATTGTCAGCATGCCAAATTGGTGCATACAGGTGTTTGCAGCGATTGATGAATCGCAAAGTTACATTGTCTAAAACATAGTAGCTAGCTTATTTTTGTTTCGAATGGTCGATAATATGTTGTTTGACTTTGTGATTCCTGTCACGGACTTAATTTTTGAGATTTTCTACTCACAAAGCGAGACCCACGCTCGCATTTAAATTCGTAAATATCAAAATATGTATTAGATATTTCTTCATAAACAAAATACTAAAAATGTAATAAAATATAAAATACATGAAGTAGTATTGTTCCTTGTTGTATTCCAATCTCATACTTGTAGATTGTAGCAGCTTTAATTCGCTGGCTGGCTTGCGGTATATATGCCTGTTGACTCTTGCATGCTTTGTAAATTACAACTGAACAGTAGACTACAGACACAGCCGAGACACGAATTTGCTACCCCCGATATTCGATGACCGATTAGAAACGAATTAATACTTCAATCTGTTCCAAAATCACCATATTCGCAAAGATTTATTTAATAATCCTGCCCGATCCGGAAATCCAGTTCAAATGTGAAATTCTCAAAATTAATCTGCAAAATTTCGACGATTTTCACCAATTCGGTGCCCGATTTATCCGTATGGAACAAAGTTCATGCAAATTAAAACGGTCATAAGACTCATAACGTGCCGTAGAATTTTACATTTGCGCTATGCCGCGGACTCGCGGTACATCAAATATATGGCAAAAGCGAAGAAAAATTTCGGTGGCCAAACGGTTCCTACAAGAAGATTTCGAAAAAGGCTGGCAAGTCATAGCTCAAGATATATAACAGCATCTTTTTCAGCACTGCACCTGATCATCAGTGAAAAATTGAAAAAAAGTTGCAAAATAGATCTTAGTTTCTTGTCTATTTGATTTAATATTTTACAAAATTGATTTAACTTCGATCAAAATTGACTTGACTTTGATCAAAATTAGTTTGACGCCATACGAAATTGATTTCACGTCATACGAAATTGATTTGACATCATACAAAATTGATTTGACGTCATACAAACGTGATTTGACATCAAATGATTTTGATTTGACATCTTCTGAATTTGATTGACTTGTTTACATTTTGGTAATTTGGTTTGTCTTCTTGTAATTTTGATTTTATTTTCGATATCTTATTTATTTGTTTGCCCTGATGACAGTCTCAGGTGAGAATATAACATCTAGTAAGATTAATTTTGAATTATGAATAGTGTAGGCATGTTTGTTCTTATTAAATTAATGTGACTAGTGTATACAGGGTGGCATTAGAGGGGGGCAAGGGGGGGGGGGTGGCTACAGCCTCCTTATTGGGGAACCCTAGCCCCCCTATAGAGGAAAATTTACCAATTTATCGGGGAATGATCTGGAAGAAAAATCGTATTTTTATCAATTGACAAAGAACTTTTTAACTGATTAAGCCAGGTAAGTCGGCAATTATATGCTTTAATAGTGAAATAAATCTCCTGTAAAAACACAGAATAAGGTATATGTTGTGTAGAAGTCAACAGTGATTATTACAACACACAAAATTTCATTTTCTTTCTTCAAAATTAGACAAAAATGGCAAACGTTAATCAACCACACTTGGTATTCAACAATCAACAGATTTCCCTTTATTGCCACCTGGGAAAAGAATGCTGTAGCTTGTCGGTTATTGCGATAATTTCAGGCTGAGAAAATGGGGAAAAGCCATTCTAGACGTTCAAGTTTTGAAAAAATTTTGGGGGGAGAATGACCCTACCCCCCAACTAGCGGGTATTCCTGGTAAATCGGGTGTCAATTCAGATCCCTGTGCACATACTTTGCACTAAAGCATCGCTTCTAATACAGCCCCTTGTTTCTACTGTTGAATACAGCAAATTGTCTATATAATTGCTACCTCTAGACAGTTTCATATTCTAAACCTGTACAGTTAAACCTCCCTGAGTAACCACTTCTATACTAGTACTCTCATTAACTGGTAATATAAAAGCAACCAGTCAAGTAAATTTAATAACATTTCCAACATACATATCTACACACTTTATTTACACACCGTAAAATGTTCAGAGATAAACAATAAGATAATACACACACTACATATACACTAACGTTATGCTTTATCTTTATCTTTATATATATAGTAAAAATTTCAGATATAGCAAATTTAAAGCTCATAATCAAAATTTTTTGAGATATTAGGTGACAAAGTTGCCTTCCAAATGTTTCAAAATAAGGAAAGACTGGGATTGAATATATAGGCCAGATGATGTATGCTGTTTGATTGGTAATACTAAAATCCATTGTTGTTTGGCATAGTTGAATGTCCAATTGCACACATCATGATCAAGCACCCCCCTAACTGAGTGATCAGTTTCTCAAAATATGAATAAGTTATGCAAACTTTGAGAGTTTAAAGGTGAATAACAGTCCGTACGGTGCATGTACAAAACTAATGTTTACATCTCAATTTACAAAAAATATAGTGATACCTTATTCAAGATTGTAAGCTTTTCTTGCTTCCTCTTCATTACTTTTACTTGAAATGAAACATTTTTAGCAGAAATAGAAGAAATCCGAAGACATATCCTCACCGAATCGGCCATGTTGCTCCTTACTTTATGTAACTGGAACTTACCAAATGCGCATTACGGACTGTTATTCACCTTTAAAGCTTAAAAACCATGCAGCAAATTTGCTCGAAATTTTCAGTAAATGCTCCTGTCATACAGCATGATCTGTTCAATACCGCTTAAAGGATTGTAGATGGATGAATAGATAGATCAATGGATGGATGTATAAATAAAAGGAATGCAATTAAATAGAATGGATGGAATGGATGGATAGATTAATTCACTGATTTACTGATTTACTAATTAATTTATTGATTTATTGATTGATTGCTTGATTGATTGATTGAAGACTGTATCTTGATTATATATATTTTATAAATATAGGAAAACATGAGAAACACTTTGGCTGTTGTCTTTGTTTTAATCGTTCTCGTGTCAACGATTTATGCACGTGTTCCAGTTAGGAGACCATTTGGCCAGAACGAAGAAGAACCACAAGAGAAAATACATAGTGAAGGACTACTTTTTGGCCTGAATGATGAAAAACCACAAGAGAAAATACATAGTGAAGGACTCCTTTTTGGCCTGAACGATGAAAAACCACAAGAGAAAATACATAGTGAAGGACTACTTTTTGGCCTGAATGATGAAGAAGCACAACACTATGCTCATGTCCGAAAAGGTAATTGCAAACTTTATACAAGGTAATAGCATGGTTAGAGTGCAAATTTTGAAAAAAAGGCACATGCACGAACGAGCTTTTCAACTGACGATAAAAATAGGCCTTTATTATATAAAATAGAGTGTTTTATTGATTTCTTCGCCACTAATAAAAGTGACAATCTCACATGTGCGATTATTTATGATAATCGCACATGTGACGATAATCGCTGAATCAGCATTATAGTTTAATGCAATTTTCGCAAGGCAATAGGACAATTTTTTTATATAATAAACAGAACAATACATGGATGCTTGGTATATGAAATTTATTTCTCGTGTTGAACAGGATATGTCACTCGTTCGCTTCGCTCACTCGCGAGATATCCTGCTGAACACTCGAAATAAATTTCATATTTCCGCATATCCATGTATTATTCTCTATTTACAAAATGCATGTTTTGCCAAGTTGCACAAAAAAAGCCCATGGTATTATTAGTAGAAACTCACTAGTATACTAATGCAAATACTGCAATCTGATTGGCTACTCTACTCAATATCTATACTATTCACTCATAGAAATTTCGAACTCATAAAAGACGTTCAAGTCAACTGCACTTACATGTACAACATTACAATGCTTTTTTTGTTCGGCGGTCCACACCAATACTTGAAAAAAGTTTACTCAAAGCACTAACAATCTTCTAGTCTTATTTCAAGTGCTTTACTTGACATATTAAAGAGTAATTAGTTTAAAATTTGAACGAATTGTTCCCCACTTTTTCAAATCTTGGCCGCCATCTTTGTATATTTTATGCCAGATTCAGAATCAGGGAAAGCCTGGGTACGAGGTTAGAAAATACCATCCGTCAAAATCGGAAGTACCCCCCCCCCCCTCCCAAGACTTCCGTTTAAATTTTTATTGTTTTTGATTGGTTCAATATGGCTCCAAAAATTTGCACTGTATTTTCTTTTTTCTGCACTGCATTTTCTTAAAACTGCTCTCTTCTTAGTCAATCAAAACTAAGACATTTTTTCATGTACATTTTTAATTACTAAATTTTCTACGCGATTTAAAAAACTTTGTTATATAAATGCAAATACAGTAAATGAAGAATAATACTAGCTTTCAGTTATAAATTGTATATTGAAACTATGAGATAGATATGCTAACAAATGTTCAACACAATCTCGTGCAAATTCTCTAGTTCTCTTGGGTATATTATTATATAGTCATGTCAAATCCCTAATAAAACAACTGGTGTCATAAGAAAGTTAAACAAGTGAGTTCAAATTAGAAAATCGTACACACAGACACCTTAAATCCTTAATCGATTATACATAGACCACTTAACAGTTATACCATGAGCTCGAGTCGTATATGAGCTCATAGCCAACGAGGCGCTTCGCCGAGTTGGCTATTAGTTCGTATACGACGAGAGCGAATGGTATAACTGTTTTATTATATAGCCAAGCACTGTACAAGAGACAAAATTACAGCGAAATGTTTCAAACGACAAACTTCCGGCATAGGCAACTAATACTTCCGTCATGCGTAATGATGCATTCACATAGAGTTTCTCGCTGAGCTGTTCGGCAAACAGCTTTGAAATCGGTTGCATAAATGTTGCTCGAGAGGCAAAAAATGTGTTAAGCAGATCAACAAAAAAAGATTAAAAGGTACCTTTATGAAGTCAAAAGGTGGGTCAATTTTTATATTAGCGTTGCTGTCGTGAAAAAGGTTTTGATTTCATGCAAAAATGAAACTGAAACACCTTCGGCAGTGAAACTAAATTACTTAGTTGGTTGTTTTTGAAAAAGAACATGCTTTTTGCTACTCCAAATGCTTATCTAAATAAAAAAGTCTCTTTACTGGTGATCTCCTACGAAATGTGTGTTGTAAGCTTGATTTTAACCGTGAGTTTCTTTGTTTGGCAACAAATTAATATCAACCCGCTAATTTAGTCGTGTTTTTGAAGTAAAAAGACGTAATTTTTAGGTGAATTTTACCATTTGACATGCTAAATTGTGTATTTGTTAATGTATTTTTACACAATGTGTTTTTTTACACATTTGTTTGAGGGTGTTGATGTTTTTCTGTATACAAATCCGTCAATTTCAACTCTTTTCTGCAGTTTAAAAAAACATGCCGCCATCTTGTTTTTCCTCTACTAGTAGGATATGAGCTGATAGCCTGGTAGTAGGGAACCAATCAGATTACGCAAAAGCTCATATCCGATAGCATGCTATATAATAATAGCAATTATCCCCTTAGTGGAGAACAAATCTTCTAAACAATGAAGTTTTGATGAATAATTCGCTTTGTTAAATGTCGGGACATTTTATTGAAGTTGTTCTTCAGATGAACCGATTTGACGTCTACAAAAACATGGGCGTAGGAAGCAGGGGGCTGAGTAGCCTGGTTCCCTGGCCCAATTTCAAAAGAAATATGGGCCAGGTAACCACTAATCTCATTCTCGCGTCATCAGGGCTAAATCCACTTATGACGATTGCAGTTTTACTCATAGCCACTAAAAACGCGCGAAATTTCAACCAATAGGAAAGCAGAAGTCTTTAGTGGTTACCTGGCCCATATTCTTTGATTGGGCCAGGGTACCAGGCTAGGGGCTGAGCCACCCTAAAAATTCGACGTCAAACGGCACGAGTTTTCTGCTGCCAGTTAGCACAGACGTATGGCGCAGAGGAATATCCGACTTCAAAATGCAGGAAATCTCGTTTTAGAGAGTGAGAAAATCAAAGATTTTCCAGGGGGGAATGCCCCCGGGCCCCTAGAGCCCTAACCTGAAACATCTTCCTACGGCCCTGTACAAAAGGTCCATATGTAATTTGTCGTAATATATCAACATTCCCCTGAAATGAATACGACAATTACTGATTACGTGATTGACGGAACGCAGTGAGTCAAACTAGTGCATCTCAGCTCATGACATAGCAGATATGGTTTACAACCAGTAACCGCCAAAATCTGTAAGGAGCCATCTTGGAAAGAATTTATACAGGCCCGGATTTACAGGCCTACAGGCTAATTTGAAATTGTGGACCGTTTATAGGAAAAATTTCGGGAAAATTCTACAATTGTCAAACTGAATATTTTTTGTTATTTTTTCCCGTTCATTTCTTAAAACGTGGGCCGTCCAAATTGTGGGCCTATGGGCTATAGCCTGTAAAACCTATCAGTAATTAAGATAAAATATGTTCATTACTAAGACATTCCATTTCTTACCTTTATGTTTACTTTGGATTTTCATGGTGGCCGACAGAGTATAAATAATTCAAAATATATATTATAAGGGTTTCTTTTTTCTTTACATCGTGCATTTTTCTATTGCTTCTTAGCTACTCAAGATGCCGTGGGACCACCAGGAGCCAAGTACGGACGTGATATGGACCACCTCAAGGACGACACGCTCTAGCAAGTAATCCCACAGAATTCATTGACAACTTAGAAGAGAAACACACTTAAATTAACATTTGCTAGTGCTATCGCCCGATTTTTTAAATTTTTATAGTACAGTGTATACATTGCTCTTGTAGACTAAACATCTATTTCCACCCAAACGCAGCCCATGAGCATTATAAGTGATAGAATAAGTACTGATAATATTTGTAATTGCTTGATTATAATAATAATTTTGCTACACCGTGATAGATAGTTCTAAATTTCTTTATTCTATTTCAGCTCTCCACTTTTGCTTATATAACTAGAAATATAATACATAAAAGCAACAACCCACGCCGGCTTTAACGCGGGTTGGGGTTGGGGGGTTGGGAATTAGTTCTTTAAAATTCACTATTATTGTTAATTCTAGGCCATTTCACAATTAACGATAATCATGAATTCTAGATGAGAGGATATGCTGTACCATACTCCTAATAAATAAACCCGATGCGATATTTGGCCCGTCTTGTAACCTCGCGTATAAGGGACTTTACGCCGGTCGGGATCAATCTCGTACCCAGGGTCTTATCTCCGCTGCTCCGCCCACCGCTGCGAAAAGACCCTGGTCTGGGCTGGTCACGTGTATACCATATTCTGGGATATTTTTCAACATTGTCGTTAGGGGGGGGGGGGGGGTAGCCTCCTTCGCAGGCGTTCTTTGCGGGCCTCGATATTTTCGTCCCCCACTAACGCCTGCTCAAACGAGCAACACATTCCGTTCCTTTTGTGTACATGGACCAATGAAATTACACCATTGTCGTGCTAAACAAAGCCGTCCTAGCTTTGAGCTTTTCAGTTACAATCTTAAATTTCTCTTACGCTCTTACGCTCTACACTAACTTTCACGCTTATTTGTTTGCATAGGCAGCAAGAACATAGTCAAAACAGTATTCTTCGTAAATTTCGTGAAGTTCTAGGCTAAACTTTTCAAAATATTAGCTTTCGACTAAACAAATTACACATATTAACAATACCAGCCCAAGGTGTTTTATAGTGTCTGAAGCGACTGCCCGAATTAGTTTACTTGAAAGCTAATATTTCGCTTACTATAGTTCAGAGCTTTACAAAATTTACGAAGAATGGTATTATGAATATGTTCTTGCTGGTCGTGTAAATAAATCTGTGCGAAAAGCTTTAAAAAAGCTACAAGTGTCGGCGAAATGTATCTAGCGGATAATAATTATTCACCTGGATGTCTGGCCAGCTTCATATATTCCAGTGACGCTTTTAACTTTATTTCATGCACATGTATTCATATCGCGATTCACAATTACAACATCATCTTATTGATTCTATTCACGCAAAATTTTTACTAAACCGTATAAGCAATAGTCTTCGAAATACTGGTTAAAACGGTCAGCTCAAGCCTCAAGGTCTGTAGATGCATGGTATCGTATTCGCCGATTCAGATTTTCTTTCGTTGTCCAACGAATCCGTCGCAGTAGTCTCATTTACAGGCGTTCTTTGTATCGGTCCTATATAAATACTCCATCTTCACTATAATTATAAATATACCACACCAACCCTTCTCTTTCATATGAATTTAGATCGGTTAACTTTCATCAAGCTCGGTCATGTTGTATATATGGCCAAGGTGAAGGTCAGCCTCCCAGATTTTAGGAGCCTATCTCCGATTGGTCAATCTCTCGGAACGGAATGTGTTGCTCGTTTGAGCTAGCCTGCGTAGCTGGCGGTATTAGGGAGTTCGGGCGCGGGCGGTAGGCGGGCAACTCCCTAATACCGCCAGCTACGCAGGCTAGTTTGAGCAGGCGTTAGTGGGGGACGAAAATATCGAGGCCCGCAAAGAACTATGACGCGTAATAACCGCCAAAATTCGGAAGTTATTTTCTGGAGGTTTGCTCATTTTCTGAAGTAGCTTTTACTCTGAACTGCT
Organism: Paragorgia papillata; assembly: GCA_035771165.1. Taxonomy (NCBI): domain Eukaryota; kingdom Metazoa; phylum Cnidaria; class Anthozoa; order Scleralcyonacea; family Coralliidae; genus Paragorgia; species Paragorgia papillata. The sequence goes on along the minus strand of JAWNZC010000340.1, from coordinate 4,877,955 downwards.
CATTTTCTGAGGTAGCTTTTACTCTGAACGGTTCATTTGGACGAATATTGCATTCGGATGGTGTAGTGACGTCACTTAATTAGTTACGCCCTGCATGTCATATATATATTAAATATAGAATAATAAAGAGGACACTTAGTGCGTGCATAGTCAGAGAGTGATCAGTACATTTGGCGACGAGCGATAAAAGAAACAAATCTGGATCAAACTTAAATATTCAAAAAAACAAAGGATCATCGTGTAGTAACTTCAAGGACCATGTCGAAAGCAATTCCACAATTTGAGCCGTTCTTGGTGCATCATGAAGAAGCCACAACATCGTCGGCGGGAACTCGTTGGAAGAAATGGCTTCAACGTTTTAATATTATGGTGGCCATGGACATAACGTCAAAAAAGCGAAAACGCGCCTTACTTCTACACCTGGTCGGATCGCAAGTATATGATATCTTTGACACATTCACGGATGAGCAAAAAGGCCCAGAGGATGATTTTGATCAAGCAGCACAAGCCTCAACGTCGTACTTTACGCCCAAGAAAAATACAGAATTTGAGGTACACAAATTCAGACAGGCCAGTCAGCGCCAAGATGAAAAGATCGACAGCTTTTACACACGTCTCAGACAACTAGCCGCAACTTGTGAATTCACTGATATCGACCGCGAGATCAAAACACAAATCGTACAAAACTGCACATCCAAGGCACTTCGAAGACGTGCTTTACGTACCAAGATGAATCTCAACGAACTATTGGAATTAGGAAGGGCATACGAACTATCCGACGAGCAAGCAACACAAATCGAAAGTAAAAATTCTGAATCAGCTAATTATGTCAACAAAGAACCACACATCGACACACAAAACATTCAACGCTGCCAGACAAACACAACAACAACAACAACAACAACAACAACAACAACAACAACAACAACAACAACAACAACAACAACAACAACAACAACAACAACAACAACAACAACAACAACAAGAAACCGACCAAATCATGTTATTTCTGCAACGGCCCTTATCCTCATCATGGTGACTGCCCAGCAAAAGGAAAAACCTGTCGGTCCTGCGGAAAACAAAATCATTTTGCTGCTGTATGCCGTTCACGACACAACGAAAAGAAACCGCGCGAACAGTCAAGACTGTTCACACGCCGGAAACTGACAGTGCACCTGATAAACACTCTGATAGCGACGAATATATTTTTTCCGTGAAGAACCCCATTGGCGACGATAAACATCCAATCGTCAAATTACAGATCCACGGCCAAACGACTAAATTCATCATCGACACTGGTGCGACAGTTAATCTACTAGAAGAGCAGGACTTTCACGCTCTACAACACAAAGTGAAATTGACGCGAACGTCAATCAAGATATATCCGTACAAGTCTGATAAAGCTTTAAACATCCTGGGGAAATTCACCGCAACCGTAGAGTCGCGCAACAGAATTGACGCTACTGAGTTTTATGTCGTAAGTAAAGACGGTAGAATGGGTGGGTCTTTGTTATCATACAAGACAGCACGACAACTTGGTTTAATTGCTATCGCCAATGTCGTTGGAACACGTTGGACACCACCAAACAACGTCTCCGCGCCAAAAGAGTTATTCAATGGGATTGGAAAGTTAAAAGACCACAAAGTACATCTTCACATTGATGAGTCTGTTCAGCCTATCGCCCAGCCTCACCGTCGTATATACCATTCCACCTACGAAAACTAGTTGAGAAGAAACTCGAAGAAATGGAACGAGACGACATAATAGAAGAGATCGAAGGCCCTACACCATGGGTATCCCCAGTAGTGCTTGTAGTTGTAACCCAAACCAAAAAATCCTAATGACATTAGAATCTGTGTGGACATGCGCGCCGCCAATAAAGCCATCAAAAGGGAACGCCATATCACACCAACCATCGACGAAATAATGTCTGATCTAAACAACGCTTGTTTCTTTTCAAAGCTAGATCTAAACCAAGGATACCATCAAATAGAGCTTGCGGAAGAATCGCGTTATATTACAACCTTCAGCACACATCTCGGACTTCGGAGATACAAACGTCTCAACTTTGGAGTAACATCTGCAGCCGAAATTTTTCAGAATACAATCAGAGAGACTCTAGAAGGAATTCCTGGTACTTTGAATATCAGCGACGACATCTTAGTCTATGGTCGAAGTCAAGCTGAGCACGATGCAAACCTCAAGGCAGTCCTCCAACGCCTCCATGCCTGCAACCTCACATTAAACCAGTCAAAGTGTGAATTCAACAAAGCAAGTGTCGACTACTTTGGTTACATCTTTTCATCGCAAGGCATCTCTCCTGATCCTCGCAAGGTCGATGCAATCCATAAAGCCCAACCACCGTCAAATCCGACCGAAGTAAGAAGCTTCCTAGGTATGGTCAATTTCTGCACCCGATTTATTCCCAATCTCGCCACACTAGCCCAACCTTTACGAGAGTTAACCAAACAGAATGCACCATGGAACTGGACAAGTTACGAACAACAAGCCTTTGAAAGCATCAAAGTAAAGTTAACAAGTGAAACAACAATGGCATACTACAATCCAGAATACGACACAGAACTGTTAGTTGATGCAAGTCCTGTTGGTCTAGGAGCGATATTCATCCAATATCCACCCAACACTAAAGATTCCCCACGTCTAGTCAGTTACGCAAGCAGAGCTTTAACGCCTGTCGAAGCCCGATATTCACAGATTGAGCGAGAAGCATTGGCCATCGTTTGGGCGAGTACTAAATTCCATTTGTATCTTTATGGTACACAGTTTACTGTAATCACTGATCACAAGCCGTTCAATGATCCTCGAAGCAAACCACCTGCCCGGATAGAACGCTGGACCTTGAAGTTACAATCCTATCAATTTCAAGTCAAATATCAACCTGGTTCCAAAAACCCAGCTGACTATATGTCAAGACACCCCTCATCAATTCCAGCTCAAACCAGCAACGAAGAAACGTGTGCAGAAGAATATATAAACTTCGTTTCGCTGCATACGGTTCCTAAAGCCATTACAGTTGAGGAGATTAAAGAAGCTACAACAACTGATTCCACACTACAAGCAGTTATTAACGCTCTAAAGACACGAGAGTGGTACAAGACCAAACAACTACAATCAGTGGATCAGAAGCAAATCAACTCATTCCACAAAATACAGAATGAGTTATCTGTTAACGACGACGCCAACCTTATCGTCCGTGGAACAAGACTTGTTGTACCAACTAAGCTACAAAGCCGCATCATTGACATCGCCCACGAAGGTCATCAAGGCATAACAAGAACAAAACAACTACTAAGAGAGAAAGTATGGTTTCCAACTATCGACAAGCAAGTTGCAGGGGCGGATTTAGCGTTAGTCAAATAAGTCAGATGACTAAGGTGAAAATTGTTACGAAATAATTATAAATATCATCATATATTAACTTACTAATTGGTCTAAACAAGAAAAATTGCGAGGGCTGACTGGCTTAGACTTTTGCAGGATTTGGGCCGATTTAGATATTCTGATTGGTCCAAACCAGATAAATTGCGAGCGCTGACTGGTTTAGGTGTTTTGCAGGATTTAGGCCGATTTAGCCAATCCCGTTTAGAATCTTGCAGGATTTAGGCCGATTTAGCCATTCTCATTGGTCCAAAACAGCCAAATCGCGAGCGCTGACTGGTTTAGATTTTTGCAGGATTTAGGCCGATTTACCCATTGTGATTGGCCAAAACGAGGCAAATCGTTGAATCTGATTGGTTGATTGCTTTGCCGAAAGTATGCCGTACCGGAAGCCTGCAAAATGCGGTCTTCGTTCAGTCGTCTAATTCTGTTCGATCGATTCATGGCTTCTACAAGCTTGTTAGATTGTGCGTTGTGTGCTTTATAAAGCAGCGATGATGTTCTTTTGCGGCAATTGTATGTTGATTTGTCTGTGAGAATCAGTGCTTGTCGAGTACTTGTGGCCGGAGAGCATTTCCCAAGATTGGGAAGACATCGGTGCTGAGACGGTCTATTTGCCACAACACATGGAGGCGGACAAGCTAGAGTAAGCCATATGTCGCTCTAAGGTAAGCTTATAGGTACAGTAGTTCATCAATCTGGATTCAATATCGATGTTAGTCTGTTGTCATGTTTATACTTCCCTAACCTTTGTTGATATCCGTTCCATATTAGCATAATCTGCGTTGAGCACACTGGTATAAACCACTTATAAACCAATGCTATTAAATGCTTCATGTAGTACTATAAACACTACTTAGTAGTGTTTCAATTCTAGATACTCACTAGTATGTCATAATCATGATGCATAGTCAGATTGCCTTTCCACAGTAGTTTACATAATACATTCGTCCTCAGTTCATATTACAAGTCAGTTAATTGTCTATATATATATATATATATATAGCATACAGTATTATAAGTAATAACATATAACTTTTAACATATAAGTTAAATAAGGTCTGGGCCTGGGGAAACAGATCAAAAGCTAAGCAATAAATATCTACATGACATTACTACAAATTTCCATGTATTATCGTTATACATCAAGTAAGCATTCTTCTCACATGTGGCTATTATGAAATTTTAATCTGATAATTGCACTGGACAGGAATTGAACTTGGGTTGCTGGTGCCTGAAAACCAGACAGCTCATAGTAACATGGGTCAGTAGGGGGATGGGTAGTGGCATATTAGATGGGGGTTAGAATGATCGGGATGATGTAGAGAGTTGAGCTCCTCCATGTCTATGTCCAAGTAATGTCCATTATGGTCATTAACAAAAGCTTCTCCTGACTCCTAACCAGACATTGTCTGCTTGTTGAGAGTAAAGGTTGAGAGTAAAGAGTCACAGGTTGAGAGTAAAAGGCATTTGAAAGCCAGACAGCTCTGGGTAGGTGGGGCTCAACAGCCATGGAAGGTACCCCACCTTGCTCTGGGTTATGCAGAATGTTAAATTCAGCTAGACCTTCACTTGTATGTTGGTCAGGCTGTCCATGTTAGATTCACTGACTGAAACAATGTAACTGGTGTTTCCTAGGCATGCTGATGAACTTTGACATAGAGCGAAACAGTCAACTTTTTTATATTAGAATGTGACCACATATCTCTCTACTGTTTATTGGATTTCCCCACCCTCATTCCTGGAAAAACTTAGCCTTACACACCTTCAAACTATCACAAGGTTTCTAAGACAACAAGAAAATATCAGTCCAAAATGTTTCTTGAAAATGATAAAATGTCCATTAGAAACATGTTTTAAAACATTTGGAATTTTGCTCAAATGTGCTGTCAGAATGCAGGAAATGCCATTTCAGAGATCCAAATTTCAAAAATTTTCCGGGGGCCATACCCCGGACCCCCCTAGAAATATGGGTCCACAGCAACTTTGACTAAGGTATCAAAATTCCTAGATCCGCCCCTGAGTTGAAGAGAAAGTCAGCTGTTGCCTTCCGTGTCAAGTATCGACTGATACAAGAAACGTTGAACCTCTCCACATCGCAGACACAGCTCAAGGCCCATGGGAAAGAGTATCAATTGACTTCTGCGGCCCCTTTCCGTCTGGAGAATATCTACTCGTTGTAATAGATGATTATTCCCGTTACCCGGAATTTGACATTGTTGGATCTACATCGCACATCTCAGTCATCCCGCACTTGGCTGTTCACGGAATACCACAAATAGTTAAGTCGGACAATGGTGCCCCATTTAATGGCACACAGTTTAAGAACTTTGCAGAACACATGGGATTTACACACAAACGCATCACTCCATATTGGCCTCAAGCTAACGGAGAAGCAGAGAGATTCATAAGGACCATCAAGAAAACAGTCAGAGCAGCCCAAGTAGAAGGGAAAACTTGGAAACAGGAGTTGTATTCCTTTCTCAGGAACTATCGCGCTACTCCACATAGTGTTACCCGTATCCCACCTGCAACACTGCTGTTCAACGTCAAACTTCCTCAGACATCGATTCCACCATTAACTAATGAAGCGTCAGAAGCAACACACAAAGCAAGAACAAAGAATAAAGTCTACGCAGACAAGAAACGACGTGCCAAACCTTCAACCCTGGAAATTGGTGACATAGTTCTATTACGAAACCTCAAGAAAGGAAAGCTACAGACACACTACTACCCTGACAAGTACCGAGTCATAGCCAAGAAAGGATCCATGGTGACTGCATCCAATGATCATAACCATGTTGTCACCAGAAATTCATTCCACTTTAAATTCTTCAAACAGATAGATCAGAAAACCACAGTCGAAAAGAAAAGCGATAAAGTACAACCCAACCAGGAAACTGCCAAAGAGCGACCAAAAAGGAATAGACATCCACCAGACTATTATAAATGAACAGACAAAAGTAAAACAACAAGAACTTGATTATGACTTCAAATATTAAGCTAATCAAATCGTCTAATAGCATAATATATAAATAGGTGATAATTTTATATTCAGTTAATACCACAACCAGAACTATTATAGGTTGAAAGGGATGTAGTGACGTCACTTAATTAGTTACGCCCTGCATGTCATATATATATATATATATATTAAATATAGAATAATAAAGAGGACACTTAGTGCGTGCATATATAGTCAGAGAGTGATCAGTACAGATGGGTTTTGTATTCGGGGGAATTTTGCATTCGGGTGGCCTTTGCATTCGGGAGGATTTTGCATTCGGGTGGCTTTTGCATTCGGGGGAATTTTGCATTCGGGGGGATTTTGCATTCGGGTGGATTTTAATTTCTGTCGGGGGAATTTCGCATTCGGACGGATTTTGCATTCGGGGGGATTTTTCATTCGGGGGATTTTGTATTTGTTCATTTTGGACGAGTTTTGCGTTCGAGTATACTAGATCCTTTGCAAACCACGTGGTCGAAACGCGTGATGCCACGAGAAGTTTGTGCAGTGTGGGCTTAAATTGTTGCTTTCTGTTACTATAAAATCGCGATATGGAAAGAACAATTATTCAGCGTAACGAGGGCCGTGTAAATGAAATTGCCGTCGCTCAAGCGATTGCAAGCAGAGTTAGGCAGGTAGCCTTGCAAGTTTCCAGGCTTTTGACTCAGCCAACCGTCGATGCTGAGATTGTTGAGTCCGTTTGCTTGCGAGTGGAGCAATTGTATGGACATTGTTTCCGAATATACTCTCTGGGACTGAATTACCTTCCTGAAGGTGTTGTAACTAGTTTGCGAACTTTACTTGCTGAATTGAATGCAGTGGTTCCTGAAGTTGACGATTCATATCAAGCACCTTTAGTTTATTCTGGTGGGAAAAGAAGGCCTAAGTTTGAAATCACAAGACTGCATTTACTACATTTTGTTGAAAATGGTTTTGATGTGCCAGGAATGGCCGAAATGCTTGGTGTTTCTACACGAACTGTCGAACGTCATCTTAATCAAGAGGGAATTTCATTAAGAAACATGCACATATACACAACTATGTCAGATGAGGACTTAGACAATTTGTTAAGAGAAATCCAACAAGAGTTTCCAAATTGTGGCTATCGTCGAATAGGAGGCGAGCTCTCTAGAAGAGGTACAGTATACTGTATATTAATTTTATGTTGAAATAAAGTCATATTTTTCTTGATGTTTTATATTTTTGACTTGTGCGAGCTGGCTTTTGATACTTGAAATCCCGGGCCCGAATGAAAAATCCCCCCGAATGCAAAAGCCACCCGAATGCAAAATCCTCCCGAATGCAAAAGCCACCCGAATGCAAAATTCCCCCGAATACAAAACCCATCCGAATGCAATATTCGTCCAAATGAACCGTTCAGAGTAAAAGCTACCTCAGAAAATGAGCAGTTCAGAGTAAAAGCTACTTCAGAAAATGAGCAAACCTCCAGAAAATAACTTCCGAATTTTGGCGGTTATTACGCGTCATAAAGAACGCCTGCGAAGGAGGCTAGGGAGGGGGTAGAGAACTTAGGATTTGTCATCATTGTACGCGGAGACTATCGAGACTGGTGGAGTCCGTGGAGGCAAGTCGCAAGAGAATCTTAAAATAAACACCGATATATGCCGACAAAACATTTGGTTAAAGACCCTCAGATAGTTGCTGTTCGGTAAGGCCAGGAAACGGCAAGGCGCTTCGCAACAGTGCAACACTTCACGGAAAAGTTGTCAGTGATTGTGAATATTTTCCCTATATCTTTCTGAACTTCCGACGAGCAGCGAATTTGAGGGGATTCGCTGGCCTCGAAATGAATGTTTACTTCATCAGTTACGACGCCAAGCTAGCTGTTACGCCCGTCGCTTGCCGTTTGCCCAAAGAGAGGATTTTGCATGCATGTCATCATTATTGTGAATAAATATATGGAAATCTGAAAGTCCTTGTGATTTAACATCGCCAAGATCGCTAAAACTCGACATCTATATAGCTTTCAACAAAAGCTAAGGTTAGTGACATATTTTATTATTCTTTTAAAAGTGGTTTAAATTTGTAACGCAACGGCGGATAATACCGCATGCAATCATGATCAGAGCTGAAAGTCGATTCCTGTTTGGGAAGTGATGCCGTCATGCTGACCAAGAAAACACTGACCTTCTAACAACATATTAATATCACTAGTCTATATCAATTCCCCTTTGACTAAAAAAACAAGGTTTTTAATATGAATCGAAGTCACTCAGTAATGAACCTATTGTTGAACGTTGTTTTTATTGCGTTGTTCTTTTATACACTTGTTGTTTTAAGAATAGATATAATTGCGCCGTGAGTACATAAAGCAGTCAGAATGATAAAAAAGTGCTTAACATGTTATCAAAAATCATTAAATGTTGAATAATATAGCAATTCATCACATAACTACTGAGATTTTAAGTATCGAGCAATATATTTTAGTATACTGTTTACTTCATAAATATACATCAAAGCCCAAGGTGTCAGTACATTTCGATTGAAACTTTGCTCTAGTCACTTTAACACATTCTTCTACCTTATAATACCTAATGTGTTCGTAATTTACCAAACTCTCATTGTTATTTAGGTGTAATTTCGTCTGGTAGTTAATTCTGCAACTACAACAGATCTAGAATGCAAACAATCAATTCAAGTGCAGCGCAACAAACATTGTTCTTTGAAAACAGTTTTAAAACCAAGACGGTTTGGTGAAGCAAACTTCAAATAACACATTGGAAGGTGCTATATATAAATCAACAAATAAAAGAAATTAACATTTCAAACATTGTCTCTGTGTGATTATTCAGCGGTCTTCTTAGTTCCTACAAAAGTACAAATTCTACTAGCCCACTCCCAGTAAATCTACCGGACACGTGACCAGCCCAGACCAGGGTCTTTTCGCAGCGGTGGGCGGAGATAAGACCCTGGGTACGAGGTTGGGTCGGGATTAGCACCAGAATGGATTAGCACCTTCTCCCTGGGCTCTGGGACTAAAAGGTTTAGAAGGAAATTATTGCTTTTGTTTCTTCTTCAACGTTTTGGTGTAATAAATTATAAAGTTTAAAAAAACTCGCTTACTTTTAACTATGACTATCGTATGTCTGTTGTACTTTAATTCCATGCAATCTTGATGAATTTTGGCAAGCAAAGATATTCAAGAAAACAATTTGCCAACACCCGATCCAAGAAATAATACGTTTCGAGATAAAACATTAAAAATATCAGATTGACTGGACCGATTCAATAAGCATGACGAAAGATTGCGTGAAATGCAGATTTGTAGAAATGTAGATTTTTAAAAACAAATTCTAGTAAGCAAAATCAATGTCGCTGTCGCACGCGACGTTATCTCTCATACATGTACATTGAAAAGCGCGTGGGTAGGAATAGGAGTGAGACGAGAAGGATTAAAGGCGTGCAGTGCACGACGAGCGAAAAGGAAGAAAAAATATAAATCCCTCCTCCATCAATTTTTCCTCCATCCTTTTTCTTTGCCCTTTCCGGCCCAGCTTACGATAAACAAAAATAACATGGCATGACAAATCACTTTTGAATTAAGTCTTGGTAATTTGTTCGCGTTATATACATAGCACAACTCACCTGCAACATAAAGAACACTCAAGATAATTTATGCTTACGTTTTCGGATAACATGGCTAGAAATCCAGGACACTCAGCGGCAGTGGTCTGTGGGCTCATATTTAGATGGAAATATTAATTTGAAAATTCTGATGGCTAAATATCGAGCATTTCGGCTATAAACAGAAGTCTATAGCAATAAATTAAAGTAGAGTTATTCGCTAAAATGTCTTATTGACCCATTTCTTACCCAAATATCAAATTACAAAAGGTTTAATCGTCTAGACAGGCCTGTACCCTCATACTCACAAAAATTGCCGCATAAATTTCGGTTATTATTTCTGAATCCACAGTCACATTTAATAATAATAACAGGGGTTAAGACCCTGGCAACCTAGCAACATCTCCATAAGAAATGGCGGACAAGAACCCGAAATTATCGAGGAATGCATTGCTTCTTCACGCCGAGTTCAGTATTTATCTCGGCGCTTGATGGATTAAATTACAACGACTCGGCTGCAATAAATCGTACATTTTAAGGTCTTTGGGAACCTATTAAACAACGAAAAAGTGGAACGAACAACTCCGCAAAACAAAGTAACGTTCATCCCGAGCAAATTCAGACGTTCGCATCGTGGACAAACAACACAGAAGCAGCCAAAATTGGAGCTCCAAAATAAGTGATATAGCAGATTAATAGACTTTAAACAGCGAATAAGAGGTATGCTTGTCAGGGGCTCGGGAACCTATTTAGGACGCTCCAAACTTAATAGAAATTGTAGTGCTGAACGATTGTTCAATTTGGTGAAGTTTTGGACGTTCGCATGTCGGAATTTACAATAGTAAATAACCGAAAATGATTGTTCTTTATATTTCGTTAAGAAATCTATTGAAGGACGCCATATTGAATTAATTAAAAAGGGATTCAGTGCGCATGCTTTGCCGCCATGTTGTCCTCGATTTCTGGCCATGGGCGGACTCGTTTTCACAAACGTAAATAATCTTCACGCCAGAACCTAAATAAAACATCTGTTTGATTAAAAAACACACTCCGAGCATAATGATATATGTACCGCTCTTCTATGCTCTCGGTTCACATTTTATGTCAAACCGACACTCAAATCAAATCGAGACTCGATCGTGTCAATCGACTGTCGTTTCAAATCGACTCTCATGTCAAATCAACACTCATGTCAAATCAACTTTTGTGTCAAATCGACTTTTGTGTCAAATCGACTCTTGTGTCAAATCGACTTTCAAGTCAAATAGACACTCGTGTCAAATCGACACTCATGTCAAATCGACGCTCGTGTCATATCGACTCTTGTATCAAATCGACACTCGTGTCAAATTGTCAAATTGACTCTTGTTTCAAATCTACTCTTGTGTCAAATCGACTTTTGTGTTAAATCGACTCTTAAATCGACCAAGCCAGTCAATCTGAAATGATTGAAGTAGTTTCATCCGAGGACGACGACGACGAAGAAAATTCAGAATCAAAGCCAAAGAAAAAGAAGAAGAAGAAAAGTAAGAAATCAATTATGCAAAAAAATGCAAATCTGAACGCAATCCCTCAAAATCCAGTCCCTCAAAATCCAGTCATGCAAGAAAATGCAAATCAGAATGAAGATGTCGACTTGCAGAATAAAAAATCAAAAAAGAAAACCACCGTAGTAGTCGGAGACTCCATCGTGAAGAATGTACAAGGTTGGCGATTATCTGATTCTAATAATCATGTTGTAGTTAAGAGCTTCGCTGGCTCTACTATCTCTGATATGGAGGACTATCTAAAGCCAATTATTCGCAGGGAACCCAGCAAAATTATTTTACATGTTGGGACTAATGATATAAACCAGTTGACCCCACAACAAGTGGCTGAAGGAGTTGCTAATCTTGGAACTCAAATCAGTGAAGATTCCCCAACAACTAAGGTAACTTTATCAGGTATTTTACCCAGAACTGACAAGCCCGGATTGTCGAGTAAAATTAAGGTAACTAACGGAATTATTAAATCGTTTTGTCAACACAACAAATGGGACTATTTAGATCATAAGACCATTGACTCATCTTGCTTAAATGCTAGAGGTTTACACTTAAACCGAAAAGGAACTATTGTTGTTGCAAAAAACATTACTCATTATATTGTTAACAATTGATTGGCGGACACAGGTAATTCAAATAAGCTTGATTATTCCACAGAACAGCACAAATCCAATTCTAATATATCAACACAATATGATTTTGGTATATCGAAACTCAAGGGCTTCAAAATTGCTTCCTTAAACATTGCAAGTTTATTAAAACATATTGATCAGTTGCGGCTAAATATGAAAGAGCAAACCATAGATGTCTTAGCTTTAAATGAAACACGACTTGATAGTACCATCAGTAATTATGAAATTGCAGTTAATAACTATACAATTATTCGTCGTGATAGAACAAGACATGGCGGAGGTGTTGCAATATATATTCGAAATGCAATTGAGTATAAAATTCGAGATGATCTAAATGATGATGCTCTTGAGTTTCTGTGTATTGAAATCAATAAACCTAAAATTAAACCTTTCCTTATATCAACATGGTATAGGCCTCCTAATACTCCTATTGAACTTTTTGAAAAATTCCATGGTATTATAGATAGAATTGAGTCACTACACATTGAATCGAACATTATCGGTGATTTCAATTGTAATGTTGCAGCCGACATAATTGATAATAATACAAAGCACTTACTTGATTTATGCAAATCGTATCAATATAGCCAACTTATTCAGGAACCAACACGGATCACTAGCAGTTCTTCTACACAAATCGACCTTTTTCTCACAAATGAATCCAGTAAATTTTCGGTATCAGGAGTTAAACATATTGGAATAAGTGATCATAGTTTAATTTATGCTTCTAGAAAACATTGCAGCCCATGCAGATCTAATCCCAAAATTATTCAAAATCGTTATTACAAACATTTCAATATTGACAATTTTAAGCGTGATATTGATTTAGCTGCTTGGCAGTCAATAATATCAGTCACTGATCCTATTAAGGCTTGGGATCTTTGGAAATCCACATTTCTTCGTATTGCGGACTTACATGCTCCGATTAAAAAAAGGCGAATTAGGACTACTTGTGCACCCTGGCTAACTACTGAGATCAAACACTTAATGTGGGAGAGAGATCGATTGAAACGAATTGCTGTAGTAACCAACGAGGAATCCGCTTGGTTTAGTTTCAAAAATCTTAAAAATCAAGTTAACTTTGAAATTAGAGAAAACAAGATCCAATATTACAACTCGTTTTTTAATGATAATCTTGGACAGTGCAAGAATACCTGGAAAGGTATTAATTCTATATTATCTAAGAATAAAAACGTTACTCATACGGAGAAGGTTTTGATTGATGATATTGAAATCAATGACCCGGTGGAGGTTAGCAATGCTTTCAATAAACACTTCACTGGTATCGGACCAAAATTGGCGGCCAAAATTCCAGCCAATCTGAATATAAACTATGATCATATTCATAAACCCGATAATGAATTTGAACTCCGGGTAGTGAGCAATTTAGAAGTTTCAAAATTAGTTGATAAACTATCAACGCGTAAAGCCAATGGTTTAGATAACATTCCAGCTTGTTTATTGAAAGCAAGTGCACCAACCACGATAGGCTCGCTGACGTATATTATTAATTTAGTAATCCACACTGGCACTATTCCACCCGACTGGAAAAGAGCTAGGGTAACTCCTATTCATAAAGAAGATTGTAAAATGGATCCCAATAATTATAGGCCTATATCTGTGCTATCAGTGATTGCAAAAATCTTCGAAAAAGTTATTTTTGATCAAACCTACGATTTTCTAAGTAAAAATAAACTTCTTTCGGATTCACAATCCGGTTTTAGGCCTTTGCACTCCACTTTAACAGCACTACTAGATATTACTGATAAATGGTATACCAATATGGACAATGGATTGATCAATGCTATACTTTTCATCGATTTAAAAAAGGCATTTGATACCATTGACCATGATATTCTTTTAAATAAATTATCTCGATACGGTTTCAAAATTAAGACCATTGAACTTTTCCGTAACTATTTAACTGAACGTACTCAAATAACTTTTGTAAATAATATTCCGTCTGATAGCGCTGATATAACATGTGGAGTTCCTCAAGGATCTATTTTAGGACCATTATTATTCTTACTATACATTAATGACTTACCAAATTGCAATTTGATATCTGATGGTCATCTATATGCTGATGATACTAGTTTGACATACGCGGATAAAGACATTAATCAACTTTTCTCCGTTATGAATAATGACTTACATACACTTAAAAACTGGCTCAACATGAACAAACTCAGTTTAAACGCACTTAAAACAAAATGTATGTTCATCGCTACTCGACACAAACTAGCTACCTTACCAAATCAACCTGATGTTGCCATCGATGGCAATCAAATTGAACGAGTAAAGACGTATAAATGTTTAGGTTTGGAGCTTGATGAGTGTTTGATGTGGGATGATCATATTTCGAAGATTACTTCAAAAGTGGCCAAAGTAATTGGAGTACTAAGGAGATTAAAATCATTTCTCCCACGTCCAATCCTAATCTTAATCTATAAATCCTTAATTCAACCACATTTCGACTATTGTAGCAGTGTCTGGGGTAACTTAGGTAAAGGTCTGGAACAAAAACTCCAACGACTACAAAATCGGGCCCGCCCGTATTATCAATGGATCTGATTATAGTGTTCGGTCACATGAAATTCTGACCGAATTAAATTGGCCCAATCTAGAAGAAAGACGGTCTCAGCAATTCAGAACGCTCATGTATAAAACAATCAATAAAATGGTACCAGAATATCTTTCTAATAAATTTACTTCGGTTAATTCGGTTCATAGTCATAATTTACGAGGTTCAGATTCTAAACTATTTGTTCCGAGACCTTTAACTGAGGCACTCAAGAAAAGCTTTACATATCGAGGAACTGTTCTGTGGAATAGCTTACCTGTGGAGGCAATTAATGCTAAATCAATTGCTGAATATAAATCATTTATTTAATATTACTAACCTTAACGTGAATGTGTATAATATTTTTAATTAGTTATGTATTATTTTTATTAGTTATCTTGTATTAGTTAGTTAGTTTATACACGGCTCCAGGGAAGAGCACATTATGTGAATTGGACTCCGTGTTCTAAATAAAGTCTTAATAATAAAATAATAAAAATCGACTCTTGTGTTAAATTGACTATTGTGTTAAATTGACTATTGTGTTAAATCGACTCTTGTGTCAAATCGACTCTTGTGTCAAATCGACTATTGTGTTAAATTGACTATTGTATTAAATCGACTCTTGTGTAGTTGTGTTAAATCGACTCTTGTGTCAAATCGACTCTTGTGTCAAATTGACTCTTGAGTTAAATTGACTCTTGTGTCAAATTGACTCTTGTGTTAAATCGACTCTTGTGTTAAATCGACTCTTGTGTCAAATCGACCGTGGTTTCAAATCGGCTCTTGTGTCATTTGGATTCTCATTTCAAATCCACTCCAGTGTCTAATCGAAACTCACTTCAAACCGAGAGATAAATCAACAAGCAAAACCTGGAAACTAGGCTAAAAAATCAAACATGGCATCCGCTAAAATTTCTATGCGAGTGATTTTGCCACGAAAGTATTGGAAAATTAGTCAGTTTGATATTTTCGAATATGAAAAATGAATTCGCTTGTGTCTATGGAGTATATATATCTACACCAAACTTGAAGCAAGTTAATTACAATCGTATCTCGTGTTTTGTGAGCAATTGTTTACCATATGCCATCGAACTAATCTACTGTTTGTATGGTGAGACTTCTGCAAACAAAAAAGTAAAACTATCTGAAAATTTGGAACAATATTTGATAAGACTTATTCACTTTAAAGAAAAGTTGTTTACTATACCATTCGCTCTCGTTTTCTACGAGCTCGTTTTTTTCTGGCTCGTGGTCTAATTGTTAATTAACTACCAGTAATGACGTATAGATAGAACTGGGAGAATAATTTAATAATAATGATCATTATTATTATTGATCATCAATTTTTATACAATACCCTAGTTGCTATGCGTGTTTTCATTGGTTGTTGGCCATGATCTATTAGAGGACAGACACATGGTCACGTCAGATCACGTCAGCTGACTTGCCTTTTTCCTTCTTCATGCCCCAAAATCCGGCACGAGTTTCGACAAAGACCTTTTAAATTTGTATTGTATAAAACAAATAGATTCCATTTTTTTGTTGTCTGTTCAGTTATAGATGCACAGAGGACGTCACAACGTAGTAAGAACATCAGTGACCCACTCGACTGCGTCTCGTGGGCCACTTTTTTGTTCTTACCACGTTGTGACGTCATCTGTGCATCTATAACTGAACAGACAACGGCAAAATAGAATCTATTTGTTAAATATATGCTATGTAGTAATGTAGTACCTTAGTCAAAGACTATTGCGACCAACGTCATTTTTGGGATCAATTAGAAGAAGTTGAAAATACGCTATGACAGCTTGGAGTAATTCTTTAGCCCAATTAATGCACATGCTTTGCGATAAAATGCCTAAAAATGCGACCCATAAAATAAAATATATTAGACGTATAGCAACATCATTTTGTTGCATATCCTATAGAAAGGAAATGAATAATCTATACTGGTGACCAAAATTAATATACCACCCAAAGGACGACAGTGTTATCAGAGAAAATCCATAGAAAAAAGCAAATTAAAGTAATTCTTTCAGAATGTCAAAGGAAATCATGTTTAACAATAAAATGTCTAGGTTATGAACGTTTTTGGAAGAGAACGAGACATTTTAACTAGTTTCAGCCACCCTTATTGTTACGTGTTTGCATCACAAAAAACACTGGAATAGAGTAGAACTTAAAATTTGTTGTTGTTTCCATACATTTTGAGATATAGGAATTCAAGTCAAATATAAATCTTCTAATAGAACCCGTTAGGGTTCTATTAAGTTCTATTAGATACCTTCTAATAGAAATCTTCTAATAGAACCCGTTGCAGAGATATAAGTTAATTTTGGCCACCAGTATAAATTAAAATTATTCTAAACGTTTTAAATTGCTTTTGAAAATGTTGTCAATATATTGACCTCTTTACAGTTTGGCATTAAGATACATGCTTTTTCTGCATAATCCAAAGCATTTTCATAGTCATCCAAAACTGATGTAAGGCCTGGTTTAGACGTCGAAGTTCCGTCGCATTTAATTCGTCGAATTTAATGCGACGATTATGCGACAGAAGTGACACAGTTCGGTTTAGACGTCGAATTTAATGTGTCGCATTTAATGTTACGGTTGAAATTTAACGCCAAATAGCTCTTAACGTTGGTGTTTCGAGTTTCGAATTACCGCGCGTTCCAATTTGCATGGCACCCAGCTGTTAAGAGAAACGCCATGTTTTTATCTTCAAGTGAGTATATCAAAAAGCTAAAACACAAAGAAGACCTTCAGATGCTCTCTGTGTTTCAGCATATGTTGTTAAACCTTGGCGTTGGTCGCCCGTTTGTCGTTAGTGAATGTATAAGCTTTCGCTTAAAGCTCTCTCATTCTTAAAACTCGATTAATGTGTTGCTTTCGGCTAGTTCGACAGTTTTCTTCAGCCAAAAACTCCAATACCTTTAGCAAGTAACCCTTTATTGCCACCCAACTTCATACTAATTGTTTTCGTCCGTCACAAAACATTCTGGATGATACAAACAAGTACGACATGTTGAAAATGATCTTCGTGGGGCCCACGAACTGTAAAATTGTTGGGTATTGAGGGATATTGTAGGATAGAAAAAGTGATTATAATAATTTATGCATTTTATTCGACTGCATTTTATGCGACGTCTAAATCAACGTCGCATTTCCGTCGAATTATGCGACACAGCTCGTCGCATAATTCGACAGCGTCGAATTAAATGCGACGCGTCGAATAAAATCAGTTTAGACGTTGCATTTCCGTGGGATAAAATTGGTCGCATTAAATGCGACGAATTAAATGCGACGGAACTTCGACGTCTAAACCAAGCCTTACATGTGATACATTACTCAGTATCAAATGATTATTAATAAATTACTAATTTAAGCATGAAGTAAGGTCGGCACCGATTGAACCTATCTATACTAAGAAAGTTTCTGATTGGTTTAAATCACTTAGCTCAAACAAAAAAAAACGAAGCCCAGTGAATAATTAGTTATAGCCAATTATAGTTTTATTAATAATGTAATATACTCATCAGTAATTCGTAAAGAAAATTCAAAACATGTTTATTCAGTGTACATAAATGTAATACAACAATTAGTAGCTCTATCATTTAACGAATACAAATAGAGTTATTAGTATTGACCCGAGTACATCAAATGATACGGAATATAGTAATTAACGTAGTTAGTCGCAAAAGGTATATATCAATAAAAGAAATTGCCAAAAAGTCCGAAAAGAAAACGAGCCATCCCGCTAACTAGGCTAGCCCACGAGACCAACACATTCACGTATGAATAAAATGCTTGATTGCACTCGTACTAAAATGATGCAAACATTTTGCATAAAATAAGGTTATGAGCGCGCATCTAAATTTCAACAAAATTCAACCAAAATTCAATGGATTGATCCTTGGTCTATGGCCAACACTTCTACGGCAAACTTTCATGAGAATCGGTGCAATACTTTTTGAGAAATCCTGGCGACAGACAGAAAGACAAACACACAGCATGACATTTATTCCTGTTTGCCATTACAACGCCGACAAGTTTAGGCAAAATTCATGTTCGATTTGTGGCTGATGACCAAATTATTGCTAATCTACGAAATAATTACAACAGACAAATGCTTATACTTACTTTAGGAGTTGTTAGAGTCTAAATTTTCGTTGGTTTCGCTTATATTTAGACAAATAAAACTATTTTCTTCTTGTTGAAATGTTGTTGAAAATACAAGAAATTGTTGTTGAAATCTTCGCAGAATCAGGTCAGCGGTCTCGTGAATACTTCATGGCATGTCGTTATTAATTAAGGTACCCTTATCGGGTCCTATTAAGAATCCTACCATAAGTCAGAATCATACTAAAAATTCTACTAATTTATAAGAATTCTACTAAGAATCCTACGAAGAATCTTGGTAAGAATTCTACTAAAAAATCTTCCTAAGACTACTACTAAGATTCTTAGTAGTAAAAATCGTTTTAAGAATTCTATAAAGGATTCTACTAAGGATCTTTATAAGAATCCTACTAAGAATCCTGCTAAGAATCCTACTAAAAATCCCACTAAAAGTACTAAAGAGAGTACTACTATAAATCTTACAATGATTCCTGCTGAGACACTTACACCATAATAGACAGTTTTGAGAATTTTTGAAAAGACTACATTTCTTTATTTTATTTCATTTCAGCTCTCCATTTTTGCTTATATAATATTGAATAATAATACAGCCACCAAAAAAACTACTAAGAATACTACTAAGAATACTACTAAGAATACTACTAAGATATCTATTAAGAATACTGCTAAGAATTTTACTAAGAATCCTACTAAGAATCCCACTAAGATTCCTACTGAAAATCCTACTAAGATAATCCTACTAAGAATCTTACTAAAAACCCTACTATTAAGAGTCCTACTAAGAATCCTACTAAGAATCCTACTGAGAATTTACAAAGACTCCTAGAAAAAATCTTACTAAGAATCCTACTAAAAATTCCACTGAAGATCTTACTAAGAATTCTTATTATAATCAAGCAATTACAAATATTATCAGTAGTTATTCTATCACGCTTCAGTATAATGCTCATGGGCTGCGTTTGGTTAGAAATAGACCTTTAGTATACACATAGTTAATACAACATATACATGGTTTAGAAGCTCTATTGTCTTTCAACATGAAGCATGGTCATGTTGAACTGACAATGGAGTTCCTTATATGGAAGTAAATTATATGGACACGTGACGATGAAGCACCACAACACGTAACGATGAAGCAACTCACTAATTAAACCCGAGCGTTGCTATTGGATGACTGCTTCATTATACAGAAAATACAATACCGTGAAATTGCACAAGTTTCCATAAACTTGAACAAAAACATAAAACAATCACTTTGGACGAGTTTCCAAACCATGTATATGTTCTATTTACTATGGTCTACAAGAGCAATGTATACTGTACTTCAAAATTTAAAAAATCGGACGATTGCACTAGCAAATTTAAGTGTGTTTCTGTTCTAAGTTGTCTGTGGATTTTGTGATTACTTGCTGGAGCCTTTCGTCCTTCAGGTGGTCCAAATCATCCGTCTCGTCCTGGTGGTCCCACGGCATCTTGAGTAGCTAAGAAGCAATAGAAAAATGCACGATGTAAAGAAAAAAGAAACCCTTATAATATATATTTTGAATTATTTATACTCTGTCGGCTAAGAAATGGAATGTGTTTAATTCAGGCCCTGATATACTGATAGGTTTTACAGGCTATAGCCCATAGGCCTACAATTGGGACGGCCAACGTTTTAAGAATTAAAAGAACGAAAACAAATAATAAAAAATATTTTCGACTATTTTTGAATTTTCCTGAAATTTTTCCTATAAACGGCCCACAATTTCAAATTATAGCCTGTAGGCCTGTAATAATAATAATAATAATATAATAATAATACATACGTTTTAGGAGCATTATGTTTTAGGAGCATTATACAGCGCTCAATGCTATATATATATATACAAGGTATAAATAACAATCGCTAAATACGAATAAAATAGAAATAAAGATAATCTAGTTACATGTGTTGATTATTGTTGATTATTATTATTCTAGTTACATGTTGTTTACTAGGTTACCTAAATGGTATGTGAATGCTGCCTTTGGTAGTGTGGCAGAGTTGTGGGTTTTCTGACATGTGGGAGGAGAAGGCTTGGTGGTTGCGTGTTTCTGACTTTCTGTATGCATTTTAAACACAAGAAAGATAAATTCAAGAAGTAAAAACAATATTTTTATTGTGTATTTTTTAAAGCAATAGAATACAACTGTAAAATGTTGAATATAAATGTAAAGCTAAAATTTCTTCTTAAAATAAACATACACGTCTTCGCACATCAGATTCAGATTAAACAATTGTTTAATAAATAACTAACTGACTCATTGAGAACTATGTAGACTAAACTTCACGGCTTGTCTTTAGGATATCTTGGTAGCGTTTGGGCTAAAGGTCTTTGGGAGAGGCTATATATTAATTGAAAAGATGCATACGCACCCGCTCCTCAGTATTGGCCATTTGACAGTTCAAATGTCTGTTGTAATGAAACAAAATTGCAATTGACTAATGACATTTGTTTAATCTTGCAGATAACTAAAGATATTTGTCTAATTTTACATGAAATTCACAATTAGCATACTGCATACATACCTGAAAACCTGTTCGCTCGACAGTCCAAACGAAAAGAAAGCATGTACTTCGCGCGTTGTATTCTGGTTAGCTGTTTTCGCACTGCATTTTGGGTCTATAGCAATTAGACCACAATGCAATGCGCCAATGAAAGATTTGAAAAAGGCCCCACTACATTATTTAGGTTTGCTGCCTTGCTCGCTCGCTTCAGGCTCGCTCGCTGCGGCAGCAATTATTGTTGTTTATTACAATACAATACAATACAATACAATACAATACAATACAATACTATAACTATTAAAACAAGAAGGTATTTAACTTAGAGTAATTAAGTAATAGATACAGCATGATCAGCCGATCTGTATCTGATTTACAAGGCGAGCCGAATCTTTCTTAAAATACAAATGCATCTAAGTAATCAAGTTCACCAACTATTTTAGCGATATACTCTATTTTAGCCGAGAAAATCGAAGCTAAAGTTTATGTAAATCAGGACGATTCTGTATCCGATTTACAACCTCTGCTACGGTATTGATTTCTTTTGTGTTTTCCTCATGAATTATTAATGAGTTTTTTAAATACTTTTACTGATTCGGAACTTCTAATGTCAGATGGTAGAGAGTTCCAAAGACTGGGTGCACAGATCGAGAACGCTCTATCACCGTACGACACAGTATTTGACTTGGGTATAACCAGCAAGTTCTGACTACTGACTAGAAGATCTTAAGGTACGAGATGGCGTATACCTTTGCAGTAAATCAGAGATAAAGTCCGGGGCAAGGCCGTGGAGAGATTTATAGGTGATTAAGAGTATCTTATTATTAATTCTAGACTTAACAGGGGGCCAATGAAGTTGTCGGAGTGTTGGAGTGATATAAACAGATTTATTTACTTTAGTAACTAGTCGGGCGGCAGTGTTCTGTAAGCATTGAAGCTTATCAATTTCGCAGGCAGGAAGACCAAACAGGATACTATTGCAATAGTCCAGACGAGAAGTAATGAAGTAATGTAAATCCGAGCCTGTCTAAATTATTTTCAAGGTGGCTCCTTACAGATTTTTGCGGTTACCGGTTGTAAACCATATCTGCTATGTCATGAGCTGAGATGCACTAGTTTCGTCAATCACGTAAACAGTAATCGATCGTCGCATTCATTTCAGGGGAATGTTGATATATTACGACAAATTACATATAGACCTTTTGTTCATCTGAAGAACAACTTCATTCAAGAAAATGTCCCGACGTTTAACAAAGCGAATTATATATCAAAATTGCATTGTTTAGACGATTTGTTCTCCACTAAGGGAATAAATGCTAGTGGTTTATATATAATCGATTAAGGATTTAAGGTACCCTATGTGTACGACTTTCTAATCTGAACACAATTGTTGAACTTTCTTATAATACCAGTTGTTTTATTAGGGATTTGATATGACTATATAATAATATACCCAAGAAAGCTAGAGAATTTGCACGAGATTGTGTTGAACATTTGTTAACATATGACTATATATATATATATATATAGTTCAATCTACAGACACGGTGTTTCGCTGTACAACAGCTCATCAGTGTAGCTTGGAACAATCTGAATGAATTTCATCAATTACTTATACACATGCGATCGTCGGTGACAACCGCATGTGGGACAGCATCGGTGAAATACATTCAGATAGCGTGAAGTGCGCATGGGCCCAGAGTGCTCAAACTTCCACAAGGGTAGTGAGCGTTGCATTATCGCTAATAGGTACCCACGGCAACTTCGCAGAGTGCTCAACAACACCGAAGTGAAGGAGCGTACATAGTTCAATCTACAGACACGGTGTTTCGCTGTACAACAGCTCATCAGTGTAGCTTGGAACAATCTGAATGAATTTCATCAATTACTTATACACATGCGATCGTCGGTGACAACCGCATGTGGGACAGCATCGGTGAAATACATTCAGATAGCGTGAAGTGCGCATGGGCCCAGAGTGCTCAAACTTCCACAAGGGTAGTGAGCGTTGCATTATCGCTAATAGGTACCCACGGCAATTGTACGAGTGAATAGTTGTCTAATTATAAATAAGTTTTGTGGAAACAATATTTCTTTGCTAAGCTTTCGGCCTGTTGACTCAGGCCTTCATCAGAGCAATGACAACAAGTTGTTGGCTCACGTCATTTATAAACTAAGCAACTGATAAATTAAATCACGTAAGAATACAATGGCGTATAACGTTAATTTTATTAATTAGAAAACAAAATCAAGAATGTTCTCCGAATAGGGCACACCACGTGCTGTTTAATGGCTCTCCTTCCTGAGAAATAGTGCGATGTTTTGCAATCTCAATAGACTCCCATGTTCTTCGCGTGAAGTATTGCTTGTCGCTGGCTAAGAGTGACGACTAAACTAAACTAAACTAAACTAACCTTATTTATACTGGATAACTCTATCAGTTATATCTAAACTGTTATCCTCAGAGGTCCAGTAAGGGCCCACCCTCATTGGTCCAGTGTTACTACAGGAGAAAACCGGAGTACCCGGAGGAAACCTGTGGTGTTTGGTAGAGTCAAACTGGAAGCACTCTTCTCACATGCGGCCAAGGTGAATTTTTTTTTTAATCAGATAACTGCACCTTGCAGGAATCGAACCCGGCTCGCAGAGGTGAAAGGCACGTGTACTAACTAACCACTGTGCCACCAACACCCCCATTTAACACGATGGTCATACTTCTAAGCGTGTTTGGCAACAGCAGATTTATCCTGTTGGGCTTTAATGCAACATGTCTTGTGCTCCTTCAGGAGAGTTAAGAGATTTCTTCCTGTTTCCCCGATGTAAACCAAGCCACACTCACACGGAATGCGATACACTCTAGGCTTAGATAAGCTATCCACCTCATCTTTATGTGTGAAAAGTACCTTGAACAATTTGTGTTGACTACTGTGAAATACCTTCATACCAGCAGGATTTAGAATCCTCTCAATCTTGTGGGATGCTGGTCCGATGTACGGAAGAGAAACTGAAGGTGGTTCTTGCTGGGACTGAGTATTCAGCTCCGGATGTACCGAAGGTGTCATAGAAGCTTGAATCATTCTTCTTATGCAGGAAAACCGTTGTTAGTTAAAACCAACTTAAGGTGATCTAATTCATCCTGAAGATGTTCTTCGTCACAAATTGTTCGCGCCACACAGACGATTTGATACTTGGATGATGGAATGAAGTGTAGTTAAGGTATCTGTCAGTGCATGTGTGTTGGTTTTCGATACACAGTATGACTTAAAGTC
This sequence comes from Paragorgia papillata, assembly GCA_035771165.1. Lineage (NCBI taxonomy): Eukaryota > Metazoa > Cnidaria > Anthozoa > Scleralcyonacea > Coralliidae > Paragorgia > Paragorgia papillata. The sequence goes on along the minus strand of JAWNZC010000340.1, from coordinate 4,853,285 downwards.
CCATCTGGTTTAACGGAAAGCAAAACGTCCAAGAATGGGATAGATTTATCTTGATTTTGTAATTCCATAGTGAATTTGATTGAAGGGTGCATGCTGTTAAGATGGTCAAGAAAATTAGACAAATTAAAGCATTCAAACCGTGTGACCAGGTACTTAACGTATCATCAACATAACGTTTCCACATACCTTGGTTTTAACGGGGCAGTTGCAAGAGCCTTCTTCTCAAATTCCTCCATGTATATGTTATAGCCATGATTGGAGACAATGGGGAACCCATTGCTGCTCCAGTCGTTTGTTCGAAAAATCTGTTGGCCTGAGTGAAGGCCTGAGTCAACAGGCCGAATGAAGGCCTGAGTCAACAGGCCGAAAGCTTAGCAAAGAAATATTTTACGTGGTGTTTCCACAAAACGTATTTATATTACATTATCGCCATGAAAACTTTTAAAGAATAAAGTAGTCTAATTGCTAAATAGATATTGAGTAGAGTAGCCAATCAGATTGCAGCATTTGCATTAGTATACTAGTGAGTTTCTACTAATAAGTAATACCATGGTTAGTTTTTTTGTGCAACTTGGCAAAACATGCATTTTGTAAAGACTTATATCATCTTTGAAAAGCTTGCTCGCGCATGTCTATTTTTTTCACAATTGCACTCTAACCTAGGCTCAGATCCAGCCGTTGGGTCTCCGAAATAAACTTTATAGATTCCAATGTGTATATAACGTTTGCAATTACCTTTTCGGACAGGAGCATATTGTTGTGCTTCTTCATCGTTTAGGCCAAAAAGTAGTCCTTCACTATGTATTTTCTCTTGTGGATTTTTCATCGTTCAGGACGAAAAGTAGTCCTTCACTATTTATTTTTTCTTGTGTTTTTTTTTCTCGTTCAGGCCATAAAGTAGTCCTTCACTATTTATTTTTTCTTGTGTTTTTTTTTCATCGTTCAGCCCAAAAAGTAGTCCTTCTAGTTTCTTGTGGTTTTTTTATCGTTTACTCCAAAAAGTAGTCCTTCACTATTTATTTTTTCCTGTGTTTTTTTTTTCTCGTTCAGGCCATAAAGTAGTCCTTCACTATTTATTTTTTCTTGTGTTTTTTTATCGTTTGTGAACAGGACAAAAAGTAGTCTTTCAAGTATTTATTTTTTCTTGTGTTTTTTTATCATACAGGCCATAAAATAGTCCTTCAGAATCACTATGTATTTTCTCTTGTGGTTTTTTAACCTTCAGGCCAAAAAGTAGTCTTTCACTATTTATTTTTTCTCGTTTACAGAGCCGGCGAAGGCTCTGGAAACGAGATTGATTTTATGCAGGATTCAGAATCAGAAAAAGCCTTGGTACAAGGTTAGAAAATACCGGCCGTCAAAATCCGCAGTAGAACGTGATTGGTTCTTATAAATTTTTATTGTTTTTGATTGACTCATTGGCTCCAAAAATTTGCACTGCATTTTCTTTTTTCTGCACTGCGTTTTCATAAAACTGCTATACTAAAATTAGCCAATTTTTTCACGCATATTTTTTACTAAATTTTCTATGCGATTTTTCAAAAAAGGAAACTTCGTTACATAAACGCAAATACAGTAAATGAAGCATATAGTACTAGCTTAATTTCAGTTATGAATTCTATATTGAGACATCAAATAGATATGCTCCCAAATGTTCGACACAATCTCGTGCAAGTTATCGTTCTTGGTTATATATTATATTATAAACTTCTTATTAAAGGGCAATAGCACTAAAAATTAGGTTTGTCTAATTTGAAATAACTCATAAAATTGTAATAGAAGATCCTTTACAACTTTTTCGTATCTCTCTTCGTTTTCAAGATATTTCAATTTGTTTGATTTGTAAATGAGATGGTCTCTGACGTCAGGTGTGGGGTAAAATATTTTCACATGTAGCAAAACCAGTTATATCTCTAAGTTTGTTCCGCGAAATCATTTGAAACTGTGCACATAAAAACTCCTTGCGACGCTGAACATTTCATGTTAGATAAGTAATGATTTTGCTTTGTATGAAAATATGTTATCCCACTCCTGACGTCAGAGACCATCTCATTTACATATCAAACAAATTGAAATATCTTGAAAACGCAGAAAGATACAAAAAAGTTGTAAAGGATCTTCTATTACAATTTTATGAGTTCTTTCAAATTAGACAAACTTAATTTTTAATGCCAATCCCCTTTAACCTTTTTTCCGCTCATTACGGAAAAATAGTACCGAGTTCCTAGAGCGAGGTTCGCACATAAAAGAGCGAGGTCTGCCCAAAAAAAAGGAAGCCCAAAAACCTGGAGAAGGACGCAAGACGTCTGGGTCAGGCGTTCACTCGTGCTACTGCCAAAGAGCTTGTGCAAAAGATACTAATTGAAGTGTTATTGCTGAATCGCAAAATCAATCAGCCACATGGCTGAATTGCGAAGGACGCAGATCAACGTGGCCGTGTCGGGGCATAATAAAGGCGCTCCAAGCAGCCACCATACGACACAGTTCACACCATGGATCTCAGCTAAGATGTAAGCGTTGATTTTACAGAGGGAGGAAAACCGGAGTACCCGGCGAAAAACCCTCGAAGCACAGGAGGGATCAGCGACAACTCTACTCACATTAGTCCATGCAAGCTCGACAACGGTGTCACTCCAAAGCGGTCAGCCATCCAAGTACTAACCCCGTGTAACCGGGCTTAACTTTTCGTGCGAGGCAGCACCTTAACAGCACAAGCGCGCGCCACCTGCATGTGCTCCCCCTAAATCCTAAACGCAACATTTGTTTTCTCCTTCTCTCAATCGGTTTTGTGACCAACACGTTTCCATTTTTTTTTAGTTTTTTTAAGCGTTTTTAAACAAAAACGTATTGTGTGCGTGGAGACATATGTATTATAATAATGATGGACCTTTAGCATCTGTATTTACAACAATAATTAGTATAATTGAAAAAAAGGCTTCTTACAGACCAAAATGTATATATAGTCTTGACAATTGTGTTTTTTTGTGTGTTTGTCAGAAAATAATTGCGCAGGTTTTTTACATGTTAAAAGTATAGTAACCCTTTCACAGATCCCGTTCATTCGTAACAGGTTTTTAAGTTTCAGAAGCGAAATATAACCTCAATTTATTCAAGCCTTGCGCTTTATTCAAGTAAAGTGTATAATAAATATTTTTCTCCCAAGATTTAATTCGAACGTACTAAGTATTCCGTGTTTAAAAATCCATGCAGTTTATCGCACGTTGTCACCTTTAATATATCCAAAACACTGCTTTGACAGCACTCTATTTTATTTTAATATACGGTTTGCTTTTATTTCAAAACGCAACAGTTGTTTTCTCCCTATCTCAATCGTTTTGTGATCAACACAACGTTTCTATTTCTAGTTTTTGGTTGTTATTTTAAAGCATTTTTAAACTAAGATATGTATTATGTGTGTAAAAACGAGCACTATGGAGCCGTTAATATATATAAGTACCATCATTCGACCACCAGCTCCCAACATGACCTGTAGCTCAGTCGGTAGAGCGTCGGACTAGTAAACCGAAGGTCGCGGGTTCGAATCCCAGACGGGCCAAGTAGAGTTTTCTCTATTTGACCGGTATGGTTCGTCACTCGGAGTAACACCTAATATCAATATATATATATATATATATATAACCACAAGCCAAGTTGTGAATGGTTTCGGATCAGACCTCAGACCTTCATATCTAAAGGTGAAGTAATGTATATGTGTGCATGCATGTGTGTCTGTGAAAATTGCAGGGATTTTTTACATGTTAAAGTTAGTTAGTGAACCGGCAAAAAAAGTTAAGAAACTGAAAACTAACAATTATAGATGCATCATGAATGTACGTTATATACACCTTTTATAGAATAAAACATATTCCGAAGAATAATGCCATCCTGAAAACTCAAGATATGAGTTAAACAAGTGGAACTATAGTGAAAATTGTAATATTTCGACTTTATTTCAAATTCATCATCAGACAAGTGAAAATACAAAAACATGCCAGGTCTATATATTATACAAGTCAAAAGTTCGATAACATCATCGGCAACAAAAGAAAAGAAAACATATCACTATTTACACGAGTTAGAAAACCTATCACTAGCTATAATTACACGAGAGAAAACCTAGCTATTTACACAAGCACTAGCTATTTACACAAGACGTCAGACTGAAGACTAACACTATATATCAGTAGGGGCGCTAATTGCTTATATCAGGTTTGATAACAGGACGAGAAAATATTACATAGAAGATAACTGACTAGCAAAATACCAGAAATTCAAAATTTTAACAAAGTGTGTTGAGAAACTAGGCAAAAAGTGACAGTTCTTTGCTAGCCATGAGGCCCAAGTTTAGCTCGGGTTTGTTAAACTTAATTTGCAAGCTTCCATTATTAATAGTTGATTACTGTTAAATAAATTATTTGATAAAGAATTTTATAGTTGTTGAAAATTAAGTTTCCTGATCTAATTCGTTGCGGTACCATAAAATTTTATAAGTGTTATGTAGATGATACACTCCTTCCCATTAAGCCTTCTAACATTTCGGCAGTTTAACTATGTTTAACAAATTTGATAGCCGGAATTTATGATTTACCGTACACGTTTCCTGACGGAATTATACCATTTTCTGGATATTAAAATTTCAGTAGATGATACTGACGTTTATCGTAAAGATACGCACACCGGTCAATATACGCAATCAGTCTAGTAGTGAACCATTTACACGTGAAACTACTTGGATAAAATCACTTTTTCACGGCGCGTATAAGATTTGTAGCACTAAGAAGCTTTTCGACAATCAAATCAAATTGTATTTCAAAAATTCGGCGTTAATTATCTTAAATATCCGGTTAAGTTTATAGTTATTTGCAACACTAAAAAGTCTCTTATTTTACTTCTAATAAAGATAAAATTCCAGATTTGTCTCACGTAGTAAAGTTGTCTACCGATTACTTGTCCGGGCTGCAATAAAACATATATAGGAAAGACTGATCGCTGCCTTCAAAAACGTCTTTCAGAACACGCTACTATACACAACACCAGTGCCGTTGTAACAGGACCAGATGCTCCCCCCTTCAGAATGCCCCCCCCCCCCCCCCCCTCAGGACCAGATGCCCCCCTTGTGAAATCCTTTAAAATACTTCTCAAACCAAGTTCGAAATGTATTGAAACTTGTTTCGAAACTAAGGATAAAACTTTTAGATGGTTAAATGAGCTCGCAAGCGTTCGATAGACGCTGAAATGTCTCCCAAAGCGCCATTGAAATGTTAATCGCGGTCGGCAATGATTAATGGTTGTTTTCCTATTTTTGAAACAGTGCTTAGCTTCGGAGAAAAATCCGTGCCGAAAATAAAATAGTGCCTTTTTCAGAGTATGCCAGACCCGAAAACCGAGGTCTATTTCAGCGTTTCGAAACATCAGCTCAACAATGTTACAATCAATAAAAAACGAAACTTGAATATCTATTTAATAAATTGGAAATTCGGCAAATTCTAATGCGCTTCCGCGTGCTGGCTTTCGGACTTTCTCTTTCATTATTTTGACACCGTAACTATCAAATAACGTGGAATAGTCTGATAGCCATATACACTCAGTAAAAGAAAATATCAGACGTCTGCATGCGAAATTGGACTTCGCAAACTGTCGGCAAAATAATGAGAAGAGAGAAAGTCTGAAAGCCAGCACGCGCGGAAGCGCATTAGAATTTGCCGAATTTCCAATTTATTAAATAGATATTCAAGTTTTGTTTTTTATTGATTGTAACATTGTTAAGCTGATGTTTTGAAACGTTGAAATAGACCTCGGTTTTCAGGTCTGGCATACTCTGAAAAAGGCACTATTTCGGCACGGGTTTTTCTCCGAAACACTGTTTCAAAAATAGAAAAACAACCATTAATCATTGCCGACCGCGATTAACATTTCAATGGCGCTTTGGGAGACATTTCAACGTCTATCGAACGCTTGCGAACTCATTTAACCATCTAAAAGATTTATCGTTAGTTTCGAAACAAGTTTCAATACATTTCGAACTTGGTTTGAGAAGTATTTTAAAGGATTTCACACGGGAGGGCATCTGGTCCTGATGGGGGGCATCTGGGCCTAGTACCAGTTGCCCCGGGGGCATTCTGAAGGGGGGCATGTGGTCCTAGCTGTTACTGACCGTTGCTAAACACTTCCAATGTGAACATGCACAATTCATTGCCGACCTACACCATCAATTTGACCGACTTAACGATCTTTCCTTCTCTTTTAACTTGACTACCAGTATGAAAAAACTTAATTTTCAACAACTATAAAATTCTTTATTCAAATAATTTATTTAACACTAATCAACTATTAATAATGGAAGCATTGCAAATTAAGTTTAACAAACCCGAGCTAAACTCGGGCTTTACCTCATTGGCTAGCAAAGAACTGTCACTTTTTGCCTAGTTTCTCAACACCGACTTTGTTAACATTTTAAATTTCTGGTATTTTGCTAGTCAGTTATCTTCTATGTAATATTTTCTCGTCCTGTTATCAAACCTGATATAAGCAATTAGCGCCCCTAGCTATACTTCTATAGTGTAAATATAGCTAGTGTTTAGGTTTTCTAACTCGTGTAAATAAATATAGTGATAGGTAGACTTGCACCAAGTCTGCCTCTTGATTGTTTCGAGACGGGTTTGTTTCGAGATGTTTTATTTAGTATTTACTAAATAAAAATAAAACATCTTGAAACCGAACCCGTCTCGAAACAACCAAGAGGCAGACTTGGAGCAATTAGTCTATATAGTGATAGGTTTTCTTTTCTTTTCTTGACTTGTGTATATATAGACCTGCATGGCCATGGCATGTTTTTGTATTTTCACTTGTCTGACGATGACTTGGAAATAAAGTCGAAATATTATAATTTTCACTATAGTTCCACTTGTTTATACTGAGTGCGTGGATAAGCATAATGGGTCCTTTACTTAGCATTTGTAATCAACTAACACTGCATGCGTGCGTTAGTCGCGGCCAGTTGTACAAATAATTACCGTATAGTTATCCAACTTTAGCGTCTTTTTAAGTTGCGTGGATTTTTCACATCTTAAAATTAGTAACGCGGAGCAACAAAAGTTAAGTAGCAATTAAATCATGCTTTAGAGCCAAACCATCATGAATGTATAATACATACGCCCTTTAGCGAGTAACTATTATGCTAAAAGACATTCAGCTTGACCGTCGAATCCGACGGACACAGCTAACTGTTCAAATAATAACCGTATAAAAAGTAAAAATTGCAGGAATGCTTTACATGTTAAAATTGGTAACTTAACAAAAAAAGTTAAGTAACATTAGATCATGCATTACAGGCCGTCAACACCCATGAATGTATAAATGTATACGCCCCCGATTTAATTTTTAGCACGTTTTGCTCTGATAAAGCGTTTTCCCAAAAATGCATGTAGTTCACCACCTTTTCGCTTTGCGCGCTATACATTCAAACACTGCTCGGGCGCAGCGCTCTTCTTTTCTATTACATTTTATTTCATGATCAAAACGCGCAATTGTGAATTTGTTCTCACCGTCTTTAATTCGTTTTGGCCCCAACACTGTTTTTGTTTTCTTTTGCGATGAAAAAGCGTTTTCACACGTATAAATTGTATATCCGCCGAGCAGCGTAATGGAGCTTTTACTTAGCATTTGTAATCAACTAACACCGCATGCGGGCGTTAGACGCGGCTATATAATTATTGTACAAATAATTACCGTACTTATCTAACTTTAGCGTCCTGCTATGGCTTTAAAAGGGTCACTCACTGACATTCAGAGGCAGTAATTTACAACACTCTTCAAAAGCTAGTCCAGCTAAGTCAAAACTACTATAGTTTGCTGGAACGTCACCACAACCATGCGTTCGTGTGCCACGTTTATTCTTTTGGTTCTTCTGGCTTTCGCAACGTCGAGTTTGTGCGAGGCTAATCCGCTACGAACATTTTACCAAGAAGACCGAGTTATGCCAGTCGACAAACCTAGAGTCAATCGAGGACCAAGAACCTTCGAGTATCTACAAAACCAAATTGAACGAATGGAAAACGACGGATTCAAGGCCGAATCAAAGCAAGATTTTGGAAAACACGAATATTCCCGGATTGTGTGTAGTTACATACCGGGCCCATGCCCTACTAAACGAGGCAAGCGTTGAAAAATACACAAAACATTCAAGTCGAAAAACCGTATGAGAACATTAGATTAATAGCGAACAAAATAATGATGTAATAATATTAAGAATAACTCCGGACAAGAACAAAATTAATTATCCTTAAGTATATATACAACCGATGTAGTAATCTGACATAATATGCATGAAAGCTTAAGTTCTTTTATTAAAAATAAACTTGTAAACGATTCTGCATGTGTTTTCTGATATTAGTTGTTCCACGTCTAAAATTAAGCCGGCGTTGAAAGTTTTCTTTAAACCGAATTGAAGAAGTTAGGGGGTGTTTATATGGAGGAAGGTATGTATGGTCTTGGCAGGGCTGGCTAGTCCTATAGTAAGAGGGCTGGAATTTACCTCGTGTTTACATGAGTTAATAGGGCTAGCCCTAGTAAGAGGCCTGGATTTCACCTCGCGTTGACTTGTTGACCGACATGTACATGCAGCTTTCCCACGAAGCCCGAAATCATGTTTTCGCAAACACGATTTGAATTTATAACAAATACATGAACAAACGCAACTTTTAAAATAAAAAGTTGACCAAAAAATATTAGTAAAGGAAAACTTTACCGTGTATACTGAGTTTCGATTTGCTAGCCCTCAGGCCCCTCCTAGGGAAATTTCCAGCCCTCCTATAGCCGAGATCTCGCGTTGTCAATGGCGAGATCTCACTTAGGAAGGCTGGCCCTCTTGTCATGTAAACGCAAACAAATTTTTACAAGGAATTACGCTGAGATGCGGGACCTCGGCAAAGAGGGCTAGCCCTACCAAGAGGGCTGGCCCTCCTCCATATAAATAAATCAGTTAAACCATAGTTGAAACTCAACATTGGTGTTAAAATTGCTCTTCTACATTAAATATCATACACAGATACAGTAAATTTAAAACTGAAGAACAAAACATGAGTATTAGCAAAAAAACTACCATTACAATACCAAGCAATTGCAGAGTACAAAAAACCATTTTAAAGCCCAATTGAAATTTTCACATCTAATCAGCCAAGATTTCAATTTCTGCATGAGATACAGGCTGGTCGAGCAATGCAAATTTTTATAAAATGATCATAATAGTTAAGAGTGCTATTACGAGTGTCCTTAATCCTTTACTTAGCGTTGTTGCCAATTGGCAACTCACAGTGGTGGCCACAATTAACGAGTTGAATAGGACTGCTGGCCTATGGGCAGCCAGGCAGGCGTTCTTTTCTCCCGATTTACGATGTGTCTTCTAAGACGACTCATTGGCGAATATTAAGCTCGCTCTTTCTAGGGAAGACGCCTTTTATAGTGCGGGTTTCGTGATTACGAGGGAGCTTTCGGTAAAGAAAAGAAAATCGACCCACTGATTCCCGCGCAACGTTTGCGCCAATCTGCCTCCTCCGCAGGCCTTCATTGCATCATGGACAGGTCACACTTTTGAGAGGGCCTGCCAGATCCTGTAAACAAAATGGCGACTCATCCCATTATGCACAGCGAGACTAGGCCCTAGAGGCGATAGTTTTGAGGGGGCCTGCAATTTGTTTCCGGCCGCTGTTCGACAAACGTACGTCCAAGTTCTTTTAACACTGTGACCCACCAGGAAATTCGGTCTCAACTTTCTTACAGATCATGACAATGAAGAAACCAATATGTTTTAGAATTACCGACCTTCTGCCAATAATATTTTTAGCGACAAAAAGGAATTGAAGGAAAAAATATCTGCCGAACAAAAGCAAATTCGACGGTCAGGAAAGTACAGGTTTTTCTTATTGTTTTTTGGTTTATTTAGCTATCGAAGACTGTCAACTGACCAGGAGTTTAATTTTGTTTTTTTAATTTAATTTTGTTAAATTGTTCGCTATAGTGTGGCGTAATTCAAGTTTCAGTTGTTGTGGCTGAAACCGAAAAAGTATAAACCCAAGAGTCTCTGGGTAGACTAAAGTGCATTTTCGTTGATTATTCCGGCCGAAAGTTGACAAAGTTCAACCGTAATTGCTTTTTCCCAACAATTCCTTCATTTTAAAGCTAGGATTCGTATGTCATAAGTCTTCAATAGTCTTCAAAATCTTTGGATATAGCCACGGCTATTAACAGTGGGTAGTTAATTATGCAAATTCATTCCGTGCCAAGTTTTGCCAAATTTTTTACAGGATCTTGCAGGCGTGTGTGACCTGGCAGTGCGCCAACTGCCTCCTCCACAGGCCCTATTCCATCATGGACAGGACACACTGTTTAGCGGGCCTGCCAGATCCTGTAAACAAAATGGTGACCGATCCCATTATGCACAGCGAGACTAGGCCCTAGAGGCGATAGTTTTGAGAGGGCCTGCAAATTTTTTCCGGCCGCTGTTCGACAAACGTACGTCCAAGTTCTTTAAACACTGTGACCCACCAGGAAATTCGGTCTAAACTTTCTTACAGATCATGACAATGAGGAAACCAGTATGTTTTAGAATTACCGACTTCTGCCAATAATATTTTTAGCGACAAAAAGGAATTGAAGGGGAAAATATCTGCCGAACAAAAGCAAATTCGACGGTCAGGAAAGTAACAGGTTTTTCGTATTGTTTTTTGGTTTATTTCGCTATCGAAGACTGTCAACTGACCAAGAGTTAATGAGATTTAATTTTGTTAAATTGTAGGCTATAGTGTAGCCTAATTCAAGTTTCAGTTGTTGTGGAATTGTGGAAACCGAAAAAGTATAAGCCAAAGAGTCTCTGGGTAGACTAAATAAAGGCTGATTTCCAATCAGTGGAATTTTGCGAGCGGGCGGAATTTTTCTTTGTCTTTTGTGCTCTGAATTAGATTAGTTCCGCTCGAGAGCTCACAAGACAAAGAAAAATTCCGCCCGCTCGCAAAATTCCACTGACTGGAAATCAGCCTTAAGGGGCTGTTTACATGGGAGGCGGGACGGGACGTTTGTTGGGATCTCACCATGCATGTATATCTCTCTTATTTATCTCGTTCCGTTTATATGGAAAGATGTTTGCCGGGACGTTTTTCATCCCGGTTCGCTCAGCCGGGATCCCGGCAAATCCAAGACAATTTTACTCATGTAAACACTCCGTCCCGCTTTGCCGGGACGATATTATGCTGACTTTGCAACATTTGTCATGTGATGCAAAAACAAAAATGCCTAGTTGTTTGCCACTGCGAACGTTTTCTCAAGAAATAATCCACTGTAGAAGCTATCAAATATACTGGAAGAAAGATACTTCATCTGGCTACAAAATACGTACAGTTTATCCGACCAAATAGCTTAGTTTTCTTAAAAAAAGCGAAATACCGAGCATGTCCAAATAATAGCGGCCGCTATTTTGAAATTCTTTTTCGTATGTATTATAATCTGTCTTCTCCGAATGTTTTCTTGAGAAATAAACCACTGTAGAAGCTATCAAATATACTGGAAGAAAGATAATTCATCTGGCTACAAAATACGTACAGTTTATCCGACCAAATAGCTTAGTTTCCCTAAAAAAAGCGAAATACCGAACATGTCCAACACGAACTAGAGATGCTTGTTGAACGTCCCGGATGGTAGAACTCGTGTAAACCCGGGATGAAAAACGTCCCGTCCCGGCAAACGTCCCGTCCCGGCAAACGTCCCGTCCCGCCTCCCATATAAACAGCCCCTAAAGTGTATTTTCGTTGATTATTCCGGCCGAAAGTTGACAAAGTTCAACCGTAATTGCTTTCTTCAACAATTCCTGCATTTTAATGCTAGGATTCGTATGTCATAAGTCTTCAAGGGCCTTCAAAATCTTCGGATATAGCCATGGCTATTAATAATGGTAGTCAATTATGCAAATTTATTCCGTGCCAAGTTTTGCCAAATTTTTTACAGGATCTTGCAGGCCCTAAATTCGGCGTGTGTGTCCTGTCCATGATGCAATAGGGCCTGTGGAGGAGGCAGCTCATTGAACTTTAAGTAGACTGGAACGATAACTCGCTTGCACGTTTTGAAGCCAAAAATGGCGGACATGGGGCCGCCTAGCCTGGTACCCTGGCCCAATTTCAAAAGAAATAAAGGCCAGGTAACCACTAATCTCATTCTCGCGTCATCAGGGCTAAATCCACTTATGACGATTGCAGTTTCACTCATAGCCACTAAAAACGCGCGAAATTTTAACCAATAGGAAAGCAGAAGTCTTTAGTGGTTACCTGGCCCATATTCTTTGATTGGGCCAGGGGACCAGGCTAGGGGCCCGCCATGCACGTCAACCCCAGTCCCTTTTACTGTATAACCGAGAGAAAATGAAGCTGAATTCGGTGAAATGGTTTGCAAAAACAGCTTGAAATCAAAGAAAAACTAAACTTGTTAACCACTTTTAGGCTTAAATCAAATTTCAATATACCGTAGAGTAGGTGAACACTGACATGACGAGTAAAAACAAGGAAAACAGTAAAAATATAAGTTCTCAAATGAAAGTCAACAATATGCAACCAAAATTTGCCATGGTTTGGACAAATATAAAGAAAATACATATGAAACCCAGGTTTAAAATGAAGAGGTTGTTTATAAAAACAGTTGGGTTTTAAATTTCTCAATTTTCAGTAGGAAAAAAACAACAAAATGCACTTTACCGTGTGTTATTACAGCTCTGGAATTACTCTTCGTATCGAAAAATGTCAGATTTAGCATTTCCAGAACTGAAACTTGAGTTAAAGCTATAATTTAGCATTATCTTATTACTAATTCTTGGCATGACAACCTTCAAACGTTTGAGATAACAAAGAAAAATAAGAGAAACCTGCATTTTCCGTACGAGTTTTGGACTCGAATTTTGCTTTTGTTCGGCAGATATTTCGTCGTTCAATCCATTTTCGTGGGTAGAAATTGTTCAGGTACAAGGCCGATAAGCCCAATACATACTAGCTTCTTCGTTATCATCTATAAAAAACTTTAGGTCTAAAAAATGGTTGATTTTTCCAGCGAGTTTTCAGTTTTTCATTGTGCACTTCATAGGTTCTGTTGACGTGCAATGGCTACCCCCAGCGGCCGGAAGTTTGACTTCACCCAATCATAGGGCCTGTCTTATGGAGTTAGCGTTCCAGTTCACTGGAAGCGCTCGCGTACGCGCTGACCAAAAGGATCGTGGGCTCCCTGCGATGTGTTCTGGACATAGAAATAATAGCCTGCGTGCAGACGCTCCTTCCCCCTCCTGGAATCGGGAAACGGAGGTTTCAGGAGGGGGAAGGAGCGTCTGCACGCAGGCTAAGAAATAATAGACCTACACACGTAAAAACGCGCAAGCTGTTACAGACCTGCAAGCAAGTTGTTACAAGGCTGTTCAACAGGCTGTCACCGTCATGTGTTCGCACTGGCTGTCCCAGTCTTGTTAACATGTCTGTAGCAGGCTGTTGACAACTTGTAACAAGGCTGATGACTCCAACAGACTGATGACAAGTTGTTCCAACAACTGTTACCGCTCTGCACTCAACAAGTTGTTAACAGGTTGATGCTAACAAGGTTGTAGCAGCTTCTTGAATGAACAGCATTGTTACAACCTGTTAACAGCCTTGCTACGGACCTGTTGCGAACACATCCTGTTGACAAGCTGTGAGATTTTTACGTGTGTAGAATGCGTGCTCTGTCACGTGACAGGTGTCCAAATTAAATTTATTTTGCCCTTATAGATCCGCCATTTTGAATTTTGCAAGGGGTGGGATATATATACAACAATGATCGCCTCTCAAAATAAAGAATTGGAGGACGTTTCAGGGATAAATTGGATACATGCATGATAACAAATCAGCCACATACACATTAACATAAAATAAAACAATTTGCAAGACACTTGCTTTGTTAAACGTACTAAAAACTATAAGTTCAAAATTATATTTCGATCAATTCACCACAATTACAAAAAGCAACAAAAAGATAGGCTCATGCTAACTTGAAACTCAGAAATTGTCTGCATCAAAGGAAGCCCGTTTAAAAGAAAAGAAAATAATCAAATACGTAATGGAAACTAGGAGAAAATCTTAAGAAAAACACGGATTTAAGATGTCAATATAAATAGATGTCGAAAAGACTGATGTATAAAAAGTATGACAGGTGCATAAGCATATTTTATATTTCAAAAATCACAAGCTAGAATCCCTATTAGATTGGATAAAAAAGAACAATACACTTACTGTCTCCTGGATTAATCCTCCATATTCAGTATAAATCACATACAGATTGGCAAGTGTGGGAATCATTAAAATATATAATGTAAAACAGTAAAAACACTAAAACCATTCGACATTCGAATTAAAAGGCCGCTATCGTCGCCATTTCTACATCCAGAGTTTGATGTTCGAAATGTTTTAGCGAAGGATATTGCACTTCACATGCCTTTATCTTTAAATTCACTAATCCAGTAAATTTCCCGGCGTAAAAAAACAAAGAAATTCAGTGCTGAAATGCATCCATCGTCCACTCCACCCCAGTGAACTCGATGTCAGTTAAAATGTGATACCTGGAACGCTAACGTCCAGTCATTCGGGGGGCAAAAAGTGAGGCAAAAAGTTCCAGGCCCCTGCGCGGTTTGCAGGTACGATTCAGTCTCCCACAAACTGTTTTTTACACGGTCACCGGTCTTGAGCAAACTGCGAAGACTCGAAAAGGTTTGAAAAATTATTTATTGAATCATTTTATCACGCTATGGGTTGTGCTATGCTGCCGAACTAATTATGCAGTGATTGTCTATTTGTTGCTATAGTAAAAGTCATTGTCTTTACAAAACGTGTACGAACTGTTTGTCAGTGAAGAAATTAAATCAAATTTTCGTTATATTATAAACCATATATATAGAGTTTCGTCACTCCGAAGAGGATACAAAAAATCAACACAAACTTAGTATAGAATATGCCGTTTAGGTTAGTACCAGTTTCATCAGTTCGTTTTGTTTAAAAAGCATTCCGCATTCGTACCGAAAACAGCAACTAGCCATGAGTAAACGTGAATAATAAACAATCAAGTTGTCAGTTTATATTTCTTAAAATATCATTAGTTACAAAAGGCCGTTTAACAAAACTGAACAAGAAATTAAAGGAGCAGAAATAAGAAAATGACATTAGATGTATATTATGAAAAAATCAAGTATCAATACGTCTTCAAACTCGTACAAGAATAGCTTTCTCACTCTTGTTCTCACCTTTTCGGCTGGCTGTTTTCATCCTAGCCAGCAAAAGGACGTCTGTTTTCTCAGCCTATTTTCATCCCTAGCTTAATTTACTGTATAGTTTTGGACTGCTATACAGTAAATAAAACAACAACATCGCTGCACAACAATGGGAAACAATTAAATGCACGTTTAGTCTGATAAATAATTTTTTCAAACCTTTTTTCGAGCCTTCGCAGTTCGCTCAAGACGGCCGGCCGTGTAAAAAACATTTTGTGGGAGACTGAATCGTACCTGCAAACCGCGCAGGGGCCTGGAACTTTTTGCCTCAATTTTTGGTTCTTCGTTAGCGTTCCAGGTATCACATTTTAACTTACATCGAGTTCACTGCTCCACACCGGTTATCAACCGCGGCCGTGTAAAAAACTGTTAAAAAGCCCTAGGGCGAGTTCCTTTTGCCCTTATAAATCCGCCATTTTGTGGCGACAATTTTTTGACTGACAGGAGATAGGAGCCCGCATTCTAGGTATATTATTTCTATGGTTCTGGATCACTGATGTTGAATATAATGCACCAGTCAATATAAACCCCCGCACCCCACGGCCGGGACATAGCGGGGCATTTGACTTGCACACAGGTCAAATATCGTCTAATGCCCCGCATCCCAGGGCAGTTTCTTTATTCTAATAGCATAAAAAGCCCCACAACACAACACAACATTTAAAACAACATTTTAATGAAAACTGTTTTAGCTTTTCATGAAAGGGCTCTGGGGACGAGAATGGAGACAGTCCGGAAATTTCCATACCAGTCTTTTCTCCGTCAGGGTAAAATGCCCCGGTCCTGTCCAGTGTCCCCCGCTGATTGTTTGTATACAGTACAAAAGCAGTAAAATACCCCGGTATGCGCGGACGTTTTCCCTATCAAATCACAGGAAATTCCTCGGTAATGCCCCGCTATGTTCCGGCCGGGGGGGGGGGGTGCGGGGGTTTATATTGACTGGTGCATAAATGCGAACGGTATGTCCGGGAACTTTAATTGTCGAAGGAATTGGATTTTTTGAAGTTAAAAAATTGTTTGTTTTGAAAGAATTGAATAAGAATGTTCAAGGTTGAAGTTGTATAAATATTTGTGTTGAATAAGAATGTTCAAGGTTGAAGTTGAATAAATATTTGTGTTGAATAAGAATGTTCAAGGTTGAAGTTGAATAAATATACATGAATATGTTTTAAGGTTGAAGTTGAATAAAAATTTGTGTTGAATATAATTATCCTAGGTTGAAGCTGAATACAAATACGTAATGTTGTTGCAAATTCAACAATGTGTATTTGTATTTAAGGTGGCTCCATGCAGTTTCTAGAAAAATGGAAAATACAAGTTTGAGAGTCCAAAACACGTGCATAAACAATTCGGAAAAAGAATAAAACTAAATGTTTTGCATAGCTAAACAGTCTGACAATCAAAAACTGCTACCAAATAAATAGCAACAGTTGTTGCTATGGCAACAATGATTGTTGCTATGGCAACAATGACGTTTCAAAATGGCTGCCAATTAGCCTTCAAACTAATTTAATTCGAAAAACACTTTGGTGACCCCCCCCCCCCCCCCCCCCCATTTTTTTCAATAAAACTTTTCTTGAAGTATGAGTAATCAATAGGCCGATTTTAAAGAAATTCTGTAGATCCAATTTTTAAAAAAATTAACAAACATGATTTTTCCAGAAAAAAAATTATTCGTTCTACAGAATTTTTTTAAAATCGGCCTATTGATTAATCACACTTCCAGAAAAGTTTTAATGAAAAAAAAATTGGGGGTCACCAAAGTTTTTTCCAAATTAAATTAGTTTAAAAGGTAATTGGCAGCCATTTTGAAACGTTATTGTTGCCATAGCAACAACTGTTGCTATTTATTTGGTAACAGTTTTTGATTTTCAGAATGTTTAACTATGCATAACATTTAGTTCTATTCTTTTTCCGAATTGTTTATGCACGCGTTTTGGACTCTCAAACTTGTATTTTCCATTTTTCAAGAAACTGTATGGAGCCACCTTAAATCGCCAACCACGCTGTCCATACTATCCATACAACCATCATGGTCTGCAAAATTCAAGATGGCGGACGGAGTGTCTTTTCTCAGTGACGATGAACTTCGCTTCAAGTTGAGGCATTTCAATTTACCTGACGGTCCCATTACGCGGACAACGAGAAAAATGTTCGAACGAAAGTTGCAGAGAGCTCTACAAGTTGATGCAGGAATTGACGAGCCCGACTTAAGTCAAAAATTGATTGTCAACGGTACGGTCGACACCGCTTCTTCGACATCGGGATTAATAAATGAACACGTTAAAGATTCGCAAGACCTTCCTTCAGGAGACAAAGCAATACCAACAAATACTTTCTACGGAGTTTGCCTGCAAGTCAATGATGAAACTGCTGCTCAAACTCCGCTTGTTTTTACGGACAAAACTCAAGCTTTACTCTCCGCGAAAAAGCATTGTGGTGCCCGTTTCAAAGCTTTTACTAATAGGAACGAAGCTGAAGGTTTTGCTTCTGGTAGGAAAGTCACTCCATCCCCAAAGGCTTTGCCTCCGAAAGCCGAAGACCCCATCGGTAATTACAAGGCTCCGAAGCCAGAGGAAATTGTGCGTTTTCGTAAACACATTGAGAGAGGTGAATTGGATCGTTTGTCCGAGCTGATTTATGGCAATCCAAAGTACCTTATAAGCTCTGGGGATACTCCGGTTATTCTGCAGGAGGGGTTCCGTTATAATGCTATGCATGTGGCTGCAAAGGCTGGCAGAAAGGATGTGTGTCAGTTGGTCATCGACACGCTCGAAGATAACAAGACGAAGTTCTGGAAGTTGCTCTATCCCATTGATGAGACGAACGTTAAGGATACACATATAAACAAGGGAAGAAAGATGTATGTTTTGGATTTGTATCTTAATACACCAGACAAAGGGGTGAGTATATTAATATAAGCATTATATCACCATGGTGTTATTTTTCTCCATATATGGGCAATGATGCAGCTTTTTCCTACACTTTATACTCGTATACTGGTTTAACCAGTTTTGAAGTCATAAAATCAAGCAAAATGGCAAATATAAACTAAAATTGCAGATCTACTTTAACTGAACAGTCATGTTACCAAAACCAATGATCTGCGACATGGCCCAAAATAAACATGTCATGTTTTCTGCCAACAAATCCATCTGCATTCCTTAGCCTTTGAAATTGACACCATGAGATCAGTGAAATGTGATTGGTCCATTTGCTACTTTGGATTCTCCAGCTAAAAAGGTTTAGGAATGGAGACAGATTAGTTGATGTTTGGGTGGAAACCATGATGTATTTTTTTTCTGGGGCCATGCTGCACATCATCGGTTTTGGTAAATAATAGACATCTTGTTGAATGGTTTGACCAATTATAATACATTCGAGCATTTTACTTGTTTCTCAGATGTATTTTTTCTCACTCTTTTATGGTGGTGCAGTTGTTAGTGCACGTGCCTTTCACCTCTGCGAGCTGGGTTCGGTTCCTGCAGGGTGCAGTTATCTGATTAAAGAAATTCACCTTGGCCACATGTGAGAAGAGTGCTTCCAGTTTGACTCTACCAAACACCACAGGTTTCCTCCGGGTACTCCGGTTTCCTCCTGTAGTAACACTGGACCAATGAGGGTGGGCCCTTACTGGACCTCTGAACAGTTTACTTTAGATACTGTATAACTGATAGAGTTATCCAGTATAAATAAGGTTACTTTTTTTTCTTCAGAAAAGTACATCTGAACCTCATAAAATACCTGAGTTTACTTAGCAACTTTAAGAGAAATTCCTGTGGTGTCAAATAATAAGAAAAAAAGGCTTGATGCACAAAGTTAGAGATTTTTGTGCTGACCAGGAACAGACCTGTGGCCTATTCTATATGCAATGTATTCTGGATAATTTACAGGACATGTACTGTACATGTACATGTATACTGTATAATATGGTTCAGATTACCATTATATTTATATATTATAATAGTATGGTTCATATTATATTATTATTTAGTAGATATAGTATGGTTGATTGCCAAACAAGATTCAGAACTGTAATGGCAATTACCTTATTATAGGAAATTAATGCTCGGGTTAATTAAGGTATTTGAAATGAATGCGACTTAAATTAACATGAATTGAAGTTAAAACAACTTCCGAATGAAGGAAATTAACACAAAAAGGAGGTAAGATCTCAAAACGAAGGAAATTAACGCGATTAACGCAACGCAGTTTGTGGTGACAACAGGAACATATTTTATTTTAACACTGAATATAAAAAACCTGAACAAAACAAATCTATACTGCATGTAAAACCAGACTGGCGATTGCTTGAGAACCTTTAATACATTTGTAGCATTATTTACAGTGTCTGAACAGGATCCAGAATTTAGGGTTATATTAATAGAAATTAAGGTCACGGAAATTAACGCTCCACTTAATTAAAGTCGCGGAAATTAACGCTCGCAAAAATTAACACGACTTAAGTTAACGCGAATTTTGGAAATTCGCGTTAATTTTATGGAGCGTTAATTTCCTATAATAAGGTAGTTTTGATTTTGGCCAGCTCAGGCAGGATTGGCGTAATTACTTGTTGACCCGTTACTGCCTGGGCTTGCTTAGGTCCTCAGGCCAGGGAGGAATAAATTTGGCATCTATGATGAGAGTGTGTTGTAAGAAGGTGCCACTAAAGCTGAAAGGATAGTGTATTTTGCATGTGCGAGTAGTTCGATGGTGTATGTAAGTGAGACATGGGCCATCAATGTGGAGCAGAGTGCAATGGATACATGTATGGTGTATCTTTCAGGGATAGACAGAGTGCTAACTGCTGAGAAAAAGAATGGGGATGAAGTTGGTGTCTGTCATTGTTGGTCCTAGTCATGCCCAAACAGTCACTCATCCAAGTACTAACCCCGTCTAACCGGGCTTAACTTTTGGTGAGAGGCAGCGCGCTAGCAGCAAACGTCACCCGTGTTACCAAATAAGCGTTTCCTCTCGAATCAGCGCTCCTAAAGGTCGAAAAGTTTAATTTGCGCCAAGGAAAATAATTTGAGCATTTACGGTACTTACGTTATTTTGACAGATTTGATCGTGTTGCGTGGTAATAATTAGCGTATTTTGTCTTATAATCTTTCCCATGCAGTCTTCTCCCGGTGGGAACAAGCAATCACTCAAGTGTTCAGTGTTCACAAACCTTGCTCGTTCACGACTTGGAGTCCGGTAGTGGAGAGGGACATGAGAAAGTGTGGTTTGAAAAGAGTGGATGCGAAGTAAGAGAGAAGTGAACTAGGAAACTGCTATTGGGAGCTGCTGGTCAATCACCCTGCATAAGCGGCGAAAACGGCTTGTTGTTGTTTGTCGCTGTACCATGGACAGAAACCACTAACTTAAAAGGACATTGGCAATAAAAATGAAGTTTGTAAAATTTGAAAGAACTCGTGAAATTGTAATAGAAGGTCTTTTACAACTTTTTTGTATCTTTCTTCGTTTTTAAAATATTTAAAATATACTGCACCCTTCTCCTGACGTCAGAGACCATCAAACAAACTGAAATATTTTAAAAACGAAGAAAGATACAAAACAGTTGTAAAAGATCTTGTACTACAATTTTACGAGTTCTTTCAAACTAGACAAACTTAATTTGTATTGCCAATGTCCTTTAAGATTACCGTATGAAATTTCGCGACATGAAATTAGGCAATACCTTAAACTTTCTTGCTAAACTTTCATACAAAAAATTTATTACAAAAGACAAACGAGTAAATATAGTCACGGAGAAATGGCGATGTAATGTTTTTGATTAGAAGTAGAATTTAAAGTTAAATTTTACTTTCATGTGCCGTTTACTCGAAATGCGATCTCTTCTCCGCAGAGACTTCTTTTTTCGGGCAATCATAAAGCGCGCGGAGAACGACGGGAAAGAGGGAAAAGTGGAGAGAAGCCTCTCCCAAATAATGTGCGGTTCTATGGACAAATCTGCGGTTTTCTAGTATTGGCGGATAGTGACGATAGTTTGCACGAAACGCATTTTTTTCTTCACAGGTTCTAAGTCTAGAATGTTATTCTGGACGTTATTCTGTATTTTTGTATGGAAATCACCTGCCAGACTGACAACCGTTAATCGAACGTTGTCAACTGCCCTAGTGGAAGTTTCCCAGATCCCAGATTAACTAGGGAATTTTTTCGATTTCCCTCAAATTTTCAGAGACGATAGATAAATACTTCTATATTACATTATAAAATAACAGGTGTCCTACGCACGCTCTGATTGGACGAGAGCCACTTTCACCCCACTTTTCGCTGACGGCCATTCCCATTTACTGTTTTAAAAAATAAGAAAAACCACTTTGAGTTAAAGGGGATTGGCATTAAAAATTAAGTTTGTCTAATTTGAAAGAACTCATAAAATTGTAACAGAAGATCCCTTACAACTTTTTCGTATCTTTCTGCGTTTTCAAGATATTTCAATTTGTTTGATATGTAAATAAGATGGTCTCTGACGTCAGGAGTAGGGTAAAATATTTTCATACAGAGCAAAATCACTTACATATCCAACATGAAATGTTCAGTGTCGCAAGGAGTTTTTATGTGCACAGATTCAAATTATTTCGCTGAACAAACTTAGAGATATAACTGGTTTTGTTACATTTGAAAATATTTTACCCCACACCTGACGTCAGAGACCATCTCATTTACATATCAAACAAATTGAAATATCTTGAAAACGAAGAGAGATACGAAAAAGTTGTAAAGGATCTTCTATTACAATTTTATGAGTTCTTTCGGATTAGACAAACTTAATTTTAGTGCTATTGCCCTTTAAAGCTTGGGAAAAGCGATCACGAAATCCGTCTGGAGAAATCGTGGAGGAATCGTTGATTCATTAAAACCGAAAATTTTCGGCATATTGTCGTCGCAAATTTTATATACTTTAATTTGATGGGGGTTAAGGTCACTGATCTCAATGAAACTGGATGGGGCATGAGGCCGGATTTAGCGTGCCAGTTGTATGATGACGTGACCACTACCCAAGATGGCACCATGCACTGAAGTTCATAGCTTTCGTAGATTGAAAACAGACAAAAAGAGTTATTTTAAGAAAATTTAAGCGAATGTAACGACACAAGAAGTACTTAATAAGGTTTAAGACGCTAATTTCTTGCATTTGTTTCCGTTACTGAGCTATAAAACGTTTAAATTTCGTTGTTTGTCTTCAGTGCCGACAACGAAGAAATTTCACGATAATATAAACTGAAAAACCGACTATAAAATATACGAATAATTCAATTCCAAGTCTTAAATTGTACCTTTAATGGTAATCTTAATGCCTTAACAATATCTCGTGTTGTGTACTTGCCATCTTTGAACTGTATTTGTTGTTAAACAGTGAAAACTAAAGAACCGGCATCTGTTGTTTGCTTTACGGCTTTTCCGACTCCCCCGGCACAGAGTACTTAATATTCCTTCCCCCGGATAATCTGACCGGGCTGACGTCAAGATTGCTTATGCTAGTCAACTTTGGGATAGGGAACAAGTTCTAAGGCCGCAATGCGTCCACTACGTAAGATGGCGGCGACTGGCACGAAATGTTTGACTGCTGGCCATAGGGAATGGCCTATCCAGTTTATGTAGAGATCAGTGGTTAAGGTATACTGTATCTGTAACGTTATATGGACGCGCTTAGTCGTTTATAGTCTAGAAACCACATATATAACTGGCTTGCTCATCCGGCTCCAAAAATAAAGCCACCGGAGATGACGAATTTGGAGTACCAAGATGGCCGCCATGGAAACTTTGTATGAAAAGAGCCAGATTAAGAAAATTATTGGTATCATATAATTATTATTGCTATTGGTATCAAACAAAGAACAGTGCACAAGATTTAAAAGCTTAGTTTTTGCATTTGTTTATTTTGTTAGTATAATTAAGCAGTATAAAACTCATTATTTCGTAGTTTTTTTTATTCTGCCCAGTAATCGATAATTCCCATCTTCAATCGATAAACTTATATATATCACAAAACTCGCGGAAAACCAATGAAATCAGTCAATAACTTCATAAAAACTATTTAGACACATTTGGTAGTAAAACATATGTCTTTACAAAGTCTTGAAGTATGTAGTTGACAATTTCGGACTGTATTTGCTTGTATTTTCCTTCTGGTTTCCAATAGTAACGGTAAATTGCCATCTGAAAATTGTTTTACTGGTTTTTCGACTCTCCCGGTGGACTCTTACTACTCTTAAGTACTCTTAAGCCAGCAAGGTATACTGGACCTGGAGTACCAATATGGCCGCCAGTGGCATCAAAATGTTTAGTGCTGGCCATAAAGGATGAGCTATCCAGTTATATAGAGATCAGTGCTGGAAACACTTGAAGGTATACGGTAACCTTAAGTTATCTTCTGCATTTCTAATATTTTAATGGATGTTTCGAATATTTTAGGGTTGTGAAACACCTTTACATTTTGCATGCAAGTTTGGCAAAGAAGAGGTTGTGGAGTATCTGTTATCGTGCCCCGCAATTGATAAAGTTCTTCTCAACAAATATGGAGAAACACCACACGAGGTACAGTAATATTGAAACTTCTTTTTCACAAAAATGAGTGCTTATTCTTTTCTTGCAAAGGAGGAGAGAAGGGAGGAAGGAGTAAACAGAGGGAGGAAGGGAGGGAAGGAGATGAGGAAGGAGTCAAGGGAGGAGGGAGGAGGAAGGGAGGGACTAAGGAAGGAAGGAAGGAAGGAAGGAAGGAAGGAAGGAAGGAAGGAAGGAAGGAAGGAAGGAAGGAAGGAAGGAAGGAAGGAAGGAAGGAAGGAAGGAAGGAAGGAAGGAAGGAAGGAAGGAAGGAAGGAAGGAAGGAAGGAAGGAAGGAAGGAAGGCAGGCAGGCAGGGAGGGAGGGAGGGGGAGGGAGGGAGGGAGGGAGGGAGGGAGGGAGGGAGGGAGGGAGGGAGGGAGGGAGGGAGGGAGGGAGGAGGGAGGGAGGGAGGGAGGGAGGGAGGGAGGAGGGAGGGAGGTAGGTAGGTAGGTAGGTAGGTAGGTAGGTAGGGAGGGAGGGAGGGAGGGAGGGAGGGAGGGAGGGAGGGAAGGAAGGAAGAAAGAAAGAAAGAAAGAAAGAAGGAAGGAGATAGGTAGGTAGGTAGGGAGGGGGACTAAGGAAGGAGGGAGGGAGGGAGGTAAAAAGGGAGAGAGGAAGGAGGGAAGCGTAGAGAAATGGGAGGGTTTTCAATTTAGAGCTTACTTTAAGTAAATAAAACTTAAAAAGGACTTATTAGTCCTTTTAAAGTCTTATAGGGTTACGTGTTTCATCTCAAAACACTCGCCTTCTTTAAAAAGAGACCATACCCGTATTTCTAAATACCCAAACAATCATCTCCAACATGAATTCATATTTTGACTATTTTTTTAATCTTTGTCTACGCAAACGTCGACTTATCGCACGCAAATATTGTCTTCGATCATCATATTTTCTTTCACGTTTTAACATTAGCTACGTGCGCTATGTTGTGTCTTGAATTTCACTTTGGCTCGCCATCTCCAATCTAAAAGGTTAACTCTCAAATTATGCGGGAACACACTTAGGCCATGTCCTAATCGGTAAAACGTTTTACCGAAACGTTTTACTAATCGGTAAAACGGAGACTTCGTATCGAAAACGTTACGTAACAAACGTAACACTGTCGATTTCGAATTGTTTTTGCCATCCACACTAAAACGCCGAAACGACGCTGGAATATTCGCACAATATTCTGTTGAGCGTGCGTAATGAAAGACCGTGACTGACTGGAACTATAACGATCACATAATCGTTGTGACATCAGCGTTAGTCGAAAAGATTGGTTTTTGCCGTCCAACACTTCTAGTGCTGATACGGCATCTTGGAAAAGACCTCCAGAATAGAGATATTCGATCACCGCGAAGAGGCCGTTTCTCTCTGACGACGGGCTTTCGCTCGAAACGTTGAAAATCCACTTCAATAATTTCGGCAGTACTCAAACCTTACTATATTTCAATCTGTATTTCAACACTGCCTGGATTAGTGAAAAGCCTAACTATCTATTACAGGTCCGCAGTAATTGGTGTATACTGTTACGGTAACCATATTTATTTATTATTTTATACTTGGCGAAGTTTAATAAATAAATAAATAAATAAGTAAAATAAATAAATAAATAAACAAACAAACAAACAAACAAACACAAATAAATAGATAAATAAGTAATAAATCTCAGAAAGTCTCCGTTTTCAAACGAAAAGTCAGGCTCGCGATCGCAATCAGGATGCGGATCTTGATCGAAATCACATTGCCGCGATGGCAATCGGGGACGACCGATCGGGATTGCAATAACGATAATTTTGGCCCGTGTAAACGAGGTATTACATGGTCAACCTCGTACCCAGGCTTTTCGCTCCCGCCCTCGCGAACTCGTCGAGCGAAAACCCTGGTATGGGCTGGTCACGTGCCTCCCAGAATCTGGGAGGTTTTAAAATACCGTTATTAGGGAGGGGATGGTAAGTACGTATTGTCTTGTGGTTTTGGTTCGGTTTATTAAATTGCCGCGACACGAGATCACATATCATTTCGTATCATTTAACCAGGCTTGATGTCGAAACAGTTTAATACACCGAAAAAGTTCTACAGTGAGGGAATTCCACGTTCGTGCTGCCGCTTGTGTCTCAAGATTTGCGATGTAACTCATTTCAAAAATATCACTTAGGTCGCCAGTTACTGACTCTCTCGATTAATAACCTTAAGAACGGCAGCTGTTACTTCATTACACTCATTTATTTTCCTGAGCTGATCATCAATGAGCGAGTTCAGCGGCGAAACGACGAGCACAACAGCAGAAGGAATGATTGACGAGCTTCGGCACGATCATGCACCTCTGCAGGAATAAATTTCTCTCAGTTGAGGGAAGGAAGCAGTTGGTAAATCAATGATTTCCCCTATCCTGTAGGCAATACAGCTACTGTATCTCTTCGATTAAAAAGAGCCTCTAAGCAGGTGACTTGCTTTGGCTTTAAATTAACATTTGTATAAATACTCCTTTTCCTAGCGGAATCCAGACATGATAAAAACAAAACACGAACGTGTAAACGACCCACCCCTCCTTAGTATATCCAGTTTCTGGGAGGCACGTGACCAGCCCATGCCAGGATTTTCGCGAGGGCTGGAGCGAAAAGCCTGGGATGCAGTTAAATGGAATTTAAGTAAGTTAACTCGGTGGTCTTCAGCGGGTCAGGAAGGCGCAGGTGATCGTCTGTCAGACGTAGTAACGTGGGTGGCTATATTGTTCAACGTAGTGTGGCGTAAAGTACATTTCGAAGTGGAGAGAGTTGTTGGTTTATATCCCCCCCCCCCCCTTCCCATCCCTAGACAACATTTTTCTCTTATAAATATCCTCATAAAATATTCCTCTCTATCTTCCACTGACTTAATTGTGCCTGGAGTCTGTTGTGGGGGACTGATGGCTGAGTTGCGAGGATTTGCCAGTTTGCATGAGAGCGGTATTCTATCTGAGGGTTTGGTGTGAAGTAGAGACCCCTGGATGACCTAGGCCCCTGGATGACCTAGGCACCTAGGCCAAAAAAAAAACTGGTTTCCTACTTCTCTTTACTAAAACTTGGGTAGGGTACAAGTCGGATTTCTTTCTTTTTTACATTTTTTATTTAATGCCCAGGCATGACAATATTCTTTCCAAAACCAAATATCAATTTTGGTAGCACATAATTTTGAGCAAATTACTGCCGCCATGCTTGCTATCCCAAGATGCAAATCATGCTGCAACTCGGGCCCAATGCTCCTCAAAAATTCAATATGAAAGATTAGGATCGGCATTCTGCTAGCAAAAAACTAGGTGGGGTCGGGAAACCAGAAAACCATATAATAATATATTTTTTTGAAATATACAGTAGAGTAAGGTTTGAGTACTGCCAAAATTATTGAACGTAGTTTCTAACGTTTCGAGCGAACGCAGTTTCTAACGCCTTCCCTCGAAACGTTGGAAATTACGTTCAATAATTTCGGCAATACTCAAACCTTACTATATTTCGACTTGAATTTCAACCATGCCTACGCAGCATACTACTTTTATTATTTATATTTTTTGCCCTATCTTGCACAAGCGATGCAGTAGTTGTTAAACCAGCTTTGTCGAAATACGCCGAAACGTGCGCCGAAAAATTCGTGTTCAACGGAATGTAAACTTTTCTTGTGCTCATATATGTTTTGAGATGTTATTCTTACAACATTATGTTTTTTTCTGCAGATTATTTGTAGTCGAGTGCCAGATTGTGCTGAAGAACTACCATCAAGAATGCGAGACATGTTTACAAAAGAAGGTGAGCTCTCCAGTGATCTTCGTTCCGTATACTACTGTTTTGTCAGACCTGTACTCGAATATGCCTGCCCTGTGTGGCACTTGTCTTTGACGTTATTGTTGAGAGATTACGTTGAGGACATACAACGGCGTGCCGTTCGAACAATCCATTCACACTTAACATACAGTCAGGGACTACGCGAACTGAACCTACCGACTCTCTTCGACAGAAGGGAGTCTTTATGCCGGTCTTTCTATGAAAGTACCTTGAAGACTGACAGCAAACTAAGAGACTTGGTGCCCGAACATGTGTTAGGATGTGGGATTGCCTTTAATTGTATAGTCCTAGTAAATCGCTTAGTTTTAATTGCATTTCTAAATGATTCTTATTGTTTTAAGTATTTTAATTTAACTTACCACTTTTGTAACTTGAGTTTTTCAATTTTTCAATTTCTAGTTTATAAAATTGCCATTCAATTATCTGATTAAATAATTATATAAAATCATTAAAAGAAATCATCCGATATGATGTCAGAGAGATCGTTGTTAAAAATGGCAAATAATATGGGGCCCAGGGTGCTTCCTGGGGCACACCGGAGGTGACAGGGCCTCATTTAATAGGGAGGTTACGAAACGACAATGGAAACGTCAACGCGATGTCAACCGGAAGCTTCCAACTCTTACGGGCTCGACTGCGTATGATAACGGTACTATTTACGTTCTCGTGGTCACGGCCCCGACTTCATTTTCGCTGTTTTGACGTTGTCGAGGACATCACTTTAGCAGCATAGACAAAGCAGGCCCGTATTTGAGGTGGGGCAGGCCCCCCCCTGAAATTTGCTCAGAAATAGTATGATAAGGAACAGAGAAAATCAGCCGATATTCGACAAATTGTATACTGTACTTTAATCCTTTTGGTTTTGTTTATTAATTACTTGATCTATGAAATGTTTAATTAAAATTCTTTCACTCGTTGCTAGTCACTCCACTCATGGTCTCGTTGCTTACCTAAACTACCACGATGGCTTACGATGTTTTACCTAAAACATCACGATGGTTACTGGACTGTTAGCTTACAGTGTCTTACTTAATAAGAAAAATACCATGAAATAAAAACATTGGATGTATTCAAATATTTGAAATAATTATGTTGTCTTTTGACTGTTTAAAATGACGTTTCATAACCTTCAGAATTATTTAATATCTCGTCTCAAAACGCAGGAAATAGCATTTCAGAGACTCTGTATTTTCCCGGGGGGGGGGGGGGATTCCCGCGGACCCCCCTAGCGGGTTCTCGCGCCTACGGCGCTCGGCCCCCCTGTCCTTAACAGTTCGCTACGGGCCTGCAAAGCAAGTAAAATTACCGATCATTAAGGGTACAGTACGTGGGACACTCTTTTTAACACTTTTGCCTTATCAGACAAACAGAATAGGTAATTACTAATTAGATAAGTAGATTTTATGTTGGATTTCGAGTTACCGTTGAGGTCGTCTGGCTCGTTTATTCGACACCCGATATTTCTTTGATAAATAATTAATTTGAATTAATAAACCTGACCAATTGATTGGAAAGCCTCGAACAAGAGAAGAAATTCTTCAGTGTTGATGGTATTATTTCCATATGCCAATAAAATCCCATTTCTTAGTTGTCGTAAACTTGTCATATTTATGGTTTTCTCAATGTACACGTTCCCGCTTTTTGAGCAAATTAGTAGACAACGTCGACGCAGCCTCGCCCCATTCTCCTTGCTCGGTTGAAACCTCCCTATTGAGATGCGGTACCGTCGACCACAACTCTATGAGTCCGACCATTCAGGTAGTCATAAAACCAGCCCAGAAGTTGTCCAGCCACACCATAGCATTTTAGTTTTGGGTATTGGCAATAAAAATTAAGTTTATCTCATTTGAAAGAACTCGTCAAATGGTATAAGAAGACCTTTTACAATTTTTCCGTATCTGTTTTGGTTTTGGAAATATTTTGACCAAACTCAGCGTGCTGTCCGCCATCTTGGAATTATTTTCGATATGCAAAATTATGCATGTGACGACATAAGCAGGGTAAAGTGAAATTTTTATCTTGCCAACCTTATGACATTATGAGCTAGAAACTCGATTTTTTGTTGCGCTATTTCCATTTTAAATAGACCCACAACATTTAAAAAGCCTTCCGTGGAAATTTAGGCACCCACGGAGTAGTTTCATCAGGTTTACCCTGCTTGTGACGTCACCAATTTCCTAGTTAATTAGACCCAATATTACAACAAGATGGCGGACAGTACTAATGATAATGATAATGATTTAATATTTCTATTGCGCAAATTAACATGTGGATATGATCAAATGCGCATTACAATGTTATGGGTGGCTTATCAGGCAATTTAGAAATTTTCACCGTGGCCGTGTTGAGGCATATCAAAGGCGCTTTATGCTGCCGCCAACAACACAGTTCAGACCACGGATCTCAACTAAGACCTAGGTGTTGATTTTACGGAGGGAGGAAAACCGGAGAACCCGGCGAAAAACCTTCGAAGCACAGGAGAGATCAACTAAACTCTACTCACATGGTCCAAGCTCGAGAACGAGGTTATTCCCAGACGGTCACCCATCCAAGTACTAACCCCGTCCGACCGGGCTTAACTATTGGTGAGAGGCAGCGCGCTAACAGCACACGCCACCTGCGCCACCTGTCTTTGGTCGAAATATTTCAAAACACAAGAAAGATACAGAAAAATTACAAAAGGTCTTCTTATACCATTTGGCGAGTTCTTTAAAATGAGACAAACTTAATTTTTATTGCCAATACCCTTTAAGGAGGATTTGATACACAAATCTCAATATCTCAATAACGAAGCAAGGAAACGAAAAACTGCAAAAGATGTTACTTTGTCATTTTAAGTGTTCTTGCAAATAAGACATTAACTTAATTTTCGCTTCATAGGCACTTTAAGACTATACACTTATCTTTTTTTCCTCAATCGCAGATACTATTTACGTGCCAATACTGCGTTCAGATGATAACTGTTCCTCGCCTAAAATTGGAACGCCATGGTCTCCAAGTTCAGCTGGCAAACCTGAAGATATTGTTGGTGGGGGAAGTCCTGAAGAACCAAGATACAAGATCAGCGCGTATGCTGGACCGATGTCCCCGCAAGAGGTAAGCCCAAAGATAAGTTTGGCGCTATATCATGTTCGAGGCTACAGTGACGAGGCAAATGTCATGCATGCTTGCTATTAAAATTTACTATTGAATGATATTCAGTAATTAATCAATATATTTCTACTAACACAATAGTTACGATTTAAAAATGCTTCTAAAAGTGGCTATTTAAAGTTGTTAGAATTACTACTATAATAATATAAATGCATGTAATTATTATATACCAAGTGTCAAAGTTCATGTTTTCTTGCGTCTCATCACAGAATAGAAATCCAAAAAATCCAAAAATCATACACAGTTCGGACAACAAGAACATGGAACATACTACCAAAAACGATTACAACAAAAAACATCACACTCTCAAACTTCAAGAAGTTACTATTTAACTACTATATTAACGCACTTAACAACTATATTAACGCACTTAACAACACATATGACGTAGGCGACCCACGAACATGGAAAGGCATATGTTTAAAATGCAACACAGCTCGAAGCCTTATGAACCCACCATCGTGTTGCTTTTAGTAGATATCGTAGTAAATTTAATGTATTTAATATATGTTGTATATCGTTATGTATTTTTAAAGTAACAGTTAAATCGAACTTGTTTTGGGGCCGCAGTAATTGGCACTAGCTGTTGCGGTTACCCAGTCTATTGTCTTAATGCCTGTATTTATGTTTGTAATGTGTATGGCAAAGTTATTAAAATAAAATAAATAAAATAACTCGCGTCGGAACCTTTGAAGTTTATGTCCTCGCGCATGTCGCCTCGCGCATCTTGATTCCTCGCCATCCTACGCAATCCTGGCAAGTTCCCCCGGCAGTTTGGACCTTCAAAAAAGGTTAAAACTGCCGGGGGAACTTGCCAGGATTGCGTAGGATGGCGTAGGACATTGCGTAGGATTGCGTAGGATCGCGTAAAATATCGCGCCTGCGCATTGAAGAAATGCGGACAAGTTGTCACTCGGGTTGGACTTCTGGTTGTATTTCTATTCTGTGGTCTCATTGGGCGAGAGGGTATCACGTGAAATTCATGAAATTCGACTGTCTCCCGGCAACAGCTCTGAGCGGTGAATAATATGTTATGGACAGGTGAATAATAAAATCGTTCAAACCGAGACTACTTACCAAGTTACGGAGCAAAAACAATGGTCCGCTAGCCGATCCAGCGATGAAATAGAAAATTTACGTAAAGATAAAGACTCAACATCAAACAAAAAGGCCACCAAGCAAGCTGTTAAAATCTTAAGGGAATTTTGTATCGAAAAATGACCTGAAGCTGAGAGGTGGCGGCCAACATTTGGAGTAAAAGAAAACATTTCGTTAAAATTTGAAGCTAATTATTCCTTATTATTGTCAAGTAAAGTAAAGTACCTGCAAGAAAACTAGAAGACTCTTAGTGCTTTAAGTAAACTTTTTCGTGTAGCAGTAGAAGAAGCAAAGCGTTTTTAAACAACCAAATATACGAAAAGTGGACGCTCCCGAAAGAAAACTATAAGTACAGTTGACTTGAACATTTTTTTCATGTATATTATTAATAAGTAAAATGAAAAAACATACACTCGTGAGTTTTTTAAAGATCTCAAATAGCACTCTTCCTTCAGACTCGTGCCATTTTGATATAGTCTTTGAAAAACTCACTCGTGCATGCATGTTTTTTCCAAATTGCCCTCGAAACCATGCTATTAAAAACTTTAAAACTACGTCTAAACGGGAGCACGGGTGGCGTGTGCTGTTAGCGCGCTACCTCTCACCAAAAGTTAAGCCCGGTTAGACGGGGTTAGTACTTGGATGGGTGACCGCTTGGGAATGACCCCGTTGTCGAGCTGGAAACTAATGTGAGTAGATACTTTCGGATTTATCATTGCATTATGAAAAAAGGTGCATGCTACTTTTGGTGGGCAGTTACTTTCGGAAGTTCACAGCATAACTGTAATTAGAAATATATTTCGATTTTTTTTTTGTTTTAGGCTGACAAGTTCTGTTATACGCTCAGGTCTCCGCGCGCTACTCCTGAGAAACAGGCGAAGTTTCGAAATATTAAAAGAAGTGATAGTGAGAAAGGTTTGGAACGAGTTGCAAGGTTTGTTTTTATTTGATGTTATCAGTTTTCGTGTAAACTTATTTTACTAGGAGAGCCTCTCCGGCTTTTCTACTGTATAGAATTAAGATACATATAGACTACTTAATGGAAAATGCTGAATACAATTTTTATTCACAAGGTGTGATGTATTTACTACTTATTGACCGAGTGTACTAGTGAAATATCGGACCGACGTTTTTAGTACGGACCGAGCGAGCGCAGCGAAGCGTGGTCCGTGCAGAAAACGGAGGTCCGATATTTCACTAGTACAGACCGAACAAGCGAGGTCAATAAGTAGTTTATTATATGACTACAAGTGTTGTAAACGTTCTTTGAAAACTTGACAAAGTGTTAGGCTCGTATTCGCCACCATCTGTCTTGTGAACTAAACCAAAATGGCATATGTTTTCCCATTTTTAAGTACTTTCCGTTTAGCTAGAATCCTGAACTTTCTACGCCAAATAGCGTTTTTCAATTGCTTTTGTTTGACATATCGCTCAAGGTTGTACGTTGTGTAGTTGAATAAGAAACATTTGAAATTCTATAATATTTGTGAGAAGTAAATGTTATATTATTACGAACATTGCTACGAACATTTTGGACATTTTAAACAGTTTCACATAACATGGAAACTAAATTTCTAACAACTATACCTGCACGATATATTTCAACAATGAGTAGTTCTGAAATTATTATCCTTCTTGTTGCATGTATACTGACATGACTTTCATTTTGTTTATAAAATTCTCTCAGCGATCTGGAACGGCAGATTCAGGACTGCTCAGTAACCAATCAAATTGCTGGATTTCACGTACTAAAAATATCGGTCCAATATTTCAGTCCTTAGATTCTAACAGTAGTAGTCACATGTACACATTGCGCGTACCTATTGTTGTTGTTGTTTATTTGTTTATTTGTTTGTTTGTTTGATTGATTGATTGATTGTCTGTTTGTTTGTTTGTTTGTTTGTTTGTTTGTTTGTTTGTTTGTTTGATTGATTGTTTGTTTGTTGCCGTTGCCCATTTTGATGCTTCTGCTTATGTTGTATGAATGGCTCTTTTTTCTGCCGTGTGTATGCGCGGTCTTCTTTACTGTAACAATGTGGTTTGACTGTCTACATACCTGTATTCCAGGAAGCTAGCCAAATCCCAAAATGTCGCCTGGTGCGAATACTGGAAATTCTTAGATTGCTTCGCTGACCTTTCGACGACGGACGGCTTAAAGAAATTGGAAAAATATCTTCAAGCCAAAAAAGGGACGTACTCTTCGAACTCCGAAAACAGAACAACGTCTCGTCGTGAACAATCGCCTGCTGATGAGGTATTTGCTAGTGATGTAAGGACGCCACAAACAAACTATGTGGAGAAAAACCGTACACCGACTGGACGCAATCCGGACTTGAAAGGTTTTCGAAACCGACTGAGATTGGACGAGATGCAAGAAAACGGTCAACCGGGGATCGAGGAGAGTGATCAAATTTACGAAGGCAACGCGCGTTTGAAACACCTAAATCAATCTCCAAACGACAATCTTATGGATACAATCGATCACAGTCACACACTTCACGAAAACGAAATAAGTTTGGGATACGATAAACGTATTATTACAAGATGTTCAACGGATACACAAGATACATGCGATGAAAAGAAACACAATAATAGCGAAAGGGAAGAACAGTGTGACGGCTCGCCCATCTCACTCACGTCGAGTGCCTGTAAATTAGACTTTGAGGAGGCCGGAGAAACGTTAGATGTTTCTACTAGTTCTGAAGATTCTCTTTTAGGACTAACTTCAGAATTTGCACAACTTTGTATTCCTGAAACGCTGCAGAAACAAGAAAACAAACTAGCCAGTGGTCGGATCGACGCAGAATATCCACTCGTAAAATCCAGAATTTCATCGAATGCTGGTGATACTCAATTATTTATCGAAGGGTCAGTATATATAACAACATCCTTATTAATGTCGCTTAATTTTTTGATCGATCTGTTCGAGAAAGTATTTGCCTTTGGGGTTTTTTTTTGCACGAAAACATCATCCAAATATTTTCCCGTGCGAAAACAGCAGGAAAATACATTCCCGTACGACAGACAAATACTTTCCTTATACTCTTGTCACTCCTCACAGTCGGTTGATAAGCTTCCTGCCTCCCTCCCTCCCTCCCTTCCTTCCTTCCTTCCTTCCTTCCTTCCTTCCTTCCTTCCTTCCTTCCTTCCTTCCTTCCTTCCTTCCTTCCTTCCTTCCTTCCTTCCTTCCTTCCTTCCCTCCTTCCTTCCCTCCTTCCTTCCTTCCCTCCTTCCTTCCTTCCTTCCTTCCTCCCTCCCTTCCTCCTTTCCTTCCTTCCTTCCTTCCTTCCTTCCTTCCTTCCTTCCTTCCTTCCTTCCTTCCTTCCTTCCTTCCTTCCTTCCTTCCTTCCTTCCTTCCTTCCTTCCTTCCTTCCTTCCTTCCTTCCTTCCTTCCTTCCTTCCTTCCTTCCTTCCTTCCTTCCTTCCTTCCCCCCTCCCTCCTTCCTCCCTCCCTCCCTCCCTCCCTCCCTCCCTCCCTCCCTCCCTCCCTCCCTCCCTCCCTCCCTCCCTTCCTTCCTTATTCCTTCTTTCCTTTCTTTCCTCCTTTTTTATTTTTCTCCTTTTCCTTCCTCCCTTCCTTCATTTGTTCTTTGCAGTCATTCTTTCCTTCATCTATTTTCTTCCTCACGCTTTTGGTGTTCTCCTGCTTTTAGTCGTCTTTCCTTTCTCCCTCCCTCTTTTTCGTTTTCTTTCTTTCTTAATTCTCCGTTTTTTTGTTCGTTTGTTTGTTTGTTTGTTTGTTTGTTTGTTTGTTTGTTTGTTTGTTTGTTTGTTTGTTTGTTTGTTTGTTTGTTTGTTCGTTCGTTCGTTTGTATTTTTTTTACTGGTTTCTTCGTTCGTTTGCTCGCCGTTCGGTCCTCCCTACATCCGTTTCTCCGTTCCTGCCTTTGTTAATTTATTAATTATTAATCTTGCGCGTTCTTCTTTATATTCTCGCATAGATTTCAGCCAAGCAAGATAGACGTTGATGTATATCGTGCAATTAAATCAGCAAAAATCGATCCTGTTATTTTTCCAAATATTTATCAATGGCAAAAAGCGGTTCGATCTTTTTCCAAGACAAATCGTGAAGCGTACGTATTCTGTATTTATTGAATTTCACTTAAGGTTGAAATGCAACCAAAATGTATTTGTTGCTTAAACAGTTCTTTATACTTGTATTTATCATATGGCTGAGTTTGTTTTCAGGTAATAATGGCCCACCCTGAGTAGCCTGCGTGTAGGGTGAGGCGGTTAATCGATAAACCGAAAAATACCGATGTTTGTTGAAAACCGATTTAACCGATGTTGCTTTTGGAGGAAAAACCGGAAAAATCGAAAGAAAAATCGGTATTTCAATAAAATCGAACCATACTTACACGGGTTTTTGTTGCGTTTACACACGGAATTGACGGGAAAACGACTGAAGAGATTTGCGCCTTCGAAATACCATACGTTTATTGCCAGGTATGATCTCCGATATAAGAACGGAAATTACGGAAAGGCTTCGATTCAGATCCGCACGAGCTTGAACGCATAAGCGGATCAAACGAAGATGAATTTTGATTGGCTCAAATGAAGGCGGACCTCTGCGAAGACAGGTCTAAAGTAAAATTGGTGTATGATTCATAAACAGTCGGAGCGTAACATGAATAATTAACTAATTTTCGCTTTCAATGTTATATCGCGTATATTTTCTGACTCGTGCTCTTTCAGCTTTGCCTTTTTAAGTAACCGTTCGTTGAAACTTGGAATACTTTGTTACGCTGTCCGAAACTGTTGGTTACTGGTAACATTTCTCTGCCAAAATGAGCCAAAGTGCTGTTTGGCATTTCTTCAAGAAAGTCGAAAAACCGGACGATTCTCCTGAATGTAAAATTTGCACGCGGTCCGTAAAAAACAAGGGAGGCAATACATCGAATTTGATGCAGCATCTTAGAAGAATCCATCCTACCCAATATGCCACGATTACGCCGCCGGGACGAAAGGCAGCAGTGAGTCGGCCGACGAACACTAGCAACGCGGCTTCATCCGAAATGCCGCCTACAGTAAAGAGCCTCTTCGCCAGCAACGCGCCATTGACACCAGGAAATAAGCGTCACGAAGCCAAAAAAAAATCGGTTCAATCGGTTTTTTCGGGGGTTTTTCGGGCGGTTTTCGGTTTTCGGTTTTTTATAAAAACCGCCTCACCCTACCTGCGTGCCATAGTCCTATTCACATGCACATGATATCTGTATATGTAACTTTGTAAATATGTTTCTTTAGCTTGAATTTATTTGGGACCACAGTAATTGGCCAAAAGCTGTTGTGGTTACCCTGCCATCATATCTTATATTATTATATAGCATGCTATCGGATATGAGCTTTTGCGTAATCTGATTGGTTCCCTACTACTAGGCTATCAGCTCATATCCTGCTAGTAGAGGAAAAACAAGATGGCGGCATGTTTTTTTAAACTGCCGAAAAGAGTTGAAATTGACGGATTTTTATACAGAAAAACATCAACACCCTCAAACCAATGTATAAAAAAACAACATTGTGTAAAAATACATTAACAAATACACAATTTAGCATGTCAAATGGTAAAATTCACCTAAAAATTACGTCTTTTTACTTCAGAAACACGACTAAATTAGCGGGTTGATATTAATTTGTTGCCAAACAAAGAAACTCACGGTTAAAATCAAGCTTACAACACACATTTCGTAGGAGATCACCAGTAAAGAGACTTTTTTTATTTAGATAAACATTTGGAGTAGTAAAAAGCATGTTCTTTTTCAAAAACAACCAACTATAAAGTAATTTAGTTTCACAGCCGAAGGTGTTTCAGTTTCATTTTGCATGAAATCAAAACCTTTTTCACGACAGCAACGCTAATATAAACAACTGACCCACCTTTTGACATCATAAAGGTACCTTTTAATCTTTTTTGTTGATCTGCTTAACACATTTTTTGCCTCTCGAGCAACATTTATGCAACATTTCAAAGCAGTTGCCGAACAGCTCAGCGAGAAACTCTGTGTGAACTGTGAATGCATCATTACGCATGGCGGAAGTATTAGCTGCCTGTTGCCTATGCCGGAAGTTTGTCGTTTCAAACATTTCGCTGTAATTTTGTCTCTTGTACAGTGCTTGGCTATATAATAAAACAGTTATACCATTCGCTCTCGTCGTATACGAACTAATAGCCAACTCGGCGAAGCGCCTCGTTGGCTATGAGCTCATATACGACTCGAGCTCATGGTATAACTGTTAATTATGTTTCATT
Source organism: Paragorgia papillata (assembly GCA_035771165.1). Classification (NCBI taxonomy): domain Eukaryota; kingdom Metazoa; phylum Cnidaria; class Anthozoa; order Scleralcyonacea; family Coralliidae; genus Paragorgia; species Paragorgia papillata. The sequence goes on along the minus strand of JAWNZC010000340.1, from coordinate 4,815,113 downwards.
GTATAACTTTGTTCAGTTCATGTTTGTATAATAGATAAATTGTGGTTAAAAGCTTTTATTATATGGCACGGATTACTTCCGGTAAAATCACGCGCTGTGATTGGTTGCTGACGGGGCGAGATTTTCCCGTAATGCCCACAGGCATTATGAAAATTGTTTATGCCCTACGATTGGAAACAAACAAAAAATCCTAATAAGAAACTTTTATTGCCGAAAAACGGCGAAAATAGATGAAATAGATGACGATGAACATTATAAAAGTAAATTCTAGTATCCAGACGGGAAAGAAACAGAAGAAAATAACGCTAATTCGGTGTTTTGACGAAGTTAAAGGAAGCGAAGACCAAGAAATACAAGATTGATTTTGAAATAAAACGTGTCATAGTAATAAACTACTTAATAACCTCGACCGTTCGGTCTTTACAGTAAAATATTAAACCTTGGTCTTGAACGTATTAACCTCGCTATCGCTCGGTCAATACGGCAAGACCTCGGTTTAATATTTTATTTAGTATTAATATTTAAGACCTCTCGGTTATTAAGTAGTTAATAAAATAAATAAATAAAATAAAATATTCATAAAAGCGTACAAACCTGTGTGATTGACGTGTGATTGGCGTCATGTTTACTTAACAGGTCGTGACTATATTAAGCTAAATTCAAAATCGAGCTTTATTTTCAAGATTTTCTTGAGAATCATTTTGAAAAAAACAGTCAAAACATCAGGACCATTCAAATCAACGATTTATTCAACTGTTCCAGCTTAAGCCCTAATCAAACGAGAACGCAAGTCGTCGCAAGTTAGCTTACGATGACTTGCGACGCAACCAGTCAAACGTCGGCACAAGTCGTCGCAAGTTCTGCACTTCCGCTAGTTCCCACGCCTTTTCGCTAGTTCTCATTATAGTTTCTATGGCGACGGAGCACGAAAGACTTCCATTGACTTGTGTTTTGTGTTCAAACGTTTCACAAGCTCTCGCAAGTTGAAGAAAACTTGCGATGAAATTTGAACAAGATCAAATTAGTCGCAAGCTAACGCAAGTCACCGCACGTCATCGCAAGCTGGCGATCAAACGAAACACAAGCAAGCACAAGCTAAAACTTGCGATGACTTGCGTTCTCGTTTGATTAGGGCTTTAGAAACGTTCAAATTAAGGCCGCGCACGCAAATCTCCTCTAGTCACAGCTCTATTGTTATGCTTGACGAGTTGACAGTTTCTGTACATATTAAGACTCGAATGAACCAATGGGAATGTAGGCGATGCTTTTGGTGGAAAAAGTGGCAACTTTGAATAGGACTGTGGCAGGCGTTGATTTCTCCCGCCCGCAAGCAGGCTACTGAGAGGTGAGGAACAAACGTATTGGCTTCTCGGGGGCTGTAAAAGATCAATACGCTTTTTTTTGGAACTGCTAAATGTTAGCGGGAAAATCTCTGATTGACTTGAATGAAAATAACAGAGGATTGAACATGTTCGTTACGCCTAGACCGAGGTCATGTTCAATAACGTTCTTATTAGACAACATAGGTTTCCTATTAGGATTTTAATTGACGTATTTGGAAACAGTGCTGTATACAGGTTATAGCACCGATTTCCGGGATATTCGTGATATACATCCTGCGGTGGATGAAGTAGTATATCACACACTTACCAACAACGTCTCGGTAACTGATTTCCATTGTGTTTTCCTTATGAATAATCAAATAAATGAGTTTGAGAAAGATCTTTCAAACTTCTCTAAGTGCTAAATTATTTATCTGGTGGGCTAGGCTAGCCTATGGAGTGGGATATCTCGTCTCACTATAAACAGCCCTGGTAACCCGCTGACGAAGGTATATACTGTTTCTTAGTGCCCCATAGTTTTTTATTTGTTTTGTTGCAGATGGCCTGGTCCTGGATCTCCAAGATACTATAAAAGCCGCAGAGGAATATCAAATACGTGGAGTTGCTAGCTTGAGAGATTATGGAAATTGTTGAAATTCTGTTGAATAAATTTGTAGATAAAAAGAATAACTCACACCCTGGCCTCGGAGATTTTATCTCTTTGTAAGACCCTGTTTACACTAGAGCAAAAGTATCCGGATTCACATTGTTTTTTATTCCCATGAGGATAAAAAACAATGTGAATCCGGATACTTTTGCTCTAGTGTAAACGGCGAGAAAACCTTTTGTAGGAAGCGGTATGATGGTTAATCAAACTTCTTCAATACTGATAGCCAACCCAAGCGAGCTAAAATATATAGATAACTGGAGTGATATCTGCTGGTCATTGACCGGGCAAAGATTGAAGCAAAACATGGCGGACATGTAGACCTGAAGTACGTATAGTTCCAGTCTCCTACGCGGTCGTTTGACCGGCACATCCGACTTGACCAGACCGCGTAGAAGACTGGAACTATACGTACTTCAGGCCTACATGCCCGCACATTGTCCGCCACAAAGATATCACTCCAGTTATATGACTTTGATATCTCGGGGTGTGCGTGGGAAAATCGTCGAGGCGAGAGAACGCCCTGGAAAAGACTGGAGACCACTTGACAAAATATTCCAATATATTTGGAACATTTTCCCGCTCTTTGAAACTGATTGAGTCTGCCAAGCGGGTTGAGGTTAAAAAGGATGATTCATAGGGACCCGCGTCCAGTACTTTTGCGGCTTTTCCAAAATACGTCGTCAAATATGTTTTTCCAAAAAGCTAGGGGTACTGAACCAGATTTCTGATTAGGGTTAAGGGTTTTTGTTGTGGTTAGGGTATCAGAAGATTGCTAAAATATTGAGACTTACTGAAGCTCGACGACAAATTTTGGAAAAAACTAATTTGACGACATATTTTGGAAAAGCCGCGAAAGGGCTGGACGGGTACCTTTGAGTCATCCCTTTTAACCTGACACTTTTAACGTCCGGTCGACAGTGCAGGCGAACCGCTGTGAAAAGTAGCCAAAGTATCTTACTCTTACCGAGTCCTTAGTGTGCTGAACTCACTGGAGAATCTTCTAAATCTATCGAAAAACTTTTGTAACGTGCTCCCGCCAAAATCCTGCTTTTGTCAGGGCTTTCTCTCACTTCGCTGCATTTTCCTGTACAAACGCGTTGGGGGGGGGGGGGGGGGGGGGGGGGGGGATCTTATTGGTTAATCTACCGATCCTCTCTGATTGGTAGATTAACCAATAAGACATCCCCCCCACCCCCCAATATATAGCATGAAGTGCATGAAAGTTAGGTTCATGCCGCTTCCTATGAGTATCAGAGGTTTTCTCTCCTCCCGACTCCCGTTCCACCATACACGTATAGCTTTTAGAAAGAAAACCTCGTGAATCAGAGTGTAAAAACGAAGTGGGAAGGTTTTAGTTTAATTTTGTTGATTTGTTCATATAAAAACATTCATATATGCGTTACGTTACTTGACGCTAGTCTATTAAATCTAATTCGTACTAACCTGCGATCAGGCCAGTTGTAAACTATGGCCTGATACTAATTATTGATTCTTCTCTTCCGCCCCCCATTCATGTGACGCGCCATAGCCAATAAAACACTGGAAAAATCAGAACCTTTCAGTACAATGGAAATAGTTTGGAAATAGTTGGGATATAGAGCGTTTTCACTCACGTGATCGGTGGCCCCATTGGGGTGGTGAAACAATACGAAATATTTGAATAAGAAAGAGCTAATTCCCACACCGTACACCAATATGGCCGCCATTTCATTGTTTTGGTACACCAATATGGCCGCTCTATATACACTGTATACACTATACACTGTAAATGTCAATTTCCAATTACATGCAACATTGACACACTGGAAATTTGCATTTAGTTTGGAACTTATCTGGAACTTATCTTGAAATTTTATTCTATTTCAATCACTTTTTTGTAAATAGTATTACCCTAAATCAGTATGGATCTTGTTTGGAAATATATCGTTATTGATTGGAAATTGTTTGGAAATTTATCGAAACTGTTTGGAAATTGTTTGGAAATTTATCGCTACTGTTTGGAAATTGTTTGAAAATTTATCGCTACTGTTCGGAAATTGTTTGGAAATTTATCGCTACTGTTTGGAAATTGTTTGGAAATTTATCGCTACTGTTTGGAAATTGTTTGGAAATTTATCGCTACTGTTTGGAAATTGTTTGGAAATTTATCGCTACTGTTTGGAAATTGTTTGGAAATTTATCACTACTGTTTGGAAATTGTTTGGAAATTTAGCGTTACTGTTTGGAAATTGGAAATTTATCGCTACTGTTTAGAAATTGTTTGGAAATTTATCGCTACTGTTTGGAAATTGTTTGGAAATTTATCGCTACTGTTTGGAAATTTATCGCTACTGTTTGGAAATTGTTTGGAAATTTATCGAAACTGTTTGGAAATTCAGCGTTACTGTTTGGAAATTGTTTGGAAATTTATCGCTACTGTTTGGAAATTGTTTGGAAATTTATCACTACTGTTTGGAAATTGTTTGGAAATTTAGCGTTACTGTTTGGAAATTGGAAGTTTATCGCTACTGTTTAGAAATTGTTTGGAAATTTATCGCTACTGTTTGGAAATTGTTTGGAAATTTATCGTTTCTGTTTGGAAATTGTTTGGAAATTTATCGCTACTGTTTGGAAATTGTTTGGAAATTTATCACTACTGTTTGGAAATTGTTTGGAAATTTATCGAAACTGTTTGGAAATTGTTTGGAAATTTAGCGTTACTGTTTGGAAATTGTTTGGAAATTTATTGTTACTGTTTGGAAATTTATCGTTAATTACTCTTTGGAAATTGTTTGGAAATTTATCGAAACTGTTTGGAAATTGTTTGGAAATTTATAGTTACTTTTTGGAGATTGCTTGAAAAATATTATCGTTGTTTATCGGAAGTTTTCAAAACAAATAAAAAACAAACAACTTGCTATTTCCTTCTCGCAAGAGCTCTAGTGAACTCTTAACCTCTTATGTCACCCCCATGATGGTGTGACACCATGTGTGACACTCTAACCGCTGACATTATTGACAGAAATTGTAGACTCATGCTTCAACAAGTTGACGTTTATTTGCACACTGTTTGCACAGGGAGCCCATCTTGGCATCGCGTGGGCAGTCTGTGGCGGACTCGAAAGACGCGCGGGGGACTGGCACACTCGATCGTGGTGTTAAGGAAAATAATAAAGGGATGAAACACGAATTCTTCCTTGTTTTGAACATCGTTTTAAGCGCCTATAGGTATTAAAATTGTAAGACAATTGAGCGAAGTAGTTGTGATAATGATTCATTTATCAAAATATAAATCAAAATATAAATCAAAATGATGCAAAATCTCAACTTTTAGCCGTGATTTTGCAGCTAAATTACATACCGTATTTTCGGGAGATATGTTCCGCAAGTCATAGGACACTACATCATCGTTGACACTTCGGATAGCTACGAAATCCTACGATAAGCTTTTCGGATAAAGCGGGAAGTCTCAGGATTATTGATTTATTGCACATTCATCTGACTCCGAGTTTCAGTCGGTTTCAGTATTCTAGCGGTGGCTCCCGACGATACGAGATGTCCTGGCTACTTGCGGAACACATTCCACGTTGAACGTTTGGTGTTTCATCATATTTTTTCTTCTCCCTCCCCCCCCCCCCCTTTCCCCCCGTTTTTTCCGCCTTTTTTTCCGCTTCCGGTAACCGTTTTTCATTTTTTTAAATCCCCTGCCACAGTCCCCCGCGCGTCTTTCGAGACCGCCACAGAGTGCCCACGCGCTGCCAAGATGGGCTTCCTGTGTTATTTGTTGAAAGTTTCGATCACTCAGATTCAGACATTCAGTCAAGAAAGGCTGCAAAGCGGCCTTGATATGGTTTGTATTCAGACTTTATACGTACAGTACTTGCGTATAAGTTCCAGTAGACTATAAATTACGGACACTGCGTTCGCTTTTCCGATCAGAATGAACTTTCAAGAGCAATTGTTTCTTCCCGTAGTCAGACGACAAGACAGCAGCAGTGTTTTGTTTTGACAGCTAGGCTGGCTTTCAGTACACATTGCACAGTTCTTGCTCTTCCTTCACGCATGGTATTACGGGCAAAACACGGAGGTTCCTTCTTCAGCTTCTTTAATCGCTCTTGTCCATGAAAATGGCAAAAACGCTAACGGTAAATTTGAGAAAACACAAACTTTCTAGTCGGAGCCTGAGCGGCTTCTCGGCAATTCCCACGAAGCAACAGATATGTAACTACAAAACTGATGCAATATGCCATTGTGTCAGGAAATAAACTGTAAACAGTGTATTCAATCTACTATGTGACGTTTGCGTGTATTTTATAAGACGTTTAAAATCTTCCTCCAAAAGCCAGGAAATTGCATTTCAGCAATTCAGCGACTCTCGATTTCAAAATTTCCCGGGGGACCATGCCCCCGGACCCCCCTAAAAATTTATTTTGATTTCGGCTCTCCCCCCCCCCCCCCCTTTTTCAAAATCCTGGCTACGTCCCTGTGTCAAATCCACAAGAAATAATGCTTCTCTCGCGGTCACGAGCTGGAAGACAACAAGGGGAACTAAGCCTATATAATTTCAAGGCCGGCCTCATGTAAACACCCCTTGGTATTAATGATTGCATTGGGTCGCTTGCACCTAATAATTTATATAAGTGGAAACACCGCCCGTCAAAACATGTTCTACTATATGTCAACGTCAAACATAAAAGTTTTCTTTGGCAACATATTATGTTTCCCTTCAGTTCGATACGTACATGTTTGTGTGCTCTTAGCCAATCACGTCTTGCCAATCCCCAACGGTGTCAATTTCAAACATAGGCGAAGCAGCTTGCCCAATTCGAATTCTGTTTGGGGGGACAGATTTTTGCCCGAAAAATTTAGGGTTAGATATTGATTTTTAAGTCGTATTTTTCAGTCGTAGTTTAACGTATGAATTTTACTTGAACATTTCACAGCAATACATATCAAAATTGCCGGAAATTCCCAGCAGAAAGTGCCCGAATTTTCCTTTTCAAATATTTTCGGGAGGGCAATTGCCCCCCCCCCCCCCCCGCCTAATACGCCTATGATTTCAAAACGGTTAGCTTTTGAACATGTTTTGACGGGCGATGTTTCCACTTAGGTGCAAACGACAGTAATATGATGATAATGATGACTATACATGTATATACTAAAATTTTAAAAATTCCAAATTCATCATGAATTTTAATTTGCAACGAGGATTACTAGTTACCAGTCTCTTTCTCTGACTTCTCGCGGCCAAGATCCCCAAATCCAACATGGTGGTTGTGGCCTTCGTTCATCCTGATTTAGGTATTGGTGGAGCAGAACGACTTGTCGTCGACGCTGCTGTAGCTTTAAAAAGTCGTGGTCATAAGGTGCACATATTTACTGCACACCACGACCCGTCTCACTGTTTTCAAGAGACTAAAGACGGCACAATTCAAGTGACTTGTGTAGGCGATTGGCTGCCTCGTCATATCTTGGGATACTTCTATGCACTCTTTGCCTATCTACGTATGATCTATGTCGCTTTCTACCTCGTCTTTTTCTCTGCTTACCAGCCAGACGTGTTTTTTTGCGACCAAGTGTCGGCCTGCATTCCAGTATTGAAAATAGGCAAAGCAAAGATTCTTTTCTACTGTCACTTTCCAGACCAGTTGCTCACCAAGAGAGAAAGTTTTGCCAAGAGGTTGTATCGTGCGCCTTTAGACTGGCTGGAGGAGAAAACCACAGGTATATTTTCATTTTCTTCCCTTGTAAAATCTTATTTAGGTTGACCACTACCATAGCTATGGGCAGGGGTGGCACCAGAGGGGGGGGGGGGGGTGGCAGAGGGGGCACCCTCATTGGGGGAAATTTACAGATTTGTTGGGGTATGATCTGGAAGAAAAATTGTATTTTTAACAATTAGCAAAGAACCTTTTAACAGATTAAGCCAGACAAGTCAGTAATTAATGCTTTAATAGTGAAATGAAACTCCTTTAGAAATGCAGGATATGGTATATACAGTATTGTGTAGAAGCCAACAGTAATAATTACAACACACAAAATTCCATTTTCAATATTGCAATATTGGATGAGAATGGCAATGGTTAATGACCACACTAGGTGTTCAACAGATTTTTCTTTATTGATACTTTCAATTAATAAATGCTGTAACTTGTCGGATATTGGAAAAGTTATTCTAGATGTTCAAATTTTGAAAAGGAAGCCCAAAAACCTGGAGATTTTATGAAAAACCTGGAGATTGGCAGGATTCACACAAAACAAGATGCCTGGGTTAGGTGTTCACTCGTGCTCCTGCCAAAGTGCTTGCTTGTGTAAAAGATACTGATTGAAGTGTTATTGTGGAATCGCAAAATTGATCAGCCACATCTGATCACTGTTAAACTACAAAGTCAGCCATTGACTTTTGAAATCTATCAACAACTTGCAAGAACACCTTGATCAAAAGGCAAAGCTGTTCAACTTTTTGTCCAACTCCAAAAGTGAAAGGAGCAAAGAACTTACAACACACCTCACAGCCTCACTCAGTCACATGGCTAACAACTCACTGGAAGCATGAATAGTAGTGGAAGTAAAAAGTGCAAATACTGTATGCAAAATTGTGACACTCGAAAAGAAAAAAAAAGAACTAAAACCTAGACTCAGCCTACCACAGTAAGCCATGCAGAGTAATGAATAAACAAATAAGATAAATAGGATTAGAAGAATTAAATGCACAAACTGGCATTACAGATTATCAGACACAATATATATATATAATATATATATATATATATATATAATGTACTTCACCGATACTGTCCCACATGCGGTTGTCACCGACGATCGCATGTGTATAAGTAATTGATGAAATTCATTCAGATTGTTCCAAGCTACATGTACACTGATGAGCTGTAGTACAGCGAAACACCGTGTCTGTAGATTGAACTAATATATATATATATATATATATATATATAAACTCAGCTTTGTATATATATATATACAAAGTTGACTATCACTCAGAGAGAACAATAGAATGAGGGTGAGTTGTCTAATTATTTTAGTATAAATTTACCAACAAACTTAAGGTTACAGGATACCCTAGGATTTGCTATTACGCACTGAATTTCCCCCCAATTTGTCTCAAATTTGCACCAAATGTAGCCAGATAAATGAAGAACACACCATCGTATATTCAAATAAAAAAGAAATAAATATCTTTTCCATGCATCCATGTACTTACAAAATTAATATAAAATCAAGGTACCTTCCCTATGCGGTTGTTGTCCATTGCTGGTTTTACTAAAAATCTGTCAAATTGTCATATTTACACTTCTCAAAGATAGTTCTAAAAAGTGTGTTCACGTTTATTTATTGCTTTAGTGGTTTATCAGCTGGGGCTTATTATTTCCTGACCCATGTCATAGCAACGACAGTGGACAAACAAAGGTCCGTAACTCAGTTCATTTTGCGCTAAATAAATCGCGCAAACACAGTTTTGTAGCCCAGACATACACCAATGCCGTGTGCAAGTTTGAGAGGGATCGGTTAAAACACATGTTTAACTTCGTTCTTTGAATGTGTCCATGCGACCCAAAATTAATTTGGCTGAAAATAGGCTTTGAATATTTTGTGGGGGTTTTCACAGCTGTTGATGATTCTCCACCCTCTCTATGTAAGGATAATCCTATTACTGTTGCCCAATGACAATGCGAGTAGATCACCCTGTTGTTCAAACCAGGTGCGAAAGAAAAGATCAAATCTCAGTTGCTATTGCATGCGATCGAAGATGCCCACAAAGAGAAAGCCTAAAACTGCACTGCAATGTGAAGCCACAAGATCTGTGAAGAGGCAGACGAGAACAAGGACTCTCAAGAATTCTGTTCCTGAAAGTTCAAAATGTAAAGTGGATTTCAGGGTAAAGGACAGGTTTCTTTCATGAGCTGTCATTAATCCACTGTTAATAATTATAACAGACTTTCCCACCACGGATAGAGACTGGGTAATCACCCAGTCTCTATCCGTGGTGGGAAAGTCTGTTATACTCAATGACTCATTCAATTTCTCAATGACTCAATGACTCATTCAATTACTCAATGACTCATTCAATTTTCAATATTTTTAAATCAAACTTTTGCCAGATGATAGATCTGGTAGTATGTAAAATAAGCCCAGGGTGAAAGCTAGTCCAAAATAAGCCGCAGCGGCGCAGCTTGTTCAAGAATTGACCGTTTACACGAGCTGGTCGCGACTTATTCAGTTTTGTTGTAGGGTTCCTTAAAGCGGTCCTACTAATCACTGCCCGGGACTGCCCGAAACTGCCCGGGAGTAAAAAATGACTGCCCGAGACCTATTAACTCGTTCCTTTATCCAGTAATTAATTATTTTTTTATAAATAATGTTGTTAACCATATGTTTATAATTATATATATCAATAATTCGAAGGGAAAAAACTCGTATTTATTCACCATATATAAAAATACATATATACATTGCATGTATACAGTATTTCAGTATTTCGAAACATCAGTATTTCGTTCCTCGAAATTCACGGCAGTTTCCAGCCTTTTCATTTTGCTATTATATAAGATTGCCGTTTATTTTCATATATACGGCAAATCACAAACGGAAGCTTTCAGTCTTAACATACAAATTGTCCTAACTTCTAACGGCTAACTGCTGATTTCGAACTGCAGTTTGCGGTGTGCCGTAAATGTGGATCTATTCTTTATTATGTAAGGTATCTAGTATAGATGTAATACCGTCTCTGGCAGTAATATACCGTCTCAGGCAGTCATTAGGGACTTTAAGATCTACGACGTCAACCTCAACGACGACGTCCTCTAAACAAAATAATTATCAATCTCAACACCGTCCACCGTTTCAGTTAACCGTGACTTCTTTATACATTGTAAAACTTATCTTGCGTTTTAATAACCGCCGTCGTCGTCCTAGCATTTTAAAGTTCCTATTTTTTACTCCCGGGCAGTCTCGGGCGGTCATTTTTTACTCCCGGGCAGTCTCGGGCAGTAATTAGTAGGACCCCCTTAAAGTGCCTATGAAACGAAAATTAAGTTTGTCTTATTTGAAAGAACACTTAAAATGATAGAGTAACATATTTTGCAGTTTTTCGTTTCCTTGCTTCGTTCTTGAGATAATTTTCTGTTTGTTTAATGTAAATGTCGCATGTTGCGACGTCACACGTGCATAATGAGTTATCGAAAAACGTTATATATCTTTGTTATTGTCCAATATAATCACTTGGAAATCTACCTGTTTAGTGTTCTGGGCGAAACACACGCGCATGCTTCCCTCGAATTATTTTGGTTTGATAATACCGAAGATATATAACTTTTTTCAACAACTCATTATGCACATGTTAAAATGTTTAATTAGCATATCAAACAAACTGAAATATCTCGAGAACGAAGCAAGGAAACAAAAAAACTTCAAAATATGTTACTCTATCATTTTAAGTATTCTTTCAAATAAGACAGACTTAATTTTCGTTTCATAGGCACTTTAAATTACTGTATGTCGCACACTTTAATTTTAAGCAAAATGAGTTGCTTAAACGTTTAAAATAAGACTCAATCGTGCTTAAAATTTAAGCAATAAGTGCTTAAATTTTAAGCAAGATGAGTGACAGAAGTGGTTTTAATTACTTTTAAGCGAAATCGGTGCTTAAGTTTTAAGCACGAATTTGATTGCCGGCTACTTCAATTTTAAGCGAAATCAGTTCTAACATTTTTTAGCAACATGACTGCTTTTAAAATTTTAATCAAAATGATTGAGTTCTTAAATTTTAAATAAAACAAGACGCCTGGTCAGGCGTCCACTCGGGCTACTGCAAAATCACAGTGCTATATATAGTATAGTAGGTGATGTCACATGCAGTGCTAAGATCTAAAGTCTATTAAACACATTGGTCACAGACAAAAGTCAAAACACAATCCAATTATCCGATAGAAAACACAACTTGCAATAACAAAACACGATTGCCTGTATTTATTAACGTATTTCCACACATGTACACAGCGTTCATATGTCGAGTAAACGGCGTGTGCGATTGTAAGTGTATATATAGATATCAAGATACTTGCCAGCGACATTACTGCCCAACAACTATGTCTGTAAACACACAGAACACATCCGAGACGAGAAAGACTTGATCAGACATCAAGAAAGCAAAGAAAGAAAGTATTATTTCCACACATGTACATGCAGCGTTCAATATGTCACGTCTCTTCGCCTTTAATATTACACAGCTTCATGTTTACCTAGAAAGTGTCACCTGCAAGTTCACTTAATGAACGGCGTGTGCGATTGTAAGCGTATATAATAATATCAAGATACTTGCCAGCGACATTACTGCCCAATAACTATGTCTGTGAACATAACACACAAAACACATCCGAGACGAGAAAGGGCACTCACTCACTCACTCAGTCGAAAAGAAAGAAGGCACATGCAATTGCAGTCATGCACTGGTCAGTGGTCACATGCATAGATATAGTCACATGCCTCAGTTTCGCAAAGCTTATTGGCCAATATCGCCAGCGGCCGCGCGGAGGACTAATAACGCGACACATAAAAATAAAAATAATCGCGAAACCTAGACTCGTCTACCATAGGTAGCCCGAGTAATTAAAAAATAGGTACGCAATGCGTACATGTGACTACCGGTTAAGCGAGGTATCATCGGTTTCAAATTATGAAGCTTAACCATCTAATAAAACCATCCCACAAGCGGGATGTTAAACTTGAACACATAAAGGTAAAAATCCTATAGGGGTGTTGTGGTCGGGGTATGAGAGGTGGGTTGTGATTAGGTTTAGGGTTTCCGGGGGGCGTGATTACCGGGGGGTGGTATGGGGGTGAGGTTTCGTTTTAAAAGGTTGTCCAATCAGATGGTGGTTTTAATAGTGGTTAAGCTTCATAATTTGAAGGAAATGATAGCTCGTTAAGCACAGAAAGAGATATAGACTTAAGAAGCAATAATGCATGAAAATGCGTGAAAAGCACAGACACACAAAGAAATTGATAGTTATTTTAAATCATTTTATACATGTATTGCTAATTTGAACATGGCACATACTATACAAACATTTGACTTGCTGCTTCCAAAACATACATAGGCATAACAGCCCAATTCTGTTTGCAGGGGGGGGGGCAAATATATTTGCCCGAAAAATTTAGGGTTAAATATTGATTTTTAAGTCGTATTTTTTCACTCTTAGTTTAACGTATCCATTTTTCTTGAACATTTCACAGCAATAAACATCAAAATTGCCCGAAATTCCCAGCATAAAGTGCCCGAATTTTATGAAAACATAGCATAAACATGCCCCCAAGTTTCACAGTGAAGGGAACTTGTAAAATTCCGATTTTTGCACATGTTAATAAAATATCTGCGGCTGGTTGTACGAAGCCTGTATAGCCACTTTTATCCACTGAACAGCACTATCAGATACATAATAATTCAGTGCATAAAATTTAAATTAGGTTGTTCAAAGCATGATTAGTGCTGTTCTTTATCAACTAGATAAGCTATCTGGGCTTCATACAACCGCCCCCAGATCATCAACAATATTGTGTTCCAAAACAACATTTTACCTGTCATGAATATGCTGTGGCATTCAAGTGTAATACACATCACTGATATTTTGTGATTCTGCTAGTATTTTAAATAAGACAGTACAACAATACTCAGTATTGTAGTATTGTAGTTTCAACAGATATATTTCTTCATTTCAATGTTTTCAACATATTCAAGGATTTAAGTTTCCCAACAGTCCACAATAGCTTCTCAACAATTTATCAAAATGTACAATTGAGTGACACTTAGACACCAGATCATAGAATATTTTAGTACAGTTGGCATAAAAGTTGGCATAATTCTTATTAAAAAAAAAAAGACACGTTTTCACAAGAGTCAGACTGGTGTATCTACTATTCTGTGGTCAGACCACTGGAACAGCTCTGGTGTGCACAAACTTTGGTTTCTTAATTTCATTATACAAGATATTGAACAACACCTAAAACAAGTAAACAAGTAAACAAAGCACCAAGTCAAGTTTGGTAATGTCTATGTAACAGCCAACATATTTTGTCAGCATAAATTTCTTAAATACATGTATATAGTGTAAATACAGAGCGCTGTGATATAAACTGTACTTCTCAACCTCATTAATAATTCATAAACCAAACGCATAGTAAAATCATAAGCGAGACAAAGGTTTGATATGTGATCAAACACTTGGATATAAAATTAAGCCAACTTTTACCTCAAAGTTCTATCCAAGACATTTTTGTATACTGACAGTTTATTTGATAAAAGAAGAAGAGCTTTGAAACAGCTAGACATAGTTGAAGGACAAACTTTATAAGAGAACTTTATAAGCTGAATATTTTTAGTACGGCTAAGTATGAGGTTGGCTTTCAGGCTTTGAGACAATTTGTTTCCGATCAAGTATATTTAAAGATTTATGTATATATAAGATAAACAACGTCACAGTTTTTAAACTACTTCTTACCTTGTATAAACTAGTCAATGACAGAAACCGTTCCAAGAAGAAAAGATTTGCAAAGTAATAATTAATACTTTTCAAAAATCAAAACAGCCATCGAGATGCTGTCGCGTTGAGAGAGCAACCAAAATGCAGGCGAGATTCCCCACGAAAACAATTCGAGTACTTCTCGAATACCTGGCGATCAATGGCGATCTTCTCGACCATATCGATCCTGTCGAATATGTGGCGATAGCTCTCGAGTATGACGTAAGTGCGGTCCAAGACACTCAAGCAAGATTTCGCCGACATAGTGGCTCCCGCTGACAGGTCAGCGGTAGTCACAAAAATGACAACTTAAATTTTAAGAAATATATCACTTTTAATTTTAAGCAAAATGAGTGCTTAAATTTTAAACAGCAAAACAAGAACTTGAATTATAAGCACAACAAGATTATTGCTTAATTTAAAAGAAAAACGCGTGCTTTAATTTTAAGCAAAATGAGCAGTTAAATTTTAAGAAAATGAGTACTTAAATTTTAAGCAAAATGAGTTCTTAGATTTTAAGCAAAATTGAATCCTTAGATTTTAAGCAAAATTGAGTCCTTAAATTTTAAGCAAATTGAGTGCAACTCTTAGACTATTTTAGGTGTGCGATAAACAGCAAAGCTAGGGAGTATTTGGCGTGTGTGAGCGCACCTTGAAATGAGAGACCTGAAAGTCTGACATGTTCATAAAAAAAAAAGACTGCAAGTTCATGTTTTCAAACTTTGTTTTGAAAGCATTTTAGTTTTGAGCACTTTAGCGAATACCAATTGATACGTCCAATGCGATTCGTTTATTGATTACTATTCCATGATAACCTATACTGATCGACAATTAATTTAAAAAACTTCTTCATTGATTGTTCATTGATTATCAATCAATTAATTGATATTAAACAATTATTGGATGAGGCTTTTATTCTTTTTTTTATAGCCAGAAGTATCAAGGTTGAAGTCTGAGGCTGATAATGCGGTCTGAGACCTTGACATTTCTTGACATCCGAAAACTCAAATTCAACAATTGTTTTATTATACATTTTCAACAAATGTAAAGAAAATCAATCGTTCAAATAGCTGCTTTTCTTCATTTTGCACATGGATGATAAGTCATTTTTTCTACAGATAATACCTCCAGAAACTACAGATAATAGCATTGTGGGTTCAGAATCTGACCATCACAGCGGAAAATACGACTAAAAGTGCAGATATCAAGAATTTCTGACCAATTATAATCTAGGATTTGGGAAAAAATGTATAATAATGATTATTTATTGATATCAATTTCTATTGATTATCGATTTCATCACTACTCTGCCAGATAAATTTCAAGGATCTAATTCCCCGATGCTAGTGAGATCGCGTGTCGTTTATGAATACACGTGTCGATGCAGTGGAGCATTGTAGTTTGGCCAAACTTGGCGCCACTATACCATATTTCCTCGAATAAGCGCCCACGCTCTAATAAGCGCCCTCCTGGAATAAGCGCTCACCCATTGCTCGGACCTCACTATTCCAGGCTACTGTAGGGTACAGGCGCTTTTACAAAACTAATCTATACAGTATATCAAAATAGGAAACCAGGTATTTTAACTTTAAATCACATCTTGTAATTTCTATATCCATTGTTTTAATCATTGTTCTATTGCAACACTAAGTATTACATAGTTTTTTTTGATAAAAATCAATGTTTAACAGTTGAATTAGTTAAAAGAAAATATTTAATAAGCGCCCTCTTCTCGAATAAGCGCCCTCTTCTCGAATAAGCGCCCACCCTTTTGCACTCCCGGACGCTTATTCGAGAATATCCGGTACTTCCGACAACATTGTTATCTCTCATTCTCAATATGTTACCAACAAAACGTTAATATATTATTGCGGTGCCCTGACGATTAGCCGCTGAGCGGTTCACGTTTGGTAGCTTTATTCTGGGTGTCACTTTTGTGGAATCAATCCGTACGCTAGCCCGCGGAATCGTACGCTATAACACACGGAATCGTACGTACGCCAGCCTGCGGAATACGCCACGAACACAGAAACGTGGGCTCTGGGAACGAGAATGCAAGCGCCGTTTTTTGCGCCAGGCATCAATCTCGTTCCCAGAGACTTCGCCGGCACGCAAACGAAGGCTCTGGGATAATACATCACCGGAAACAGAAAAACGTGTTGCCACTGAAAGGCCGCCGCCTTTAGATAGCCAATCAACTTATTGGTGATGATTTATCCCAGGGAACGAGATTGGCCAAGGATCGGCTTTTTGATGACGTGTCCGAGAAGCAAAGCATCCCGCAAGTAAATACAATTTTTACACCGGTTTAAATGTGCTTCATCAAGATATTGTGATAAATTTGTGTTTATTCTGGTTGTGAATCGTTCGTTTGTCTGTTAATTCGTTCGTTGGTGCGGAATCACTAGCAAGCGACATTTTTGACGCCAAACAGGGCACCGCTCTTTGGCACTGTGTCTAGTTGTTAATCTTTTCATTCTTGTATTCATTATCAGTTTCTATATCAGAATATTGAACTGGGCACTTATATTCATTTTAATATTGCGCTTATTGCCCGTAAAATTGATTGACAAGACTATCGTTTAGACTATTTCACTTGAGTACTTCGACATATTTTAAGACATATTTTAAGTACAGGTATAGTATTTTTGATCATGCTAACCCAGCTTGTTCTCCTTGCAGGAATGGCGGATTGTGTTCTTGTGAACAGTAACTTTACAGCGCAGACGTTCTTTCACACTTTCAAATCATTGACTACATGTAGTAAAAAGCCCAGAATACTTTACCCGTCCCTAAACTTCCAGGCCTACGATGTAGAGGTTTCTACAACGGACGGACTTGGCAGTATTCCACCATCTACAAAACACATGTTCTTGTCAATCAATCGCTTTGAAAGGAAGAAAAATCTACCATTGGTTCTTGAAGCCTTGAGCAAGCTTCAGAGTAAACTATCTGTGAAAGAATGGAAAACCGTGCATTTGGTAATGGCAGGTAGCGTAAATCAAGTTATTGCATTATTTAATTTTTTTTATTTTTAAAGTCAGTGAGCCATAAATTTGGTCGTTGATTAAATGCACTAAAATGACGGTTATCGGAATACCGGTTATTGGAATATCGGTTATCGGAATACCAGTTATCGGAATACCGGTTACCAGAACACCGGTTATCGGAATACCAGTTATCGGAATACCGGTTATTGGAACACTGGTTATCGAAACACCGGTTATCGGAATACCGGTTATCGGAACACCGGTTATCGGAATACCGGTTATTGGAACACCGGTTATCGGAATACCGGTTATCAGAATACCGGTCATCGGAATATTCAAAGTTCCAACGTTCAACAAAGCAAATAATCAATGAAAATTTTATAATTTATCACCATTTGTCCTTTACCAAAGGAATAAGTGCAAGTGGTCTATATTCTTATATCGGTCCAACACTAATTGCTTTTCTATTTAGCTTACTGGTATTTTGACTTCTGGAGCCCTGTCATTAAATACAACTACAGGACTGTGAAATTACTATTTAGTGAATTTTTGTTTTTTCTTTCATTGCCTGATGGATTTATTACAAATAAGGTTGCGTATATGCTTAATAAGTACATTACTAAGCATCATTGCTCAAATGGATTGCTTCTTAACTGAGTGTCTATGAAGCGAACACTATGTCATTGTTATTTGAAAGAACACTTAAAGTGCCAATGCGGCGAAATTTCACCCCAGTTTTTTATGATTGCATTTGAAAGAACACTTAAAGAGACAACGTGACATCTTTCGTAGAATTTCGTTTCCTTGCTTCATTCTTGAGATATTCAGGTTTGTTTGATATGCAAATGTCATACTTATGACAGCACACCGCATAATGACTTTTTGAAATAGCATAAATTTTAGGATAGTCCAAATATTTTACACCCAGCTACACACGTTTAGTGACCAGTCATGGCTACATACATGCAAGTGCAAATTTTTATTAAGTACTTTCGATAAGCACTCTCAAAGAAAATCATACTTTTCTAAAAAGTCATTATGCGGTGTGATGTCATAAGTATGACATTTGCATATCAAACAAACCTGAATATCTCAAAAATGAAGCAAGGAAACGAAATTCTACGAAAGATGTTACATTGTCATTTTAAGTGTTCTTTCAAGTGCAATCATAAAAAACTGGGTTGAAATTTCACTGCATTGGCACTTTAAAATGACAAAGTAACATATTTTGCAGTTTTTCGTTTAAAACAACGTTTGAATTTGGGAGGTGAAAATATCGCTATTAGCTACGCCGGTTTAAAAGTTGTTGTTTTTCTTTGTGGTCCCAATCAGACTTAGATTCTGTTCACACGAAGTTGGGCTGGCCTCAAAACTTCAGTTCGGTCTAGCAGGCGACTTGGGATTAGGCCGGCGTGAACGGAATCTTAGGCCGGACTCATGAAAACTACGCACATTAAAGACACTACAACCGACCTAATGTCAGACCTGAATTCAGGCCGGCCTTGTGTAAACACCCTCTAAGTCGTTTATTCTTTCAGGCGGTTACGATGAGCGTGTTACTGAAAACAAAGAACATTACTTAGAGCTGGTGGCATTCGCCAAGGTAAACAATCTTTCTGACCACGTCACATTTCTGAGGTCTTTCAGCGACCAGGAGAAGCTGATCCTGTTCGAGAAGTCGTCGTGTTTAGTCTACACACCAACCAACGAACATTTTGGTATTGTACCTATTGAGGCCATGTACATGAAGAGACCGGTGATAGCGGTCAATACAGGCGGTCCTCTGGAAACTGTACTTCATGGTCAAACCGGATTTTTGTGTGAGCCCAACGAGGACGCTTTCTCCGACGCCATGTTGGATATTATGAAAAATCCTGGTATTCTCGAGGACTTTGGAAAAAGGGGACATGCGCACGTGAAAAGCAATTTCTCATTTGACGCCTTTAGTCGAAACTTGGACGAAATAGTATGTCAGTTACATTTCTTTAATTTTGATGCTTTCCCCGTAGATTAAATTATGGTGCCGGACATATTTAATTTCACAGACGTTTAAAAAAGGGTTACAAGTTTATGTTCAAAATAACTCGGGCATGCACTAACCCTATCCAGAGAATCACAACTTTGTTTATACTGGCCAGCTCAACCTTGTTCATGTTGGCCAACACAACATTGTTCATGCTAGTCAACACAACTTTCTTTGTGTTGGTCAGCACAACATTGTTCGTGCTGGTCAACACGACCTTGTTTGTGTTTGTCAGCACAAAATTGTTCATACATGCAGGCTAGCTCAACATGTATTGTCTATGCCGGCCTTGTTTATGCCGACACAACTTTGTTCGTGCTGGCCAGTACAAAATTGTCCATGTTGACCAGAACGACCTTATTCATACTGGCCAACACAACATTGTTCATACTAGCCAACAGAACCTTGCTTATGCTCACTAACACAACATTGTTCATGCCGGCCAACACAACCTTGTTCGTACTGGCCAACACAACATTGTTCATGCCGGTCAACACAACCTTGCTTATGTTGGCCATGCACAACATTGTTTATACTGGCCAGTTAAACCTTGTTTATACTGGTCAACACAACCTTGTTTGTAGTGACCAACTCAAGCTTTTTCATGCCTGTCAACACAGTGTTGTTCATGTTGGCCAGCACAACCTTGTTTATGTTGGCTAACACAACCTTGTTCATGTTGGCCAGCACAATATTGTTCATGTTGGCTAACACAACCTTATTCATGTTGGCCAGCTCAACATTGTTCATGCTGGCTAGCTTAACGTTGTTCATGCTGGCTAGCTCAACGTTGTTCGTGCACATTGTTCATGTTGGCCAGCACTATACTGTACCTTGTTTATGCTGGCCAGCACTACCTTGTTCATGTAATTGGCCAGCACAATATTGTTCATGTTGGCCAGCACAATCTTGTTCATGTTGGCCAGCAGAACCGTGTTCATGTTGGGCAGCACAACATTGCTCACGCTGTTGCCATCTCAACATTGTTTTAGCCTGTTAACAAACCGTATAAGCATAAGCGTATATGGCAAATAACACATATGGGGGTAACGTAGTTTGATGCATATGACGTGTAAGCGACGTCAATATTACATCCCTGAGCAACGAAATGTCCTATATTTTTTTATGTGGTTAAGTTTAGAATCGTATGTGGTTAGGTTTAGAATCGATTTTTTTTTTCGACGATAAAGGCGCATGTGTGTTACGAATTTGAATACGGGCAATACGGGCATGCTATTGTGATTGAATATCAGTCATGCGTCAATTCATTAATCATCATGTTGCAATAATGCCAATAAAACGTCATCATGCAATATGGCGGCGCTCACAAGATATTAAAGATAGATAAGATTGGTTCTTAGTCATACCCAAACGTTTATATAAATAAATTGCTTTAAAGGAGGACTACAGTCCGGTTTGCGTATGTTCTTTGATTTTGTCGTTGGGGACTGCACCGGAAATCTGCTATGCTCGTTCTCATTCTACGCGGCCAATAGTTGATGTGGTATTGTTCGTATAAACAAGATAGCCAATAGCCATTTCCGCAGGCATCTCTATTTTAAAATGTTATAAGAGAAGTCAGAAGAGAATCGTATTTTTTATGTTGGGTTATCTATGGTATAAGCGCATTTTGGAGATTGAGGACTAGGACGGGGGACTAACTGTAGGAAACCTGGAGAGGAAAATTGGAACGGAAAGGGAGGGAGAGATCTCCTCTCTTCCTTCTCCTTATTCTATCCCCCGGTTTTTTCTTGTCCCCCGTCCTCCTCGATCTCCAAAACGCGCGGGCCTCAGCTTATACCACAGGTAACCCAACATCAAAAATACGATTCTTTTCTGACTTCCCTTATAAAATAAATAGAGATGCCTGTGGCGGAGGCTAGATAGCCAAGTCGTCAGATACAACTATAAAACCCCTGTCGAGCACTGGTAAGTAGCAGGAAGCAATATTATGGTACCCAGCGATGCCTCTAAGATATATGTATTTGAAAGACGTTGAGACTTGAGAGTTAAACTTTAAAGAAGAACGCAAGTTGAAGACAGATCAGAAAGTTGCCATGTGTTGGGTGATTTTTATACGCTGCTGGAAATCGGAGAATCTGTGGTAAGTCTTTGAACCAATTCGTCCAAGACTTTTACCAAAATGTTATTAATTTTTATCAAAATTATAAGAACTCAAATCAAAACGTAAACAATCCTATAGACATGCGCAAAACGGACTGTAGTCCCCCTTAAATTTCAACACATTTTCAAAATAGTCGACTATCTAAGTCGAGTAATCCAAATATATATATATATATATATATATATATATATGTTATATGTAATATGTAATAATTATAAACCGCGCAGGAGGGCTTTATCGGATATAAAACACGAGGCGATAGCCGAGTGTTTTAGAGCCGATAAAGCCCGTACTGCAAGGTTTTTAAATGGCTTCTAAAAAGAATCACTTCATACGTTCATTGGCGTAGTAATTTTGAAAATTAAGCTTATCTCAGCCGTTAAAAACCAGCGAGAAACTTAGAGCGAGTCTATATCACATATATAGATCCGATACGCTCATGATTTTTCTTTGTGTTTTCCTCATGAATTATTAATGAATTTTAGAAATATATATATATATATATATATAAACACAAAGGAAATCAGTATACCATGTCCGTGGTTTTATATCTGATAAAGAGGTTCCTGATTAACATAAACTTTAGCTTTGATTTTATCGGCTTAGAAAACGTTATTTTTCAAACTTACTACACCAATGACTTACCACATGGGTCGTTTTTCAAGCTATTTGAAACATTCGCAGTACGTATTTTATCAGATCTAATACACTCGGCTATCGCCTCGTGTTTTAAATCTGATAAAACACGACACGCTCTCCCTAATTCAATGGTAATAAAAATAAAACTGCACACGAATTGACCTGATTTTTCTTGACTTTTTAAATTTTATAGGTTTGCAATTTACCGAAGTGTGGAAAGAACAACTTTCTGTCTGTGCGAGTGATATTTTTACTCGTTGCCGTTGGTTTTCTTGTGGTGTTAGTCTTTTTGCTAATTATTCATTTATAGTACTCTTCATCATGTCACGAATACCTTTGGTGGCCGATACTAGCCGTGGTAACACTCGCAAATGTTTCTGGACACCATTCACGAGACAAGGATTGAACCTGCAACCTTCTAATAACCGGTTAGATATACTAGATAACTATGAAGGTGCTGAGGCTCGGATGAAGTGCTAAGGTTGCAAATTTATAGTCACATGTGCTTCCTAAGGCCTAAACAGTAGAATTCTAGCATCTGTTGAAAGTGGCACGTGTACATGTGTGAGCTTGGTGTAAGGTGACAGGCGCGTTTGTAGACGTTTTCATATATTGACGATTAGAGAGAGTCCACAATAGGCTTCTTAACTTTTCTGCGCGGCATCCGACTCCCAAGTCGTATGTATTTTACTTTGGCAAACGCCAGACGATTTTACTCGTCACAGGGAAAACCTACCTACAGGAGAGGGTTAAATCCCGAATCGCGCTCGATATTCGCTATCTTTTTCGTATCCTGACAAGTTTGTTAGCTGATCCAACCCCGACTAACGTCTTCCAAATCCCGTCGTTCAATATCCTTATTAGAGACCTTACGATGAAAGGACGGCGATCCGCGAGGACGGCAACCGGGCCCGAGGGGGCTTGGAACTAGAACGTCTGAATATGCCGTTCCCGTCCAGTTAAAAAGTGCTTACGAATTGCAACACAAGGGGAACTTGTAAGACGCTGAGTCAGACTTGGCGCGAAAATATAAAAGCAGTATACTTATCAAATTTTAATAGATAAGTATGCCAAATTTTAGGAAAACTCGTGAGCGATATTGTTGAGTTATGTTGAAGGGATTTTATCTGACTAAGAAGTTGTTTTGCTGTATGACGCCAACACCTCAAAAAATCCTGATTTTCCTTATTGGAACTACGAGCCGTTTGATCTGGAAAACCTCACTGATTATGAATGCAAAGCAGAATTTAGGTTCTACAAGAACGACATCTACTTGCTAGCCGATATTTTACGACTACCTGAAGAAATAACTTTTTACAATGGAATAATTGTTCAATCTATCCCTGCTCTTTGCGTCTTACTTAAACGTCTGGCTTATCCTTGTATAGCTACAGCGATTTAATCCCTCGATTTTCCAGACATGTTCCTCAGCTTTCCATCATATCAAACCACATATTGGACACGATTTATGAGACATGGAGTCACTTACTTTCCACATTCCACCAAGCTTGGCTTAGCCCCACAAGTTTGCAGACTTTTGCTGACACTGTCCACCAAGCCGGTGCAGCTTTAGATATAATTGCTGCGGTTTTATTGATGGAACTGTGCGGGCTATCAGTCGTCCAAGGGTAAATCAACGCATACTATTTAATGGGGACAAAAGAGTTCACGCTCTAAAGTTTCAATCAGTCGTGACGCCAAACGGTCGTATTGCAAATTTGTTTGGCCCTGTGGAAGGTAAAAGGGACAATTGCAGTAGTTTTCTTTCTCTCCAAGAACTGGTTTGCCGTTATGTGTCTATATGGCGATCCTGCATATCTTTTAAGAGCTCACCTAGCTAACGCCACCAGAAGAAAATTTTCAACCAGTAATGAGTGCAGTTCGAGTCTCGCTAGAATGGCTCTTAGCCGACATATGTAATTATTTCAAATTTGTTGACTTTAGGAAAAACTTAAAACTTGGCTTAAGTCCAAGAAAACTCGGTTTATGTACATTGTGTCTGCTCTACTTCAGAATGCACACTCATACCTCTTCAAAAATCTTACCTCAGATTACTTTGGTCTTGCTCCTCCATCGATTGATCAGTACTTTATCTGATTAAATATTTGGTATAACCTTTTTAAAATATATTAAATAGGACAACCAATTCCTTTTAAATAAAATAATTTATTGAAATCAGATATTAAATCATTGAATTTGGTCTGTGTTAAAAAAACACTTTATTTACAAAGTTAACAAAAATGTGAATGGAATCAACACAACTATTTTGTATAAAAAAACATGAACAAACTATGAAGCAAATAGTACATAACCTATTTTCCTTTAAAAAAAAGTTTCTTCTTTGACAATACAGATTTTTTTGACAATTTTTAAATGCGATGCAGATGCCAAATCAACTAATTGGCCCCGGAGTTAACAACCAGTTTGGTCAAAAGGTCAAATAATGACGTCATCTGTTGTTGGAAAACATATAAATTTTGGAAATCTGCAAGTTAAACATTTCTGTCAGATAGATCTATATAAGTGGACAAAAAAACTCAATTGCACTAATTACTTTCAGTCATTCGTTACAGAAATATTGTACACCGAAGTTTTTGAAAATTGCTGACTAAGCATTTTTTGTTTGTTTTATATGTCCAAATGGTTCATTTCAAATCCTTTATTTTTCTACCAGTAAAGTTCCTGTTAACAGGTCATCTCTTAGAGAAAGGCTTAAAAGATTTACATAGCACTAGTATCTTTAATTCGGCACTCCAGTGCATGCATCAAAAGATGGTAAATTTCTTTAGAAAATGTGGAGTAAAATTTGGAGAGCAAGCAAAAATTAGATTTTCTGCCACACTCCTAAGCATTCAATGAATCATCCAGATCCTTAAAAATTAAGCGTAGTATCAAAATGCCACTTCAATCAATAGTATATCAAAGCAAAAGAACAACTAAACGCTTGTTTTGTAGTACAATGACCTTCTGAGGTGCCTAAAAACTGGACAATTAAAATAGTTGTGGCAGAAATGAAGAAATAATTAGCAACGTTTCTTGTTTTTCTCCTGGACGTTTAATTTTAACTTGATTTCCACAGTTTGTCGATTACCATTTTAAGAGAAAAGCTATCATCCTTTAATGGACAGACTTGAGTGCTGAATTTAAGGTACTAGGGCAAAAGAAATATTTTAGACAATTCTCTTAAAGATGGTCTCTCAATAGAAGCTTTGCTGGTAGAAAAATAAACAGTTACAATGAACCATTTAGAGATACAAAATAGATAAAAAATGCTTAGTCAGCATTTTTCAAAAACGTTGGTCAACGATATTTCTGTAACGAATGACTGAGAGTAATCAGTCCAATTGAGTTTTTTGTCCACTTATCTAGATCTATCTGGCAGAAATGTTTAACTTGCACATTTCCAAAATTTATATTTTTTCCAACTACATATGACGTCATTATTTAGCACACCCCCCTTTTTGACCAAACTGGTTGTTAACTCCGGGGCCAATTAGTTGATTTCACATCTGCATCGCATTTAATTGCATTTCCACTAAAGAAATCTTATTCTTTAAATGTGTCCAGCCAAACTTAAGAATATCGAGGCACAGCCACCGGCCTAGTAAGTGATTTTGCTCTGAATGAAAATATTTTACCCCACTCCTGACGTCAAAGACCATCTCATTTACATATCAAACAAATTGAAATATCTTGAAAACGCAGAAAGATACGAAAAAGTTGTAAGGGATCTTCTATTACAATTTTATGAGTTCTTTCAAATTAGACAAACTTAATTTTTAATGCCAATACCCTTTAATTTAGTTAAAATATGTAACATGTTTAACTCTTTCATTCCCATTGGTACCATTTGGCACTTTTATTTTTTACTCTGTCTAACGCCAGACATTTTTTTACTCGTCAAGAGAAGACCTCCTGACATGGTGGGAGTTAAGGTCTTCATTAAGGTTTGCAAAGTTATTTCGGTAGAGCGCTCTCAATTCGTCAGAATTTATGCCACAAAAATAAAATAGATATCGTTAGAAAGCTATTAATTTGTAGAATACAATGTTGTATTTGATTTTGCGATAAACACAAGCCAATAATAGTTGCAAATTTTTCAAGTAAAACCAGAGGGCTTCACTCGGGACGACTTAAGAACAAAGCGTTTCATTTTGTTCAAAAACATATTTCGCAGTTCGATTCCAAGATAAATTTCCAGCGTTTTATTTATTTATTGCCTGGTTTCGAATTTATGACTTCTTTTGTCCGAATGTTGGTCGAAAAACAGCATTTTCAACTTTGGTCGTCAATAAAATCGGCAAAACTCGACATATCAAAAAACGCTGACACGCCGTTTGCTGCATGAAATTTATCTCGGAATCAAACTGCAAAAAAATATATTTTGAACAAAATAAAATGCTTTTTACTTAAGGTCTTCGTAAAGGTTTGCAGGGTCATTTCTGTAAAGCGCTCTCAATTCGCCAGAATTTATGCCACAAAAGTAAAAGTAGATATCGTTAGAAAGCTATTAATTTGTAGAATACATTGGTGTCTTTGATTTTGCTATGAACACAAACCAATAATTGTTTTTAATTTTTTTAATTAAAACCAGAGGGCTTCACTCGGAGCGACTCAAAGGGTTAACGTTGTATTTTTGTATTTTAATGTTATGTAACAGGACTCCACTGAAAAACACTTCGGTGATGTGGGCATCCTGACTAAATATGATTAAAGGAAAAGACAAGTATAGTCCAAAGTTGGCAAGTACATGCACAACACGAGATATTCTTAAGGCATTAAAATTGCCATCAAACCAACAATTTAACGTTGACTTCTTTGTAGATTTTGTGAAGCGGACATTAAGTCTCTCTTATGAGTTGAAAGAACACTTAAAATGACAAACTAACATTTTTTTTAGTAGTTTTTCGTTTCCTTGCGTCGTTGAGATATTTCAGTTTGTGTAATGTACAAGTTAAACATCAAAGTCACATGTGCATAATGAGTAATCGGAGTGGGAAGGTTATATATCTTTTTCATTATCAGATATAATCATTTGAAAGTTCTACATGTTTGGTGTTGTGGGAGAAACACCCACATGGTTCCTTCGAATTAATTTGGTTTGACAATAGCAAAGGTATATATAACTTTCTCCAATAACTCATTATGCACATGTGACGTCAAAATGTTTAATTTGCACATCAAAGGGCGCTTTCCAATTGACAAGGTTAGACCGATCAGTCCGGCCAGAATGGACTTGCTTTTGATTAGGACTTTGCTTTTGATTGCGGAACCTGTTCGCAGAGTTTGAAGATTGCGCCCAGCTTACCGGGCCCGTTGACTCAAGACAGGTGTTTGGACCGTATCCTTCAAACTGCGTTCATTTTTCTAGTTCACAGCACACTCACATGACAACACACTCATCATATTGCATGTACGTTAATACATAGAACTCGGGGGAAATTTGCAACATCATGTTTACTTTTTTAACTAACCCGGTTCAAACGTTGAACTTCTCATGAGCCAAACCTATTTTTTGCTATTTGGATCGACCTAAAGTAGATAAAAAACAATTCTGCCTGTTGATTCAGGCGATTTGAAATTTCGGACTGCCTATATAGGTCGAACATGTGTGTCTCTTAATTAAACTTGTCGAACGGCTCAATTGATTCAGACGCCGCGAACTTATGAACTACCCTGCGAGTCAGAGCCCCTTTCCGACCTACGCAAGCTTCAGGGGAAAGTGGGCTCTGCCAACAAACTCGATCTTCGCCCCAAGTTTGGGGCGAGTCAGTCAGGTTTTAAACTGGTCAAACAAGTTCTAGTTTACGAACACGCGTAAGCAGGAAAATAGGAAGTGACGCGTTAGAGCCTGGGCCCAAAATAGTATCTTGGCAACCGTTCACGCATGCTCAAAAAGAAATATCAAGTTTGTTGGCAGAGTCCACTTTCCCCCGAAGCCTGCGTAGGTCGGAAAGGGGCTCTGACTCGCAGGGTAATCAACTAAATTGGTTGAATTAAGTTCGGCTTCTAAGAAGTTTGACATTTGAACAAGTTCAAGTTTATTTCAGTTTATATGTGTGACGACAATTTCTATATAATCTTTAAGATTCTTCCCTTCGTAAATCTTCCCGTTCTATAATTACACACATACTATATAACTGGGGCATGCATGTTAGTTCCAGTTGCAATGACATGTTGATCATACTCTTTGTTTTTCATTTCACTCTCGCTGCATGTTCATTTTATTTAATTTTTTTTCTAACCTTTGCACCTTGAACTTCACTGTCTCTACCTGAAATAACCTCCGTTATACTTCAACCATCTTCCAACTCGCTCTTTCAAAATTGTTCTCGCAAACAATGACCGCATCTTCTTTCTGAACGTCGTTTTTCTTACTCCTAGTTTTCTTTTGATGAAACTCTTTCAGACTAACCAAATACTTCTTCCACCATCTATTCCAAAAGTGCTCTTTCTTCCTAGTTAATTTTTCGAAATCGTCCGGTGCACCGATCACCTCATCTGCCATTGATTTTAGTCTTCTCAGTCTCGTCAAAACCTTACAACCAACTTCATCATATACTCATAGGTTCCTCGTTAGTGGGCTTGAGTTCGACGTTCCCTCAACTTCCACTTCGCGTTTCCAAATTTGTTTTCCAAACACACCTTGTCGAGAAGTTTCCTCACTGCGTAAAGAGGAATCTTCTCTCGCGCGCTGAAATACAATTCAGGGACTGCATCTTTCTTTCGAGTTTTCTTTTATTTAATCACATTCATTCACAGTCTAACTCGGTCAATCTTTACAACGTTTTTGCTCTCGCTTATACCCTGTAAAAACAGACTGGTTAAAATAACCAATTTGTATTGGTTATAACCAATTTCGAATGGTTATTTTAACTAATTTGCTATTGGTTAAACCAATTCCAACCATTATTATTCGTTATTTTAACCAAAATGATGATGGTTACAATTTCCGTAACCATAAAAAATTGGTTATTTTAACCAATGTTCAATTGGTTATATTTACTATAACTATAGAAAATTGGTTATTTCAACAAATCAGAAAGTTTATCAATTTAACCATTGTGAATTGGTTGTTTTTTAACCAAATATTGTTAAAATACGGCACAACTCGTAAAAATATACAGCGATACTACACACCAAAACATCTAATAAGATATATGTATTCATCGCTCATCGTCGCGAAAGCGTGCCTAAAAGCCGGCCGCGCCGAGCAATTAAGTAGACTATATATAGAAAACCAGGCCGAGTTGTCTGATTCTAGTATAAATGTGAGAGAGTTCTAAAAAAATAAATGCCCACAAGTTGTTTGAAACTCCTTTACTTCATCGTTTTAGGCTTATATATCTTTCTCATTACTTCGTCAAATATTGTAACATCATCATTTCTTCTCTTCTTTTTTTAACTATAAGTTCCGACTATCAATGAACATTATTGTAAATATGTAAACTAGGGGTCTTAATCAAAAGCCATCTAGGTTTCTAGTAGACCCCTAGCCTTTCTGTTTTAAATTTTAGAATAGTATAAAATAACAAATGTATGTCCATACATACATTTAATAACGGAAATAACTAACTAAATAAATAATGCCATGCACGACTGAAGCTAGTTGCGGGATAGCGTCGTTTGGATAGCGTGGTTCGTGGTCGTGATGGTTTGTGCGGTCATTTCAACCTGGGTTGGGGTTCAAATGTAAAAATTTAAAAAAAGAATGATTTATGGCCATGTAGTATGTGTTAATTTAACCAATAATGATTATTTATGTAAATAATTCACTATTTACAAATAATGAATTTAGTTGAGCTAAACAGTCTATGGACTGGAATAATTAATGTGGAACAGTAAACTCAGATGAATTAGACTAATGGTATATGTGCTACTCTGAGTGATGAACCATATACTTAGTTTCGACCAAGGCTTTCAGATTCAAACTGGCTGGACCTTTAATTTACTAGTCCGATGACACTCCACCAACTGAGCTTACTGTACTTGGTCAAGTTGGGAGCAGGTTGTGGAATGATGGCACTTATATTTGATATTTTAAAATTGAAATCTGGTTTCTTCCATATTGAGAGACTTAACTCTTCATCTAGTTATGTTGTTGGAATAAATAGCTGTATTGTGGGACAGCAAACTCAGGTGGTAGATAATGATATTACAGTAGGTACTCCGAATGACGAACAATTACTGGGTAACTGGAGAAAAACTCTACTCAACTGTGGCTGGGATTTGAAGCTGTGACCTTCAGTTTACTAGTCTGACACTCTACCAACTGAGCTAGAAATTAAGAAAGTACTGTAGACCTCAGTTTGAGAATTATTTAATATAAGTACCATCATTGCATGACCTGCCGTCACCTGCTCCCAACTTGTCTATGCAGCTCAGTAGAGTAAGTTACTAGTAAACCAAACATTGCAAATTGAAACCCAGCCGCACCCAATTTGACCTTGTAACTCAGTTGGTAGAGCGTCGGACTAATAAACCGAAGGGTGCAGGTTTGAATCCCAGCCGCGGTTAGTAGAGTTTTCCTCTACTCATCTGGTATGGTTTGTCACTCACAGTAGCACCTATAAGATTCGTAATCTATAGATTATTCAACAAATAATTAAATAATTGGGATTGTTTATAAAAAGTAAAATATATTGGCATAAACCCTAGTAAAATTCATATTTCAATATCATTCCTACTTGGATCGCAAGCAGTAAAGACTGAAATAATCTTACGTGTTTTGACGTTCTTTATTCTTGATCTACATTCGTTCAAAAAATGCCACGACCTAGCAAAACGCGATCCAGATCACACGCCCGTCTTCAAAATCTACGTACTGTTAACGCAGCACAACCGTCAGTTGAAATACCAAGTAATCTCACTGAGCTAAGTATCTCGGAGTTGAAAGACCTTTGTCGCGAACTGAACTTTTCGAGCGCAGGGGGTCGACGAGTGCTCACAATGCGCCTTCAAAACGAGCGAGAACGTCTCCGTAGCAATTCGACGCAGCCCAACGAAGCAAATTCAACCTCGAGTCCAGCAACCGTCGCGCCAGCAGTCTCGCGTCCGCGGACGACCTTTAGCGACGAACAGGTAGCACAGATAACTGAAATCGTGTCGCAGTCGATCGCGTCGTTTTTCGAGGACCAACCGGCACCAAGTACTGCCCAAACCGTCCAACAACAGTCCAACCCTACGCGTACGGTCCGTACTGAGCAAGCGACCAATCCGCCGCCTCCAACACCGCTTGAAAGACTCGAACAACTCGGACAGCTCCCATTTTTAACGTTAACAGAACTGCAGCACTCACCGCCGAATGCGCCTGTTGCCTCGAACCAGTCAGCTGACGGGGGATTCACGCCAGAACTTCCAAACAAGTATGTTCGTGACATCGAGAGTGGTGAGTTTTTTGAACTTGCTAGATTATTGCCAAAAAACCTTAATAAGTCAAGTGTTGGCTCTGATTACCCGGACAACCTAGGATTTACTATTTCCTCCACGGGAATCTCATTAACGCCTCGTAAACCGCAGGTCCTTACAAATATTGACGAATGGACAATCGCTTTCAACACGTATACTCTTATTGTTGTCCAAAAATTTCCAAATCGTGCGTCTGAAATGCTTCAGTATATGGAAATTATCCGTCATGCGGCAAAAGCGCATGGCGGACTAGGTTGGTGTATTTACGACCATAAATTTCGCTACAAAGCAGCCGCGTGTCGGACAATGTCGTGGGCCAACATTGACATGCAATTGTGGTTACGTATTTTTACGGCTAGTTCTACGCAGTTGCGCGAGGACTATTCCCTTTTTTCAAATGAACCCTCATTCAGAGCTGGGGCAGCGAGGGACGGAATCTGCCACAGCTACAACAGGGGTAGGCCATGCCCTCTTGAACCAAACTGCCCCTACGTTCACCGATGCAACAGATTTGGCTGTAGGGGAAACCATCCTGGGTACCAATGCCCCTGGCCCAAATCCCGTAATGAAAACGTTCAAAACGAAGTCCAACCCTCCAGATCTGACCGTAGCTCCAAGAACGACAAAAGAAAATGGAACTCGTAGTTCTTAATAGTAGCAGTAATTTAATACCTTTAGATAATACTATAGTTACGCCAATTCGCGTCGACGCGCTTGAAGATGCTCTTCGTGGGCATCCTGACACATCATTCGTTTTGAAACTTTGTACAGACTTGCGTTTCGGCGCGCGCCTAGGTTACGATGGTCCTCGCATGCCTAAATTTTATAAAAACCTCAAGTCCGCCACTGACAATCCAACTATTGTTTCGAGTAACTTAGTTAAGGAAGTTGCTCTTGGACACACAGCCGGTCCTTTCACCAATCCTCCATTTGCCAACTTACAAGTTTCGCCAATCCGTATTGTACCCAAAAAGCATTCCGATAAATTTCGAACCATTTTTCACCTTTCGTTTCCAAAAACGGGCGAATCAATTAATTCATTTATTGAGAAAGACGATTTTTCACTGCAGTACATCAAAATCGATGACGCCATTGCGGCTTTGATCCGATTAGGCAAAGACACTTATCTTGCTAAGACTGACGTAGAGTCTGCTTTTCGTCAATTCCCTGTTCATCCTGACGACTATTTAGCCTGCGTGCAGACGCTATGGCGTAGGCTATGAATTATTAGGCATGTACTGGAATAAATTCTATTATTTCGATAAAGTGCTGCCCTTTGGTTTGCGAAGTGCGCCATATATTTTTAACCAACTTTCTGACGCGCTTGAGTGGATTTTAATGAACAAATGTTTTATAAGTTATGTTGGGCATATCTTAGACGATTTTCTGATAATGGAACCACCAGATAGGACCGAGCCACCTTCTCATGCATGTCAAACAAGTCTTTCAATTCTAGTATGTTGTTAACACTTAATACGTTAGGCGTTCCTATTGCAGATCACAAAACGGAGGGCCCTAGCCAAGTCATCGAATTCTTAGGCATTGTTCTTGACTCGTATGGATAAACTGAGTCGTCTCCAGTCTCCACACGGATTTAGAATTTCAGCACACTAAAAAGTCCGCTACACTCAAGGAGCTCCAATCACTGATAGGTACTGTAAACTTTGCCTGCAAAGTAATTGTCCCCGGTCGGGCATTTCTTCAGCGTATAATACAGCTTACACGGGGGGTTACAGCACCACATCATCACATTAGATTGACAAATGGTTTTCATGAAGACACTAAAATGTGGCAAACATTTCTTAAGGACTGGAATGGCGCAAGTTTCTTTTTAAACACTTTTTGGGAGAATTCTACAACACTTCTCCTGTATACAGATGCCTCTGGTACCCTGGGTTTCGGGGGGATTTTCAAAAATCAGTGGTTTCAAGGCAAATGGTTACCCGATCAAACTCTTGACACTAAGAACATCAGCATTGATTGGCAAGAACTCTATGCTATCGTAGCAGCTTCCTACATATGGGGACCTTTGTGGGCTCAAAAACGTCTGATCTTTTATTGTGATAACCAGGCTGTAGTTTCCATCATTAATTCTAAACGTTCAAAATGCCCACGTGGCCTTAACCCTTCAAACACTAAAGTATAATTTTTACTTCAAAGCCTTGCATGTTCCAGGTCATTCTAATGACATTGCTGATTCTATCTCCCGTTTTCAGCTCACCAGATTTCGGCGCCTAGCACCTCATGCAGATCAACATCCACAACCTCTGCCAGAGGAACTTTCTCGTCTTTAGACGCTGATTTACGTCGTTATCAAATTGCCTCGTTAGCCCAAGGTACGACTAAAACTTATAGCAGCGGCGAAAAACAGTTTATGAAATTTTACTACCAATTTCATTTATACAAGCATGTCCCTCTTCTGCCTACTACTGAAACTGTTCTTATCTATTTTGCTGTTTTTCTGGCAAAGACGTTGAATCCCGACACCATAAAAGTGTATCTTGCCGCAGTTCGCCACCTGCATTTGGTCAATGGCTACGACCTTCCTATAGCCAAATTTCAACGTCTGAACTATATTTTACGAGGCATAAAGCGAGTTAAAGGTGTTTCTACAAGGACGCGTCTACCTATAACATTAGACCGCCTCAAACTTTTTCACCGTTTATTGCATTCACGCAAAGTACCAACGCACGATGAAACAATGTTTTGGGCCGCTATTTCTTTAGCATTTTTTGGTTTTCTGCGGATTGGTGAAATGACTTGCTCCGGTCCTTTTAATTCCTCTACTCATCTTAGCCGATCAGACGTAAGCCTTCACAGTGACCAACACCATAAGGCTGGCTTTTTGCAACTCAACATTAAAGCTTCTAAGACCGATCCGTTTCGATCTTCAGTTAGTCAGTTACAATAACCATTGGCAGCAATTCGAGTATCTATTGTCCAGTGCGGGCTCTTCAAACCTACTTTTCTCATACGTCATCAAACCATGCGGGACCATTGTTTTGCTACTCGAACGGTGTTCCTCTATCACGTAGTCAATTTACTAAGGAACTGCGAACACTATTGGCTCAAGGTGGCTACAACACTGCACATTATGCTGGTCACAGCTTTAGAATTGGAGCGGCTACTACAGCCGCTTCACAGAGTTTGCCTCATTGGCTCATTCAAACACTAGGACGCTGGTCATCCGACTGTTATCTCAGATATATTCGTACACCAGTGAATGTTCTTGCAGACGTTTCAAAACGATTGATAGGGAAATAAGACTTAATTTACACCAATTTCGATTATACGTGCTCGCGGTTTTCGGTCTATGGGGATCACACACATTGTATATATGCGTGATTGTGGAGGCAATTGCTCTAGTATGAGGTCGCAATTTTACCATAGACCTCACGTTTTCTTTACGGAATTTGGCAATCTGGCCTAGAGCCAATTTTACTTAAAAAATCGCTCTGATTTCTGCATACGAGTATATGTCCTGAGCCAGATCAAGGGTCCAACTCGGAGTATATGTCCTACAGGGCAGACTGGGATCCAACTCCATTGAGTATATGTTCTAGTCGCCTTTCAGGATCCAGCTCAAATCCGCGCGGTGAAAGTATATGTCTTGAGCAGATTAGGACCCAGCTAAAAATCAGCATTTGTCTTAATCGCCTTCCTCAAGATCCAGCTTTCAATTACGAGTATCTGCCCTTGGAATCTCTCAGGACCCAGCTCATCGCAGATAAACAAAAATATATAGAGCAGCTGCCCCACACTTCCATAACCCCACAAAAACATTGCCTTATTTACTGTGTCAGTATCAATCTTAGCAGTATTTGGTAGTTGAGGACATTAAATGACAATTTTTAGCACTAAAAATTACTTAATAGAGTTAATGGACGATACTGGCCGCACTAGTCCTAAGGGTATGAGCTACTCGTCATAAAAAAACAGTTCTTTGTCTACACGACAATATAGCCCTAAACGGGACAACTGTCTAAACAAAGAAAGACTCTATCACAGACTTTGATTATTGCTTGCCAAACCCGTAGGCTACTACGCCCAGTATCGTTAATTATTGTTCAGATACTCTGTGACTGTTTGATTCATTCACAAATAACAATGGTACTATAGTAAAATATATTGGCATAAACCCTAGTAAAATTCATATTTCAATATCATTCCTACTTGGATCGCAAGCAGTAAAGACTGAAATCCCACCCACCTCCCCAAAACATAGGCAATAGCCTTTTTCACCAATAGGGGAGTTCAAGGTTTATTTCGCCATATTGCAGGGGGTGCAAAACCATTGGGGCGAGCGCGCGGCCATGCCTATTTATCCTTGTTAAAATCATGGCGAAACTTGCGAAGCAAGAAGGATATCGCTTCGGTTTTTGTCGAATTCGTCTTTAATCGTCGTTTGGATCGCTTTTCTGTGGGCTAGTATGTTCGTTCTTTGATTTTAGACCATTTTCGCTGATAACCAACGCGTAGAAACGCTATAATACGAAAGTTTCCTCAACTGAGGGGTGGCTGCGCTGTTATGACGGGCACGACTGAGTGACGATTTCAGCAACGCAATGTAAAACTTTAGCTCCAACTCTCTTGTAAATCACTCGAACTTGAAGCGTATAGTAACGTAAGTAACCAGAGGTTCATCTTCGTCATCTGAAGTCTGAAATATCCTCTTTCTCGTTATCAAACGAAGTGTATTATGGATATCTCCCAGTCGCAGGAAAGGGATACGTTTCGGGTTACGCGTGTTTACTTCTAATATGTACACGTTATTAACTGGTATATATAGGGCAAAATATAGTTAAATGCAGTTTAAGTCTAGATCTAACCATTAAGTATTTAAAAGATAGAATCGTACATATTGATTGTATTTTTGTCGAATTAAACGTGTAATTATTTTGAGGAACGAAGCAATTTTATTTGGGAAATATGACACCATTGACATTGAAGGCTGATAAACAAGCGGAAAATACGGATATTCTAGACAAATGTTTGCTTACGCCAAGTTTCTGCCGAAATCTGGTGATTTGGTCGCTTATTAAGAACCAAAATTTTAAGATAATACCTCTTCACCCAACATTCTGGACTGCGTTTGTTGTTATCGCAGTATCCCACTATACAGCGAGGCGTTTTGTCTCTGCTAAAATCGACAAACAGCCGCGTCCCGTGTCTGCCACAATGGCGCAGCGACCCCTCAGTTGAGGAAACTTTCGTATTATAGCGTTTCTACGCGTTGGTTATCAGCGATAATGGTCTAAAATCAAAGAACGAACATACTAGCCCACAGAAAAGCGATCCAAACAACGATTAAAGACGAATTCGACAAAAACCGAAGCGATATCCTTCTTGCTTCGCAAGTTTCGCCAGGATTTTAACAAGGATAAATAGGCATGGCCGCGCGCTCGCCCCAATGTTTTTGCACCCCCTGCAATATGGCGAAATAAACCTTGAACTCCCCTATTGTTGGGCTACTTTTCATGATATTGTGTTATGTGATATTTTAATATGGTTACTGTAATTACTATATATGGTCTCTTAGCTTAATAAATAGGATGTTATACCTATATATTGGACGATTTAAACTATTCTGCAACCTAAAGATATGCATGCAATCACCGGCGACATGGAACATTGGCAGTCGTTCACGACCGTGCTTACCAGAACTGCTGCTCCTTGACATTTATAGTTACGAACAATTAGAGATGTGACGAAAGCAAAAACGTTAGACGAAATGTTGTATCAATATATACAAAATGTTAATGAATTAAATTGAATTATGAAATAAAAACGAAGTGTCTGAGGCAATTGCTCTAGTATGAGGTCGCAATTTTACCATAGACTTCACGTTTTCTTTACGGAATTTGGCAATCTGGCCTAGAGCCAATTTTACTTAAAAAATCGCTCTGATTTCTGCATACGAGTATATGTCCTGAGCCAGATCAAGGGTCCAACTCGGAGTATATGTCCTGCAGGGCAGACTGGGATCCAACTCCATTGAGTATATGTTCTAGTCGCCTTTCAGGATCCAGCTCAAATCCGCGCGGTGAAAGTATATGTCTTGAGCAGATTAGGACCCAGCTAAAAATCAGCATTTGTCTTAATCGCCTTCCTCAAGATCCAGCTTTCAATTACGAGTATCTGCCCTTGGAATCTCTCAGGACCCAGCTCATCGCAGATAAACAAAAATATATAGAGCAGCTGCCCCACACTTCCATAACCCCACAAAAACATTGCCTTATTTACTGTGTCAGTATCAATCTTAGCAGTATTTGGTAGTTGAGGACATTAAATGACAATTTTTAGCACTAAAAATTACTTAATAGAGTTAATGGACGATACTGGCCGCACTAGTCCTAAGGGTATGAGCTACTCGTCATAAAAAAACAGTTCTTTGTCTACACGACAATATAGCCCTAAACGGGACAACTGTCTAAACAAAGAAAGACTCTATCACAGACTTTGATTATTGCTTGCCAAACCCGTAGGCTACTACGCCCAGTATCGTTAATTATTGTTCAGATACTCTGTGACTGTTTGATTCATTCACAAATAACAATGGTACTATAGTAAAATATATTGGCATAAACCCTAGTAAAATTCATATTTCAATATCATTCCTACTTGGATCGCAAGCAGTAAAGACTGAAATCCCACCCACCTCCCCAAAACATAGGCAATAGCCTTTTTCACCAATAGGGGAGTTCAAGGTTTATTTCGCCATATTGCAGGGGGTGCAAAAACCATTGGGGCGAGCGCGCGGCCATGCCTATTTATCCTTGTTAAAATCATGGCGAAACTTGCGAAGCAAGAAGGATATCGCTTCGGTTTTTGTCGAATTCGTCTTTAATCGTCGTTTGGATCGCTTTTCTGTGGGCTAGTATGTTCGTTCTTTGATTTTAGACCATTTTCGCTGATAACCAACGCGTAGAAACGCTATAATACGAAAGTTTCCTCAACTGAGGGGTGGCTGCGCTGTTATGACGGGCACGACTGAGTGACGATTTCAGCAACGCAATGTAAAACTTTAGCTCCAACTCTCTTGTAAATCACTCGAACTTGAAGCGTATAGTAACGTAAGTAACCAGAGGTTCATCTTCGTCATCTGAAGTCTGAAATATCCTCTTTCTCGTTATCAAACGAAGTGTATTATGGATATCTCCCAGTCGCAGGAAAGGGATACGTTTCGGGTTACGCGTGTTTACTTCTAATATGTACACGTTATTAACTGGTATATATAGGGCAAAATATAGTTAAATGCAGTTTAAGTCTAGATCTAACCATTAAGTATTTAAAAGATAGAATCGTACATATTGATTGTATTTTTGTCGAATTAAACGTGTAATTATTTTGAGGAACGAAGCAATTTTATTTGGGAAATATGACACCATTGACATTGAAGGCTGATAAACAAGCGGAAAATACGGATATTCTAGACAAATGTTTGCTTACGCCAAGTTTCTGCCGAAATCTGGTGATTTGGTCGCTTATTAAGAACCAAAATTTTAAGATAATACCTCTTCACCCAACATTCTGGACTGCGTTTGTTGTTATCGCAGTATCCCACTATACAGCGAGGCGTTTTGTCTCTGCTAAAATCGACAAACAGCCGCGTCCCGTGTCTGCCACAATGGCGCAGCGACCCCTCAGTTGAGGAAACTTTCGTATTATAGCGTTTCTACGCGTTGGTTATCAGCGATAATGGTCTAAAATCAAAGAACGAACATACTAGCCCACAGAAAAGCGATCCAAACAACGATTAAAGACGAATTCGACAAAAACCGAAGCGATATCCTTCTTGCTTCGCAAGTTTCGCCAGGATTTTAACAAGGATAAATAGGCATGGCCGCGCGCTCGCCCCAATGTTTTTGCACCCCCTGCAATATGGCGAAATAAACCTTGAACTCCCCTATTGTTGGGCTACTTTTCATGATATTGTGTTATGTGATATTTTAATATGGTTACTGTAATTACTATATATGGTCTCTTAGCTTAATAAATAGGATGTTATACCTATATATTGGACGATTTAAACTATTCTGCAACCTAAAGATATGCATGCAATCACCGGCGACATGGAACATTGGCAGTCGTTCACGACCGTGCTTACCAGAACTGCTGCTCCTTGACATTTATAGTTACGAACAATTAGAGATGTGACGAAAGCAAAAACGTTAGACGAAATGTTGTATCAATATATACAAAATGTTAATGAATTAAATTGAATTATGAAATAAAAACGAAGTGTCTGAGGCAATTGCTCTAGTATGAGGTCGCAATTTTACCATAGACTTCACGTTTTCTTTACGGAATTTGGCAATCTGGCCTAGAGCCAATTTTACTTAAAAAATCGCTCTGATTTCTGCATACGAGTATATGTCCTGAGCCAGATCAAGGGTCCAACTCGGAGTATATGTCCTGCAGGGCAGACTGGGATCCAACTCCATTGAGTATATGTTCTAGTCGCCTTTCAGGATCCAGCTCAAATCCGCGCGGTGAAAGTATATGTCTTGAGCAGATTAGGACCCAGCTAAAAATCAGCATTTGTCTTAATCGCCTTCCTCAAGATCCAGCTTTCAATTACGAGTATCTGCCCTTGGAATCTCTCAGGACCCAGCTCATCGCAGATAAACAAAAATATATAGAGCAGTTGCCCCACACTTCCATAACCCCACAAAAACATTGCCTTATTTACTGTGTCAGTATCAATCTTAGCAGTATTTGGTAGTTGAGGACATTAATCAACAAATAATTAAATAATTGGGATTGTTTATAAAAAAAATTTAAGTAATCCATAGATTTTTTAGTAAATAATCCAGGGATTGTTTATAAATAATTTCAGAATGATTTGATTAATAAGTAATCCAGATTTAAAATTTACATGTACTTCTCAATTTTTGGCTTCATCAATTTGATAGTGGAATGAGATGGGCTAGTGGGTAGAGTGGATTAATTACTATGTAATCTATGGTTTATTCAAACAATATCCATGGATTATATATTAAGTAATCAAATTAACCTGATTTAATCATAATTTATTAATTTACAAACAATTCCTGGGTTATTGGTTATTTTCATACTTGGAAATTATTTACAAACAATTTAATTCTTTGTTAAATAATCCATAGATTGTTTAGCTCATATAAATTCATGATTAAGACATTATTGCCAGTCATGTAATCATTTTTTTAAATTTGGCACCCAAGTATTTCAAGCTCAGATTTTCAAATAATTTTAAGCTTCCTTTTACAATGATTTTTAACTTTAGCATATAGAATACTGTCTAAGATTTTAAATTATTACATTGTTGAACACGAGGCTTTCCAATCACTGGTAGTAGTAATTCATTACGTCCACGCACTTTGTATTGCAGGACTACTAATGAAAATATTTCACCTATAGTGATTGACAAAGAAATTCAGAACAATATCAAAGCAAAGTTGAATAACATTGACGTTGAAATGCCATAAGTTGAAAAAAATAAATTAACTATTGTAAATAGCTAGTTACTGTATTCCACTATTCTTATATTGCAATATTTTTTTATTTGTAATTAAAAAGAGCTTTTTCTTTTTTTCTGAATTTGTTTTGGGGTTTTTTCTTAATATGGGTAAACTAAGAAATTCGAAAAAATGCAAATATTTATTAAAACTTAATTGACATCATTGGTTTGACATCATTTTTGTTTTTTTGTTTTGACATTATTGATTCATTATTATAAATTCGTAGGGCCAAAGTCCAATAATTGGAATTAATTGGAATATTGGGCCAAAGTCCACTTATTGGAATTCTATCAATATGATTCAATAGGAATTCCTATTAGATTTTGGCCCAATTTCCTATAGGAAGTCCTATAGGATAAAACATGACAAAACATGCTCACGAAAATATATTAATAAATAAATATTTTAAGTTTTCTGCTTTTGATCCTTCATTTTCTTTAACCATATTTATTAAAATATTAAAACTTGCTAAATCAATGAATTTTAACTTTATCCATGTGTTCACAGGTTTAAATCTATTTTGACCAAATTAAATTGGTTAAACTAATAGGACTAACATAACCAATTTTTATTCGTTATCTCAGATGCATACATTTCACCAATATTTATTGGTTAAAACAACCAATATGTATTGGTTATGACCAATATTTATTGGTCAAAATGACTAATATTTATTGGTAAAAATGACCAATACTTATTGGTCAAAATGACCAAATATTTATTGGTAAAAATAACCATATTTTTCAACCAAAATTATATTGGTTGTTTTGACCAAGAAATCATTGGTTATTTCTACCAAAAACATTTTTGGTTGAAATTACCAATTTAAAACTGGTACCTTTTTTTTGTTGTTATTTTAACCAGTTTGTTTTTACAGTCCTACGGAAATAGGCCCTTTCTCTATGAACGTCATGATCAACCACAACTGAGTTCATTTCCTATTTACTACAATTGTTTTGCTCTATTTATCTAACTGTGCCAGCAATTGCCTGGCAATAACAAAAGTTGCGGTTGCTGAAACGGACTTTAACGATGTTGTGACAATATTGTGGTAACCGTATACGGTATAACTATCTAACAAACATAATCTTATGAGGTTATATCCTTTCCCTCGCGTCATCGGAACTTGACTAATGTAGCGTAAATCTTGTGGTTTACACCCTAAACCTCTTAACCATAGTCACATTGGACCTGCATGACGATGCTGTTTCGAAATTAAACCTCCAGTCGATTCAATTCTATTCTAATCCTACAAAGGTAACCTTGCAAATTCTCATTACCAAAAAGCTTACTCCACAAAGCTTCTGTGGTAGGCTTGAATGTTTTTGTGTTATCCGATATCCATCGAATACCCCCGCGTGGCGCTGAAAATATTCTCAGACAGCGCAAACTTCGCTCGAAACGTCAATATTTCGTTACTACCGAAACAAATCTCGGCAGTTTACCACCTTTGCATAAATTCTTCTGCTGAAAGACTTTACACAAGATTCAAATGCAGTGCCCTGCTCATACGACACGCCACAAAACAATATAAACTGTTACATGCATTTCCGCTCACTCCGGTTTTCACGAAGAGTGGAGACCTGCAAAGTCTACGCCCCCATCTTAGCAAAATCTACCGTTACTGTCACACGATTCACTGGTATAACTATATAGTTGCTTTGCCTGTAGAATAGATAGAACCTCGTTCCGCACAGCCAATACTTCAACGGGGAGTTTACTTGATTTAAATAGAACATGTCTTTTTTCAAACGTCGTCTTTGTATTCTTAAAGTGTAATACATCATACTAAGTGAAAAGATGGGAAAATTACTCTTTTGATAAGTGAGCCTTCTGTTATTTTCGAGGTAAGCAAAAAAAATATGGAAAATGTTATACAAAAAGCATGCTGAATAACATTACAAAAACATCTGGAATTACTTCGCTCTATATTCAACAAAAACATTCCGTGTAAAATAACGTGGCCAAGCTTTTAAATTCGGTAAAATAATATGTTTCCGTTAAGGTTTATATAGATTTTATCGTTTCAAACATCGTTAAAGTTAATGCATGAAACAAACAAAGCCGGGCCCGTGTCAGCTTAATTTCTGTCCACAGCCAGATCTTATTATTTAGGTGTTCAATTTCTTTTGCTGTTCCGGTGTTCCGCTGTTTCGTGTTTTACTAAACGGCTGTCTGTTCTAGGTTTATTGCCCACGCTGAGATCAGTTAGGTTATTGTTATGATTTTTCTGATTCACAGCAAATCATCAGAAGAATTATAACAATAACCTAGCTGATGTGGTTTAAATTCATGTGCTCCATTGATCCTACTGGCACTGATAAAAGACGTTTGCAAGGCTCTCAGCGTGGGCAATAAATAAACATGGCCAAGCAAATGCGGTAAAATGATACGTTTCCGTTAAGGTTTATAGACTTTACACCGTTGCAAACATCCATTTCATGATGGTTTGAATTAATACATGAAACAAATAAAGCCCGGGTCAGCTTAATTTCCGTAATAGGTGCATGTTCAATTTTTTTGCTGTTCCGGTGTTCCGTGTTCCGGTGTTTCGCTGTTCCATGTTTTACCAAACACCGAACAGACAGCAATGAGCACTGAATGATATAACTGCAGGAAATGTATCGTTGAAACTCATCAGTTGATCTTGTGTGTACATACAGTATATCATGTTTCCTAATGTCGTTTGAGAATGAAAATCTATTCTAGACGAATTAATCATGCATTGCATGCACCCGGGTCCACACGGGCTTCTTAAATTTCGAATCGTTTTCGATATTTGCTATACCCTTCC
The DNA here is from genome assembly GCA_035771165.1 of Paragorgia papillata. NCBI lineage: Eukaryota > Metazoa > Cnidaria > Anthozoa > Scleralcyonacea > Coralliidae > Paragorgia > Paragorgia papillata. The sequence goes on along the minus strand of JAWNZC010000340.1, from coordinate 4,771,127 downwards.
CATATATCCCGACAAGTTTGGTTAGCTGATCTAATGCCGACCAATGTCTTCGTTATTTAGAAATGCGTTGTTCATTTTCCAGAATCCCAACGGCAAAATTCCTAGATCTCGTTTTTCGTCATTTTTTTGAAATCCCGAAACACGTCGATATTTTTCTCTTGTATCCTGTTTCTCGTTTATCCCGCCCCCCGTGATAAACCTATTGTGAACCCTCTGCATGCATGTGAATACATGTCAACACCAGGGAAAAAACCCACTTCGGTGTGATGGGACTGCATGTCTAGAGGTTTTGCCAGATACAACGAAATAAACACGCAGCCAAAAATATATCTCATCTCGGGGGCGGCTTCCTTTCTGACTCCGATGGGCAATTGCCTTCCCAAATTATTTGAAAAAGGGAAATTCGGGCACTTTCTGCTGGGAATTTCGGGCAATTTCGATATGTATTGCTGTGAAATGTTCAAGCAGAATCCATATACGTTAAACTAAGACTGAAAAATACGACTTATAAAAATCAAGTATTTAACCCTAAATTTTTCGGACAAAAATCCCCCCCCCCGAAAAAAACCCCCACAGAATTGGGCTGCTATACGCCTGTGCCGATAAACCCTCCTCTGTACATGTACTTCAAAACTTCGTCAAAGAGTTGCAATTGGCTTTCTAACTGCTGAAAGTTGTTCTGTTTTCTCATTATTTGCCTATCGTCTCATTAGTATCTTACATCTCAAGTTACGAATAAATTAACTGTAACAAGCTTACTTAGCTAACTATAGCTTAGGTTGTTTTCGTCTCGGTAACCACGATTCCCTTCTATTAACCGTGCGGTAACTAACCTATATTTAAGCAATTTTTATGAAACCATGTGCATGAATGTCAGGAATACAATGTACATGCTTAAAGATTTCTTGCATGTTCCAAGAAATTGATCGGGAACTGTCAATCTGTCAGTTTCATTACAAATCGATATTATTGAACGTAGATTTCTAACGTTTCGAGTGAAGACCTGTCAGAAAGAAACGAAGGCCATTCGTTGCTATATATTTCAATTTGTATGGCAACGCTGCTGCCTGCCAATACGCAGCACATTACTTTTATTTCGCTGTCAGTTTTATTAGCTGTGAAGATATTTAATTACAATGTCGTTTCAAGGATTATTTGCGGCATGGTTCAAGAGGTTTAAATTTCCGTTTCCACTGGCCACAATAACATGTGTTGCTCAAGCACAGATGTCTGCCAGCAAAAAAAACAACAAAACACTTTAGATGAATTAGATCCCAATCGATGACAGACGATGATACAATATGATATAAACTGCATCAACACATCAATAACCAACACATCGACATTGAATACAAGGCTGTGCACATCAACTAAAATCTATTATCTAGAGTAATCCGATTGTTGGTCCAGAAAAAATGTTGTTGAAAGTTTTGCTTTTGGTCAGCCTCCTTCGTGCAGTGGAATCAGGTATATATATATATATAAGTTAACTTACTACAGTTGAAATATTCAGAATTATATATGGTCACTTTTAAGAGTTTCACTCAATATCTACCCTGAGTGCGAGAGGTTTTCTGTCGAAGCGGAGAGGAAAGAAAACCATTGCTGCCTCTAGTAATCTTTGCCAGACTCAATACCACCTGATTTGAGCAATTAATATAGGCTAATTTGGGGAAAGCAAGTGAGGTTTTGAGTGACGAGGGCGTTAATTTCGTATTAATGATCGTATTTTTGTTTCTTTTGTTTGCGTAAGTTTTTATGTAGAATCAGAAAAAAATACCTTTTTATCAGTTGAAACATTCGTTTATTTTTTAATTTAGTTTATTTTTTAATTTATTTTTTAATATATATATATATATATATATATTTATATATAATGCGCGAGAAAATAATCGCTGATAGATAATAATCGATAATAATAGGCTAATCTATGGGCGGCCGCGTTACCGCCAAAAATAGTACGGCAGTGAAATGGAACAGCTTATTGTGAAATGACTCAACAAAAACACAAATGATCCATCGTAATATGAAGTGATTCAACTTTCTGGTGAGGAATCATTGATACTAAACAGAAATGATGCAACATAAATTGAAATGGCTGAACAGTGCGCAGTGAAATGACTGAACAAGTTGTGCAATGATTCAACTAAATATGAATTGATTCAACGTATTGTGCAATGATTCGATAGATTGTGTGATGGTTCAACTATTGGTTGTGAAATGATTGAACGTGTTATGAAATCATTCAACTAGTTGTGCGATGATTCAACTTAAGTCAGTGAAATGGCCTAACTTGAAATGGCCTACTGTGAAATGGCCTAACTAGAAATAGCCTAATGTGAAACAGCGTAATGTGAAACGGCCTAACTTGAAATAGCCTACTGTGAAATGGCCTAACTTGAAATGGCCTAATGTGAAATGGCCTAACTTGAAATGGCCTAATGTGAAATGGCCTAACTTGAAATGGCCTAATGTGAAATGGCCTAATGTGAAATGGCCTATTAACTTGAAATGGCCTAATGTGAAATGGCCTAATGTGAAATGGCCTACTGTGAAACTCACTTGAAATGGCCTAATGTGAAACGGCCTAACTTGAAATGGCCTACTGTGAAATGGCCTAACTTGAAATGGCAATGCCTAACTTGGCCCTATGAAATGGCCTAATGTGTGAAATGGCACTCCGTAATGTGAAACGGCCTAACTTGAAATAGCCTACTGTGAAATGGCCTAACTTGAAATGGCCTAACTTGAAATGGCCTAATGTGAAATGGCCTAATGTGAAATGGCCTAACTTGAAATGGCCTAATGTGAAATGGCCTAACTTGAAATGGCCTAATGTGAAATGGCCTAACTAGAAATAGCCTAACTTGAAATAGCCTAACTTGAAATAGCCTAATGTGAAATGGCCTAATATGAAATAGCGTAATGTGAAACCAAATAACTTGAAATAATATTAAATGGAAATATATCTCTAGCATTCCATCCCACGGCGTTCGCTCGCAATTTTTTTCCAAAATGTCGATTATAGAATTTTATAAAATTAAACTTGAATGTTAATTGAGTAATCTTGATTATTCGTATAATAGCAACGAATATCTATGAAAAGAACACTAAAGATTGTGGGTATTCGGCAAACTGTCAAGGTTGCATAAAGTTTAGCACAAATGGTAACTGAGTAATCCTCTTTTTATCAATGTCAATGGTGTCGTATAACTGCGGTCGACGTCTAACTGCGAATGTTTGCTGAAATCTTACTGAAAGCAATGCGTCTCACAACGTTCGCACTCGAATTCAAAAACTTCCATAGATATATTAATTAAGCAAAGTCAGAAATCTTCTCAGCTCATGTGCAGTAAATGGAAATGGCCCGCTAATTCAGCACGTGGGATAAATGATACGTCTTGTTTGCTGTCAACAACTTTCAAATCTTTATCGGCGCGTGTGTGGAGAAAGATCGAGAAATAGACCGGGCGCGTTTTAGTAGCTGATTGTGATCCGACTATTCGAACGAATTCTCTCCTCTTTATTTTGTCTTTTGTGGTCTTTCATTATCAAGAAGGTAAGTTAAGTATATACAATAATCTTTTCATGTTTATATTAAAGGTGAACTATACTATAGATATATTTAAAACATGTCATGTATAGTATTTCAACTGTTAACTGAATATTAGTTGATTGTAGACTCAGCACTGGCTTTATAAATAACACGACGCATGTAACCTTTTATAGTTTGAGATATAATGGTAGAAATATCTTATTTAGGCTAGCTTTAGGCCTGTTTCAAACGTCGAATTTTGTTGTGGTGTTGAAGCTAATACTGATGCATTACGTTCAACGAGATCAGGACGTGAACCGCGGAAAACTATAATAGTGTATACGCAAATCTAAGCGGACTTATATAAGAAGTTATAATAAAAGCGCGATTGTAAATTAAGTCAGAAATGCTTGGTCTTTCTGCAAACGCTATTAGTGTCTGGTGATTTGATTCGTTGTTTCCAAGCTGAGACTGCATGTAGAGGATGACGGGATTGAACGCTCTTTTGGTTTGCACTTAAAATTCCAAAATTGTGCTGAATAATAGATGAGTTTGAAGGAGAAAACATTGAATTTGTGAAAAGATTGGCTGCCAAAATCTTACTACAAAATACGAAGAATTATAGAAAGTATACTTCCTCACCATTACAAGGTTTTGTTTTTATGATATTTGATGTGTACAACATCTCAGTGAGAAATATGATCACTGATTATGTTTCTTTGTTTGTTTCAAAAACTACAGACCCCCATTTCGGAAAAAAAAAATCCACAGTTCACTGAAATCGACAAATTCTGAAATCTCATACTTCAAATAACAACTCCGAGGGGAGATCGAATATGTAAAGTTATTTAAAGTTCGGATAGGAACCAGTCCCTTCTCCAAAACTAGTTTTGAAGAACAATTTCTTGCACTGACCTATATATAACTGGACTGCGGGTGCTGCCCATTGGTGCTGCCCAAAAAATGTGACCCCATTTTCAAAATGGCGAGATTTATGGCTCCTTCTGCTAATGGTAGCGACAACTGACATGTACTTATCGCAGGAAAAAATGTTTAAGCTGTGCGAGGGCTTCCCCAGAGGTGAATAAAATCGTCTGGCGTTAGCCAGAATAAAATACTAAACACCAATTCGGACAGGAAAGAGTTAATGCCAGCATGTGCGGTTGATCATTGTTAACTCATTGTGGAACGACTCAAGAGGCCTACTGAATTATTTGTCTGACCAAATAGGAATATCAGTAGAACATGACAAGGTTCGAATTAACTATTGAAAACTGGTTCGTGAATTTAAAAAAAGTTTCATCAATATGCTGCCTGATTTTTACCCCCATTTTAAAGTAGCCATCAATGCCTTAAATACTAATACTCTCAAGAAACAAAAAGGTTTGACATGAAACAGAATGTATAAAAACAGTATGACCTAATTTACATAACAAAGAAATGTTTATTGATCCCGCACTGATCTGCTTAATACCTCGCGCGCTATTCTCGGCCATCGTTTTGACACACGCAGTACCGCTGACCACTTACATGTAACGTAAACTACGTCATGTATGGGTAATGCTATTGCTACGTGAGATCAGTCCTAGGCCTCTAGCTCCAAAATCCGAATATGCGATCTTTAAAAGTCACTCGTTATTTTCGAATCGATTCGTGATGTTTATTAAAATCTTTGCTTTTGCATTCGTTAAGTTCGTTATTTGGTTCGTGAATCACGAATCACGAACCGTTAATTCGAACCTTGCATGATCTCGAGTTTGGTATTAAACAAAATATTTCGGTCAGGTGTTTTCATGTATATTACTTATGTTTGTTGCTGAGCGGTCTGGGACGTTTTCAAGACACTTATTGTAGATCTATTATGTTATTACTGTAGTAAAGTTTAGTAAATTACAATTATTATTAATTATATTATTATTATTATTTATTATTATTATTATTATTATTATTATTATTATTATTATTATTATTATTACTATTATTATTATTATTATTATTATTATTTATTGACCACTCCCCATTGGGGGGTATTCAGTGACAATATACCAAAAATTGAATACACCGAAATATTTACAAATTTGAAAACTCAAATAGCATAAATATAGATAAGTAAAAATACTGAAAGATATTCATCATCATAAAAAGAATATGAAGAAGATCTCCGCCTTTCAATTTACGCTTATACAATCCTGAATTGTCATGCTTAATTTCGACATTTCTACAGCACGAGTTAAAATGTCTTTTGACCTGTTTCACTTTTAAAGAATGTGATTTTTAAATGTTACGATTGTCTTGTTGACGTTCCACTTATACTGCCTCTGCTCAAAAACTGAGAGCTAAAAAAAAATTATAAAATAGCAAAGTGAGATCTTACTGGTATCCAACAAATTTTAGATATTTTCATCCAACATCCCTAACAAAAGGTCATATTTTTTATATTTGGGAATGTAAAAATGGCCATTTCGACACCTAAATTTTAAAAATTGTTCGGTAATACTGGTGGTAAATTCAGAATTTATATCATAATAGGCCTTTACCTATAATCTAAACAAGTGACTCGCCTTTCTATTTCACTGTCAAAAGGGAGCCCTAGCGACGCCAAAATGTTTTTTACAAGGAAAGCATTACATTTATTCCTCAACAAGTATTAATTCTGCGCATTTGTCCATAAAAGCAACGTATCAAGGCAGAGCCAAAAACACCAGAAGCGTGCATAGAAATTTTAATCAAGCGCAGTCTTGCTGACACACGATAGATTCGAAGTTTGAAACGGAAATGTAATTTCATTACATGAAACGTAATGCATCAGTGTTAGCATCAGTATTAGCTTCAACACCACAAAAAAATTCGAAACAGGCCTAAAGTTTGAAAAGTTTGAAACAGGCCTAAAGCTAGCCTAAATAAGATATTTCTACCATTATATCTCAAACTATAAAAGGTTACATGCGTCGTGTTATTTATAAAGCCAGTGCTGAGTCTACAATCAACTAATATTCAGTTAACAGTTGAAATACTATACATGACATGTTTTAAATATATCTATAGTATAGTTCACCTTTAATATAAACATGAAAAGATTATTGTATATACTTAACTTACCTTCTTGATAATGAAAGACCACAAAAGACAAAATAAAGAGGAGAGAATTCGTTCGAATAGTCGGATCACAATCAGCTACTAAAACGCGCCCGGTCTATTTCTCGATCTTTCTCCACACACGCGCCGATAAAGATTTGAAAGTTGTTGACAGCAAACAAGACGTATCATTTATCCCACATGCTGAATTAGCGGGCCATTTCCATTTACTGCACATGAGCTGAGAAGATTTCTGACTTTGCTTAATTAATATATCTATGGAAGTTTTTGAATTCGAGTGCGAACGTTGTGAGACGCATTGCTTTCAGTAAGATTTCAGCAAACATTCGCAGTTAGACGTCGACCGCAGTTATACGACACCATTGACATTGATAAAAAGAGGATTACTCAGTTACCATTTGTGCTAAACTTTATGCAATTTCAATTAAGCCGTGAAACCTTGACAGTTTGCCGAATACCCACAATCTTTAGTGTTCTTTTCATAGATATTCGTTGCTATTATACGAATAATCAAGATTACTCAATTAACATTCAAGTTTAATTTTATAAAATTCTATAATCGACATTTTGGGAAAAAATTGCGAGCGAACGCCGTGGGATGCAATGCTAGAGACATATTTCCGTTTAATATTATTTCAAGTTATTTGGTTTCACATTACGCTATTTCATATTAGGCCATTTCACATTAGGCTATTTCAAGTTAGGCTATTTCTAGTTAGGCCATTTCACATTAGGCCATTTCAAGTTAGGCCATTTCACATTAGGCCATTTCAAGTTAGGCCATTTCACATTAGGCCATTTCACATTAGGCCATTTCAAGTTAGGCCATTTCACATTAGGACATTTCAAGTTAGGCCATTTCACATTAGGCCATTTCAAGTTAGGCCATTTCACAGTAGGCTATTTCAAGTTAGGCCGTTTCACATTATGCTGTTTCACAGTAGGCCATTTCACATTAGGCCATTTCACATTAGGCCATTTCAAGTTAGGCCATTTCACATTAGGCCATTTCAAGTTAGGCCATTTCACATTAGGCCATTTCAAGTTAGGCCATTTCACATTAGGCCATTTCAAGTTAGGCCATTTCACAGTGGGCTATTTCAAGTTAGGCCGTTTCACATTACGCTGTTTCACAGTAGGCTATTTCTAGTTAGGCCATTTCACATTAGGCCATTTCAAGTTAGGCCATTTCACATTAGGCCATTTCACATTAGGCCATTTCAAGTTAGGCCATTTCACATTAGGCCATTTCAAGTTAGGCCATTTCACATTAGGCCATTTCAAGTTAGGCCATTTCACATTAGGCCATTTCACATTAGGCCATTTCAAGTTAGGCCATTTCACATTAGGCCATTTCAAGTTAGGCCATTTCACATTAGGCCATTTCAAGTTAGGCCATTTCACAGTAGGCTATTTCAAGTTAGGCCGTTTCACATTACGCTGTTTCACATTAGGCTATTTCAAGTTAGGCCATTTCACTGACTTAAGTTGAATCATCGCACAACTAGTTGAATGATTTCATAACACGTTCAATCATTTCACAACCAATAGTTGAACCATCACACAATCTATCGAATCATTGCACAATACGTTGAATCAATTCATATTTAGTTGAATCATTGCACAACTTGTTCAGTCATTTCACTGCGCACTGTTCAGCCATTTCAATTTATGTTGCATCATTTCTGTTTAGTATCAATGATTCCTCACCGGAAAGTTGAATCACTTCATATTACGATGGATCATTTGTGTTTTTGTTGAGTCATTTCACAATAAGCTGTTCCATTTCACTGCCGTACTATTTTTGGTGGTAACGGCCGCCCATACTAATCTGCAGTAAATTTGATTGCCTGGTTTTTGCGGATACTGGTTGCTAAACCATCACGTGATCAAGGCGAAAAGCTAATAGACATACTTCAGACGTCTTATTCGCATGTCCGAAGGGTTTATGAGCGTGTGCCAGAACAACCACTGGAAGATTGGAAGTCTAGTTTCGCTTCAGGTCATGGATATTTGCACGCAATCACAAGACGCCAAGAAAATATCCACGACGAGTTGATAGCTGACAGTGCTGTGGTCTACTGGTCTGTCGATATACAGTAAAGTTTAAACGATTTTGTCATTTTTTTCAAATCAGTGAATGCTTTCTAAACCATATACCTATATATCAGATAGTATGTATTTCAGCTTTTAGGTTATGATATATGTATTCACTGTTATTTTATACTAAAGCAAGCGCGCGGTCAATGCTCGTTTACATGCAATACTTTTTCGTGTTCAGTAATTCAGCATCGCGTAATAAAACCATACATGCAAAGTGTTATTATAATTATTTCGTAACACGCTTCAACTTTCTCGCTCAAACGACAAGCTTTCCATGGACGAAGAAACAGAGCGAGTGCTTGTTTGGGTTCGAATCAGGATCTTTCTGAAATATGAATAGCCTTTTAACTAATGTTTCAAGTGTACTGTTGACATGTTAGGCCCTTGGCCAAGATGTCTTTGCTATATGTCTGTATATATACACAGAAATCAACTGTACTTGGTACTGCTTGAGTTACATATAGCTAGGCATATAAAATACTTATTCAAAAAGCGCGTTGATCATTGTTGAGACAAATCAATTCATGTGTTACCAGAATCTAACAGTAAAGATTAGAACGAAAGCGATATATTATCACATTCTTTTAACAATGCGATTAGCGACCGCGTTTCCTGTTTTTCCCTATTTACCTAAAATTGTCATTTTAAGATTAGAGTTAAGATTAGGGTTGGGGCTTGGGTTAGGGATTGGGTTGGAGTTTAAGTAAGGGCGCGTATAGAATTAAGCATTATTGTTAAGTTATTAAGGGCATTTAAAAAATAATAATTATTGTCGATTCTAGATGATACGTGAGAGCATATGCTGATATGTCACAAGGTTATATAGAGCCTTTTCAGTATGTTTTAGTGAACAATTTACGTTGTTCAATCATTATTTGTAGGCCAAATAAATATCCGCACGTACGCAATGCGTACCTATTTTTAATTATATTAGGGGCGGAAAGCAAGTGAGGTTTGGAGTGTTGACGGAGTTAATTTCGTATTAATGATCGTATTTTTATTTCTTCTGTTTCACTTTGCGTATGTTTTTATGTAGAATCAGAAAAAAATACTTCTTTATAATCGGTTGAAACATTCATTTATTTTTTAATTTCGTTGGCTGTCGCGGTGACTTTCGTTATAATATATATAATGCGCGAGAAAATAATCGCTGGTAATTAACAATTATTCACCGAAGTGGAGGTGAATATATAGTGCTGGATATTTGGCCGTGTATAGTCGTGAGTTTATCGCGAGAAAGCCGAGAAGCCACCAAGAAGTATCAGACTTAATGTTAGCGTAAGCAACTCGCGCGTTCTGCCCATAATAAACTTGACTGAGAGAAGCATGGAAATACAGCACTGTCTGCGTGGCTATACGGGAGGAAACTGCTCTTGGCAAATTTAAATGTAATTGTATCGAATATTTTGAGGTTCGATTTCGTTAGATTTTGTTTTAGCCTTCTTTACAGTCGACTATACTGGCAGCTCTGCTGTGCACAACAGATGTTATTTGTTTTTTGATTGCCTAAAAAGTTAATTAGAACAAGAACTCTATAGATGATATATTTTTAGCAGATCAGAACAGCAAGCAGTTTATGTTAACTGCACTGTTAACCGCTGCACCAACTCCACCAACAGAAGCATTGGAATTGTTTACTGAGGCAGAAGAGGTGCAGATGAGTGTACGTTCAGCAGACAATTTGTGGTATTTGATTGCAAAAGACGATCAGTTCTTTAATGCAGACTATAATGGTAGAGTGTGCTTTTCGATCGAATTAACCGGCAATTCGTCAAAATAAAACTCTTTGGTTAACGTGCATGCATTGTGTGTTGTGATATACTGTACAATTCAGATGTTTTTCTGAGAAATTTGGATGGTTTCTTATAAGAACTTGTATCAATGTCTATATGCACCCGGATAAGGCCTTCCCAGAAGATTTGAAGTGGTAACTTCATGAGACGGACTTGTAGTCGGCCGAGTTCTCACTAGAAATCTGGGGTATGTGGTTCTTTTTTGAGACAGCATCTCTAGAAAAGTTGCCAATCAACAGAGATTGATTAAGAGTCCACTCTATACCCACGACGTAAGATGTATTGCGCTTGATACCAACCATGCAGTGTTTATCACGGAGCTTTATCTAGTCCTGCATGAGTTTCTCATGGAAATACATCAGTGGACACATTCACATTTCACACATTGTGTGCCTATTTTTTATCAGAGTTGGCCTTCTCCTAGATGGACTCACTGTTATATATATATATATTTAATTATATTTGGATATAACAATTATTCACGAAGTGGGGTGGAGGTGAGGTTGAATAATGCTGGATATTCGCCAAGCCGCTAAGCGGCGAGGTGAATATCCACACTATTCACCGAGACTGACTGAGGTTAATACTTGTTTTAGCATATACCTCATAAATGAAATAAGTTTAACATTCTTATATTTTTCGGTATTTTCATACAAGACACGGCCTCTTCAACTTGGCGTACTCGATATTTGTCGACAAAACAGCTTTTACAAATATATTAATGGTAGAAAATTGTAAAGAAACATACCTGTGAACACTCTTCTACTTAATTTTGTTGACTTTTGTCGTTATTAATCTATACTACATCAGCCTTGTTTATCAACAAAATCTCCTGCTTCAGCAAAGAAGACAAAACTGGCCGCCATTTCGTTTCCCCCTGGTGAATGCAGGATATCCCGAGATTGAGGAGCCAATCAGATTGCGTAAAAAGCACTTATATATATATATATATAAGTCACAACTCCAAAGAAACTGAACACTATACCGAACCGGACTAAACAAGAAAAAATATGGACAACCGTACCATATATTCAAACCATATCTGAGATGACAGCCAGATTATTACGACAACATAATATAGAGCTAGCCACAAACCAATCCACAAACTTTGCAACCATGCAACTTCACTAAACAACACAGACCGATGCAACGCCATCTACATGTTTCCCGATGCCACGATTGTCCACAACAATACATAGGAGAGACATCAAAGAAAGTAGAAAACACGACTGACAAAACACAAAAACGCTATCAGACGACACGATCCTAGATCTCTTCCGACAAACCACGCAGACGGCTATGGACACACTTTTGACTGGTCAGAAACAAAGATACTGGGCCAAGCTACTACAAGATTTTCTCGCGAATTCAAAGAAACCTGGCACATGCATCGACAGATCTACATGCAATCGACACAGAAATACCCACAGCCTACCATCAACTTAAACAAGCTTTATTCCATATCTCTCTCTCTCTCTCTCTCTCTCTCTCTCTCTCTCTCTCTCTCTCTCTCTCTCTCTCTCTCTCTCTCTCTCATATCCTCCTCATGCAGCTGCAGGGAGCGGAATATCTTGACTTAACTCAAATTAATCACTTCTATCCATTTCGCTGTTATCAATCATTATACCAATTTCGCTTTTTTGCATGGTGTTCATGATCACTGGTTTGTCTCGTTAGTATATATGATTTATAGAATATCTGCGTGAGTACCAATTATCATATTTACATCGTTTAGGGTCATGGACATTTATTGGTAGCGGTTGCGTTGGAGCAAGAACCACTAGCTATAAGCAGATCAAATACACTGGGTCATCTTGCTTTATTGCAGGGATGAAACTCGTTCACTGGTATGGTAATGTAGGATGTTATCGCGCAGCGAATTCATACTGGGGATGTGACCAAGCACACATGCGCATGGACATTAGCATGTTCGTTACGGATTTAAACAACCAAGTCATTTACCCTTCACTAAAGCAGGTTAATGTCTTCAATGGGGCTTGGTATAGACTACCAGGGTACACTTCGACATCGCCTGAGCTCATTTTCTCTGACATTGCTTATCCAAAGTATCTCGCGAACGGCGAACAAATAAGGATCTGGTACGGTGAAGATCTGTATGACCACACCGAGGGCGACAACCACGGACGGACATGCATGCGCGTCTATGTCTACTGCATGTCAATTTAATGAACAGTAATTTTAGTGTTAGCATTGATACAGTGGTCTTGAAGTGAACAACGTAGTTTTAGACAATTCGTGCATGTAAGGATATATATGTTTTTGTCTATTCCGCTCACTGATTCAATGAAATGACTTCTTTCTTTTTGTTCGTGTTCAAGTGTGTTTATGTATAGGTTCATAAATATGTAAGCCTATAGGGTATATAGATGTGGAGCCAATCCTGGTCGGTGTTGGTCACGTGTCTCGCAGAGAATTAGTAACTTACTGGGGGTGGGCTAGTATGATTTGTAGGAACTAGAAAGACGGCGAAGTAATCACGGCACAGGGACAATGTCTGAAATGGTAATTTCTTTTCTTACCGTCTTGGGTTTTTTTAACAGTTTTAATGCAAAGAACAATGTTCGTAGCGCCCCACATTTGATTGTTTGCGTTCTGTTGCACCTAAAACCTGGCGCACACGTTACGATTTTAGTCGGCCGATTTTTATCGGCTGGTCAACCGATAAAAATCGGTGTTTGTGCCATTTACATGTAAAACCTCACATCTTTGGCAACCTTTTTACGATCATCAAACCAAATAACTTCAGGAAGAATAATGAGTGGTCAGTGAACGATAAAAATTGTTAATCGTCACACACGGCATGATGCGATATTTTGACCGATTTTAACCGGACAATACTGATCAAACAGTTTGACATTGTCCGATAAAAATCGGCCGAAAAAAATTGCTCAGTAATGACACCACACACGTAACGATTTTAGTCAAAAGCTCAAAATTTAGTTGGCCGATTAAAATCGTGGCGTGTGCGCCCGGTAAATTATGAGTACATTAGGAATTTATTCATTATAAGGTGGAAGAATGTGTCAAAGTGACTAGAGCAAAGTTTCAATCGAAATGTACTGGCATGCACCTTGGGCTTTTATTCAACGTTTAATGATTCTAATGTTTTCCATATTAAGCCGGGGGGGGGGCATTTTCCGTACTTTAAAATTAATTATAATGATATGTACTCACGACACACGGCGCAATATCTATTCCCAAAATTTAAACAACAAGCATAAAGAACAACGCAGTGAAAATAACGTTCAACAATAGGTTCATAAAGCCTGGCGCACACGCTACGATTTTAGTCGGTTGATTTTTATTGGTCAACCGATAAAAATAATCGGTGTTTACCATACAAGTGTGCCATTTACATGTAAAAGCTCAGATCTTTAGCAACTGGAGCCACCATTTTTACGATCATCAAACCAAATAACTTCAGGAAGAATATGAGTGATCAGTGAACGATAAAAATTGTTAATCGCCACACACGGCATGATGCGATATTTTGACCGATTTTAATCGGACAATATTATCAAACCAGTTCGCAAACAGATTTTCAGCTCGGAATATCATGATTGCGGTATTGTTATAAAGATGAATAAATTGTAAGTTGTATATATCAAATACTCGGAGGAGTGTTTGAGTTTCATCAGGATATCCAAACACTTCAAAGTTTGTTCAAAAACCTCGGCTTCGCCTCCGGTTTTCAACAAACGTCTCAGTGTTTGGATATCCTGTTGAAACACTCCTCGTGTATGATATATTTCATAAATGTCACTCACCTTAGCTTTTGTTGACAGTTATACAGTGTGTATCAAAAAAATTCGAACCCTTAGAAAATGAATTAGCATTCTTTTCAAACAAACCTATTGTAGTAGTTTGAAAGCCCTAAAAGCGCTGCTGCGTTATAAATTTATCAGCACATAAGTTAAACGAAGCGAAAAAGCTTTTAAATACTTTCACCTGCATACACTTCAAGTTATCTTAATTTCCCAGGTGTATAAGACCGTGTGTTTTACGCATCTGTGGGGTTCAGCGAAGTGCTTAGGGCTTTCAAAACTATACTACTCAATAGGTTGTTTGAAAAGAATGCTAATTCATTTTCTAAGGGTTCGAATTTTTTTGATACACACTGTATATAATCACAAGGGCTTTCAAATTTCCATATATTTATTCACAATATTGATAATATATAATAGTTAATTACCGAGAAGGAGGTAACTAAGTATAGGTTAGTTACCGAACCCGAGGTAACTAAGGCCCGAGGTAAATAACCTACGTAGTTCACGATCACAGAGGTTGCCTAAGAAAACTGAGATACTGAGTTCGTTATCACACAGGTTGTCTAAAAAATACTTCGGTCGCGATGATAAAGCCTTTATTGATTGATTAAGCTTATATTTTCCCAAACAACCGCGGTACATCAAAGAAAACTGAGGTGATCGTGAACTAAAACATAATTAGGTACCCTGGTCCCAGAGATTTTCTCTCTTTATAAGTTACCAAATGGAGTGGAATAGCACTGCAGAAAGAAAACCTCTGGTAGGAAGTGGTGTGATGATTTGATAAAACCGCTCCAATAGAATTATAGCTAGTTCACAGTTTGTTCACTATCCCTAGCTAATTGGACAATTGCGTGAAAGTGATCGAGGTTCATACCACTTCATGCCAGAGGTGTTCTTTTCTCTCCCGCTTCACCACGTAACTTATAAAGAGGGAATTTAGAGAAGAAATTACTTCTGGGACCAGGATACACATTGGGTGAATAATATATGTCTACATTTATATTATATCACTTGGGAGTGTGTGTGTGTGTGTGTGTGTGGGGGGGGGGGGGGGGGGGGGGGGGGTAACCGCTTAGGAATTACTAACCTCGTTATGACTTTCGAGTTTGAGCTAGACTCGTATAAGCTATAGTAGACCGGTTGTTATTGGTCTCTGCCGCACGTGCTCCTGTACATCTACCTAACTTTCAGAAAGTTCCAAATAATTGGAACAAATAATGCAACAAAGAAGCAATTGCCGTGAGCGTATTTACAGCTAAAAAGAAACATTTTGGCATTCGCAACAGAACTGCAACTTCACGTCTGCAGTCTGCACACTGCAGAACTGGCAGTTCTAAGAAACTGAAAATGTTTCCTTCCAAATCTATTTATCCGTATTGTTATTTGTCACGTTTCTCTCTGAATTATACGCCAGCTGGGGGATCTTTAATGGCGGAAACGTCCGCCATCAAAACTCGTCAAAGCATAGTTAATAGAAAATATACATGGTTTGGAAACCCGGCAAACTTCAAAGCGGTTAACAATCAAGCTACGATTCATGTTGAAAGGTACATGAAGGTGCCAAATCCTTTGTTTTAGGTTTATTAATATTTAAACAGTACAGTAGGTTGAGTGATTGAACCCAAACGTTGCTATTGGATGATTGCTTCATTATACAGAAAACACAATATGTTCAGTAACAGCGAAAGTGCAAAAATTTCCATAAACCTGAACAATTCTGTTAACTATGCATGGGCAAAGCTAAATCACGCATGGCATTACCAATCCTACATGCCAATCAGGGTTTGTCTATAGTTACTTATATCAACTGAATATCTGATCTGTGTAGGTGCAAATGATTAAGTTGATGTAATACGGGAAACATTTTTCTTCAACAAAGTTGCGTTGCAAGTTGTAAAGCGTTGTTGCACGTATTACCACCCACTTTAAACATTGTCACGCAACAATGATTTTGTTGCAAGTTGAAAAATGTATTGAAAAATTAGACTCCAGTTCTACTGATGCTGATTCAACTTGCAACAAAATCATTGTTACGTGACAATGTTTAAGGTGGGTGGTAATACGTGCAACAACGCTATTCAACTTTCAACGCTACAATGTTGCAGCAATTTGTTGCTGGTATTACTTTACCTTTATATTTATGTATTTAGGGTCATGGACATTTATTGGTCACGGTTGCGTTGGATCAAGATCCACTGACTTTAAGCAGATCAAATACACTGGATCATCTTGCTTTATAGCAGGAATAAAACTGGTTCACTCGTCCGGTTACATAGGATGTTATCACGCAGCGCGTTCATACTGGGGATGTGACCAAGCACACATGCGCATGGACATTAGCATGTTCATTACGGATTTAAACAACCAAGTCATTTACCCTTCACTAAGACAGGTTAATGTCTTCAATGGGGCTTGGTATAGACTACCAGGGTACACTTCGACATCGCCTGAGCTCATCTTATCTGACGTTGCTTATCCAAAGTATCTCGCGAACGGCGAACAAATAAGGATCTGGTACGGTGAAGATCTGTATGACCACACCGAGGGCGACAACCACGGACGGACATGTATGCGCGTCTATGTCTACTGCATGTCAATTTAATGAACAATTGAATGAAATATAACGCTGTTCAGTTTTTGTTAGATGCGTAGACTTATAAGTATAAGTAAATCTAAAATAGAGATAAGTAGAGCTATGAAAACTAGTGTTACGATAGGTTGTCGATTCCTCATCAAGTTGACTATTATAAGAACACTACATGTATAACGACTAATTCTGATTGTAATATTTTGATAGTGTGTTCACTTACATGCGTGCCTTGTACAATAAAGTGTTGTTAGCTATCCGCTATAGTTGCTATAGTTGTCACTATATATATATATATATATATATATATATATATATATATATATATATATATATATATATATAAATATATATATAGTTCGTGTATTACGTATATACCTTATTCCCTTTGATATATTATACCGAAAAATTTGAAACGAACATTGTTATCATGATAACAATGTTCGTTTCAAATTTTTCGGTATAATATATAAAAAAAAAGTATGCAAACCTGATCAAGGAAATAGTTTGGTCCATCTGACTATACTATACCAGAAAAATAAAAAGTGACGGTATACGTATCTTTTATGATTCCATGCCCAAACTTAAGAAACTTGATGGGAACCCTGTTAATACCAAATTAAGAACATTTTACTACAACTAAAAATGACACGTAACTGATGATGAACTTTACAATGAACTCAGACCTACTGGTTCTCGTCCAGCTTTACTATACGGTATGCTCCCCTCTATAGTTCACACTCTAAGTTTTTAGTTTCCCTTCTCTATCCTATTTCTATAGTAACCATGCAGTATATATTCCATTAATGATACATTTTCATTTGTTCAAGAACAGTACACATCTGTCATCTCTATTGACTTTAACAGTCACGCATGATCATTTGTTTATGGACAGCTTTGACACAACTTCTCTCTTTACGAACATTCCAATAGACAAAACTATAACTAGTATTGACATAATAGACCTTTTTGCTGCCGAGCGCCAGCGAAGGCAGCACACTAATCTTGCTTTGGGTACCTATGCCTTTTGTCCAGACCTCTTTGCCGAGCTATGCCTGCGTAGCAAGCGTTTCTTTGTATAGCCTGGGTGAGGAAACGCTTGCAGACAGACCCCGAGATTTTACAAACCGCCCACGCTTGACCGCTTCATATTTGTCAAATGCCGACCAATGAAAATAAAGAGTTAAATAAACAAAAGTAAAAAAATTGTACTTTTCTTGAACAAAATAAACTCGGTCTAACGGTTTATTGATAAAACTCACACTTCGTGTGAGGAATTTCTCTTGCTGAACCATTTACCGGCTGTTGTTCTAGATTTACTATTTGTATATTAATTGTGTGTATATTCTGTCAAACCCTTTGCCATTCATGTCAAGAGGTAAGTTATAGTAAGTAAATAATACTCTGTTCATGGGCAAATTCGGGTGGAGTGGGCAAACTCTGGTGGAGTGGGCAAACTCAGGTAGAGTGGGCAAACTCGGGTAGAGTGGGCAAACTCACGTGGAGTTGGCAAACTCTGGTGGAGTGGGCAAATTTGGGTGGAGTGGGAAAACTTGGGTAGAGTGGGCAAACTTGGGTGGAGAGGGCAAACCTGGGTGGAGTGGCCAAACCTGGATGGAGTGGGCAAACTTGGATGGAGTGGGCAAACTTGGGTGGAGTGGGCAAACTTGGGTGGAGTGGGAAAACTTGGGTGGAGTGGGCAACCTCGGGTGGAGTGGGCAGACTTGGATGGAGTGGGCAAACTTGGGTAAAGTAGGCAAACTCGGGCAGAGTAGCCAAAGTTGGGTGGAGTGGACAAACCCAGGTGGAGTGGGTAAACTTGGGTAGAGTGGGAAAATTTGGGTGGAGTGGGCAAACTTGGGTGGAGTGAGCAAACTTGGGTGGGGTGGGTAAACTTGCGTGGACCGGAGTGAGCAAACTAGGATGGAGTGGGCAAACTTGGATGGAGTGGGCAAACTGAGGTATAGAGTGGGCAAACTTGGGTAGAGTGGGAAAACTTTTTCGATATTTGCTATACCCTTCCCATATATCCCGACAAGTTTGGTTAGCTGATCTAATCCCGACCAATGTCTTCGTTATTTAGAAATGCGTTGTTCGTTTTCCCGAATCCCGACGGCAAAATTCCTAGATCTCGTTTTTCGTCATTTTTTTGAAATCCCGAAACTCGTCGATATTTTTCTCTTGTATCCTGTTTCTCGTTTATCCCGCGCCCCGTGATAAACCTATTGTGAACCCTCTGCATGCATGTGAATACATGTCAACACCAGGAAAAAAACCCACTTCGGTATGATGGGACTGCATGTCTAGAGGTTTTGCCAGATACAACGAAATAAACACGCAGCCAAAAATATATCTCACTGCTAACTATAGCTTACGTTGTTTTCGTCACCACGATTCCCTTCTATTAACCGTGCGGTAACTAACCTATATTTAAGCAATTTTTATGAAATCATGTGCATGAATGTCAAGAATACAACCGGCATGCGACATGCAGTACCATAGTAGCATATACATGCTTAAAGATTTCTTGCATGTTCCAAGAAATTGATCGGGAACTGTCAATCTGTCAGTTTCATTACAAATTGATATTATTGAACGTAGATTTCTAACGTTTCGAGTGAAGACCCGTCAGAAAGAAACGAAGGCCGTTCGTTGCTATATATTTCAATTTGTATGGCAACGCTGCTGCCTGCCTATACGCAGCACATTACTTTTATTTCGCTGTCAGTTTTATTAGATGTGAAGATATTTAATTACAATGTCGTTTCAAGGATTATTTGCGGCATGATTCAAGAGGTTTAAATTTCCGTTTCCACTGGCCACAATAACATGTGTTGCTCAAGCACGAGTCTAACTTTTGGTCGAGGGTCGAGGGTTGCAAGTCGGGGGTCGAGGGCTAAAAGTCGAGGGTCAGAAAAATATGGGGGGGAAATGAAAAATAAATGTTTTATACAATCACCGTTCGTGATCTCTGAACTGCGTATTACCACGGGTGGTATTACTTTTACTACTAAGTGGAAAATTAATAAGGAAATTCAGTGTTGGATATATAACCATAGTCTTGCGTTTGAGGATATTAGCGTAGGTATCACTTATATATCTAAAATATGTCAGGGAAATTGTACAGCGAAGTTGTTTCTGGTAAAGGAAACAGTAGCTCAAGCGAAATCGAAGAAACTTCGAAAACGTTTGGGTTGGTAAACAGGCTGGAAGAGTACCAAACGGAAGATGAACATGTCGCTCTACAAAAGGCGATAAATCTTAGCAAGGTAATATTTGGAACCTCTTGTAATGTTGAGTATTATGTTTAGAGATCAAACTAAGCTAGTTTGAGTTATTAGCGCCTCACTATTGTGGTACCAACCGCTATTGAACGTTTATAAAAGCTTAATAAACCAGCGCTGCACGTCCTCCAAGTGCGCGGCAGATACGTTCGTCTTTGCTCTTCATTTTATCATCGCTATATCATATCATATCATATCCGTCAAGTATAAGTAGTTTTATTTAGCTTGTTATTGTGAAAAGTAATCTGAAAAATGTCACTCATTTCCTGCACATGCATGTCAAGCATCACCAGAAACAACTTCGCTGTACAATTTCGCTGACATATTTTAGATTTACCCAGTTGAGAGATCACGAACGGTGATTGTATAAAACATTTATTTTTCATTTCCCCCCCATATTTTTCTTACCCTCGACTTTTAGCCCTCGCCCCTCGCCTTGCGACCCTCGACCCTCGACTTGCAACCCTCGACCCTCGACCAAAAATTAGACTCCTCAAGCACAGATGTCTGCCAGCTAAAAAAAACAACAAAACACTTTAGATGAATTAGATCCCAATCGATGACAGACGATGATACAATGATATAAACTGCAACAACACATCAATAACCAACACATCGACATTGAATACAAGGCTGTGCACATCAACTAAAATCTATTATCTAGAGTAATCCGATTGTTGGTCCAGACAAAATGTTGTTGAAAGTTTTGCTTTTGGTCAGCCTCCTTCGTGCAGTGGAATCAGGTATATATAAGTTAACTTACTACAGTTGCTAATAAGTATATTAAGTGAAATAAACCATTGCATGTAGACATTGTATATACAATCATTTTCATAGAAGAGTATAAAGAGAAACAAAGTGGAACGAATTTTCTTCTCAAGTATTTTTATATTAGATAAAGACAAAGTGAATATAGTAACTATTTTCTTTATTTCTTTTATGAAATATTCAGAATTACGGTTACTTTTAAGAGTTTCACTCGATATCTACGCCCTGAGTGCGAGAGGTTTTCTGTCGAAGCGGAGAGGAAAGAAAACCATTGCTGGCTCTAGTAATCTTTGCCAGACTCAATACCACCCGATTTGCGCAATTAATATAGGCTAATCTGCAAATTTGAGGAAAGCAAGTGAGGTTTTGAGCGTTGACGAGGGCGTTAATTTCGTATTAATGATCGTATGTTTGTTTCTTCTGTTTGCGTAAGTTTTTATGTAGAATCAGAAAAAAATACTTTTTTATCAGTTGAAACATTCGTTTATTTTTTAATTTCGTTGGCTGTCGCGGTGACTTTTTATGTACTATTTACAGAATGAGTGGCCGTTCTGTATCGGGGTATACACGGACACGAGGCGAAGCCGAGTGCCTGTATCCTGATACAGAACGGACACAAATTCTGTGAATGACTTCTAAAACGTCTATTAAGTTAGTGAAAGATACATCATGTTAAGAGCTGATAAACCTTCGAGGTAAGGTTTAATAGGCTACGATTATTAAATTAGTGATGTGAGCATGCGCTTTGATTTAGTATTAGTCCCACATTTTATATTCTAAGTGACGTGCCATAAATAGCCGTTCTGATATTTGCATCTTCATCTTGTATGAGGACGCTACCAGCGTAGCTTATACAGGCGCGGATCTAGCCTAAAATCTGACCGTGGCCTACAATCTAGGGGGGTCCGGGGGCATGCTCCCCCGGAAAATTTTGAATATTAGAGTCTCTGTAAACGTATTTCCTGCATTTTGAGAGAGATCTAGAGTAATATTGTAGGATCGTTTTGTACATGATTTTCACCGAGATCTTTGTAAAAAGTTTACACAAATCAAAATTTTTCTTTTCTCTTTCAAGCCAAGATCTTCTAATTATTCAATAAAATGTTTAGAAGTAATTGATCCAATATGAATCGTATGTTTAACGGGTTTTGTGTGACATATAAACTAACCAGTCAAGCAGCTATGTATCCTTTGGTCATTACTTAGAATTCTATTGAGTATATTCTGTCTAATGCCAGCCAATTTTTACTTTCAAGAATAATCAAAGCAACCCTGCTAGTGTAATATTAATATTAACAATTTATAGGTATCAGCTAGCATTTGTCAGATCACTGTTTAGAACTCCAGGTCAGGAAATGTAGTCCCTTTACGTTTTATACTGAGTGTCTTTCCCTTGATAAAGCGAGAATAAAGACAATGGAGTTGACGAAGCCAGAAGATGTAAACTGAGTTAGTAAATCAGTAGACTCGTAAATATCGTCGCTCTATACAGTCTGTCAAACGAGTAATTAAGAGAGTGTTAATTCACGCGACTGACAAGTCTCTTATCTTGCAGATAATATTTCAAAGTTGAACCATGATAAAAATGCTGTGTTTCAGTCGATGAGAATTATAAACAATGTAATGAGAGAGAGAGAGAGAGGTCGCGGCTCTCAGTTTGATCTCATGCTTGTTCTTCAATTTGATCAATGCTTTAAAGATTTATATATCCTGAGTAACACCACACAGCTTTATGGCTTTTATAGTAACACAGAATTCCGAGCAGAATTCGATTTTAGTAGAGAGGAATTCATGCTATAAATAAAGAAATCAAACAAACCAACATCTCTTCAGTTCCTTAATTTTCTTGTGAACTATCATCTAGTATTCCAACTATCTGTCACAGGCACAATCATTTCCCTCTATACGCGCAGCCATTCTTGAATATCACTCTGAAGAACTCGGTCAAGGCAGACTGACGTGCACTACCGACTACGGGAGCCGACTAGATTATTTCGCAATAAAATTGTAACAAGATATGGCAAGGGTGGCTGACCGTGGCTCCCGCCAAAATCAGCCACTCTATTCTGGCTATTGGTTTGCACCCCTTAATAGTCCGCTGACCGTGGCTGAATTTAGCAGATCGCCCCGCTGACCGTGGCTGAATTTAGCAGAAGTTGGTGGTATATTTATAAAGTGGAACCTGTCTATGTTCGGTAACTTTTTCGGCCACTCTCGCAACGTCCTCGGCCTTCTATCTACCTGAGACCGATTGCAGGCGCAACAGAATGTTAGAGATGCGAAAATTCAAGAACTCCGCTGCTATTTTGGATTTTGGCAATCAATTTAATATTGTTACGGTGGCTAATTTCGTTCTTACTCTATCGATTTTTTTTTGTTATTATTTAATTATATTATTATAATCTGGAATAATTAGGGAAAATCTGACCGTGGCTCAAGCCACGGTCGCACCCCTCTAGATCCGCCCCTGTTATACCCCAAGATAGTTGAATGCGAAGTGTCTGTACACTCACTACAGAACTGATATCAGTGTCTGTAAATGTAATACAGAACTGATGTTTTATTCAACAGTTCTGTATATATCACATTTACAGACACTGATATCAGTTCTGTACCGGGGTAAACAGATATTGATTAAACCTTAATTTCTTTTGAATTTTCCTCATGAATTATTAATGAGTTTTAGAAATATATATATATATATATATTTCTAAAATTCATTAATAATTCATGAGGAAAACACAAAGAAAAATCATGAGCGTATCGGATCTATATATGTGATATAGACTCGCTCTAAGTTTCTCGCTGGTTTTTAACGGCTGAGATAAGCTTAATTTTCAAAATTACTACGCCAATGAACGTATGAAGTGATTCTTTTTAGAAGTCATTTAAAAACCTTGCAGTACGGGCTTTATCGGCTCTAAAACACTCGGCTATCGCCTCGTGTTTTATATCCGATAAAGCCCTCCTGCGCGGTTTATAAATATTACATATATATATATACAAACGAGCACGTGTGATTTTGTTCATGGAATGTCGGAAAGTGCTCAATACCATAAAGGTAGAGCGAATATAGTATAGTTTAAGTTGGCTTACCTCAAAATGTTGAGTGTCGCAACTGTCAGTTTCACGCGGGGTGATCTTCAGGCGACTGAGTAGTTTCGATTCGTGGGCCGCTTAAATGGTTTTGGTCAAAAGGAGGGCGTGTGGGCGGTGAAAGAATTAATGCATCCCTCAAATGGTTTTGGTCGAAAGGTGGGCGTGTGGGCGGTGGATTCCTCAAACTCCTTTCCTTGTTTTGATTGTTGTTTAGATTGTTGATATTAAATTTATTTCGTTTGAATATTTTTTTGTTTTGGAAAGATTTAGTGTGATTTCTGTATCGCTCTTTGAAATTGTTTGCTGTCATGCCAATGTAGTGTTTGGTGTTACTTATGTCGCTTGTGGAAACAATTGCTTTGTATTGACTATGCTATTTGTCAGGCACTGTCCATGAAGTGGGCACTTGCTTTTATCACTGCAGTTGCAACTGGCTGTGTTTTCATTTTGTACCCGATTTATTTTTAAGTATGTGTGAGTTGTGCTTCATGATTGTGGACTTGGCGTTGTTCATGCGACTGTAACTGACTTTCACTGTATTTCTGTTGAAAATGTTATGGAGTTTGTTTTCTGGTGGGAAATGTTTCTCGATTAGGTTAAGAAAGCTGCGTCCTATCATAGGTAGCCCAAGCACACTGTGTGAGTATATATATACAGTAACGTTAATACTATATTCTATTTTATAATTGATTTATTTTATATGGCATAGAAATGCATACTGTTTAATACCATTTAACTGCTCATATCCTCTTTCATAAGATCAATATGTATCTTCGGAATCTTCCGCCGCGTCGCCCGCAAAACCTGGGCGCTTCAAGCGTGATTTAAAGTCGTCTAGTTGTAAGTATATGTGTGAATTTTTTCATCTTACATGGTATATTAAGTAAGCAGTTAGTCTGAACAGTAAATTTGATTTTCCTCTATATTTTTCGGTAAAAGTAGTAATATAACAATGTTTATCCGATGGTTAAGCGAGGTGAACACAGCAGGGGGTAATGTAGAGTAGCTGTATTTATTTATATTATTAAAACACTGCTCAATTTTATGGTCAACAAACAAGTCATATAGATACATATTGATCTTATGAAAGAGGATATGAACAGTTAAATGGTATTAAACAGTATGCATTTCTATGCCATATAAAATAAATCAATTATAAAATAGAATATAGTATTAACGTTACTGTATATATATACTCACACAGTGTGCTTGGGCTACCTATGGTCCTATGTTTGATCTTACGTTTTTGTTGTATGGTGGATTGAACCAAATGATATTGCGATGTCGGTTTTTGCGTGGTTGCTGTGGGTTTTGCTGTGTGTAATTTATTCCTGATTGAAATTAATGTGTCGTCTTAATGCATTTTGGTAAATTGGTGCGGATTCCTTAAATGTTGTGTTGTCCGATGGGAGAAAGGAAATGCGTTTGCCGATTGATGTTGGTAGCTGTTTTAAAATGCTAGGTGGGTGGTTTGAGTGCTTGTTTACATACAATGGATCGTCATTTGGCTTTCTATAAGGCTTGTATTTTCCGTTTTGAAGGTCGAAAGTAACCGAGCTGTTCGAAAATTTTGTGTAGATCTTTTCTTGATTTGTCTGCCAATCTCGCGGTTTTGTTCTTTAAAATGGCCAATCCGTCATCTCTACATTGGCCGACATTTTCTTTGCCAAACTTTTTTCCAAGGCTGTTTAAAGTAAAAAAGGCCAACCAGTTCGCAAATTTCGGCGCCGTCATATATAGCTACCCATGGTGACGTCAAATAAATCTTGGCTGTCTTTTTTAATCCATGGTTTTTCTTTTTTGAAAAGGAGTGATTTTCTCGCATGTTTAATAACTGTAATTTCATCGCTGTCTATATATGTCAAATTTCTGGCCCAAGATAATGCTTGGTCCAGTAGGTTTTCAGATATTGATGGATAGAAATCGACAATGTCAAATGAAATAAAAGTGTGTCTATTTTCTTCGTTGATATTATTAAACCATTCGATTACATTTTGTGTGTTTCTCCATTGATTTTTCTCTATTTGAATAAGCTATGAATATTATATTAGAACCTGAACAGAGTAAGTCATCCTAGAATCCTTGTTAACTAAACCCTCGTTTATAAACGAGGAAATCGTAGGAAGATAGAATGAGGAATCACTTCGAAAAGGCATGAAAAGAACGATTTTGTAGTCTTAGTCCTATGACTATCACATATAGAAAGGGGTGTAAAGTCAACGCACGATCATTTGAAGATGCCTGCTCGTATAAGAAGGAACTGCGACTTTCTGAAGGTATTGACACAATGTAATCCACGAATGCAAAAAGCAATCATAAAAGCTGCTGATAAAGATTTACTGGAGGCCATAACTGAATGTCTATTGAACATATGGTGTGAAACAATCAAACTTATACTCCTGAAACTGCAAAGAATCTGGCACCGTATAACGATCATATTAAATTTGTCGCTAGCTCAAGTAATCCCATAGCAGAGAGGAAGGAAGTTATTCTGCAAGATGGCGAGTGTCTCCTGCCCTTTCTCCTCGCTCCAGTACTCGAACAGTTGGCCAGCTTTTTGCTGGAATAAAGAAATGAGTACGTAATCAGAGTGTTTTGGGGAATAATCTTCTAGATATAGTCTTAGGACTATGACTATAACGACTATATGACTGGGACTATAAGGACTATATATAGTCTTAGGACTATGACTATGGTCTCAGGACTATAACCATAGTCTTTGGACTATTGTGATGAATCACTATAAACAAGGATGGACAATTAATAGAAAAATCTTAATTTTTTATCTGACAGTCTTAACTGAAACATGTCCTACGTTGTGAAGTTTGTGGAAAATCTTTCGTTAATTCAAGTAATCTCCTCCGTAACATGAAGATGGTTCACAGATCGTCGACAAAACAAATAAGACAGGCAGGTCCTCTCATCAATGGATCCACAGTCTTGCAGCATCCGTTTACGTGCATTGTTGCAGGGTGTACTCGGAGTGGTAAAATCGTATGGGTAAAAACTCTTCTGGAGAATGCAGGAACAACTATGAACCCCCCTCCTGAACGTATCATTTGGTGTTATGGGCAGTGGCAACCCATGTACCTGGATATGATCAAAACTATACCTGACATTGAACTCAACGAAGTAATACCTACGAACATCGACTCGGAAGATTTTCTTGATGTTTCGAAGCGAAACCTTATTGTCCTCGATGATCTTATGGATCAATCAGGAGGAGATAAGCGCGTTGCAAATTTATTTACCAAGGGAAGCCATCATAGGAATCTCTCAGTGATCTATATTGTTCAGAATATATTTCACCAATGGAAAGGAAACCAGAAACATCAGCCTCAACGCACACTATATGATACTCTTCATGTCTCCGAGGGATAAACAACAAATTTCTATTTTAGCACGACAAGTGAATCCTGGACATGTTCAGGAATTTGTGAAGAGTTAATAAGAAGCAACGAGTCGCCCCCATGGCTATCTGATGCTTGATCTAAAGCCGACTACGGATGACAAACATCGTCTCAAGACAAATGTTTTACTTGAAGAAAATAGCTCCGTCCTGCAGCAGAACATAAGCAGATATATTCAAAAGAAATCGTATCAGCAACCTCCAATCGTCAACGCTATGTACAATACAGAACAGCTAATGCGAGATATTGTACAAACACCACAGTTAACACCCGATGAAAAGAACATCCTATACTCTAATCAACTCGATCGTTTTCTAACATTCCAACAACAGCTGCAGAATCAGCAGCATCAAGTTCAAACTAATCTTCAAACGCAGCTTCTAAAAGTTATACAAAATATGACAGAGACCCCACAGAAGCCTCAAAAACCTGAACCCCAGCAACCTGAACACCTTCCGTTAGATTCTCCGTCTAAACCTAGCGTAGCTAAACCATATTTTCTAACTCCTCCTCCAACTGTTGAATACCCAAAACCGAAACCTTTGCAAAAATGGTTAACTGTTAATTCTGACACAGATGAAAGTGATCCGGATGTAGAAGTAGAGTCGGATGAAAGCGAAAGAGAAGACGCTGGTGATTCTGATGTGGACGAAAATGATTTAGACGAAAAAGACTCGCATAAGGAAGACTCGCATGAAACAAAAGACTATAATCCTCAAGACAGTGATCATTACATCACAATCATTCCCAGGAATGAACCTCAAAATCCATATAAAATTAGATTAGACAAGTCGTATTATCTCAGAAACGTCAGAAACCGACCTTATTGATGTAAACATTTAAACTGGAATGAATACTTTTTAAACCCTATATTTATGTGTTCTTTGTCTCACTGAGTGTGCATCTTTGTACTGGATCAGTGTAACTATTTGTATGTAACCGTAATTTATTTTATTGACATGTATAAGTTTAAACCAAAGGGGGGTTGAGTAACAGTAGAGGGCCCCAAAGGAGCCTGGATGAGACGAATGAAGGATGCGACGCGGTTTCGCTATGGTAACACTGTTAATGACCTTCTCGACTAGACTTGCCCAAACGCTTAATCCTCTTAATGATCCCTAATGAGTTTCTCATGTGTCTCCTGCACGTGCAGTGAGGATAAATATGCAAATATCACATTTAGTGTACAGAAAGGGTAGTAACGCTTTCAAAGTAATAAATCGTTTTGCCTTTAGTTAATATTTCGACATTTAAAATCGTTCTTTTCATGACTATCGTTTCATGACATTCACGTTCAGTGACCGTGAAATTAGACAAATTGAACAAAACCATAGCAGAATGACTTTTGCCGAGTTTCCAAACCATCTCCCTCCACTAACTGTGGTTCATCATCTCTAGCTGATTGGATAATTGCGAGAAAGTGAGGTTCATACTGCTTCTTACCAGAGGTGCTTTTTTCCTCTCTCGCTCCACCATGTAGCTTATAAAGAGATAACATAGGGTACATATTGGGTAAATAATGTATATATCTACATTGTTAATAACATTTATTTTTAATAACATTTATTTTTAATAACATTTATTTATACCGCGCAAATTCAACTTTAAGGTTTTCAAATGCGCCTTACAATAATTTTTGACATGGCCGAGTCGAAGGCATATTAAAGGCGAACAGGCAGCCGCCATACGACACATATCGGCCCACGAATTACAGCTACGACCTAGGTGTTGGTTTTGCGGAGGGAGGAAAACCGGAGAACCCGGTGAAAAACCCTCGAAGCACAGGAGAGACCAACTAAACTCTACTCACATGGGTCTCAAGCTCGAGAACGGGGTTATTCCCAGACGGTCACCCATCCAAGTACTAACCCCGTCCAATCGGACTTAACTATTGGTGAGAGGCAGCACCCTAACAGCTCACGCCAACCGTGCTCCCCATTGTTATCGCTCAGGTAAGGGGTGGGTGACCGCCTATACGTATAGAGCGTTTTCATCTGACGTCACGGCGGCCATATTGGTGTACCAAAACAATGAAATGGCGGCCATATTGGTGTACGGTATGGGAATTAGCTATTTCTTATTCAAATATTTCGTATTGTTTCACCACCCCAATGGGGCCACCGATCACGTGAGTGAAAACGCTCTATATTCAAAACCCTCCCCGGCTTTAAAAACAGCCGGGTAACTAAACGAAATTGATGACCGCGACACATCAAAGGAACCCGAGTAGGGTAAAAAGGCGGGTTCTGGCTCAG
The DNA here is from genome assembly GCA_035771165.1 of Paragorgia papillata. NCBI lineage: Eukaryota > Metazoa > Cnidaria > Anthozoa > Scleralcyonacea > Coralliidae > Paragorgia > Paragorgia papillata. Next base: position 4,741,406 of record JAWNZC010000340.1, on the reverse strand, counting down.
CTGCGCTAGACTTGGTGGCGCCATTGATAAAAGGGGGGGTCAGTCTAGCGAGGCCTCCCTTCGGTCGGCTCGAGGCTCCACCTTTGGCTCGGCTCAGATTTGTCAAATATTTCCCGAAGACTTCCCGAACATTTTTCCGAAGACTTTCCGAAGACTTTCCGAAGACTTCCCGAACATTTTGCCGAAGACTTCCCAAACATTTTCGGGAGGGGGAATTTTTCAAAGGGTTTGAATTCTTTTGAAAAATTTTTTTTGGAAGGGGGGTTTTTTGGGGAGGGGTTTTAAAATGTTTTAAAATATGTAAAAGAAGTTTTTAAATAAAATGGTTAGTAGAGAGATAAGAAAAACTGTATACAAAATCCAAAATATTGCAGTAAACAAAATTCCATCATTTAAAACCTTTGGGTCTGTTTTTTATGATCTTCATATTTTTTACACCCAAAAAACACTACAATATAACAACAAAAAATTTGCAGACAATACTAAAAGAATTTATAAATTTTTAAAAGCAATAGAAAAACATCCACAAAAAGTAGCCCTTTTGTATGCATTAACACCAATGTTTGAAATGCTGATAACAGCTGAGTTGTTTGGAACCTGCAAACTTGTTTACCATGAAAAATTTAACAAATACTATTTTGTTGACTACGGAATGATTTTTTCAAAATTTAGGAAAAGAAAACTACTTTTAAGAAATAACACTATTGTTATTCCATACAAAAAAAAATGGACTTTTGGGGGTGGTGTGGTACCAAAGGAATTAGTAGAAATTGCACATAAAAAGGTGTTTAGCATATATGGAGGCGATACCAAACCCGAGGATGTAGTTCGCTACATACATAGAAATCTTTTTGTAAAAAACGACATTTGGTTTTTAAAAACCAAAAACCTAAAATAAAAGAGAATGCCTATGCAAAAACAAAAAGGTAAATTTATTGCCAGGGGACAAAATACTATAAAATATTTTTGTAAAGACTGTAAATTTAAAACAAGTTTAGTAATAACACTAAGACTTCATCAAAAGGCTGCCCATGAAAAAACATTACAATTACAAGAGAAAAATTTTAAAATAGAATGTCCAAAATGCCCAAAAACCTTTGATACAAGAAAGAAACTACTCTCCCATTCTAAAATTCATGGAGAAAGATTAAAAATTGGAAAGGGCCCTAACTTTAAAACAAAATAAAAGAGAATGCCTGAAGCAATAAGAAGAGCCAATGACAACTCTGACTCCGATGATGACTTTTGGTCCAATGACGACTCTGACTCCGATGATGACTTTGACTTTGATGATGAAAATCCAAATGGATATACTATTTATAACGAACGCGGAGAAATTGAGGATTGGTACCAAACACGTGAAGAAATGTTTGGTGAATGGGATGAAAACCAATTAGAATGGGATGAAGAAAATGGGTTTTACATAGTTTACAGTGAAGATGAAATAGAGAACCACCTTCCTGAAGATTGGGTAAACGGAACAGAACCAGGAGCACTTCCTGAAAACGGTACAATTTCCGAACTATAACTTACATAATTTCCTATTCTTTTGAATAGGAAATTAAACCCTTTAAATAAACAATGAGTTACTTCTATGGTTATGGCAGACGCCAGCATATTGCTAAACATGATGATACAGAAAAGAGAATTAAAGACATTGAAAAGAAAATAAAAAATCTGGGTGTGGAAGGAAATTACAAAACTGTTTTTGATATTAACTTAACAACCGCTGACAAAACCTTTGAGACTGTTAACGGTGAAAAAAGGATAATTCAAGCACGGAGTGGAAAATCTGTTTTATGGCAGGATGATAAAACCAAGGCTCCAACATTTGGTTCAGATGCCGTTGGTCCAGGCAAAGATTACATTGAGAACAAGGGAGGCAACTACATGTGTTTTTGCAACACTGAAATGCAGTTTAATGATGTTTCTGTTTTTGTTGTTTGTGCGGTGGTAGATACATCGGTTTCTAACGAATGGTGTTATCTTATTGGGAATGATAATGGTAATTATGATAAATATCTTAGCTTTAAATCCTACTCTTACTCCAAATTAATAATTGGTGGTTTAAGATCTGCTGGAAAGAAAACCGTAGATATTGTTGGTCCTCACAGCATTCTCAGCAAACACATTATATCATGCCATTGGTTGGGAACTGGAGGAATGATATATTTAAATAGTAAAAAGTTGTCAGGATCAGAATTCAAATCGGATTTAGCAGATATAGGTAGTCCATTTGGATCTGTATTTTTAAATAAAAGATTGAGTGGAACCCCTTTAGATGAGTATGAACTGAAAGGAAAAATATATGGGATTAAAATTATTCATGGGCCATTACTCCCAAATGAGATTGTAAAAATTAATAAGGATATGATGAAAGAATATGGAAACTTTATATAAATAAACATGAGTTATTACTATGGATATTATGAAGATTTAGATTTACCCAGTTATGGAAAGGATGGAGAACAGGGGCCCCAAGGTGATATAGGACCCCAAGGTGATACAGGACCTCAAGGATCTCACGGTTTAGCAGGTCCAAAAGGAGACAAAGGAGATAAAGGTTTAACAGGACCTCAGGGGTCTAAAGGATCCCAAGGAGATACCGGTAGCAGAGGAGCCCAAGGATCCCAAGGTTTAGCAGGTTCCAAAGGATCCCAAGGTTCTAAAGGAGACAAAGGAGATACTGGTAACACAGGATCCCAAGGTTCAACAGGTCCAAAAGGAGACAGAGGAAACCAAGGGCCTCAAGGTGTAGCAGGACCTCAGGGGTCCAAAGGATCCCAAGGTTCTAAAGGAGACAAAGGAGATAAAGGAGACAGAGGTTTAACAGGTGCATCTGCCCAACAAAAAGGAGACAAAGGAGATAAAGGAGACAAAGGAAACAAAGGGGACAAAGGGGACAAAGGAGACAAAGGACTAACAGGTTCTAAAGGAGACAAAGGAGACCATGGTATTAGAGGACCCCAAGGACTCAAAGGAGACAAAGGAGACAGGGGTTTAGCAGGTGTAACAGGTGCAGCAGGTTCCAAAGGAGACAAAGGAGACCATGGAACCCAAGGATCCCAAGGTGCCAAAGGAGACAAAGGAGACAAAGGAGACAAAGGTATGGCAGGTTCAGCAGCTCAAAAAGGAGACAAAGGAGATCCTGGTGATGATGGGGCAAAAGGAAACAAAGGTAACACTGGGGCAACAGGTCCACAAGGTCCACAAGGTCCACAAGGTCCACAAGGAACCCAAGGACACCAAGGATCCAAAGGAGACACTGGTAATTCAGGTTTACAAGGACCCAAAGGACCCTAAGGAACCAAAGGAGATAAAGGATCCCAAGGAGACAAAGGAGATCAAGGAGACCAAGGACCTCAAGGACTGCCAGGAGGAAAAGGATCAACCGGACTAAGAGGACTCAGAGGATTAAGAGGTGTTACTGGAGCCACAGGACAAGCTGGAAATTTTACACAGGTAATAAAGTACAAAAAAGATAGTGGAAAAACATCCCATAAAGCAGGCAGTTGGGATAACAGTAGTAATAACAGTACTTTGGTATCATTTACATCAAACCATGATTCTGGAAAATATTTAATAAAATATTGGTTTACACTACAACCAGATGGACATAAAATAGATCAACAAAGTAAAAAATCTTCATGGTGGGATGGTACTACTTATAATGCATATTTTGATCTAAAAACAAACCTTTACCACGGAGATATTACAAAAAGATCAAACAAACTTGCGGAGTTGGAAACTATAACCATGGGAAGAACATATAACGAAACACATTCCCACCATATATTTTGCGAAGGTATCGCAACCATAATAAAGGGAAACCAAATATCTTTGCATAGCTATTCTGGTTCGGTTGGAGACGACTATACCTTCCTGTTTTTCAATGTGTGGGATGTTGAAATTAACCTGCTTAAGATTAATTAATAAAAATGGACTCCAAAGAATTTTCAAAAGTTTTAACCAAAGTATGTAAATTTGGACACCAATGTGTTTTGGTTAAGGCTGTTCTTAAAACAGCAACAGACAACTCCATAGAAGACATATATTACAACATAAGCCATAAAAATATTTGTAATTATTTACACCCCAATGAAGACCCAATAAAAATGCTAACACGGATAGGTATATATGATACTGTGTACTAAAGTAACTTTTAAACTAGCTTAGTAAACAAATTTAAACAAATTTAAACAAATTTTAAACAAATAAATGGAAGCAGAACAAAGTAAAGCAAAGCCGAACGAAGTGAAACAAAGTGAAGAAAAACAAACTATTACAAAAACCCCTCCACCTGTCCGCACCAAAAATCCAAAAAGAGTTGCCCAAGGAAAAAAACTGGCTGCAATAAGCAGGGCCGCAAAACTAAAGAAAAAACAACAGTTGGAAACAATCCCAGAAGAAGCCGAAAAAATGTCCCCAACATCTTTAATAACATTTACTGGAACAATACTTGGAACTTGTTGTACACTCCTACTAACCTATATTGCATACAGTAATTGGGGAAAAAAGGATCCAGACTGCAAGGAAGAAATTCCTAGGGTAAAAACAGTTTACAAAGACCTTTCCCAATATGATCTTTAAAATAAACAAAAATGGGGTTAAAAAACTCAAAAGCTAAAAATTTAAATAATATTATTATTCCAGTTCAAATCCAAAAGGTACAAAAAGAAGGAATGTTTTCCCCCCTTCCAATGACAATACGAATCCCACCCCCAAGAACAAAAAGGGACCATAGAAACACATGTGTAAAACATTTCAGACCAATAGAACAAATATGATCTTTAACAATCAAAAATGAAATCCTATCCATAACAGGATAGGAATTCAATAAACAAAATATGATCGTAAACAGTTATGCAACCGAATGTGTTTTTAAGAGTAAAACCTGGTTTAACATTGGAAAACTTATACACCTTATTTCAAAAGGAAGCTATGATGGATACAAACTCTGGTTGTTATATAGTAAATATGATCTAAACTATGATGAAGACTATTGTTATCATATTTGGTCAATTTTTGATGATGAAAACTAAACAAAATTTTGGGTATAATAAATGAATACCGAAAGAGAAGTTGAACTAATTCCTGGTTATAACCGTTTACACAAAAGTACAATAACCGGAGAACGAGCCAGAAATGTAATTACTTTTAATCCTAATTCGGCTAATGAAGGAGAAGTAATTTACATTCATATTCCAAAACTTAAACCTGGAGCAACCTTAGTTCCTGACAAGATGTTTCTTCTGTTTGACTTTAAGAACAAAAATACCAAATCTTGGTTTAATAACAATCTTGCAAAACAGCTACAAGAACGACTGGAAGTCAGGTTTGCAGGCGAAAAAGTTTACGACAACACAGGAGAAAGTCTTCTGGAAACATACAAGGACTTGTGGATAGACAAACACGAAAGAGCCAATATGATCGAAGATGGTGTTGCCACAGAAAACCAAAGAAAACTTATTTCAAAATCTGATGATGCCTCTTCCGACTCATATGCAGCTGTTTATGGAACAAAACAACGAATCCAGTTGGGTAAAATTTTAAAGGACCACGGATTGTATGCCCCCCACAGCATGGCAAATGACTTACAATATATTATTACATTGCCAAAAGCCACCAATATTATGAAAGCCCAAAGTAGTCAATCTGTGGCTGGTTACTCACTTGAAAATATCGAACTTGAGTACGAAACCATTACAAACTTTTCCCTAGTTGGGGAAATAGAATCTTCCTACCAAGTAGGTAGAGCCCTTTCCTTTGAACATGTAACTTTGATGAAAACCTCACCATGGGCAAGAGCAACAACTTTAATCAACGAAACCATTAATTTACCAAGAAAGAGCATGAAGGCTGTTGTAATGCTGTTTACAAAAGCTTCCAGAGATGGATCAGAAGAGTTTGTTTACCCAAACATTGAGAATGTAAAAATTACTATTGAGGGGGTTCCAAACAGTATTTACTCCCAAGGAATTCCAAAACGGAGGTTGTTTGAAGAGGCTGAACGACTTTTCAGACAAACAAATTATCCCACCATCCAAGCTGAGGAGTTCTTCACAGAAGAGAAATTCGCGCTTGTTGTAGATCTTCGTTCGATCAATGACAACGATGTGTATGGAGATGGTACCAGGCTTTTAACAACCCAGTCCGGAATCATGTTGGAAATCCAGAAAAAGGCAACATCAGCTGACCTTAAATGCCATGTTTTCATTCTTTCGGATGGACTCCTAAAAGTCCAAGGAGGAGCATTCCAGAGTGTAAATTACTAAAATAAAAATGGAACCCTCGAACACCATTAAACCATTTAATATGATCATTGTTGGGATGACAAGTTGTGGGAAAACCCACTATTTGCTAAAAATGTTGTCTGAAACCCCAAAACAGTTTGAGAATATATTTTTAATTTGTCCTACTTTTGAATGGAACAAAACATATCTTGAATGGGAACACCTCAACGACCCAAGATTTTTTGTTATTCCTTGCGACCAAGACGAGTCCGAAGATTTTTTAAAATATGTAGTGGAATTTTGTAAAGGAAGACCAAGCCTAATTATTTTGGATGACTGTGCTTCAGGACAAACTGTTAAAAACAGGACCAGCGAACTGGTTAAACTTGGTTTTGGTGCCCGACATATGGATATTAGTACAATAGTTGTTACCCAACAACTAACCAGCATTGCGAAACCATATCGGGAAAATATTTCCAAACTGGTTACATTTTATAACCCAAACAGAAAAGACATGCAGGTTATTTTAGATGACTATTTGGATATACCAAAGGAAGAAGAAAAAAAAATTAAAGAGATGTTGGGATCCCGGGAATATTCAAGACTAGAAATTAACCTGGTTTACCCATACCATTACCAAATTATTTTTGGGGATACAATAAATGAGGAACCTAAGAATTTTACTTAAAAATGGGGAAACAACTGTTAAATTTGAGGATCCTTTAATCATTGAAGACACTAAAATGATAGTAAAAAATGCAACAGTGTTTTGGAACTTTAACAACATAACAAATCCAACACATATTATGCATGGAACAAAACAAATTAGTTTCAACAATGGTTATTGGACTATTGGCATGATTATGGTAAGATTAAAGGATAACGGTATAAAAACTGAATTACTTCCTTTTAGCTGTAAAATTAGATTATTTCCAACAGAGAACCTTTCCCTACTTAAACTTGGTCCTTTGCTAGGATATCCAGAAACAACAATAATTAAAAAAGGAGCAAACCTAGTCAGTCCAAACACAGCTAACATAAATCTTGGGATGAGATTTATATGTATAACTTGCAACATGATTGATGGAACAAAAACCTCATTTTCTGGAAAGCGGGATAGAACTGCGGCTGTTCTTCCAATTACAACAAAACAAATATTGAAGGGATCTGTTGAAAAGTTTGATAACATTAATTCTGTAGCCATGTTAGACAATGGTATTTACAACGAACTTAAATTTAAAATTGACAAAAATGTTGGCGACATTCTTCTTGAAATCTTTTTATGTCCAAAAAATTTTGAAATATGAGAAAAAATTAAACTATAATAAAAGACATGATTGACCAAAATTTAGAAACCATTAAAGGGGTGTTAAATGACATGGTGAACTTAAAAGTAACTTTAAATAATGAAAAAACCCAAAATTTAACAAACTTAAAAGTGGTGTTAAATGACTTAATAGCAGCTTTAAAGAACTATGTAAAAGTAATAGAAATTTTGAAAATCTTCTAAAATTATTGTACCCTCTAATAACATTTTGTAGTTTTAAAAACTACAAAATATTAAAAATTTTACCCTTAATAAATGAATAAGAACGAAGTTTTAAATGACTTGTATCAAGCAGCATTAATTACACTTGCAGCTGTTGGAACAAGCATGGTTTTCAAAAAGGTATTAGGTCAATCTCTAGCGGCACCAGCTAGTCTCAAAGAAACAGCCAAACTTGGAGTAGCTGTTTCCGTTGGGTTATTTTCAGTAAAAATGGCACAAGAAAAAGGATACTTGCCCAAAAATTTGGATCCTGAAAAGAAAGTTTAGCTTTTTTTAAATTGAATAATTTTTAGGTCCTATTAAATAAAAGAAAGAGAAGTATGAGTGTATTTGAAAAATTAGAACAGCCAATTATTTTAAAATTCAGGCAAACCAAGTGCTTTGGATTAAAACCCAAAAAATTTAACAACGAACTAGTAAATGGTTACAAACTAACTATCCAACTAAGCGAAGAAAACTGCGAAAAAGTTAAGACAGCCTGGAGTGATAACCGACTTAAGCCGACCAAAAGCTCACCACTTTTTGGTGATTTTAACAATATTATATGTTTTACCATCCAAGAAGGTGAGCTAGGTGAGGAATCAAGGTTAAACTTTAAAGGACAGTGCCATGTTGACATGAAAGTGGAAATTAACCAGGTGTTTGTTAACACGAAAAAAGAAAGGTTCCCACTGTTTCAAATAAAATTCCTAAAAAAGGTTGAGGGACCACCACGAGAAAGACTTCAAACCACAGGCAACATGAGTGATTAGACAAAAAATGTACCCATATCCAAAAAGGATATGGAAACATAATTAATAAATGGCATCAATGGTAGCAGGAGGATTGTTTAACGTAATTGCCTTTGCAGGTGCTGGATATTTGTTCCAATCATTTAACAAAAATGGTTTTGCCAAAGAGGCAAAAAGACATAATTTAGCAACAGAAGAACTTCAAAAAGCCCATGAAAAGTTTTTTGAAAAAGAAATTAAAAGGAAGGACAGACAAAGAGAATTACAGGATGAAATTAGAACTGCGGGGTACAATATGCAAGACACATCAAAAGCATTTAGTGAACTTCATAAAATTTTACAAGACACCCCAACCGAACCAAAACTTGAGGATTTTTACCAACCAAGCGAAGAAATGGAAAAATACCAAATTATTGCTGTAACACTTTCTGGAACAGGTGTTGGATGGTTGTTGTCAAGATTTGTTTAACATTAAATAAAGGGTTTTGTTAAGTTTTCTTTTTGGTGAAAATTTTGTAACTTTTTGGGTTACAAAATATTAAACCTGTTTATTCTTTTTGGATCTTTGATAACAAATACTTAAAAATTTGAAAAGGTGTTTTAGGGAGTTCTTTAACACCTTCAAAATTTAAAATATATTCTATTACTCCAAAAGATTTTTCAGGATTTTTAAATGGTGGTATTGTTAAAGTTTCTAAAAGATCTCTTTGACATATTGCAAGAATGGCATACAATACATGTTTTTTCATGGGTCGCCTTGTAACCAAACCTTGTTCTTTAAGGGTTTCAAAAGATTCTTCAAAATATTCTATAAGTTTTAATACAAGAAATTTTGGTTCTTTATGGGGTGGTATTGGTATGGGTGGTATTGGATTGTTGCATTCACACAAAGAAAAAAGACAAAAACAAGGTGGGTTTTTTGGGATGGGTGGTTCTTCTACTACAATTTCTGGTAACATTTCTAGATACATTTTCTTTAAATTTTTAACGTTAAGGCTATCGTCCACCACCCCTTTGAACCAATTAATGGGTTTTGGCACTGTTTCTTGAACCATTCCACATTCTGGGCAAAAATTACCGAAATCATCTTCTTCCAATGGTTGTTTACAACAACGGCTGGTATTAGGACCATTTTTATGTTTTTCCAAGAAAAGGTTCAAAGTTGGTGAAATTTTGATGTTAATATTTAACATTTGAGTCATTCCTTTTATTATAATGATATAATTTTAAAAATTAAAAAAACAAGTGTTATGGAAGCTCCAAAAACTTCTGGTAATCTGTTATCATTCCTTGTTATTTTTTCTGGTCCTAAAAAAATTCCTTCTTTGTATGTTTTTTTCCAGGATTTTTCAGGGGTCTCACTCCATTCGGCTCGCTCCGGCTTTGCCAAATATTTTTGAAAGGCTGTATAAGGGGTTTTTACTTCGGCTCCGCTTCGCTTCGCTACCAAAGATTTTTTCTCTAAAGAAGGTTTAAAATTTAAATTTAAATTTTGGTTAAATCCAAGCACCATTTTGTCAGTAGCCATGGTAAGAACATTGTTAAATCCAACCACAGGATTAATTAAAATTTTAAGATCGCTAGGGATTAAAATTAAACCTGGAGACACCGCAAAATTTAAAACAACATTGGTAGACTTTATTGCCTGCCTCATATTACTAATGCTTACAGTAATATCATCTTGTGCTATGGTATCCTCCATTAACTTTTTAAACACCTCTTGTGTTTGTAAACTTTTAGCACCTTGTCCAACAATAACCCACCTTGTTTTTGCCTGGGCCCCCAACACACAGTAAACAAAAGATTCTAAGGATTGTTGAAATAGCTTTTGACCCAATGGTGTAAGACCATTGCTGTTTTTTGGAACAAAGTGTTTAAAATCATTGGGATGTCTTTGGGAAGTGGATACCAACTCCTCATATGTGTTTACCCTTCCAAAACTTTTTTGCTCCAACTTTACATACCTAACTTCATATCCAAGGTCCTTCATATCTTGTGTAAAAACTTTTGCACTCTGTGTAGAATTACTTATTTTCTGGATCCAAACATCATTAGGGTTATGTTGTAAAATTTTTACAATATCACTTGTAAGATACCTTTTAAGTTTGTTGGGATGCTTTAAAAATCTTCTCACCTGGAAAACATAATGATAATGAGCAATACTTGTTAAAAAAGGAGACCTAAACCTTTCAAAACCATTTTTAAAATGTTTGTTAGACACCCCACACAAATAACTTGCAACATAAGAAGCTGCAATGGCTGTAAAATATGGAATTGTAAGAAAGTCATTTAGGTCAGGATTTCTTACCTTTGTGGGTTCTGAAAAAGTTGAGTCTATTGGATCCAAGTCTAAAACAAAACTTTCCTTTTTGTTAACAAATAGTATAACTCTGTTTAGGTTCACTGAACATTCTGGTTGTTTTGAAAAACTCTGAACAGTTCCATGAATTCCCCAACCTTTTGGCCAATATAAATATTGTGTGTAATTTTTGTTCCTTTTAAACTCATCACTTTCAATGTCCAATAAAAATTCATTCCTTAAAAAAAATATCTTCTTCCCAAATTTAAATCTTGTTAGATCAGCATTTGGATAAGTTTTTAAAAACTCTGTCTTAAGGTCCATTTATTATTTAAATAAAAAATGGATGATAAACTTTTACTCATTGACCTTGAACTTCGGGATATATATTATAATCCTGTAACAGGTTACCAATCCATGGAAAAACTTTACCAAACAGCATTAGACCAAAATGTTGAAGGTGTTTCAAGAAAGTTAGTCCGGGAGTGGTTACATAACCAAAGGGTATTCACATTGCACAAACCTATTAGAAAACCAAGAAGATATCAAAAAACATTTGTTAAAAATCTTGCTGACCAACTTCAAATGGATCTTGTTGATATGGCTAAATTTGGTTCTGAAAATAATGATCAAAAGTGGATATTAACAGGAATAGAAATTTTAAGCAGATTTGGATTTTCAGTTCCAGTCCATAGAAAAAAACACAGTAAGTATGGTAGCTGGTGTTTCAAAAATGTTGTCTGAATTTAAGGAAAGATTTGGCAAATATCCAGAAATAGTCCAATTTGATGAAGGGAAGGAGTTTTACAATGTGGGAGTAAAAACCCTTTTAAAATCTTTTGGCATCCACTATTTCTCCACAAGATCAGAACGTAAGGCAGCTGTTGTAGAAAGATTTAACCGGACATTAAAAACCAGGATGTGGAAATATTTTACATTTACAGGGAATAAAAAGTGGTTAAACATCCTTGACAAGTTTACCGCAAGTTACAACAACACAAAACATAGTACAATTAAAATGAAGCCAAAAGATGTTAATGATGAAAACCAATCCAAAGTTTTTTTTACACTGTATGGAATTCCTCCCCTTGAAGGTAGTGTAAAACCTAAATTTAAAACTGGAGATCATGTAAGAATACAAAAATATAGAAAAAATTTTTCAAAAGGATATGATCCAAATTTTACGGATGAAATTTTTACGGTGTCAGCTGTTTTTAGGGGAAACCCTGTTATGTATAAAATTCGGGACTCTGATGAGGATATTTTAGGAAAATTTTACAGTGAAGAACTGGTTAAAGTTATTGGTAATCAACAAGTTAAATAAATGACTGAAAATATTCCAATGCATAATATGGGTCAAGAAGCAGAAGCAGAAGAAGAAGGTTCATTTGAAACATCCTTTTCGAAAGCTAAAAAAGAAGGTGAATTTGCTGATTTCTATAGTTCTTTGGATGCATTGATGGATGTTTTTGATGCTGCAGAACTAGATGGTAATTACAGAAAGTTAAGAAGCAGAGTTTTTAGAGAAACTGAAAAACCCAAAGATGAAACTGACAAAGCATTTGGGGCCAGACTTGATAGATTCATAAAGGAAGTGGCTTCTGACCATGGAAAATCTACCACATATAAAAGAAAAAAATTCTTTAGAGAAAAACTTGGGATTGTTGTGAATGTTGGGGATGGCAAAGCAAGCAAAGCCTTAATTAAAAAAAGCAAAATATTTGTTGGCCTAAAAACAAGAGAAGCAGATGGAATTCTTTTTGATGGTGTAAAGGTTGTTGTTAGAGAAGGAAACAGATTTGTATATAACAATGAAAAATTTAAGGAAAAAGTTAAAGAATTTAAAGGGTTAGTTTCAAGAGCAAAAGCTGAACACAAAACAACTGCAGATGGGGTTATTGAAGATCTTTCAGAACTCCATCCAAAAAATATTAATCCCGAAAATATTACCAACATCCGCAAAAATGCTGCTGAACAGCTGGATGATGAAGTAACAATAGGGCTGGACAACATTGAAACCAATAATGAAGAAAATGTTGGTGATGTCCCCATACGTAATATTTCAGGAACCATTAATTCAGAACAACTTGATGCTGTTGAGGAAAACAGGAAGTATTGGAAAAATGAGGCAGACAACCAAAAAGATCCAGTAAGAAAAAAAAAGTTTAGGGAGGTTGAGGTTGTGTGCGAACTAAGGGCTGAACAACTTAGATTGGAAGCAAACATGGCACCAGAGACTGAATATGTTAAAAATATGCTTAGAGACCATATCCTATCAAAATTTGAAAGGTTTAAAGAATGGGCAAAAGAAAACATGGGTGCAACAGCTGCAATAGCTATTAGTATTGCTGGAATTATAACAACAGTAGTATTGGCTGGAGGAAAAGGAGTTGCAGCAGCTGCAAAGGCAACAGGAGCATTAGGAAAGGCTTTAGCAAAACTTGCAAAAACTGCTTTACCTATATTGGTTCCAATTTTAAATATACTTGCAACTGCATTATCTTGGGGAGCAAAAGGAATAGCATGGTTGGCAAAGAATTTGTGGGTTCTTGCAATAGGACTTTCCTATATTGTTTACAAAGAATATAAAGAAAGATATAAATAAATATGGAACCAAAACAAAATGAACAACCTAAAGGTAATAATTTTGCAAGTGCGCTTAAAACCACAGTTCTTATAACAACTTTGTGTACAGTTTCTCTCTGTTGCATAAAACTAATTGGTACTGTTCTGAATAAAGTGTTGGAAACAGTAGAGTGGGAAGAAGAAGAATACGAAGAAGAAGAAGACTATGAAGAAGAAAAAAATTCAGTTAATATTACATTCAATATTAATAAATGAACACGAAAGAATTTGAAGACCCACCTCAAACGCAAAATTTAAACCTTAGGGAAGAGCTTATCCGGCTTTCTTCCGAAAACAAAATTAAACATTCGGAATCATATCTTAAAAAAGCCTCATTGGCAGCACTTGAAAAAATTAAACATAATTATGATGGGGTACAACAGGACAAAGTTAACAGTGTGTTAACAGAAACCCTTATAAACAAATTTTCAGTGTTAATGGAACAGTTAGATTTGATAAAAGATGATGAAAAACTGGATAAAGAATTATCAACAAACAAACTATTTTGCGATGATGTTAAATCCCTGGTATCAAAAATATCACCCTATATTCCAATGATTGGATTGTTATGTGGTGGAATAATAGTAGCCAAACATGTTTGGGAAAAACCATCAAATAAAAATGAGTTTGTACAAAATGATCAGGATCCTAGCAAAAATGTCAATAGTGGCGATGTTGCTGATTCCAATAACAGTTGAGTTGTTATTACTTAAATTTTTGGTCTCACGAAGCGTTAGCGATGTTTCCTAATCTTTTGTTGGATTAGGAAATTCTTTAAAATAAATGTGGTGGAATATTTTTAGTTGGATTAGAAAAAAAAGGAAAGATAGAAAAAACCTAATTCTTAAGGAAAGGGGATTGGACAAAAAAATAAAATGGGAAATTCTAAAAGCAAACCAAAAGAAAAATTTAACAAAAACCATATTACAAAAAAGGGATTCCAATTTGGGATAAGTTTTGGGAAGGAAGATTTAACAATGGAGGGAAATATTCAAATAGGGTGGACAAACAAAATAGTGAAAAACTATTCTTGTGTTTCGCAAAGCGAATGCAAAGTGGAAACAAAACCTTCTGAAAATTCTTCACCAAAACCTTCGCCAAAATCTTTTGAAAATTCTTCGCCAAAATCTTCGCCAAAATCTTCGCCAAAATCTTCGCCAAAACCAATATAATAAAACAATGGAAATGTTTAAAGCAAGAATGGATGAAAGAAGAAAATTTAATGATCTTATAAAAAAAATTCGTGAGGAAAACCCTGTTTGCTACCATCCCAGATCAGAGTTAAGAAACCTAGCTAAAAAAATTGGGGTAAAGGGGACTTACAAAATGAACATAAAAACACTCTGTGAAAGTCTTAATATTCCATTGGTTAAAAATGAAACCTTTGACAGATGTAACAGAGAGCAAATAAAAAATCCTGTTGAAATAACATTTACAGATTTGAATGGGGAAAAAACAAAATTCCGTAGTATTTACAAAGCAGCATCCTGCCTGAATAAAAATCCTAGTTGTATCCCATTCTATATAAGAAAAGGAACATCCATTCTTTACAGTGGGAAGGTACAAACTGTTAGTCGGAGTTCTTCCGAAGCGAAGCTGAGGTGAACGAAGTGAAAACCTCCATTCTCCAATTTCCTATAAAATTTTATAGGAAATTTAAAAGGCTTAACTTCAACAGGATATTTGGAAACACAAGTAAAACTCCGGTAACAAAAAACAGATTAGTTTAAAAAGGAAGATAATGGTTGTTTGGATCCTTTATTAGTAAACTTTTTTAATAATTTTTTTAAATCGATTTTTCCCTTTAAGTATTTTAATATTTTTTTTAACACTATAATAAATGGAAACTGACACTAAACTTTTGAAAAAACGGGAAAATGCCCGTCTTAGAAAACAACGGCAGCGAGAAAGGGACCGAAAAATGGAGCCGTTTAAACCTGAAAGGCTTGCTAAACTTCAACAGGAAAAGGAGTTTAGAGCACATAAAAAAGAAGCCAAAAAGCAGGAACAGATTGCCAGGAAAGAAGCAAGGAAACAGGAACAGGTTGCCAGGAAAGAGGCAAGAAAAGCAGAACAGGTTGCCAGGAAAGAGGCAAGAAAAGAAGAGAAGAGACAAGAAATTTTAAGGTGGGGGAAAAAATGGAAAGGATCTGCTAAAACCGCCAAAACTAGACAAGTCCTTGGGAACAAGCTTGGAAGAATTTTTAACAGAAGAACAAGGGATTTCAAAAAACTTAGGGAAACAGAGCCAAAACTCATTAGAGATTTCGCTAATGGGAAAGCAGCTTTGTACGAAATATCTGGACAGGGATTTAAAGATCCTGCGGTATTTTTAGAAAGAACAACACCAACCGTTGAAAACCTGATTAACAGTGTTGAAAACTCAAAGAAAGTAAAAACAACACTGATATGTAAACTTGTAAAGTATGATTACGAAGCTGGATGGGAAGATGTTGAAGAGTTCTATTTCACCACTCATATGAAGGCAATGACGACAGAGGAAGATGTTAGAGAACTTTATGAAAAGTCAAAAGAAGAGATGCTTGAAAATTTGGCATCCCATCAAAAAAAGGGATCTGGGTGGGCTATAAGATCTGTGGAAAGCTTACATATTTCAATAACAAAATATAAACCTCTAAACGGTAAGGGTTACAAACCCCTTCCGGAAGTCATTCAAAACAAAAAGGCTATCATCAATCCCAAAAACAAGGATAACAAGTGTTTTATTTATGCTGTTGCAATAGCAGAGATGTTGAAAGAAAATCCAGGTATGTCCAACTTAGAAAGAGTTGGTGAAAATGTCAAAACACAGGCTGAAAAGTATAACACCAAAGGACTGGAATTTCCTCTTAAAATTAAGGACATCTCCAAATTTGAGAAGATGAATGGAAGGGGTGTTAATGTCTTCAGTTTTGATTTTGAAATACAAAGGGTTTTCCAAATGCAAATAAGTAGGGCTGACCATTCGGATGTTGTAAACCTATTCTGGTTGAATAACCATTACAGCACCATTAAGGACAAAAGCAGGTTATTTTCAAGCCAAGTTAACAACCATAAAGCTAGAAAGTTTTACTGCGACTTTTGTACAAACCCATTCACCACAGAAGTCAAAATGCTTCAACATAGGGAAATCTGCAAAACTCATGATGCCCAGGTTCAAATATTTCCCACAAAAGGAAAAAATGACATCATGGGGTGGAACGAGAAAGACTATAAAAAAATGCATGATGTTCCCTTCATCATTGTATTTGATTTTGAGTGTATGCTAATACCATTGGATACAAAGGAACAAGATGAAACCAAAAGTTTCACCAAGAAATACCAAAAACATGTTCCTAGCGGTTACTGTTTCCAAATTATATGCTCGGATCCAACTATCTTTCCAGGAAAAGTTGTAAGCTATACAAAAAAATATGAACATGAGGATATTGGTAAAATGTTTGTTGAAGCCCTAGAAACTGAGGCAAAGGAAATCTGGGAAACCTACATGAAAACGCCAAAGCCAATTATTATGAGTGAGACCCAAGAAAGAGAATTCAAGTCAGCTTCCAACTGTTATGTATGTGGAGAGGTTCTAGGAAAAGATAGGGTAAGAGATCATAACCATCTCAATGGAAAATATAGGGGACCTGCTCATAACAGTTGTAATTATTCAATGAGTAGTGCCAAACATATTGCAGTGCTGGCCCATAATAATATGAATTATGATACTCACTATATCATTGAAACTTTGGGGTTAACAGATGGTACAATTACTTGTATACCAAAGACAGACGAAGAATACATCAGCTTTAGCAAAAAGATATGGATGAATGGTGGATACCATAAAAAAAGATTACCTAATGGAGATTTAAAGAAAAAGTGGGTTCCTTTAGAACTAAGATTCCTGGATTCATTAAAATTCATGGCAAGTTCATTGGACTCACTTGTTAAGAACCTGGACCCAACAGCTTTTGTGTATACAGAGGGATTCTTTGCTAACCATCCAAAAGAGCATGTAAAACTGTTAAAAAAGAAGGGAGTATTTCCCTATGAGTTCATGACAGATCTTAAAAAGTTGGACCACCCACAACTTCCTGCCAAAAAGGAGTTCTACTCAAAACTGAATGGAACCCACATTTCAGATGAGGATTATGCCCATGCCATAAATGTTTGGAAAGCCTTTGAATGTAAGACTATGAGGGATTACCATGATTTGTACCTAAAACTTGATACTGTTCTTCTGGGAGATGTAGTTCAAAATTTCAGGAAGACATGCAAAAAGACTTATGGACTTGATCCAATGTGGTTCTATACAAGTCCTGGTCTGGCTTGGAATTCCCTACAAAAGATGGGTCAAAAGTTGGAACTAATAACAGACCCTGACATGTACCTATTCTTTGAAAACAGTATTCGTGGTGGGATCTCGTTAATTACTCACCGGTATGCTGAGGCAAACAACAAGTATATGGATGAATACAATCCAGAGCAGGAAAGTTCCTTCATTCCATATTTAGACGCTAACAACCTGTATGGAAAGGCAATGTCAGAACCCCTTCCAATAGGGAAATTTAAGTGGATCCCAGAAAAAGAGTTGGAGAACTGGGAGAAGTACCTTGTGGAAACCAAAGATGGGGAAGAGGGAGAAGGATGTTTTCTGGAAGTGGACTTGGAGTATTCAAAAGAATTACATGATCTCCACAACGATCTCCCCTTTGCAGCTGAGAGAGTTGAGATTAATGGTGTTGTAAAACTGCTGCCAAATCTCAATGATAAGAAAAAGTATACTCTCCACTACCGAGCATTAAAACAGTGTTTGAAACATAAGTTAAAACTTATGAAAATCCACAGGGGAATATCATTTAAGGAAAAGGCTTGGATGAAGCCCTATATCGACCTTAACACAAGGTTAAGAACAGAAGCCACCAATGAATTTGACAAAAATTTCTACAAGTTAATGAACAACTCTGTCTTTGGAAAGACAATGGAGAATGTTCGCAATAGAGTGGACATCCGACTTGTTTCCTGGGCTGACCAGCTTGAAAAACTTGCAAGAAAGCCAAATTACAAGTCTATTAATATATTTAATGAAAATTTGGGTGCTGTCCATTTGGGAAAAACTTATGTTAATCTTAACAAGCCAATCTTTACAGGGGCTTCCATCTTGGATATAAGCAAGATCACCATGTATGATTTCCACTATGATTATATAAAACCAAAGTATGGGTCTAAGGCTCAGCTGTTGTTTACGGATACAGACAGCCTTTGTTACAAGATCAGAACAGAAGATTTTTTCAAAGACATTTCTGGAGATGTTAATACCCACTTCGACACCAGTAATTTTGGGAAGTCTCACCCAAGTGGAATTAAATGTAATGCAAATAAGAAAGTTCCCGGGAAGATGAAGTTAGAAACTGGACCAGACCAGATTGGAAAGTTTGCTGGGTTAAGACCCAAGCTGTATGTTACTAAGATGGCAAAGAAGAAAAACCTCGAAACTGGGTTGATGGAGTGTATAGAAGATAAGAAATGTAAGGGAATTAAGAAAAGTGCTATTAAGGATATTAAATTTGAGGATTACAAGAACTGTCTATTCTCAGGGAAAAACCTCATGAGAGACATAAAGTTTATACCATCCATATGAACAAGATTGCCCTCAATGCGGATGATGATAAGAGAGTTATCGGAAAGGATGGAATCTCAACCTTGGCAATTGGGCATTGGCAAACCAAAAATGTTTAAATAGTGTTTAAGATTTGTATTCAAAAAGAATACAAATTTTTTTAGTTCTATGCTTTATTACTTTTTTTTCTTTTTAAATGAAAACCACAATGAGTAATTAGTTCCTTTTTTGTTTTAAAGGTTTTTAAGCATACTTTGCATCTTAAATCTAAACCAATGTCTTGTAAAGTTTTTCCATGAACAGCCTTTATATGTAATCTTAGTGCTGTTTTAGAAAATACTTTAAACTGGCAGATCCCACAGGAAAAGCTTTTCACTTGGTCGCGGCAGACAATGTTATGGGTTCTTATTGACATCCTCTTTTATTTTATTTTTGTTTAAAAACAAAAAATTCTATTTTAAATAAATGGTATACCTAATGGAACAAATAAGAAAAACTGTATTCGCTGTTAAAAAACTTATAACATACAAAGGAACAGAAAAATACGGAACTGAAGAGAACAAACCAATGTATGAACCCCTTCTTAAGTCTTCCCAAAAATCCCCCAAAAAACCCCCCTTCCAAAAAAATTTTTTCAAAAGAATTCAAACCCTTTGAAAAATTCCCCCTCCCGAAAATGTTTGGGAAGTCTTCGGCAAAATGTTCGGGAAGTCTTCGGAAAGTCTTCGGAAAGTCTTCGGAAAAATGTTCGGGAAGTCTTCGGGAAATATTTGACAAATCTGAGCCGAGCCAAAGGTGGAGCCTCGAGCCGACCGAAGGGAGGCCTCGCTAGACTGACCCCCCCTTTTATCAATGGCGCCACCAAGTCTAGCGCAGCTGAGCCAGAACCCGCCTTTTTACCCTACTAACCCGACTCAAATATGAACTAAATAGGAATTACTAACCTCATTATGACTTTCGATCTTGAGCTATATGACCAGTGATTAAGTTATTGATTTGGTCATATTGCATATTGCAGTCTTTATGTTTAAATTTCTTATCTCATGACACACCCACATTTAATTGTTCTAACAGACCGGTTAAATCCTTTATTCAACTGATTAGCATGCAGATGAGTATGCACTGTTTTGACTGCTTATCGCATGTTAATGGGTATCTTCCTTTCTAACTCTTGTTTCTTTCTCGGTAAGTTAAATAAAGAAACAAAATGATTTCACTGCGAGAGAGTCATGAGATAAAATGGTTGGCTGTTAAGCTTGACTCACGATGTTAAACCCCATATCACACTCGTGACCATCAATTAACCCATACATAATCACCTCTTGCCTCCAGTATTTAATGATTATTTTAGTACCTTAGTTAATAAAGTTCATAGCTATTACACACGACCTGTAACAAAACTGTCTTAGGGGGCCTTTACACGAGCCTGGGTTGAGAGCCAACCCGGGTCAACCCGTCTACGAATACATTCCTGTTAGCGTTTACACGATAGCCGTGTCAACCCCTCTTGCCGGGTGACCCTTTTCAAGACCCGGGTCGACCCGGGTTGGAGAGGTGCGACGGTGCGGAACTTTGGTCAATTCCTTCATGTAAACACGGGTCGACTTGCCCCGGGCTCGTGTAAAGTGTTGGCAATATGATAATTTGTGTTGAGAAAAGCTGACCCGGGTTGAGAAAAGCTGACCTGGGTTGGGAAAAGCTGACCCGGGTTGGGAAAAAAAGCAGCCAACCCGGGTTCATGTAAACATGAAAAAAGAATAACCAGGCATGGCGGGCTGACCCGGGCGTGGCACTCAACCCGGGCTCGTGTAAAGGCCCCCTATAGTTCACGATCACCTCGGTTTTCTTTGATGTACCGCGGTTGTTTATTTATAATAGTTACTCCCAACCACGCATAAATCAAGTTAATTGCCCCGGGCTAAATAAGCTTTAATCAATAACTGACGTAGTTACCTCGGTTGAGGTAACTAACCTATACTTATTATCTGCCAAAAGCAAGAACAAATTTTGGAATCTTTAATATTAGAATTCAAGGGCCAAAAGTATGAAATTCAACTGAAAAATATATAATATCTTTTCTTTCTAAATTCAAAGATAAATTGAAAAATTCACTTTTAGATACATATTAGTATCTTTGAATACTGTGTGTATGTTAATATTAATAAGACTGTATTTGCATTTTTTCCACTAATATTAGACAAAGACATACTCTATACACTGTATCTAATTTTAAGATAGATTTGTGTTTGTATATACGTTTGTGTATTACTTCTTTTTTCCGACCTTGTTATTTAAGCTATGCTGTACTATTTTCTGTCGACTGGCTTTCAGGCATTTTTAGCTTTATAGTTATTTCTGAATAAAGCTAGTATCCTTATCCATTTAGTTTAGTACTCAGTTTATTAATTTGTAAATGTGTTAAGCAGAAGAAGATACAAATAAAGGTTGTTGTCAGTGAGTAAACTGGTTGTTGTTGGCCTCTGCCGTACGTCCTTCCGTATACATCTACGGATCTACCTAGTTTTCAGAAAGTTCCAAATGGTTCTTGACTAGAGCATTTGAGCTCTGAGCATTTTAGAAAAAATGTATTTACGCGTATACAGCAAAGAATAGAAGAAAAAAAACGAGTTGGCATTCATTCGCAGCAGAACTGCAACTTCACGTCTGCACATAACTGGCATCCAAGAAACTGAAAATGTTCCTTCCAAATCTAGTTATCCGTATTGTTATTTGTTAGTTTGCTAGTGGGAACGTTGCTCAATGACTATGCGGCGTGGTTACCCGACAATACAAGGGCATTAATTATACGCTATGCAGCTGAGGGGGGGGGGGGGGGGGGGGTGTTAATTGTGTAAACCGGTTTTTTAAACTTAAAAATTAGTCACTTGGTCAAAGCTAAATTCACTCATGCCATTATACCAATCGTACATGATCAGGGGTTTGTCTAGTTACTTATATTAATTGAACATCTGTGTAGGTGTAAATGATTATATTTATCTATTTAGGGTCATGGGCATTTATTGGTCATGGTTGCGTTGGAGCAAGATCTACTGACTTTAAGCAGATCAAATACACCGGATCATCTTGCTTTATAGCAGGAATAAAACTGGTTCACTCGTCTGGTTATGTAGGATGTACCCGCAATTACCGTTCATACTGGGGATGTGCACAAACGCACACGAACATTGGTAGGTATGTTACGGATATTGGTATGTTTATTACAGATTTAAACAATCAAGTGATTTACCCTCCGCCAAGACTGGTTAATGTCGGCAATTATCCATGGTATCAACTGCCAGGGTACACATCCTCATCGCCTGAGCTCATCTTTTCTGACGTTGCTTATCCAAAGTACCTCGCGAAAGGCGAACAAATAAGGATCTGGTACGGTGAAGATCTGCGTGACAGCAACGAGAGCGACAACCACGGACGGACATGCATGCACGTCTATGTCTACTGCATGTCAATTTAATGAACAGTAATTTTAGTGTCATCGTTCAGTTGTTAAGCGAACCAATTACGTAATTTTTCACAACTACAGTATAGTTTACGTGTAAGGACATATATTTTTTGTCCACTCCGCTCAATCAAATTAAATACAATGGCATCTTTCTTTGTCGTGTTCAGATTGATCTGAATTAGAATAGTGTTATGTAATAAGTATTAAGTGCTATTCCGCGTGACGAAACCAGTGAACTCCATACTTCTTCCAATTCTCCCCTCATATCTGGAACGCTAACTTCGGGTCAAAAAGTGAAGTCAAGCTCTATTACGTCGCCTTCAGTCCTCCTATATACGCTGCCAATACGCGGTTTTCGTCAGGGGACTGGAAGCTACGTAATAAGTACAAAATGTTGACTTCACTTTTGAAGCGTGATAATGACTGAAGTTAGCGCTCCAGGTATACGGATGGATATAGGAAATGGAGTTCAATGGACGGACCCGGGTGAGTAGAGAAAAACTCTACTCGACCGTGTACGTATAGTCCGACGGCCCTACCCAGCTGTGAGCTTTTAGGTGGCGTTTGCGTTGTATCGGATAGGGTATCGTTGCGTCGCCGAAAGTGTACCGGATAGGCATTTTGTTTACATATGGACGGTGCTTCCGTATCGACATTTGCGGCGAAGCAGTGATGCTGCGCTCCGCTGTTGGAACTGGTGCGTGCCGCGTCGCATCGATCATTGCAGCGCTCCGATCATAATGTAAACAACAAATCGTTGCAATTTTGCGTTCCAATTTATTCAAAACGGAGTCGTACAGACGAAAAATTATGGCTATGCTGAATCTGTATACACTTGTACCGGATCGTGTCGGAAACGAAGCAAAACACTATCCGACACAGTGCATGTAAGCATAACTTTACATTGGTAAAGTTGGAAGCAGGTCGAGGATGAGTCAGTGCAATCTGCTAAATGCACTCGGCTGTAAAAGGACCAGCTGTATATCGGGTAGTACATATATGCATATACAGAACATGAACTATAGGAGTATTGACATGCAACAATGGCGCGTAGCTATATAACTACACTTTCTTGAACAAGTATAATTATGAGTACACTGACTGTACAAAGTAATATACTGCATGTCAATTAGAATTTACTACACAGTGCATGTTTTGTAGCTCGACGGAGAATGGACGGTACTACTCAAAATACTTGGGGAAAAATACTCCGGCGATGGTAACACTCGAAAAAAAAGTTTCCTGGCTACAGACAGGGATCGAAGCTGCAAGCTTTTGACCAATTAATATTACTGCGGTTCCAAAATTAACTACAGGTTAACTGGACAATACACATTTAAAACATTACACTTTCAACAACAACATAAAAGGGTTGGGACTTGGGGAAAGTCACGTGCCTGGTAACATTTTCATTTTATACAAATGCTTTCATTTCAAATGCAAATGTTTTCTATTTCGGAATTCGGGTTCGTCTGCATTGTAAGTTTCTTTTAAAGCAGGATAGTAGTAATTAAAGGTCAACTCCAGGCAGATTATTTTTTCGGCTTGTTATATGCGCCAAAGTATGGAGAATACGAATACAGTATGATGATAAACTTTGAAGCAAACCGTACTTTTTGTTGATTTCTGAATTTTTCAAAGTTGTATTCTAAAAAAGCCGTGTTGTATAAAGAGTCTGGCACTAGCAAGTTTGTGACGTAAACAGTTGAACCTGGACGATTAAATTCATAAGAAAAGCTGCTTTATGATGAATATAACTTGTGCAAGTTTCCAACCGCACATGTTTTAAAGTATTTGACGCTTTTCGAGTGTGTTTACTTTAATGGATCGTAAAATCGTTCCTCCGTTTACGTCACACACTTGCTAGTGCCAGACTCTTTATACAACACGGCTTTTTATAAAAATACTTGAAAATTCGTCGATTCAACATTCCAAAATCAGCAGGGAAAAATTTCAATTAAATTATTTTTCATCATATTCGAATTCTACGTTCTTTGATACATATATAAAGCAGAAAATGTAATTTGCCTTGAGTTGACCTTTAAGTAATGATTTCTTGAAAGCTGTTAGAGATTTGTCTTTCCTTATGTATTTATTATGGGTTCGCCAGGGATGTAAGTGTTGTGTAGGGAGGTTATTAGACTTGCTCCAAGTAGGAGGTTATGCATGATTAGCGACACGCTAATTATATAAGGCTGAAAAGAAGATCGGTTCTCATTCGCGTCCAACGCCTTAACGTGTGTGTGTCTTTCAAAATTTGTCTCTCATGGATTCTCAAGAACAAATTGAAGCCATCCTTGTGTCCACGGACGAAGATACCGAACGTTTAAGAGAACCTGCACCTAGAGAAGAACCCACTGACATTGCCACGAATTTTTCTCTCTTTAAAGAATACCTTGATACAAATTGATGCAAATTTGGTTTAATTTGCTTGTTGACTATGGCCATGACGGTTTTGAGTGAAGCTCATCTCCCCTATCGCAAATGGGAATCGATTGATGCTAATCGCTTTATTATTGAAACAATAAAATTTGGTTATCGTATCCCGTTTATATAAACCTCCATTAAGCCTGGTTTCCATATATCCGTAAGAGCCGGCGGCATGGCTGCGGCAAGGGGCGATGGTCCAATCATAGACAGTGTTGAATTAGCCAGCAATAAAAAGCTGTATGCGATTGGACCATTGCCTCTTGCCGCAGCCATGCCGCCGGCTCTTACGGCTATATGAAACCAGGCTTTAGAGCATAGCGAATTTGTCGAGTCTGCCATTACAGATTTACAGAGCTCGTCCCGCCTGCGCAGTAGTCGAAGTCCCATTTATTCCTCACAACGTGAACCCTTTGTCTGTTTCTATCCAATCGTCCGGTAAGAAAATACTTATTTTAGATCTTCGGCATGTGAACCAGTGCGTATCGAAAGAAAAAATTAAGTTTAAGGACTGGCGTTTCTTATCAACATATGTTAACAAAGGAGGCTTTCTTTTCAATTTTGATTTAAAATCTGATTATCACCACATAGACATCTTTCCAGAACACCAGACGTATCTACAATCATTTTCAAAAGTCTTGGGACATTTGCGTCACTTATCGGTTTTTGAACTCCCCGACCCCCTGTTCAATGTTGTACACCATGTTTACGCTGAATTTTACCGGTTATTGTTAACTTGTTTCATTAGACAACATTGTGAAGGGAGGGGCCGGGAGAGATTGTGTACATATTGCAAAATAGACGATGTTGAACGAGTATATTTAGTACAGCTCAAGTGTCCCAACTACTTTTGAAATTGATTGTCCGAAGCGCTATTTAATTATTTTGTCGAAAAACATGCTGTTCCAGTCAACTAAACACTATACATTATAGGCAGAAAGCTAAAAAAATGTTATAGCACAAGTACAACCTGTTAATGTCTAACATTTACCTTAGGAATATGACATTTTATAATTTAGTTAGCCCCCCTGTGGTGCTGCTGATATCCCGACGCTTCTCGCAAGGATGCTCACTACGGTGCTCACCAGAAAAACATGCAATAGAGCGAAGACTGTTATTTAAAATGACATTTTATATACACCCACCTTGTAATATGTTAGTTTTGAATAAGATAATAACGCATTTTTACGATTGACGCTTTCAAAATACGTTTTTTACAACGATGCTCGCTATATAGCCTACCATAAATAACTTGATCTTATGTCTCCTAAAAACAGTTTATTTTGCGAACGAAATATCAGTTAATACCTTTAACAGAAAACAACACAATGCAAGTAAGACTAGCACACTGCCGAATTGACCAGTTTTGGAGAAACAATACAGATCTACCGCAATAATTCCCATGGTAATCGGTGAGCATCGTGGTGAGCACCGTAGCGAGCACCGTGCTGGTATTAGTCATAACAATCGACTATCAAGTTATATTTGTTAATAAGTTAGCGCGTCATTTCCACGTGTTGTCGCTGTGTATACTGCTATTCCCGTACATGATATGTATGCTGATGAAAACCTAAAATAATTTTCAATATATTACGCAATTTACTTGTATTCAATAGGCGTTAGTACATGTATATGCTTTTTGATCGAGGTTCACTTCTACAATATTGCTTTACGTAGTGAAATTGAGTAACACATGTTCTATGGCATTTGATAAATTAGTAAAATATTTGCTATTCCAAAAAGCGTTTTCGCTAACACGGAGCAGAACACATGAAAGGCTGCGCATCTTAGTTTAACACAAAGACGTTTCAATTCCCCTTTAACACGAAGTCGTGTAAGTGAAAGGAATATTGCATAAGTCAGACTCTCCACATACTTAAATAAATGCGCAATCGGCTGATCGTAAATATAATTAAATTATTTTTTAGATAAATCAAGCTTTTTCAATTGCATTGTCATGAGGCGATCATTTTAATTGTAATATGTTTTCAGTAATTCGTGGAAAGAGGTCTTAATCATTAAAATAACTTTTTTGGAGGCAATAAGGAGCATTTAATGCCTTTAAACTGCCCATAACAATTCCGTAAACAAAAAAATGTAAACACTTCACTCAATTATTGCTATTATTGAAAAAACCAACTACATAACAGCTAATATTTCATTAACAAAAAAATTTCCCCCCAGACAATCATTTTCAAAAGTCTTGGGACATTTGCGTCACTTATCGGTTTTTGAACTCCCCGACCCCCTGTTAAATGTTGTACACCATGTTTACGCTGAATTTTACCGGTTATTGTTAACTTGTTTCATTAGACAACATTGTGAAGGGAGGGGCCGGGAGAGATTGTGTACATATTGCAAAATAGACGATGTTGAACGAGTATATTTAGTAAAGCTCAAGTGTACCAACTACTTTTGAAATTGATTGTCCGAAGCGCTATTTAATTATTTTGTCGAAAAACATGCTGTTCCAGTCAACTAAACACTATACATTATAGGCAGAAAGCTAAAAAAATGTTATAGCACAATTACAACCTGTTAATGTCTAACATTTACCTTAGGAATATGACATTTTATAATTTAGTTAGCCCCCCTGTGGTGCTGCTGATATCCCGACACTTCTCGCAACGATGCTCACTACGGTGCTCACCAGAAAAACATGCAATAGAGCGAAGACTGTTATTTAAAATGACATTTTATATACACCCACCTTGTAATATGTTAGTTTTGAATAAGATAATAACGCATTTTTACGATTGACGCTTTCAAAATACGTTTTTTACAACGATGCTCGCTATATACTATAAATAACTTGATCTTATGTCTCCTATTTTATACTACGGAAGTGAGCATCGTCGCCGCTTAACATCAAAAACAGTTTATTTTGCGAACGAAATATCAGTTAATACCTTTAACAGAAAACAACACAATGCAAGTAAGACTAGCACACTGCCGAATTGACCAGTTTTGGAGAAACAATACAGATCTACCGCAATAATTCCCATGGTAATCGGTGAGCATCGTGGTGAGCACCGTAGCGAGCACCGTGCTGGTATTAGTCATAACAATCGAATATCAAGTTATATTTGTTAATAAGTTAGCGCGTCATTTCCACGTGTTGTCGCTGTGTATACTGCTATTCCCGTACATGATATGTATGCTGATGAAAACCTAAAATAATTTTCAATATATTACGCAATTTACTTGTTTTCAATAGGCGTTAGTACATGTATATGCTTTTTGATCGAGGTTCACTTCTACAATATTGCTTTACGTAGTGAAATTGAGTAACGCACATGTTCTATGGCATTTGATAAATTAGTGAAATATTTGCTATTCCAAAAAGCGTTTTCGCTAACACGGAGCAGAACACATGAAAGGCTGCGCACCTTAGTTTAACACAAAGACGTTTCAATTCCCCTTTAACACGAAGTCGTGTAAGTGAAAGGAATATTGCATAAGTCAGACTCTCCACATACTTAAATAAATGCGCAATCGGCTGATCGTAAATATAATTAAATTATTTTTTAGATAAATCAAGCTTTTTCAATTGCATTGTCATGAGGCGATCATTTTAATTGTAATATGTTTTCAGTAATTCGTGGAAAGAGGTCTTAATCATTAAAATAACTTTTTTGGAGGCAATAAGGAGCATTTAATGCCTTTAAACTGCCCATAACAATTCGGTAAACAAAAAAATGTAAACACTTCACTCAATTATTGCTATTATTGAAAAAACCAACTACATAACAGCTAATATTTCATTAACAAAAAAATTTTCCCCCAGACAATCATTTTCAAAAGTCTTGGGACATTTGCGTCACTTATCGGTTTTTGAACTCCCCGACCCCCTGTTAAATGTTGTACACCATGTTTACGCTGAATTTTACCGGTTATTGTTAACTTGTTTCATTAGACAACATTGTGAAGGGAGGGGCCGGGAGAGATTGTGTACATATTGCAAAATAGACGATGTTGAACGAGTATATTTAGTAAAGCTCAAGTGTACCAACTACGTTTGAAATTGATTGTAGGCTCCTCCTGGAGCTTTCAAGGCATCCCCAAATATTTTTGTTTTACCGTACTCCCCTTTGGTCTCAGTTCGGCCCCATATATTTTCACCAAAGTCTTATGTCCACTTGTTAAATTCTGGAGGTTTAATGGGGTCAAGATTGTTGTTTACCTAGATGATGGATGCGGGACATCAGACTCTTTAGAAGTTGCAAAGGGCCATTCACAACTCGTGAGATATTCCCTAAGGGGCTGTTCACACGAGACCGGGTTATCTCCGGGGGTAGGGATAACTCGGGGGCTAGGGTCAAAGTTGACCCTATTTCACATGATAAAACGCAACTACCGAGTTGTCCCTGGCCCCCGAGATAACCCTAGCTTCATGTGAACGCTTCACCCCGAGTTATCCCGAGCAACAGCAAAATACGCATGCCTAAGTTGACCCTACCCCCCGAGATAACTCGGGTGAAAGCGTTCACATGGAGGTAGAGATAACTCGGGAGGCTAGGGTTACCCTATCGCTCCGACCGAGTTATCCCTATCCCCCGAGTTATCTCGGTCTCATGTGAACGGTTTACTTTTTTAACATGGAAATAAACTAACACCGAGTTATCTTGGGGGATAGGGATAACCCTACCCCCCGAGATAACTCGCCTCATGTGAACAGGCCCTAAGAGACGCAGATTTTGTTGTCAATAGCAGTAAGTCTATATGGGACCCGGTTCAGTCCCTTATTTGGTTGGGTCTTGAATGGGTCCTCATTTTAGCGTGTTTTTCTTTTACCCATACCCGCATCGAAAAATTTATAAACCTAGTCGATCGATTAGTCTCAGCTCAGCGCCGTACGTTACAGCTCGAGATTGTGCAGAAATCGCAGGACAAATCATGCTCATGTCAATGTCCCCAGTCATAGGTCACCTCGCCCGACTCAAAACAAGGCGAACCTTTATAGAGTCATAGAAGCTCGAAGGTCCTGGACTTCACGATTTAATATTGGAGTCCATGATAACACATTGGCTGAGATATTTTTCTGGAAGAACTATTCTCACGCCAGCAACGTGGCTTGCGAGGCTTTCATTGCCGGATTTAACGCAGTTTGTCATCGTATGTGGACTGAGAGTGAAACTAAGCAAAGTTCTACATGGCGCGAATTAAAAGCCATACACTTTTCCTTGTTATCATTTAGATCGCAGCTTTCAGGCAAGTCGATCAAATGTCACTCAGACAATCAAGCGGCAGTACGCATCATAGAAGTAGGGAGCCCGAAATCCGACCTCCATGATATTGCTCTTGACATTTTTACCTTGTGTCAAGCTAATCGCATAAGTTTAAAGTGCCACTAACCCCAAAACGTTTTTTGCACGAATAAACATCGCCAATCCAAATGATGAAGAATGCAGTATAAATCAGTAACTAAATTGGTAAAATCCTCTTGATTTAAGAATCGATCAGAAGTGGCGATAATGACGGACACGACGGAGCACTTGGGAGACTGCGTCGAGAAGGGTTTGTGACGTTAATACCAGGAATTCTATATATTTTTTTTACTGTAAAGTAAATAGGAAAGAACGTACCCAGCTTACGTTTATAGCCAGTTTGGCGATATTTTTCATTTTAATTATTTTATTATAGTTCCAGTGTACTACACTTTATAGATTTTTGGAAACCCCCCTCGCTGCTCCGCCATGGGACAAACAGATGCGAAATTTTGGGGCATAAAGGAGCATAAAAAATGAAGTGTTCAATAACAGAAAAGATATGTTGGTGCTAATATACTCAACAAGGGCTATTTGAATCCCGAGAAAAAAGTTTTGGGGTTAGTGGCACTTTAATTCCGGAATGGGTTCCCCGTAACCTTAACGTTTATGCTGACATCATTAGCAAAACGATTGATTATGATGACTGGAGTACGACACCCGAGTTTTTTGCTTATTTAGATAGCGTTTGGGGCCCCCATACGATTGACAGATTCACCAACCATAAGAATGCACAATTGACACGTTTTAATTCTCGCTTCCACTGTCCCCGGTACAGCAGCGGTCAACTCTTTTTTTTGCTGGCTTGGGTGGGTGAGAATAACTGGCTAGTTCCTCCCGTACATATTAGGGTAATAGAACACCTGAAGCTCCTCCCTGGGAAATTTTGTAGTTTTGCCTAACAGGCGGGAAATTTTCAGTAATTAAAGACACAGTGTCACCATGACGCAAATTGTGGACAAATTCAAGTTCACATGATTAAAATTATGCTGAATATCACACACGTCAAAACTTGGACACTTGGACTAAATAGTCCGTAAGAAAATGCACTAATGACTTACTATTTCAACGTTTTATGAATATTATTCCTTTTCTTTGCAGAGCCAAGCATGCGGAACCTTTTGGCCTTTTCATTTTCGTAACGTTCATGATTGTCAGCCTTATGTGACAGAGACAATAGTATTTCAAGGCGACTTGTCTTCAAGGACTCTCTTATGGGGTCAACTAATTTCACAAGCCATGTCTTGGCAGCAAGAATTGAGTTATAAAGTTACTATTAATGAAAGCAATCTTCAGTAGGACGACTAGACGAGTTCTATATACATTAAAAAAAAGAAGAAAAAAAGCTGATTCCTACAGGGTACAGTCGATTGGCCTATTTACAAGTATTGAATGGTTTCATACCCTCTAGCCGATTGTCTTGATAAGTTGAATTATTGTAACCGAGTGGTTGTACGTGTTCTCGCCGAGTGGCTTTACTTTGAACACTAAACAATATAATATTAAGAAATGATCTTAACCGATTGGTTCAACATGATAGTGTTTTTTTCAGTTCTTGTCGGTTGACAACACAAATTGAGTGAAGCACATTGAGCCAGTACCTTACATCTTCTTGATGTTCAATCGGTTCAGATGTAGTGACAGACTCCTTACGACAATACTATAATCATGTACAAGACCCAAAACTCCAGCAGTTGGCTAAAGCCTTGCCTGAAGTCGTTAAGGACAGCAAAGCCAAGAATACCCAAAAGAAATACAATCGAGGGTATGAGCGTTGGCTCTATCCTCGGTATACAGCTAAATCAATTAAAGTGGGCTTGTAATTTTTTGTGAAGTGAGTGTAATGCCAGCTTGTAGTTCATACGTTGCATTGTTTTTTCTTAGTCTTCTTCAGAATTGCGTGTATTGCAACATTTTTGACGAAGCCCATTATGGCATTAAGTGGGTTCATGAGATAAGCGGTTATACAGATCCATGTAATTCCTCTGTAGTTACAGCCGTCCTTGTAAGAAGAAAGAACCTCGGTTACACCTGAAGTAAGGCCTAGCAAATTTGTCTGACTTATACGTTTACTTACGTTGTGCGTTTTAGGGTACGCGGGATTTTTGAGGTTTAGTAAGTTGGTCGGATTACGACGCTGTGATTTTGAATTCGAAAAATCGTTCAGGCGCATTTTTATAGAAAGAAGCAAAACCGATGTGTATCGAGATGGCGCATGTAGTGATAGCCGAAACTCAAAATCCAACTTGCCCCGTGGCCTTGTCTGGCCGGATTCGGTGCGGATTCTAAGGAGTACATATTCCGAGCAATGACGTTAATTTACAAATTTCGTCATTCATCTCAGTTGTCTTATACCAGAGCTCGGGAAATTGTGTTATGTGCGTTTGACTTAATTGGCCTAGCAAAACAAAATTACGGATTACATAGCCTCTGGGCAGGGGGCGCTTCAGCTGCCGCTAATTCGCACGTTAACGACCGCCTCGTCCCCAGTCGCTTTTCAAGATTGAGATCTGGTCGATCATTGAGGACATTTGAGAGGAGGAATGGGGGGGGGGGGGGGGGGCGTATATGGGTGCGCGCGCTCTACGCTAGTAGAAATTCATTCGGAGGTTCAGAAGTTCGTTCCTCTAATCCCTGAGCTGTGGATGCACTATATAGGACTCAGATGCCAGACCAAGGTTGTTTACGATATTTATACTTGAGGACGAGTTGAATATGCACTACACTTTAATTAATCGTTATACATACACACACTAGATTTCACCTTAACGTGTACTTTAAGACACAGCAGGTCATCCTGATCGACCAGATGATTATATGTACCTTGTTCGCAACATTCGCAGGCCTTAATCTGCATACACATCGTCTATGTCTGTCAATTTTTTGCTGTACATTCATTCTTCGTTATATTCATATAGTTATTTTACCCTTGATGCACGTGTAATAACATAAAACGATTTGTATCGAAATTAAAAGATTAAGAACTTTCTTTATCTTTGGCCTTTGTCATACCAATGGCAACAAATCGGAGTGTAAAAGTGCTTTATAAATACGAACTGAAGTGACTATTTGACCGTCACGTGACAGCGTTTTGGACTAATGACCGGAGTCACGTGGCGAAGTGGTTTAAAACGCGTAACATCACATGTAATGAGCATCAATATCGGTGCAAAACCAAAGGGTTAAATAGACTACAGTAAAAAACTCGCATAAATTAAGGAACTTCTATTTTTCCAAGTCAGGCTGAAATGGTTACTAGTTGTATGCTGGGTGTGTAGTGAGAAACCAGGCTGATATAGGTCCTTAACAAATTGTTTCTTATAGGACAAACAAATTGTTCATGATATGGTGTATTTCCTTATACAGTGTCGTATATATATGCATCTGACTAACAGAGTGTTTAATATTTCCAGAACACAATGTTGCTGGAAAGTAGCATGTCAAATGATAAAATACCACCATTTAGTATTAAATAGTACTATTTTTCTGGCATTGATTTAGTATTAGTACTTTATTAAATCTCTGTTTCCAAAGACCCTTAAAAGTTAAAACATGCATGCTCTGTTTGGTTGTCATAGTTCTCGCTGTATATGTCAGCAGGGAGAATTCTTGACGGTGAATAAAACAGAATTTATTACTCGGACTACCTGTGGTAGCGGAGTCTGGTCGACAAATTGCAATTATTGCATCATCCCGAAACCAGGTGTTGTGGCTCAGATTTCATGCGCCATCTTCTCTGGTCGCTATTGCTCGATCGAGTGAGTTGTTGACCTGGTTTGAAGCTTGTAGAAGATCACAAGTGACTTACTGAACACTGTTATTGATCAGTCATGTGGCTGAATCATATGATTTTGCTCGTACAATTAAGGATTTACACTACTCGTGATATTTGAAAATTATGCCAATTTCAAATATCACCTGTAGTGTAAATCCTTGTACTCGCTATCATGATTACCTATACAAAATTAGAACTTTTGACATGTCCTCCTACATGATGTATGCCTTGTATGGTATGCTGTATTGTCGCCGGGATATCTCATAAAATACTGCACAGCTCTTTACTAAGTTTGTAGAAAGATTGATTATAGACCAAGGGCCAATTCTGAATAAAATTTAGTTGAATTTGGTTGAGATTTGCATGAGAATTTAATAAAAATCTGACTACAAGATTCTCCGCGGTGTAGAAGAAATACTTGATTGCGGGCATTACGTTATTTTGTGCAAACACTTTTACTAAATTATATTTTGGTTTGAGTGTAATAAAGCCTTTTATTCATTTGTAAGTCTTGTGAGCTAGCCTGGTTGGCGGGATGGCTCGTTTTCTGTTTAAACATCTCTAATAAGAACCTGCTGGCAGAAGTATATGCACTGAGTGCCTCCTTGTTAGTATTATTTTTTTAATTGAAAACTGCGTATAGGTAGAAATGTTCATATATGTTCATTGTTTAGGGTCATGGAAACATATTGGTAGCGGTTGCGTTGGAGCAAGATCTACTAGATATAAGCAGATGAAATACACTGGATCATCTTGCTTTATTGCATCCATAAAACTGGTTCACTGGTAGGCTACGGTTATGTAGGATGTCACCGTGCAGCGCGTTCATACTGGGGATGTACACAAGCGCACACGAACATTGGTATGTTTGTTACAGGTACAAACAATCAAGTCATTTACCCTTCACGAAGACTGGTTCATTTCTTGCATTCACCTTGGTACAAACTGCCAGGTTACACCTCGACATCACCTCAGCTCATCTTGTCTGATGTTGGTCATCCAAAGTACCTCGCGAACGGCGAAAAAATAAGGATCTGGTAGATTCTGGTACGGTGAAGATCTGTATGGCCACACCGAGGGCGACAACCACGGGACGACATGCATGCACGTCTATGTCTACTGCATGTCAATTTAATGAACAGTAATTTTAGTTGTTAAGTGAACTACGTAGTTTTAGACAATTCGTGTAGGGACATATATTTTTCTGCGTGTTCATTCCGCTCAACTGAATGAAATATAACGCTCTTCAGTTTTTGTTCGCGCGTAAGCATATATATAATCATTATTGCTGCCGTAGGCAGCACACTAATCTTGACATGGGTTACCTATGTCTCGTGCCCAGACCTCTTACCGGACCTATGTATAGTCAAC
Source organism: Paragorgia papillata (assembly GCA_035771165.1). Classification (NCBI taxonomy): domain Eukaryota; kingdom Metazoa; phylum Cnidaria; class Anthozoa; order Scleralcyonacea; family Coralliidae; genus Paragorgia; species Paragorgia papillata. The sequence continues at coordinate 4,706,067 of JAWNZC010000340.1, read as the reverse complement.
GAGATCTCGATATATGTGAAAATTTCCTGGATGTTAAGTTTTATGACGTTTTGTGACGTAGTTTAGTTTGAACGAGATTGTTTACATTCCATACTCCAGAGGGTTATTCGTTTTCACGGAAGTTGTACGGAATTAATGTTCGGAACTTCTCAACGCCACCACGAATATGGTATTTTCTGAACTCGCAACGCCATGAGGTGAGTGAGTGAGCGTCTGTGAGCTGTGCCAATAAGTTCTCGAACGATCTGTCCTGCCAGTCGGGAATTTCAATTCATTTCATTGAGGAGATATTCTGTTTTCAAGGTAAGACGACTAAGATAGTTCTGTGTACTTAGTTTTTCTTGTTTGTCCCGTCTTTAAAGGCTCACTTAAAACGGCATTTGGCTATTAAAGATCAAATTGTTTTGTTTGTGAATACGATTTACCTTCTATTTTAATAGGTGTATATTGGTGTGAGTTCAATTTTCTCACAGGAGCCATTGTGTTCGCGCTGATCAGTATTCCGATCAGACATTATCTGCGTGTGGGTATCACGCAACTCAAATCAAACGAAGCCATTGTGCTCGTCAAAATCAAACCTAGCGAAGTCGTGGTGCTCGCTAAAAACAAACCTAGCGAAGTCGTGGTGCTCGCTAAAAACAATACACAAACGAAGGCATAATTTGTGCCTGTTGACTGTTGACAACATAAAAACCTTTAAAATATAACTCAACATTTTGCCTAAATGGGAGTGACAATTGAGCAATATCGTGCCCGAATTGGTTCACACAATAATGTAAGAGTCAAACAGGATTCAACACCACTCGAAGATATAAACATTTGTGGAACAATGTTGATGTTATTTCAGCTGGTAATAAAAATTATGGTATTACTAATATTGGTGCGAATATTTTACCTGAGTGTATTTTTATATTTGCCAACAAAGAGGTTGACAGAGCAATATGAAAGTTTGAGCGAAGTGATAGTGTCGTTCACTCAAATGTCATGTTACAATGTGTATGTTCCACTGTTGTTGAGAATGGCAAATGATGTTGAAGAAAATCCTGGACCCACAGTATATGATGTTGTGGACCCAAATAGAACAATATGTGCTGATTTTAGCCAAGGCAATACCAGAAAGTTTAAACAAAATGCTGGTAAACAATGTGTAGCCATGTCTTTGACTGCAATAATACATAATCAAATGACAAACATTAATGCATGGGATTCATCATTCCTAAATGTAATATTATGTGATGGAAATAGCCTTTATACTTGTATAAGCAATTCTATTAATAAAACCTTCTTGCTTTTAACTGATGTGCCAGAAATGGTTTCAGTTTCTGATAAAATGTATTCTTTGCAATACAGTGACCCATTTGCTGGTGATTTGTTTATGGCAACTAACAATCTACCTTATTATTCTTTGGAGAATGCACTCAATAGTCTATTTTTGGATTCTCAGTTAAATTATCAACATTGCCTGTTGACTGTTGATTGCAACACTGTTGCAATTTTTAAGACTTCTGAAGGAAACTTTAAAGTTTTTGACTCTCATTCAAGAGATTCATATGGCATACCACACCCATTTGGAAAATGTGTACTAATTTCTATTGAAAGTATAAATAACCTGGTGATTTATTTCCAAAATACTGTACCTCGAGGGAATGTAACACCCTTTGAAGTCAAAGGTGTGGCTGTTCAGTTAATAATTACAACCTTCTGTACTATAAAGTCTCAAATCAAGTTTCCAAATAATTTATACAATTGCACAAAACAATAAAAGCATTTCATATCGCGCTATAACCTCTTGCATTTTTAAACGCAGATAGTTAAACATGGATAGTGTTTGTATGCGGACGGATATTTTACTGTCTGGGGACACACTTCGCTAGCGAATAATGTCAGTGGGAACACTATCCGCTGGGACACCGGAATCAGTTACGAGGCATTATCGCTGTCATAGAAGTTCACAATCACATCTCCATTCACCCTTTCCAATCCGTTCCAATACTTCCAACGCACTCACACAGCCTTCGAGGTAGCGCTACTTGCTCGTACCTTATATCAGGGTTCTGCTCGCACGACACTAAAGTCGAAAGACAACTTTGAAATGCAATCAAGTGCACATTTTCGGCCGCTCCACTCACTGTCACTTCAATAACTTTATATACCCACCAAATGCAAACCAAACATCAACAACATGTACAACATGCCACATGGTCACAATGTATGCACCACACTCTGTATGCAGTCAAAAACCTTGCCGATTATATTCAGCTGCATTTCGCATATATGCTGCATTTTCCAATTAAAACAATTGAAAAAATGCGTACACAGCGTACACTATGTTATATTAATAATTATATTTGGCATTTACACTCGTTGTAAATAGATTAAAGTCAAAGCTATGGCCTTGTATGGGAACGAAATTCCAGTGTTGTAAAGATAAACATTGTAAGACCCAACACTATGTTAGCCTGATTAACATGTCCGTTACAATTTATACAATCTGAATCAACCCCAGGGTTCACCTTTGAAATTTTTTTTCCAATATATGCCTATACCCTGCATGTATTTTTCGCAACTGGTCCCAGTTTGGTCTTAAAATGTATATATTCTACACTCGAATTTTCCTTCACCCAAAATCCTTAGAACATGCTATGTAATCGAGTGAAATGCCCAATATCACTTATAATATACCCAATTCTCTCCTGGCATTACCACCTTATTATATATACTGAACTCGCGATCAAGCTCTCGGCAACGCCCTCCGTGGCTCAGTGGTCAGAGCATTGCACTAGAATCGCAAGGTCGTGGGTTCAATTCCTGCCGGAAGGCCTGTGTAGTTGCATTTTTCGCAACTGGTCCCGGTTTGGTCTTAAAATGTATATATTCTACACTCGAATTTTCCTTCACCCAAAATCCTTAGAACATGCTATGTAATCGAGTGAAATGCCCAATATCACTTATAATATACCCAATTCTCTCCTGGCATTACCACCTTATTATATATACAGAACTCGCGATCAAGCTCTCGGCAACGCCCTCCGTGGCTCAGTGGTCAGAGCATTGCACTAGAATCGCAAGGTCGTGGGTTCAATTCCTGCCGGAAGGCCTGTGTAGTTGCATTTTTCGCAACTGGTCCCGGTTTGGTCTTAAAATGTATATATTCTACACTCGAATTTTCCTTCACCCAAAATCCTTAGAACATGCTATGTAATCGAGTGAAACGCCCAATATCACTTATTAAAGTCAGTCCGACCTACGTTCGTGCTGGCTTCATGTAAACACCCCCTAAGGTAACTCTAAAGTACGATAGGTTATCGATCCCTCGTCGAGTTACTATATCATAAGTCTTATAAGAGCAGTGTATGCTATATAGTAGATTGATTCTGATTGTAATATTTTGCTAGTATATATGTTCACTTACAACGCCTTTCACAATAATAAAAAGTTATTAGCTATGTTGATAGTTCTCGTATTACGTATATCTGTTCCAATTTAATATGTATCAACCAACTGCATGGTAGACGACTATTACAAATCCACAAGCAAACCCGGAACTTGGATAAATAATGAAACAATAAAAATCCTATGCGTGTGAAGAAAACATTGGCCTGAAAGTAAAAGAAAATTATTCAGTTTGACATTTTCGAATAAGAAAATAACTTCGCTTATATGCATGCTTATGGAGTATATCTACACCATGCAAATTTGAAACGACAAAGTAATTACAATTTCGTTTTCTTTGTAAGCGATTGTTTACCATATGCCATCAAACTACTCATTTATACTACATTTTGTATGTGGAGACTTAAAACTGAAAATTTAGAACAATGATAAGACTTATTTAATATTTACATTAAAGAAAAGTTGTTTATGATTGATATACCAAAACATGCAATTAGACGACCGCTTGCCTCGCTTTCTCCGAGCAGAAGGTCAACTCGGCTTCGCCTCGTTGTCTATCAGCTCGTAGAACACTCCGGGGACTCGTGGTCTAATTGTGAAATATTACACTGAGGATTGAACAGTGATTGGTGGTCGATATTGTGCTAAACATGCAATCGGCTATGTGTACAGCTTCTTGCAAAGTTCCGGCTTTGTGGTGGAAATAGTTGCAATGAGGTGGTGGCAATTGTTGAAGTGATGGCAATTGTTGAGGTGGTGGTAATTGTTGAGGTGGTGGTAATTGTTGAGCTGAGGAGGTAGCAGTGGTTCAGGTGGTGGAATTTTTTGGAACGGTGGACCATGAGAAAAAAAAAAGATTCTTGGTTCATGCTGGAGAAGTATACGGTGTAAATTGTTGTTCACCTTCAACTCCATTTGGACAATTTCTTGAAATGTGTCTAGTTTGGCCACACTCATAACAAATAAAAAATAAAATAAAACAGACTCCGAAAAAAGTCATTTTGTCAAACCCAAGATTTGAGTTGTGAAGAAATAAGACACAATTTGAGCCGGTTTTATTCTTTATTTTTTGAAATTGTCGGCTGGTATTGGTTTTCATAGCAAATACTCAGGTCTACCGTCTCTTGTACATAATGTTCGTTGTCCATAATTTTGGCTCTAGCATGATTGATAACCCACTTTTCCTCGAAGCCTGCGTAGGTCGGAAATGGGCTCTGACTCGCAGGGTAGGTTGATAACTGTGTTCATAGCTTTCAGCCACAAGAGCCATAAATCGTCTGTCTTTCGGTCTTCCAACTGCTTGATTTTGTATCATCTGCATGCTCTGTGATGTGACTGTTGGAAGTGTATAGGTCGTAGCATGCAGTGATGACTAGTGAGGTAGGTTATAACAGTTTAGCAGATAAAGATGCAACTTCCTCTCCTAACATCTGGATGGTCTAATCTTGGTGGTGTTGATCTTTCAGATCAATAAATTCTTTGACAGCAACTTTCAGTTGAGCAAGGTGTTCTGCTTGTTCGAATGATTCAGGTTGTTGCATGAGGTCACCTGAACATAACGTCACGTTATATTTTGTACCGAAATAATCATGAAATGGCGACCATATATTGCATGGTGCGTTCTTAATCCTATGGAAATTTAGTCCTATTCTTATTCAAATATAGTTCGTATTGTTTTCAGAGGCGGACTGGCCCACAGGGATACCGGGAACTTTACCCGGTGCGCCCCCTTGTTTTCCGTTTCAGGCGCCCACAAAGGAATGGTTACCTCCTTATATACTATATAGTCATACGTGCAGGAACTATGGATTTTCTGTTACCCTATATAATCGGTAAGGGACACAGCTCATAACGTGTGTTTTCCATAAAGGTGTGCTTTCCTGATTATGTATAATAAAACATCTGTTTCCTATCATTTGAGTGTCTTGTTTGTGCTGAAACGTTGGTGCTGGCACGGCACGCACTCTAAAATCTGACATTGGCAGATAATTAAGATTTTATCTTAATCCCTAATCACGGATAAAAATATATCAACTTCCTCTCTTCAACGTCAGTATAACGCTAAAGAGTTCATGAAAATATACAAACTTACTATATGTAATAGATACAGCATGAGCAGCCGAGCTGTATCTGATTTACAAGGCGAGATGCAAGCGAGCCGTGGTAAATCAGATACAGCTCGGATGCGAAAAATCGAAGCTAAAGTTTATGTAAATCAGGACGATGCTGTATCCGATTTACAACCACTGATACGGTATTGATTTCTTTTGAATTTTCGTCATGAATTATTAATGAGTATTTTAAGACTAATCTACTAATTTGTTAAGCTATATCAGGCCGTAGTTCACTGATTAATTTTATAACACATCTTTCTAACGAACTTTTTCCCTATAAACTGCTTTAATGTATATATGATGCCTTATTAAAGTGCCTATAAAACGAAATTTCACTTCAGTCTTGATTGTAGAAGATTGTATTTGAAAGAACACGGAACACCCAAGATAATGAAAAAATGTTATTAGCTATGCAATTTGAACAATGACGTCACATGTTGTATGTGGGAGAAAACGGAAAATCAGTCGTCAAATCTTCGGATTGGTTTAAATGTAATCGGACCATACTCCAAGGAACATCTTCAACGTTTGATTCAGTTTAGTCAAACCAATCCAAAGATATGACTAATTTCCCATTTTCTGCCATATACAACGTGTGACGTCATTACTCAAATTGCATAGCTAATAACTCAAGCATGGGATAAGATTTCATTATCTCGGGTGTTCTGCCAAATACAATCGGCTTAAAAGACTGAAGTGAAATTTCGTTTCATAGGCACCAGCTTTAACGTCGCGTTTAAAAAGATAAATCCTCTTATTCGCCTTGTTGTGGAAAAACTTAAAGCAGGGGCGGATTTAGCGTTAGTCAAATAAGTCAGTAGCCTCCTTCGCAGCCCTTCTTTGCGGGCCTCGATATTTTCGTCCCCCACTAAGGTCTGCTCAAACGAGCAACACATTCCGTTCCGTAGATTGACCAATCAGAGATAGGCTCCTAAAATCGGGGAGGCTGACCTTCACCTTGGCCATGTATCCAGGTAAATAATTATTATCCGCTAGATACATTTCACCGACACTTGTAGCCTTTTTAAAGCTTTTCGCACAGATTTATTTACACGACCAGCAAGAACATATTCATAATACCATTCTTCGTAAATTTTGTAAAGCTCTGAGCTATAGTAAGCGAAATATTAGCTTTCAAGTAAACTAATTTGGGCAGTCGCTTCAGACGCTATAAAACCGTTAGCACCTTTGAGCGTTTGTTTACAATCTTAAATTTCTCTCAACGCTCTTACGCTTTACACTGACTTTCACGCTTATTTGTTTGCATAGGCAGCAAGAACATAGTCAAAACAGTATTCTTCGTAAATTTCGTTAAGTTCTAGGCTAAACTTTTCAAAATATTAGCTTTCGACTAAACAAATTACACATAACAATACCAGCCCAGGACGGCTTTATTTAGCACGACAATGGTGTAATTTCATTGGTCCATGTACACAAAGGGAACGGAATGTGTTGCTCGTTTGAGTAGACCTTAGTGGGGGACGAAAATATCGAGGCCCGCAAAGAAGGGCTGCGAAGGAGGCTAATAAGTCAGATGACTAAGGTGAAAATTGTTACGAAATAATTATAAACATCATCATATATTAACTTACTAATTGGTCTAAACAAGAAAAATTGCGAGGGCTGACTGGCTTAGACTTTTGCAGGATTTGGGCCGATTTAGATATTCTGATTGGTCCAAACCAGATAAATTGCGAGCGCTCACTGGTTTAGGTGTTTTGCAGGATTTAGGCCGATTTAGCCAATCCCGGTTTAGAATCTTGCAGGATTTAGGCCGATTTAGCCATTCTCATTGGTCCAAAACAGCCAAATCGCGAGCGCTGACTGGTTTAGATTTTTGCAGGATTTAGGCCGATTTACCCATTGTGATTGGCCAAAACGAGGCAAATCGTTGAATCTGATTGGTTGATTGCTTTGCCGAAAGTATGCCGTACCGGAAGCCTGCAAAATGCGGTCTGCTGGGTCTTCGTTCAGTCTAATTCTGTTCGATCGATTCATGGCTTCTACAAGCTTGTTAGATTGTGCGTTGTGTGCTTTATAAAGCAGCGATGATGTTCTTTTGCGGCAATTGTATGTTGATTTGTCTGTGAGAATCAGTGCTCGTCGAGTACTGGTGGCCGGAGAGCATTTCCCAAGATTGGGAAGACATCGGTGCTGAGACGTCGGTCTATTTGCCACAACACATGAAGGCGGACAAGCTAGAGTAAGCCATATGTCGCTCTAAGGTAAGCTTATAGGTACAGTAGTTCATCAATCTGGATTCAATATCGATGTTAGTCTGTTGTCATGTTTATACTTCCCTAACCTTTGTTGATATCCGTTCCATATTAGCATAATCTGCGTTGAGCACACTGGTATAAACCAATGCTATTAAATGCTTCATGTAGTACTATAAACACTACTTAGAATCTTACATCTTATCAGACAATTCAATTCTAGATACTCACTAGTATGTCATAATCATGATGCATAGTCAGATTGCCTTTCCACAGTAGTTTACATAATACATTCGTCCTCAGTTCATATTACAAGTCAGTTAATTGTCTATATAATATATATATATATATATATATATATATATATATATATATATATATATATATATATATTTAAGAAATAGAAAATGGCCGCCTGTGTTTATATAGCCTGATGCAAACACGAGAGTGAGTTGGGAGAATTCGAAAGTTTATGTGAACCCGAGCCGTAGGCGAGGGTTTACATAAGTACTTTCGAATTCTCCCAACTCACTCGAGTGTTTGCATCAGGTTATATAAACACAGGGCATCCATTTTCTATTTCTTTTATGAAATAAGGCTAAAAAATGTGCCGTGACATCACAACCGTGTTTACATAGCCTGATATAAACATGGTAATTGACCAATCACAGCGTGCGTAAGACGCAACCTATTTTATAAATATATATATATATATAACATACAGTATAATAAGTAATAACATATAACTTTTAACATATAAGTTAAATAAAGTCTGGGCCTGGGGAAACAGATCAAAAGCTAAGCAATAAATATCTACATGACATTACTACAAATTTCCATGTATTATCGTTATACATCAAGTAAGCATTCTTCTCACATGTGGCTATTATGAAATTTTAATCTGATAATAATTGCACTGGACAGGAATTGAACTTGGGTTGCTGGTGCCTGAAAACCAGACAGCTCATAGTAACATGGGTTAGTAGGGGGATGGGTAGTGGCATATTAGATGGGGGTTAGAATGATCGGGATGATGTAGAGAGTTGAGCTCCTCTATGTATGTCCATTATGCAGTGCTTTCAATGAATAAAATACGCCAGCGCGATGGATCGCGCTCGCCAGAGCAGATTTCACAACTGGGCAGCGCGATTTGGTTTTTCTTGAAAAACAGCGCCGGTTTATGTTGATGACTTCCTGTTACATTTCCTGGGTCAATTTTAACAGTCTATTATCATAAAAATGAACTTCAAACCAATGTTTTAAGTGTCATTTGTGGTTTTCATCTGCACAACTAGCATAAAGTTTGAGATTTTGTAGTGTTTATCCCGATATTGCCGCGCCGGAACATGCAGCGGAGGTCCCCGTGAGCAAACGAACGCTATTTTGCATTTTCGCCGATTTCGGCTTGTCTTTTAATAATACGAATATCAATTAAACAATATGCAGCAAGACAATACAGTACGTCACTGGAGAGTGCAGTTAGCCTGCCACTGGAAACAAACTAAAAATATTTAATATCTAAACCCGTTAATTTAATAAAACCAAGAACAATTTATCTCCCTGTGATGCCATAATTCGTAAATATGCGTGCATAACGTTGTTCAAAACCACGCCGCCGGTTTATTGATTTGTTTTTATAAGCTAGACTGTATACTCCTGCACAAAGTAAACAAGAGATATTCCATTATTTTCATATTATATACAACTGAGCATTTATTTACTCCATTTCTAGGCAGTGGAAGATAATCTGCGAGCGCATTTTATGACAAATTACTTATCTGCCAGCGCGATCAATCGCGCTGGCAGAACGAACTTGGGAGCGTGTGGGCGAGCGCGAGCGCGATCGCGCTCGCTTCATTGAAAGCACTGATTATGGTCATTAACAAAAGCTTCTCCTGACTCCTAACCAGACATTGTCTGCTTGGGTTGAGGTTTAAAAGGCAAGTATCAGGCATTTGAAAGCCAGACAGCTCTGGGTAGGTGGGGCTCAACAGCCATGGAAGGTACCCCACCTTGCTCTGGGTTATGCAGAATGTTAAATTCAGCTAGACCTTCACTTGTGTGTTGGTCAGGCTGTCCATGTTAGATTCACTGACTGAAACAATGTAACTGGTGTTTCCTAGGCATGCTGATGAACTTTGACATAGAGCAAAACAGTCAACTTTTTTATATTAGAATGTGACCACATATCTCTCTACTGTTTATTGGATTTCCCCACCCTCATTCCTGGAAAAACTTAGCCTGGCTTACACACCTTCAAACTATCACAAGGTTTCTAAGACAACAAGAAAATATCAGTACAATTTAGATAAAATGTTTCTTGAAAATGATAAAATGCCCATTAAAAACATGTTTTAAAACATTTGGAATTTTGCTCAAATGTGCTGTCAGAATGCAGGAAATGCCATTTCAGAGATCCAAATTTCAAAAATTTCCCCCAGACCCCCCTAGCAACATGGGTCCACAGCAACTTTGACTAACGTATCAAAATTCCTAGATCCGCCCCTGTAAAGTGCTCATAAACCCAAATATGATATTACTACATATGGATTCTATTTAAAATGTGTATAGTTGAGTGCCAATATATTTTCTGATTTGGACTTTTATTTGTTGTTATATCGAGGTTTGTATTTCCAAAATGGTAATGAGGATGACGTCTATGTAGTCATAATTTGCATACGCAGTGTTCCGTTACAGCAGAAATATTACCCAATTCACATGTTAATGTTATACTTGAATAGCATATTCTTACTAGAAATTACTATCGCAAGTGAAATGCTGCCTCAAAAGGGACAAAAACCTTTAGCCTACTCCACAGGCAACTCTATGCAGTCTGTGGCCAATGTGACACCCCCTTGTCCACTCCACCCGAGATTGCCCACTCCACGCGAGATTGCCCACCCCACCTGAGACTGCCCACTCCACCCAAGATTGCCCACTCTACCTTGAGATTGCCCACTCTGAGATTGCCCACTCCACCCAAGATTGCCCACTCCACCCGCAGAGTTTGCCCACTCTACCCAAGTTTTTTCCACCCGTCTTCCCAATATAAAGAGCTAACAAGGTTGCCTGCGAAGGACGCTGGAAAGATCAAAAATTATTATTTTTTTATTCTGAGACGACATAATGTTGATGCTTAGAACAATAGTCAGTAACTGGCTCAGCAAGAGAAATCCCTCACGCGTAATATCATTCTCAAAAAAACATTTATCCTCAAGAGTCAAGACTGGCCACTGAACGGCAGCAAATAGAAGAAAACAACCATAAAATCTCTTACCAAAATATAGAATTTTTAAACAAGAGAAATCTTTCTACTCACTGAAATCAAGGTTTATTTGCAGCTCACAGCACTCGCCGCGAGTCCTTGCCTCATTGTAATCGACAGTTCAGTACATCCCATGGTTGTGGTGGTGGGTTACACAGTTATAAATGCAACCACACAAAGTCGAAAAACCCTCTAGAGTATGTAATGTAGGGTACTGTATATAGGAACAATCTGCTACGTCACAAAACGTCACAAACTCGGTCAACAGACAGACATTTTCAAACCGAGATTCAAGTCCCATATACATAGCTCGGCCAGAGATCTGGGCACAAGACACAGCTAACCCAAGTCAAGATTAGTGTGCAAAAATCTTCATGGCCAGAAATCGAGGACAGCCAGCGGCAGTGGCCTGTGGGCTCAGATTTCGATGGAAATATTAATTTGAAGATTCTGATGGCTAAATATCGACAATTTCGGCTATAAACACAAGTCTATAACAACAAATTAAAGTAGAGTTATTCGCTAAAATGTCTTATTGACCCATTTATTACCCAAATATCAAATTACAAAACGTTTAATCGTCTAGACAGGCCTGTACACTCATACTCACAATAATTGCCGGTCAATGCCGGATAAATTTCGGTTATTATTTCTGAATCCACAGTCACATTGAATAATAATAACAGCGGTTAAGACCCTGGCAACCTAGCAACAGCTCCATAAGAAATGGCGGACAAGAACCCAAGTTATCAAGCAAAATTTGGATTGTTTACGCTAACTTTGGTAATCATCTTGGTGCTTGATGGATTAAATTGCAGCTCTAAAACTGTATATTTCAAGCCATTTGGGAACATGTTCTTAGATGTAGAAATGTCTTTAAAAGTTTGGCAAAACAAAGTATCGGTCTCGATCAATGTATTCAGACGTGCACATGTGAGACAAACCGACCATATCTAGGGAAAATTGTCGCTGAGAAAAGCGTACTTCAACAAATCCTAGGGATTTAACAGACGCCAGTATACAGAGGTAAGAGATAAATATAAGCGTCTAGGGAACATATTTAGGCTAGATGAGTTGTTACGAAATTTGCTGTGGGTAATACTTGCATAATTTGACGATGTCTTAGACGTACACATGTTGGAATTTTCAATCGCATGTACTTGAAAATGTATATTGTCAATTTTTCCCTATCAAATCTATTACAATCCGCCATCTTGAATTTATTTTTTGTGAACCTTACGCGCATGCTTGTCCGTCTGATTCCACCATAGTGTCCTCGATTTCTGGCCATGCAAGCGGTTTATGATAAGAAAAAACCCCACACAAATGCCTACATAGTCATCATGCTCATTACCATTTTGGAAATACAAACCTCAATATAACAACAAATAAAAGTTCAAATTAAAAAATATTTTGGCATTCAACTATTCACGTTATATAGAATCCATATCAGTACTATCTTATTTGAGTTTACAGACACTTTAATATTTTTGAGAATCTTATACTCACTGTCTAACGCCAGGCGATTTTACCCGTCAAGGGGAGACGTCTAGAAAAGCTATGCATGGAATAGAAAGGAATAACCTTCTTTAAACGTTAAAAGAGTAGGCCTGGTTCATGTGATTTAATTCAGTCATTCAGACGAATTTAATTCATAGTTAGCTTCGTCGACTGGTCGACGTAAACTCGAATTCGTTTCATGCGACGAATTTAATTCAGTGACGAGCAAGGAAAATTCCGTTAGATCGCGCCAAAAACGTCCAATACGCATGCGAAGTAAACAAAAATCTGATCATGGGCTCAAAAAACATGTTATCATAATTTATGCATTTAATTCGATGCGACGATACAGCGACGTCTGAAACCAACACGCATTTCAGACGTTGTATCCGTCTCACCGTGACGGATACAACGTCTCCGTCTCACCGTGACGGATACAACGTCTCAGATGAATTTAACTCTTCAGTCGAATTTAATTCGTTTCATATGTCGCACTACAGTCGTTTAATTGATTGAGTTAAATTCGTCTGAATTAAATGCGACGTATGAAGCAGAACCAACCAACCAACCAACAGGCCTAAGTTATTAGTGCATTTTCTCACGGACTATTTCGTCCAAGTTTTGACGTGTGTGATATTCACGATAACTTTAATCATGTAAACTTGAATTTGTCCGCGAAGTTTTTCAAGTTTGCGTCATGGTGACACTGTGCCTTTTAATAGCGAATCATTCAAACTGAAGACAACTCTATAGAATATATATATAAACAACCACTTTTAAATTACCGTTCAAAACATCTATCACCCATCCTTCTCTATCATTCTCATTTTCTAAATGGGTCAGATTACTTGGCTATGTATGCTAAAGTGGATCATAGAGTGCATTGAAATCGCATTTCTAAATTTAGAAATCTGTGTTCAAGTTCAACTCATTTACAAGATTTCAACCCGCGGGCACGTCAACTTTGATATTCAGTGAAACGCTTTATCTTAGTCCAACCAAAATGATTCGATTAAATATTGAAAGATGCAAAAATATATGATAATTTACTACATAATTGGTGGTTTTTATTATACATATTGATAAAATCCTAATCTATTTTACCCACACTAGAAATTATAACAATTTTTAAGCATGCAATTTTTGTGAAACCAAGAGTATGAATATAATACAGCCAGCGTACAACAACGGTAGACACACATACATGCATTACATGCCTAGTTTTTAATATTTCTTGGTCAGGCAAAGAAATAGGAAAGGACACAGGTGACGTCAGTACTCATGTTTGTCCACACCAGTTTATAATTTATTCTTCCTTTCTTGACAACAGAAAATGAGTCTTTACGAATACTTCGAGATTCAATTTTGTTTTGTTTGTCGAGTTTTGGACCATAAATCGTAACTGCACGTGAACTTCGCTAAGCTATTGATCGTGCCAGGGGAATAGGAGTCGACCCACACTGTGCTTTTATTGGCTGTGAAGGTATTATTTTGTTGTTGAAGCAGTGGCGGATCTAAGATTTTAGATTAGGGGCCCTAATCTAAAATCTTAGATCCGCCACTGCTTCAACAACAAAACATTTAGGGGCAGTACCCGAATGGGCGCTATTTACAGAGAGGTCTAGATCTGGGGCATGCTCCCGGGAAATTTTTACTAGTATTCGTTTAAATTTTTAAAGTCTCGGAAATCAAATTTCCTGCATTTTAATTGAAAGCACTTTTGAGACTAAAGCAGACCATCAGTGGCGTGGTGGCAAGTTTCAGGCTGGGGTGCATGGCCAGATTAGCTTTGGCACCCCCCCCCCCACCCCCACCCCCCCAAAAAAAAGAAAAAATGACATTAGTGTATTTGATAAATGATCACATTTTTTGTTTTTAAATAACTGAAGTAGCAATATCTAATATTACAACAAACAACGGGTTCTCTCAAAGGCCACGCCAATGCAAGCGGCGAAGTAGCGCCAAACCTCTAGGGGGGTCCGGGGGCATGCTCCCCCGGAAAATTTGGAGTGAGATTTTACAGAATTCTGAAGATTATAAAACTTCATAGAAAACACAAAAGATTACAGATTTCAGATCTTTATATCCCCCATTGAAGACCTAGCTATACAAAGAAATATATCGGTTTATTTTGTTAAATTTTGGCGCCCTTGCTAGTTTTGGCGCCCCTTCTGCAACCCCATGCAGCTGGGGGGCCCTGCCTCCCCCCCCCCCGCCACGCAGACCATACAGTAAAACCCCGCATATAAGAACCTGTATTTTTCAAGTTAGCCTAAAAAGGTTCTTCAATAATTGGTGCTTACTGGGAAATTAGGCTATTTAGGTTCTTAAACTGGTTCTTATTTTATCACAGATCGCCCAAGCTCATGGTGTGAGCAGTTATGTATACAAGAATTTAAGTCAAAATGATAGAATATTTCCTCTTAATTGCTTTAAATTTTTGAAATATACTGAAATATAGTGTACTTATCTCTAGTACAAAGTGTATTTGTCTTACTGACGTGGTTTCGGTGAGATTTTATAAACAGTCTGGGACTGCACGCGACATAGCCATGTTTTATTATTGAAACGCGAAGTGAAAACCCGAGGTTTTCGAAACTCGAGGAATAATTGGCGGAATGATCCAAAATTTCACAAAGACAAACGTATTGACACAGTAAACATGTAAGTAAAGCAATAATGTTCATAAACTTTTATTTTGTTGAATAATATTATTCGTACGGTAGTGTTCGCGTTTCAATAATAAAACATGGCTATGTCGGGTTTATAATTATGTAGCCTGCGTGCAGTCCCAGACTGTTTATAAAATCTCACCGAAACCACGTCAGTAAGACAAATACACTTTGTGATTTTAATCCGACCTGTGATTTTATTAAGAAAAAAACGTTGTTGTTCCTGGAAGAATATTGGTACAGTCTATTATTTATACAAAACTAATGAATATAATTATGTCTAAATGACTTCAATCTTAAAAAATACAAACCTATTCTTGGTTATCTTATTCGTTGTATGCCCTTTTTACATAATAATGAAACATTTTTGTTCAGTTTGTGCACTTTCACTGAACGCATTGTAACCTTATCTCATTGGGAGCGCAACAGTTGAACACACTCGGGGCGGTCGCAAATCCGCAGCTGCAGGCAGGAAGTTCAAATCTCTGCAAGGATGTCTGCATGCTTAAAAGGGAGTTCAAAGTTTAAAAGGAAGTTCAAAGTTTCAGCAAAAAATCAGTCTACACCGGATCTAGCGTAGTCTCCTTCGCAGACCTTCTTATGGCTCACGTTTATTCCCCAATAGCGAGCCATAAGAAAGTCTGCGAAGGAGACTAGATCTAGCGTAGATCCCAGTCAATGACAGACGATGAAACAATGATACACTAATAACTGAGTAAAGCTATATAAAATCCATCAACACATCGATACTCAACCACAGTTAATAACCAACACATCGACATCGAATACAAGGCTGTATATACACACATCAACTAAAATCTATATCATATACAACAATCTCATCGTTCGTCAAGAAAAATGTTGTTGAAAGTTTTGCTTTTGGTCCGCAGTTTCCTCCATGCAGTGGAATCAGGTATAAATATACTATTTAAGTAAAATATATGTTATAATCTTCTCATGTATGTGCTCACGTCATGTCTTTTATATACTCGTCAGTGAAGGCTCGACTTTCCAGTCCGGTTATTCCGACAGCCCGTAGCGCTGTCGCGAATCCACCGTTTGAATTCCGATCTTTCTCTCATCATTTTCCATAATTGACTCTTGTCCATATCCACGACTTTTTCAATTCTAAGCCATTTGTTTGGTTTTCTCCGGATACCTCTTTGTGCTGCCAAAGCGTTGAGTATACAGTGTACATTGTTCTTAATTTGAAACCCGCGTTTCTAGGCAACGACGGTTTGCCCTTGGCGAAGTCACGGTCGAGGAAGGCATCACGCTATATATTTATAATCAGCAAAATCGTTCGTTAAGAGAGCTCTGTCAAGAGAGTAATTTTTTGCGTTTTAATTAAAAAATGGATCGGGTTGGCTCAGGTATATCCACTGCATTTCAAACATTCTTAATTTGTGTGAGTCTCACAAACAAACCAAAGTTGGGACTGTGATTTTCATTTTAATCTCGCTATAAAATTCTCAAGAAAACTGCTTATGAAGCGAAAATTAATTACACTTACACCGAATTAATAATTCGCTAAAAACCTACCTAATATGAAATTTTTTATGATTGGAATCACATTGTCATTGGATGCTACCGTTTTTTTCACCGTTTTTTTTTCTTTCAAAAATTAGTCTGTCCCATCGAAGATAAATTTGCTCTTCGCACTACCAATCAAAAATTGTACATGATCAGGGGTTTGTTTATCTAGTTATATTTAGGGAATATACATTTATCTGGGTATAGGTAAACAAAACTGCGCTACTATCCAGCGGCGTGCTGTCTCGGTTTATGAGAGGAGGTCAACAGTAAATTTGGTGCCCCGTTATGAGGGCGCCTTTTTACAGGGCAAAATAAGCCGCGGCTTAAAGGGTATTGGCAATAAAAATAAAGTTTATCTCATTTGAAAGAACTCGCCAAATGGTATAAGAAGACCTTTTGTAATTTTTCTGTATCTTTCTTGTGTTTTGAAATATTTCGACCAAAGACAGCGTGCTGTCCGCCATCTTATTGTAATATTGGGTCTAATTAACTAGGAAATTGGTGACGTCACAAGCAGGGTAAACCTGATGAAACAACTCCGTGGGTGACCACATTTCCACGGAAGGCTTTTTAAATGTTGTGGGTCAATTTAAAATGGAAATAGCGCAACAAAATCGAGTTTCTAGCTCATAATGTCATAAGGTTGGCAAGAACATGCTATATCGAAAATAATTCCAAGATGGCGGACAGCACGCTGTCTTTGGTCGAAATATTTCCAAAACCAAAACACTAAAATTCTAAAAGGTCTTCTTATACCATTTGACGAGTTCTTTCAAATGAGACAAACTTAATTTTTATTGCCAATACCCTTTAAGAAGTATTTCTAGAAAGTGGAGAACAGTGAATATTACTTTAACAAAGTAGAAAATTAATTACAAAAATAAACAACTCAACTGCTGTCAACAATTTTCATGATCATTAATCCAGTTTCAGTCTATGAGGGATGCTAAGATGTAACAGTATATATTAAGTAACTTAACAATAAATCAATTTAAATTTTGAGTTTTTTAGATTTCTCTTTAACCCAAAGTTTAATCCAAAGACCTATAGTTCTTCGACTCACCAAAGTCTCATTTCTGAGAAACGTACGTTTTTGTGTCATATTTTGGCGCACTTTTCAGGTTTTTTGCGCCCTTTAAAAATCTTCACAGGGCGTGTCCATCCTGTCAGTATACCACTGCTACAAGCGATCATAATTAATTTTATACATTATTTAGGGTGAAAATATATTGGTTACGGCTGCGTTGGAGCAAACTATTATGGCTACAAGCAGCTCAAATACACCGGATCATCTTGCTTTATGGGAGCAGTAAAACTGGTTCACTCGTATGGTTATATAGGATGTTCCCGCGATCGGCGTTCTTACTGGGGATGTAAATCAGTGCACACGGACATTTTAATGTTCGTTACGGATTCAAACAATCACGTCATTTACCCCACACACTTTCATTACTACAATCGGCCATCGTACAAACTGCCAGGGTACACCTCGACATCGCCTCAGATCGTCTTGTCTGACGTTGCTCATCCAAAGTACCTCGCGTACGGACAAAAAATAAGCCATCTGGTACGGTGAAGATCTGTATAGTTACACCGAGCGCGACAACCACGGACGGACATGCATGCGCGTTTATGTTTACTGCATGTCAATTTAATAATGAATAGTAATTTTAGTAGTTGTAAGGTGAACAACGTAGTTTTAGACAATTCTTGTAAGTAATATAGATAAAGCATGAGCAGCGATCTGTATCCGATTTACACAAGACGAGCTGCAATTATCGTACTTATCAAATGGACGCATCTAAATAGGCATGTTTTCAAATTATTTTTCAAGTTGGAGTGATTTTAGCTAAGTAAATTGAGGAAAAAGTTTATGAGGATGAATCTGCATGCGATTTACAGAATTGATTAAATATTAATTTCTTTTGAATTTTCTTCATGAATTTTTAATGAATTTGATAAGTAAGGTTATTCTTTGTTTTGTTCATTCCGCCATAGTCAATCGAGATATGGTCTGGAAACTCGGCAAACTTCAAAGCGCCTATAATGAGCTGTGATTTTATGTTGAACCGTACCTTACACCGTACACATCCTTTGTTTTAGGTTGATTAATATTTAAATAGCACGGTTGAGTGATTGAACTGAAACGTTGCTATTGGACAATTCGTTCATTATACTAAAATACAATGTGTTCATGCAGTGACCGTGCACCGTGCACAAAAATGCATAAAGGAGAACAAAAAGATAGACCAAAGACTTTAGCTGAGTTCCAGACCATATCTCGATTGACTATGATTTCGCTCAAAATGAAATATAACTACGTGCATGTTCTGTGAAATTGTGCATTAATCTGAAGATAGGTCATATATAAGTTTCGAAAACAAAAATACGCTATCGATTATCGCCGATTAGTCAGATTCTGGTTGTAATATTTTGATAATATGTTTACTTTAATATAATGCCTTGTACAATAAAGTGTTGTTAGCTATCTGCCATTGTTGTCACTATTAGTTCTTGTTCCATCCAATCCGATCTTTTTCGGCTGACCTCGTGGGCCGTGGGGTTTCCTTATATTGACAAGTTCGCAACATATTTACAACGGCTATTCTATAAATGCCTATAAAGATTGTCCGCTAATATTTTAACTAGAAAATATCATGGTGTTTTATTAAACTAATGACTTTTGTGATTCAATACTGAGATAGCACATTTCCAAATACAGAACAAACGGGGATTCTTATTCTGCCTTTTATAGTAACACACCGCGATTACCTAATATAGCTCGAATAAACTTAATTTCATACGCACCCTATAAGTCACGGATTGGCCTTTGATGACGTCATTTACACTATACCGGATAGCTTTTGTGCAGCCGGAACGAAAACCATACCGGTAGGCGTTATGTACACACACAAAACGCCTGTTCCAGCCAGGGGCGGGAAACTTGATAAACTTAGGGGGGTCGACTCCCACGAGGCGCCACCATGGTTGGCACCGAGCAGCAAATTTGGAGTCTCTAGCTACATCGTCGGAAATGGCATTTTCAGAGTCTTCTCTACCTCTTTCGTTAGGCCCTTTCATTATGATTTGTGAGTCTATGCTATCTGTGAGTCAGGATGGATTATTATTATTAATTGGCTGATCATTGAAATTAAACATCCGATGGACGACTGAAAATGTTGTTATTAAAATATCGATCACAGATATTTATTTGATTAATATATATACGATTTCAAATACTTCTAGTTTCGAATTCAAATATTTCGCTGTAATTTTTTTTAAATTCAATTATTTTTTTATTTTAGCTATTCCGCCCCCCCCCCTTATAAAATATTGGGGGGGGGGGCGACCCTCCCGGCCCCCCTGCTTCCTGGTTCCAGCACAATTTCTGTGTCGGAGCGCCGCTGTGCCGCTCCGATCTCGAAAGAGGTACATCTTTTATCGGATAGGTTTTTATGCCGTTTCAGCTCCAGTGTGAACGGAGGTCGAAATTTACTTGGGTACAGGATATTGCCGGCACGAAAACCTATCCGGTATAGTGTGAACGAGGCCTTATAATTTTATTGTTATGCAACAGAACAAAAATACTTGGATTCAAATTTGGACTAGGGGAAAATATTCTACTAAAAAACATGATTCACGAAGGTGATTGTGCTATTTTACCTGAAGTGTGGGCCTTGCATGGGAAAATGCTGTTTCATTCTCAAATTACCCTCGTGTGACGTAATACCGCGTTCTTTGTTTCCAGATAGCACTATATCATATCTACCTAAACCAGGTGACAAAAAATTTTCCTTTTATTAGTTATTGGTTATATCCATAATCCTAAACCGAATATTATTATCTTAGGACAGGGATCGTCCTATTTTCCAAAATGGACAGTTCTAAATTATGCAAGAAAAAGGGTAGCCTGCTAACCCAGAGGCCAGAACCCAGACGTATAGCAGAAAAATACGTCTGGGTTCGCAGGCTAGAAAAAGGGCAGTTCTTGAGATTTTACTAAGATTACTAAAATTGCTTCATTTATATAGTTACTGTTAAACTACTATAACGCCAGCGTGGTTCTCATTACCTACGTCTCAAACTTACATCTTTAATTTCATAAAAAAAATTAAATGTGCCATTAAAATCTTGTTTCAAAATTGCTTAAAGTGTTGTTAAATTTCAAAAAATTTCAGGGAAAGCTTACTCCCGGATTCCCCCTAGATATTCCGATCAAAAACAAATTTGGAAATGTGCAGGTCTAAATTTTCCTTTTACGGTAACCTGGTTTAGGTCAATCCGATATAGCACGAATTCCCCGTTAATTCGACCGTGACGCGACAACAAGCACGTATCCCAGTGTGCTTTGCTTCATTGTTGTTTTAAAAATCATCACCAAAAGCGAAAGTGTCGTAATTTTTTAAAAGTGATTATATCGATTTTATATCGACGTTGAAGTTTGTTAGACAACGCTCTTGTTGCAGTTTTAAACAGGAACAACTCGCTTCTTTAACTTCGAGGTAGTTCTACATACGGTGGACACTATGAACGGCGAAACCCCGACAACGGAATCCCGAGAAGAATCCAAATTCGCTGCCGTTGTGTTTCACAACATACAAGAGGTCTACATTCCCGGAAAAGATATTCGTTGTTGCTATTCCATCAAACCTTCGGTGTCCCCGACAGCAAACGACTGGATAGGACTGTTCAAAGTCGGATGGCAGTCCTGTAAAGATTATTTGTGCTACGAATACTCGCCCGTCATTGAAAAGAATAGCGCTTCGACGTCTTCTTCCCCAAACTCGGTTCTATTTCGTGGCAGCAAATTGCCCCCGGAGGAAGTCGAGTTTTATCAGTTTTGTTACGTTACCAGCAGCGGAGAAATTCGTGGGGCCAGTTACCCGTTTCAGATACAGTTTTCTAAGCCGGGCGAACTCGAGTGCAGCGAGGAAAGCGACGAAAATGGGGATACTTTATTGGTCGTCAGAAACCGAACCACCATGTTGGAAGACTCGCTCGCGAAGGCTTATGACGAAAACGCTTCCCTGAAAGCGTCGAAGGAAAAGGCCGAGGCGGATTGCATCTCGTTTCAAGACATGATCCTGAATTTGGAAAGCCAAAAGAACGAACTATGTACTCGGCTGCTGGCGAAAACCAAGTCCAGCGAGAAAATGGAAAAATCCTGGAAAGAATCGAGCGAAATGTTCAAGAATTCAGAGCAGGCGCTGAAGGAAGCGAGAACGAAGATTTTGGAGTTACGTAAATCGGCCGAGGTCGAAAAACTTCGGTCTGATCGCACCGATGAAGATCAGAAGAAACTCGAAGATGAGAGGATGCAGCTTTTGCAAGATGTTTCCGATGGGCAGAGCCAAGTCGACAGGCTGAATGTCGTGGTGATTCAGAAAAATTCCGAGATTTTTAGCCTGCAAGAAAAGGTGGAGAAGATGGTTCAGGAAAATGTCGCCCTTGTGAAGGAACATGAGGACATGCTTGGTGAGATATCGACATCTCAGGCAGCACTGAAAGAAACAAAGCAAGCAATTCTAGCTCTGGAGAAATCTCTGGCAGAACATCTTGAGCAAATGAACCTCCTGCAAAAAGAAAATTCTAAGCTGAAAATTGAGTTGGTTTCTGTTCAGGCTGATATGGATCAATTGACCTCTTCCCTCAATGACGAAAGGAACCAAGTGAATGAGAACCACCTGAAAGAGATCAACAGCTTAGAGGAACACACCGAGAAGCTCACAAAAGTGATACAAGATAAAGAGAGAGCTCTCGATGTTTGTGAAGAGAAAGTTCTGGAGATGAGTTGTGTGCTTGAGGAAGAGAGAGCTATGCACAAGCAGTTGATTGAAGAGTATGAAGATTCTTTGACAAACATTCAGGAGCAACTGAACCAAGAGAGAGCCTTCAATAACTCATTGAGTACTGCATCCGATCGCCAAGTGGCTGAACTCCAAGAGCAGCTAAATATCCAGTTGGAAAAGAATTCTACTGCTTGCCAACAGATCGAAGTAAAGACACAAGAAATTAAAAGGCTGGAAGAAGAGTTGAAGGGAAATGAAAAGGTGATAGTGAATATGGAACAGTGCATTGATGAGTCAAAAAAGGAGTTAGAGTCAGCTAAAAATCTTGAGGAGGAATACTTACAATCCAAAGCAGCTGAAGAAAAGAAGACAGAACAGAACTCTGCCTTAGATGGACCATATTTTGCTTTGCAAACAGCTCATGCCCAAGTCAAGAAGCAGTATTTACAAGCCAAGAAAGACATGGATAACCTCTGGAGACAGAAAAGTGATCTGAAACGACAACTGACCACTCTTCAATCTGAGCTACCAGATTCTGATTTACGATTCCAGATGGCCAATCTGAAGAAACAAATTGAAGATCTTCGTATACGCTTAAACATGGGAGCGGAAGCATATAAGGCCAAGTTTAAGGAGTGCCGGAAATATCAGAACCAACTCAAGAAAGTTCAAAAAGATTCTTCTGGGAGAACCACTCCACAGAGCCCTCTGTCTGTTACTGAGTTTGAGATTAGGAATCTTAAACAGGCCATTGAAAATGAGAAGACAAATACTGCTGCTATAAAGAAATCTTTGGAGAACTATAAGAAGGATTTACATGATGCGAAACAAGAGCTGGAAAAGGCAAGTATTGTCTGCAGTAAATACTACGGTATTAAAGTTATATAACTTGATGCAAACATGAGAGTGAGTGCGGAGAATAGTGAGAGTTTGAAAGTTTATGTGAACATGAGCCATAGGCCAGGGTTTAGTTTTTTTAAAAAAAAATTTCAATCTCACTTGAGTGTTTGCATCAGGTTATAAATATAAACACAGGACATATATTTTCTATTTTTTTGAAATTGGACTAAGAAATGTGCTGAAATAATCTATCATTTGCAAATTGTCATACTGTAACATGTGTCTTAATGCTCACAGTCTTCTGCAAGTCATTGTAAGATTTTGATTGTTGAAAAACTATGGTAAAATATTAGGGCTCTATCGATTAATCACTACGATTATTTGCACTTATTTTTTTTTGTTTGATTTTTAAATTTTATTGCAATTTTGAATTAATTTGAATTGACAAATTTAGTGCAGCAGGTAGTGTGGCTGTGAGTACAGGTTACTAATTGATGGAAATTGTGGAACATCTACTTGCAAGCTTGACTTTTATTGTAGTATGAGAATGGTTAAAATGCACATTGACATTGTGGTCATATATAATGTCATAAATTATAGAGTTATAAATTATATGAGTTAAAATAGAGTTGCAATTTTCTGGACCAAGTTACAGTACAGTACAGTACAGTACAGTACAGTACAGTACAGTATGTTTAAATTAAATGTTTAAATTAATGTTGATTGGAAAAGTACTGGTAATTGAATTGAAATAATCAAATTTGAAGAGCATAATTATATACTGTACATTATACTTACCAATTTCATTATAATTATTCACTTACATATTTACATATAAATTTTACCAAACCTACACTACACCAGTTGCTAAAATGCTGGTGTTGTTGTGTAAATATGTTTTAACACATTTTTACTACATTGTAGGTCAAAAAAGAAAATGAAGGTCTACACCAAAAAGTCAGCAAGCTTGAAGAAGAGTCTGTTGTAACAAATGAAGAAAAGCAGCGACGATTGCTTGAAGATAAAGAAGTTCAGTCTCATATTGAATTTCTTCGTCAAGAACTGCAATCACGAACTGAAGCAATGAAGGCTGCAGAGCTAGGATGCAAGAAAGCTTCTGATGAAAAAGAAAGTGTAATTGCTACCTTGACTGAGAAGAATCAAAGTCTTCAGGATGCCCTGGAGAGCAAAACAGATGAGGCAAACCAGAAGATGTTGAGTGAAATAAACATGTTGCAGGATGAGGTTGTGAGACATAAAAAAATTGTTGAAGACCTTGACAGTCACCTTCAAGAGAAGAATGATAGAGAAACATCACTTTTGCAAAGGATAAATCAACTGGAACCAAATGATTCAGGTAAGAAAGCATGTTTTACAATTTTGAATTGATACCATATGTTGTGCTTTTTAATACACCTTACACATCTTCTTGTATAGAGACAGGTTTTACACCAGGGGTAGGTACCTTTCTCAAAAGAGGACTTTTTGGTAACTCAAACTAGTTGCAAAGTATTGGAATGGGATAGGATGGGATGGGATAGGATAGGATTGAATAGAATACCATAGAATAGAATAGAATTAAATATGGTAAATGAGATGAAAGGAGACTAGACTAGACATCCCTGCATTTATCTTCTTTTATGTTTGCATCTATGACTATGATATTTGTGTCTTGTGTTTGCTACTCCTGAAAACACCCTGCAGCTCTTGAAGTAGCATTACAATTTGGCCAAGTAATTGTCACAACTTGAAGCATGTACAAAGATTGTAGAATATTGTTAAGCGTAGTAAAATTTTGGCAACTTTTATTTTAAACATACATGTATTCCTCATTAATTTTTTTTCAATATATTTTACCATTTAAAGCTTGTTTACTGTACACATGTGATTTTTGATGCGATTAATACCACCAACTTGACTTAGATGCATGTTACTGTAATTAGGAAAACAGCCTGTGAATTGTGCTATGATTTCTTTCTCACGTTTCTGCTTGTTCGTATAAATTGCTTAACGTGCATGAGCATCTAAACCAGAAGTTGGCATTATTTTATTTAGTGCATCAAAAATCGCTCGATGGGCCTTAACAATTTTTATTTGGTGGTCCATCAGATTACAAGACAGTGAGCTAAACCAGGGGAAGAAAGTTTTGGTGACTTTTGGACCACTAATGTCTAAACATAATTTTTTTTACTTTTTTTGGTAGCACCTGCCAATGTACCTGACTGGGTGAATGATAGCAATGACCAACGCAATCCTCCTGTGACGTCATCTCCAAAACCCCAAAACGTCTGCCCAGTATGTAATATATATTTTCCACCAAATTGTCCTCAGAAAAATTTCGAAGAGCATGTTGATGGCCATTTTTGTGACTAAGGTGTGCACCAAAGATATTGTTTGAATTACTAAATTGAATACTTTATTACTTGTAGTTGAAAGAAGATATGTGGGGATTAATTTTGTTGTCATATTCACCACTGTTTTGATTTGAGCATGCGATTTGAGAGATGGTCTGGAAACTCAGCAGTTTTTATTTTATCTTTTTGTCCACGTTTATACAAACTTGTGCACGATGAGGACACTTATTTTTGATATAATGAAGCAATCATCCTGTGTTTGGTTTCAGTCACTCAACCGTGTTATTTAAAGTGCTTATGAAATGAAATTTTCGCTAATTTCTTTATTTCATAATATAAAAATATAGAAATCGCTGATATTGCTACAAGCTCACTTTGTTTGTTTATCTTATCGAATAATATATAAAAAAGCAAAAATTTAATTTCATAAATAAGCACTTTACATATTAATAAGCGAAAAACAAAATTTTGTGCACGGCCTCACAGCTCGTTATAGGCGCTTTAAGGTGTGCCGAGTTTTCAGACGATATCTTGATCGATTCTTCATGACTTCCTTTATTCACGTGATCGGTAAAGCATAATACATAACTAAGGTATTTAAATATAAATTTGTAGTAGTCCTACTGTATCCTTTTCGTATGTGATTCGTGCATATAGTACACGGACAGTAAACACATAATCCAAAAGATTTGTTAGCTAAATCAAGGCATGTAGTTTAAAGGATCTTTAATATAATTCGGAACCTTTTGTAAGTGGATGACACGCGGGTCTTCAATCTTTATAATTTTCTAAAGAACTGTATAGTCTGCAGTGATATCAAAATCTGGGAATATTGAGTGATTAACGAGCGCCGCTTTAGACTTCGTCCACAGCCGTTTTTGTGTCTGTTCTATTCGTTGGTCTCAAAGTCCCATTCTTCCTCCCCACTAACAGCTGCTTACTTCAGCATTCCATTCATTCCAATTGTGTCAGCCAATCACGGATCTACTACTAGAATCGGGAACTACTCGTGAAGCCGTTTATATCAGTAATTTAAGAGAAGTTTGAGTTCGTCTCGGTAATTGATTTCCTTTTTATACAGTCATGACTGTCTCTTAATTGATTTAGCTAACACAATTGCAATGCAGCCTTTATAGTGCATGGGGAGGGAGAATAGAACCAAATGACCGATACAAGAATGGCTGTGAGGGAGACCAAGTGCGGGGTCTTTGCATACGGGAAAATATCAGGCCATACAAGGTCTCGTAAAAAATTACAATCAGTCATAGCCATAGGAAATGCCAGAATCCGAAAGTTAACTATAGCGTATAACAATTTTTAGTGAAACGAGTAATGTGAATGATGTTCTAGCTGGCATTATATATAGATAGCTTGTACTGCAAACCCTCCACGGCAAAGTTGTCTTGCCTATACACCACTTTCATAATAGCTAGTCACCATGCAGTCACCACTTCATATATTCTTTTATGTGCCTCTAAAGTGAGCCTTCCTAGCCTTTTCCAAGCAAACTAAGATTCTTTTGAATAACAACACAGAAACGAGGCGAGAAAGGCTTATTAAGATCCACGTAATAAATCGCCATTATGAAAGTGGTCTTCAGTTAGAGCCGCTGGATTGCTGGATCGTTACTTTTAAAGTCTTAAACTGCTCTTTTCCTTTATTGGACTGGAAATAAGTCTTAAATATGAATTATTGATTTTGAGAAGTCGTCCAAAGGCCTCGAATTCGGACTTGACCGGATTTTCAGGGAATTCGTAACATTCTTCGGCTTCGCTTTGGACTAACGATTTCCTCATTGCCGGTGTTTAAATCAAGATGCGAATCATTGATAATTTTGCTGTGAAGTCTGATCGCATGGGGTTAATAAGCTTTTGATAATTATATCATTCAGCACTTCTCAACATTTTGACTTTAAGTTTCACTTATTTGTAAGGACTAGTCGGTCTTGTAACTGTGTAATAAATGTACTTGTAAATGTTCTTGGGTTTTGAAATGTTTTATTGCATGAAATGTTTGCTGCTGCGAGTGGTCGACAGACATGTCAATTAAAGGCTGTTTTCCACTAGGCGAGATTTTTCGAGCGAATCGACTTTTTGCTTTTGTCTTGGCTGATTAGTTCACCAGAGAGCTTACGAGACAAAAGAAAATGTCGCTTCGCGCGACGAATGTATAAGTTTTTTCGATAACTCCTCAAACAACCTGAAAGATCTCAACAACGAAGCAACGAAACGGAAAACTTCAGAAGATGTTACTCTGTTATTTTAAATGTTCTTTCAATTCAATTTTCAAATAAGAGGCAGGCACTTCAAACGAAGTACCCCCGTGATTAGAATAAAATGATGCGCGCGCCCCCCGTCGCAACGGCGTAGCGAAAAAGATGGCGGAAGTGAAGAACGCCATCGCTGCTATCTTCGAAAAGAACATCCCAGATGGCAAGAAAGCTCTTCAGGACAGCCACAAAAACCTGTCAGACATCGCTGACTACTGTGAGAACCAGTATTTGTCGGTGAACAATACCTACAAAAGCAATGACAAGCAAAAAGCACTCGAAGAAACCCGTGCTTTGACCACTGCTGTCTTCGCCGAGACGAAGCAATACGCGACGCAGTCATTGGCGAGTGTTGCCTATCAAATCCATGCCTTGGCGGCGAGTGTTTTAGATTTACTCGACAATCAAACCAAGCAATTTAGTCAGATGAATTCCGACATAAGCTACATTTCTCAGGTGAGTTTTTAAATTTAATGTTCTTTCAAATGTAGTATTTTTGGTGTCAAAATTGATGGACTGTGTCTTTGTGACAGTTGTTTATACTATTAATTGAAGTCGAATAAATCGGGCAATTTAGAACGTATTTAATCATTGTCGAGGTCTTCTCTCGGTTTACTTCTTGCTAGAAGGGAACACCTTTAATATATGGAAGTATAAAATGGAGGCCAAATAAAGCGTTGTTTTGCGGGCTGTGTAATTTTAAACAATTATACTTCATAATCAGGTAAATATAGAATTGTCAACGCACCCAAAACATTCTTTCGTGTTTAAATTGTATCAATAATTGCGGTCGCGTTATAAAATGGCATATTAATTGCCTTGGTATTCCTTGTCTTTTTCAATACTTTAATAGTTCATGTACTCTGTACTTGTAAAATATAGTTAATATGTATGCAATATTACAGAATCATGCTCAGAGAAACACGAGAAAGTTTTTCATGATTTCTTACACTACAAAAGTCAACCGAAAAATTTGGCTGACTTGAGTGGGATTTGAACTTGCATGTTCAGGATTCCAGTCCACCACTCTACCTGTTGAGCTATCAAGCCACACAGGGATTGGAGGTGAGTTTTATCCAACTTCAGTGCATGAGATATTCTCACAACAACTTAACACTTATCCATGAGGAAGTGCAGTGCTTCAATTCTATTACAGAATCATCCTCAGAGAAACATGAGGAAAATTTTTCATGATTTCTTAAGGCCTGGCCAAACACTTTCAACATCGGATTTAACATAAATTGTTGAATGACACTGTATAATGTTGAAACTTGAAAGCACGAGTGGCCGAATGAATTCAACATCGTTCAACATTCATAAATGACAATTAATTGAATGCAGGCTAGCACAAAAGCTTGGGTCGAGCCTAGGCGGCAAAACTAGTTTAAATGAATATGGAAAAATTAATGTCTTTATATCAAAGAAGACACTGTGTCGCAGTGCTTACCATCCTGGGGTTCCTTCAATTCTCGGTTTTCTTTTTTTTGCTACTTTATTTCCATCTCCTTGGTGATTGTGTGGTTTATCAATGTTTTCTACAGCTGGCACTTACTTGCCATGTTGAGGTGAGTTTTATCCTACTTCAGTGCGCGTTAGATATTCTCACGACAACTTAACATTTATCTGTGAGGAAGTGCAGTGTTTCAATTCTATTACAGAACCATCCTCAGAGAAACATGAGAAACTTTTTCATGATTTCTTACACTGCTAAAGTCAACCGAAAAATTTGGCTGACTTGAGTGGGATTTGAACTCGCACGTTTGGGATTCCAGTGAGTTTTATCCAACTTCAGTGCATGAGATATTCTCACAACAACTTAACACTTATCCATGAGGAAGTGTGGCTGACTCAAGCAGGATTTGAACTTGTACCTTCGGGATTCTGGTCCACCACTCACCTGTTGAGCTATCAGGTTGCACAGGGATTTGAGGCAAGTTTTCTCCAACTTAAGTGCATGAGATATTCTCATGATAACTTAACGCTTATCTGTTAGGCAATGCAGTGTTTCAAGTGAGGGGAAGTGCAGTGTCGAACCCCGATTACTTTTGGAGCCTGATAGGGGACATTGCTAAAGAAATTATCCACTCAGAAGGAGTACAGTATTTGTATGCAATTGTGGTCCATAAAATCACTGTACATTTTTGAAGAAAATGGAGCTTAGTGATGCTGAAATGGTACGAATTGAATGGGATTTTGTGACAAGAATGTTAACTAAAGGCAGCAAAATGACTGGAGGACTGAAGGCAGAGTTTGTGCATGAGTATTGAATCTTTCCTTAAGTACAGTTGTTCACTAGCTGAAATTAGTAATAGTAATGATAGAATTGTGTTGCGTGAAGCCCAGAAGAGGTCACCTACTGACTGTACTCTTCAATTGATGGTACTGAAAAAGATGGTGGCGGTACATTTAACCACAATGCTTTGCGACCTCAAATCAGCTCAAATAACAACTAAACATTGTTTATCATGTCAAAATGGATTAAGTAAGCAAGAAGTTCATTCCTACCAAAGTAGATTGTTTTAAAACCCTATCTTGCAATAATTCTGCAAGAAACAATATTTACTGCACGCAAAGGCTTGTGGTTAAATGTGCAAGTTGCCATCTTTTTCGGTACGGTCAATTCCTTTCCAGTTGCCAGTTTTCGCAATTTTATGGGTTTACAGAAGGGGAGAAAAGAAAGGGAGTACCATATTGTGTCTGGTGATTTGTACTGTATTTAGTAGTGTGATGAGCAAAGAGTTGTATTCGAACAATATTATCAGTGAGTATATTCGAAAGTCACTTCAAAGTGAAGTGAAGAACAAGATTGTGGGATTTGAGCCTGGTACTTCATCTGACCACATCTTAGCCTAATAATGAGGTACAGCTCTCCAAGAGACCTCGTCACTGACCAATGTGCCTATACATTGGTCAGAGCTACAATGCCAAGATCCCGCCATTGCTGAAGTTTCACCATTTGTCAATCTGAGTACTATAGCCTGCGAACAGACTCTCTCAACGCCGCTCTGTGAAATGAGAGCCTGCAACAAACCTAGGGGTAAATCGATCAACGCCCACTTAATTAATATGCAAATGTCGCGAATCAAACCAATCACATTCTTCCGGAAGTAGGTGCGAAAACCCTCATTTAAAGCACAATCCGAAGATGTAAATTTCACACTATCAACTATACACGTTACTGAAAGCTCAAAAAATCTGTTATAAGAAAGCCAGAAGCAATGTAACGCATCTAACGATTGTTGGGTATGTAGTTAGGAGTTCAATAGATTCAAATTTAGACTAAAATCCTGTAGCGAAACAGTTTAGCGATGCTTGCATGCTAACGTCTCAGTTTGAATGTACCATGATTGGATCTTGACAACCTCAGATCTTTGTAGTTTTATAAGTTTGCTATCTCTAATTTGTGGAAGACAAACATAACTTTGATTTTACAAGAAACATTGATAAATCGTTATTCGAGATTAGGTGTTTGTGATTCACGGCATTCGCTGGTGATGGCGACAGAATATCGTCAAGATAGAAACGACAACAATTGCTTAGACACAAAAGTTTAAACGCAGAGTAGCGCTTCTCGTGTTCAAGTTACAAAAGATCAAAACAAAGACTTTATAGAAACAGGTGCGTATTCTGTTTTGTATTGCGTGGCACGCGTGACATCACCGCACGCATTGCGTGGGATAAGTTCGAGAGATTGTTCCCGGATGTACATCTCTGTTCCTAGAGCGGCGGAAAGAAACGTGGGTCTTTACCGAGACGACGGGTTAGTGCTTCTTGAAAACACCACCGGCAGACTGGCAGATAAATCCAGAAAAGATCTGACGAAGATTTTTGAAGAATTTGGCCTAACGATCACTGCCCAGTTTAACCAAAAAAAACACCAATTTTCTTGACGTCACCCTCAACTTGCGAAATGGCAAACACCAACCTTACAGGAAACCAAACGGCGAACCACTGTACATCGACAGTCACTCCAACCACCCGCCATCCATTTAACAAATAGATTTCATTTTGCCGTTGTCTGTTCAGTTATAGATACACAGATGACGTCACAACGTGGTAAGAACAAAAAAGTGGCCCACGAGACGCAGTCGAGTGGGTCACTGATGTTCTTACCACGTTGTGACGTCTTCTGTGCATCTATAACTGAACAGACAACAAAAAAATGGAATCTATTTGTTTTATACAATACGAAAATTTAAAAGGTTTTTATCAAAACTCTTGTCGGATTTTGGGGCATGAAAAGGAAAAAAGCAAGTCAGCTGACGTGATTTGACGTGATCCATGTGTCTGTCCTCTAATAGATCATGGGCAACAACCAATGAAAACACGCATAGCAACCAGGGTATTTTATAATATCAAACAACTTCCGATTTCCATCAACAAAATAATTTCATCACTTTCATCCGACGAACCATCTTTCAACACAGCAGCCCCTCTCTACGAAGACGCACTCAAACGTAGTCACTTCAACACAAATCTGCACTTCACGCCAAACAGTACCACAACGCAGCCATCGACATCTCAAAGAACGCGAAAAAGAAATGTTATATGGTTCAACCCTCCATTCTCCAAGAACGTCAAGACCAACATCGGACGTAAATTCCTCAACCTAATCGACTACCACTTCAAATCTACAAAACTCAAAAAAATCTTCAACCGGAACACAGTCAAAGTAAGCTACAGCTGCATGGGAAACATCAAAAGTGCTATTTCCAAACACAACCACCGCATTCTATCGAAAGAAAACAACAACAACAGTAACAACAACGACAACAACAACAACAGCAACAACAACAACAACAACAACAACAACAACAACAACAACAACAAGCAAAATTGCAGCTGCAGAAAGTCATCTACAAAGCTGATGTGACAACAACCGACGAAACAGACACAACAAAACAATACATAGGAATGACAGCCAACAACTTCAAGCAACGCTTCAACAACCACCAGAAATCTTTCCATGACGAGAAATACAAGAACGAAACTGAACTATCGAAATACGTTTGGGACTTAAAATCAGGGAAACCGTTCAATGTAAATTGGTCTATTTTAAAACGCGCCGCCCCTTACACAAGTGGAGCAAGCCGCTGTAATCTGTGCCTGGACGAAAAATTGCTTATTCTGAAAGCTAGCAAGGCGAACTTGCTCAACAAACGATCGGAGTTAATTTCAAAATGCCGGCATGAAAATAAATTTTATGCTAGGAACGTCCGCCGCTCTAGGAACAGAGATGTACATCCGGGAACAATCTCTCGAACTTATCCCACGCAATTTCGCGTGTGCGGTGATGTCATGTGTGCCGCGATCTCACGCGTGCCACGCAATACAAAACAGAAGCTAAAGTGAAACTTTTTTCAGTTGCCTGATGATCGCTAACGCGTGAAACTCGGAGTAGCAACATTCATTTTTTAAAAATAAAATCTATCTTGCTCTCTACCTTCAAAAGTATCGAGCACTCTGTGGTCTATTGTAAACGACTACTTCAACTATTATTTAACAAATAGATTCCATTTTGCCGTTGTCTGTTCAGTTATAGATGCACAGATGCCGGGGGGGGGGGTCCCCCCCCCCAAATCGTGGTAAGAACAAAAAAGTGGCCCACGAGACGCAGTCGAGTGGGTCACTGATGTTCTTACCACGTTGTGTGACGTCTTCTGTGCATGCTATTACTGAACAGACAACAAAAAAAATGGAATCTATTTGTTTTATACAATACAAAAACTTAAAAGGTTTTTATAAAAAAACCCTGTCGGCGTTTTGGGGCATGAAGAAAGAAAAAACGAGTCAGCTGACGTGATCTGACGTGATCCATGTGTCTGTCCTCTAATAGATCATGGGCAACAACCAATGAAAAAACACGCATAGCAACAAGGGTATTGTATTAATTATATATATATATATATATACTTTGTATTATACTTGTGTATATATATATACACACACACTGTTATTTTGAAGGAGTTAATTTAACTCCATAAAAGGAGTTAAATATAACTCCTTTTTTGGAGTTAAATTAACTCCTATGTTTTGGAGTTAAAATAACCCAGGGAGTCAAAAAAAAACGAAAAAAAAAACTTTGCATCTCGGCAGAATCGATCTCTCGACGTTGATTATACAGGACGTGTCTAGAAGTCAACTTACTTTTGATTACTTACCTTAACCACTGCGCCATCCGAGCTTGCTTAAAATAAGACTAAAATGTATTGTTTATAACCTAATTTTCGGCAAGAGCCAATTACTTTGTCGCTGTGATAGGTTTATAGTGGTCTAATATTTTCTCAAATCCTGAATAATTCATGAGGCAAAAATAAAGGAAATCAGTACCGGTGGGTTGGATATCGGAGGAAGAAATTACATAAATTAAGCCAACTTTCGCCTCGAAGGATATCCATTTCGGCGTTCGCCTCGAAGGATAAAGATTTGGTTGTATGGAGGAGGCCATTAAATGACAATGGATTGTTAAACCTTT
Source organism: Paragorgia papillata (assembly GCA_035771165.1). Lineage (NCBI taxonomy): Eukaryota > Metazoa > Cnidaria > Anthozoa > Scleralcyonacea > Coralliidae > Paragorgia > Paragorgia papillata. The sequence continues at coordinate 4,671,644 of JAWNZC010000340.1, read as the reverse complement.
TGTTTGTTCAAAACAAAAAAAAGTTTGTTCAAAAACCTCGGCTTCGCCTTTCAACAAACGTCTCGGTGTTTGGATATCCTGATGAAACACTCCTCCTCGTGTATGATATATTACATAATAAACGCTCTTCTATTTTGGACAAAATATTTTAATTATGAACTTCAGCAAGAAAACGCGAACCCCACGCGGATGGGGATCCTAGGGGACTAGGTCGAATTTAACTGATTAACCCCAAATACGGAGTTATATTAATTCCCTGCAATTTGACCCCCCAAAAAGGGAGTCAAAATTGCATTACTATTCAATTCCCATCCTGTCAACTCTAAAAATGGAGTTACAATTTTAACTCCCCTTCCACTCCATTTTTGGGGAGTTAACTCCCTGAAAATAACAGTTTTGTTACAGTATATCTATATATATTATATATATATATATATATATATATATATATATATATATATATAAAGTATAAAGTAATAGTTTTACCTTAAAGTCTTCGCTACCAGAGGTTTCACCTAAACGGGATCATCAGGCGACTGGAAAATATCGGTTTAGTGGGCTGCTTAAATGCGTTAGTTGGGGCGTGGGTGTGGCGTCCCGAAACGTCCGGCGCATTCATTTGGAGCGTGGGTGTGGGCGTCGATACGTTGCGCGCATTCCTTTGATTGTTTAGGTTGTTGATCCGAAATCTATTTTTGTGCCGACACGTCGAAACTATTTCTGATCTTTTGATGAGTAAGAGTTGTTTGTCTGCCTCCTTTCATGATGAAAAGTTTTTCGTCAAACATAAATTGCAATCTTTTTGATCCTCCCGTGTAAGAAATTGGAGTGTTTTTAAATATTACAAACAAAAAACCCCCCCCCTAGACCAGGTTATGTCGAAACTTATGGTTTTTTTTTTCTTTTAGATTCCAAATGTATTTCGAAAGTTCCGTCTCATTTGGAGAATACTTTTTATTCTGGAAAGATGTCAGTATGGTGATGCGATATCGCTCTTTAAATGTACCTGCTGTCATGCCAATGTATTGCTTGGTGATGTTCGTGTTGCTTATGGAAATAGATGCCTTGTATACTATGTTGTTTGTCATAGACTTGACGTTGTTCATGCAACTATAGCTAATCTTGACTGTGTTCTGTTAAAAAGTTTGTGAAGCTTTCCACCAGGACACAAGCTTCACAAACTTTTTAACAGAAACACAGTCAAGATTAGCTATAGTTGCATGAACAACGTCAAGGTCTATTATCACGAAACATAATTCACGCACAATCAGGAAAAGCAAGCCACGAAGCATAGTTACAAGCAGTTGTGCAAATTGCCAGGATTAAGGACAATTGCCCCCTACGTGGGCGATGCATGACAAACAACATCATAAGTATACAAGGCAATCTATTGCCATAAGCAACACGAACATCACCAAGCAATACATTGGCATGACAGCAAGTACATTTATAAGAGCGATATCGTAAACCATACTAAATCTTTCAGAATAAAAAGTATTCAAATGAGACGGAACTTTCGAAATACATTTTGGAATTAAATGAAAAAACCAAAGTTTCGACATAACCTGGTCTATTACTAAAACACTCAATTTCTTACACGGGAGGATCAAAAAGATGCAAATTTATGTTTGGACGAAAAACTTATCATCATGAAGCAGACAAACAACTCTTACTCAACAAACTAAGATCAGAAATATGTTTCGACGCTGTCGGCACAAAAATAGATTTCGGAATCAACAACCTAAACAATCAAAGGAATGCGCGCAACGTTTTCGGACGCCCACACCCCACGCTCCAAATGAATGCGCCGGACGTTTCGACGCCCACACCCACGCCCCAACTAACGCATTTAAGCAGCCCATCTAACCGAGATTTTTATCCGAGTCGCCTGATGATCCCGTTATGTAGGGTGAAAACCTCTGGTAGCGAAGACTTTAAGGTAAAACTATACTTTATACTTTGTACTTTTGCTCTATCTATATGGTATTGAGCCACTCTCTAACATTTCGTGAACCATAACCTCACTTATATATATTTATATATATATATATATATAGTATATATATATATATATATATATATGGGCCTGTTTGCTTTTAAAAAGAGAGCTGTGACCAACGCACTTGTAATGTGACGGTCATGCGAAATAACTGTCAGCAGTTCACCTAGTTTTGGCAAGTACTTGATCTTATGGGATATATTATCCTAACCTCAACCCAAACGCTGGAAAACGTTACTAATGTGATTTACATTATTTTATGATATTACATTATATTGCATATATATTGGCTAACTCACGTTTACAGGTGATTTTATACACTTATATACGAGCCCGTTTGTAAATTAAAGGAACTCTACCGCATAAACTTCAAAGCAGTCAATTCAGAGTCATTCAAATATTTTATGTTTTCGACTTAACTGCTAGACCTTGTTTGATTCGTCAACAAAAATTATGCTAGTTTTATTTTGCTGGTATACGTGTCATAACTTGAAAATCGAGAATTAAAATGAGCTCTAGCCGTACAATCAAAATAGCTTGAACAACGTCAGTGCGGGTAGTACTTTTTAAGTAATATATACGACATATATCCGATACAACACGGCCGCTCATGTTGTATATTACTTAAGATACGAATGCATCTAAAGAACCATATTTACCAACTATTTTAGCGATATACTCTATTTTAGCCGAGAAAATCGAAGCTAAAGTTTATGTAAATCAGGACGATGATGTATCCGATTTACAACCTCTGCTACGGTATTGATTTATTTTGTGTTTTCTTCATGAATTATTAATGAGTATTTTAACATTTGTTAAATGCATGTGCTCATGCAATTTCAGGTTTTCTAGATGTGCACTTGCTACGCCAAGGTTGCAGAAAGTAGTAGCCCGAGTGAATACCTAAACAGCTAGTGTCTTGTTATTTTGATAACACTTTTTTTAGCTCTTCGTTTTCCTAATCATATATGTTAGTCTTTCCGCTCGAAAACAATTAAAATGCCTGAGAAAGTTTAAAAAAACCCATCTGGCAGTGCTTTTGTAATTTTTACAATACGTATATTGTACATAATTGAAAAACCCGAGATATATTAAACCCTTTGTTAAAATTGAGCTTAATTAATCGACTCTATTATTTTATACGTTTGCGTATTATATTAACTCACGTTTACAAGTGCATTCATACACATATATACCGGCTTGCTTACATGTCTACCGATTAAGCTAAAAAGAAGTCAGCAAACTCAGTTTAGTTTAGAAAACCTCTTCAACGGATACTTACTGGATAGCAAAAGTTCCATATACTCCAATGCTCTGGGAGATCGCTGTTGTAGTCTGTGTAATCAGTGCTAGCCTTGGTGTTTTTGGAGCTGTCACCAACGCACTTGTAATTTTCCTTATCAATCAGATAAAAAAATCGGGAGAACTGGAAAACATGGATATTCTTGTCCTAAACTTGTGTTTCTCCGATTTCCTTACAAGTGCTGCAATTCCGCCGCAGTTAATACATCGTATACTAGCCCGCTCTCGCGTTTCAGTAACACCATCGTTTTGGATTCATCTCACATCTCACATGAGTCTAACGTTAGGATGTCTTAGCCTGCTTATGGTCACTTTGGAGAGATATTTGTCGATTAAGTATCCATTTTGTTATGCTGCTCACGTCACCAAGGCAAAAATGTACCTTTGCTTGGCATTTGTCTGGACAGTTACTTTTGGCATGGTTCTGTTTATCTTTCTGGATAGAAAAACTGAATCTCAGGTGTTTCCTGTGCTAACTAGCATTGCATTCACGCTCACAATCATTCTTCAAGCAATGATAGGTGGGATTGTCAGAGCTCAGAATCGTAACGTGCAGCAACAGGTCGAGGCGGTTCAGCACAACCAAGACCAAGTCACAAACAACTTCTCACAAATGGAAAGACAAAGCAATGCTTCCCGTTCAAAGAACAACACGACGGTTTTTTTAATGAGCGTCGTTTTCATTGCAACGTGGCTACCCTCGATTTTATTTCGCATTAATTACCTCATTGATGATGATCTCACATACTACTTACAGTGGGTTCACATCATTAGCGTTGTCTTACAATTGCATTCTTGCATTAATCCTTACATTTACGTACTGCGCACAAGCCGCATAAAACGTATCTTTGTCAGGGTCTTTGCGTGGACACAATAGTTTTTATAGGCTTAAATCACAATACTTTAAATGTTCTCGCTTTAGTAACCGAGTATCTATTTAATGTTATTTTGCATGCCAGAGGCTTAGGTGTTAGGCAGCAAAAGAGTAAAAATGTGACTTAATTTTCCCATTGATTGTGACAAAAGCGAAAACTAGAATGTGAGGTCTCAGCCTGTATAGATTTAGCCAGCCAGGGTACTTCACAGGAAGGGTACTGGGGCCTTGATGTTTCTTCTCTTTATCAATAACACTGGTCAAGGGATAGAGTCACATATACGTCTATTTGATGCTAATGGTACTATTGTATACGGTTTAGTTGCATGGAAGTCTAGAAGATGCCTCAACTTTGCATCGTGACCCTGAAAAACTATCTGATCAAAGTCATTGGCGTATTTAATCCAGACAAGTGCAGTGTCCTAATAGGATCTGCCGTTCAAACACACTTATTATATTCCAATACACTGTACTATAAGAGGGATTTTCCTATTTCCTATTTTCCTATTTCCTTAAACACAATAGTCAATACAAAAAAGTACAATTATTTTTTCCTAACGATATATATAATTAATATATATATAATTATTACCTTACAAACAATACCAAAAATTTTGTCACTTCAATATAGAAAGTAATTAGTCTTCCAACTTTTATATATGATAAAAGCTAGAATTGCTGTATCTGCGTGTCCTAATAATTTTTGGCGAAGCCGGTCTCCATTAAGCGGATGAAGTAACATTTTTACACAGTAGCTTTTGGCCTCATTTGATCTTAACCCTATTCAACCGGTCTCCATTGTCTGTACTGTCATTTTCTGTCGTCAGGCTCGGGTCATTCTAGAACATATTATAACGGTAATTCATTAACCCGTTTACAAAAAATAACAGGATATTTGTTGATTATTTAGTTTTAAAAGTAGTTTTAAAAGTACTTTTAATCCTTTTGTGGCATTTATTCAACATAGCAATACAAAATAAACGGCGGGAAGACGTCGAAGTTTACACATGGCTATCGTTGAATTGCCAATTGTTCAATTTGTTTTTTTTAACACGACTTTATAGTGCCTTTCTTTTGCTACGACAAATAAAATCGAGAGAAAGGTTGCCTAAAATGTTCTGAATATTCACTTTTGTCCTTGTTGTGTGCTTAGAAATCCAAATATTTACCAAAGAACATACGCTATTTTTCTGATAGAAGAGAATGAAACTTACCTTCACAATTTCTGCTCATGGACATCCAGACCATGGTGAATTTGGTTTTAAATATTTTATATCCACTGTATACTTTTCCAATCTGGGAGTGAATATGGTTGGACCACAGGACCAAGTGATCTCAGGAAATCACACCATGTTAATTTCAAAAACCGAATGCAGAAATCCTTCGAATTTTCAGCTTTGTTTTGAGATCCTTTCGATGTCTTGTAAGTGATGACAAATTATTGTCTATTTATAATGTCTTGAATACGTGCTGTTTCTGTTGATATCAAATAAAGCCACGTTTACGGATAATAATGACGTCTTTTTTGACGTCGAACATGGCACGGCAAAATTAAGGAATTCGATTTTTTTAGCACCGTATAAGATGGCGGCCGCTGGCTTCAATTCCCCGTCCATTATATATAGATCAGTGCACAAAACCAGGAAATTAACCTTGGCATATTAATACAGTAGATTAATAGAACGGCGGTCCGCAAACTCTCAAGCCGGCGACCTATTGAAAATCATGCACCGCGTGGACCGCGTCTCACTATCGGCGCATCTATCTCTCGGGGGTGCGGGGGCATGCTCCACCCAAAATTTTTGAATTCTATAGGGTCTCGGAAATAGGATTTCCTGCATTCTGAAAGCACGTTTCAGCGAAATCCAACGGACATATTCCAACAGAACTGACAATTATAGGTTGTCCACAGTACAATAGGGCTGTTTGTACGAGAGCTTATAAGACGCGGCTTACACAGGACGCGCCTAACATAAGACGCAAAACACTCTATAAAATCTACCAAGATTTATGTTCGCGTCTTACACAAGTTGCGGCTTGTTCAAAACGCCGTATAAATGAGTCAGTTCGCGTCTTATATCAAGGCGCGTCTTGTATAAGCCGCGTGTCTTATAAACAGTCCGAATAAACGGTCCTAATATGACCATGGATTTTAAAAGGACTGGATAGGAAACTAATAGTCATATGGGGTGTCTTGAGCCTTTTGATTGTATGGTTAAATCGCATTCACTCAGTGTGCAAAATGGTTGAAACCTATAGTTGCAAATTGTGATGTCATGAATGGCGTGAGTATGCTTTTTTTGCTGAGGTTTTTACGTGATCTTTTCTTCCAATTCTTCATGTTCTCACATTCAGATGACTATGTTGACGTTTCAAATGATTTTATCGCCTTACAAACCTGCCTAAGCCACAATCGAGTGTTCGAGGTAAACGTTGTTGATCTTTGTTTTGATGTTTTCTGTGTTGTTTCAAAGAAACCTTTTCAAACAAAATAGTACTTTGTTTTGCTTGGAATTTGCGATGCATATTTTGACTAGTAAACCTTGATATTTTCTTTTAAAATGAGTAATAGACGGGAATTTTATCGTATTGTGGCTTTGTCGTATTTACAGGCAGTGCGATTGACATTTTAAGTTCTGTTTTGTTTTTGTTTTAATTACTTTATCACCTATACATTTACAACAAAAGAGACAAATAATAAAAAACAAGACGCCTGCATGGTCAGGCGTTCACTCGGGCTACTGCAAAATCACAGTGCTATATATATATAGTAGGTGAAGGTGTTTTGCAATCATATACATGCGCAGGTTGTCACATGCAGTGCTAAGATCTAAAGTCTATTAAACACATTGGTCACAGACAAAAGTCAAAACACAATCGAATTCTCCGATAGAAAACACAATTTGCAATAACAAAACACGATTGCCTGTATTTGTTAACGTATTTCCACACATGTACACAGCGTTCATATGTCGAGTCTCTTCAGGTATTAAATATCAACACAACTATAAACGGCGTGTGCGATTGTAAGTGTATATAATATCAAGATACTTGCCAGCGACACTGACCAATAACTATGTATATATGTGAACACACCGAACACATCCGAGACGAGAGACATTAGGAAAGCAAAGAAAGAAAGTATTATTTCCACACATGTACAGCGTTCAATATGTCGAGTCACTTCGCCTTTATATTACACAGCTTCATGTTTACCTAGAAAGTGTCACCTGCAAGTTCACTTAATGAACGGCGTGTGCGATAGCAAGCGTATATAATAATATCAAGATACTTGCCAGCGACATTATACTGCCCAATAACTATGTCTGTGAACATAACACACAAAACACATCCGAGACGAGAAAGGACACTCACTCACTCACTCAGTCGAAAAGAAAAAGTCACATGCATAGATATAGCAACATGCCTCAGTTTCGCAAAGCTTATTGGTCAATATCGCCAGCAGCCGCGCGGAGGACTAATAACGCGTCGCAAAAAAATAAAAATAATAAAAGTAAAAATAATCGCGAAACCTAGACTCGTCTACCTGCGGTAGCCCGAGTAATAATATAATAGTAAGGTGCATGCATGGTTAGACAGAGCAAAGCCCCTAAACTTTGAGTATATACAAGGGGTTTTTAAGCTTGTCAATTTCAACCAGGTTGTCATAGTTTCCTATCCAGTCTTTTTACTATCCATGATATGACGTAGGCGGGCGGATCGAGAAACAACAAAATTTCACGTTGCCGTGGATGTATTTCAATTGCGAAAAAGCGGGCAGACCGAAAATTACATCCGCCGATCGCCGGCCGATCAAATTAACCCTTTGCTGTAAAAGTAAATTTAATCAAAAGTTTAAAACACGCTAATCTTAAAGTGTCTATATGAAGTGAAAAATTCGTTGGCGTTTTTGTTGTTACCCAGAGTAACATGCCACTAAATCACTTGTAGTGAGAGTTCTCAATGGCGTAGCCAGGGTCTTGCGTTTGGAGGGGCAAGAACGTCGATCTCCTAGGGGGATCTAAAACTTGGATTTCTAGGGTCTCTGAAACACTGTTTCCTGCATTTTGAGGCAAGTATTTAAGAGTAATCTGAAAGCCATAAATTACATAATTTTGTTGAAATCAAACCAGAACGTAGAATACGACGTCAGAATATCTTTAGATTTATTTATAAACAAGTCGTATAGTATTGTAATTTAAGTATAGCATATGCATGCCTGCAATATATATAACACATTACTAGTCTACTCACTTGGCCTTAAAACAATGTAACCCCCCCCCCCCCCTACAAGTTTCTCAACGGATTTAAACTTTTCACGAGAACGGTCTTGGAGACCATTGGGGGTGGGGGGTGGGGGGGGGGGGGGGGCGACCGCCCTCTTGGCTACGCCACTGAGAGTTCTAAAATTTAGAACACGGCTAATAACCGACAGGAATTATCACCTTAGCAACCCGCCGGCGCGCGTTGTTTTTTCGTGTTTCTAACACTGGGACCGAATTATCTATTGTCCAATATGGCGGCTACAAGGAGTGATCAATCTATGATGGAAGTTGACAGTGAATTCTTCGCGCTATTATATATACTATCAAAGTTTGCCATGGATATAGTTTGTTTTTCGAGAAATATAAGCTTCGTTATGCCTTATTTCATTGAGGCTGAAATCCATTGTTCTTATGCATAGTTCTCCAATTTGCGTACGTCATAATTACGTCATTAGCGAGGTTCACTACCGTAAATGTGGTTAAGCTGATGTAATGTTCGTTCTGTAGTCGTAGTTGGTTTTAATCCTGGTATCGTAAAACGCCTTCTTTTTGCTCTAGGTTTGCGACCATTACTGAACGTAAAAACAATATTTGACATGCTTAATTATATTTACGGTAGCGGTAGTGGAAGTGTGATCTGAACCTCGCTATTGTAACCGAAAGCCTAAAGCCACGGCAAACTTTGAGAGACTATATAGGAGATTTTCGTGAAATTTTCTGTGAATGCTCTTATTATGCTCCTCTGTTCATTAAAACAACAAAAATGCCAACGAGGTTTTCACTTCATAGACACTTTAACATGAGTACATTACAATGATTATAGTTATACGATCATGCATAGTGCTATTTTCTGTTAGGGTTAAATGAGAAAACGCGCATTGGCATTGTTGTGATTGGCAATAGATCGTTTGCACATAACGTCACGTCCGCCACCAGGTTGACCACTTTCACCTGGCAACAAAGGTGGTGGTAAAACTCAGGTTCTTCTGTAATTATACAATTCTCTTCAGGTTGTTCACGTCCACAAAGAAAAGGTAGCTCGTCGTGAAATTGGTGTCTTGGCGTCGAGCAAGAACACTTCTCGGGGTCACAAGATTATTGCCCCTGGACAGAGGGAACAACCTAAACGTTACCAAAGACAGCCAATTGATTACTCTGCTTTGGACAATGTCGGTAAGTATATTTCCTGACAGTTGCAGCAACAGTATTAAAGTTAGTAGTTACATGGTCTTGAAGACCATTAGAGAAAGGAAGGTTGAGGATATACTTGGAGGCACGTCTAGAAAGAATTCACTTAGGTTTGCTTTTATGATTGACATCAAACGCCAAACCGACCAACGGGAATTTTGCGTCGCGATTTAGGACGCAGACATTTAAAGTTCAATAGCATCCGTGCAGGCTCTCCTTTCTTTGTATTCCCCTCCTCTTTCTCCATCCCCACCCACAAGAGCCCGCATCAAGTTCTTAATTCTTTGAATGTTTTCATTGTGACAAATTGTAATAGAAACGTGAATTTGTGCAAACACCAGGTTTATTATTTATTGAAGACCTGAGTCAACAGGGCGAAAGTTTAGCAATAAATAATAAACGTAGTGTTTCCTCAACGTCTCGCTTCTATTACAATCGAGTTCTTGTTGAAACACAACTTCTTAATACTCAGGTTTGATTCCATACATGTATTTTCATGACTTTTTTCCTTATTTGCATGTTTGTATTTGTGTATTGTCTAGCGAATCATGTAAAATGGAATAGAATGAAAGGGATAGGATAGAATGGAATAAATTAGAATAGATTGGAATAGAATGAAACAGAATAATATAGAATGAAATAAAATAAAATTAAATACATTTTGTTTGTCATCTTTCATAAGGTCATGGCTTTACGTCTTCTGAGCCGAAGCGAAACGCCTCCGTCCGAAGCAACGCCGGCCCGCGGTCGACGTCTTCCATTTCGTCCGTGCCACAGACACCTCCACCAACAGCCCCCAAGGCTGTCACCACTGGGACCCTACGAGTTCGGAAAGCTCAAGCACCACCCAGTGCACCACCGCCACCGCCCGAAATACCAAGGATTCCGAATGGACCTCCACCACCGCACGCACCACATGCACCGCCGCCACCCCTCGCGCCGCCACCACCTCAGGCACCGAGTTCTCCCACGGACTTACCACCTCCTCCCCCACCACCTCCTATCCCAACCGAACTCGAGCTTAGCGGGCCAATGTCACCAGAACCACCACCACCACCTCCTATGTCATTCGATGTTGTTGGGAACCCGAATTCTCTTCCTGGTATGAAAACCTACGATGTTTTTTCTAGACACTATGTACACGTTTCAGGCTTGAACTGGCCATTGTTATATACCAAATACTTTCGTTTGCCAAGTCCTATTGGTCAAATCATGATCACGTGATGTTCAACAAACTCAATGTTTCTTTCTGCTGAGGGAAACATTGTACTGTTTCCCTCTGACGTCAACAATGAAAAAGGAAACGGTGGAATGTTTCCCTTTGACGCCAGCTTAAATCATGCGTTGTTCACGGAAATACACAATGAGTATTGTATCAGATCAAGAACTTTGGACTCTTCGGAGCATTTTAAAAACAAGAGCTTGTTTCGAGCTTGTTTGGGACGAAATAGCCAATTTTCCAAAAGAAACAATATCTATACATATCTTCAAAGAAGGTCTGAAGAAAACCAGGAGAAATTTAAAGCTGCATGTTTCTTGTACTTGTTGAGTCTGGTGTATTTGTTTAGTTGAATTGAAATACGAAGACAAAGTCAAAATGCTTTTGTACGTCTTTTTGCCTTTCGAGTCAGTTTGGTATTTTGTATTTTAAAAGTCTTTGGTATATAACAAAACGCTTGTTGACTTCGGAGAAACATCGAGTTTTACGGTCCCTCAGGCTTGCCCTCGGGTCCGTAAAACTCGATGTTTCCTCGGCGCCAGTCAACAAGTGTATATTGTGCTATGTTGCCAAAGAACAGTGGCCGAGTATTGTACTAAAACAATGGCTATACTCATTGTTCCAAAGCAAAATGGTACAATGACCACGTTTAATTAATAGATATTTACTGAGGCCGATGAATATATTGCAGTCAGCTGAAGGCGCAGTCCTTAATATTGTAGTGTTCTTGCTGAAATCGTTGATACACTGTATTGGAACAAGGGGATTTGACAAGGGCCAGTAATTATAAACCCACAACTTGCTCTAGAAACGTTTGACATACTGTATTACTTGACAACTGGACAGTTTAACTGTTAGTAAGATTTCTTCAAGTGTCTCCCCATAAGCTACTTGCAATTCGCAGTAAGGCTGTGCACTGCCAGCCGTGAACAATTTTTCAGGTCAAATGGCGAATATCTCAAATCATTTCATGAGCCAACCAGACGCCTGGGTCAGGCGTTCACTCGGGCTACTGACAAAGTGCGGAGGGCTCCTCCTATGCTGCGCGAGCAAGGGTGGGACTGATCCGAGGAAGATCAGATCGAAGGCTGAATGTGGTGCATACTTCACACTGGTGGATATATTTACGATCAAGACAGTTGTCAACCACATCTAAACACTGTTAAACTACAACACGCCTCACAGCCTCACTCCATCACACGGCTAACAACTCACCGCAAGTATGAATAGTATAGCGGAAGCAAAAAGTGCAAAAATGCAAAATCGTGACACCCCCCAAAAAAAGAAAGAAAAAAACCCCGAGTGGAAACCATAGAGATCATAATATAATACTAGAGGGGGACATTCCTATGCTGAGTCCAGTCAAATGTGCGAGGAAAATAGAGCGCCGCCGTTAGAGGGGGAAAGCTAGTATCCAGGGCCGTTGAAGACTTGCCTATGAGACTTGCCAATACGCGCGACTAGGTACTTCAGAATGGCGGCCACAATTTATATCCAAGGAGTGGAAAAATTCAACTGACAATAGACGCCTCAATAAAGAACTAGTAATAAAACCAAAATTTCTAAAAGATTTATTTTCTTAAAAATCGTGATGAAAATTTAGTTAAAGGCTTGTTTTAGACGAATTTTAGCTCGTTTTTCCTCTCTAATGGCGCCCGTCAACTTTTCTCGCATTTTTGGCCCCAATGCCCCCTCTAGTGTTTATATTATGATCTCTATGGTCTAAACCTAGACTAGGCCTACCATGTAGCCCGAGTAATTAGCCTATTATATAGAATAATTCATTCAATCATCTGATTGAAGTTAGATGATATATTATTTTAGCGAATTACTGGTGTACCCAAGATATTAGATGAAAACCGGTGTTCATATATTACAGCGATTACACGAACTAAATTGTTTGGAAGAAATGAACTAATAACTTCTTTAATCTTTAACGTTTTTAGAACATTGTTTCGTTTTTTCTTGCACACTGGAATATCATTTTTATCTCGCGCAAAACTATTAGCCGGCGGTAATTTTATATTTGACAGCGTGCTTTTAAGATCTACGACGCGGCTTGCGAAAGAAATGAATTGTTAAAGAGAAAGAAAGAATGAATAAAATATAGTCTAAACACTACTACATTATATTTATACATCACATCACGTCCACGTTCGTGTTCACATCAAGTTCACGTTCATATCAAGTTCACGTTCACATCGCGTTCACATCATGTTCACACCAGGTTCATGTTCACATCAGGTTCACGTTCACATCACGTTAGCATCACGTTCACATTAACGTTCACGTTAACGTCACGTTCACATCACAGTTCACGTTTACGTTCACATCACGTTCACGTTCACATCATGTTCGCATCACATCAACGTTCACATCACGTTCACATTATAATTACATCACGTTCACATTACAATTACATCCCGTTCACATTACATTTACATCACGTCCACATCATGTTGACATCACGTTCACATCACAATTACAATCCCATTACAATTACAGTACAATTACAGTACCGTACAGTACAGTACAGTACAATTAAAATTACAGTACAGTTACATTACAATTACATTACAATTACATTACATTACAATTACATTACAATTACATTACAATTACATTACAATTACATTACAATTACATTACAATTACATTACAATTACATTACAATTACATTACAATTACATTACAATTACATTACAATTACATTACAATTACATTACAATTACATTACAATTACATTACAATTACATTACAATTACATTACAATTACATTACAATTACATTACATTACAATTACATTACAATTACATTACAATTACATTACAATTACATTACAATTACATTACAATTACATTACAATTACATTACAATTACATTACAATTGCATTACAATTGCATTACAATTGCATTACAATTGCATTACAATTGCATTACAATTACATTACAATTACATTACAATTACATTACAATTACATTACATTGCATTACAATTGCATTACAATTGCATTACAATTGCATTACAATTGCATTACAATTACATTACAATTACATTACAATTACATTACAATTACATTACATTGCATTACAATTGCATTACAATTGCATTACAATTGCATTACAATTGCATTACAATTACATTACAATTACATTACAATTACATTACAATTACATTACATTGCATTACAATTGCATTACAATTGCATTACAATTGCATTACAATTGCATTACAATTGCATTACAATTGCATTACAATTGCATTACAATTGCATTGCAATTGCATTGCAATTGCATTGCAATTGCATTGCATTACATTACAATTACATTACAATTACATTACAATTACATTACACTGCAATTCACTGCATTGCATTGCATCACAACACATATATGCAGAAATGGCACAACTATTGCGACTTTGGCTGTGTAGATGAATCCATGCACTCACGGACGAATCTCACATGCATGTCCGATGTGTGGAAGGACGTGAAAATTTTGTAAACAAAGACAAATTGAGAAAATGTTTATTGCTCATTTTAAAGGCCGTACTATTGACAACATACATCTTAGAAATCTGTCAGTATATTTCTCACTACAAACTCACCGCTGAGAGCGCTTCTGTAGCTAATCGTTACATTTGTTTATCGGATGTATTTTTAAGACTTTCAACAATTATCGACGTTTGTTGAACGTTTGTGGGCGTGGCAGCGATTCGATTTTTTCCCCATAATAATCGCAAGCTTCAATGTCTAGTTTGGGTATTAGAGAGCTTAAGCATATTAGGCCTGTTCCAAACGCCGCTCTTCTTATGTGCCGAACCTAATGATAATGACCTAAATCCTTTGTTTATGCTGATTTGCATTAGGTTCGGCGCATGAGAAGAGCGGCGTTTGGAACGGGCCTTAGGCGTTTTTGAGACACGGACGGTGACCGGAAGAACAGGAATACAATACAGAACTACTGAACTGCGAAACGACTTTTTTACCCAAAACAAAGGCTATGAATAATCACATATCTAAACTGTTAGCTCATAAGCTTAAATTTCATCTTTATTTAAAAATACAGATCCTTTATTTTATATTGTCATGAATGTAAATGAAATTATCCCCCTTGAAATACAAGTTTTCTACTTTAAAAGTATGTCTCATTGTAGTAAAACAACGATGACAGGCCTCAACGTTCTAGAAGTTCCCGTCGTCTCAAGAACGTGAAAATGCTCTCAATGACGTCTTGTGTAGAACGACGACGGCGTTCACTTTGCTCTTGGAATTTTAAATTGCTCATTATCATTGTTTTGAATGAAAAATGCTATTGAATTAAAACGCCGTCCGTGGCAGTAAAACGTCTGTTGCTTAAGCTCTCTACTAATAAAGTACGACATAAAAATCATATACAAAAGTCCTAGTCCTTAGAACATCCAGTTTAATCGAGTGAAATGCCAAATATTACTTGTAATATACCCATTTCTACTCCCGGCATTACCACATTATATATACAGAACTCGTGGCCAAGCTCTTGATAATGGCTTCCGTAGCTCAGTGGTCAGAACACTGCACAGCGGAAGGCCTTGATGTTGCACTTTTCGCAACTGGTCCCTTGGTCGTATAATGTATATATTTTACACTCGAAATTTTCCTTCACCAAAATTACCACATTCACTTCAGCTACTTTGACATTTGTTGTAGATTTTCTTCCACCTCCACCCAGTGTAGACAACGGGGAAACGAGTCGTTCAGGTTTGATACACTTTATTGCCCTTCTTGAACACTCGATGTGCATCTCCAAAAGAAATGTTGTTTGATAACTGATTTTTTAGTAGTTTTAATCGCAATGGGTAATCTCCAACATACAATCTCAATCTGAATGATGATTTCAATTATGTATAATCATAGTCTCTGGAATTAAACTGTCTGGAAACGCGGCTAACGTCAAGCGGCTAATGATGAGTTGCGATACTGTAGACTCAAATTCCGAGTTCTCGGCGCCCGAGAACCCAGCTGCTGGAATCTGAGCCTATGAGTTGAGACTTGAAGGGCTTTAAGTGCACGAATCTTTTGTTTCACGTTCATTAATATTAAAACACGGTTGAGCGATTGACCCCAAACGCTTCTGTTTGGTGAATGCTTCATTATACACTAAGGCCTTGTTTACATGGAGGTAGGGTAACCCTCTAGAAGGGTTACCCTTTGTAACGGGTCAAAAGATAGCCCTTGTTTATCCTTCTGCGTGACCATTTTACTATATTTTCGGTTTACGTGTATTGCTGGTGTCATTTGCTTGATATCTTCAATAGACTTCACAAGGTGTATAAGAACAGGAAGGGTAGCCACAAAATCATTAAGATATTTTGTCATTTTGATATTTCGGGGTTTTTTTCTCATTGAAACATAACCCGGCTGCCAGGTCATCCTAGCCATAGTCAATCGAGATATGGTCTGGAAACTCGGCAAACTTCAAAGCGCCTATAATGAGCTGGGATTTTATGTTGAACCGTACCTTACACCGTGCACATCCTTTGTTTTAGGTTGATTAATATTTAAATAGCACGGTTGAGTGATTGAACTGAAACGTTGCTATTGGACAATTCGTTCATTATACTAAAATACAATGTGTGCAGTGACGGTGCACCGTGCACAAAAATGCATAAAGGCGAACAAAAAGATAGACCAAAGACTTTAGCTGAGTTTCGAGAGGGTATCTCGTTTGACTATGCCCTAGCAAACGCGTTTACATGGCTTATGTAAACAAAAAGATAGCCCTGCCACTACCCCCCAGGGTCACCCTAGCACTCATGTAAACGAAACACGGAAAGACAATGAACTAGGGTAACCCTTCTAGAAGGGTCACCCTACCTCCATGTAAACAGAGCCTAAGTACCGTGACTACTTCACTCAAGGTCCACATAATAGTTTGGGCGAGGGTAGCACTACCAGAAACAAACACGAATCACCATACATATCTTAGAATCACTGCATGGTCCCGTTTACAGTAGTATGCAGACTATTATGTGGACATAACACGAAGTACATACATGTACTGAAAATATACCAATGTGTTCAGCAAGTGTGAAATTAGTGCAACATTTGCATAAACGCGAATACTGAAACATTGGACAAAATATTTGGTTGCGTTTCCAGACCGTTAATTCTAGAGACTATGGTGTAGCGTAGTGTATATAAGTCGGATGACTACCGCATTCTCGATTTTCCTTCCTTTGCTTATCTTACAGCGTATAATAAATATAAATTAGATATGAATAGTTAAAAAATACAGGATGTCGCCTTGGCTAAGGCCCCGTTCACACTATACTGGATAGGTTTTCGTGCCGGCACAAAAAATACCCCGGTATAGTGTGAACAGACTCGATCGGCACGATATTGTGCCGAAGTAAGGTCCCGTTCACACTATACCGAATAGAATTTGTGCCGGCACGAAAACCTGACGATACAACCAATCACCACGCTCTATTCTATTAATTTACTTCCGGAACGATTTCGAACTCCGTTCACACTGGTGCTGGAACGGCACAAAAAGCTATCCGATACAAGATGTACCTCTTTCGAGATCGGAGCGGCGCAGCGGCGTTCCGACACAGAAATTGTGCCGGAACAGGCGTTTTGTGTGTGAACAGAAGGCCTATCCGGTATGGTTTTCGTGCCGGCACAAAAGCTATCCGGTATAGTGTGAACGGTGCCTTATATTTCCTTTAACGGTCGATACCAACCTAGTACCCTTGTGTTCCCAAAGTGTCCTCTTAGAACCTTGATCGAGTGATCTTGTGGTATTTTAAATACAGTTTTTAATAAGAGTCATCTGATCTTGCTAGCTTAGTATAGTGGTTTTTGTTGAGGATTGTGGTCTGGACGCAACGTGTTTGAATCCTGGTAGGCTCGAATCTTTTCAACTTTTCTTTTCTTTGTAATTGAACCTTTTTTTTTCCATCTTTGTCCTTACATATTACATATATTACATTGATTTTGTTCTGGGGTCGATAAGGTAAACACGCTAGCAATCTTGTCTTCAGGACGTTCGCGAGTCGCTGCCGGCGAGACGAGAGAACACCGTGGCAAAGGTTGAAGATCGCGTGACAAAATATTCCAATATATTTAGAAAGTTTTACCCGCCAATTGAAAACATGGGGTCTGTGCAAGCGAACTGTGAAAAGCAGACAAAGTATTTTACTCTTACCGTCTCGTTGGTCCTTCCAGCGTGCTGAGCTCACTGGAAAATCTTCTAAATGTATCGAAGAATTTCTTAACGTACTCTCGCCAAAACCCAGCCTTTGCCAGGGCGTTCTCTCACCTCGCCGCATCTTCTCACGCTCGCCCTGGGAACGAGGTTGACATGGTAGTTAATCGGGTTAGCGTATAAACTAGATGGTAAACCCGGTTTCTGACTAAGGTTGGGGATTTTACAGGGGTTTGGTGACACAGTTAATCCAGGCGACTATTAAGACGACTACGGTTAAAGTCAAGGGGAAAAAAGACCTAAAAGACGAAAAGTATGATTTTCAGTGTATTTTTTATTGATCGGACTCCGGATTCAGTCACGCTTCTCAGGGAACACTCGGGGAACACAGGACCTTTGGTTGACATCGACCGTTTGGGTTGTATTGCCTTGCTTGACATTATCTGTCTTCACTCGCTATTGCTTGCTTGTTCTTTGCTTTTACTGCCTTCGTAACTTTCTATCAACGAACCTTGTCTTACATATTGCGTTGTTTTACCTTGGTTTTAAACACGCGTTTTATCTTTCCTTTCAATTATCATCTTCCTTTTCTTTTCTTCCTTTCCTTTCATTTTTTCCCCTTTTCTTTACTTTTTTTAATTTACTTTCTTTTAATTTCCTTTTCTTTTCCTCTCCGTTTCCTTTCTTTTTTCTTTCCTTTTCCTTTCTTTCTCTTTTCCTTTTCCTTTCCTTCTCTTTTTCTGTTCTTTTTCTTTGTCTTTTCTTTCTATTTCCTTTTCTTTTCTTTCCATTTCCTTTGTTTTTCATTTCCTTTCTCTTTCCATTTCCTTTGCATTTTTCTTAAAATACCTATGACACGAAAATTAAGTTTGTCTTATTTTAAAGAACACTTAAAATGACAAAGTGACATCTTTTGCAGTTTTTGATTTCCTTGCTTTGTTTTTGAGGTATTTCAAGTTGTTTGATACGTAAATATCACGTGGTGTGACGTACACTTGTATAATGACATATCGTAGCAGATTATATATCTTTGCTATTATCAAACGAAATTACTTGAAATCCTACATGCTTGGTGTTGTGTGAGGAACACACGCACCTGCTTCATTCGACTTAAGTTTGGTTTGAAAATAGCAACTGTATATAACCTTCTCCGATAAGTCGTTATAAAATAGGTTGCGTCTTACGCACGCTGTGATTGGTCAGTTACCGTGTTTATATCAGGCTATGTAAACACGGTTGTGACGTCACGGCACATTTCGTAGCCTTATTTCATAAAAGAAATAGAAAATGGATGGCCTGTTTTATATAACCTGATGCAAACACTCGAGTGAGTTTGGGAGAATTCGAAAGTACTTGTGTAAACCCTCGCCTATATACGGCTCGGGTTCACATAAACTCTCGTGTTATATATAAACACGGGCGGCCATTTTCTATTTCTTAATTATGCACGTGTACGTCACAACATGTAACATCTACATATCAAACAAACTGAAATATCTCAACAACGAAGCAAGGGAACGAAAAACTGCAAAATATGTCACTTTATAACTTTAATAAGACAAACTTAATTTTCGTGTCATAGGCATTTTAACCTTCGCCTTTCATTTTTATTTTTCTTATTCTCTCCTCTTCCCAATTTTGAATTATTTACTTTGATTAACACCAGTTTTTCTCTTATTTTCCATTCAGGCGAACTGAGTCCCTTGCCACCACCTCCTCCACCGGTGCTTACTGATGAAACATACGACATTCCTCCCGCGCCTCTTCCAATTCCGCTCAATGTTCCTTCTTGGGTTCCTGAGACCTACAACGAGAAAGGTAATTCCTTCGTGTGAAAATTTTTTCCCCTTACCTGGGAACCAGAAGCTAGTCATAAGAAATTCCCCCCCACCCCGCTTTAAGAAAATATAGGTATGTTTTCCCCAGGAACACATTTCTTACGAAATTTGTCGCCTTATTTGGAATATTGTCCCTCCTTATGAACGAGTTTTCTGATTGGCTATAAGTAACCAATCACATTGTTGATTATCAATTCGTTCCCATGCTCCTTACTGATTAGGATTAGGGTTAGGGGAAGGTGTTGCGTTAGGTTATCTAAACCAATCAGAAGTCTTAGTATAGGTAGGTGATGACCCTATTTCATTTTATCTCAAAATAGCAAATGTATATACAAAGTTTATTTACACCATAGATAAAACGGTGTTTGCACAACTTGCTATGGTAATTATATACTTATAAGCGGCTAATGCACCGAACGGGTGGTCCCACATGGCTAACATCAGACACTGCTGAACTTAAGTGATATTACACTATTGTTTAATTTCAGCAATAGCTGCATTAGCCGCTTATAAGTGTATAATTATCATAGCATATCATAGTTGTGCAAACATTGTTTCCGGTTTCGTAAGTTTCCTGTCCAGTTCCCCTGCATTATCTATGTTTACACACTCTCAACTAGCTTTAGTTGAGTATATTTTCTGATAACGAAGCCTTTCTCGTAACAATTTCTAATCTAAGGGGCGTGTTAACCCAATTTTTCTTTTTTTTCTCTTTTTGAAATATGACATTTTTTTGCATTATTTTAAAGTTTGACTTTCAGAGTAAAATTTGGATGCTATAATTCTGCTGGAAGACATGGTATTTTTGTGTTTTCTCCTTGAAAAACGCGATTTTTAGGATTTTGACTATTTTTCGTTTTTAGCTATTTTCGACATTTTTTTCGGCGTCTTAATGTCGTGGTTCGTTGCTGCGTAACGAACGGTGACAGCGAATTTAATGACTTTTCCCGTCCTTTTTTTCGTTTTTCGCCAATTTCGACATATTAAGATTTTTCATAGTTGAGAAAGGCTTGCTAAAAGACATTTTGCCTAAATCCAAAGAAATTTTTACAGATATATTAATGCTTGAGGAGATTAGTGTAATTAGCAGAGAGAATTTTGAAAGGATGATTTCCAGAGCATGCATAGCCTACGTATAGACGGTCGGAGATAACCGGATCTGGGATGGAGCGTCTGCACGCAGGCTAGAGCAATGATCACTAAAACTACTAGAAATACATGAATGCAACAACCCCTCGCCCGCTTTTATTAAATGCTTTTTGAAACACCCCCACCTATACAGTCAATATAAACAGATATAAAAACAAAATGATAATCCTCAAGATAATTTTATAATTTTAATATGGATAAGATGACTGAACTGATTTAACATATCAAAGCAAAACTTAGATTTCATTATTAAATTCTTGTGGTACAAAATATGTTTTTAGGATGTTTCAAAAGGGATTATTTTTAACAAGCTTTAACCTATGCATACATGTTTTGCAAAGGCAGAATTAAAAGTCGACAGCTCAAAAATTACATTTATAATAGAGTCCGAGATAAAAACAATTCAGTAGATTCTAGAAAGAAGTATTAAACAGACAACGTTTCAGTCAAAAATTTGGAAATACAGCCAAAAAATCGCAATGCCGATGAAAAACGTCACGTCTACATAAGCTTATAAACGTAGTGTTTTAAGTTAGCTTTAGTTAAGCTGATTTATGGTTTGGACGAGCAAAAGGAAAGCACGAAAACGTGAAGCTGTATATTGTTTAGGTTAAGCGAAAACTCGAAAACAACAAGAATCCTACCGTTAACTTTAAAATGATTTGACCACGGAGTGACTACAAACACTGCAATTCAGATCAGATCGAGTATTTGTTTACCATACGACGTTTGGTTTCTTCAAGTTCTCTGGTTTCTCTTCAAGATATATTAAACGGGTTGTTTGTATCCTTCTTTTCTTCGTGCTCCATTTCGTTTCGTTTAAATAAACGAAAGCAAAATACCATTTGTTTGAGAGTTCCAACTATTCTTACCGCGTGACACCGTACCAAACATATTTATAACATAGCTTTGATATAGCAACGTTTTTGATTGGCTGTCGTGCGTGCTCAATAACTCGATGGAGCACGGCAAAAAAGCGCGGGGAAAAATTTCCAAACAAAACTGAGTTTTAAATTGACTTTTTATGGCCTTTTATATTATCAAAATACAGAGTCATTTAATTATATTGAGTAATAAAGAACAACGACCCAGAAGACATAAACTGGGTCTGGGTAACAGAGTTTAAACTGTCCTTTTGGTTGGATTTTAGTGAACAAAAAAGACTTGGCTACGAAAGTAGAAAAACACAACAACCAAAACGATTCGCCGGCTTGTGAAAGGATTTAATGCTATGTTATAAAAGAAATGGCTCATGGTTTAGTGTGCTCCATCGAGTTATGGATGCACGCGGGAAATTGGGAGAGCACGAAAAAAGCGTAAGAGTTGGTCGAGGCGTAG
This sequence comes from Paragorgia papillata, assembly GCA_035771165.1. Taxonomy (NCBI): domain Eukaryota; kingdom Metazoa; phylum Cnidaria; class Anthozoa; order Scleralcyonacea; family Coralliidae; genus Paragorgia; species Paragorgia papillata. The sequence goes on along the minus strand of JAWNZC010000340.1, from coordinate 4,649,281 downwards.
CCGAGACCAACTCTAGATTTTTGAGCCATTTCTTAATTATATATATATATATATATATATATATATATATATATATATATATATATATATATATATATATATATATATATATTTAACAGTTATACCATGAGCTCGAGTCGTATATGAGCTCATAGCCAACGAGGCGCTTCGCCTGGTTGGCTATTAGTTCGTATACGACGAGAGCGAATGGTATAACTGTTTTATTATATAGCCAAGCACTGTACAAGAAACAAAATTACAGCGAAATGTTTGAAACGACAAACTTCCGGCATAGGCAACAGGCAACTAATACTTCCGCCATGCGTAATGATACATTCACACAGAGTTTCTCGCTGAGTTGTTCGGCAAACAGCTTCAGTGAAATGTTGCATAAATGTTGCTCGAGAGGCAAAAAATGTGTTGAGCAGATCAACAAAAAAGATTAAAAGATACCTTTATGAAGTCAAAAGGTGGGTCAGTTGTTTATATTAGCGTTGCTGTCGTGAAAAAGGTTTTGATTTCATGCAAAAATGAAACTGAAACACCTTCGGCAGTGAAACTAAATTACTTAGTTGGTTGTTTTTGAAAAAGAACATACTTTTTACTACTCCAAATGCTTATCTAAATAAAAAAAGTCTCTTTACTGGTGATCTCCTACGAAATTTGTGTTGTAAGCTTGATTTTAACCGTGAGTTTCTTTGTTTGGCAACAAATTAATATCAACCCGCTAATTTAGTCGTGTTTCTGAAGTAAAAAGACGTAATTTTTAGGTGAATTTTACCATTTGACATGCTAAATTGTGTATTTGTTAATGTATTTTTACACAATGTTGTTTTTTTATACATTGGTTTGAGGGTGTTGATGTTTTTCTGTATAAAAATCCGTCAATTTCAACTCTTTTCGGCAGTTTAAAAAAGCATGCCGCCATCTTGTTTTTCCTCTACTAGCAGGATATGAGCTGATAGCTTAGTAGTAGGGAATCAATCAGATTACGCAAAAGCTCATATCCGATAACATGCTATATAATAAATATATATATATATATATATATATATGAAACAGGAAGGAATGTGGAGATTCTTATATCGCGAAAATGTTTGTCAATTGTTATTTTCGTATTTTCTTCCATTGTTTGTTGCCAATACGAAAATTTTTCAAGTCAGTATAAACTAAATGCTTTTATGGAGGATTTTTCAAGATAACAAGACGAAATCAAAAGTCAACCGAAATAGCAACTTTTAAATTTTTTTTAAGTTTAGTATATCGAAAACTTTAATACTGGGGAGTTTTAGCAACTTTTTACTTACTTTAAAAAGAAAAATTACTGAGGAATTACTGTAAGACGGACATAATTTGGTATTTCTGTCGATACCGAGTTTCAGAGTACCAATTTCTTATTTATTTTGTACCCAATAGTGATCAGCATTTACGACTACGAAGCTTCCAGAGACGACGAACTGTCCTTCAAGGAAGGCGAAATTATTTACGTGTTGAAGAAGAACAGCGATGGTTGGTACGAAGGCGTGATGGATGGCATGACTGGCCTCTTCCCCGGCAATTATGTTGAAGCAGCTCCGTAGCTGTTTGATGGACACAGTCAGATATAAAGTAACATTTTGTGACGCTATATATAGTGAATTATATTTGGGTTCGTAAAACACACATCACGTGATATACACTATATCTTCTTTCTACCTATATTTACGTGTGCATGTGTGTCATTGTAAGCGAAGAAGTTATTGATAAATAATCATTTTTATTTTTTAGTATATAAATTTGCTGTTGTCTATCGAAAATTCGTGAATCGTCCAACGTTGTCTATATGAGACCACTTCCAGTTGCGATAAGGCCCCGTTTACACGAGAGCGGACGAATTTTTTCCCCAGAATTCTTCCGGATAGGCCTTGTGTTCACACGAGACCCGCCTATCCGCTCAAATCTTCGTCCACCTAGGAAAGCGGGCGAATTGCGATTTGTGAATAAAAATTCGTCCGGTACCGTGTAAACGTTATTGTAATTTCCAGGATAGTATACATACATGCACAAGTAGTAAAAAGTCTGAAACTAAAGAAATTGCGCGACGCCATGCAGGAGAACAGCCGATGAGAGAGTATTAAAATCCAATACGAATTGCGTGGACGTATACCATAATTTATGTTATAGACAGCGCCGGGTTTGATTCCCTAACTAGAGAGATGCAGAGCATCGTGGGGCGAGCCTTTAATTGTCTGTTCAGTGGTTCAACCCTAGTTAACAATAACATGAGTCTTCATCTCAATTCTCAAACAGCACACTTACCAAATGTTTGTCTCAGTTCTGCACGCTGCATAGCGAAGCGAAGGCAAAGATACCGAGGACAACCTTACTTCCCTTTCTTCTGCTGTCTCGTCTGCCCTTCGCTGCCTTCCTGTTTCCACTAATTCGTCCATTTCATGGATAGTAGTGAAAAGTCGGTGAAACTGAAGAAATGTAATTGCGGTGCGCGCCAGAAGAATCCGGTGCCGATGAGTGAGTATTAAAATCCGACCGGTGAAAGAAGGTGAGTATGAATAGCGTGGAGCCCCCTGGTCACCATGCATGATTCCAGGGTTTCGATACCCTAGCTAACCACAATAAAATCCCTAATCAGAAATCTGGTTTACCGCCTAGAATTAATTAGCTCGAAAACTACATCATTGTTATTGTACTCGCGTTTGTGTTCTTTTAATTCTATTCACTAACCCCATGTTTTCCCTGTTACTTTTCAAGCCATCCCCATGCTTTTAGATACTCGACCTTTATTGAGATTTATTATGTTAGTCATGTGACTTGAATGCCGCGTTAGGATTCGTTCTTAACCTCGTTAATTATTCATGAATTTCACAAATATAATTTACGGATACAGATCCGATACTAACAACGGCAAGAAATTGGACGGCTAAGACTACGGACAGAATTACATTTTAGACATATAGTTTTAAACGTAATGATAATAATGATTTAATATTTCTATTGCGCAAATTAACATGTGGATATGATCAAATGCGCATTACAATGTTATGGGTGGCTTATCAGGAAATTTAGAAATTTTCACCGTGGCCGTGTCCGAGATAAAAACAATTCAGTAGATTCTAGAAAGAAGTATTAAACAGACAACGTTTCAGTCAAAAATTTGGAAATACAGCCAAAAAATCGCAATGCCGATGAAAAACGTCACGTCTACATAAGCTTATAAACGTAGTGTTTTAAGTTAGCTTTAGTTAAGCTGATTTATGGTTTGGACGAGCAAAAGGAAAGCACGAAAACGTGAAGCTGTATATTGTTTAGGTTAAGCGAAAACTCGAAAACAACAAGAATCCTACCGTTAACTTTAAAATGATTTGACCACGGAGTGACTACAAACACTGCAATTCAGATCAGATCGAGTATTTGTTTACCATACGACGTTTGGTTTCTTCAAGTTCTCTGGTTTCTCTTCAAGATATATTAAACGGGTTGTTTGTATCCTTCTTTCCTTCGTGCTCCATTTCGTTTCGTTTAAATAAACGAAAGCAAAATACCATTTGTTTGAGAGTTCCAACTATTCTTACCGCGTGACACCGTACCAAACATATTTATAACATAGCTTTGATATAGCAACGTTTTTGATTGGCTGTCGTGCGTGCTCAATAACTCGATGGAGCACGGCAAAAAAGCGCGGGGAAAAATTTCCAAACAAAACTGAGTTTTAAATTGACTTTTTATGGCCTTTTATATTATCAAAATACAGAGTCATTTAATTATATTGAGTAATAAAGAACAACGACCCAGAAGACATAAACTGGGTCTGGGTAACAGAGTTTAAACTGTCCTTTTGGTTGGATTTTAGTGAACAAAAAAGACTTGGCTACGAAAGTAGAAAAACACAACAACCAAAACGATTCGCCGGCTTGTGAAAGGATTTAATGCTATGTTATAAAAGAAATGGCTCATGGTTTAGTGTGCTCCATCGAGTTATGGATGCACGCGGGAAATTGGGAGAGCACGAAAAAAGCGTAAGAGTTGGTCGAGGCGTAGCCGAGACCAACTCTAGATTTTTGAGCCATTTCTTAATTATATATATATATATATATATATATATATATATATATATTTAACAGTTATACCATGAGCTCGAGTCGTATATGAGCTCATAGCCAACGAGGCGCTTCGCCTGGTTGGCTATTAGTTCGTATACGACGAGAGCGAATGGTATAACTGTTTTATTATATAGCCAAGCACTGTACAAGAAACAAAATTACAGCGAAATGTTTGAAACGACAAACTTCCGGCATAGGCAACAGGCAACTAATACTTCCGCCATGCGTAATGATACATTCACACAGAGTTTCTCGCTGAGTTGTTCGGCAAACAGCTTCAGTGAAATGTTGCATAAATGTTGCTCGAGAGGCAAAAAATGTGTTGAGCAGATCAACAAAAAAGATTAAAAGATACCTTTATGAAGTCAAAAGGTGGGTCAGTTGTTTATATTAGCGTTGCTGTCGTGAAAAAGGTTTTGATTTCATGCAAAAATGAAACTGAAACACCTTCGGCAGTGAAACTAAATTACTTAGTTGGTTGTTTTTGAAAAAGAACATACTTTTTACTACTCCAAATGCTTATCTAAATAAAAAAAGTCTCTTTACTGGTGATCTCCTACGAAATTTGTGTTGTAAGCTTGATTTTAACCGTGAGTTTCTTTGTTTGGCAACAAATTAATATCAACCCGCTAATTTAGTCGTGTTTCTGAAGTAAAAAGACGTAATTTTTAGGTGAATTTTACCATTTGACATGCTAAATTGTGTATTTGTTAATGTATTTTTACACAATGTTGTTTTTTTATACATTGGTTTGAGGGTGTTGATGTTTTTCTGTATAAAAATCCGTCAATTTCAACTCTTTTCGGCAGTTTAAAAAAGCATGCCGCCATCTTGTTTTTCCTCTACTAGCAGGATATGAGCTGATAGCTTAGTAGTAGGGAATCAATCAGATTACGCAAAAGCTCATATCCGATAACATGCTATATAATAAATATATATATATATATATATATATATATATATATATATATATATATATGAAACAGGAAGGAATGTGGAGATTCTTATATCGCGAAAATGTTTGTCAATTGTTATTTTCGTATTTTCTTCCATTGTTTGTTGCCAATACGAAAATTTTTCAAGTCAGTATAAACTAAATGCTTTTATGGAGGATTTTTCAAGATAACAAGACGAAATCAAAAGTCAACCGAAATAGCAACTTTTAAATTTTTTTTAAGTTTAGTATATCGAAAACTTTAATACTGGGGAGTTTTAGCAACTTTTTACTTACTTTAAAAAGAAAAATTACTGAGGAATTACTGTAAGACGGACATAATTTGGTATTTCTGTCGATACCGAGTTTCAGAGTACCAATTTCTTATTTATTTTGTACCCAATAGTGATCAGCATTTACGACTACGAAGCTTCCAGAGACGACGAACTGTCCTTCAAGGAAGGCGAAATTATTTACGTGTTGAAGAAGAACAGCGATGGTTGGTACGAAGGCGTGATGGATGGCATGACTGGCCTCTTCCCCGGCAATTATGTTGAAGCAGCTCCGTAGCTGTTTGATGGACACAGTCAGATATAAAGTAACATTTTGTGACGCTATATATAGTGAATTATATTTGGGTTCGTAAAACACACATCACGTGATATACACTATATCTTCTTTCTACCTATATTTACGTGTGCATGTGTGTCATTGTAAGCGAAGAAGTTATTGATAAATAATCATTTTTATTTTTTAGTATATAAATTTGCTGTTGTCTATCGAAAATTCGTGAATCGTCCAACGTTGTCTATATGAGACCACTTCCAGTTGCGATAAGGCCCCGTTTACACGAGAGCGGACGAATTTTTTCCCCAGAATTCTTCCGGATAGGCCTTGTGTTCACACGAGACCCGCCTATCCGCTCAAATCTTCGTCCACCTAGGAAAGCGGGCGAATTGCGATTTGTGAATAAAAATTCGTCCGGTACCGTGTAAACGTTATTGTAATTTCCAGGATAGTATACATACATGCACAAGTAGTAAAAAGTCTGAAACTAAAGAAATTGCGCGACGCCATGCAGGAGAACAGCCGATGAGAGAGTATTAAAATCCAATACGAATTGCGTGGACGTATACCATAATTTATGTTATAGACAGCGCCGGGTTTGATTCCCTAACTAGAGAGATGCAGAGCATCGTGGGGCGAGCCTTTAATTGTCTGTTCAGTGGTTCAACCCTAGTTAACAATAACATGAGTCTTCATCTCAATTCTCAAACAGCACACTTACCAAATGTTTGTCTCAGTTCTGCACGCTGCATAGCGAAGCGAAGGCAAAGATACCGAGGACAACCTTACTTCCCTTTCTTCTGCTGTCTCGTCTGCCCTTCGCTGCCTTCCTGTTTCCACTAATTCGTCCATTTCATGGATAGTAGTGAAAAGTCGGTGAAACTGAAGAAATGTAATTGCGGTGCGCGCCAGAAGAATCCGGTGCCGATGAGTGAGTATTAAAATCCGACCGGTGAAAGAAGGTGAGTATGAATAGCGTGGAGCCCCCTGGTCACCATGCATGATTCCAGGGTTTCGATACCCTAGCTAACCACAATAAAATCCCTAATCAGAAATCTGGTTTACCGCCTAGAATTAATTAGCTCGAAAACTACATCATTGTTATTGTACTCGCGTTTGTGTTCTTTTAATTCTATTCACTAACCCCATGTTTTCCCTGTTACTTTTCAAGCCATCCCCATGCTTTTAGATACTCGACCTTTATTGAGATTTATTATGTTAGTCATGTGACTTGAATGCCGCGTTAGGATTCGTTCTTAACCTCGTTAATTATTCATGAATTTCACAAATATAATTTACGGATACAGATCCGATACTAACAACGGCAAGAAATTGGACGGCTAAGACTACGGACAGAATTACATTTTAGACATATAGTTTTAAACGTAATGATAATAATGATTTAATATTTCTATTGCGCAAATTAACATGTGGATATGATCAAATGCGCATTACAATGTTATGGGTGGCTTATCAGGAAATTTAGAAATTTTCACCGTGGCCGTGTCCGAGATAAAAACAATTCAGTAGATTCTAGAAAGAAGTATTAAACAGACAACGTTTCAGTCAAAAATTTGGAAATACAGCCAAAAAATCGCAATGCCGATGAAAAACGTCACGTCTACATAAGCTTATAAACGTAGTGTTTTAAGTTAGCTTTAGTTAAGCTGATTTATGGTTTGGACGAGCAAAAGGAAAGCACGAAAACGTGAAGCTGTATATTGTTTAGGTTAAGCGAAAACTCGAAAACAACAAGAATCCTACCGTTAACTTTAAAATGATTTGACCACGGAGTGACTACAAACACTGCAATTCAGATCAGATCGAGTATTTGTTTACCATACGACGTTTGGTTTCTTCAAGTTCTCTGGTTTCTCTTCAAGATATATTAAACGGGTTGTTTGTATCCTTCTTTCCTTCGTGCTCCATTTCGTTTCGTTTAAATAAACGAAAGCAAAATACCATTTGTTTGAGAGTTCCAACTATTCTTACCGCGTGACACCGTACCAAACATATTTATAACATAGCTTTGATATAGCAACGTTTTTGATTGGCTGTCGTGCGTGCTCAATAACTCGATGGAGCACGGCAAAAAAGCGCGGGGAAAAATTTCCAAACAAAACTGAGTTTTAAATTGACTTTTTATGGCCTTTTATATTATCAAAATACAGAGTCATTTAATTATATTGAGTAATAAAGAACAACGACCCAGAAGACATAAACTGGGTCTGGGTAACAGAGTTTAAACTGTCCTTTTGGTTGGATTTTAGTGAACAAAAAAGACTTGGCTACGAAAGTAGAAAAACACAACAACCAAAACGATTCGCCGGCTTGTGAAAGGATTTAATGCTATGTTATAAAAGAAATGGCTCATGGTTTAGTGTGCTCCATCGAGTTATGGATGCACGCGGGAAATTGGGAGAGCACGAAAAAAGCGTAAGAGTTGGTCGAGGCGTAGCCGAGACCAACTCTAGATTTTTGAGCCATTTCTTAATTATATATATATAATATATATATATATATATATATATATATATATATATATATTTAACAGTTATACCATGAGCTCGAGTCGTATATGAGCTCATAGCCAACGAGGCGCTTCGCCTGGTTGGCTATTAGTTCGTATACGACGAGAGCGAATGGTATAACTGTTTTATTATATAGCCAAGCACTGTACAAGAAACAAAATTACAGCGAAATGTTTGAAACGACAAACTTCCGGCATAGGCAACAGGCAACTAATACTTCCGCCATGCGTAATGATACATTCACACAGAGTTTCTCGCTGAGTTGTTCGGCAAACAGCTTCAGTGAAATGTTGCATAAATGTTGCTCGAGAGGCAAAAAATGTGTTGAGCAGATCAACAAAAAAGATTAAAAGATACCTTTATGAAGTCAAAAGGTGGGTCAGTTGTTTATATTAGCGTTGCTGTCGTGAAAAAGGTTTTGATTTCATGCAAAAATGAAACTGAAACACCTTCGGCAGTGAAACTAAATTACTTAGTTGGTTGTTTTTGAAAAAGAACATACTTTTTACTACTCCAAATGCTTATCTAAATAAAAAAAGTCTCTTTACTGGTGATCTCCTACGAAATTTGTGTTGTAAGCTTGATTTTAACCGTGAGTTTCTTTGTTTGGCAACAAATTAATATCAACCCGCTAATTTAGTCGTGTTTCTGAAGTAAAAAGACGTAATTTTTAGGTGAATTTTACCATTTGACATGCTAAATTGTGTATTTGTTAATGTATTTTTACACAATGTTGTTTTTTTATACATTGGTTTGAGGGTGTTGATGTTTTTCTGTATAAAAATCCGTCAATTTCAACTCTTTTCGGCAGTTTAAAAAAGCATGCCGCCATCTTGTTTTTCCTCTACTAGCAGGATATGAGCTGATAGCTTAGTAGTAGGGAATCAATCAGATTACGCAAAAGCTCATATCCGATAACATGCTATATAATAAATATATATATATATATATATATATATATATATATATATATATATATATATATGAAACAGGAAGGAATGTGGAGATTCTTATATCGCGAAAATGTTTGTCAATTGTTATTTTCGTATTTTCTTCCATTGTTTGTTGCCAATACGAAAATTTTTCAAGTCAGTATAAACTAAATGCTTTTATGGAGGATTTTTCAAGATAACAAGACGAAATCAAAAGTCAACCGAAATAGCAACTTTTAAATTTTTTTTAAGTTTAGTATATCGAAAACTTTAATACTGGGGAGTTTTAGCAACTTTTTACTTACTTTAAAAAGAAAAATTACTGAGGAATTACTGTAAGACGGACATAATTTGGTATTTCTGTCGATACCGAGTTTCAGAGTACCAATTTCTTATTTATTTTGTACCCAATAGTGATCAGCATTTACGACTACGAAGCTTCCAGAGACGACGAACTGTCCTTCAAGGAAGGCGAAATTATTTACGTGTTGAAGAAGAACAGCGATGGTTGGTACGAAGGCGTGATGGATGGCATGACTGGCCTCTTCCCCGGCAATTATGTTGAAGCAGCTCCGTAGCTGTTTGATGGACACAGTCAGATATAAAGTAACATTTTGTGACGCTATATATAGTGAATTATATTTGGGTTCGTAAAACACACATCACGTGATATACACTATATCTTCTTTCTACCTATATTTACGTGTGCATGTGTGTCATTGTAAGCGAAGAAGTTATTGATAAATAATCATTTTTATTTTTTAGTATATAAATTTGCTGTTGTCTATCGAAAATTCGTGAATCGTCCAACGTTGTCTATATGAGACCACTTCCAGTTGCGATAAGGCCCCGTTTACACGAGAGCGGACGAATTTTTTCCCCAGAATTCTTCCGGATAGGCCTTGTGTTCACACGAGACCCGCCTATCCGCTCAAATCTTCGTCCACCTAGGAAAGCGGGCGAATTGCGATTTGTGAATAAAAATTCGTCCGGTACCGTGTAAACGTTATTGTAATTTCCAGGATAGTATACATACATGCACAAGTAGTAAAAAGTCTGAAACTAAAGAAATTGCGCGACGCCATGCAGGAGAACAGCCGATGAGAGAGTATTAAAATCCAATACGAATTGCGTGGACGTATACCATAATTTATGTTATAGACAGCGCCGGGTTTGATTCCCTAACTAGAGAGATGCAGAGCATCGTGGGGCGAGCCTTTAATTGTCTGTTCAGTGGTTCAACCCTAGTTAACAATAACATGAGTCTTCATCTCAATTCTCAAACAGCACACTTACCAAATGTTTGTCTCAGTTCTGCACGCTGCATAGCGAAGCGAAGGCAAAGATACCGAGGACAACCTTACTTCCCTTTCTTCTGCTGTCTCGTCTGCCCTTCGCTGCCTTCCTGTTTCCACTAATTCGTCCATTTCATGGATAGTAGTGAAAAGTCGGTGAAACTGAAGAAATGTAATTGCGGTGCGCGCCAGAAGAATCCGGTGCCGATGAGTGAGTATTAAAATCCGACCGGTGAAAGAAGGTGAGTATGAATAGCGTGGAGCCCCCTGGTCACCATGCATGATTCCAGGGTTTCGATACCCTAGCTAACCACAATAAAATCCCTAATCAGAAATCTGGTTTACCGCCTAGAATTAATTAGCTCGAAAACTACATCATTGTTATTGTACTCGCGTTTGTGTTCTTTTAATTCTATTCACTAACCCCATGTTTTCCCTGTTACTTTTCAAGCCATCCCCATGCTTTTAGATACTCGACCTTTATTGAGATTTATTATGTTAGTCATGTGACTTGAATGCCGCGTTAGGATTCGTTCTTAACCTCGTTAATTATTCATGAATTTCACAAATATAATTTACGGATACAGATCCGATACTAACAACGGCAAGAAATTGGACGGCTAAGACTACGGACAGAATTACATTTTAGACATATAGTTTTAAACGTAATGATAATAATGATTTAATATTTCTATTGCGCAAATTAACATGTGGATATGATCAAATGCGCATTACAATGTTATGGGTGGCTTATCAGGAAATTTAGAAATTTTCACCGTGGCCGTGTCCGAGATAAAAACAATTCAGTAGATTCTAGAAAGAAGTATTAAACAGACAACGTTTCAGTCAAAAATTTGGAAATACAGCCAAAAAATCGCAATGCCGATGAAAAACGTCACGTCTACATAAGCTTATAAACGTAGTGTTTTAAGTTAGCTTTAGTTAAGCTGATTTATGGTTTGGACGAGCAAAAGGAAAGCACGAAAACGTGAAGCTGTATATTGTTTAGGTTAAGCGAAAACTCGAAAACAACAAGAATCCTACCGTTAACTTTAAAATGATTTGACCACGGAGTGACTACAAACACTGCAATTCAGATCAGATCGAGTATTTGTTTACCATACGACGTTTTGGTTTCTTCAAGTTCTCTGGTTTCTCTTCAAGATATATTAAACGGGTTGTTTGTATCCTTCTTTCCTTCGTGCTCCATTTCGTTTCGTTTAAATAAACGAAAGCAAAATACCATTTGTTTGAGAGTTCCAACTATTCTTACCGCGTGACACCGTACCAAACATATTTATAACATAGCTTTGATATAGCAACGTTTTTGATTGGCTGTCGTGCGTGCTCAATAACTCGATGGAGCACGGCAAAAAAGCGCGGGGAAAAATTTCCAAACAAAACTGAGTTTTAAATTGACTTTTTATGGCCTTTTATATTATCAAAATACAGAGTCATTTAATTATATTGAGTAATAAAGAACAACGACCCAGAAGACATAAACTGGGTCTGGGTAACAGAGTTTAAACTGTCCTTTTGGTTGGATTTTAGTGAACAAAAAAGACTTGGCTACGAAAGTAGAAAAACACAACAACCAAAACGATTCGCCGGCTTGTGAAAGGATTTAATGCTATGTTATAAAAGAAATGGCTCATGGTTTAGTGTGCTCCATCGAGTTATGGATGCACTTGGGAAATTGGGAGAGCACTCAAAAATCTAGAGTTGGTCTCGGCTACGCCTCGACCAACTCTTACGCTTTTTTCGTGCTCTCCCAATTTCCCGCGTGCATCCATAACTCGATGGAGCAAGGATTTTCACAGTTGTAACTAGTTTCCAATGATGTAAAATAATAATTTAGCATAACAGATTTAAATGAGTTTAGACTATCCACACTAAGGTTCAGTTCATTTGCAAGAGCGTTCCAAATTCGACAAGTTCTGATAAAAAAGGATCTCTGGTAGGTGGTAGTTTTACATTTACGGGTAACAAATTTGACTACATTACCACTAGATGACTGTGGTGGTTCTGTGAGTAAGCGTAACAGGAAGAACAGAGGACTTAAGATTAACTAAACCATGTGTTATTTTAAAGAACAAGATCATATCTAAATATTCATGCAAGTAACAAATAGGAAGTAGAGACAAGGAATATAACCTGGTGTTATAGTCGATTGTGGCACGCCTTTGAATCCGGATCCTCTCTAACTTATTTATTAGTTCAATTGACTGTGGCGCCCAGATTTGTGTGGTATAACCGGCAAAATGATTTAGATCATGAAGAGAACTGAATGATGCCTTGTCATATTTATTTGTCAACAACGAAAAAAATAAGAAACCGCGAACGAGAAAAACAATCTGAAAAGAGTAGACTGAATTGGCGCAGTCCATGCAGTTGTCAGAGACGTAATGTGTTTGTGGTGACAAAAGCAGAAGAAACTTTAACGGTGGGAGATTCGTATTTATCAGTTTCGCTGAGTTAAAACGGAAGAAATCTTGAAAATTAAATGAAAATTGATATAAATAATATCTTGTTTAGAGTTGCCTTTGAACGCTAGGACGTTGGCATTGTGTCTTTTCTTGGCCGCCGTTTATATCTATTTTTCATGGCAAAACATGCTGTATCATTTGGTCAGCATCAGGTGTCATGTCAAGGTGGCTTGCCTTACACAAACGCGCAATAAAAACATGGATTTTTTTTCTTAAAATCCTGATTTCTCGTTATATATGTACAGTAGCATTCTCAAGATGTACGCACAGGTTTATACTCCTGAGATATCGCGCTTTCGCTTGCGTGGCGTTATTTTTTATAAATGTTTAAAAAATCGAGGGACAAGTCACAATTGGCAATGAAGTCGCATGGCTTTGCGAAACTTTCCGCAAACCGTCATTAGAGCGCAGATTGTGAAAGCCTGGGTTCTTGTGATCATTTTGGTGGGAAAATGGTGAATTTTGGCGCAATTCTTGCCAGGGAGCCAAGCGTTTGAAACTGAATATAACTTGATGCGCAATGACTACGACTTCGGCATTTGTATGGCATTGGATGCTTGCGAGGTTTGTCATGGTGTATGTACTCTCTGTCGTTGATGCGGCCAGTGAGGATGGGTATATTAAAGAGGACAAGAAACAAGAATATAACCATCAACAATCGTCTGGGAGTGGGAATCCTTTTTTTGATGTTTCAATAAACAAGTAGGTTCACCATTATCAAGACGTTTGCATGTATAATGACGTTCATTTGACTTGTTAATAAGCAAATATTAGCTGGAGCTTTATATTTGCATGCCTAAATTGCTTCGTTCTGTTAAAGATATATCTCAGCAACAACCACTGAAATAGGCAATATGGCCCGTACTAACCTCAATATGATGAAATTTTGTCTTCTCCCCCTTTCCTAAACGCTTGTGCGCTACTTTCTCACCCTTTTCTTTTCTCGCCGCCAATTTTATCCCTCAATTTCCCTTACAGTCCCTACTTACCCGCTTCCAATCCCTTCCTGTCCCTTTCATGCTCGGCCCTAGGCTTCTACAGATTGTGCTGGGCAACTTTTTAGCAACTTATTGTGTTTGGAGCAACTTTATACGAGAACAGCAACTTCAAGCAATTTCCCCCCGAAAAAGCATAATTTTCGAGAATTTCCAGTGAAAACCAAGAAAGGGGTGAAGAATATGCTTTGTATTTGTTCTTTCTGAATACTTCAGGCCGACAATACAGTAGATTAGATCATTAGAGTCATTAGACAATAATTGAATTAATTTGGCCTGACTGTAAACAACTGAGCCTGCCTTCCACCATTCCAGCGGACATTCAATTTAGTTTGGTTACCTTGGCAACAATTCTTGACAGCCATTTTGCATTTGAGGTTTTAATTCGTTGAGACTATGGAAGAACAAGAAGAATCAGACGATGAGGAACTTGCACCTGGAAATGACCCTATTGCAGACTTACCCGATGGAACAAGCAACTGTTATAGGACTTAAATTTATATAGAAACTAACGAGTGTTGAAAATATAGCTTATATTTTACTTTGTGCTCTTTCTTTTTCGAGCAACTTTTTACATTACAGCAGCAACTTTTTCAATTTTTGAGGAATTTTTGGGCAACTTTCGACCATTTCTAGAGCAACATTTCAGCATTTTTGCAGCACAATCTGTAGAAGCCTACTCGGCCCAAATTGAATATCTGGACCAAAATATTGCCCGTAGGCCCAATCTCGTTCCCAGAGCCAAATATGCCCGGCGTAACAGTTGAAATAAAGTGATCAACATCTTGATCAAAACGTCACAGTTCTGGGAAGCCACACAGCTGAGTTGCCTGCGGAGGAGGCTATTCATTTCTACAGTTTTATAAAATCCTCGATAAAATCCTCCCATATTAGATTACGCAATGCAAAATGACACCGACCAAAATTAGAAAGTGCGCGTGCGCAAAGCCGCAAATATCCGTCTAAACAGGATGATGAAAATTTGTCATTTGGTTCATCTCGGGCGGGGTTTTTTCTTTCGTTTTTTTAATATTGACTTTGCATGCTCATTCGGTCATCTGTACATGTAGTCATGTATTGACACAACCTTGCTAACTAATTTTCTGGGATGCTTTCTGATCTGTACATGTGTTGTCATTAATACAACTGAAAAATCAGAAATTAGGGGAGGGGAGGGGAGGGGGGGGGGGGGGGAGGGGGTTCCAAAAATGCATATAAAACGGGCGAGAGGTTGTTGCCGGCTTCGCGCGGTCAAGTCTTGCTGGCTCTGGGAACGAGTTTACGTCGAAGGGAGGACCGAAGACCGACCGATCGACGAGTTTCGACGAGGGGAAAGAATTGGGAAAGAATCGAAAGGTCAAAGAGAAGGGATTAACAGAACTATGCATGAACGAAACGAAAGTGGATGAGTTTAGACGTATTAGTGATAGCATTGTGTTTGCATTGTGATCATGGGTGGCGTTCTTAAAAGATGGAGGGTAAGTGTTTTAATATTACGGTTCTAGAACCAACTAATCAAGAGGACATATTTGGGCCACACTAGTTGGTGTATTTTTATTTGACAGCCGACGTTTAGGAAATGATTCAGCTTGCAATAAACGACAATTAATTATTAATTTTATATATTTTTTCTTTTCTTAGCGTGAGGAGTCTGCTGAAGAAGTGTTAGAATCTTTGGAAAAGGTAAAATTAAATATTTTCTCGATGTCTTCTTTCTGGATGTTGTGTTTGTTGAGTGCAGACTGTGCAGTTGTGTACCGTAGTTTTGAATGTTGATCGTTGTGGCTTGTACACGAAAGAGTTTCAATATCTGTCTCAACGCTGCTTTACATTAATTTTATCAACAAGAATCGTGTTCAACTTAAAAGAAATAATATTACATATTTATTAAAGTATATGTCCAGTATACCCTATACAGTTAATATATACTGTATAATATTTCTGTAGTAGTCTTATTAATATTACTTATAATATGATCAAGTCGGTTTTCTTTGATGTACCACATATATATATATATATATATATATATATATACAGGTTATAAACCTCCCAACCTTAAATAAACCTCCCAGCTTTATATAAACCTCACAATAACAATGGAACCTTGTCACAAGCTTTTTTCCTATTGAATTCTTTAGAAAACCTCCTTGTTTATTAAGCACCTAACCCTCAGTTTATTATATACTGTCGTTTGCACCTAACTGGAAACACCACCCATCAAAACATGTTCAAAACATGTTCAAAACATGTTCAAGAGTTAACCGTTTTGACATTGACACTGTCAAACATGTATGTATCAAAGGGAAACATAATATGTTTCCTAAGAAAACTTTTATGTTTGATGTTGAAATAGAACATGTTTTGACGGGTGGTGCTTCCACTTAGGTGCAAGTGACTGTATTGCTAATCATATATTAATCATCGTCCTGTTTCATATCTTACAGCATTTTTTATTTAACAACTATTTCAGTATACAGTGGAGCCTCGCTATAGCGCGCATCATTTAACGTGTGACTCGGTATAATGCGGTTGATCCTTGGACCCCAAAATTTTACTTTTCCTGGTTTGTCATTTGACGACTTATACTTATGTTTACCAACAGTACTAAAGTTCACAACAGACTGCTAAATTCCGCAAAATAGAGACAGAATTGATGTGTAATATGACGCTGAAACTGAAGTTTGTATTTTGCTCATTGGAGACAATTTGATCTTGTCAGCTGACAATCGCTGATCATCCTGAATAATTGCAATCATTACGAGATAAAACGACAACACGGCAGTGCGATCATTGCAAGAAATGAAAACCATGCTCAAAAATCTTATTTCAATTCCATTTTGTTGAAGTCTGTCTTGAGCGGACTTCAAACTTCTTCAGTCATGATTTGGATTGTTAGAATCGAACAGAAAGTGCTTCTAGCAGTACTGCAATCTCACTCCCAGTACTCAGCCCACAATATTGCACCAGAACTGAGTGGCAAGAGTACTGGGAATGAGATATTTGGCCGTACCTCGCAATAACGCACTTCATTTATAATGTGGTCACCACTAAGGACCCCAACTACCGTGTTATAGCGAGGCTCCACTGTACATGTACGGTATTCTAAACCTGTGTGTTTATGGGTAGTTTTAAAATGGTGCAGTGGAGTTTCACTTCTTTGGGGTCAACCAGGGGGTAGTGATATACCAAATACTAGTTACCATTTCACTAATTGTCATTTCACTAATTCTCACTATGTCAGTGTTGTTCTTTTCACATGGGAGCATGTGCTTGGCATGACTTGTCTTTAGCTTGATTGTGAGAATTGGAATGGTCAGTGAACACAGGTCATCTGATAAGGGTTAGTTCACTTCGATATGACCTGCTGAACGCACAAAATAAATTGTAGCCTGTGAGAAAATATCAGGGTAATTCCATTGTGACTGACGTTACATTTGGACAGATTAAATTAGTACTAATTACCTTCTAGCTCTGCAATTAGGCTGGTGTAATGGCCATTTTTTGCCAATAAGCATTTATTTGGTTAGATCTAATGAATAGCATTAAAAATTTGGCGAACAGACGAAGCATAACAATTTTATTCGACATTCAATGAGTGTGACTGACGTTACCAAAAATGGACATGAAAAAAAAGTAACTATAATTATATTCATTTTCAGCTCAAAGGAATGCATGAACACAAAAATATTAACTCAAAGATATATCCTTATAATATGCTTGTAATGTGGATGGTAACACAAATTCACAATAATAATCACACATGTGTACGTGACCAAAAATCTCTGTGACTGACGTTACTGTGACTGACGTTACATTTGTCCATCAAACTACCATTATATTTAATTCATCAAACAACTTGGTCTCGTTGATGCAAATAATTTGACATATCTTCATTTGCCATAAACTAATAGTGATAAAGTGTATACAAAGTTCAACACACTTTTATTAAGTTTAAGTAGGGAAAATAGGAAAGCCAAGAATTTTACCCATATTCTGAAACAATTTGTGAAATAAATAACAATATCAATGGTATGCTTGAAAATCATGTATGTGATAATGTGGTCAAGTTTAGATTTCATATCTTTAAAATTTGAGTTAACCACTATTATGTTTTTAGCCTTAATTTGTCAAAATGCTCAACTATTTTTTTTCTTCTCATGTCCATGTTTTCATGGAATTACCCATCAACACAACGTTGAAACTTGAAATGGAAGTTGAAACTAACAATGAAAAGTACTCCCCTATTTGTTTTTGAGTTGATCTGTCAAACATATATTTGTCATGATTGGATAATGTTTGTTTTAAAACTCGAAAACAACTAGTTATTTCCTACATGCTTAATGCTTAAATGCAAATGGTAGTACCTTATAAAATTGATCAATTGAAAATACCTGAAAATATAGTCAAAATTTAAAAAAATATCTGAAATTCTTCAAAATAGTGTACTGAACACCCAAAATTAGTTCGATACCAACTCTATTCTGCAATATTCTGGGTCAGCCCTTATTTACGCAAATGTCCAACAATGGTCAAACGTTGCCACAACTTCTAAGACAAGTTGCACTAAGTTCAATAAATCCCAGCGAGATTATGCAACTTTTGAAAACTTTATACTGTACCAGAAATTCACAAAATTAAAATATACCAAATACCCAAATAGAGCTGGCTCGCAGGCTACCATATACCCAATTTAAAAACCCCTTTGATATCATATACCCAAAAAACCCTGACTGACCCCACATCTTGGTGTAACCATAGTCCCTAGAAATAATTTGTTTGGAAGTGTGGAAAACATCAAAGTGGTCAACAATGAGCTGCAATTTACTGTATATTGAAGGTGGTCTGAAAGTGCACAAATCTTTTGTTTTAAGTTTATTAATTAACAATTAATTGCTGTATTTATGTATACAGCAAGGCTGCTAAATTGGCTGATTGCTTCCTTATACCAAAAATACAATGTGTTCAGCGAGCTTGAAAGTGCACAAATGCCATAATAATAATAATTAATAATAATTTATTACTTAATATAGCGCATTCTCCAGAATATCTCAAATGCACTTTACATAAAATTAGTGAAAACTAATTTATAATATGTCTAAAATAGATTAAACATTTATTTAATAATAAGCTAATCTAAAAAGATGGGTCTTGAGCTTTAACAACAGTATATTTTACACCTAATGTCCATCAGTAGTTTCAGGGTTAGGTGACAGAGAGCCTGCACGGATCCATTGAAATTTGAATGCCCGCCTTTCTTAAAGTGCTTATGCAGCGAAAATTAAGTTCAAAAGAACTCGATTTCAGGTTGTAAAATGTCACTACAATGTATTACTGCTTTTTTTGTTTTAAAATGTCCAGCTTATTTCAATTTCTAGTTGACGTTTACTGTGATACATAAGTACACAGTACAAGTCAAAATACAAGTCAAAAATTTGTATTCAAATATTTTTTTTATTCCAAAACCAAAAATACAACGATAACATGAATCAGTAACATAAATATGTCACTCGATAAATGAAAAAGTCATTCACTTTCATGTGTCGAGAGAAAAATACGTCCAAGGTGTCCGTTGTAACGAGAGTAGAACAATAAAAATGTTTGTTGGGGACCACATGAAGTGTCCGCAATTCCGTAATAGCGAGAGTCCGTAATAGCGAGAGTTATTTCAATACATTTCATAGTAGTTTCGGCCGGGGATTTACCAACTGTCCTTAATTGCGGGGTGTCCGTAATAGCGGGGTGTCCGCAAGGCGAGAGTTGACTGTAAATAACATCGCACAGTATAATGACTTGTTTGAAAATCTTGAATATCAATTAGAGATTATTTGAACGAAATCACTTTTAGCTGTGCATGTGCTTCTGTGTATCGCAGGACACTATACATGAAAAGTTTCAAGTGATTTACTTGAATTATTGCAAGAATAGACATGATTTTCCAACAAGTCATTATACAGTGTGAGTCGTCTAAGTGATGTTATTTGCATATCACGCAAATCTCAATATCTAAAGAACGAAGTGAGATATGGAACAGCTGCTGACGTCAATCTTTATAACTTCAAAACTTCTCTTCCGAACTTATTTTTCGCTGCATAAGCCCTTTAACGAGTTGTCAAAAGCGACTAATCACAAACCAGTCGCGCAGAGTAAACAAAGAAACCGAAACTACTCCTGTCTGCCGTTTCCCTGAACGTCTTTCATTTTAATTGTATACGAAGACGATTATTTTCGAGTGAAAGAAGGAGCCGCAGCCTTTGAGACTTTGAATTGAGTTTCTCCAGCCAATAGGTATTTAAACTTTGAATAGTTATCAACACAATTTATAGTCTGTGTGATAAATCTGGATAATAATTTAAACCGGTTAGTTAACCAAGGCAAGTGCATTTTGTTTATTTCAGCAAGTGCATTTTGTAAATTTATCGTCGAGACTATATTACAGTGATTTGCAACTCACTTTTCACCCAAATCTTCGGAAGTTCGTTCGCAAGTTCGTTGGGAACTACGCATTTGATTGGCTGCTAGGAACCAAGCAACCAATCAAATGCCTAATTCAAAACGAACTACGAACTTCCCAACGAACTTGTGGCGAACTTCGGAACGAACTTCCGAAGATTTGGGTGAAAAGTGAGTTGCAAAAAATGACTGTAATTTGTGTTTTAATAACATCAAAACAACAGCTCGTTAAAGTGCCTATAAACTCAAATAAGATATTACTGATATGGATTCTATGTAACGTAAATAGTTGAATGACATAATATTTTTTGACTTGAACTTCTATTTGTTATTATATTGAGGTTTGTATTTCCAAAATGTTAATGAGGATGACGTTAGTGCTGTGCGCGGAGCGCCGGATGCCGGAGCTCTGCCGGAGCTCCGGCGTTTTTTGGTCAGCCGGAGCCGGAGTTCTCCCAGCTCCGGCTGGAAATTCAGAATGACAAGAAATGCAGCTCATAAACCACATAAAGGTTTATACTGAGGGTTGGACTAGCTTTCAACCCTCAGCATAAAAAAACAAGATGGCGGTGTATGTCTTAGCTCTGATGTTACTCTTAAATTCATTATTGTTGGAGACAGAGAGACCTTGCTTGGCTTCTCCTACACGTCTCTTAATTGATGAACATGCGGAATGTATACATTTTATTAAGTCTTATCCAGGGATTAGAAGGAAATTTAGTAAAAGACGAACTCTTTACTATGCCGGTGGCCTGGCGACATATAATAATGAGGCACTACAACTCTCTGGTGATGTTCATCCTAACCCTGGACCAGTTGGCAAAGCAGCGTCAAAACCAGTCAATCCAAAGTATAGTCCAGCTAAAGAAGCCAGTATACCTACAATAGTTTCTGCTTCAAGAACAAGGACTTGTAGAACCTTCCGACGACAAGCATGTCCAGCTAACCTAATTCATATACGACCGGATTTGATGATAAAAGATAAAGCCTGTAAATCACTAAGGAACGTCGTCTAGCTCATCTCAATGTCCGCTCAATAAAGAACAGAACGAACTTTATTCAGGTAAAAGAATTAGTAGCTGATAATAATTGGGACATATTTACAGCGTCTGAAACTTGGTTAAATTCAACAGTAAATAATGCTGACGTTAATATATCTGGTTATAAATTATTCCGAGTTGACCGACGTTATAAACGTGGAGGTGGAGTATGTGCTTATATTCGTGATAATCTTAAAGCAAAAGAGCTCACAAATTTATCTTCTACATCGGAGAGGGGTTTCCAACAGCTGTGGCTAAGGATTCAACATGTAAAACTGAAATCATTCTTGCTCTGTGTTGTTTATCGCCCACCGGACTGTGAGATCACTTGTTTGGAAGAAGATATGACACCCTCTATTATAGAAGCTCTTTTATTTGGTAAAGACATAATTATAACAGGGGATCTCAATTGCGACCTGTTATCTAATAAACCAGAATTTCAAGCCTTAAAAGATTTTTGTACCATGTTAAATCTTTCACAGATGATTTCAAAACCAACCCGTGTCACAAAGGAATCAGCATCCCTACTTGATGTTATTCTAACAACAAATCCACATCAGGTAAATCGGGCTACAGTTTTGGAAAATTCTATTAGTGATCATTTTACCGTAACAGCTTCATTTCGCCTTAAAGCACCTAAACCATATCCATTTCAAATTAGATCAAGATCGTACAAGATGTATGAACCCAAAAAATTTTGCGAAGATATTTCAAAAGTTCCTTGGAATACTCTAGACGATATTACTGATATAAACACTCGTTTAGAACGTTTTAACAGTGATTTCCTCAAAGTATTGGATCTACATGCACCTATCAAACTGATGTCATTTAAACATCATACGAGTCCTTTTATATCGAATGAAATAAAAGAGCAGATGAGAGTGAGAGATAATCAATTACGAAAAGCAAGGAGAACACGGTGTCATCTTGACTGGGCTCTTTTTAAAAAGGCAAAGACTGAAATTAACAGAATGATTAACGAAGCGGAAAAGTTGTTTGTCGATAATGAGATTATGCAAAACAAGAATAATAGTCGAGCATTTGGAAAACTATTCGGAGATATGCACCAAATAAGCCAAAGGAAGAAATAAAACCGGTAACAAATCCCAAAGTAGTTGCAAACGATTTTAATTCATATTTCTCTTCAGTGAGTAACCTTACAGCTGTATCTGTTAAGAAATTAGCGCAAGAGCATCATATACCTGTCACAGAGCATCAATCTCCACAATATTATTCGGAGTCAGAGCAATTTTCTCTCAGGCAAATAACTAGAGAGGAACTTGTAGCCACAGTAATGAATATGTCTTCAAATAAATCTCCTGGTATCGATAAAGTGACAATAAAGGTTATGAAAGATTGCCTATCCATTGTTTCCAAGCCTCTAACAGACATAATTAATTTATCCTTCACTTCCAACATATTTCCCGTTGCTTGGAAAATCGCTGAAGTAGTGCCGCATGTGAAAGACGGAGATCATGAAGTTGCAAGTAACAATCGACCAATTTCTTTACTAATCGCCAATTCTAAAGTTTGTGAAAGAATAGTTTTTAACCAACTGTCATATTACTTAGAAAAGCATAATCGGCTCACAAGTCATCAGAGCGGCAATAAACATAAACATTCGACGGAATCAGTTCATTTGCTTGTAACTGATCACATTCTTACTGCCATAGATGAAAAGAAAATCACTGTTCTTGTCCTACTTGACCTAAGCAAAGCCTTCGACAGTATTGACCATGATCTTCTCCTTTATAAGTTGCAGCTTTGTGGAATTTCGTCACAGTCACTGGAGTGGTTTCGGAGCTATCTCACTGGCCGAATGCAAACAGTCCGAATTGGTGCTGTAACATCTGATTTACTTCCCATCACGAAAGGAGTCCCGCAAGGAAGTATATTGGGGCCGTTATTGTTCAACCTATTTATTAATGATCTTCCTTCCATCCCATTGAACAGTAAGCTGGAAAGTTATGTGGATGATTCCAAATTATTTTTATCATTTCGTATTGGAGAATTACAAGATGTAGTAACAACTGTAAATAATGACCTTGCCACTGTTGTTACCTACCTATGTAACAATTGTCTGCTTGCAAACCCTGGTAAAACCAAGATCATGTTTTTTGGAACACCACAGATTTTAAAACAAATTCCGGTCAATATTTCATTCAAGTTTCTTGGGGAAACTGTATACCCTGTTCAAAATGCCAAAGATCTTGGCTTAATTATGGATTCAAGTTTATCTTTTAATGAACATATTAAACAATTGGTATCATCATGTATGAAGAAATTACACCAAATTAACAGAATCAAGAACTTATTTAAACAACCAACTCTGGAAATGATAATTCAATCTTATGTCTTTTCCAAGCTGTTCTACTGCTCCTCTGTTTGGTTTTCTACAAGTCAGAAGAATATTAGTAAACTTCAAACAGTGCAAAACTTTGCTGCACGCATAATGACAGGCTTCCGTAAATATGATCACATAACACCTGCCTTAAAACAATTGAAATGGCTAACCGTAGAGAAGATTTTGCATTTACGAGATTGCGTTATGACTTACAAATGTATGAACAACTTAGCGCCAGATTATTTATGTCATAAGTTTGTCACTCGGTCTGAGATTAGCAATCGCGTAACGCGTCAGAGTAAACAATTACACAAGCCTCTTTGTAGAACTTCTACAGCCCAGAAATCTTTTTTATACAGAGCTTCTACAATTTGGAATAACCTTGACGAGTCACTAAAATCTAGAACGTCGGTCCAAAGTTTTAAATATAATTTAAAGAAGAACCTTCTTATGGACTAAATAGGTGACTTTTTTTAATATAATATGTTAGTGTTTTAATATAGTTTTCCTTAATTATGGTAAATTGGTAATCTTAAACTTTTGTTAATATAGACATGTAAATAACACTTTGTAAATTAGAGCTGAAAAGCCTTTCGAGGAGTATCTAATAAACCTATGTATGTATGTATAAAGGGTCACTGCTGACAACACTGACAGATATTGTGAGTGAGCGCATGGGGAGCGCAAGTGGAGCTGTTGAACGGCAACCAGGCACCTTAACACCAGGGCAAGCTAGAACTCACTACCTGTCTGAACCAGTGATACCAGTCAGATCCCAAGACGGCAAAGTTAATGCTCAGGATTTATTGGATTATTGGTATCGCCACAAAAACGAATGACCTGCTTTGACGCGTCTAGCTCTCTCATATCTTTCTTGTCCACCGTCCTCTGTTACTTCTGAACGAGTCTTTTCGTTGACGGGGAACATCGTCTCAAAGAAGCGTTGCGCACTCCTTCCAGGCAACATTGGTCGCTTAGCGTTCATTAAATTTAATTATAAAAAGTTTTAAAAACCCTTGGCAATTTATACTTTGTATTTTATTATTTGTAGTAGTTTAACTTTATTCGGTTCTATAAAGTTTTCATCATTCCTGACATTGCTAGTTGTCGCATTGCGTTTGCTTGAGTCGCTTGACAGTTTCGCGGCTTTCACCGGGAAAAGACCCTGGGGACAAAGTTGAGCCGAATAATATCCCGTTGGACTTTATCTCCAGTTGTGAACCAACTTACCAAAGAAGCCGGAACCGGAGCTGAAAAACTGGAGTTTGCACAGCACTAGATGACGTCAATGTAGGCATTTGTGTTTTGTTTTTTCTTTTCTTACGATAAACCGCTTGAAGATTTTAAAGGGTATTGGCAATAAAAATTAAGTTTGTCTCATTTGAAAGAACTCGCCAAATGGTATAAGAAGACCTTTTGTAATTTTTCTCTATCTATCTTGTGTTTTGAAATATTTCGACGAAAGATAGCGTGCTGTCCGCCATCTTGTTGTAATATTGGGTCTAATTAACTAGGAAATTGGTGACGTCACAAGCAGGATAAACCTGATGGAACTACTCCGTGGGTGCCCAAATTTCCACGGAAGGCTTTTTAAATGTTGTGGGTCAATTTAAAATGGAAATAGCGCAACAAAAAATCGAGTTTCTAGCTCATAATGTCATAAGGTTGGCAAGATAAAGATTTCACTTTACCCTGCTTATGTCGTCACATGCATAATTTTGCATATCGAAAATAATTCCAAGATGGCGGATAGCACGCTGAGTTTGGTCGAAATATTTCCAAAACCAAAACAGATACGGAAAAATTGTAAAAGGTCTTCTTATACCATTTGACGAGTTCTTTCAAATGAGATAAACTTAATTTTTGTTGCCAATACCCTTTAATGAAAAAAATGATATAAAATATAGAATAGTATATACAGATACTATTCATGTATTCCATTAACATATGAATTGGGTAATATTTCTGCTGTAACGGAAAAATGCGTATGCAAATTATGCCTACATATATAGACGTCATCCTTATTACCATTTTGGAAATACAAACCTCAATATAACAACAAATAAAAGTTCAAATCAAAAGATATTTTGGCATTCAACTATACGCATTAACACTTTGAGGCCTGGACCTCTCCCTGTGCTGAATAAAATCGTCTGGCGTTAGCCTGAATAAACCCTAAAGACTCGTCGCCAGGCTTCAAAGTGTTAAATATAATCCATATGCAGTAATATCTTATTTGGGTTTATAAGCACTTTAATTAATCCAATTTAAATATTATTGCTGCCACAGCACATGACCGGGATGCTGTGTAAACTACAATCGTTGCCAAAATTGTTGGCACGAAACACCTTCCCCCCCATTTTAATGTTGTCATTTAGTTAGTGAAGCATTATAGCCATAATCCTGGCAAAAATTTCACTCAGACAGACGCGTAAAAAGAAGTTAAGCGCATTAATTCCTAAAATTATGTACAAAAACATCGCCCCCCCCTCCCCCTGTTCAATGTTGCTTAGAAATGAAATGAAATGCAAAGTATGTTCAGTGCAAATTTTTATCAACATTGAAGGGGGGGGGGGGGGGGGGGGGGGTGGCAGATGTTATTTAACGCAAGGTTTTCGAGTGATTTTGACCAGGATTGCAGCGCTTGGCTGTTAGTACACCTGTCTCGACTAGGACAACATTGGGATTGGGATGGGGGGGGGGGGGGGGGGAGGGGGAGGGGAGGGGAGGGTGGTAATTTTAATGCTGACACAGTTAAGTGACACGGGAGGGGAATGTCACGGGGGGCCAAGTGATTTTGGCAACGATTGTAGCTATAAAGCAAATTCAGTGATTCAGTCATAAATAATAACGTTGGAATATAAAACATTCTGTCGTATATCCCGTGAGCTTAACAGTAAAACATCTGCCGGGCATGCAAGATTCAATACTTTATATCGTTAGATTAGATATTCATTTCACTACTGTTACCTATGTGATTTTCGCGGCGAAGGTTTCCGGGTTGATCATTCGAATTTGCATGTTTTGCAAAAGAAACATAGTTTATTAAAGATGTTTGTAGTTCTCACGCTTGCGATTAACGTTAGACGAGTCGGTCTGCTTTAAATACTGACTTTGCCAGTCGATTAAAATATCCCCCAATCAGAACATTGCGTCCAAATTTTGGACGTATGCATTTAAATTTCAATGGGATTCGTCTCTTCACCTCCCGCCTGGCCTCCCAGAGAGCCTGCTCGCAGGCTATTTCCGGGTTCGAGATTTACAGTATCCCAGTAACCAGATGTTGAAACCTTCAGTTGGTTTCCCATTGGGATACCAAGGAGATCTTGCTAAAATATCAATATTAACCAAGATGACTAACCCATCCTAGAAATTACTTTAAAGTGGTTCTCTGACGGAAATATTGTTGGCAATGTTTACTATTTAAACTGAAAAACAGACTATAAAATCTACGAAGAATTTAATTCCAAGTATTAAATTGTACCTTTTATAGTATAATGTTAATGCCTTAACAATATCTCGTGTGGTGTACTTATCAAATGGACGCATCTAAATAGCCATGTTGTCAAACTATTTTTCAAGTTGGAGTGATTTTAGCTAAGTAAATTGAAGGAAAAGTTTATGTAAATCAGGACGAATCTGTATGCGATTTACATATATTGATCAAGCATTCGTTTTTTCTTCATGAATTATTAATGAATTTGATATTGTATTGTATTGTATTGTATTGTATTGTATTGTATTGTATTGTATTGTATTGTATTGTATTGTATTGTATTGTATTGTATTGTATTGTATTGTATTATACTCATAGGCGTAGAGTGTTGTTTTTTGTCCGGGGGGCTGAACAGGGCCTTTTTAATAATTTCCCCGTGGGGGGCGTTCACAAAAAGGGACTCTTCTAGGGGAGTCCAGGACATTTTTGAAATTTAGAGTCTCGGAAATGCCATTTCCTGCATTCTGAGGTTGTCTTATGTGTACATGGGTGCTTTTGTCTGACAGGAATGAGGCTGTAACAGTTACTTTATTCTAACCAGTAACCTATAATTTGTGAATAGTGATTGATGAGTCCATTGCTGCAAAATTTCTGGGGATTTCTCCCCCCCCATTAAGATTTCTCAGGGGGCTAAAGTCCCTCAGCCCCCCCATACTCTACGCCTTTGATTGTATTGTATCTTCACACGTCATGTCAAAATAGTGAAATTCTCTCTATAACACAATGTGATCAAATGTGACACATTCACACTTGCTGAGACGGTTTGAAGGATTTGTCTTATCCGTATTAGAAATTAGAGTAGTGTATATTTAGCAAGCGTGTAAACATTAAAAGAAATGGGGCTTTATTATTTATCATTATAGCAAGTTCAAAGGTTGGAATCTTCACAGCAAAAGGATGAACAATTTTACCAAAGATTCATTGGCCGCTTAATGTTTTACTCGATACTGTTGTACATCGCAGCAGCTGTTATATTTTACTTCTATTATTTTCCCAAACAGTGGAAGGACAGGATTGTCAGAACAATTCCATTGCTGGTTTTCCCATTACTGTAAGTACAGTTATAAAATAACGTAGTTGTGTATATAATAGGCATTAAAATAAATAGTTTGAACCACCTAGGTCTAGGGGTATTGTTAGTACACGCTTGTGATAGTTGCTCATCTATACAGTCGTTTGCACCTAAGCCGAAACACCCCCCATCAAAACATGTTCTATAATGTCAATGTCAAACATAAAAGTTTCCCTTGGAAACATGGGCTTAGCCAGAAGCCCGTCCACCCGTCTTTTGGACGGGCATTTCTTAAAGTGGACGGGTAAAAATTTATAACAAAACTCCAGTATTTCGTCTTTAGTTCTTTAATACAACTGTACAAGCTTTAGTTTCGCCATGACATTCAACAGTCACTGCACATACCTTGACCACAAGATACAAGTTCCTATGTTTTCGCGAAATATTTAGTATTTTAGGACTAAATTTGGCGATTATTTTAATTTGCGGAGGGTGGACGTAAACCATAACCCTATCTAGCATAATTGCATTCTACAACCGCTGACACAAAACCACGTGTTTTCAGTACAAAATAACGTGGGTGACTAATTGTTAATGTAGACAAAGAAAACGATAGATTTTTTGCTCTCCAATTTAGAGTACTTTTGTTTTCAGTGCTCAGAATCACGTTTTCAGAAAACCTGATTTCAAAAAAATTCGGGGAGGGGGGGTCATTATTATTATTATTATTATTATTATTATTATTATTATTATTATTATTATTATTATTATTATTATTATTATTATTATTATTATTATTATTATTATTATTATTATTATTATTATTATTAATCATTTGAATAAAGAAGGGTGACATCTTTACCAACATGGGTATTATCAACGATGGCCCTCACAAAAATATATACAACTAATAATAACTAATCTATTTACAGTTTTTTAAAAAAGTTGCAATTACATCAACTTACAATTACATCGGACAACATGTTTACAGTTGTTGCAGGAAAGGTCCTCTAGATGATCAACCTCATCAACCATTGTCAGAAAAAATTCTTTCAGTTTATATTTGAATGTGGCATAAGAATAATTTTCAATTTCTTTTAGGTATATTGGAAGCGAATTATAGAGAGTAGCTCCGCTGTAGGTTATTTTAGATTTGGATTTTTCGGTTTTTACTTTTTCAACTTTAATATCAGTTTGTGAAGACCGTGTTGAAATATTAATTACACCATTAGTCTTTTGGAACAATAGTGATACCTCTATAGGTGCCATTTTCTTTAGTGCACAAAAAACAAACAATATTTTTTTCATTTTGATAATGGTATAAATGGGTAACCATTTTAGTTGTTGAAATAGGTTTACTGATGGTGTATCATAGGATACTCCATATACTATATACGTGCTGCTCTCTTTTGAAGTTTTAATATGTCATGCAAAAGTTCATTTGAACAATTGCCCCATAGTGTTGAGCAGTATAATAAATGAGGATAGATTAATGCAGAATAATATGTTTTTCGTGCTTCAATCGGCAAATAATCTCTAACTCTTTTCAATAAATATAATCGACTTGATATTATTTTGTGGATATAGGAAACATGTGGCTCCCATTGTAAATGTGAGTCAAAGTAAATACCTAGTAATTTTGCACTCTTTACTTCTTCTATATTTTTATTTTGTAGTTGATATTGCATTTTCGGATTATCAGTGTATTTTCTTTTGGAATATATTGTCATTGATTTAGTTTTTTTGCCATTTAATATCATTGTGTTATTGTTTGCCCAATTTGTGGTTTCTAATAGTTCATTGTTTATAATTGTAGTCAGGTAACTTGTGTTACTAGAGTTTGCTAACAATGTAACATCGTCAGCAAACAAGTATTGTGGCGTTTGTTTTAAAGATAGAGGGAGATCATTAATATAGATCAAGAATAGCAAAGGTCCAAGTATTGATCCTTGGGGAACTCCACTCTCAATTTTCAATGTTTGTGACAGGGCATTTTTATATTTGACTTGTTGCATCCGATTTTCAACATAGCTTTGAAACCGTTGTAAACTTAATTCCGTGATTCCGTACATAGAAATTTTCTTTAGTAGTATTTCATGATCAACTATGTCAAATGCTTTCGAAAAATCAAGTAAAATCATTGCACTTATTTCTCCTTTTTCAATGTTACGGATTAGATTTTCATGTATTAATGCAAGAATAGTTTCACATGAATGGTTTTTTCGAAAACCATGCTGATAATCAGATAGCAGATTATGACTATTTAGATATTGATAATACGAGGAGAAGACATGTTTCTCTACGATCTTTGAAAGTATAGAAAGTATTGACAGTGGTCTAAAATTTTCTCTAGATGTTATTAGGTCCCCTTTGTGGCCTGGTATTACTTTGGCCTTCTTCCATTTGTTGGGAAAAAAGTCCTGTTTTTATGCTTAAATTGCAAAGGTGTGTAATTGAAGGGGTGACTGCTTCAGCTGCTAGCTTAAGGTGGTACGGGGTTATATCATCTAGGCCTTTTGCTTTTGTTGTGTCAATACTTTTCAGATATTCAAAGACCTTTTGTTCCGTTATAGTAGGTATTTGGAATTTTGTGTCTTTTTGGATTCTCGAATTTACAAATTCCTCTATAATAGGCTGATTGAATGTAGCATTAGGCATTGTTCTCTTTAATTCATCCACAACATTTTTGAAATAGTTGTTGAAGATGTCACTAATCTCAAATGGTTCAGAATATTCAATGTTATCAATAATAAGCATATTAGGAGATTTTTTACTTTTCGAAAGAGTAACCTCTTTTAAGATTTCCCACAGCATGGCCAGAAATTGCGGACATCGACAATGCGCATGTGCGTATTTCGTTACTAAAATGGCGTCTGCGCTGATAGGAAAATGTATAGAAAAGAAAAAACATTTCAAAATAAAAGCAATTGAATGGGCCGTTGAATTATTTGCCGTGTTGGTTTCTTCTTCTAGAACATAATTCAAATCTCATAGATAGTATTTTAACTCAAAATGTCGTAAAATTCACGGTACAATCTTACATTCAAATTTGCAATCTGTGCTTGTGAATCCCTTGTACAGAAATCGAAAACATCTTACAAGTCATCAGCTTTAACAGTCGCTGGTCGAACATCCTTAAACTGGAGTAAGTTTGCCGAGTTCGTTCCTCGAAGCCAACATAATCTTTAGTACACACTGAGATTTTCAGCCAGATTTATGACCATTAACAGCGTACATTTTGGAGATAGAAAATACAAAAGTCGAAGACAGACAAGTGAATCAAACAGCTCGCCTTATATACCAGAAATAGCGAAAGTAGTCTTAACCTTTCGCTAGAAAAACTGTGATTTTCCAGATTCTGCCGCCATGTTTGATACCAAAATAAAGCTTAGAACCCGGGCTTTCTAATGCCACGGAGAATGAAGTAAACCAGTCAGCCTGGACAGCTTATAAACGCGTTGCACTTTTACTTCCGGTTGCAAAATCCCGCGAATTTTTATGTTTTTAACATGTCACACTCGACTGACCATATTAATATACTAAAAGCGTTCAGTTTATCGCAATTCAAGCAGAAAGTTGTATTGTCTACAAATCACTGTTCAAATCACGTCAAAAAGAGAAGTGTGTCGGAAGAAAAAATAGCGTTCACAATAAATATTCCACTGCAGCAGCTTAGCAGTTGGCGTGATCTCAAAGATGGAGAAGTGTTACGACCCTACTCGTACGTTCAAATTCTGAACGCTTTCATCAGGCATTACCGAGTACAAATAAAGGTAGACTGCAAGAGGATCAATGGCTTGCTGAGAAGAGCTTGTAGTGAGGCAAAGTGCACAAGCTGTAAGAGTGTGATTTCTATGATTTTTTCCACCTCGTAAAATTCTGCACGGGAAGCCATATTTCATTTCATACCGAAATAGAGAAGCGGTGAGCGATTGTAGGGGTCACCGAGGAGTTTATAGGGAACTCTGCGAAAGGCTGCTGTACAGTCAGCGCTGGCTCAAATGTCCGCAATTTCTGGCCATGTTTTGAAGGATTTTTTAGATTTTTAGTCAATGCTTTATTGTAATATTCAGTTTTCCTTTGTCGAATTAGATGGACCGTATTGTTTCTCCAGTATTTGTAATGGGTCCAGTCTTCATCCCTCCTATATTTATTATAAAGGTTGTGATGTTTGTCTCTATTTCGCATTGAGTTTTCAATGTCCTTACTGAACCACAGAGGGAGTCTATTTGATTTAACTCTTTTTTGCAATTTAGGTGCATGATTATCTAAGATACTGTTGTATATAACGTACCATTTTTCTAGGTAGGTATCCGGATGTTCAAAACATTTTAAAGTATCCCAGGGAAAATTGAGTAAATCACTTTTGAAGTGTTCATGGTTAAAGTGTTTGCTTGATCTATAGAATATGCTTTCGTGGCCGTGCTTTTTTATTTTAATATTTATTAAGACCCCCAGACCCCCTTAGTAGTGCGGGCACTTTTGGACGGGTAGATTACTAATCCTGGCTAAGGCTTTGCTTGGAAACATATTAAGTATTCCTTCGATACGTACATGTTTGTGCCCTCAGTCAATCACGTCTTGCTAATCCCACGGTGTCAATTTCAAAACGGTTAACTTTTGAACATGCCGTTTGAATATGTTTTGACATAGTGTTTCCACTAGTGAGGTTAGTGTTAGGGATGTGCCGGATACCACTTTAAATACGAGATACCGGATTTAACCGGATAGTTATTTACCGGTTATACCGGATACCGGGTAGTAGTTAGAACTGTTACTGAGTTTTAAAGAGTAAAATGAGACTCTGGAAATGCTATTGTCAAGGTACTTTGCACTTGAAATTTCAAATTTGAACAAAAAAGTAAGTACTACATGTTTTTCCACATATTTTTATTGATTTAAATAAAATAATAAAACTGGAACAAGCCTAGTACTATACACGTAAAAATCTCACAGCTTGTCAACAGGATGTTGTCGCAACAGGCCAGTATAGCAAGGCTGTTAACATGTTGTAATAATGCTGTTCATTCAACAAGCTAGCATCAACCTGTTAAAAACCTGTTGAGTGCAGAGCGATAACAGTTTGTTGGAACAACTTGTCACTAGTCCGTTGGAACCATCAACCTTGCAGTACAAGTTAAACCATTCGTCGATGATATCACCGTTGTCCTCTTGTGTACCCCATTATTATACTTACCCGTATGGATGGTTGGGTTACCGGCGTACCGACTGGCTCATGCTTACTCCGCTCGATGATGCTTGGAGGATCAGGTTAATTGATCCTGTTTATCCTGATCCGATCACCAGCCGGGGTTACCTGTACCCTTCAAACATCAGTTTTTATAGGACTGATGGACATGCAGGGGTTGTTAATATAGGGGTGGGATGGTGGGTGCGACAAGAACGTTCCGATTGACTTTGCGCTTTGCTTGTCTATGTGACAATGCTCGCCTGTCTTTCTAATTCAGCAGCATGTCCGCGTAGCTGTCAACACTCTGCGTGAGGCCCCAAAGCATGCGCGCAGGGCAATCTTCTTTGGTTTAACCTTGGTTACTTCATAACCCCATTTATCAACAACCTGTTACAGACACGTTAACAAACTGAGACAACCATGTGCAAACACAACCACAGTGAGAGCCTGCTAAACAGTCGCAGTAACAACTTGCTTGCAGGCATGTAACAGTTTGCGCGTTTTTACGGTGTACTCTACTACATAGTACTAGTGTGTCCTCTACTAGTACTAGATTAACATTAAAGAAATACTAATATTACTAATATGAACGCTAAAGTACTTTCTTACGTAATCGCGGGGAAATTTGGTTTTGCGCTTTCGCGGTATTTTTTGTACCGGATTTTTTAGCAGCTCACAGTTCCTACGCTTCTTACAGAAGATGAAGTAAACCAGTCAGGCAAATATGATTTAAACTCGTTCAAGTTTCTAAATGTTCAAAATAATTTTGTGTTTACACTAGTTTCACCAAGTCAAGAACTGCAATAATATCCGGTAAATATCCGGTAAAATTTTATTGGATATAGGATAATACTAGTCACCTTCGCAGCTGTCCTGTGTTGGCGTACCTTCTTACTCCTCCCAACTAGCTACCAGCTGCTTACTCGAGTAGCCTTTCCAACTCTTAATTCTCACTCCTCCGCAGATTTCTGCCTCAGTATGGCGACATCAGGGAGGTATCAATCTTTTTTTTTGGAACTGAGGGTTGTGGAATGTCGAATATAGCAGAAGGTTACGTGACCATGCATAGTTAATTGAATGTGTGGACCAAATTAAGAAAGTTCGTTATTTCAATGTGAGATATACACGTCGGGATGTAAGCATATTATATAGCTCTGGTTCGCATGATATATTAAACGGCAAAATTAAACTGAGTATATTTCGTTTTTTTAATTACACATGTTAACTAATCAGTTACAAACAAATGTGTTACTAATACGAACACGGGTGTCTTAGTTATCCGTGAATTAACAAGTCATGCATGAAACCTGTTTCGCCCACCCTAGTTGACTGTTGACGATTCCAACACATCTTTGACGATCCCCGAAATCTCCGAAAGAGCTAGCCTATGCGGAGGAGAGAGCCATGGCAGGGTTTTCGTTTAGGCGTAAGGGTTTGAGGGGCTTTCACTAAAAAAATTACAAAGGACTGGATAAAGAACAAAGGACTACTCGCAGCCAGCGGCTGAATTACGAAGGACGCAGATCAACGTGGTCGAATGTCAAGGCATATCAGAGGAGCTCCAGCCGCCCATAACCGCCATACGGCACAGTTACGAATATTTATTTAATGTCGGAGGCATAGGGTGGTTGCCCAGTCTCCCTAGCCAGAGGCTCATTTTAAAAATGCTCGACAATAATTAATTAACAATTACAACAATTAATATAAATTACTATTTTACAATAAAATTTTTAAAAGTTATAAAATTTTTAAGGTATAGTTATCTATTATAATACAACAAGTAAAACTATGCAGATAATTATAAAAAAACTCAAGTACAACGCATGCGCTTACAACCAAGATTAATTTTGTTTGTAAAATCCAAATTAGTTATACTGTTTCTAAAAGTAGCCAAAGATTCGGAGATTTTAATATGCGAGGCGAGTTCATTCCATATATGACTAACAATGTAGGAAAAAGAATTGTGTAAAACAATGTATTATAACGTGCTTGTTCAAAGTTCTGTCCACTATTCCTGACGTTATAATTAGACGATCTTACTTTAAACATGTTCGAAATATATTTAGGGCCTTGAAGCTTAATACATTTAAAAGCTAAAATAAGTGATTGTTCGTGTCGTCTTTGCTCAACGCTTTACCGTCAACATTTACTGACTGACACTTTAGTGTTGCCAAAAAGGAAACTAAAATTAAGAGCCAAGTTGGATATATACGCTCAGTAATTGGCCATTCACATTAATTATGTATAATAAACAGAGGATCTCTATTGCTTTTCTCTATTTATTTGTACTTTGTTTTAATTTAAATTGCAAAAATTCGTCCAAACGCACAGGCTTTTTACTTCACCAAATTACAGTTGACTTGTTGTCATCCTCTGTCCCCCTCGGTTTTGCCACCCAAAAATGGCGGGAAAGGCCTGGTCGCATAGCGTGAGAAAGGCTATAATTTTGATATTTCGAATTATTCGAAACTGAAATCTATTTTCTTCAATATCTAGAGACTTGACTCTTCATCTTGTGTCCGTTCATTTGTTTATTTTTTGGCGGATAGGGTAATAAGAAACCCAATGCAAAATGACAAGTTTATTTTACTCCTAATAATTCGGTAGAACAGCTGGTTTATTTGTAGACACTAATAATAATTACTATTATTATGAAAAGTTTGACTGCCCCAACACGGAATCGGACTCAAGGTCTCTAAATCAACGCATTGGCGCTCTGACCACTGAGCTATTGAAACACAGTCGGGACAGCTATTGAGTTTCGTATTTAAATTAGATCTATTCGCCGTTCTTCGGACTCTAAGGAAGTCATATCATCTTCACAAGTTATGGTGGAGCCTCTGAAAGCTGAGCCTCTGTATAGCAGAGTTACTCACAACTCAAAATATGCCGAGGAGGCTTCAGAACAATTTGAAATTCTTACAATAATAATTATATAAAAGATCTGATTGCCCCAACCGGCAATAGAACCCAAGGTTTCCGAATCAGCTTATCCGCGCTTTGACCACTCCGCTATATTGAGACACAATCAGGACAGTCATAGATTTTCATATTTAAACATCGCCATTCTTCTCGACACAATTGACATCTCATCTTCACAAATTAAGGTAAAGTGGAGTGAGCCCCTGAAACAACCTTTTCAAGTAACTGAACTACTCAGCTATATTGTATACAGGAGGCTTCAGAACAATCTGAAATGATTGATAAAGGCTGTCCACTTATTACAGGTTTGTCTGTAGTGTGGAAAATCTACTTTGAAGGACTTCGCGTGTATGCACATTACCGTGAACAAGACAACGCGACGATGAGCAACACGACTACGCCCTACTAACTTTCGTATCGTCGGTCTATATCTTTTGGTCGCTGAACAATATGTCGGTCACTGCTGGCCTGCGTAAAACATGGATCGTGATTCAGGAATTGTACTTCACAGCCAGGGTATATTTTATGCTTCTAATCGCCGCTCTCCGTTACCGTGCTGTTGTCTATCCACTAAAATCCGCCGTGAGTCGACGGAAACTGAGAATCATCGCTAGCCTTGTGTATATCATTGATATCCTTTGCTTCGTTCCACTTATGTTTGTGAGTACCGAGATATCAAATGATTGCGAAGAAAAGTGGCCAAATCGAACACTGGATACGGTTTACACGTTATTTGTATCTGCAATTCAGTATTTTATTCCAGTTACACTTTTGTCGATAATTTACTTCATCATCTGCCACTCGCTCGTCAAGCAGAACAAAAAGATCAACACCATTCTGGATCCGACTAGCAACGATGTTCCGACGGGTAACACCGGAACACATCTACAAGGCTGGTCGAGGCATCGTCGAAATTACCGAACCTTCATCGTTAGTGCCGTTGTTGTCGTCTGTTTTGGTGTAGCAGCGTCTATCTGGCAGGTCTGGTTGACTTTGCACAGGTTTGGTGCAATAGAATATAACTCTACCGTTCAATTATTGTGGTATACTTAACGGGAACATCAGCTATCAATCCTTTTATATACGGAATATTTGATAAGAATTTTCGTTCCGTTTTCAAGCAAAACTGCATGGAACAGAGTAAGAGGAGTCTTTGGATCGTGTTGAAAACGAACTTTGGTGCACGTATATATACAGTGTATTTAATCTGAGTGTGCTCCAATTAATATGAAGTACTATGAAGTACTAAGTATACTAGTATTTATATATGAAGTATATGAATCACAAACTATAAAATGTTCCTTACAGACTATAGTCTAATCTGCTTAATTTGTAAAAATCTCTTAATTCAGTTTTGCTGCCATGAGATACTATATTATTATACATTTTTCCCAAATCCTTGATTATATTGGTCAGAAAGTCGGGAGAATTCTCGATATCTGCACTTTTAGTCGTATTTGCCGCTGTGATTGTCATTACATTACAAAAGCCCTAATCAAACGAGAACGCAAGTCATCGCAAGTTGGCAGTCACGCTATCTCAGCCAGCCGCTCTGAATAATTTTCCGAAAATATTATGTACCGTGACAAAGTTAAAACTTGTTTAAAACACTCATGAAACCTTTATTTTGTTAATTTGGGTGTTCGAACGACCGCCACATAAATTTCTGACTGCCAACTTGCGATGACTTGCGTTCTCGTTTGATTAGGGCTTTACACAAAGCTCCTGAATAGCAACTATTACTATCTTGTCATGCATTTGGCCAGCTGCGATCTTCTCGCCCTACTAACTTTCGTATCATCGGTCTATATCTTTTGGTCTCCGAACAAGGTGTCGGTCACTGCTGGCCTGTGTAAAACGTGATACGTGATTCCAGCATTGTTCTTAACAGCCGGGGTATATTTTATGCTTCTAATCGCCGTTCTCCGTTACCGTGCTGTTGTCTATCCACTAAAATCCACCGTGAGTCGACGGAAACGGGTAACACCGGAACACATCTACAATTAAGGCTGGTCGAGGCATCGTCGAAATTACCGAACCTTCATCGTTAGTGCCGTTGTTGTCGTCTGTTTTGGTGTAACAGCGTCTATCTGGCAAGTCTGGTCCACTTTCCACAGGTTTGGTGCAATAGAATATAACGCTACCGTTAAAAGATGGATTATTGTGGTATACTTAACGGGAACATCGGCTATCAATCCTTTTATATACGGAATATTTGATAAGAATTTTCGTTCCGTTTTCAAACAAAACTGGAAAAAAACAAGAAGATTGTTTGGATCATGTTGAAAATCAACTTGTGCAAGCATGCAGAAATCAAGATCTAGTGTTAATACATTTAAGATTGATCTCAGAAACTACATTCTTGAATCATATAAGGGTGTATTGTGAATTGTATATATGTATACATGTTTATAGTTATCTTGAAGAATAGTTTAATAGTTATCTTCATAGCTTGAAAGTATTTTAGTTTTTAACGAAAAATCTAACATTGTGTATATTATATCTTAATTCTAATTTATACAGGGACACAGGTTTTTCAGCTCTGCTGTTTCATGTGTTTAACCCTGTTTAAATAAAGTTGTTTATTTTTATTATTATTATTATTATTATTATTATTATTATTATTATTATTATTATTATTATTATTATTATTATTATTATTATCATCATCATCATCCTTATTCTCATTCTCATCCTCATCTTTATCCTTTATCCTTATTATTATTATTATTATTATTATTATTATTATTATTATTATTATTATTATTATTATTATTATTATTATTATTATTATTATTATTATTATTATTATTATTATTATTATTATTATTAGTGTACAACTTCTGAATGCTCAGTAAATTAAAAACATCAGTTGTGCGCGAACGTAGCCAACTGTTGCGTTAAATATTAAATTACAAATTCTAAAAGTTAGACTATCTTAAAAAAAAAACAACAAAAAAAACCCAAAAAAAAAACAAAAGAAAAAACAAAAGAAAAACAAAACAAAACAAAACAAAACAAAAAAAAATTTGTTCCGTTAATATAAAATAACTATTAGAATAACTATCTAAACATTAATGTACTATTCCACTAGAACCTTAAAGGAACGTGCGATGTTCAAACTGTTGCAGAGTACTGCTTTCTGTATTCGCCTTAGGGTCTCTCCACTTCTTACACCAATCAGCATCTTTACTCTCTTATCAACTTCCTTAGAGTACCCTCCAAGTACGTCTATAATGATGTTGTGTTGGTTGATTTGGTATCCCGGAAATTGCCTCTTCAACTCCCATCGTAGCGGTCCATACTTCTGGGTCTTTTCCTCATCTTTCACCTGACGATTTTCTATCTATGGACAGCTCATTTCAATCACGATCACCTTCTTTACACAAAGTGTCCGTCAGTAAATGTTGACGCAAGTGTTGCTAAAAACTAAATTAAAATTTGTAGTCAAGTTGGATATGCGCTCAGTAATTGGCTACATTGAACATAAATAATAAGCAGCTATAGAGAATTTCTATTGCTTTTCTCTATTTATTTACACTTTTAAATTTGGATAAATTTTTAATGATATTATACTTCGACTGACGAACTATACCGTGTAAATAGAGAAAAACTATTCGACCGGGGCTGGGATCCGGCGAACTTCGATTTACTAGTCCGACGCTCTATCGACTGAGCTATACATGCATGGTTAAGTTGGGAGCAGGTCGTGGAATGATAGTATTTATAGTTGATATTTCTAAACTGAAGTCGAGTTTTTTCAATATCTAGAGATTTGTTTCTTATGTTATGTTATGCTTCTTATTGTTTCTTTCTTATGTTTGTTGATTTGTTCATTATGACAGGTTTCATAATAAATCGAAC
This sequence comes from Paragorgia papillata, assembly GCA_035771165.1. Taxonomy (NCBI): domain Eukaryota; kingdom Metazoa; phylum Cnidaria; class Anthozoa; order Scleralcyonacea; family Coralliidae; genus Paragorgia; species Paragorgia papillata. The sequence goes on along the minus strand of JAWNZC010000340.1, from coordinate 4,609,125 downwards.
AGCTGGTTTGCAGGCGATTCTCTTTGTAATAATTACTTATATGAAAAATTTGACTTTCTCAACACGGAATCGAACTCGCGTTCTCTGAATCAACGCGATTGACCACTGAGCTATATTGACACACAGTCGGGACAGTTGTAGATTTTCATATTTAAATATCGCTGTTCTTCTCAAGTCTCTACAGAAAGAAAATCTCATCTTCACAAGGTAGAGTAGCACCTCTGAAACGACTTCCTCGAGTAACGGAACTACTTGCAACTGCTGTATACAGGAGGCTTCATGCAGAACAATTTGAAATGAAGAGATTTAACACCATACAGTAATAACAGTATGAAAAATCTACCATGAAGGACTTCGCATGCATGTACATTACGGCGAACAAGACAACGCGACGATGAGCAACACGACGATGAGCAACACGGCGCAAGTAAGCCGTAGCCCTGATGAATATGCCTCCATCGCAATTCTCTCTTTGGTTCTAGTATTTGGCGTGTTAGGAAACACCCTAGTCCTAGTGACCGTTCTCAGTCAACGAAAACTCCTGAACAGCAACTATTACTATCTTGTTATCCATTTGGCCAGCTGCGATCTTCTCGCCCTACTAACTTTCGTATCGTCGGTCTATATCTTTTGGTCTCCGAACAAGGTGTCGGTCACTGCTGGCCTGTGTAAAACGTGGTACGTGATTCCAGCATTGTTCTTCACAGCCGAGGTATATTTCATGCTTCTAATCGCCGCTCTCCGTTACCGTGCTGTTGTCTATCCACTAAAATCCACCGTGAGTCGACGGGAACTGAGAATCGTCGCTAGCTTTGTGTATATCATTGGTATCATTTGCTTCGTTCCACTGATGTTTGTGAGTACCGAGATATCAAATTATTGCGAAGAAAAGTGGCCGAATCGAACACTAGATACGGTTTACACGTAATTTGTATCTGCCATTCAGTATTTTATTCCAGTTACACTTATGTCGATAATTTACTTCATCATGTGCCACTCGCTCGTCAAGCAGAACAAAAAGAGAAACACCTTGCTGGATCCGACTAGCAACGATGTTCCAACGGGTAACACCGGAACACATCTACAAGGCTGGTCGAGGCATCGTCGAAATTACCGAACCTTCATCGTTAGTGCCGTTGTTGTCGTCTGTTTTGGTGTAGCAGCGTCTATCTGGCAGGTCTGGTCCACTTTGCACAGGTTTGGTGCAATAGAATAAAACGCTACCGTTAAAAGATGGATTATTGTGGTATACTTAACGGGAACATCGGCCATCAATCCTTTTATATACGGAATATTTGATAAGAATTTTCGTTCCGTTTTCAAACAAAACTGGAAAAAAGCAAGAAGATTGTTTGGATCATGTTGAAAATCAACTTGTGCAAGCATGCAGAAATCAAGATCTAGTGTTAATACATTTAAGATTGATCTCAGAAACTACATTCTTGAACCATATAAGGGTATATTGTGAATTGTATATATGTATACATGTTTATAGTTATCTTGAAGAATAGTTTAATAGTTATCTTCATAGCTTGAAAGTATTTTAGTTTTTAACGAAAAATCTAACATTGTGTATATTATATCTTAATTCTAATTTATACAGGGACACAGGTTTTTCAGCTCTGGTGTTTCATGTGTTTAACCCTTTTTAAATAAAGTTGTTTATTTTTATTATTATTATTATTATTATTTTTATTATTATTATTATTATTATTATTATTATTATTATTATTATTATTATTATTATTATTATTATTATTATTAGTGTACAACTTCTGAATGCTCAGTAAATTAAAAACATCAGTTGTGCGCGAACGTAGCCAACTGTTGCGTTAAATATTAAATTACAAATTCTAAAAGTTAGACTATCTTAAAAAAAAAAACAAAAAAAAAACCCCAAAAAAAAACAAAAGAAAAAACAAAAGAAAAACAAAACAAAACAAAACAAAACAAAAAAAAATTTGTTCCGTTAATATAAAATAACTATTAGAATAACTATCTAAACATTAATGTACTATTCCACTAGAACCTTAAAGGAACGTGCGATGTTCAAACTGTTGCAGAGTACTGCTTTCTGTATTCGCCTTAGGGTCTCTCCACTTCTTACACCAATCAGCATCTTTACTCTCTTATCAACTTCCTTAGAGTACCCTCCAAGTACGTCTATAATGATGTTGTGTTGGTTGATTTGGTATCCCGGAAATTGCCTCTTCATCTCCCATCGTAGTTGTCCATACTTCTGGGTCTTTTCCTCATCTTTCAGCTGACGATTTTCTATCCATGGACAGCTCATTTCAATCACGATCACCTTCTTTACACAAAGTGTCCGTCAGTAAATGTTGACGCAACTGTTGCTAAAAACTAAATTAAAATTTGTAGTCAAGTTGGATATGCGCTCAGTAATTGGTTACATTGAACATAAATAATAAGCAGCTATAGAATTTCTATTGCTTTTCTCTATTTATTTACACTTTTAAATTTGCATAAATGTTTAATGATATTATACTTCGACTGACGAACTATACCGTGTAAGTAGAGAAAAACTCTACTCGACCGCGGCTGGGATCCAGTGAACTTCGCTCTATCGACTGAGCTATACATGCATGGTTAAGTTGGGAGCAGGTCGTGGAATGATAGTATTTATAGTTGATATTTCGAAACTGAAGTCGAGTTTTTTCAATATCTAGAGATTTGTTTCTTATGTTATGTTATGTTTCTTATTGTTTCTTTCTTATGTTTGTTGATTTGTTCATTATGACAGGTTTCATAATAAATCGAACAGCTGGTTTGCAGGCGATTCTCTTTGTAATAATTACTTATATGAAAAATTTGACTTTCTCTACACGGAATCGAACTCGCGTTCTCTGAATCAACGCGATTGAACACTGAGCTATATTGACACACAGTCGGGACTGTTGTAGATTTTCATATTTAAATATCGCTGTTCTTCTCACAAGTCTCTACAGAAAGAAAATCTCATCTTCACAGGGTAGAGTAGCACCTCTGAAACGACTTCCTCGAGTAACCGAACTACTTGCAGCTGCTCTATACAGGAAGGCTTCATGCAGAACAATTTGAAATGAAGAGATTTAACACCATACAGTAATAACAGTATGAAAAATCTACCATGAAGGACTTCGCATGCATGTACATTACGGCGAACAAGACAACGCGACGATGAGCAACACGACGATGAGCAACACGGCGCAAGTAAGCCGTAGCCCTGATGAATATGCCTCCATCGCAATTCTCTCTTTGGTTCTAGTATTTGGCGTGTTAGGAAACATCCTAGTCCTAGTGACCATTCTCAGTCAAAGAAAACTCCTGAATAGCAACTATTACTATCTTGTCATGCATTTGGCCAGCTGCGATCTTCTCGCCCTACTAACTTTCGTATCGTCGATCTATATCTTTTGGTCTCCGAACAAGGTGTCGGTCACTGCTGGCCTGTGTAAAACGTGGTACGTGATTCCAGGATTGTTCTTAACAGCCGGGGTATATTTTATGCTTCTAATCGCCGCTCTCCGTTACCGTGCTGTTGTCTATCCACTAAAATCCCCCGTGAGTCGACGGAAACTGAGAATCGTCGCTAGCCTTGTGTATATCATTGGTATAATTTGCTTCGTTCCACTTATGTTTGTGAGTACCGAGATATCAAATTATTGCGAAGAAAAGTGGCCGAATCGAACACTAGATACGGTTTACACGTTATTTGTATCTGCCATTCAGTATTTTATTCCAGTTACACTTATGTCGATAATTTACTTCATCATCTGCCACTCGCTTGTCAAGCAGAACAAAAAGATAAACACCATGCTGGATCCGACTAGCAACGATGTTCCGACGGGTAACACCGGAACACATCTACAAGGCTGGTCGAGGCATCGTCGAAATTACCGAACCTTCATCGTTAGTGCCGTTGTTGTCGTCTGTTTTAGTGTAACAGCGTCTATCTGGCTGGTCTGGTCCACTTTGCACAGGTTTGGTGCAATAGAATATAACGCTACCGTTAAAAGATGGATTATTGTGGTATACTTAACGGGAACATCGGCTATCAATCCTTTTATATACGGAATATTTGATAAGAATTTTCGTTCCGTTTTCAAACAAAACTGGAAAAAAGCAAGAAGTGTGTTTGGATCATGTTGAAAATCAACTTGTGCAAGCATGCAGAAATCAAGATCTAGTGTTAATTCATTTAAGATTGATTTCAGAAACTACGTTCTTGAATCATATAAGGGTATCGACTATTTTAAACTGTTAATGCCATTTGTGATTTGGATATATGTATACATGTTTATAGTTATCTTGAAGAATAGTATAAATAGTTATCTTCATAGCTTGAAAGTATTTTAGTTTTTAACGAAAAATCTAACATTGTGTATATTATATCTTAACTCTAATTTATACAGGGACACAGGTTTTTCAGCTCTGCTGTTTCATGTGTTTAACCCTCTTTAAATAAAGTTGTTTATTTTTATTATTATTATTATTATTATTATTATTATTATTATTATTATTATTATCATCATCATCCTTATTCTCATTCTCATCCTCATCTTTATCCTTTATCCTTATTATTATTATTATTATTATTATTATTATTATTATTATTATTATTTATTATTATTATTATTATTATTATTATTATTATTATTATTATTATTATTATTATTACTGAAAACATGGATTCAAAAGTTAACAAATACATACGTAATTGGCTTGAAATACCTGTATCAGGAACTTTAAGTAATGTATACCTTACCAGTAACAAGTTTGGTCTAAATATCTACCCTCCATCTATCAAGTTTACTCAGTGCCAAACAGTTCTTCGTAACGCCTTAAGAAACTCTCCAAATGATTCCATAAAAGATCTCTGGAAAGCAACATGTGACCATACAAACATTCAATATGACGTTTACACCTCGACAAAGGAAGTTCTTAAAAGTTTCAACTCCGGACAAGAGAACAAACTTCAGAAACATCTGGTTCTCCAAGGCACCTTCTTCTCTAACGTCATCAAGTTCTTACTGTCGAAACTAAACAGCATATGGTCTAAATCTCAATCAAACTTACCAAAGAACATTTATAACTTTACCAACCGTTACATCAATAACTCTCTTCCCACCCGCAAAAACCTTACTAAATGGGGAATAATGTCGAACTCTGATTGCTCCTTCTGCTTAAACCCTGAAACCCTCCTAAATGTAGTTGCTGGATGCCAATCGTACCTTCCACGATTTACATGGAGACATGACTCTGTTCTCAACTTTATTGCAAAAACGCTACAACCTGTCAACAACTCTAATCTCTTCGTTGATCTTCCTGGATATAAGAGCCCATCAATAATACCTGGTGAAACGTATCGCCCAGATGTGCTTCTTTCCATTTCCACTGATTGTCTCTATATCCTTGAACTCTCCGTCGGATACGAATCTAATCTCCAAACTAACGTTGATCGCAAAACAGCAAGATACAGGGATGTAATTACACAGCAAAAGGAACATTTTAAAACTGTCAAATTTGTAAATGTATCAATCAGTTCCTTAGGTGTTTTCTCAAAAGAATGTCGTACCTTTTTGGAGATGTTAAACGATCTAGGTCTTGATAAAAATCACCAAAATTTTTGTATTAAGAAAATAATGTCTATCGCCATTAGAACAACATACTATATATTTAGTTGTAGAAACAAGGCTTGGACAAATCCAGACTTAATGAACATTTGAAGATACATTTTAAATTCAAATTTTTCTATATAGTTGTAAACAAGTTCAAGTAGTCAATTATAAATTACCTTAATTAGTGAGATTTATAATTGTATATATATATATAAAGTATTTCAGTAAAGTTTCCATTATTATTATTATTATTATTATTATTATTATTATTATTATTATTATTATTATTATTAGTGTACAACTTCTGAATGCTCAGTAAATTAAAAACATCAGTTGGGCGCGAACGTAGCCAACTGTTGCGTTAAATATTAAATTACAAATTCTAAAAGTTAGACTATCTTAAAAAAAAAACAACAAAAAAAACCCAAAAAAAAAACAAAAGAAAAAACAAAAGAAAAACAAAACAAAACAAAACAAAACAAAAAAAAATTTGTTCCGTTAATATAAAATAACTATTAGAATAACTATCTAAACATTAATGTACTATTCCACTAGAACCTTAAAGGAACGTGCGATGTTCAAACTGTTGCAGAGTACTGCTTTCTGTATTCGCCTTAGGGTCTCTCCACTTCTTACACCAATCAGCATCTTTACTCTCTTATCAACTTCCTTAGAGTACCCTCCAAGTACGTCTATAATGATGTTGTGTTGGTTGATTTGGTATCCCGGAAATTGCCTCTTCAACTCCCATCGTAGCGGTCCATACTTCTGGGTCTTTTCCTCATCTTTCACCTGACGATTTTCTATCTATGGACAGCTCATTTCAATCACGATCACCTTCTTTACACAAAGTGTCCGTCAGTAAATGTTGACGCAAGTGTTGCTAAAAACTAAATTAAAATTTGTAGTCAAGTTGGATATGCGCTCAGTAATTGGCTACATTGAACATAAATAATAAGCAGCTATAGAGAATTTCTATTGCTTTTCTCTATTTATTTACACTTTTAAATTTGGATAAATTTTTAATGATATTATACTTCGACTGACGAACTATACCGTGTAAATAGAGAAAAACTATTCGACCGGGGCTGGGATCCGGCGAACTTCGATTTACTAGTCCGACGCTCTATCGACTGAGCTATACATGCATGGTTAAGTTGGGAGCAGGTCGTGGAATGATAGTATTTATAGTTGATATTTCTAAACTGAAGTCGAGTTTTTTCAATATCTAGAGATTTGTTTCTTATGTTATGTTATGCTTCTTATTGTTTCTTTCTTATGTTTGTTGATTTGTTCATTATGACAGGTTTCATAATAAATCGAACAGCTGGTTTGCAGGCGATTCTCTTTGTAATAATTACTTATATGAAAAATTTGACTTTCTCAACACGGAATCGAACTCGCGTTCTCTGAATCAACGCGATTGACCACTGAGCTATATTGACACACAGTCGGGACAGTTGTAGATTTTCATATTTAAATATCGCTGTTCTTCTCAAGTCTCTACAGAAAGAAAATCTCATCTTCACAAGGTAGAGTAGCACCTCTGAAACGACTTCCTCGAGTAACGGAACTACTTGCAGCTGCTGTATACAGGAGGCTTCATGCAGAACAATTTGAAATGAAGAGATTTAACACCATACAGTAATAACAGTATGAAAAATCTACCATGAAGGACTTCGCATGCATGTACATTACGGCGAACAAGACAACGCGACGATGAGCAACACGACGATGAGCAACACGGCGCAAGTAAGCCGTAGCCCTGATGAATATGCCTCCATCGCAATTCTCTCTTTGGTTCTAGTATTTGGCGTGTTAGGAAACACCCTAGTCCTAGTGACCGTTCTCAGTCAACGAAAACTCCTGAACAGCAACTATTACTATCTTGTTATCCATTTGGCCAGCTGCGATCTTCTCGCCCTACTAACTATCGTATCGTCGGTCTATATCTTTTGGTCTCCGAACAAGGTGTCGGTCACTGCTGGCCTGTGTAAAACGTGGTACGTGATTCCAGCATTGTTCTTCACAGCCGAGGTATATTTCATGCTTCTAATCGCCGCTCTCCGTTACCGTGCTGTTGTCTATCCACTAAAATCCACCGTGAGTCGACGGGAACTGAGAATCGTCGCTAGCTTTGTGTATATCATTGGTATCATTTGCTTCGTTCCACTGATGTTTGTGAGTACCGAGATATCAAATTATTGCGAAGAAAAGTGGCCGAATCGAACACTAGATACGGTTTACACGTAATTTGTATCTGCCATTCAGTATTTTATTCCAGTTACACTTATGTCGATAATTTACTTCATCATGTGCCACTCGCTCGTCAAGCAGAACAAAAAGAGAAACACCTTGCTGGATCCGACTAGCAACGATGTTCCAACGGGTAACACCGGAACACATCTACAAGGCTGGTCGAGGCATCGTCGAAATTACCGAACCTTCATCGTTAGTGCCGTTGTTGTCGTCTGTTTTGGTGTAGCAGCGTCTATCTGGCAGGTCTGGTCCACTTTGCACAGGTTTGGTGCAATAGAATAAAACGCTACCGTTAAAAGATGGATTATTGTGGTATACTTAACGGGAACATCGGCCATCAATCCTTTTATATACGGAATATTTGATAAGAATTTTCGTTCCGTTTTCAAACAAAACTGGAAAAAAGCAAGAAGATTGTTTGGATCATGTTGAAAATCAACTTGTGCAAGCATGCAGAAATCAAGATCTAGTGTTAATACATTTAAGATTGATCTCAGAAACTACATTCTTGAACCATATAAGGGTATATTGTGAATTGTATATATGTATACATGTTTATAGTTATCTTGAAGAATAGTTTAATAGTTATCTTCATAGCTTGAAAGTATTTTAGTTTTTAACGAAAAATCTAACATTGTGTATATTATATCTTAATTCTAATTTATACAGGGACACAGGTTTTTCAGCTCTGGTGTTTCATGTGTTTAACCCTTTTTAAATAAAGTTGTTTATTTTTATTATTATTATTATTATTATTTTTATTATTATTATTATTATTATTATTATTATTATTATTATTATTATTATTATTATTATTATTATTATTATTATTATTATTATTATTATTAGTGTACAACTTCTGAATGCTCAGTAAATTAAAAACATCAGTTGTGCGCGAACGTAGCCAACTGTTGCGTTAAATATTAAATTACAAATTCTAAAAGTTAGACTATCTTAAAAAAAAAACAACAAAAAAAACCCAAAAAAAAAACAAAAGAAAAAACAAAAGAAAAACAAAACAAAACAAAACAAAACAAAACAAAAAAAAATTTGTTCCGTTAATATAAAATAACTATTAGAATAACTATCTAAACATTAATGTACTATTCCACTAGAACCTTAAAGGAACGTGCGATGTTCAAACTGTTGCAGAGTACTGCTTTCTGTATTCGCCTTAGGGTCTCTCCACTTCTTACACCAATCAGCATCTTTACTCTCTTATCAACTTCCTTAGAGTACCCTCCAAGTACGTCTATAATGATGTTGTGTTGGTTGATTTGGTATCCCGGAAATTGCCTCTTCATCTCCCATCGTAGTTGTCCATACTTCTGGGTCTTTTCCTCATCTTTCAGCTGACGATTTTCTATCCATGGACAGCTCATTTCAATCACGATCACCTTCTTTACACAAAGTGTCCGTCAGTAAATGTTGACGCAACTGTTGCTAAAAACTAAATTAAAATTTGTAGTCAAGTTGGATATGCGCTCAGTAATTGGTTACATTGAACATAAATAATAAGCAGCTATAGAATTTCTATTGCTTTTCTCTATTTATTTACACTTTTAAATTTGCATAAATGTTTAATGATATTATACTTCGACTGACGAACTATACCGTGTAAGTAGAGAAAAACTCTACTCGACCGCGGCTGGGATCCAGTGAACTTCGCTCTATCGACTGAGCTATACATGCATGGTTAAGTTGGGAGCAGGTCGTGGAATGATAGTATTTATAGTTGATATTTCGAAACTGAAGTCGAGTTTTTTCAATATCTAGAGATTTGTTTCTTATGTTATGTTATGTTTCTTATTGTTTCTTTCTTATGTTTGTTGATTTGTTCATTATGACAGGTTTCATAATAAATCGAACAGCTGGTTTGCAGGCGATTCTCTTTGTAATAATTACTTATATGAAAAATTTGACTTTCTCTACACGGAATCGAACTCGCGTTCTCTGAATCAACGCGATTGAACACTGAGCTATATTGACACACAGTCGGGACTGTTGTAGATTTTCATATTTAAATATCGCTGTTCTTCTCACAAGTCTCTACAGAAAGAAAATCTCATCTTCACAGGGTAGAGTAGCACCTCTGAAACGACTTCCTCGAGTAACCGAACTACTTGCAGCTGCTCTATACAGGAAGGCTTCATGCAGAACAATTTGAAATGAAGAGATTTAACACCATACAGTAATAACAGTATGAAAAATCTACCATGAAGGACTTCGCATGCATGTACATTACGGCGAACAAGACAACGCGACGATGAGCAACACGACGATGAGCAACACGGCGCAAGTAAGCCGTAGCCCTGATGAATATGCCTCCATCGCAATTCTCTCTTTGGTTCTAGTATTTGGCGTGTTAGGAAACATCCTAGTCCTAGTGACCATTCTCAGTCAAAGAAAACTCCTGAATAGCAACTATTACTATCTTGTCATGCATTTGGCCAGCTGCGATCTTCTCGCCCTACTAACTTTCGTATCGTCGATCTATATCTTTTGGTCTCCGAACAAGGTGTCGGTCACTGCTGGCCTGTGTAAAACGTGGTACGTGATTCCAGGATTGTTCTTAACAGCCGGGGTATATTTTATGCTTCTAATCGCCGCTCTCCGTTACCGTGCTGTTGTCTATCCACTAAAATCCCCCGTGAGTCGACGGAAACTGAGAATCGTCGCTAGCCTTGTGTATATCATTGGTATAATTTGCTTCGTTCCACTTATGTTTGTGAGTACCGAGATATCAAATTATTGCGAAGAAAAGTGGCCGAATCGAACACTAGATACGGTTTACACGTTATTTGTATCTGCCATTCAGTATTTTATTCCAGTTACACTTATGTCGATAATTTACTTCATCATCTGCCACTCGCTTGTCAAGCAGAACAAAAAGATAAACACCATGCTGGATCCGACTAGCAACGATGTTCCGACGGGTAACACCGGAACACATCTACAAGGCTGGTCGAGGCATCGTCGAAATTACCGAACCTTCATCGTTAGTGCCGTTGTTGTCGTCTGTTTTAGTGTAACAGCGTCTATCTGGCTGGTCTGGTCCACTTTGCACAGGTTTGGTGCAATAGAATATAACGCTACCGTTAAAAGATGGATTATTGTGGTATACTTAACGGGAACATCGGCTATCAATCCTTTTATATACGGAATATTTGATAAGAATTTTCGTTCCGTTTTCAAACAAAACTGGAAAAAAGCAAGAAGTGTGTTTGGATCATGTTGAAAATCAACTTGTGCAAGCATGCAGAAATCAAGATCTAGTGTTAATTCATTTAAGATTGATCTCAGAAACTACGTTCTTGAATCATATAAGGGTATCGACTATTTTAAACTGTTAATGCCATTTGTGATTTGGATATATGTATACATGTTTATAGTTATCTTGAAGAATAGTTTAATAGTTATCTTCATAGCTTGAAAGTATTTTAGTTTTTAACGAAAAATCTAACATTGTGTATATTATATCTTAACTCTAATTTATACAGGGACACAGGTTTTTCAGCTCTGCTGTTTCATGTGTTTAACCCTCTTTAAATAAAGTTGTTTATTTTTATTATTATTATTATTATTATTATTATTATTATTATTATTATTATTATTATTATTATTATTATTATTATTATTATTATTATCATCATCATCCTTATTCTTATTCTCATCCTCATCTTTATCCTTTATCCTTATTATTATTATTATTATTATTATTATTATTATTATTATTATTATTATTATTATTATTATTATTATTATTATTATTATTATTATTATTATTATTACTGAAAACATGGATTCAAAAGTTAACAAATACATACGTAATTGGCTTGAAATACCTGTATCAGGAACTTTAAGTAATATATACCTTACCAGTAACAAGTTTGGTCTAAATATCTACCCTCCATCTATCAAGTTTACTCAGTGCCAAACAGTTCTTCGTAACGCCTTAAGAAACTCTCCAAATGATTCCATAAAAGATCTCTGGAAAGCAACATGTGACCATACAAACATTCAATATGACGTTTACACCTCGACAAAGGAAGTTCTTAAAAGTTTCAACTCCGGACAAGAGAACAAACTTCAGAAACATCTGGTTCTCCAAGGCACCTTCTTCTCTAACGTCATCAAGTTCTTACTGTCGAAACTAAACAGCATATGGTCTAAATCTCAATCAAACTTAGCAAAGAACATTTATAACTTTACCAACCGTTACATCAATAACTCTCTTCCCACCCGCAAAAACCTTACTAAATGGGGAATAATGTCGAACTCTGATTGCTCCTTCTGCTTAAACCCTGAAACCCTCCTAAATGTAGTTGCTGGATGCCAATCGTACCTTCCACGATTTACATGGAGACATGACTCTGTTCTCAACTTTATTGCAAAAACGCTACAACCTGTCAACAACTCTAATCTCTTCGTTGATCTTCCTGGATATAAGAGCCCATCAATAATAACTGGTGAAACGTATCGCCCAGATGTGCTTCTTTCCATTTCCACTGATTGTCTCTATATCCTTGAACTCTCCGTCGGATACGAATCTAATCTCCAAACTAACGTTGATCGCAAAACAGCAAGATACAGGGATGTAATTACACAGCAAAAGGAACATTTTAAAACTGTCAAATTTGTAAATGTATCAATCAGTTCCTTAGGTGTTTTCTCAAAAGAATGTCGTACCTTTTTGGAGATGTTAAACGATCTAGGTCTTGATAAAAATCACCAAAATTTTTGTATTAAGAAAATAATGTCTATCGCCATTAGAACAACATACTATATATTTAGTTGTAGAAACAAGGCTTGGACAAATCCAGACTTAATGAACATTTGAAGATACATTTTAAATTCAAATTTTTCTATATAGTTGTAAACAAGTTCAAGTAGTCAATTATAAATTACCTTAATTAGTGAGATTTATAATTGTATATATATATATAAAGTATTTCAGTAAAGTTTCCATTATTATTATTATTATTATTATTATTATTATTATTATTATTATTATTATTATTATTATTATTATTATTATTAGTGTACAACTTCTGAATGCTCAGTAAATTAAAAACATCAGTTGGGCGCGAACGTAGCCAACTGTTGCGTTAAATATTAAATTACAAATTCTAAAAGTTAGACTATCTTAAAAAAACAACAAAAAAAAACAAACAAAAAAACCCAAAAGAAAAACCAAAAAAAAAACCAAAACAAATTGTTCCGTTAATATAAAATAACTATTAGATTAACTATCTAAACATTAATGTACTATTCCACTAAAACCTTAAAGGAGCGTGCGATGTTCAAACTGTTGCAGAGTACTGCTTTCTGCATTCGCCTTAGTGTCTCTCCACTTCTTACACCAATCAGAATCTTTACTCTCTTATCAACTTCCTTAGAGTACCCTCCAAGTACGTCTGTAATGATGTTGTGTTGGATGATTTGGTATCCCGGAAATTGCCATACTTCTGGGTCTTTTCCTCATCTTTCAGCTGACGATTTTCTATCCATGGACAGCTCATTTCAATCACGATCACCTTCGTTTCGATCTTATCTATTATCCTAATTCCGTCAATCCGGTTGGCTCTTACTTATTATTATTATTATTATTATTATTATTATTATTATTATTATTATTATTATTATTATTATTATTATTATTATTATTATTATTATTATTATTATTATTATTGTTATTATTATTATTATTATTATTATTATTATTATTATTATTATTATTATTATTATTATTATTATTATTATTATTATTATACCAAGGAAGTTATCAAAGATTTCCGTTCTGGACAAGAGGATAAACTTCAAAACCACTTGACCTGTCAAGGCTCATTTTTCTCGAATGTTACGAAATTCTCCTTACCAAAGCTAAACAAATTCTGGTCTGCTTCTCAATCTAAACTACCAAAAAACATCTATAATTTTACTATGCGTTATATCAATAACTAGAGAGTAGGAAGAGTCCTACCCGCAAAAACCTTTCCAGATGGGGTATATCATCAAGTTCTGACTGTTCCTTTTGCTTACGCCCAGAAACTCTCCTACACGTGGTTGCCGGATGTCAATCATACCTTGAACGTTTTACGTGGAGACACGACTCTATTCTCAACTTTCTTGCCAAGACCCTACAAACTGCCAATTGCTCCAACCTTTTTGTTGATCTTCCTGAATTCAAAAGCCCCTCAATAATAACTGGTGACAAATATCGTCCAGATTTACTCCTATCTACTTCAAAGGGATGTCTATATATAGTCGAACTTACCGTGGGATTTGAATCCAACCTTCAAAACAACGTAGAGCGCAAAAAAGCCAAATATGAAGAAATAGTTAGACAACAAAGTGAACACTTTAGCACTGTTAAATTTGTCAATCTCTCGATTAGTTCACTCGGTGTTTTCGCAAAAGAGTGTACCTCCTTTATAGCAATGTTAAACGATGTAGGAGTTGATGTGAAGCATCAAAATTATTGTGTCAGAAAAATGATATCTATTGCCATCAGAACAACCTATTATATTTTTTGCTGCAGAAATAAGGAATGGACGAATCCTGACTTACTGAACTTTTAAGTTTTTAAGTAGCTTAGTTGTGATTCAAGTAGTCGATTGTAAATTACCTCGATGAGTGAGATTTACAATTGTTTGTTTAGAAAAAAATCATTAATAAAGTTTCCATTATTATTATTATTATTATTATTATTATTATTATTATTATTATTATTATTATTATTATTATTATTATTATTATTGAGTGTCCACAAATAGGAAGTAAACGGATATCAAAGTATAAAATGTTTCTGAGCCTGTATAAATGATGTCGCTAAATGTTCCCATGCGGGTTATGCCGTATATGTATGGGAAATGTATCGAAAATGGCTATGTATATGACAATACGAAAATGGCAAATTACAATAAGTTAACAGCAATGTGTCAACAATTTCGTTTCCTTGCTTCATTCTTGAGATATTCAGGTTTGTTTGATATGCAAATGTCATACTTATGACATCACACTGCATAATGACTTTTTGAAAGAGCATCAATTTTAGAATGGTCCAAATATTTTACACCCAGCTACACACGTTTAGTGACCAGTCATGGCTACATACATGCAAGTGCAAATTTTTATTAAAGTGTTTATGAAACGAAAATTAAGTTTGTCTTATTTGAAAGAACTTTTGAAATGAAGTAAGATCTTTTGCTGTTTTTTGTTTCCTTGCTTCGTTTATGAGATATTTCAGTTTGTTTTATATGTGAAACTGACCAGTGACATCACAAGGTGCATAATGACTTCCTGGGAAAGGTTATATATCTTTTCTGTTATCAAACGGAATCACTTCAAAGCAATTATGTGTGCGTTTTTCCCTTACAACAACAGAAATATACATTTTCAACTGATTCCGTTTAGTAATAGCAAAGATATATAACCTTTCCCAGTAAGTTATTATGCACGTTGTGATGTCACTGGTTAGTTTCACATATAAAACAAACTGAAATATCTCATAAACGAAGCAAGGAAACGAAAAACAGCAAAAGATGTTACTTTGTCATTTCAAAAGTACTTTCAAATAAGACAAACTTAATTTTCGTTTCATAAACACTTTAAGTACTTTCGATAAGCACTCTCAAAGAAAATCATACTTTTCTAGGAAGTCAAACTTAATTTTTATTGCCAATGTCCTTTAAATCAAAATTATCTATCAGGAATAATTTGGGTCGTAAAAGTAAAGCGAATTCAGCACTTGGGGGCATGGAGAATTGTTTAAGGTGGCTCCCTACGGTAATTTCAATAGGGGACTGGTGACTAGAAATAGTATCGCTACGCATGCGTAAATAGCGATCTTGTCGATTCGATATTCTATGACCGCGTCGACATAGATGTAGACTTGTAGACGTTTTCTTTGGTGAATTTTGTAAATAAGTAGTTTATAAAAAGTTCTAAAGTATATATAATTTAAAAAAATTTTCATAAGACAGAACTTTTTTAAATCGATAATTTTTATAGCGAAAAATCTGTCCATACAACCCTCTCTGATTTTGTGCTATTCTCCACAACAGTATCTATCATCCCAACAATTTTAAAAAAAATTCACCGAAGCAAACTGAAGACATGCCGCTTCAATTATTGCAATATTTGAAAATATACCAAAAAAATATACGTCATTATTACCATGGGAACAGCAAATATTTGAACTTTTTGATATATATTTTATATCTGCGATAGTTCTGCTATAGTAAGGTCTACTTAGTATTTATCAATTTTTAAACTTGTGAATAACATTAGATAATGAGCGTATGAAATAGCGCGTATTTATTGAAACTATAGGGAGCTACCTTAAACAAATATTAGCGAGAAACTGGTTAAATTAAACACAGTTACGTATGATGTAAAGAAATGAAAAATTTTTTTATCTGCATATGAATGTTGTTTTTTTTTAGAATTTATGGCATAAGAAAAGTTCTTCAGCATTTCTTCAGTCGTCGAAAGAAAAAAAATGGTAAGTGCTTGTTATAACAATAGAGTTGATGTTCGCGGGCATAAATATGTTTTTGGCCCGACTCAGGCTCAGAACATCAACTGTATTACTATTACTAGAAATACATTGAAAGCAACAACCCCTCGCCCGCTTTTACATGTTTTTTTTAAACAACCCCCCACCCACCCTTCCCTCTGATTAAAATAAGCACTCCTGATATACAGCCATTACAAAAACAAACAGATATAAAAACAAATGATATTAAATCCTTGGGATATTAAATTATAGAATTTATGGATAGGTCGATTGGTTGACAAAACTGATTTAAATCATTTAATGAAAGTTGAACATCTCAAAGCAAAACTTAGATTTCATTATTAAATTCTGGTTGTTAAAAATATGTTGTTTTTAGGAGGTTTCAAAAGGGATTAATTTTAGTAAGCCTTTAAATGGCTTCTCTATGCATGTACATTTTGCAAAGGTAGAATTAAAAGTTAACAGCTCAAAAATTACATTTATAATAGTGTCTGAGATAAAAACAATACAGTAGAATCGGATTCCAGAAAGAAGAATTAAACAGACAACGTTTCAGTCGATAATTTGGAAACACAGCCAAGAAAACCGACAAAGCCCATGAGTATTTTTAATAATAAATAGTGCATGCACGTCCACCACGGTAAAATAATATATTAAGCCTTAAAGGTAGTGTTTTAAGTTAGCTTTAGTTAAGCTGATTTATGATTTGGACGAGCAAAAGGAAAGCACGAAAACGTGAAGCTGTATATTGTTTAGGTTAAGCGAAAACTTGAAAACAACAAGAATCCTACCGTTATTAACTTTAAAATGATTTGACCACGGAGTGACTACGAACACTGCAATTCAGATCGAGTTTTTGTTTACCATACGGCGTTTGGTTTCTTCAAGTTCTCTGGTTTCTCTTCAAGATATATTAAACGGGTTGTTTGTATCCTTCTTTTCTTCGTGCTCCATTTCGTTTCGTTTAAATAAACGAAAGCAAAATACCATTTGTTTGAGAGTTTATAGTTTTCTTCGTCGCTTGTCTCCAGTGTCCAACTATTCTTACCGCGTGACACCGTCTCATACACACATATATATATATATATATATATATATATATATATATATATATATATATACACAAAGTATGAAGTATAGTTTTACCTTAAAGTCTTCGCTACCAGAGGTTTCACCCTAAACGGGATGATGCCTGATGATCACCCTAAACGGGATGATGCAAGAGTCGCCTGATGATCCCGTTTAGGGTGAAACCTCTGGTAGCGAAGACTTTAAGGTAAAACTATACTTCATACTTTGTATTTTGCTCTATCTATATATGGTATTGAGCACTCTCTAACATTTCGTGAACCAAAACTCACTTATATATATATATATATATATATAAACTATTTCCCAGATTTCGTCTCCCTCGCTTTTTCTACACGCGTGTAAAGTGGACTACACGCATGTCGAGATTAGCACCCTCACCGGGCTCCGGGCCTTCGGCCCTACGCCCGGATTCGGGGATAATAATTTTAGTGGGCATTTGGAAGAAAATCAAAGACAGTACAGTAAACAGTATCTTGAACAGTGCCACCACCCTGCCGGCGTGTATTTCATTGCAATAATATTTGCATAATTCATAACTTACATGTAACTTGGCAGAAAAACGTAAGATTTGTTATCAAAACAATCTTTGCTTCAAACTATTGATAAGAAAAGTATATACAATTCCGTAAACAACAAATCAATAGTGATTTAGAACTGTTAAAACTGATAGGCTTTTAAAATATATGTTAGCCCGCCGAATTTTCCATTTTAGCCTGAAAAATACACCGGGTATATTATCGGGTATAAAATTATTATAATATTTGTTGTAGTCGTGTTTGTAAAATAACAATGGTTGGACAGACGTATACAGACCAGACAGAAGCCTGTTTTGTCTGAGTATGGTTTGAGAAAGTCTTGTGTGGTCTTATATAAAGTCTATATTAAGAGATTATTAACCGAGAACGAGGTCTGTACGGGAAAATATCAGACCGACGTCTTGACAGTACGGACCGAGCAGCAGGCGAGGTTCGTACAAAAAAGCCCGAGGTCTGATATTTTCCCGTACAGACCGAGTAAACGAGGTTAATAAAGCGTTTATTATATGGCTATTTCAAGTTTTTCGATAATTATTGTATCAAACTTTATAGTGTGAAAACCTTAGAAATTCACGCGAACAAAATCAACATCCGGGACAGCGGTCCGGATACGGAAAAAGACGGACCGTGGTCCGGATACGCATTTTTACGGACCGTGCGTTGACCAATCAGAACTCAAGATATTACAAAGCCGTATAATAAAAAGTCTTGTATAGCATGGGTGGCGTGTGCTGTTAGGGCGCTGCCTCTCACCAATAGTTAAGCCCCCTTGGACGGGGTTAGTACTTCGATGGGTGACCGTCTGGAAATGGCCCCGTTCTCGAGCTTCAGACTCATGTGAGTAGAGTTTAGTTGGTCTCTCCTGTGCTTCGAGGGTTTTTCGCTGGGCTCTCCGGTTTTCCTCCCTCCTCAAAACCAACACCTAGGTCTTAGGAGGATAATCTTGTAAGGGACCTAGAGTCCTATTGTTACTTCTCCTGTTACCGCTAGGTACAAATGTTGATAAGATAAGATAGTATGTAGTAACACGCGTTTGCTTATTAGCTCTTACACTACATTCAAGTATCTTAAAACAGTTGAAAGTACAGTGAAATGCAAAAATACATGGATATTTCTTAAAAGAATGAAACTAAAGTTACGTATAGAATAACGTTCAAGGCATCAAATACTGTAAATAAGTAGTATTTAATTAAATAATAATCTGTTGCTATGACAACAGTGACGTTTTAAAATGGCCGCAAATTTACATTTGATCCAATTTATTTCAAAAAAACGAGTTCGGCGATTTTTTATGCATTAAAACATTTCTTTAAGTTTAAATAATCAAAAGGGAGATTTGGGGAAAAAATTGTAGATCCAATCTTTTTAACCCAGAAAATTCTTTTTCGTTTTTAAAAAAAAAGAAAAACTGCAAAAATATAAAAATATTTTTTTTAATTATTAGGCTTATTAATTATTTTTAGAACTTAAAGAAATGTTTTAGTGCAAAAAAAGCGAGGATCACCGAACTCGTTTTTGAAATAAATTTGATTAAATGTAAATTTGCGGCCATGTTGAAATGTCACTTTTGTCACAGCGACTGCTGAAACACATTATTCATCTATTCACTTTATTATTTGATGCCTGGAAAATTCTTTTATGCACAATTTTAATTGATTTTATCTTTCCCCAAAAATATCCATGAGCACTTTTTGAGCTTGAAACTTTCATTTTTCCACTTTTATTTAAAGAAACAGTAAGGAGTCACCTGGCTTGGTTTTATACAGCGTCCTATGAGTGCACCGAACTAAGTATTTGTTTAATTGGTTCGTTCATAGCACGCTGTATAAATCGATTTGGTTTGCTTTTTGAATTAGGTCCGCTCTTAACCGTGCGGCTCGGCTCGCTCATCGAAGGCTTGCTGAACGCACTTAACACGATGAAGCACACTGGTGATTTATATAGTCGAGCCAACACCGTATCTATAAACAGAGTCAATCATACACGATATGGTCTGAAAACTCGGCAAACTTCAAAGCGCTTATCATGAGCTGTAATTTCATGTTGAGACGGTCCTCGATGTACAGGAATACTTGTAGATATATATATATTAAGAGATTATTAACCGAGAACGAGGTCTGTACGGGAAAATATCAGACCGACGTCTTGACAGTACGGACCGAGCCGCAGGTTCGTACAAAAAAGACCGAGGTCTGATATTTTCCCATACAGACCGAGTAAACATGGTTAATAAAGCGTTTATTATATGGCTATTTCAAGTTTTTCGATAATTATTGTATCAAACTTAGTGTGAAAACCTTAGAAATTCACGCGAGCAAAATCAACATCCGGGACAGCGGTCCGGATACGGAAAAAGACGGACCGTGGTCCGGATACGCATTTTTACGGACCGTGCGTTGACCAATCAGAACTCAGGATATTACAAAGCCATATAATAAATAAATATATATATATATATTATTTAACAAATAGATTCCATTTTGCCGCTGTCTGTTCAGTTATAGATGCACAGATGACGTCACAACGTGGTAAGAACAAAAAAGTGGTCCACGAGACGCAGACGAGTGGGTCACTGATGTCCTTACCACGTTGTGACGTCTTCTGTGCATCTATAACTGAACAGACAACAAAAAATGGAATCTATTTGTTTTATACAATACAAAAATTTAAAAGGTTTTTATCAAAACTCTTGTCGAATAAAGAAAAAAGGAAGTCAGCCGACGTGATCTGACGTGATCCATGTGTCTGTCCTCTAATAGTTCATGAGCAACAACCAATGAAAACACGCATAGCAACCAGAGTATTGTATAAATATATATATATATAGTACAGGAATACTTGTATATATATATAGTTAGTATACAAAAAGACAAGCTTGCATAAGTTACTTCATTTGAACTTTATTCACGACAAATTTTTTTCGTATGGTAAGCGCTTCGCTTTTCACCACACTCTTCAGGTGCCTATCGCACCTGTTGTTAGTGTAGGAAACTTGAGATATATGAATGTAAGACATGAATCGTTTGTAATATGATGAATGAAATATGATTTGGGTGTGATGAATAATTAATTACTTATTGGCTGCAAAGCAAATGTTTCTTTCTGTGTCTGCAAGTAGATACGAGTTCATTTCTACTGTTAAGCGTGCTTAGTTATGGGTGGCAAATAATAAGACACTTTTCGTATAAACATAGATTACAGCGTTTCGTTCTGTTAGAATATGGTTTGCACCGCTTTATGATTCTCCATTTGATCGTGTATTTGACATTCGATTCTTTTAAGGACCAAATGTACTTGCTCAGTTCGGTGGAATTCTTGTGTTTCTCATATCGGAATGAACTAGTATGATTAAAGTATCTGGTTTTAAATTTTCTTTTGGTTAGGCCAACATAGTTTTTTCATAAGAAAAAAAGTTTAAGTAAACGTGAACAAATGAGAACAAAGACTTTCGCTGAGTTTCCAGACTATCTGTATGTCGATTGACTGTGATCTAAATAAGCGATCATTAAAAATAATTTATTATAACCATAATTTAATTTTAGCGTTATAATAAATTTGGTTTGTTTAAAAGTGTCAGGAACGCACCAATTAATTAATTATGGTTTGGTGCGCTCATACCGTACGCTGTATAAACTAGGCCTTGAGAGTCTTTTTCGCTAACGGTACATACATAGTTGAGAAAGCGGTCATAACTAGAGTTGGTCGCTTACGAGAGTTAATTTCAAAGGTGGTCGCAAGAAGAGCTTCAACTATAGTGGTCATGCATATCTACAAGAGTGGTGGCGAGAAAATAGTCAATTTATGTCAATTAAACTCTATCCTTGCTCAATCAAGCAATAATCTCTGTTCTTTTCAATGCAGCTCTAAAGCTTCAAGAACTAAGATCCAAGAAGCTAAAAGTGGTAAGTTTGCGTGGATTTGCAATTTACAAGCTGACTAAATTAGGTAAAGGGAAAACCCAATTGGTATATATAACGAACTCGAGTCAATGTCTTCGAGTCGAGGTTGAAACTTGCATTTTTTCACTTTTTATGGAACCGTATAAGGAAGATATTCTGCGACTTGTTACACCTCTGGGGAAAATTGATATTTTATGGATGGGGAGAGCATACCTAATGACATCTGTAGAAATTCAAGAAATTCTTTCTTTACAAAAAAAAACAACAGATGAACTGTTCTCGCTAATTTAGTTGTGTATTTACTCTGTACAAGTTTAAAGGGCATTGGCAATAAAAATTAAGTTTGTCTAATTTGAAAAATTGTAGCTCTCACCCGGATCGTGAGCGGGCATCTTATGTCATGGAGGGCATTCAGCATGGTTTTCGGAAGGCTCGTAAAATTGTAATGGAAGATCTTTTACAACTTTTTTGTATCTTTCTTCGTTTTCAAGATATTCCATTTTAAATATGTAAATTAGATTATCTTTGACGTCAGGAGCAGGGTACAGTATTTTCACACCTAGCAAAATCAGTTATATCTCTAAGTTTGTTTAACGAAATAACTTGAAACTGTGCACATAAAAACGCCTTGTGACACTAAACATTTTATGTTGAGCAATCATAGAGGTGTAAGTGATTTTGTAGTGTATGAAAATACTGTACCCTGCTCCTGACGTCAGAGATCATCTAATTTACAAATCAAACAAACTGAAATATTTTAAAAACGAGAAAGATACAAAAAAGTTGTAAAATATCTTCTATTACAATTTTACGAGTTCTTTCAAATTTGACAAACTTCATTTTTATTGTCAATCCTTATCCGTGTACTCTTTAGATTGAAGATGTTAAAGAAAAGGAAACCTATAAAAAAGCTAAAGAAATTTTAGATAAATTCGATCCTGACAGTAGCCTTTTAAAGGTCAGTCTATTATTTATGATTATATATGATTTATTTTATATATTATTATTGTTATTATATGTGATTTTGTTTTGCGAGGTCGTGGTTTTCAGTTTTTAATTGTTTGTTTTTAGCTTTGGTTCATATGTCTGTTTGTATCCGGTTTTTAGCGTTTGGTTCCGATAGAGCGATTGAATTTTCTATATTAGCGCAATTTTCTGTTGTTAAACCTTTTTGAAATTACTTCCTAAACTCATCAATAATTCATAAGATGAAAACAAAGAAAATCAGTGCTGAGACGGTGGTTTGATTAACAACCATCTTATCTTGTGACTCTTCTGCAATAATTTTTTTTTATTTAATTTACCGAGAAAAACTTCAAGAGTTAGAAAGCAAAAGACCATTAGTATGCGATAAACGGTGTGATTAGTGGTTATCACACTTTCTTCCATTCAAAAGATGGTGATACTTATTTAAGACAGTCATGTTGCTAGGTATTTAAATTCACAATTGTATTAAACAATTCGCAGTTTACTAAAATTTAGGTAAAAGAATCGAAAAAATTGACAACCAAGCTTTCGGACTAAGCGTCCATCATCAGGGTTAAAAGACTAATAAATTTAACAATATATACGCTAATACAAAATAACTAACTACAAAAGAATGTTAAGGAAATAATATAATAAAACATTCAACATATGAATTATAAAAAAATTGATCATCGAATTTCATGGTCCGATGCAAGAGCTCTAACAAAGGAAAATAGATGGCCACAAAGAAGATGGGAAGAGGCTTGGGAGATTGCAGTTAAGAAATAGAAAATGGCCGCCCGTGTTTATATAGCCTGATGCAAACACGAGAGTGAGTTGGGAGAATTCGAAAGTTTACGTGAACCCGAGCCGTAGGCGAGGGTTTACATAAGTACTTTCGAATTCTCCCAACTCACTTGAGTGTTTGCATCAGGTTATATAAACACAGGGCATCCATTTTCTATTTCGTTTATGAAATAAGGCTAAAAATGTGCCGTGACATCACAACCGTGTTTACATAGCCTGATATAAACACGGTAATTGACCAATCACAGCGTGCGTAAGACGCAACCTATTTTATAACAACTGATAAGGCTATTGCAAACATGGATAGAGGGAGAACTCTCCCTATGCCATATGTTGAATATTTTATTATATTATTTCATTAGCATCTTTTGTAGTTAGTGCTTTTGTATTAGCGTATATATTCCTTCTTGACTTGTTAAATTTATTAGTCTTTTAACCCTGATGATGGACGCTTAATCCGAAAGCTTGGTTGTTAATTTTTTCGATTCTTTTACCTAAATTTTAATAAACTGCTAGTTGAAACTTTAATACAATTGTGAATTTATCACACTGTATATGCACACTAATCATGCAGTTGAATAAAGAATTTACCTCGTCTGTTAGAACAGTGAAATGTATGTGTGTCATGGGATAACAAGAATTATCATATTTATCATAATTATCAAAATATACCTTTGGAACAAGATGAGAAATTGAACAAGCGAAGAGGCTATTCTTCTTTATTTTAAAAACACTTCTAAATAAAATTAAAATTGGGATAGACAATTTTGGCGCCTTACTGCCCCTTAAATATCCTTAGAAAGGTCAAAATTTTCTCAGTTTAAGGAAATTTCTTTAGAAGTGATATCACAGGTACAGACTCGGTTAATAAGTCATTACTATTACTGTGGTTGCAGAATGATGTGAAACAGGAAGCAAGTAATGGGAAGGTGTCCTTAGTGACTCCAGGAACTGGTAAGATTAAAACTTAGTTTAATTCGACGTCTTAGGCTAAGTTAAAGGGAACTGGCAACATAAGTTAAGTTTGACTAATTTGAAAGGACACGTGAAATTGTAATGGAAGACATTATACAACTTTTCTGTATCATTCTTTGTTTTTGAGATATTTCAGTTTGTTTGATATGTAAATGGTGGTCTCTGACGTAATAACCAGGGTACAGCATTTTCATGCGTTACAAAAGCACTTATATACTTCCATGATTGCTCAGCATGAAATGTTCAGTGTCACGAGGAGTTTTAATGTGCACAGTTTCAAGTGATTTTGTTGAACAAACTTGGATTTAACTGAGTTTGCTATGTGTAAAAATGCCCTACCCTGGTTACAACGTCAGTGACTATTCATTTACATATCAAACAAATTGAAATATGTCAAAAAGAAAAAAAGATATCGAAAAGTTGTAAAACTTTTCTTTTTCACCATTTCACGAGTTCTTTCAATTTAGACAAACATTGCCAATGTCTTTCAATAGACGAACTAAGCACTCTAATGATTGGGACTCGACAGAGTGCATTATTGCACCAACTTTTTAGAGACAACGATTTACACTGGAGAGTTGGTACACAAACTTAGAACAACAACCACTTGCATGTCGTTTTACTTCTTGCGTGAATTTTTTGGCTTTTAATAAAGTGAAAATGATGTTTGTTTGGTTTGAAAGGAATCTTGGATTAATTTAAAGTTTTATTATGAGGTGTATGTGTACATGTAGTACATGTAGTACATAAAAATTATGATTTATTTAAGTAACTCAATATGTGCCATTCTGTAAATAAATTATTATATAAGTTTTCATTATTGTAAAACGTGAGCATAATTAAAAAACTTCATTGACATCATTGATCATTAAAAAACTTCATTGATCGTGGTACGTTTGCAGCTTTGGCTTAGCGAACGTCTACCAAATGTCCGTTAATTTAAAGTTTTGTTTGTAGAAGTGCGACAAAGAAACGTCAGCAGGACTGCGTCCACGCCAAACACATCCTTCTCCCATCCACCAGTTCCGGTTTCGGCGACACCAATGAGACCAGCGGCATCTCCTTTTCGTGGAATGAGTCCAGCGAAGCAAAGACAATTTTTGGTTAACAATAAACCTCCTGGTAAGTATGGAAGTGTAGTGGAGTAGAGGAGAGGAGAAGAAAAGGAGAGTTTGAGTCGAGTTTATAGTAGAGTACAGGAGGAAACTGATATGGTCGGACTAGTTGGTAGAGTCAAACTAGAAGTATTCTTCTCGCATGCAGCCAAGGTGTAATTTTAATCGGATGATGCATCGAGCATACCCTGCGAGTCAGAGCCCCAACGAACTCGATATTTATTTTTGCATGCGTGAACGGTTGCCAAGATACTTTGAGGGCCACAAGTTAATCAATTATTTGTAAGGTGTCACCCTCTTGAAATAAAGTTTTTATCTTATCTTATCTTATCTTATCATATAAAGAAAACAGTTTAAAACGGTAGGAAAAACATACATAAACTTGTGAACACAGTATTTTGAATCACTATTTTGAATCAGTATTTTGAATCACTTTTTTAAGACCTTGGGCAAATATTTTTCTATACGGACCTCCCAGCCGGTAAATAACATATATATCTTATCTTATCTTATCTTATCTTATCTTATCTTATCTTATCTTATCTTATCTTATCTTATCTTATCTTATCTTATCTTATCTTATCTTATCTTATCTTATCTTATCTTATCTTATCTTATCTTATCTTATCTTATCTTATCTTATCTTATCTTATCTTATCTTATCTTATCTTATCTTATCTTATCTTATCTTATCTTATCTTATCTTATCTTATCTTATCTTATCTTATCTTATCCTATTTTGGGCCCAGGCTCTAACAGGTTACTTGCTATTTTTCTGCTTGCACTTGCTTGCACGTGTTCATAAACTAGAACTTGTTTGCCAAGTTTAAAACCTGACTGACTCGCTCCAAACTTGGGGCGAAGATGGGTCGAAGATCGTGTTTGTTGGCAGAGCCCACCTTTCCCCGAAGCCTGCGTAGGTCGGAAATGGGCTCTGACTCGCAGGGTACATCGAGCAGGAATCGAACCCGGGTCGCACAAGTGAAAGGCACGTACGCTGTAACCACTACCCGGGCAACACCCCTAAGAGCTGAAATACCTTTACTAACTAACAACTACTGGAAATTAACTGACACAAAACTGACACACGTACGGTTCAACTCGTCTCAGGTATATATTAAATGCCGTAAACAACTTCGGTATGCCATTCGAGTTTTAATGGCTCAATGCTTAGCTTTTACGTTAGTACTACAGTAGTGTCACCTTAAGATTACTGTAGACCTTCGGTGCACATTTTGGTGAAAACAGTATAGCGCTCCACGTATTGATTGGAAATATGATTGTAAACTATATATCGTTAGGAAGCTTATGTAACTATAGCTACAACACTGTGATAAAATATTTTTGGTTTCATTGAAAAGGGGGAAAAATTAGACTCGCTTTTCGTGAACATTAATCTCCACTTCATGGAGCTAAAGCGTCGCGCAAGTTAAAAGTTTTGCATTCGTTTACACCAGAAGTTAATCAGAACTATCTGTTCTCAAGGTGCATGTGTCTGGGATTTTCAATATTCTAAACATTTAGAAAGTTATTGCGGTTTAACTTTTCCTACCGAGACTTGGGCTTGCTAAAAGCCACAAGAAAGAAATTTCAAAATTCACAGACACACTTTACTTACCAAGGCATCAATCTAGCAGTTTGCCAGTTTTCAGACGATTCTAATAAATATGACCCGACTTAAAGTTTCCGCTTTAGCCGAAAGTATAGACCTTATTAAAAAATGGCCGCCCAATTAGAATTATTTTATGTACATATAAATTAGCCCTTATGACCTCGTTTTAAAGTAAAAATTATTTTGAATTTCACACATGAAAACGAGTTCATAAGGGCTAATTTATATGTATATAAAAAAATTTTAATTCGGCGGCCATTTTTTGAATAAGGTCTGTTATCGTGAGAAAAATACGATTGAAATAGTCAATGTTTCATGTAGTTTACTTTCGGTGCAAAAAGGAATTGCTGTTTTTACGGCTAACAGTATTAAAAGAATGAGAAATTCGCATTTTTTATGTTGCAAAGGCCTACAGTAATCTTAAAAATTTTTTTGAAAAAATATCTATTTCACGAGAAATTGTGACAACTAAATTTGTTGTTACATCACTTGCCATAATCTGTCAAGTTAATTTAGGTGAGTAGAGTTGTAGTTGATCTCTCCTGTGCTTCGAGGGTTTTTCGCCGGGTTCTCCGGTTTTCCTCCCTCCATAAAATCAACACCTAACATCTTAGCTGCGATCCGTGGTCTGAACTGTGTCGTTGGCGGCTGCTTGGAGCGCCTTTGATATGCCTCGACACGGCCACGTAGATCTGCGCCTTCGCAATTCAGCCACTGGTTGCACTGGCTGTAAGTAAGGTTGATTAGCCCCCAGTCCTTTATCCTTTATAGCAAACGTCTAAAAATTTAACACTTGAACTTTGATTTTGTTTTTTCAGGAACTCCTCCTGGTCCCCCCAAACCTATACTAGTTATTCCAAAAGAGAGAACAGTCGCTGATAAGGTATCGTAAAACTGTTTTCGAATGCTATGGTTTTCTAGACAACGTATATTTGAAGTGCATATGACACGGAAATGACAAAGTTGTGTCACATTTTTTGCAGTTTTTGTTTCCGTGCTTCGTTATCGCGAGAAATTTCAGTTTGTTTGATATGTAAATGTCACATGCTGTGACGTACACGTGCATAATGACTTATCGAAGAAGGTTACACATCAGTGCTTTTATCAAATGGATTCAGTTGAAATTCTACATGTTTCAAACACACGCACATGCTTCCTTCGAATTAAGTTTGGTTTGATATAATAGCAAAAAATATACAACCTTCTCCGAGAAATCAGTATGCACACGTACGTCACAGCATGTGACATTTACATATCAAACAATCTGAAATATCTCGACAACGAAGCAAGGAAACGAGTTACTTTGTTATTTTAAGTGTTCTTTCAAATAAGAAAACCTAATTTTTGTGTCATATGCACTTTTAACAATTATTGGACGAAGTTGAGCAAAATATCGTGATTTGTCAGGGGCGAGCAGATCAGTTATTATAGAGGCAAATCACTGAACTGTGAGACACTGACAAATCACAATATTTTGTGAAAACCGAGTTCAATAAATGTTTTATTATTCGATTTATTTTTTATTTGTCATTGTTTACCTACACTTATGTCCATTCGTTTCTTTCCAGCTTGACTGAACGAGCGATTTACGTTTGCCGAAATTGAGTTAACGCGCATGAGTAGAATATTATTTGCTGCAAAACAACATTTCCGGCTAATGTGCATGAGCAGACTGTTATTTGTAGGCAGTTATTTGCAGGTGACGTAGTGGTCCCTCAACCAATTAGAGCGAAGATAAAAATAAATCGAATAATAATAACAATTATTGGACGAGTTTAAGCATTATATCAAGAATTATCATTACCAAGGTTTATGTTATCTGCCGAAGCTGAAGTCACAATTTAGAATTTGTTTTAGTTTGTAGATTATCTTGTTGGTGATGGACCTAACAATCGCTATGCACTGATCTGTAAAGTATGTCACTCTCACAATGGTATGGCGCTAATGGAAGACTTTGAATTTACAAGTGAGACAACGTTATGCTTATCTTACCTTTTTCTTTTCTTTTTTGTTTTTGTTTTATATTTTCATTCCTTGCTTGCTTGTTTTTTTAATTTTCTTTCTTGATTGATTGATTAATTACTAGCTTTCGTCTTTCTTACGTTCTTGTTTTTAAACTTCTTATTTTCTTACTTTGCTTTTTACTCTCTTATTGTTGCTCTGATGTACTTAATAGTGCTTCCTTCTTTCCTTCCTTTTATCCTTCTTTCTTTCTTTCTTTCTTTCTTTCTTTCTTTCTTTCTTTCTTTCTTTCTTTCTTTCTTTCTTTCTTTCTTTCTTTCTTTCTTTCTTTCTTTCTTTCTTTCTTTCTTTCTTTCTTTCTTTCTTTCCTTTCTTTCTTTCTTTCTTCTTCTTCTTTGCTCCTTTTTTATTCCTTCTTTCCTTTCTCTCTCCTTTCCTTCCTCCCTCCCTCCCTCCCCTCTTTCCTTCGTTCTTTCCTTCCTTCCTTCCTTCCTTCCTTCCTTCCTTCCTTCCTTCCTTCCCTCTTTTCTTCCTTTTTCTCCTTCCTCCTTTCCTTCATTGCTTCCTTCCTTCCTTCTTTACTTCCTCCCTTCATTACTTCCTCCCTTCCGTCCTTTCTCTTTTCCATTTTCCTGTTCTCCTTCTTTTCTTTCTTCCTTCCTCCTTTCCTTCCTTTCTTCTTCCCTTTCTTCCTCTCTTTCTTCCACCTTTCATTTCTTTCTTCCTTCCTTCCTGACTTCTTTTCTTCCTAGCTATCTTTCTTTTTGTTTTTAAACTTCTTATTTTGTTACTTTGCTTTTTACTCTCTTATTGTTGCTCATAGGGTACTTGATGATCCTTCCTTCTTTCCTTCCTCCCTTCCTTTTCTCCGTCTTCTTACCCACTTTTCTTTCTCGTTTTCTTTACTCCTTCTCTCCCTATTTCATTTCTCTATTTATTTTATCTCTTACCGTACTTCTCTCGAAGTTTATTGAAATTAACTTTATTACCTGCATTTTATATTTCTCCAGCATTCAGATGTTGCTACTGTTACCATCTGAACGAAGCCAAAAAACAACGACCTTTGCCTCCTCCACTTGAAGGCTTTTCTACTCCAAATGCTGAGAAACAAAACTTGAGATCAACTGCGGTGAACGGGAATGAGGAACATTCCACAGAATCTGGAACACCTTTGGAAGACGTTGAAGGTGAAATACTGTGATAAGGCCCATTACAACACTGTTAATAACTAATATACTTACTTTACTTTACTTTACTTTACTTTACTTTACTTTACTTTACTTTACTTTACTTTACTTTACTTTACTTTACTTTACTTTACTTTACTTTACTTTACTTTACTTTACTTTACTTTACTTTACTTTACTTTACTTTACTTTACTTTACTTTACTTTACTTTACTTTACTTTACGTTACTTTACTAGTTATATTTACAGTTTTACCTGTTTTTTACCATTACTTTCCCAATTTTCTTCCTTTTCCTTAATTATAAATACAAACACATCTCTACAAATTGTCATAGATTCTTTAAGTGCCCATATGAAGCGGAACTTATGTTTGTCTTATTAGAAGGGACACTTAAAATGACAAAGTAACATATTTCGCAGTTTTTCGTTTCCTTGCTTTCTTCTTGAGATATTTCAGTTTGTTCGGTATGCAAATTAAACATTTTGACGTCGCATGTGCATAATGACATATCAGAGAAAGTTAAATATCTTTGCTATTATCAAACGAAATTAATTTCAAGGATGCGTGTGGGTGTGTTCCTCCCACAACACCAAACTTGTATATTTTCAAGTAATTATGTTCGATAATAGCAAAGATGTAATATTTAACAAATAGGTTCCATTTTGCAGTTGTCTGTTCAGTTATAAGGGACTTTAAGATGCTAGGACGCCGACGGCGGTTAAAACGCAAGATAAGTTTTACAATTTAAAGAAGTCACGCTTAACTGACTATTATATTTGATATTTGAAGCTAGTTTAATGACTTCCAAAACGCCACCAGTATTGCTAAAATGACTGTAGTGTCTGTAATTGAAGTCAATCTCAAGCAACAGTTCTCATCTTTTGGCCGTTGACGTCGTCGTGAAGACGTGAAAATGCTCTAAGTGGGGTTGTATAAAGAACGAGGACGGTGTTGAGTTTACTCTTGGGTCTAAAATTATTCATTCTCTTTGTTTTGCAAAAATAATTATTTTGTCTAAAGGATGTCGTCGTTGAGGTTGACGTCGTAGATCTTAAAGTCCCTATAAATGCACAGATGACGTCACAACGTAAGAACAAAAAAGTGGCCCACGAGACGCAGTCGAGTGGGTCACTGATGTTCTTACCACGTTGTGACGTCTTCTGTGCATCTATAACTGAACAGACAACAAAACAATGGAATCTATTTGTTTTATACAATACAAAGATTTAAACTCTTGTCGGATTTTGGGGCACGAAGAAAGAAAAAAGCAAGTCAGCTGACGTGATCTGACGTGATCTCTGACGTGATCCATGTGTCTGTCCTCTAATAGATCATGGGCAACCACCAATGAAAACACGCATAGCAACCAGAGTATTGTATAAAACTCATTATACACGTGTGACGTCAAGATGTTTAATTTGCATATTGAACAAACTGAAATTTCTCAAAAACGAAGCAAAAAAGATGTTACTTTGTCATTTTAAGTGTCTTTCAAATAAGACAGACAGACTTAATTTTTGTTTCATAGGCACTTTAAAATGGATAAGAAATTGTTAAATAAAATTTAAAGTTATTGATTTTATAATGAATTTTTAAAAGTAAAAACAGTATCTTTTTGCCCTATAAAAAGTAAGTATCGGAGTGCTCTCTAGTTTTGTAAAAAGGAATTTGTAATTTGCAGATAGTACAAACAAGAAGAGTGGTCAAAACTGTTCTGACCCTGAAGCCAACGGAGTGGAAAACATAGGAAAATAGTGAGCAGCAGAAATTGCGTTTAACTTTATTAGTATATTTATTATAAGTATATAGTATCTTATTACTTTTCTTAATTTTTATTTTCAGAACAAGATAACACTTTATCCGTAAAGTGAAAATGGTCATATATCTGTTGATTTAGCTAGACTAAGAACACGTTATAAATCGCTTTTTTAAGGATGTAGATAATACCATGAGACTTTCACTTGTTCTGTGACAAAAGAATAACATTATTAGTAGCTTTGAACTGTCATCCCAGATATCCGAGAATGCTTTGCGCCGTGGAATGACTCTGAAAAAGAGAGCATTAAGCTAGGCATAGTCAATCGAGATATGGTCTGCAAACTCAGCTAAAGTCTTTGGTCTATCTTTTTGTTCGCCTTTATACATTTTTGTGCACGGTGCAGGGTCACTGAACACATTGTATTTTAGTATAATGAACGAATTGTCCAATAGCAACGTTTCAGTTCAATCACTCAACCGTGCTATTTAAATATTAATAAACCTAAAACAAAGGATGTGCACGGTGTAAGGTACGGTTCAACATAAAATCCCAGCTCATTATAGGCGCTTTGAAGTTTGCCGAGTTTCCAGACCATATCTCGATTAACCTGAGTATCAGTCTCTCTTGAAAGAGAGCCTGACACAAATCATTGATTCTTCTCCTCCGCCCCCTATTCATGTGACACGCCATAGCCAATAAAAATCACTTCCTGTTTTGTATTGCGTGTGTCTATAAAAAGCTTCACCGAACAAATTAACATCTAACGACATCGAACGTCAAAAAATTCATTGCTTGTGCATAAATAATCGTTTATTCAGTTTTCAAGTAATCTTTCGAAGTGGCAATGCCGAAGTAAAATCTAGTACTGTTTTCTGCAATGAACCTGCAATTTGGGAAATTATTTATACGATCGGGTTCGGGAACCACCAAATATTTTAATATTTGATTACAACAATTCTCAAATATATTCCCAGATATTTCAATTAAGTGCACAACGGCAATTCCGATTTTCCGAATAGCCACAACATTTTATGTTTTCACCAAAAGTTTTGATGTTTCACCCCATTTCAACAACTGCCTTAGCTTGGCGACGAGATAATAATTTGTCTCACGCGTTTCAGTTCAGATTCAGACATTCAGTCAAGCAAAGGCTGCAAAGCGGCCTTGATATGGTTTGTATTCAGACTTTATACGTACAGTACTTGCGTATAAGTTCCAGTAGACTATAAATTACGGACACTGCGTTCGCTTTTCCGATCAGAATGAACTTTCAAGCGCAATTGTTTCTTCCCGTAGTCAGACGACAAGACAGCAGCAGTGTTTTGTTTTGACAGCCAGGCTGGCTTTCAATACACATTGCACAGTTCTTGCTCTTCCTTCACGCATAGTATTACGGGCAAAACGCGGAGGTTCCTTCTTCAGCTTCTTTAATCGCTCTTGCCCATGAAAATGGCGAAAACGCTAACGGTAAATTTGAGAAAACACAAACTTTTTAGTCGGAGTAGAGTCTGGGCGGCTTCTCGGCAATTCCCACGAAGAACTTTCGATTTTCGAATCAGTTAATTACTTAATTTCCGTTGATGTATTTCCGGCTTTTGTCTCTCAACCAATCAGGGTTTCGTCCAGATTCTGGACGTAGAACACGGGTCTATGAATAGATTTGTGTCAGACCCTTCTTTTTCTCTCCGTTCTCCGCCCCAGTCCCCAGAAGAAAAAGAAGGGCCTGATACTCAAGCTATATCTCGATTGACTATGAGCTAGGAAAGAGAGGGAATATAATTTAGTATAGTATAGTATAACAATATTGTTATATAATGTGTATAACAATAGATGTTTGCGGACATATAGATATGTTTTTGGCCCGATTCAGGCTCATTTTAGCCCCAGCCGCAGGCGAGGGTTAAAATTAGCTCTGAGAAGGGCCAAAAACATATTTATGCCCAGGAATATCAACTGTATTACTATTGTAATAATAATTTTAGGTGGCATGCATTTGGAAGAAAATCAAAGACAGTACAGTAAACAGTATCTTGAACAGTGCCGCCTTCGCGTCGGCGTTTATTTCATTGCATTAAAGTGCCACTAACCCCAAAAAAATTTTCTCGGGATTCAAATAGCCCTTGTTGAGTATATTAGCACCAACATATCTTTTCTGTTATTGAACACTTCTTTCATTTGTTATGCCCCTTCAAACTTGCAAAATTTCGCATCTGTTTGTCCCATGGCGGAGCAGTGAGGGGATTTAGGGGCATTTACTATTTTTAGAGTATATTGTCTATTGTATTCCGTTTTATTGTTTCTATTGTATTCTATTGTGTTGCCTCGTTCTTTGAAAACCACTGCAGGTATTGTCTACCCCTAAATCATGACCGGTTTAAAATACACCTTAATGCCCGATAAAATTATCATTAATAATAATGGTCTTGTTATTTTTAGATCTCAACAGATAATCCTCTCGCGACTTGTCGAGCAGTCGACAATGACATTAGATGTTTATATTACATCATACTTACGTTTTAGAAAAGATAAACTGTTTTTTTGTTTAAGGGGAGTCTTGACTGTCTTCAATTCTTGAGTGAAATGTTTAATGAAACGTCCTTGTAATACAATTGTTCAGTTCTTCTATAAGATGTACTTCACTCCTATAAGACATTTGCCGCCACTTTGTTTTCAAGGGAGGAATGTGCAGACCACGCAAGACCCACGATAGGTGTATCTATGGATTGTAAAAGGACTGGATAGGAAACTAATAGGCATGTGGGGTGTTTTGAGCCTTTTGATTGGTTAAATCACATTTACTTCAGTTTGCAAAATGGTTGAAACCTAGTTGCAAATTGTGATGTAACGAATGGCGTGAGTATGCTTGTTTTAGTGAGGTTTTTAAGTGAACTTTTCTTCAAATTCTTCATATTCTCACATTCAGATGACTATGTTGACGTTTCAAATGATTTTATCGCCTTACAAACCTGCCTGAGCCACAATCGAGTGTTCGAGGTAAACGTTGTTGATCTTTGTTTTGATGTTTTCTGTGTTGTTTCAAAGAAACTGGGTGTCGCAAAATAGTACTTTGTTTTGCTTGGAATTTGCAATGCATATTTTAACTAGTAAACTTTGATATTTTCTTTTAAAATGAGTAAGAATAGACAGGAATTTTATCGTATTGTGGCTTTGTCGTATTTACAGGCCGTTCGATTTTCATTTTAAGTTGTATTAATCCTAAACATTGAATATACAAGGGGGTTTTAAAGTGCCCCTAACCTCGATAGTTTTTATTCTCTTATTTGGAAGAACTTTTAAAATGATAAAGTAACTGCTTTGGAAGATTTCGCTTTTTCGCTTTGTTTTTGAGATATTTCATTTTGTTTGATATGCAAATGTCCGGAATTTACATCACACATGCATATTGACTTATCGAAGAAGTTTGTGTGTCTCTTTCATTCTCGAACGAAATCCCTTAAAATCGAAAAGTTTGGTGTTGTGTGAGAAATACGCACACATGTTATTCATACTTTAGTGTTTTATTTGATGAACGCAAAGTTATATAACATTCTCTGATAAGTCATTATGCATGTGTGACGTAAATTCCGGACATTTCCATATCAAACAAAATGAAATATCCCAAAAACAAAGCGAATAACCGAGAATCTTCCAAAGAAGTTACTTTATCATTTTAAAAGTTCTTCCAAATAAGACAATAAAAACTGTCGAGGTTAGGGGCACTTTGAGCTTGTCAATTTCAAACAGGTTGTTATGCTCACGCCTTCAAGTTTCCTATCCAGTCTTACTGTCTTAGGTACTATCGATCCTTGGTGTGTCTAAAAATAACTTAAAGTGCCTATGCAACGAAAATTTTTATTTTGATATTTTCGTTGATAAACAATTAAAAATTAGGTTCTCTTGTTAAAACTTACTATCGCGCCTTTCTACAACCCCAAAATCTTTGTCAAACATGATAAATCTTCAACCTCGTATCCAGGCTCTTTTCAACCCGCAGCGCGAAGAAAAGACCAACCTCGTACCCAGGGCCTTCTCAAAATGGCGGGGCGGAGAGAAGACCCTTGTAAAGGCTGGTCACGTGACACCAATAATTTTGGAATATTTTGATGAGTGACTCACACTGTACCGGGGGGCGCGGTACAGTCACTTATAAACAGTCACTTATATAACAACTTATAAATATAGTTGAACTATTCAGCGAACTATTTAGGCACTCAAGAATAACCAAATCGTACAAATAACAAGACATTCTCTTAACAAGTTTATCAAATCAGTTAATGACCATCTTTAGTAAGAAGCGTCTACACTACAACATATTTGCTTTATTATGCAAGCAAGAAGTGTTTATTAATATTTCGGTTTCTGGACTTTCCGAATCTATGATATATATACTATAAATGTTCGTCGATCGAAGAATTGTTGTTGATCGAATATTTGTATTAAAGTACAACCTCAAAGTCAACGAGGAGTCCGAGGACAGCAGATTCGAATATGCCGTTTGAGTATATAAAATCGACAGATACAACAATTAAATTTCCACAAATCCAAAACTTGTGGACAAGAAACATAAATGTGCTATACTGGACGGTAAATATACTTCCAACAATCAACAGGATTCGAATATTTTTAGTGTATGTATAGTACCTGTAACCGCAGAGCGGGTTTCTGTTGATCAGTTTATGTCGCCTTCGGCTTCATTTCTGGCGATTGACGGCAACAAATATGAATTATCCAGCAAATGTCGTAAATTTTGAAATATATCCAATTTACCGCTCGAATTTAACGTTACCGCGGACTTGCAACAACCTTGACGTTTATAAGAACCGAATCAACCGCTCCCCCCAGGACGAAAAGAGCCTGAAAATCTTAAAACAAGTATTTTTTTCTTAAAACAAGTTTTTGGGAATTTGCAGTGAATTAAGACATTTTGATGAACATTTGCCTGTAATAATAACTATATCACACGCGAGGAGGAGTGTTTCACCAGGATATCCAAACACCGA
The DNA here is from genome assembly GCA_035771165.1 of Paragorgia papillata. Classification (NCBI taxonomy): domain Eukaryota; kingdom Metazoa; phylum Cnidaria; class Anthozoa; order Scleralcyonacea; family Coralliidae; genus Paragorgia; species Paragorgia papillata. The sequence continues at coordinate 4,571,816 of JAWNZC010000340.1, read as the reverse complement.
GACGTTTGTTGAAAACCGATGCAAAACCGAGATGTTAGGTTTTAACAGAAAATCGAGGTAAATGCTTAATTTATGTAAATTTCTTCCTCCGATATCCAAACCACCGACTGATTTCCTTTGTGTTTTCCTCCTGAATTATAACTTTTAATAACAATTTTTCCCCTCAAAAATTAATAAGGGATATTAGCTCAAAATGTTAGTTTTGGCTTATTTTTATCAGCACTATAGACAACTCTTTTTTGCAAAATGCGCATCTCTAAATCACATGTTGGCCTATCTTTAAATAAATCTCATTTCTTTGAGAAACTTGACAGAAGCAATGAAGGAAGCTTTGATTGCTAAAGCTCTGTTATAAACATATACGTACAGTATGGAGGGCTGAGGGGCTCCACCCCCCGAGAAATCTTAATACGGGGCTGAGCCCCCCCAGAAATTTTGCAGCAAGTGACTCATTAATCACCATTCACAAATTATAGGTTACTCGCTAGGCTAAACTAACTGTTACAGACTCATTCCTGTCCACCAAAAGCACCCAAAAACAGTGAAATAAGTCAACCCAGTAAACACAACATCAAAAAATTGTTGAAATGTGTTGTATTTTAACGGTTTTTATGACATTTCATGACCTTCAGTGTTCTTAAAAGTCACCCCTCAGAATGCAGGAAATGGCATTTCTGAGACTCTAAATTTCAAATATTTCCAGGGGGGCATGCCCCCGGACACCTAGAAGAGTCCCTTTTTGTAAACGCCCCCCACCGGAAAATTCTTAAAAAGGTCCTGTTCAGCACTTCAGCCCCCCTGGACAAAAAAACCAACTCTGCGCCTATATATGGTTATAAACGTCCACAAACTCGGGATCATTCATAACAAAAGGAAACGTTCAAGGCATGTTCTAATTTCAGGATACGTTGGAAACAATATTTCATTCATGACGAGTGCTCAACAAACTTTACCCAAGGTCTTGTGGAAACAGTAATAAATGTAATGTATCATGCAGACATACATTATACAGTATAAGATAATATCGACGAAACTGATGAATGAATTATTCAGTTTGAGAAGGTTAAAGTGAAATGTAGATACATAATGTTATGTGAAGAATATGTTTCTTTAAAGTGCCCAAAATATCTAATTTACCGCTCGAATTTAACGTTACCGCGGACTTGCAACAACCTTGACGTTTATAAGAACCGAATCAACCGCTCCCCCCAGGACGAAAAGAGCCTGGGTACGAAGTTGATAAATCTTATGCGACAAGTTCCACGCGCTCAGAAATATATGTGCATATAATAGCTTGTGACGTAAGTACCTTTGCAAAATTCCTGTGGTCTGCTGTAAACAAAGGCGTTTGTGAAGGTATAATTACGTCAGGGTCGAACTGGCAAAGGGATTTTCTAATGATTGTTTTTACTTGAGCAATATTTTAATACAGATTCTTAGATTTGCATATTTTCCAGTCACAAATATTAAGGAAAAAACTTTGTTTCATTAAAGGCCTGGCCAAACGCTTTCAACATCGCATTCAACATCATTCAACATTGTTGAACTATGTTGAATAATGTTGAAAGCACGAGTGGCCAAATGAATTCAACATGGTTCAACATTCAACATTCATGAATTACAATTAATTGAACTCGGGCTACCACAAAAGCTGGAATCGACAATATCCCGCATGGCGCATGTCTCTGTTCAACAAAGTTGAATGAAATGTGGCCAAATGTGTTCAACACCTTTCAACATTTTGAGAACAATAGAAATGTTGAACGCGTGTTGAACGAAAATTTGAACATGTCCAAATTTCGTTCAACATCATTCAACACCATTCAACAACGTTCAACAACATTCAACAGGGGTGGCCAAACGCTTTCAACATGTTGAATTCAACAATGTTGAACCATGTTGAATGAAATGTTGAAAGCGTTTGGCCAGGCCTTAAAAGGAATTAGGTTGGAACTGGAGGCCATTACTATACATTCCTTCTCTTATCTTTGTTTTCAGTTGCTCTGAAACGTGACATATCGTGTTAAGGCCATGAATGCCCTTCATAAATTTAAAAAAAAATTGAATTTTTCTCTTATGATTTTAGACAATAAACTATTGAAGCTCATCCCTGTGTTGTTTTTGTTGCAAGATTTTTCTCAAAAAATGTAGAAATCCTAACTTTTTTGCTGCATCTTGATTTTTGTTGCCATGGAAAGTGCTGCGTTTTACAGATTCTTGACAGAAAAACTGCACATAAAATAAAAATCCGTGGCTCCAGGCATAACGAAGTGCAGTAGAGTCTTGAAGTAATATATCAAACACGAGAAAGCGTTCTTATTATGCCACAGTATCCAAACACTGAGAAATAAGTTTAAAAACGAGGCGGTAGCCAAGTCTTTTTAACAACTTCGAGGTATTTTGATACCATGGTAAACAGGTGAAGAAGATGTCGAGTGCTTGATGTAGCTTCTTTAAAGAGTCAACAACTGCAACGAAATTTTCAAGTTTGAGATAATAACATTAAAGGGTATTGGCAATAACAATAATTTGTCCCATTTGAAAGAACTCGTCAAATGGTATAAGAAGAACTTTTGTAATTTTTCTGTATCTTTCTTGTGTTTTGAAATAGACCAAAGACAGCGTGCTGTCCGCCATCTTGTTGTAATATTGGGTCTAATTAACTAGGAAATTGGTGACGTCACAAGCAGGGTAAACCTGATGAAACTACTCCGTGGGTGACAAAATTTCCACGGAAGGCTTTTTAAATGTTGTGGGTCAATTTAAAAATTGAAATAGCGTAACAAAATCGAGTTTCTTGCTCATAATGTCATATGGTTGGCAAGATAAAAATTTCACTTTGCCCTGCTTATGATGTCACATGCATATCGAAAATAATTCCAAGATGGCGGACAGCACACTGTCTCCCTTCCTTCCTTCCTTCCTTCCTTCCTTCCTTCCTTCCTTCCTTCCTTCCTCCCTTCCTCCCTTCTCCCTTCCTTCCTCCCTTTCTTTCTTTCTTTCTTTCTTTCTTTCTTTCTTTCTTTCTTTCTTTCTTTCTTTCTTTCTTTCTTTCTTTCTTTCTTTCTTTCTTTCTTTCTTTCTTTCTTTCTTCTTTCTTTCTTTCTTTCTCTCTTTCTTTCTTTCTTTCTTTATTTCTTTCTTTCTTTCTTTCTTTCTTTCTTTCTTTCCTTTCTTTCTTCTATTCTTCTTCTTTGCTCCTTTTTTATTCCTTCTTTCCTTTCTCTCTCCTTTCCTTCCTCCCTCCCTCCCTCCCCTCTTTCCTTCGTTCTTTCCTTCCTTCCTTCCTTCCTTCCTTCCTTCCTTCCCTCTTTTCTTCCTTTTTCTCCTTCCTCCTTTCCTTCATTGCTTCCTTCCTTCCTTCATTACTTCCTCCCTTCCGTCCTTTCTCTTTTCCATTTTCCTGTTCTCCTTCTTTTCTTTCTTCCTTCCTCCTTTCCTTCCTTTCTTCTTCCCTTTCTTCCTCTCTTTCTTCCACCTTTCATTTCTTTCTTCCTTCCTTCCTGACTTCTTTTCTTCCTAGCTATCTTTCTTTTTGTTTTTAAACTTCTTATTTTGTTACTTTGCTTTTTACTCTCTTATTGTTGCTCATAGGGTACTTGATGATCCTTCCTTCTTTCCCTTCTTTCTTTCTTTCTTTCTTTCTTTCTTTCTTTCTTTCTTTCTTTCTTTCTTTCTTTCTTTCTTTCGTTCTTCCTCCCGGCCCTCCCTCCCTCCCTCCCTCCCTTCCTCCCTCCCTCCCTTCCTTCCTTCCTTCCTTCCTTCCTTCCTTCCTTCCTTCCTTCCTTCCTTCCTTCCTTCCTTCCTTCCTTCCTTCCTTCCTTCCTTCCTTCCTTCTTTCTTTCTTTCCTCCTTTCTTTCCTTTCCTCCCCTCCCTCCTTCCCTCCCTCTCTTCCTTCCATGCATCCTTCGCCCTCTACACTTTTCTCCCTTTCCTAACGATCTCTTCAACAAATTAACAATTTAACACCTCATGATCACCTCTTCATTTTGATCAACCATTCCAAACGCGCACACAGTATAAAGGATATCCCAATCAACAACAAACATTGCTTTATAACAATAACTCGACACTGGGTTAGTAACATGGCTGTACTTCAACGCGTCTTGCAGAACCACAGCACAACATTCGTACGATTTATTTTTGCCTTACATCATCATCCGCGTTAGATAATAAAGACAGTAAAACTTCCTTGGCTTTAGACTTTGTCTCTGCACAAAGATGAGACCGTTCAAATACAGTACTGATCAACTTGATGGCATGAGTAATGATTTGCAGGTTTTGTTTATACTGTAAGCTTAATAGACACGGTTCTATGACATCGCAACACTACAAACCTCCAATTCTTGTCAAGATAATTTTTCTTCTTTTGAGATTTTATTTCTTGTTTTAAGATATTTAATCTTGTTTTAAGACAAAATATCTTGTCAAGAAACCGCAGTAAGATTATTATCTTGCAAACGGGACATGAAAATCTTAAAACAAGTATTTTTTTCTTAAAACACGTTTTTGGGAATTTGCAGTGAATTAAGACATTTTGATGAACATTTGCCTGTAATAATAACTATATCACACGCAAGGAGGAGTGTTTCATCAGGATATCCAAACACCGAGACGTTTGTTGAAAACCGATGCAAAACCGAGATGTTAGGTTTTAACAGAAAATCGATGTAAATACTTAATTTATGTAAATTTCTTCCACCGATATCCAAACCACCGACAGATTTCCTTTGTGTTTTCCTCCTGAATTATAACTTTTAATAATAATTTTTTCCCTCAAAAATTAATAAGGGATATTAGCTCAAAATGTTAGTTTTGGATTATTTTTATCAGCACTATAGACAACTCTTTTTTGCAAAATGAGCATCTCTAAATCACATGTTGGCCTACCTTTAAATAAATCTCATTTCTTTGAGAAACTTGACAGAAGCAATGAAGGAAGCTTTGATTGCTAAAGCTCTGTTATAAACATATACGTACAGTATGGGGGGCTGAGGGGCTTCACCCCCCGAGAAATCTTAATGGGGGGCTGAGCCCCCCCAGAAATTTTGCAGCAAGTGACTCATTAATCACCATTCACAAATTATAGGTTACTCGCTAGGCTAAACTAACTGTTACAGACTCATTCCTGTCCACCAAAAGCACCCAAAAACAGTGAAATAAGTCAACCCAGTAAACACAACATCGAAAAATTGTTGAAATGTGTTGTATTTTAACGGTTTTTATGACATTTCATGACCTTCAGTGTTCTTAAAAGTCACCCCTCAGAATACAGGAAATGGCATTTCTGAGACTCTAAATTTCAAAAATTTCCAGGGGGGCATGCCCCCCGACACCTAGAAGAGTCCCTTTTTGTAAACGCCCCCCACCCGAAAATTCTTAAAAGTCCTGTTCAGCACTTCAACCCCCCTGGACAAAAACAAAACTCTACGCCTATATATGGTTATAAACGTCAACAAACTCGGGATCATTCATAGCAAAAGGAAACGTTCAAGGCATGTTCTAATTTCAGGATACGTTGGAAACAATATTTCATTCATGACGAGTGCTCAAAAAACTTTACCCAAGGTCTTGTGGAAACAGTAATAATTGTAATGTATCATGCAGACATATACATTATACAGTATAAGATATCGATAATATCGACGAAACTGATCAATGAATAATTATTCAGTTTGAGAAGGTTAAAGTGAAATGTAGATACATAATGTTATGTGAAGAATATGTTTCTTTAAAGTGCCCCTAACCTCGACAACTTTTATTGTCTTATTTGGAAGAACTTTTAAAATGATTTTTGCTTTTTCGCTTTGTTTCTGAGATATTTCATTTTGTTTGATATGCAATTATCAGAGAATGTTATATATCTTTACGTTAATCAAATAAAAACATGCACTAAAGTATGAATAACGTGTGTGCGCATGGGCGGACTGGCAGCAAAAAAGTTACCGGGAAATCAGATGAAAAGGGCGCCTGGCCAAATGCGAAGCCCGAATGTCCTAAAGGTCCTGGCCTGGGCATGCTGTTTTGGTCTATAGGGGATTTTTGAATTTTTCAACCTGATAAATTGCATTTCCTGTATTTTTAGGGCAGTTTTAAATATTTTAAGCACAATTAACAATAAGGCAAGAATCTTTAGGTTTGAAGTTGCGATATTAATGTATTCCTTGTATCGCAATAGAAATTTCGGCGTCGAAAAATTGTATATGGAGTTCGTTTTTTGGGAAGCACATTGTATATTTACCCCCCACGCAGATTACAATTCGACTATACGCAAATTAACTACACTTAGACTTTCAATACAGTTTTAAATTTATATCCGAAAAATTACATGTGCATGGTTACATCTTATGAAGGGGGATAAAAAAGAAGAAAACATGATCACAGATCGAGAAAGTAGTTTAGAGAATACAGATCATTTACGACTAGTAGCCTAGCGACTAAGTAACTACTGTATTTCATAAGAATTCCTTATGAGCTTTATATTTTGTAAAAGTCGGGGGCGCATGAAACCTGTTTCATTTCATTCAAACCAAGGGGGCGCATAGTTCAATCTGGTGGAACGTTTGACCTGCCATTCTCGCCCGGACGGCCTGCTTTTGAGACCATGTGGCAGTGTAGCCCTGGCCTATCTCTTAAAGGGTGCATTCAACACAGGCTCTTGGAAGATCGAAGAAAAGGGAAATCGAGCCTGCACAGACTCCATACAATTTTGAACATCCGCCCACATTTGAGATAAATCCAATCAACCATAAATACATGTCAGACGTGTGCTCAAATTAAATAGGGTTTTTTTTCGACTGCGGGAAACTGATCGATCGGAAAATTTCCATTGTGCGTGCATTGGGGAGCACGGGTGGCGTGTGCTGTTAGCTAGCGCGCTGCCTCTCACCAAAAAGTTAAGCCCGGTTAGACGGGGTTAGTACTTGGATGGGTGACCGCTTGGGAATGACCCCGTTGTCGGGCTTGGAACTCATGTGAGTAGAGTTGTAGTTGATCTCTCCTGTGCTTCGAGGGTTTTTCGCCGGGTTCTCCGGTTTTCCTCCCTCCATAAAATCAACACCTAACATCTTAGCTGTGTTCCGTGCCGTCTGAACTGTGTCGTTGGCGGCTGCTTGGAGCGCCTTTGATATGCCTCGACACGTCCACGTTGATCTGCGTCCTTCGCAATTCAGCCACTGGCTGCAAGTAAGGATGATTAGCCCCCAGTCCTTTATTATTGAATATTTTGTTATTGTTATTCTTTGTAATATGGTTTCCATACTGGTATTTTTGGCGATGTATTTCTTCCTTCTTGCAAGATTTGCTGAATCTATTGCAATATTAATGTACACTTTTCTTCGTTTCACTCCAAGCCTACAATAATATTTAAGTAATAATAATCAATATTTAATAATATTTAAGTTTCTAGAATAAGTTGACTGAAGTGATAAATCTGTATCGCAAAGCAGTTAGCATGCTAAAAAACATTTTTAAATCTAGAACAAAGTCTTGCTTACGCCATCATTTGGGGACACTTTTTTGCCGGGAACTCGCAGTCCTGGTATTATTGGTATAGAGCGTTTTCACTCACGTGATCGGTGGCCCCATTGGGGTGGTGAAACAATACGAAATATTTGAATAAGAAAGAGCTAATTCCCATGCCGTACACCAATATGGCCGCCATTTCATTGTTTTGGTACACCAATATGGCCGCCGTGACGTCAGATGAAAACGCTCTATTGAATAGAATTTCCTTGCACTTAATTTGCGATGCAAAAATTTTGTTCTATAGAGTATAGAATACGTAATTTTCACGACCCTATGACGTCAATTTCTTTTCAATTTTTCTTTTGAATTATTTTCAATTTCGTTTATGGTCTATTCCACTAAGCTTTTGTATATTTTCAATAGAATTAAAAAGGCTGAAAATGACGTCAAGTGTGGAAAATGACCGCTCTGCACTTATTAAATAGAGAATAATACATGGATGTGCGGAAATATGAAATTTATTTCGAGTGTTGACCAGGATATCTCACGAGTGAGCGAAGCGAACGAGTGACATATCCTGGTCAACACGAGAAATAAATTTCATATTTCCAAGCATCCATGTATTGTTCTGTTTATTATATAAAAAATAAAAAAAATTGTCCTATTGCCTTGCAAAAATTGCATTAAACTATAATGCTGATTCAGCGATAATCGTCACATGTGCGATTATCATAAATAATCGCACATGTGAGATTATCACTTTTATTAGTGGTGGAAAAATCAATAAAACACTCTATTTTATATAATAAAAGGGTCTATTGCATGGCTCGGTTTGCATTAAATCCAATCGACCAATCGTTCTAAAACCTTACAAAACGTTCTTATAAACCTTACTAGTTGTAAATTATTGCGAGGATTCCATTCTTGCGGATATATAAAACAAATAACTGATGTTTTCATTCGTGAAATGGTAAGAATATTTTTATTCGGTGAAAGATAAAATGTTCCTTTCAACTTGAACCTCATAGAACGGAACACTCATCAACATTTTCTTATTTATATACACTATACATACACTAACACTACATTTACATAATAAATGAGTGAAAATGACCCATGCTACACAGCGGTGCCGGACCGCCGGTACTTGTGGGGTCAAACAATTTCCGATTTTACATGAAGATAAGGTTTTCGCATAACACTCAACACTTGGCAACGACGCGGGAAATATGTTAAAAGGCTCTTGACAAATAAATGAGACGTGGCTTGCCCTGACGAGCGTATCGACCAATCATTTTCTGGAAAATTATGAGATCAGACGCTTGTCATCTGAAGATGGCGTCGTTTCAATGTTGTGACTCGCCCCAGCATCCTGCCGAGCAGCTGTAGCCGTTCGCTGCTGTTGCCCACTATGCCGGAATCTTGCTTGCTCAACAAATATCGCAAAATTCGCTCGGGAAATTCGAACGAAATTGAAATCGAAATAAATTTTCCGCAACAGCCACACCGGTTCTCTCACACTTCGGGCGCATCTCTGTGATGCCTTTTCGAAAGAACGGGCAATTTTCACCGCAGTTCTCTGTCATTCAATACTGTGTGTTGGCCCCAAAACGGGGAGTACAGTGCTCGGGTGCGAGTTTCCATGAGAGGCAACAGCGCTCGGACGTAAGACAATGCATGCGAGGGTAGCCGAGGGAGCAGGTACGAAGCTTCGTGTAGCTTCACTCCTAACCGAATCTCGCCGAGTTCTTTTCTAAAATAAAAAAGGAAATATGGGAGAACATTCGTCGATAAACGAAACCTTAGAGGAAGAATTAAACGAAGAATGGTTGAGTAAGTGAACTATTTGCTTTTGTTATTCGCTAATTTCTATATGCATAGCTTGGACGCTCCCTTCGTGACGAATCCACGCAGTCGATAGCCCGCTCGGGGAAGATAAGATTTATCATTGATTCCCTTTCGTAGACTTCGTTGAATCTTAGTTCGGCGTATTCCTCAGTGATTTGTCTTATTTCGGGGTATATACTCACGTTTTTTTCGTCCTTATTTCCAGTCGTTTCACTCGATGATTCGTGGGCTTCCACGTACTAATAACCTCTTAGACTCGGCAGTTCAATGGCGGCGAGCGAGAATACCGAAAAGACCAAGAAAGAACGAGAAACGGCGCTGTTTCAGGGCAAAAACATACACTCTTCGCCGGTCGATGGAAAGCTGCTGTGTAGTTTCAGCGAGAAAACGTGCATGCAACGGCGTTTGAACAACTACGGGTTTTGTATTCGACACGTCCTCGAGGATAAGAACGCTCCATTTAAACAGTGCAAATTCGTCGCCAAATACAATGGACAACGATGTACGAATGCTATCCCTGTGAGGGAAGAACGAATGTGAGTATTCCCTTTTAAAGTTTTTTGTTCGTTATCGAACAACAACATTTACTGTAAAGATTTATACGAGGGTTTGTTGGGGCAAAACAAATTTTCAAAGCCTTGACTTCTCTAGTAGGGACATCTGCTCTCTGTTCAAAGCCTAATTCTTTATCCTTCGATTTTCTGTCGTTCAGATACTGTAATAGCCATCTGCAAGTTCTCGGGATAGTTCCAAAGAAGAGCCGAAAGAAGAAAATCCACGAACCGAACAAGCAGACAACGAAAAACATTGCCAAGAGTTCTGAAGCGGAAATATTACCCAGTCGTACTTTACATCAAAATGCTGTTACCAAACGAACTGAAAAGGCCAGTCACTTGGGCTGTGCTGGACCTTCGAAACATTCGCCTGACGAAAGGGCTTCGAAAAAGGCCAAAATACTTTCGTCTAATCCTTTATTATGGCAACTTGTTAGCACGTATTCTCAAGCCAGTAGTCACAGACGCGACTTGCTTCCTTATTACGGTGAGTAAATATATATTGGATTTCCTTTGAAATTTCGCAGTTTATCCTAACTTATTTATTCCCATATCGACGTGAATTCAAAAGACAAAATTACTATCATGTGTTTTTGAGACAGGGGGTACATACATACATGTGTATTGTGTATATATAACCTATGAAGTGACCCCAGGAATTTCATTTACAGCAGTCCTAGAAATCTCGCTATTTATTTACTTGATCACGATTTATTCTGAGACGTATATTTTTACTTGGGAAAATCAGTTGAGTTTTCTGTGGGAATACAAAGGTTTTAAAACTTCTTATAAAATAGCTTCAAATGGTATGTTTGTTGGGAATATTGTGGTCGACTTATTTTTCTATGAAATAGTGTAGTTCTGTTTGAGAGTGTTGTGGATCAACTTATTTTCCTATGTAGTGCAGTATTGTTTGATTTAAATCCTTTTGACTTTGTGTACATTGTTACTGTCTGCAGGAGTAACTTCATTATTTTATAAATACTGCACAGTATTTTCCAATGGCCGAATACGGTACTCATTATTAATATAATCAATCAATATTTTGTATAAAACAACCATATATATAAAAACCATGTACTTGTTTTATGTTAATTTTTCCCACAGATGCAGGGGTTGGCTGGTGGCTCCCAGTGTAGCAGTTTTCTCCACTTCTCTCTTTTGCACACCCTCTTCTTTCGAACTGCACTGTCATGTTTCTATATCACCTGACTTCATGCCATCCTCAGCATTCTTCTTCGTCTCACAGCTTCAATCTCATATGACAACTTCCACTTCATATGATATGCTTTTCTTCACCCAGACCATTATCTGTCTGTATGCATCTCCCAGCAATTTCAACTGGTTCCAATTCTATTTTTCAATTCCACACTCAGCACTTAATCCCTCAAAGATATGCCACACATCCATTGTACTACAGTGGAGCCTCGCTATAGTAAATGTAATAGTAATAATAATTAATAATAGAAGCTTTAATCAAACTCACTAAGTAATACAGTACTACAATAATAACAACAGATCACAATACATTACAAACAGAAAAGGGTGAGAAAGGGGCTAGCAAATAGACACGGGGTCCCAACCAGGCAAACTCCATACGTAAATTAATAAATTGAAGACAATACATATAATGATCAGCTATTTACTATTATACAGAATGTGCCATTATCCACACCTGGTCCTGAACTCAGCCTATTCCCGAACTCAGCCTATTCCCCTAGTAGTGTGCATTGCTATACCGCATGCCTCGGTATAATGTGGTTCGTCCGTATAGACCCCAAAACTGTATTTGCTTAGTTTGTCAGTTGACTGCTTATAGTAATGTTTACCTTACTAGAGCTACTCTAGACCATATATTTTCACAATGTCATGACACAACTTTGAAATCTGGTTTTCATTTCATTCTCATGAACAATCAGAACTACAATAAAAAATGTCAGTGATTTTTAGTGAATGAAAACACACAGCTATTGGTTTACCCTACAGCAGGTAGTGAAATACAACTGCTTGGGACTGAAATTGAAGCTTCTCTTATTCTCACTGGCGATATTTCTTAATGATTGCGAATGATCCTGACAATGGCAAAATAAAATGACAATGTGGCATCACAACCATTGCAACAAATATAATCTCAATCCCACTATTCTTTACACAATATTATTGTGCCCAAACTGAGTGGGAGGAGTACTGGGAATGAGATTTAGCAGTACGTTGCAATAATACACTTCATCTATTCTATAATGTGGTCCACACTATGGACCCCAACTACTGTGTTATAGTGAGGCCCCACTGTATCCTCATCTCTGTTTGCTCTTATTAAATCATGCACTCCACATTCATGGCTCATGTTTTATTCCATATACAGGTACAGTACCATTGCACTCCTCACACAAGTCACACACACTTTTCTTTCAGCTTTTATTACACTTCTTTGTCAAGGTCCTTGATAACTCTTTGAACTTCATGGACTTCATGAACATGAACTTCAAGCCAGCAAGCCCTTGAGAACTGAGCACCTCTTGTGGATCGACCTATCCACTGCACTCAGACTGTTAGTCTGTACATTGATTTAAGTAATTCCAACACTTTTTCTACATACTGTACAGTGCACAGCCATTTCACCATTAGTTCAACATCACCACAATTCTTCCCACAGGGTGCCCATCTTGACAATTTGTCATGCCAAAAAGCACATGGGCACCCTGTGGTGGACTCGCAAGACACGCAGGGGAACTGGCAGGGGATTAAATCACTAAAAAAACCCCACAATAAACAGTTACCGGAAGCCGGGAAAAAGGTGGAAAAAAGGGAAAAAATGGGGGGAAGGGAGAGGAAAAAATATTATTTTATTTTATTTTCCTTTGCACATTGTTCTTCCTAGACACTATCACTTTAGTTTTCACTTTTGCCAATATTCATCTGTAAAGGGACTGTCATTGCACTGAAAAGCCAGCAGGAGTAAATAAAACAAGCTATAGTCTCTTGAACTCAATAATAAACTCACCAAAATTTCTATTGTACATATCTGCAATCTTTCTGATGGCTTAAACTATTTACTAGACACAATAGAAAGTACAGTACATTGGGAATAAAGTTACAGTACAATACTGCTTAAAAATAGACTTTTTACAACCAACTATTGTAAATACAATGAGCTTGGAGGTTTTCTCATGTTTCATATTAACTCTTTGGTGCTAAAAGGGGTTGTTTGACCCAGAATGTCAGATTGTTGACATGATTGGAGTCTACATTAAATTTTGCACTAGAAAAGGCTTGTTTTAAATGTAACCATTCATTTTTAGGAAACTTACTCACAGCGTAAACTTACAGCAAATGATTTTGGATTGTTTGTCAAATTTATTTAGGCGCTAAAAGGTTAAACAGTTTAACTTCTGAATTTTCTGATGACTATTCCACGATTTCTTCATGTACTTTTGTCTATTTGTTGGAGTATGAATTACTGCACTACTAGGTTTAAAATATATTTTATACCTTATATATTTTATATATATATACATGTATTTCAAAGTGAGAACCCGCAGATATCCTAGGCAGCAATGGGTTCTTTGAACTTCTAAATCCCCCTACATGAACTGTACATGCATATTGTAGATGAAAACTTGGGCTGTGTCTTGAAAAAGTATGTACAAAGTAGAAAATGTATGCCCTGTGTTACATAACCTGATGCTCAATTAAGTTCTGAAGATTTTCATAGTGCAGTACAGTACTTGCAGTATATATATGAACTCTTGCCTGTGGGATTACATACATTTTAGATTACATTTTTGTTGGAATTAAGCTTACTTTAGTGTTTTAACCCTTTCCCTACCATGGTGGCCTTTTAGTGTTTTGTTGCAAAAAGGGTAGTTTAGGACAAAGTTAGGGCCCTCTGCCACCCAGTTCCTATGCCCCTGAGTGTTTTACTCTATGCCAGTTGATCAAGGGAGTCTAGTAGGGAAAGGGTTAATCTGACCAATGCTGTGTATCACAGATGGGCTGATCACGTGGCTGACTAAGGAAGTGTTAGGGTTATCTTAAGAACATCTTAAGAGCTCTTGAAAACACATTTTATGCAAATACCGTACCTGAGACACAATTTTAAGCCCAGATCAAAATTCAAAGACTTAATTATATTATGTCATTATTTTGTTTCACTATAATTTTACTAGAAGTTCTGAATGATACAAAATCTATTCTTGTTTTTTATTTCCCTGTATTGAATCCAGCTTAAGTGTATACATATATACAGTACGATATGAAGTACTAACTATTTTAGCGAAAATTAATTAGCTACCTTAATGCTGAATGAAGCTACAGAATACATATACATGTAATAACTGCTTTGTGTTATTTTTTATATTTTCATTTTATAGTCAGTGATAGATACATTTTATTTCAACACGCTAACTTCATCAACTGTAAAGTTGGTTTCCTTTGAGGGCACGCATTTTAAAAATATATATTAAATAATTATAGTATTTTTACCAACAAGATAAGACATTTAAGAATACATAACTACTATATTCACTAAAAGTCAAATATTTACACTGTTGCTATTTATTACAAAATTATTTAAAAACTTGAGTAGCAACTTTACTTTTAAATGTCGAATAGATCTGAGACTCTTATTATTATACATGGCAAGGAGTTCCAAGTTACAGCGCCATTATAACTGAAGCTATTTTTTAAATTATTAGTTTTAGGTTGTGGCATTTGCAGCAATGAATTACAACCTCGTATATATTGTAATTAGTAATTTCAGACTTTTTATGAAAAGATCTTTAAGAAATTCGGGCCCTTTACCATTTAAAACTTTATATATCAATCTCGCTTTCGATTTCATTCTTTGAGTGTCTAAACAGTATCCCAGCCCAAAGAGCTGAGAGTGAAATTTTTTTGTGTCAATTCCTTTAATTATGTTGTATAATTATTGTTCTTTTCTAAAGGTTTTTGTAGCTCAGATGAGGAGAGCCTGTATGAGGAAGAATCTGATGATGAGTGCAAGGTAGAAATGACTTCACTTGGAAGCTCTGCTGCTGTATTTGACTCGGAAAGGTAAATCTTAGTTTGTCTAATTAGAACTACTAGAACAATGGAAAATAGTTGACAACCTAACCTTTTTATAATACACAGATAACAAGAAGACGAAACATTTTAATATGAATATTTTGAACAGCATCTACAGCATCATCAAAACATTCAAATTAAAATATGTTTCAACCTCTTGTTATCCTGTTTATTATATAATAATATACATGAAAAAATGTCCTCAATTTTGATTGGCTAAGAGCAGTACAGTTTTAAGGATTAATACAGTGCAGAATTTTTGAAGCGAATAAGCCAATCAAAAACTGAAAAGAGCCAATCCCGTTCTACAGCGGATTTTTTTACAGATGACATTTTCCAACCTCGTGCCCAGGCTCTTTCTGCACATAATAAACAAATATTGTGGCCAAGATTTTAAATGGAGAAGAACAATTCGTTAAAATTTGAAGCTAATTATTCCTTATTGTTGTCACGTAAAGTACAGGCAAGAAAACTAGAAGATTCTTAGTGCTTTTAGTAAACTTTCTCGAGTAGCGGTAGAAGAAGCAAAGCGTTTTTAAACAACCAAATATATGAGGAGTGGACATTGTTGAAAAGGGAACAGTAATGTAAGTACAGGAGAAAATGTTTCATGATTTCTTACACTGCTAAAGTCAACCGAAAAATTTTGGCTCACACCTTTGGGATATACTGGTCCGCTGCTCTACCTGTTGAACTATCGAGCCGCACAGGGATTGGAGGCGAGTTTTATTCAACTTAAGTGCACGAGATATTCTTGCGACAACTTAAACACTAATCTGTGAGGAAGTGCAGTGTTTCAATTATATTACAGAATCATCCTCAAAGAAACATGAGAAAACATTTTCATGATTTCTTACACTGCTAAAGTCAACCCCAAAAATTTCGGCTGACTTTAGCAGTGTAAGAAATCATGAAAAATGTTCTCATGTTTCTCTGAGGATGATTCTGTAATAGAATGTACACTGTAAGGACAGTTGACTTGGATATTTTTTCATGTATATTATTACTAAGTAATAGCATGGTTTTTCATGCAATTTGGAAAAGACCTCAAATAGCACTCGTCCTTTGGACCCATGCAATTTTGACAGTCTTTGAAAAACTCACTCTTGCATGTTTTTTCCAAATTGCACTAATGCACTCACTCGAAACCATGCTATTACCTATACAAATTGTACAATAGTATGCCCAATTCTAGGCATAGAGTTTTGTTTTTGCCTTGGGACAGGGAGGGGAGTGGTAAAAACTAAAACCTTTGCTCAGCTTGGTGGAACTGTACATGTGACAGATGGAGAGGTGAAGTTGGCGAAACTGTACCGTCTGATAATTAGTCTAGGGGAGTGGCTGATAAAATTGCATGTTTATGAAATTTGGGGCTTTGCGACATATTTTTCGAAATCAGTGAGATTTTTCAGCCCCCTAATACTTTATGCTTATGCACCGTATGTAATGTAATCTGGTACAAATGAATATGTTGGTGTCATAATGTCATGCATGTTAATTACTTAAGAATAACAAATTCCTACGTACATGTAGTTTCCTACGACACGAAGTATAGAGCGTTTTCACTCACGTGATCGGTGGCCCCATTGGGGTGGTGAAACAATACGAAATATTTGAATAAGAAAGAGCTAATTCCCATACCGTACACCAATATGGCCGCCATTTCATTGTTTTGGTACACGAATATGGCCGCCGTGACGTCAGATGAAAACGCTCTATAGTAGGAAAGTATATTCATTACGTCAAGTAGCAGTATTCCCAGGAGGAGGGCGTGTCAGAAACAAGTGTAAAAGAAGTCGTTTTCCAGATGAAGCATCTCGGTCAGTCAGTAGGCAGCTCAAATTTAAACATTGAAACTAGGAATCACAACGTTTTGATTTACTATTTGCTGAGCGGGCAGTGAGCTGGTTATCTTGGTCCCGCCCAGATTTCCTGGCCACCTCGGTGGAAGGTTTTTTTTGGCCTCCCTGATACCAGCTATGGCGCAGATCGGAGTGGCGCATTGACTAGGACTGAAGCGAATTAACACTAATTGTGAACTTTCAGCAATCCTGATAGTCGAAAGGACATTTCTTGCTACTCAATTTATAACTAACGATTGTAAATACGATTTGGAATTATCGATAGTTACAATAAAGAGCTGTCATCTACTACACTGGACCACAGCAAGGTTTCTCCAACAGTTGTTGTCGTGCCGTCTATTGCGTCCAATAGCAATGAATTATTTTTATCAGGAAACAACTCTCTGAGTTTGCCATGGCTATTTCATCTGAGACAATGGATTTTAGCACCAATGATCCATTTGCGTTCCGTCATGTTGTATTGTTACGAAAAAACACAAATTTCTCCAAAAACGAACTAGACATGGCAAACTTTGAGCGTTCATAACCCGAAGACTATACGCCAGATGATCTTAAAAGTTTTTGTGAATGCTCCTGTCATGCTCTTCTGTCCACCAAATCAACAAAAATGAAGTTTTTTTACTTCATAGACACTTTAAGAACTCTTTCGCTGTGCCTGTTCATGGAAGTTCATTCTTTTTTCTTGTTTTTTGTCTCGTCAGAACAAACTGTGAAAATCTTAAATGTTCTCCCAGAACAGCAAAGTTACGGCAGCTAAGAGAAAGTCTTCGCGCCGAACTCATTGGTGTTAAAAAGTCGATCAGTGCCCACAATAAGGACGTTAAACAGTCCAGCAAGGCCCTCGGGTTGCTCATGACGTCGGTGAAAGCAAGTCCTGCCCTTACAGTGGTTGCCATTCAGAACGAAAATAACACTTTCTTAACAAGGTAAGCCGTTTCTTATTACAAAAAAGTATACTAGTAAAAGTTCCTTAACACTTAAAAGAAAGAAGAGTTAGAAAGGTACAGTATATAAAATGTTGAGATTTTGGAGGTGCACGTTTTTGTAAATCTTGTCAAATTTAAAATGACGCATTGTCGGAAATGCCTTTGGAGTTTGGATAATTTCAAATAGGACGTACTGTAAGACATATACAGTAAAGTTGTCATGCAAGATATCAGAAAACTGTAAACACTCTTCTTGTACCGCTGCGGGGTTTTTTAAATGTTAAGTCGTTATTCCAGGAACAAAGGTGGAAATAGTTTGTTGGGTTTTTTTCTGGGAATTTGGTTTTCGAATTAAGAAATATTTTGAACAATTTTAGAATTTGCAGTTGACTTCTTACCGTAGTACAGCAAGCCCCCTATTTTTACAAATAAAAACTTAAAGAGAGTAAAATCATCTAAAAAGTCTCGCATAAAAAGTCTCGAGAAGCTTAGCTTTGGTGTCCCTATCTGACGCGGGAACCTAATTTTGAAGTCAGTGGTCAGAGAACTTTTGTGTAAATTTTATTTTTTCCACTTGCAACTTTGGCTGTCAAATATCTTTTTTGCCATATTTTTGGCGAAGACTCTCTTGTAAACTCATTTTTCTTTCTATTTAATTAAATTTAATGGATAATATTTCCATCACAACAAAAATTAAAGACAATTTAAGTTCTAAACTCTTCACCAAGTAAAAATAATGTAGGGGCCTCTGTAAGGTTACTTTGTGAAAGTAACTCTTGCGGTCAATTACTGAAAGTGTACTTTCAATACTCAACAATGAGTTGAATGGTTACAGTTGTTTGCACCTAATGTCTACGTCAAACATACTGTAGAAGTTTCCCTTGGAAACATAACATGTTTGTGCAATCAAAGTCAATCGCGTCTTGCCAATCCCACGGTGTCAATTTCAAAACGGTTAATTGAACCTGTTTTGACGGGCGGTGTTTCAACTTAGAACATGTTTTGACGGGCGGTGTTTCCACTTAGAACATGTTTTGACGGGCGGTGTTTCCGCTTAGAATATGTTTTGAAGGCGGTGTTTCCACTTAGAACATGTTTTGACCGGCGGTGTTTCCACTTAGAACATGTTTTGACGGGCGGTGTTTCCACTTAGAACATGTTTTGACGGGCGGTGTTTCCACTTAGAACATGTTTTGACGGGCGGTGTTTCCACTTAGAACATGTTTTGACGGGCGGTGTTTCCACTTAGAACATGTTTCGACGGGCGGTGTTTCCACTTAGAACATGTTTTGACGGGCGGTGTTTTCGTTTATAAGGTGCAAACGACTGTGATTGGCTTAAACCCAAGAACATTTCTGGGAACTATAACGTTCACAAGTTCCGCTACTTTTTCCTTTGTGCAAGAATACAGTACTATCATACATGATCTGCTGACCTCTCTTTTCTCCTCGTTTAGTTCTCGAAAGAGATCAGCTCCCACCAAACCGAAACAGATTCAATGTACAGCCAAAAATTCAGAGAAGATTAAATGCGGTAGAAACGCCATTCCGTACACCAAGTATTGTTCTCACCGTATCCTTACAATAAAATGACGTAGCTTTTGTATTAATAGATGTAATTTACTCAAGGTTAGCAGCGAGCCATTGCGCACTTGCCTAGAAGGGGATACCGATAGCGACATCGCGTTGTTGCAAATGCCTTCCGATCAACAGCCCAATACGCTAAGCGGCTGAGCGGCGAGACAAGTAACATACTAACAACACCGCTGCCAAACATTTTGCGCATGCGCGACGTCCAAGCCCGTCCTCAAAAAAAGAGCGGGAAAACACTGAAATATTTGGACTGATCCGAGAGTCCGACACAAAAGTTAAAATTATAAATAGGTAATTTGCGCATGGCTTCTCTGTCAATATTGTAACATATTCTGAATTTACCCCTTCGTAATTTTCTTTACCCTTTTTTAAAAACACAAATGAATAGTCGAGTCTTACTTAGTCTTCGCTGTCTGGTTGTTGTCGCCATGGCTAGTTCCCACTTTTCTTGCAATGTTTACTCCAGCAAATTCACGCATGCGCAAACGTTTGGCAGCGGTGTTCATACTAACATCTTGCGCTTTGTGATTGGGATGCTTTGTCGCGAGGGTATCTCGGTTACAAGTAGCCTAGTTTCTAGGCCTTCCTCGGTTGACACGTTTCGGAAGTGATCCGAAAGGACCCGCTGGGGAAGGCCTAGCAAAATTCGTAAACACTTTCACTTTACAGCTCAGTTGTTTATTGAGGAAGAATTGTGATGTTATGACGTCCTAACTGTTTCCCAACACTTACTATTTCCATCTGCATAAAATAATACAAGCCTACTCACCTCGGATCGACGAAGTTTCACTGGCCTAGCTTTTATCACTAGATTTCCTTCTGCAACCGCCAGAAGTTGAAAGTTAAACAGTTAAATTTTCATTTCGAGCTCCAATTGGAATATATTCCATAATTTCCTTCTTTCGATCGCCAAGATCTTTGGTAAAATCTTCGCAGACATCCTTATGCTTCTTTTTATATAATATACTGTCGCTACGCTAGATCCCAGGAACACTCGAAGGGCCAGAACGATTCTGGGCAGGACCTTTTTACGAATGTTGCTAGGCCTTCTCGTTTCCAGCCTCTCCCCAGTCTTCCCAAGAACCCAAACCGACTACGCGGCCAAGTTCATGGCGGAAACAAAAGGCTTAGAAACTAGGCTAGGTTACAAGTAGTGCAAGACTAGCTGTGACGATGCGTCACAACTGCTGAGCCGCGTGAAGAATTGCTGCTGTCACCATGTCTTGGCTGTGAGTCTGGTGTAAATAGCTGTGACGGTGCGACACATTTAGCTGTGGAGTGGCGTGCTGCATTGAACAGTCATGCATATAGTCGCCTGAAGACGGAGAATGTTAGATCATATTGAACTAACGTGTACAACTGACACTGAACTCACTAATGCCAGCGGTCATTGCTAGATAATATATACATCGTGAAGAGCACTATAGCAGATAAGCTATATATAGGTGATAAACTCCGTTACGGGTTAGGGTTTTTGTTTGGATTAGGTTTATGCTAAGACTTACTGTCATTCATTCACAAAAAGTCTCCAGTTCCAATTGTTTTATTTTGTTGCTAGGCCACTGGCTCGCGGAACATCTGTTTCGGCTTGTGCGTTAGTTAATATGATATAACGTTAACCCCTGAAGAATAAGCCTTATTCCAAAATGGCCGCCGAATTAAAATCCTTTTATATACATATAAATTAATCCTTACGAACTCGTTTTCATGTGGGAGATTCGAAATAATTTTTACTTTAAAACGAGGTCATAAGTGCTAATTTATATGCACATAAAATAATTCTAATTCGGTGGCCATTTTGGAATAAGGTGTATAGCCATGGCCGAGTTTCTGATGAGATCGGTGAAGGTAGCTGTGACGTTGCTTCTTGGATATACGTCGTAGCCCGGGGAGTCATTATGCACATTTGCGTCGCGTGGTTGCTGTGCTGAGTCTTGCGTACAGCTGCTCCATCTATTTTCCCACCCACCAACTCCCCTGTAATCTTTAATTTTGTATTCACTTTATATTCAAATTCTGAGCTGCAAACTGTATCTGAACACTAAAGAAAACGTTTTCACACAAATTGACTTGAAGTTGGTTACTGTCTAATAGAAATCAAGATGTCACATTTGCAATGCGTTAAACTTTCCGTACGCAACATTTCTTATAAGGACTTTGACTGTCCGTTTACAAATTTGTTGCCCTTAATTTATTTCAAAAGATATAGTAAACGACAGTAAACAGTTACTATTCCACAAATGTGTTGCTGACGTTTCGGCGAATTCCAAATGTTCAGTTCCGACATTGGATCTGCTCTACGAGAAACCACTATGTCGAGACCACGCGCCTGGGAAGGTAAGTTTATATAATCCATATAATATAGCATTCAGTTTAGGACAGACAGACAGACAGACAGACAGACAGACAGACAGACAGACAGACAGACAGACAGACAGACAGACAGACAGACAGACAGACAGACAGACAGACAGACAGACAGACAGACAGGCAGGCAGGCAGGCAGTGTCGTATTCCCATCGCATTTCACTCTGAGAGAACACTAAAAAATAGGCACGTTTAATGCCTATATCTACCATGGTAAAAACAATGATGCAACTGTGTACTTGTAACAACCTTGTATTCATAGCTGAATAAGATTCTTGACAAAATTGATGGAATTGTATCTAGTTGTAACAATCTGTATTCAGATCTAGAGCTGAACAAGATTTTTGACAAAATTGTCTAGTGTATGCTCACAGGCCATGCTGTGTTTTAACTTTGATAAAGAACTCAGTCAACTCAGACTCTCAGAGTAAAGCCAGCAAGGCACAGAAGGCTAAGTGCTAACAACTCTACTCATATCTGGCATGAGTCCAAGCCCGGACAGGTGCATGGTCACCCATTCAAATACCTTCAATCCAAATGGGCTTTACTCCGGTCCTCAGTGGTGAGAGGCAGTGCACTAATAGCTTGACTATTAAAGCTATGGTACTAAAAGCTATAGTCATAAAGTATGGTAGTAAAGCTTTAAGTAGGTCAATCAAATTAATATAACTATATAACAACTCACAAAATTTGACTTAATTGACTAATTTAAGACTATTTAAATATTTTCGTTACAACAATTTGTCAAACAATAATGCAATCTAGTTAGAAGGTAAAGAAAATCGCTTGAGATAACAAGCATCTCGAGTATTACTGCTGTAAAATTTAATAGTGAATGAAAAAGATGTCCAGCAAATTATGTCATCAAAATTATATTATTATCAAACTCAATTCGAAGGACGTATGTGCGTGTGTTTCTCCCACAACATCAAACATGTAGAGTTTCAAGTAATTTGCGGCTTAACCCTTTCACGCATGGCTTTCCGAGACTGCTCCCCTTGACGAGTAAAATCGTCTGACGTTAGACAGAGTAAAAAGATAAAGTTGTTCCACCACAGTGATGTGCATGAAAGGGTTAATGTATAATGATCTCGGATAAGTCGTCATCACTGATCTCGAAATAAAACTGGATAGTGCAACCTATTGTCCACTGGTTCATAAAATGAAGCCAGCTAAACAAAAGAAATCCGTAATTACTAAGGGACCAAACATGCTGAAAAATGTCTTTATGTCTTCTTAAAACGTCTTCTGTACCAAAAAAGACTATTGAACTATATTTTCTTTCAAAGATTCAGCATCTCATTCAACAAAATGTTTATATCGGTGCCAGAATACGCTAGAAAGACCATCACTTTGTCCCTTAGTAATGGGTGACTTCCGGCTTCATTTTGTAAACAATAGATGCTTAATCCAGTTTTATTTCGAGATCAGTGGTCGTCATGCACAATACGTCACAACATGTTACATTTACATCTCAAACTCATTTATAATTCATGAGATAATCAGCCAATTACAATAGTTCATTCAATCGCCTTATTGAAGTTGGGTGCTCCAGTAAGACCCAAGATATTAGGGAACTTAAGCAAATAGAACGCGAACGTCAAGGACAACGCCCCTGTAATACAATATCATTTTTCCCACACAACAAAGAAAATGAATATTTTTTTAGCCCCAAGAGTAATCCTAACGCCGTCCCCGTTCTACATACAACGTTATTCAGATCATTTTCATATCTTCGGGACAACGTTAACTCGTGAAACAGCGACACCTGTTAGCTGAGTTTGACTTCAAACTATGCGACCAGTGGCGGACACTAGGGGGGGGCGAGGGGGGGCAATCGCCCCCCCCCCCCAATAATTTTAGCTGAAGCTTTTATTTTGAAAAGTGGAAGCACAAGAAAGTTTTCATTTCAAGAAGTGGAAGCACTACTTATTAGTTATTACAATAACAACAGCAGCAAAATGGCGTGTTTTAATAAAAACAAGCGAAAGTATTCTAATCCCACAAAATAAGTGTTATGAAGTAAGTTTGGATAAAGAAATTTCTTACAAGTTAGAACATGCTTGATGCTTCGCATTTTTCCATTGTCATTTGAATTTTGCTTCGCAAAATATTTTCTCTGAAATGTTGTTTTTTTATGCTTAGCATGTGATTTATAACAAAATGCACCATTAAAATAGTGTTTTGAAAACCTAAAATTTTTTACAAAATGTGTTCTCAGAATGCTGCAAATGCCATTTCAGAGATCCAAATTTTAAAAAAATTCAGGGGGGCATGCCCCCGCACCCCCCTAGAAGGTTCGTGCCTTCGGCACTCGCCCCCCGAATATTTCGTCAAGTGTCCGCCACTGTATGCGACAAAACCCTTTTAGAACTCTGAAGCTTTTGGATGTCGAAAAACATACTTTAAGTATTTAATACTATATACGTAAAAGGATTCGTGGTTTTTGCTAGGAACTGAAGGTTAGATTGCCGTCGTCATCCTAGCTTGCTTAAGCTCCCTATTGGATGAAAACCGGTGTTCGTCTAATTCTTAGGATCTCAATTATCTATGCAAAATAAAAAAGTAGCTGTATGAATACATTTTACACACATTCATGAATGAAATCTCATGAGGGTTTATTTTATTTGCGTTTTCCAATTGAAATCACTCGAGTGAGATATCAACAACTCGTTTATCGTGTCCAAACACTCGAATAAAAATATGCTTTCATCGTGTTTTCTCGTGTTTGGATCCCCTGACGAAACACACAAACTTCTTGTTGATATATTACATATCGAACAAACTGAAACATCTCAAAAACGAAGCAAGGAAATCAAAAACTGGAAGAAAAAAAATGTTATTTCATCATTTTAAGTGTTCTTTCTTTTTCAAACAGACACTCAATTTTTCTTTCCAATAGACAAACTTCATTTTTGTTCCATAGGCACTTTAACAACCACATATTCACATACTACTTCTCACCATTATTTTCGGCTGCTTTCCAACCATACGACAACTCTGAACCGATGTGTTCCTCTCTATTTTGTTGTAGGCGACATACCACCCGGTCTTACCCCCCGTCCAGCCGCCTAAACCCGTCGATCCTCTACCATCGCAAAAACCGCTGGCCAAGAAACCAAGACGGAAACCCCAAGTGAGAGCATCGCCGACGCAGAAACCCGTCAAAACCAGCAAGAAGGCTACGAAGAAGGAACCGCAGAAGACGACGAAATCTGAAAAGAACAAAAGACCGGTTAACGCAGTGCCCGTGCCTGTCAAGGTCAAACAGGAAATTCTTCTCGACCACTCGATGAATCACTTGAATTTCGACAAATCTGGATTTCTTTCGCCGAATTTGGTAAGTGAGCGACAACTTTCGGTCGATTACATTCCCAACGGTAATATTAAGTTAGAACAGCTGCCGTCTCCCAAGAACGATATGAACGTCTTCGGAAACGACGAGTTCAAGACGCCGGGGATGTTCGACGCGCATGAGATGGACGTGGACGAGGGTTTAGAAAACGAAGACTTGAACATGCCGGAGGATCTCGGGGACATTTCTCCGACGGGAATGTTGCGGGATTCCGTGCTCAAGCTTCCCCTTGAAATGTCCGAGCCAAGGGCGAAGCCGCGGCTAAAGGAAGAACGGAAGTCGCCGATCGAGTCCTACTCGATGAATCCTGTTAGTGAGGTGAATTTACACAAACCAATGGTGCTCTCGAACAGAGTCGAGAAGCCGAGGAAGGGGAGTTTATGTACGAATAATAAACAGTACGAAGTCCAAGCGCTAGCCAATCACATGAACATTATGCCCGGAGTTCGTCCGTCGCGGTCCAGCGTGATTACCTTACCGAAGTACCCGTCCAATTCCACTTCGCTTGGATCGGGCCTACCGAGGCACAGCATGCCGGTGAGCGGTGCCGAGTTCACGTCGTTTACTCCTATTGGAGCGGGTATCGTTAAGTCCGAAGGTGGCGCAAGGAAGACCGAGCACCGAGGACTCGACGTCCATCACGGACAGGCTATGTTTCCTTTGTCGTTCGACGCCGTTCTAAACTCGTCGGTAGCGTGGGGGGCGGGAGGCAAACTATTGCTCAACAACAGAGGTCGTCCCTTGCTGCTCAACTCTCAGATGAACAACGCGACCTTCTCGCCGCCGTCCCTCTCGCCTCACGTCTCGCCCCAAATCACGTTGGGAACGGCGTTCAATTTCGATCGTCCGTCGGTGTTGCAACACTCGAACAGTTCCTCGCCGACACTGAGTCCGTTCAGCGCGAATCTGCCTAACTCCCCGCACGGCAAACTCGCACCCAGAACACTTCGCCTCGAAAGTCGCGGGAACCCGAACGCTGGCGACATGGACCCGTTCTTCGGAGCGTCTTTTGACAAACCCTAGGATGTATATTTTCTAAGACATGCAGAAAAATGTTACCCCCGTCTCCGTGATCGGGCAGGTTTCAAAGAATTTGATATAGATGTCGACCGTCATCTCTAAACATTTACTTAGGACGATATTATTGTACATAGTTTTAATTGAACCATGGAAAGTATTTCGATATTCATCTTTGTCACACAGTCAGCCTCGGTTAGCAGTAGACGAGGCACGGGGCTGATTGCATGTAGATTTTCAGCCCGGTTGACCGGTTTGGAACTTCAGCTTTGGCTTATGGGGCCCTGTGAGTTCACACGAGACCGAGTTATCTCTTGGGTAGGGATAACTCGGAGCCAGGATCAAAGTTAGCCTTGTGAATTATTCTTATAGCCACCGAGATAACGTATAGCTTCGTGCATGTAAACACTTCACCCAGCGCTATTCCGGGTAACAATAGACCTACGTAATTGATAAACGCATGCGTAAGTTGACCATATCCCCGAGATGACTCGAGTGGAAGCGTTCAAATAGAGGCGGGATAACTCTGGTACAACTTAGAGTGAGTTGTCCTTATCGCCCGTGTTATCTCAGTCTCGGTCATGTGAACGGTTTACTTTTTAAAGTGCCACTAACCCCAAAACGTTTTTTGCACGAATAAACATCGCCAATCCAAATGATGAAGAATGCAATATAAATGAACTAAATTGGTAAAATCCTCTTGATTTAAGAATCGATTGAAGTGGCGATAATGACGGACACGACGGAGCACTTGGGAGACTGCGTCGAGAAGGGTTTGTGACATAATACCAGGAATTCTATATTTTTTTACTGTAAAGTAAATAGGAAAGAACGTACCCAGGTTACGTTTATAGCCAGTTTGGCGATATTTTTCATTTTAATTCTTTTATTATAGTTCCAGTGTACTACACTTTATAGATTTTTGAAGACGAATTCCTGGTATTACGTCATACGCACCCTATACCCATTCCCCTCAATGCTCCGCCATGGGACAAACACTTGCGAAATATTGCAAGTTTGAAGGGGCATAACAAATGAAAGAAGTGTTCAATAACAGAAAAGATATGTTGGTGCTAATATACTCAACAAGGGCTATTTGAATCCCGAGAAAAATGTTTTGGGGTTAGTGGCACTTTTAAACATGGAAATGAATATGAAGCTATCTCGGGGAATAAGGATAACCCAACACCGCTGCCAAACGTTTGCGCATGCGTGAATTCGCTAGAGTAAACATTTCAAGAGAAGTGGGAACTAGCCGTGGCGACAACAACCAGACAGTGAAGACTAAGTAAGACTTGACTATTCATTTGTGTTTTAAAAAAAGGGTAAAGAAAATTACGAAGGGGTAATTTCAGAATATGTTACCATATTGACAAAGAAGCCATAGACAAATTACCTACCTTATCTTTTTCGTAGTATGCTTATAATTTTAACTTTTGTGTCGGACTCTCGGACCAGTCCAAATATTTCAGTGTTTTCCCGCTCTTTTTTGAAGTGCGAGCTCGGACGTCGCGCATGCGTTAAACGTTTGGCAGCGGTGTTGGATAACCCTATTTCCCAAGATAACTCGACTCATGTGAACAGGTCATGTGTAAAAGCTTTTGAAAATACTATTTGTGATCGTATGAAAAGAAAATATTAGGCAAGCTTGAAGCAACCTCATAGTAATTGCCTTTGTATAATTGCCTTTCCAATTGTTCAGAATTTAAAGTGCTTTCTCATGTTTGTTTGTTTTTTATATTTTTATCATTTTTCGCACTTTCTGATAGGAATTGCTTTATATTATCATCAACTAAAGTTTCATCTTGTTACCTTCTTCTTCTGCTTCTTCTTGGTTTACTATTCACTGGAAAAGACGTCAACCCTAGGACACGCGAAGATGTTACACGGTAGTTCAACAGTGGAATACGAATAGAGTTTGCTCTGAACATTACTGCCTATGAAAAGGAATTTCCCTTCAGTTTTTTTAAGGTTGTATTTGGAAGAACACCTGAGATAATGAAAAATGACTTTTACATGCCTTTCGAATCTTATCCCATTCTTGAGTTATTGGCTATGCAATTTCAGTAATGACGTCACACGTTGTAACGTTGTATGTGGGACAAAACGGAAAATCAGTGATATCTTACAACATGCAACGTTTGACGTCATTGCTCAATTTGCATAGCCAATAACTCAAGCTTGAATGGGATAAGATTTGAAAAGATTTAAAAAAACCTTTTTCATTATCTTAGGTGTTCTTCCATATACAACCTTAAAAAACTGACGTGAAATTTAGGCACTTTAAACGTGTTTCGAGAAAATGTACTCAATTGCCAAACTTTCACTGTTGCGTCACTCAGCAAACTCTTGCGTGTCCCTGGGTTGACGTCATTTCCTGTGCATGGTAAACCTTAGAATAAGGCAATCAAGGTGAGATTTTAGTTGATGATAATATTAAGCAATTTCTATCAGAAAGTGCTAAAGACTATAAATATATACAAATCCAAGACGAGATAGGCACTCTCAATTCTGCTTTGCTTTTTTACTCCCAATGCCTTTTGCAGTTCGTGTTGGAATTACTCGCAATATTGAGAGACTTAAAGGCCCCACGTTATTTTTAACCGAAACTGTCTTGCATTCAAATTCTGAGCTGCAGACTTCAAAATTAAAGCTGTACACTGATTTAATTATGAAATGCGAGTCCCCTAACAACTATGGAGGATTTCTGAACATTGAAGACCAACGTTTTCATCCAAATTTATGTAAACTTGATTTCGACCTGGCCAAAATCAAGATGTCACATTCACAATCACAATCCGTTTCAATCTCGCTTTATTTTGACCATCGGTACTTCTGTCCAGGTTTCTAGTATTTCTTTTGTGTTTTGGTATATTTTAAACACGTTAGTCGTTATTGTAAGGTTTCGTGCTAAAAAAAATGCGCGAGAGCCCCTTCAACGATTAACTTCGTGTACATTTAGTCCCAATCTCGTACCCAGCGCCTGCGATCCTTTTGGCTAATACCAAGAATCAGAGGCTCTGGGAAACTCCGATGAAACTCGTCATCTGATTGGTTAGTTTAAAAACAGTAAAATTTCAAATAGTGTGCACGTTGCTAACTTGTTTAATCGATTTCTCGACGTTCTGTAACACATAATTATACACGACAGACCCAAAATATAATTGAACAGATGAAATAATTCAAAACAGCAAAAATCCCGACAATTTACAAGTTAAAACTATTATTATTGTCGCTTCGTCGCCAAACAAACATCCATCGTCTGACTCGTCTCGTAATTATTCGCAGTTTCGTCTCAGAACTTTAAAATTATATTAGAGAATACAAGGTCGATGTAGTTTAGCCAAAATTCCTGGCAAAAAGTACAATTTCTTACCTGAGCGACTGAGCCGATTACTGCCGAGTGCTGACGGCGACGCGGACATTTAAAACACACTCGTCAAATCGTCTGGTTGACGATTTTGAGAAAAGCGAAGAAAGGCCATTTGTATCGATTGTATTGTCGAGAGCTTTGTAAAACATGTTGGGCCTTTTTTATCGGTAAACAAATATTTTTCCTGGTCTTCGAACAAGCGAACGATCGTCGATGGTTGTTACAAATTATAGGGAACTGGGAACCAGAGGACTGGGAACAAAAACCCAATTTTGGGGTCTTTTTCATCGGAGTTTCCCAGAGCCTCCGTTCCTTGGTAATGACCAAAAGGATCGCAGGCTCTGGGTACGAGATTGATTTAGTCCGTGCTGAAAACTCTCCATGCAATCAGCCTCTTAATTTTATTTTACTTTTGCCAGATATCGAGTCATTGGTTTGTTGATCTATTTTATCACTTTGAGACTTAATGTGTATATTATGTATATAGCGGAACCATTACCACCATACAGTCATCACCCAAAATACCATTTAACCAACAAGACGACGAACTCGTCTAAACAGGCGTTGTTTAACTCATTCCTGTCCGAGGGCTTCTCCAGAGGTGAATAAAATCGTCTGGCGTTAGCCAGAATAAAATACTAAAGACCAATTCGGACAGGAAAGAGTTAGAGAGATAGTTTATAACTCATTCCTGTCCGAGGGCTTCTCCAGAGGTGAATAAAATCGTCTGGCATTAGCCAGAATAAAATACTAAAGACCAATTCGGACAGGAAAGAGTTAAAGGGTATTGACAATAAAAATTAAGTTTGTTTAATTTGAAAGAACTCGTGAAATTGTAATAGAAGATCGTTTACAACTTTTTCGTGTCTTTCTTCGTTTGCAAGATATTTCAATTTGTTTAATATGTAAATGAGATGGGCTCTGATGTCAGGAGCAGGGATGAAATGTTCAGTGTCACAAGACGTTTTTATGTGCACAGTTTCATTCGTTGAACAAATTTAGAGATATAACTAATTTTGCTACGTGTAAAAATAATGTACCCTGCGCCTGACGTCAGTGACCATCTCATTTACATATTAAACAAATTGAAATATCTTGAAAACGAAGAAAGATACGAAAAAATTGTAAAAGATCTTCTGTTACAATTTTATGAGTTCTTTCAAATTAGACATATTTAATTTTTGTTGCCAATGTCCTTTAAAATACCAATCAGCCAAATGGGGATTGTTGATGACGGCTTGTTTTCGTGCTGACCACATGTACCATTCTGCTTTGTCAGTTAAGGAGCAATGATCGTTTTCACTCGCGTGATTGGTAGCCTCGTTTCACGATCGGAAATCGCACAGAAAATCGGCCACTTTCATGGGGCAGTTCGCAGGCCACGTGCGTGCTGGCTCAAGTGAGTTGTCAGCCGAGCTTGATGACATTCACTAAATTGTAAACACACACACGCAAAACAATAACAAGTGAACTTGTCCATATATAGCCAAAAACAAAATCAAGACAAAGAAAAAATCAATAAAGGTTATCTGATAGTTGAGATATTTATTCACCCTCCATAGTGGATTGGGTTTGTTTTATGTCAACTCGTCACTTCGTCGGTCGTCGAGTATACTTTCCACGACTGATTCGAACTTTAAAATCCAATTGGGTACACACATCTGCAAAAAAAACAAAACAACCCGACTTCTTTTGGGAGTAGTAAACTGCCAACAAACAACAGATTTTAGTAATTTAACATGGAAGTTTACGATACTAGATCTTCGTCTAATTTTTCCGCCATATTTGATTTCAAGTCAACAAATGCTTGATATCCTACAATATCCCTAGTATCCTCTTCAATCGTTCAATTATTGTCCTTTATCTTCCTAATTTTATCGTATGAACCCACATGTACCACAACTCTCCTTCACTCCTCATTC
This sequence comes from Paragorgia papillata, assembly GCA_035771165.1. NCBI lineage: Eukaryota > Metazoa > Cnidaria > Anthozoa > Scleralcyonacea > Coralliidae > Paragorgia > Paragorgia papillata. The sequence goes on along the minus strand of JAWNZC010000340.1, from coordinate 4,540,465 downwards.
ATCTCGCGCCAGCGTCGCTTGGTCTCGCGTGTATTGATGACGTTTTACACGCGAGATATTCGTTCTACGCATGCGTAGCTAATCCAGGTCACCCTGGATTAGGTCCAGTCGACAACCGCAATTTCCGATCGTGGGTTGATGAAACAATATGAAATGTTTGAGTAAGAATAGACCTAAATTCCCATAGGATAAAGATGGTACACCAATATGGCCGCCATTTCATTTTTCCGCACTCCAATGTATGACCGCCGTGACGTCAGATGAAAACGATCTATAGATTTAGAGTGTCGCATCGTAAAAAAGCTTGCATCACGATCCTTTTGATGCGGCCACGATGGAATGGAAAAGAGTATGATAACCACTTAACCAATTATTATCGCATTCTAAAGACTCGTTTAAGGTGGCTCCATACAGTTTCTTGAAAAAATGGAAAATACAAGTTTGAGAGTCCAAAACACGTACATAAATAATTCGGAAAAAGAATAAAACTAAATGTTATGCAAAATTAAACAGTCTGACAATCAAAAACTGTTACCAAATAAATACCAACAGTTGTTGCTGTGGCAACAATGACGTTTCAAAATGGCTGCCAATTGCCTTTCAAACTAATTTAATTCGAAAAAAACTTTGGTGACCCCCAATTTTTTTTTCATTAAAACTTTTCTTGAAGTATGAGTAATCAATAGGCCGATTTTAAAAAAATTCTGTAGAACGAATAATTTTTTTTCTCGGAAAAATCATGTTTGTTTATATTTAAAAAATTTCATTCTACAGAATTTTTTTTAAATCGGCCTATTGATTACTCATACTTCAAGGAAAGTTTTAATGAAAAAAAAATTTGGGGTCACCAAAGGTTTTTCCGAATTAAATTAGTTTGAGGGGTAATTGGCAGCCATTTTGAAAAGTCATTGTTGCCATAGCAACAACTGTTGCTATTTATTTGGTAACAGTTTTTTATTGTCAGACTGTTTAACTATGCATAACAACTAGTTTTATTCTTTTTTCGAATTGTTTAATCATGTATTTTAGACTCTCAAACTTGTATTTTTCATTTTTCAAGAAACTGTGTGGAGCCACCTTAAACGGGCGATTTTTGCTGCGATTTTTCTCCTCCTGACTGATGCGATCGAATGGATTGACTTACAAATGCATTGGGAATTTGTACAAAGCTATAGTGGTTCAATACAATCGTGAGACATTCATTCAATCGTGTGCCTCAGAATGAGAAAAATCGCACCAAAAATCGCCTGTGTAAACGTCTTTCCTTAATGAGTATTTGGATTTCTAACTCTTTAAGTTTCTTTCTCGGTAAATTAAATTTAAAAATATGATTTCATTGCATATGAGTCATGAGATAAGATGGCGCGGCCCTTCGTGGCCGTTCACTTGCGATACTAAATCCCTTTATCACATTCGTGACTATTGATTAACCCTTACCTAAAGCTAAAAGTCTAAACCAATATGTTGTGTAGTGCAAATATCTGGGCATTTATTACCCATCTTTCCTTCTGTCAGTGAAATAAAAGTAGCGTGCTGCGTAGGCAGTGTAGAAACAACAATCGAAATATAGTAAGGTTAGATATACTGCCGAAACAGAGAACGTAGGAGTCTAACGTTTCGAGCGAAGGCCCTTCTGCCCCTCTGCTCGATATAAAATTATTCCTATAGCTCCCTAAACAGCGTCTGACCAGTTTATCAGGCATTGGTTGGATGGTACATGTATATTGGGTCCCAACAATCGAAATGTAGTAAGGTGAGATATACTGTTAGATATATCTAACCTTAGTATATTTCGATTGTTGTTTCAACACTGCCTACGCAGCACGCTACTTTTATTTCACATATTGGGTCCCGACTGGTATTGGTTCCGCTGTATTCAGAAATTACCAAAACCGATGCTGCGCTGCATGGGACGAAAAAGAGGCCATGATTTACACGCAAAACATTGACGAAGTTGAGGGGTGTATTACTCAAAAATCGCCTACACCTTGCTAAAAAAAATATGAAAATCCCTTGCATATCCCAAGTCCTAAAAATCTTTGAAAATAAGAAACAGCCACTTAAAATTAAAAAAATACCTAAAACAGTTGAAAATCTATAGAAATCGCTAAAAATTTCTGTAAATTCTTGAAAAACTTCGAAAAATCCATAATATGAATTTAAAGAAGTCCCAAAAATCTCATGTGGGTATTTTGTAAATCCCACGAATCTCGTACGCTTTTTCAGTAATACACTTCTCGGACGAATCGTGTCCATTCCTAAGGCTTAGGAATGCAGACGGATTTGTCAATGTTTTGGGCGTAGATCATGATCTTTTTTGGCCCATGCCGCAGATCATCGGTTTTGGTATTTCTTTTAAACATGAGAATTGCGCATAGCTGTGGTATGGAGTTTCGAGGATACACGGTAATCTTGACTTTCATCATTCCTTTCTTGAACCAGAGGTGTGTACTTGTACGCCTGCTTTGTCATCTCGACCTTTTGTTTCGCCTGTGTTAAGGCCTGGCCAAACGCTTTCAACATCGCATTCAACATCATTCAACATTGTTGAACGATGTTGAATAATGTTGAAAGCACGAGTGGCCAAATTAATTCAACATCGTTCAACATTCATGAATGACAATTAACGCGGGCTACCACAAAAACTGGAATCGACAATATCCCGCATGGCGCATGTCTCTGTTGAACAATGTTGAATGAAATGTGGCCAAATGCGTTCAACACCTTTCAACATTTTGAGAACAATAGAAATGTTGAATGCGTGTTGAACGAAAATTTGAACATGTTCAAATTTCGTTCAACACCATTCAACAACGTTCAACATCATTCAACAAGGGTGGCCAAACGCTTTCAACATGTTGAATTCAACAATGTTGAACGATGTTGAATGAAATGTTGAAAGCGTTTGGCCAGGCCTTTAAGGCAGTATGTGCTCTTGTACACCGAGGGATAAGAATTAAACTATTTTTTATGAATAAACAACAAATGACGACGATAAAGCCGGTTTTTTTTAGAAACTGTTGTATACTTGCTGGCTTTCGACGTGAACTATATAATTAGTTCGTTTGCTACTTGAGTTATGAAAGAAGGTACACGGAACACTTCTGTGTTAACATGCTAGCTCTAACTGAACAACTTGCTAAGTGAACAATGTTCTACTGTACTGTACTACGTAAACAAGGCACTATACTACGTGAACAATGTACTACGTGAACAATGTTCTACTGTACTACGTGAACAATGTATACTACGTGAACAATGTACTACTTACTGTACTACGTGAACAATGTACTACTCTACTACGCGAACAGTGTTACTACTGTACTACGGAAACAACGCACTATACTACGTGAACACTGTACTACGTGAACAATGTACTACTCTTCTACGCGAACAGTGTTCTACTGTACTACGGAAACAACGCACTATACTACGTGAACAATGTACTACGTCAATGTACTACTGTACAACGTGAACAATGCACTACTCTACTACGTGAACAATGTACTACTGCACTACGTGAAAAGTGTACTACGTGAACAATATTTTACTGCACTAAGTGAACAATGTTCGACTGTTCGACGTAAACATTGTACTAATGTACTACGTGAAAAATGTTTTACTGCACTACGTGAACAATGCTCTACTGCACTACGTGAACAATGTTCTACTGCACTACGTAAACAATGTACTACGTGAACAATGTTCTACTGCACTACGTGAACAATGTTCTACTGTACTACGTGAACAATGTTTTACTGCACTACGTGAACAATGTTCTACTGTACTACGTGAACAATGTTTTACTGCACTACGTGAACAATGTTCTACTGTTCCACGTAAACATTGTACTACTGTACTACGTGAAAAATGGTTTACTGCACTACGTGAACAATGTTCTTTGTTCGACGTAAACATTGTACTATTGTACTACGTGAAAAATGTTAACGTTTTACTGCACTACATGAACAATGTTTTACTGCACTACGTTGTTCTACTGCACTACATGAACAATGTTCTACTGCACTACGTGAACAATGTTCTACTGTTCGACGTAAAGAATGTTCGACGTAAAGAATGTTCTACTGTACTACATGAACAATGTTTTACTGGAACAATGTTCCACTGCATTACGTAAACAATGTACTACTATACTACGTGAACAATGTACTATTATACTACGTGAACAATGTACTACTATACTACGTGAACAATGTACTACTATACTACGTGAACAATGTACTACTATACTACGTGAACAATGTACGGGCCGTGGTTCGTACGGGCTGCCATCTTTTTCCTTAATGTTTATAAAAAACGGCACATGAGGACATTTAGTTCACTGGAAGGTATGTCTTTAATTTCTCTTTTTTCATTAATGGTAAGAAAGAATCGTTGCCAAACATTCATGTCATATTTTGTTTTCTTCAGCGTGCTTTCGGGCCGTTGAGCAGTTATGTAATCTTGAATAACTGCATGAGTGCATATTAATGTCTTCGCTCTCTTCTGTTGTACTTAAGTTTAAGTTCTCAATCTCAAATTCAAAGCTTTTATTTCCAGCGTTGCCAATTCCCACTTCGTCTGAATAGTAAAATTCGCTATCGCTGTGGCTGTCTTCTTCCCAATTCATTTCTTTGGCAAATTTTGCTCTTATTTATTTAATTTTATTGATTGATTTAAAAATTTTTACGGAAATTTAGGATTCCGTGACCGTGGTTAGATATCGTAAAAAACTGCCCGCTTACGCAGCCAATCAAATTGCAGCATTACCTTGGATTCCGCCTGCTCACGATTGATAAAGAAATGAACGTACTTATTAATTTGTCATTATTTTAATACTATACCCAGACTATACCCAGTATATAGCAGAGGTATATAGTAGTACCACCAAGATTAGCATAAGCTATTTGCGGCAGTCTATATATCTTTAAATTTATGTATTACACTTGCTTTGAAGAAAATGCTTGAAAAAAGAGAATGCTTGAAAGACACTAGTAAGACTCTGAGTTCATAAATGATGGCAACGACCACGTAACTAAAATGATGGCAACAATCGGCATATCTCGGCGTCACCTCTGGATAAAGTTTGCGCTGATATGAAGCTAGTTATCAATGTTAAAGTTAAACGTGGTTAAAGTTAAAGTTAAAGTTGGCGGTTTATGTTATGGAAACATGATTTCTGTTTTAAACTGACCATAAATTGCATTATTATTGTAATTAATTATTATAATTATTTCTGTAATATGCTAATTTAGAAACTGATTAAAATAAAAAAACAAACAAAAAAACAACAAAAAAAACAACAACCTACAGTTCAACAGACTGACTTACTAACTTTGGGCCGGGTTAGCATGCAGTCTTTTTGGTTCGTATTCGTACGAATTGTTTCGATATACTGTGAAGCTCGATGTTTCGCTCCTTCCCTTTTAATTATAATAAAATGGTCAATCTTGAACAACTAGCGTGCTTGGCAGAAACCAATACCAGACAAAATCTAATAACCTAAAAACTATATTCTGCAAAAGTGTAAATTAAGTCTCGATTTCCTCCTAGATCTTGCTTACTTGTTATTTGGATTCTTGTCTACACCATATCAAAACTCTAAATTTCCTGTTGTTTTAAAGGGTATATATTGGCAATAAAAATTAAGTTTGTCTCTTTTGAAAGAACTCGTCAAATGGTATAAGAAGACCTTTTACAATTTTTTTCGGATCTGTTTCGGTTTTGGAAATATTTGGACCAAAGACAGCGTGCTGTCCGCCATCTTGGAATTATTTTCGATATGCATGTGACGACATAAGCGGGGTAAAGTGAAATTTTTATCTAGATCTTGCCAACCTTATGACATCATGAGCTAGAAACCCGATTTTGTTGCGCTATTTCCATTTTAAATATTTCCATTTTAAATTGACCCAACAACATTTAAAAAGCCTTCTGTGGAAATTTGGTCACCCACGGAGTAGTTTCGTCAGGTTTACGTATACCCTGCTTATGACGTCGCCAATTTCCTAGTTAATTAGACCTAATATTACAACAAGATGGCGGACAGCACGCTGTCTTTGGTCGAAATATTTCAAAACACAAGAAAGATACAGAAAAATTACAAAAGGTCTTCTTATACCATTTGACGAGTTCTGATATTTTTATTGCCAATACCCTTTAAGATAAAATTTTCTCTCTGTAAATTTGAATAATGAAATTTAAATATGAGATGGCATGCATATTGTATGTATGTTATATATAAGTGTGTTGTTCGCTTGCTTTTGGGCCTCGTTTATCTTCATGATTTCTCGTTCTACATATAATTGGAAAGCATTTCTTGAATATTAAAAGAACACTTGAAGCAAAACACTTCAAGTAAAGCTATGCCCTCGCTATGTCGCCTTGAGACTTTAAGATAGCGAGACTCTTTACTGTGTATGATGATGGTTTTCATTTTTTAAATTCTTTTTAGTCTGATAGTTATCATGTAAAGTTCTCCAAACTCAATGACTACTGACACAGAGTTCATGATAAATACCGAAATAAAAGTAGCGTGCTGCGTAGGCAGTGTAGAAACAACAATCGAAATATAGTAAGGTTAGATATACTGCCGAAACAGAGAACGTAGGAATCTAACGTTTCGAGCGAAGGCCCTTCGTCAGAGAGAAAGGGCCTTCGCTAGAAACGTTAGATTCCTACGTTCTCTGTTTCGGCAGTATATCTAACCTTACTATATTTCCATGATAAATACCGCTCTTTACGTTAAGATATTGATGACGCTATTTCCGTCACTGAGTTGCCAAGCGAAGATCATGTATATATTTTCAGTGTAAATTGAAGTCTCCAGCAATCTCGCTTACATCTTCCTTTCTTTTTGGTTTGTCATGGGTTTACACTATCAAAGCTTCTTGTATTTCAGTTTTAAATTAGTATTCTATATATTTTAAATGTTTTTTAACTTCTCTCTACACTTGAATAGTGCTCATTTCAATTTCTCAAGATTCGGCGCTTATACTGACAGCTGGTTACTGACAATTTCCTTCTTTGTTGTTGAGACATCTCCCGAGCTATTCAGTTTCCTATAGTTTATAGTACGATATTAAATTGGGTGACAACGACTTGAGTACATTGTGGTCAACATGCATGCCGTGGCTTCAAATGCACGCAGTTTAATTTAGCTCAAAGCCCCATTTCTACAATTTTTAGAACAAAAAGGTGTCGTTAAAATTTAGGAAAATCAACTAAAGACTGACAATCGGTAAAAATATTTTTGCAGAAATTGACAATATTTGCATGTCGTCGCCGCAATGAAATTAGTAGCGTAGGCATGTCAAACTTTATTGTAAGATCTGAGTGAGACAAAAAAACTGGTTATATATTTCTATGTACGAACGGAATTATACATAAATTTAGCACAACGTTGTGGCAAATAAGAGGTCTTGTTCGACATAAGACAGAATCTGAGTACGTTTTAAAGACAGCACTAACTAGTAAACAAGTCGTCGGATGAAAGGAATAAATACATATAATTTCCCCACTTTCCTCAATTTCGAGCAGGAGTGTTTTATCAGATTTAAAACCACGAGGGCGCAGTGTTTTAGATCTGAGTATAAGGGCGTCGTTGCTATTTTTTTGAAATCACCAAAAAAAACAACCATTAAAGCCGCCTATGAAGCGATAATTAAGTCTGTCTTATTCGAAAGAAGACTTCAAATGACAAATTAACATCTTTTGCTGTTTTTCGTGTCCTAATTGTAATAAGATAAGTGGCTTATTAATTTGCGCGCCTCAACCGACGTACCGACGACCTACCACACTGCGTAAGAACGCACAACTTGTTATAATAGTAATAACTATTATAATTGTAACAAGTGTTAATATGATTAAGCAAACGGCACGATGCCAGATAGCTGTTAAATTTTAATATCTACAATTCTGTCTGAAAATTCCACACACACTCTCTCTCTCTATATATATACCGTATTTCCTGGAATTAACTCCCACCCTCTAATTAGCGTCCCCTTCCAATACGCGCCCATCCTTCTAGCAAAAAATAAATAAATAAGTGTTCCCCTAGTAATCGCCCACCCCTCATGCTCTTCACTATTCCAGACCGAGTAATAAAGGTTTAATACAGTAAAGAGAATACAAAGTCAACCATTAACAGCAAACTTATAATAATGTTGTTTGTGTCGTCAGTTTTACAAAACTAAACTACGGTATATCATAATAGGAAACCTATTCTCTTTTTACCTTTAAGTTACATCTTGCCAAGCTCTCCGTAATTGTTACAAAGCTTTTTGTTAAAAATAAATGTTCAAAAGAGAATATTTAATAAGCGCCCTACCCGTTTAAGCGCCCTTCCTCGGAAGTAAATGTCTTGCAATTAAGTGATAATAAAGTACCTTTAAATAATTCGCGTCCGCCAGAAACCAAAACAAGAGGTATATAGCCTGGCTTCAATGACTGAATTGAATTTGAGAGACCGCTATTTTAATATGCTAGGCAAACATGTTTTCTCAGCAACTATAATCTCGTTATCATTATTTAATTCCATTTACTGTTTATTATGACTAATACCATGTTTTTTGTTTTTTGTTTATGGATATATATACAGATCGATATGAATTTAGATTTGGATGTTTTGTGTTATAATAATAGGAAATTGTGTTTAACTTAATTTGTTTGAATAAGCATAAGCCAGGTTTAATTAATCCTATTTCGAGCGCTAGCGGATGAAATTTAGGCAACGAGACATGTTGTAATTATATGATAACTATATAGTGGATTAGACATTATCAAAAACAGAAAATATGAGTTGGATATGTTATCAGATGCTATTCTATAATTACTGTTTGCGCACAGTTCGAAAATATTCACCATGCACAAATCCATCATTCGTCCTTAGATCGTTTGCACTGCATGACGACACGTCCCCCATTGATTTTTCGATTGGCAGACACTGTAGACAAACCTCCGACCACCACTGAGTGTTTGTTTTGGCATTTCACGTGATTGCAAACGGATATAGTACAGAGATCCTATGCAATTCCACTAATTCCACAGTTTTGATCAATATAGAGCATTATAATAAGCTCGATCGTTTATTAGAAGCTATAGTTATGTATAAGCTATAGCTATATAGAAGCCAAATAAAGCAAAGTGGCTTTTCTGAGGATTATTGACGCATCAGTTAAGCTGGATTTCCACTAGGCGTAAAATATCGCGCGCTCGACTTTTCTGTTGTACAAATTGGAATAGTTTACTACTTCGTTCCACATGGAAACTCACAAGACAAAAGGAAAAAGTCGAGCGCGCGATATGATGTTAGATCTATGATTCCACGTAGTTAATCAGAAGATATAACTTAGACCATGAAACTTTAGGTCTAGTTAGTTTTCACTGAGGTTTTAAGGTGTCACGAGAAGCCGTTTGTTATCTGATTTGAAAACACCGAGGAGTGTGTTGAAAAACCTTTTCTTTTTTAATGCTTTCAGTACTAACTACTAAGCTCCTTCTCTAGTATTTTACTCTGGCTAATGCCAGACGATTTTACACCGCTCGTCATTAGAGAAACCCCTGATACTCTAAGCCGTCAAAACAGCTTTCCACCTTGCCCTTGGTTAACCCTGGGCCCATGCGCACTTCACGCTATCTGAATGTATTTCACCGATGCTTTAATTCCCACATGCGGTTGTCACCGACGATCGCATGTGTATAAGTAATTGGTGAAATTCATTCAGATTGTTCCAAGCTACACTGATGAGCTATTGTACAGCGAAACACCGTGTCTGTAGATTGAACTATGTATGCTCCTTCACTTCGGTGTTGTTGAACACTCTGTGAAGTTGCCGTGGGTACCTATTAGCGATAATGCAACGCTCACTACCCTTGTGGAAGTTTGAGCACTCTGGGCCCATGCGCACTTCACGCTATCTGAATGTATTTCACCGATGCTTTCCCACATGCGGTTGTCACCGACGATCGCATGTGTATAAGTAATTGGTGAAATTCATTCAGATTGTTCCAAGCTACACTGATGAGCTGTTGTACAGCGAAACACCGTGTCTGTAGATTGAACTATATATATATATATATATATATATATATATATATATATATATATATATATATATATATATATATATATATATATATATATATATATAATGAATTGGAGTCCTCTTCAAACTATTAGAGTGCTCGATAGATAAACTAGAGCTATATATAAATTGATTACGAAGCTAGATTAGTTGTTTAAAAACATTTAATTGCAACTCTAAGTTTCATGCTTCTCGTGAAGCAATCATCAGGCAACTGCCAAAAATAGCTAATTACAATAAAAAAATTCATTGAGCATGTAGAACGGTAAAATTAGAAAATATTTGTTAAGAATAATAAGAACAAATGCGTTAATTGTCTCTGTGCTTATGCCTAAGTGATGGAAGTGTTCAACAGGAACTTCTTCGAGTGTCTGCAGCTATGTAAACCTAATATGGCCACACTCAATAAGAGAAGCGAACTGATGTCGAGCTGCAGACACTCGAAGAAGTTCCTGTTGAACACTCCCATCACTTAGGCATAAGCACAGAGACAATTAACGCATTTGTTCTTATTATTCTTAACAAATTTTATTGAAATTTTATTTTATTTTATTGTAATTTTATTGTAATTCTAATTTTACCGTTCTACATGCTCAATGAATTTTTTTATTGTAATTAGCTATTTTTGGCAGTTGCCTGATGATTGCTTCGCGAGAAGCATGAAACTTAGAGTTGCAATTAAATGTTTTTAAACAACTAATCGTAATCAATTTATATATATATATATATATATATATGCCTTATGTGTTTAAGCGATTTAGTGTAATTATATTATATATAGCTGAGCTTATGAGACGTGATCGAAACAGCTTTATGTATTATTAGACTAGTCTTACACTGCATGCTGAGCATAGGCGTAGAGTATAGGAGGACTTCAGGGCTTCGGGCCGGCTCGAGAAATTCTCAGTTATGTGGGAGCGAGCTTAGCCCCTCAAGCTGAGATTTTAAAACTGACTCGTCATGACATTTATGAACTTATAACTCGTTCTAGCTAACCAAATACACCCCTGGAAAATCTTGTAAACAGAACATGCATAAACGTAAGGTAGTAATGTACATGTGTATCATAATCATTCATTGGGGCACAATGTGCCATTTATAATTAGAAATTTCAAAATTTTGTCAAAACTCACGAGTGCTATTAGAATGCGGGAAATTTTGTTTCAGAGACCAAAATTTCAAAGATGTTTTGGGGGACATGCCCCTGGACATCTCTAGAAATGCTGATCCACAACAAATTATAAATTTTATCAGCCTCCCATAGTAGATTGTGCAGCTAAAAATGCAGTGGCGGATCCAAAGGGGGGTTCATGGTGGTTGCAACCCCCCTGGCCTATTATATATGTATTCTTTGAACGGTATATTATAGTATATATAATATATAAATTGTATATATAATAATATAGCGTATAAAAATCACTATTTCTGATCCTAATATTGTCCCCAAAATGCAGGAAATAGCATTTCAGGGTATCAGAATTAAAACAATTTCCGGGGGAGCATACCCCCGGACCCCCCTAGAGGTGTCAACCCCCTCTTTAAAAAAAAATCCTCGATCCGCCCCTGAAATGAATGTATGCAATCAGATAGACCACTTTCATAATGGCCGACACTTTAAATATCCGTTTATGTGCATCTAAATGAGCATTTTTGGCCTCGTTATGAAGCAAAGATGCTTTTGAATTGCAGACACACAAACGAGGCCAGAAAGACTTATTAAAATGCACATAAAAGAATATTCAAATTAGTCCCAATGACAGTGGTCTATGTAAAAAGGGTAAACAAACTAAGCTAATATAATTTAATAAACCGTAAATAATAAAGGTGAAGTACTACGAGCAACAAAATTGCTGCAACATTGTTACGTTGCAAGTTGAATAGCGTTGTTGCACGTATTCACCATTATCACGGTTGCGTGACAATGTTTCGGAAGTGGGTGGGTGGTAATACGTTCAACAACGCTTTTCAACTTAATTGCAAGGCAACAAGATTGCGTTGTAAGTTGAAGAAAAATGGTGCCCGTATTACCTCACCTTAACTGGAGTCTAATTTTTACAACAAATTTTTTCAACTTGCAACAAAATCATTGTTTGTGCGACAATGTTTAAGGTGGGTGGTAATACGTGCACAATTAACGCTCTGCCGACTCATTCATGTGAACCCCCTTTATCATAAAAGCCATAAAAGCAACTGGCTAGCATTAGTCATCAGGATACTCCAACTGAATTATCCAGGATACATGTAAATGTCATGAACAAACAATGTTGTCTATCCAATGTTGTTCTTGACTTTAGCCAAAGCTATCGTTTCCATTCTTTGGGTAAAGTTTGCAGAGTGGATCTATATTGCAATTCAAATTTTCCGCATAAATAAATTATACTCTATCTGAATTAATCGAGTTCTTAGGCCGCCAATCAGATTATAGAATCGACCAGCCGATTGCAGGGCAATTTTCGCCGACCTCCCAACCAATCTCGTACCCAGAGCCGGCGATCCTTTTGGCCACTACCAAGAATCGGAGGCTCTGGGAAACTCCGATGAAACTCGTCATCTGATTGGTTAGTTTAAAAACAGTAAAATTTCAAATAGTGTGCACGTTGCTAACTTGTTTAATCGATTTCTCGACGTTCTGTAACACATAATTATACACGACAGACCCAAAATATAATTGAATACATGAAATAATTCAAAACAGCAAAAATCCCGACAATTTACAACTATTATTATTGTCGCTTCGTCGCCAAACAAACATCCATCATCTGACTCGTCTCGTAATTCTTCGCAGTTTAATTTCGTCTCAGAACTTAAAATAATATATTAGAGAATACAAGGTCGATGTAGTTTAGCGGTTAGCCAAAATTCCTGGCAAAAAGTACAATTTCTTACCTGAGCGGCTGAGCCGATTACCGCCGAGTGCTGACGGCGACGCGGACATTTAAAACACACTCGTCAAATCGTCTGGTTGACGATTTTGAGAAAAGCGAAGACGTGGAGGCAAAATGCCCTGGGTACGAGGTAGTATTTTAAATATGGCTTTAAAAACCTTAAATACCATAACGTGAACTTCGCGAATCGGTAAAAACACAAAAAAACTTTAAGATCGAAAAACGGACTGCCTATAACTGCAGGCCAACTATAGTCGTATTATACACGTCTTTACCAAGTGGTAATGCTGGACTATACTCTATAGTTCTTAGAAGAACTGTTAGAAATTTAAGAAAAGTAAAACAACTGTAGAACGGAATAGTTTCTAACAGTTTTTCAACCTGGTCATTGTTTTGGATAGTATAATATAACCGATGAAAGGTACAGTATATAGTTAAAAGTATTTTAATAAAAGAGATCACTCAGTATGATTTTCTTCACTGCCGAAGTCAACTGTAAAAAAACACCACAAAATGTTTCTATTGATGCGGATAGGTTCTGGAATAGTATATCACACAGAAATTGTAGATGAGAATTAACAGCTATAATTTATAGGCTGGCATCAGTATACTATTTGCTTAATTAGGCCACATAAAAAAAATTCCTTGATTCTCATCACCGCCCGACCACATTTTGAAGCCCGCGTACACATGTTTTCATTTTGTTATAAAATATAAATGTGGCGCCCGACCGAAAATCTGCAGAAAGTTAATTTTTTTTATATTTTATATTCGATTTTTGATGTCCCAAGCCGAGAATTTCTGCAACGGAATTATTTCATTGCGTGTTGGGGGACATGGTGGGACCTTGGTGTGACTGAAGGAAAATATAGGAACCGTCAACCTTTCTACGCAAGTGTTTTATTGTGTACATTTTGGAAAACAAGGAAAAATAAAAACACCTCCCTCTCCAATTTCAAAATTTTATGGAATATTTTTTATATTTTAATATAAAATATAAAATATAAACCTCCCGCCTCTTCGACATTTTCAAAATGTAGTGATGAGAATCAAGGAATTTTTTTTATGTGGCCTTAGTAACACTTTTTAATTGTTTCAAGTTGTTACTATTATAACAATATTTTAATCGACGTGGTAGGTCGTCGGCAAGTCAGTATATTTTGCACGGAAGTTTATTCGACTAGTTGGGAGCGGCTGCATGTTCATATATACGAAATCTTTTTAACATCATTTAAAAATATTTCGGCAAGACAACACAACATGTAGGAGTAGCCTGTTTTATTACCAATATGATCATATCACGTATATACTGTATAGGCGTATACGCTAAATACTTTAATTTCCGACGAGAAAGTGTTGGCCTCCTGCTTTAATTTCCGACCGTGCATCAAGACTATCTTGCAATTAAAATATTCACAACTTAATTAGGCGTTATCAACATTTGCTCGTGACTTCTCTTTGTGTTATGCTGTTTTTGGTTGTTCTCAGAATAATTTTATCGACTACTACTGAATGTTGTTGTTGTGTTGTCGTGCTCTTGCTGAAATATTTTGAAAGTTACCTCTTCAGTGACTCAGTAAATGCCGTGCAAAATAAAAATATTATACTTTCGGTTGTCACTGCAAAAGGTCTACGAGACCTTGGAAAGTGTCTTTGCTATCAATACTACATGAGAATAACATATATTTTTATGTACATTAATCGTTTAGCGCTCTTGTCGGTAATCAAAATTGCTGACTTTGTCCGAACTTTTTATGAACAGCCAATCAAAAGGCGTCATCTCGTACGAACCATATGACTGCATGCTCAGTGTTTAGAGTTAGTCAGCCAGTTGAACTTCAAGTTTAACTTTAACATCATTAACTTCATATAGCGCAAACTCTATCTAGAGGTGACGCCGCAATTTTCCGATTGTTGCCATCATTCAGAGTCGTTGTCCTTCAAGCATTTTACTCAAAACAAGTGTAATTGTCGATTTCCGCAAGTAGATTACACTAATCTGGGCTGGGACACATACAGCCGTATAAATACACATACATGCACATGCTACATACATGTACATAATATTTATCTTAACTGTTTAAATGAGCCATTTGCACGATGACGTAAAATAGCGTTGGGTGACTAATGCTTTGCAAGCATCCTGGTGCTGATAAATGGAGGATACTGGCAAAGCATTGTGGTAGTTGTAGTCACCCAACACTATTTTACGACATCGTGCAAATGGCTTATTAGAAACCTTATTGATTATCTTAAAGAAATGATGAAGGGCTTCGCTTGAAACGCCAGCCGATGCCGTTATCAAAACTATTCTCGGCAGTTCACCACTTTATCTAAAACACTGCCTACGCAGCATTCTACTTTTTAACATAAGAATCCTCAGTCCTACTTCAGAACTTGTACAAGGGTTCTATGAATATTTTTCTAAAATGTTGTTTTAGATTGCTTTCAGAGATCCCGTTCCATATTTCCGTGCCAATACGAGAAAAGATTGCCGCTGATCCGGGAGTCGGATTAACAAAAATGACACTTTGACTAAAGAGTTAATAAGACTGAAAGGTAATTTCCTCTTCTGTGCGTTTTCCAGATTAATTGCATGGCATTCATTTGAATTAAACCACGAAACGTGACTATATGTGTACAGGTCAAACACAAATCTACGGAACTAACGGAAAACAGATAACCAAAGGATGTTGGCCAACAGGAAAACCGTCAATTGGTGGGAAAACGCCTGACAAAACTGAGCGATACGTATTTAATTATTGGCCTGTATTCCAAACCCTCACTGAATTAATGACTTCTTTTACGTTTTCAGACTTTATTGTTCCTTTTCCCTGCGATCGAACATTATACAAATATCATTTTTGTCTCGCACAAAACTATTAATTAAGCTGTTAATTAATACCTACCTTTTTATCCAGCATTTGTATAAAAAGGTGGGTAAGTGTAACGGTGTTTAACCCTCTGAGGCCTGGACCTCTCCCTGTGCTGAGTAAAATCGTCTGGCGTTAGCCAGATAAAATACTAAAGACTCGTCTTCAGGCTTTAAAGGGTTAAGAAGTTAACTAGGATTAAACTACGCGACGGGTAGTTGAGTTGTCGTTAAGAGTTTTCACTCTCCTTTATTTGTCTCTTGACTTCGAAACTAAGTACAAATATATATTTAAATTACTTGAAATTCAGGCCTTACGAGGGAGAGCGGGAGGGGTCTGTCATAGCGAAAAGGGCACTATTTTTGAAGGGAAAAAATAAATTATATGGTTATGTAGATCAAGGTCAGAGGTTATATACGTTTATATGGTCATGTTCATGGTCAGACTGGCAGCGGCCATGAAGTTCGTATAATACTAAAACATATACCTTATACTTATATTAATATTCGCGCGGTATTAGAATTCGCGCAGAGCGCTAGCCAAGGTGAGCGAAATTAAAACTGAGCGAAAAATAATCCGCGCGAAAAGGCAAAGAGAACTGAAGAGAAAATGTTGATGATTCGGCAAAAAAGGGGAGATGAACAGGAAAAGAACGCAAAATAGTGCATTATACACCGTTATCGTTAAAAACCAAATATGCTGTCCTTCATCTACCGCTCGTTGTTTCTATCGGGATATTCAGTCGTGTTTCCTGCAATCGTGAGGGTAATACGAATCTCTCAGACCTCCTTGGGGTAAAGAAGATCTCCTAAACTTTGAATCACACGTAATTGCAGTCAGAATTCAAATTCATACTCAAAATAAAATTTGCAAAATCTCTAAATTTATCTAGGTAAATGTCCTACCAAGGACATATTTTCGATCTTTCCTAATCTGATTTTGGTATACAAATTAACCAATTGCGTGTGGGATATAGATTTCCTTTTAATCCCTGCTTTCGTCACTGATATAACGACTGGTTGATCTTTCATGCCCATATTTTTTCTGTATTCGTATAGTTATAGGAGATCTGCATAACTTAGCGAAAATTAACCACGTTGAAGCGGAATTAGGTTCTTCCTTGGTGTCCTTTTGTCCCATGCAACTGACAAGTTGCATAGTTACATGTACAAATTTACTTGCTTGTTTATGCCATACACAGGTTTCCTTTGACACCTCTTTATGCGGTCACGCTTTGTATATTTTCCAAAAACGGTAAACCAGGGCAACACTTGTAACGCGAATGAATTTTACTTGTATCCTCTCTTTGAAAAGTGCGCGAAATTAAAACTGAGCGAATATATCGTGTTCAGGGTGCGCGAAATTAAAACGCGCGAATTTATGACTGAGCGAAAATTAGTACTAAGCGAATTTAAATACAAGTAAGGTATATAAATATATACTCGGAGTTCATCGGTTTACTTTCGTTACATGTCGTGAGTCGATTGTCACGTGACTCTTCCGGTGATCGATGAGAAAGGATATGAGAATTGAGAAGATGGGGGAGATTTGAACTTCTTGTTCTGTGCCGTGTCTTTTCCGATTAATTTTGAAGGTAATATGTTATTACTAGCTGCTTTAAAGCAATATTAAATATAAACGCTTGCGTTTTGCGAATTAAATAGCGAATAAGATTTATAAGAAAGCCTTCGTCCGGGTGTCCGACCATGCGACAAATCCGACCTTTGAACTATTGTTCTTAAAGTTATTGACGTCGTTTTCAAACTTTTATAAACAATAAAACGTATTAGTTATTGAATTTAGATTTGTACAGGACGTTGTGCACCATTTATTCAATAAAAGTTCCGCATTTAATTTGACGCAGAAACACAAAAGAGATCGGACAAGGTGAAAGCATTCATGGCAAAAGTTGCCAGCTGCCAGCATCAAGTTTGATATATTAACCTCTCACATTTAAGACATTTTAAAATTTATTTTACAATGTCACATATGATTGGTACTTGTTTGAAAGTCTAGTTTAATAAATACTTTCTATAATAAATAATTGTAGTATTGTACATGTATTGATTAAATTAATACTTAAAGGTGATGTACAGTCCGTTCTGCGCATGTACGAAACTAATGTTTACATCTAAATTTACAAAAAAAAATACTAAGAAATCCGAGGAGATATCCTCGCCGAATCGCTTGGTTTTCTGCCATGTTGTTCCTAATGGTTTACATTGAGTTGAGTACTTCATGTAATTATCTACGAATGTCTGTTTTGTGGGGACCACATTGCGGTCATGCGCAGAACGGACTGTACGTCACCTTTAATTATCCTTAAGATTTCAAACTGCTCTGATGATGTTGTGCTTCAAGCAAGAAAACATTAGCTAATTAAAATTTTATCTTTGAAATTATGCCTTGTCTAAAAGTTATTTGCTGGGCTCTTATTTTCATTTTCAAATTACGTTTCCCGCCTGGTATATCTATTGCAACAATATTGTACATGTATTGTACATGTTTGTACTCAAACCAGAAATATAATTGATTTTGCACTAACTTTTAATTTTTAAGACAGTTGATTAAGCTGAAAAAGAGTCACCACATTATACCACAGATTTCACCTAAAGATGCCACTAAAAGATACTAAAATACCACCAAAAAGATGGAAATGCAAAAAAAGGACAAACAAACAGTATCTAAAGGCACAGTGACAGTTATACTCCAAAATGTATAAAGATTGAGAATATACTTCTGCATTTTTTGGTAAGTTCCTCTTTAACGTGTCTAAATGGGGATTTTACATATTTAGGATATTTGGAACATCTTGAGAAGAAATTGACATATCCTTTTCTAAAATTTCATCTTTATGGACTTTTTTGTAATTTGTTGTTAAAGTTGATTGAAAGTAACATGAAAGCCATACCGGGAATATGTTTTTCTAAATATTTTATATTTGATTTTTGATGTCCCAAGTTTGCTAGAATTTTCCACTTGTAGTTGTAGTCTCTGCAGTATATTCTATTAGACTCTTTGTTTTTGTAATAATTAGTTGATAATTCATGATAATTTCTCTCCAATTTTGAAATTTTATACATAGGATTTTTTTGTACAGTATTTTGATATAAAAAATACAAAATAAACCTAGCTTGTCTTTTAAACATTTTTAATGTAGTGATATGAATAATATTTTTTATGTTGCCTAAATTTGATTGTACTGTATTTTGATGAAGGACTCTGCTTGAAAGAGGAGTATTTTATCCCTAAAAATCTTGTCACTTCTGCTAAGTGACTGATTTTTAGGGATGCAGTCTCTGAAATATAATCAATGTACAGTTATAGCAGCTTGATTTTAACTTATACATCATTTAACATTTTCTACAATTTGAAGTTTTTTTGACAATACTGTAATTAAGGTGGCTCCATACAGTTTCCAGAAAAATGGAAAATACAAGTTTGAGAGTCCAAAACACGTGTATAAACAATTCGGAAAAACAATAAAACTAAATGTTATGCATAGTTAAACATTCTGACAATCAAAAACTGTTACCAAATAAATAGCAACAGCTGTTGCTATGGTAACAATGACGTTTCAAAATGGCTGCCAATTACCTTTCAAACTAATTTAATTCGATTAATTTAATTCATTAAAACTTTAAAATTTTCTGAGTAATCAATAGGCCAATTTTAAAAAAATTCTGTAGAAGGAATAATTTTTTCCCCGAAAAAATCATGTTTGTTAATTTTTAAAAAATTTGGTTCTCCAGAATTTTTTTTAAATCGGCCTATTGATTACTCGTACTTGAAGAAAAGTTTTAATGAAAAAAAATTTCGGGGTCACCAAAGTTTTTTTTAGAATTAAATTAGTTTGAAAGGTAATTGGCAGCCATTTTGAAACGTCGTTGTTGCCATAGCAACAACTGTTGCTATTTATTTGGTAACACTTTTTGATTGTCAGAATGTTTAACTATGCATAACATTTAGTTTTATTGTTTTTCCGAATTGTTTATGCACGTGTTTTGGACTCTCAAACTTGTATTTTCCATTTTTCTAGAAACTGTATGGAGCCACCTTAAATTAACACATCTAGTCTAAAATGTCAAAATTTTAGCACACAATGGTAAAATTAAAAGTTTTTTATTTTAAGCTACGGTAATGTGGGCGATATTTAATATACGGATATTTCTGACTGCCTCAGCCGGGGGTCCCAATAGCTCAGTGGTAGAGCACTCGGTTGGAGCAGTCAGAAAACTTTTCTCTACAGCAGTGATTCGACTACATTTGAAATTCTTCTTCTTCACATATTACGCTGCTGAAGGACAACTGAATGTTTATACCTTGAAATGTTTGATGATACCACTCAAATGCTACTTCTGATAACCAGGATTATTTAAACCACAATTTGACATCTTCCAAAGTTATAAGGTTTGCTGCAATCATTCAATTAAAACAAGAAATCAGAAAATAATCTACGACTCTACGTTCTTCATTTGAATCACGAACGCTCGACATGAGAGTCGTTAGAAGAGAATGTGATATATGAAGCCAATGGTTTTGAATCGCACCGCGTGCATTTCCCGAGTTTTGATTGGCTAGCGGCTAGTGTCAAGCAATCTATTTGTCGCTATAGAGAAGGAAACAGAACAAGTTCCGCGTGTCAACGTATCAATTTATCGCGTTCTTTTTCATCGCATAAGAAATGCTGAACATATCAAGAAAATTATCACACTAGTATTTTTTTTTTTTTTTGCGCAGCAACGAATATTTAGAATCTGTGTTAAGTAAATCAGGACATACATGCCTACTGATTCTATTTTCGTCCAGTGAAATACAAAACCACATACTCGGAATACCTCAATGTGCATATTGTGATCTTGCAATTTTGCATATGGAGACCCGAGTCGTTTAAATTTATATTCTATAAATGCGCTACTTGCCTGATTATATAAACTACGTGACAGATCTTGTTATATAAGTTTATAAGTTTTCCTAGTTGATTCATATTTGCTGAATACCACTGATTTCCGCGGTTGCCGGTTGGCGATACATGCATTCGACCCGCTACTAATAACAACTGAACATTGTATATACAGTACGCAACGTCTACAGAAAGCTGATATGAACAAACTAATAAATATACAGTTCGCAAACTCATATGCCGTATCGTGAATACATAGAGTACGTTTGTCATTACTAAAAAAATTGAGCATTTCACGTAATACCCAAAGCATTTTACATTACTCTTGATATTAATTGTCCTTGATATTAAAGTTTACTCATGCCGCCATCGATAACTAGTCAAAAGTCAAAAACATTACGTTTACTAAAAAATAGTGAGTAAAGTTAAACGACTGTAGTTTACTTAATACTTGACTAAAGCAAAAGTGCTTGCTCACATATGAATAACGTTTACTCGCCATTTGCCAAGATCTTACAAAATCCTACAAGATCTTACAAGATCTTACAAGATTTTGCCAAACTATTACAAGATCTTGCCAAGATCTTACAAGACTTTGCCAAGATCTTACAAGACTTTGCCAAGATCTTACAAGACTTTGCCAAGATCTTACAAGAAGTTGCTAAGATCTTACAAGATCTTGGGAAGATCTTACAAAGTCCTACAAGATCTTACAAGATTTTGCCAATGTCTTGCCAAGATCTTGCCAAGATCTTACAAGACTTTGCCAAGATCTTACAAGAAGTTGCTAAGATCTTACAAGATCTTGGCAAGATCTCCTCTGCAAGATCTTACAAGATTTTACTAAGATCTTACAAGATCTTGCCAAGATCTTGCCAGGAACTTGACAAGATCTGACCAAGATTTTGCCAAGATCTTAACAAGATCTTGCCAAGATTTTGGAAGATCATTATAAGATCTTGCTAAAATCTTATAAGATCTTGTAAAAAAAATCTTATAAGATTTTTCATTAAGATCTTACAAGATTTTCCAAGATCATACAAGATCTTACAAGATCTTGACAAGATTTTCACATGGGTAATAAAAGTAGCGTGCTGCGTAGGCAGTGTTGAAACAACAATCGAAATATAGTTAGGAGTCTAACATTTCGAGCGAATGCCCTTCGTCAGAGAGAAACGTTAGACTCCCACGTTCTCTGTTTCGGCAGTATATCAGACCTTACTATATTTCAATGAGACACCTGAAAACCCAACTTGCAATAAAATTAGCCCCATGCATCCCGTTGTTATTGATCTTGAACTTATGACAGTGCAAAGTGGAACGTACGTCCCCGTACGCCTATTTTTTAACCCCTGTGACTGACTCAGGTCAGTTTTGACAAACCTACTATTACCGAACCGCTCAAAATGGTATGATATAGTTGCTCTCATGTTACATTATTTTACCAGATCAAAAATGATTTCTATTTAAGGGTCCTAATCAGCTAACACCCATCTTTTTGTTTTCATCCAAAAAATACTTTGTTTCATGATAATTATCAGAAAATAAATGGAAAATAATAAAGTTTCTTCTGTTTCTAAGTTAAAGATTGATTTAAAACAGTAAATATTAAAAGAACAGTCACAACACCGTCGTTGTCAAAGTTCTCTAGAATGGTTGCTTTTGCTTGAGCTCACGGTTATAAGTGTTAGCAGAGTTGGACATTTACTAAAGGCTTATTAACCGAGTTCGAGGTCTGTACGGGAAAGTATTTGCCTGAGGTTTTCGTACAGACCGAGCGACGAAGGAGCGAGGTTTGTGCGAGAGAAACCGAGGGCAAATACTTTCCTGTACAGACCGAGAAAACGAGGTTAATAAGCCTTTTATTATATGGCTTTTGGTTTGTTTTTTTATCTGTTCTTAGTTCTACGTTTGTCTTGATTAGGTGTCGTTGTTCACCTTAGTTCTTACTTTTGAGCTTGTTCGTTTCGCTTCATGTTTACACCTGTTAGGCTTTTATTTTTCGTGCTTTTAAATAAGAAGTTTTTATAAAAAGAAACACTGATGTTTCAGGACGTATTATTGTTCAAAATTTTCCAACGAATATATCTAATTCGCTTTTATTTTCATTCAAATCAACTCAGTAATTTTCCCGCCAAAACTTGCAGGTCATTAAAAAGGACGTAATGCCCTCTCACAGTGCCGAGAGGGCATTACGGCTTTTTCCGGACCTCTCAGTAACCAATCAGCGTGCGCCGTTTGGCGTAATGACCCGAAAACAAGCCCAGCCATATAATAAAGACAAGTTATTGTAAAAACAAAACAGCAAAAAGCAGCTCCCTTATGCTTAGTTACTTTTTCATAATTATTGTATGGCAGGGCCAATTTTATAAAAACTGTTGATGCTATTTTCAATTTATTTGTTTACATTTCATCGATTCTGCATTGCAAACCAAAGAGTTTCTTTTATATTTACTGACTTTTAGTCAGTGAGTTGTGATAAATAAACTACTTGAGCATTACAATTAAAAATGAAAGTAGGACTGCCAAAATATGTGAAGGAGAAACTAGGATTTTCTTGAAACGTTTTCGATGTTTTTGAAACAAGTCACTGGCTGCTACATCTACCAATGTCCTCTCTACAATATTTTTCGCAACTACTTGCACATGCGAAAATTCCATGCTTCTTGTATGTACTGTTCAGTTCTCTCAACAGTTGAAAACACTGACATTGACAGGAGAACAGTATGTATGTACATGATTAAATCACTAGTTTTTCTTGCATACATTTAAGCAGCTTTATTCTTTAACAAAAAGGGAGCTGACTGTCTTTTTTACTTTCACAGATAATGGCATGATTATGATGTGAACTTATAACTTTTTTCAACTTTGAAAAAAGAAAGAAGTTTACAGGTAGGGCTGCTTTTTTGTAGTTTTCAACATCTTTGAATTTTTTTGTTTTATAGTAGATTTTGAAATATATATTGTCATTTAAAATTTAATTTTAAGAAAACATTTCTCATTCCAATCATCAAAGTATGGAATTCCTTGTTCCCATCCCCAAATTCCATAAATCGTAATTTTAACCCAATAAAAATCTTACTTTTTATCCAATAATATATTTTAACCTACATGTATCACAAATCTTAGTTTTAAGCTAGCATAAATCTTAATTTTCACCCATCACAAATCTTAATTTTAACCCAACAGAAATCTTAATTTTATCCAGTAATAAAATTCAACTTACATGTATCACAAATCTAAATTTTAACCCATCATAATAAACTCATGGCGTACGTAAAGTTGGTTACGGAAATTTCCAAAATCGTTTTGACAGGTCACTCCAGTGTATATACGATTAAAACTAGAAGTTATACTATCGCAAGTGAAGTGCTGCCTCAAATGGAACGGAAATCCTGATACTTTACAAAATTTGGAAAATAAGTCTTGAATTGAAAAAAATAACAACTAAACATTGTTTATCATGCTAAAATGGATTAAATGAGCAAGAACTTCATTCCTACCAAAGTTTACCTTTTAAAAACCCTATCTTCCGATTATTCTGCAAGGAACAATATTTAATGTCGCAAAGGATTGTGGTTAAATGTACAAGACGCCATCTTTTTCGGTACAGTCAATTGCGAGTTGCGACTGTGTCTGTTTTAAATGTTTTGTTTACCACTCCGGCAGTAAAGGTTTTTTGTCTCATTCGTTAGAATGCATTAAAAGCAAGAATTAAATAAGTTTGTTAATATTTTCAGAGGCTTTTATACTGAACATATTGCTGTTTGAGAAACTTTAACATCTTTAGTTCGCATAGCTCTGCTTGCTGGTGTTCGTTCTTGCTTTATTTAACCCTTCTCCTGTCTCCTATTAACCGATCAGAAATTCTCTTTTTATATGAGTTCGTTGTTTTCGTATACCGCACAAACCGTATGACCGCTGGAAAAACATTGGATTGCGTAATAGTGTGAACAGAAATCCGCACAAACACAATTCTTGGTTTTCTCTGACGTCACAGCGGCCATATTGGTTCACTGAAATTGTGTGTCAAAATGCCAGTTTTAACTTAATAATATTCTCAAGTTTTTAGTATATTAAGTATTTGGTAATATGGGAGAGGAGATTCTCTGCTATTAGCAAAAAAAGACATTTATTTTGCTTAGTTTTTAGTTTCATTAAGTTAGTTGGGTATGTATTACCCCAGCTCATGGCACCATAATTTAAGTATGGAAAAATGAGAGTAATAAAAAGGGGATATTACACGGTGGCGAGGTGATATGAAGAACATAAAATCCATATCTTTGAGCAACCGTGTAATGTTCTATTTATTATATGGACAATGAAATTATGCGTGGAAGTGGTGTTGATAAACTGGGTTTATGCAAAAACTATAACCGCTTGACCAAAAACTTTTTGAAAATGAAAAAATACAACAGCTTCTTCGAATGCGTCATTTTACGTGAAAAACTTAATTAAGGGAAGTTACTCGCTCACATTTACTTGATTCGAAACTTAGGCAAAAGGCGTAAATTTTGACTTGTCGATATGTCACTCGCGAGCGTTACATACGAGAAACACGCCACTCGGTTCCCGGATTGCTAGTAAAATACTCTTCTCCATATAATAAAGCTGTCTATAGCATCTGGAGACTTAAATAATTTCGTAATTTATTTATAAAGAATACCTAAATTCCTAGTGATTTTATTATTAATAGACGAAAAAATTAAAGCCCAGCATAAAACATGCACGAATGTAATTCATTGTAAAAATACAGTATAATAAAATGTAATTAAGCTTCTAACATTTCGTTGTTTCACGCAACATCATCAGAGAATGAATGATATAGGTATATACATATAAGTTATTTACATAGTGGCGTTTGCAGGAAGCGAGAGAATGTGAGGCATATCTTAGAAAGTGAGGTGAGATAAAATGAGGTGAGAAACGGTCAAGATAAGGAAAGAGGTAAAGGGCTAATATTGCATGGCATTGAGAGACGAGTTAAATTTACTGATTAAAAGACCGTTCTCCGACAAGAAGTTCAGAGGGGCATGAAGATAAGATAGTAATGGCAGAGACAACAAAGTCATCAGAGATTCGTGTGTGTCTGTGTGGAGAAATCGGCATGTTTGACCGATATACAACGAATTACATTGTCGACACTTGAAGCGATACACAACACGATTTCGGTTCCCAAAGTTTCTCTCGCACCGAAGAAGGTTATTTATTTTTTCCTTCCTTTCACAGGACAACATAGTTTACAGATTCGCACGCAGATTCTTAAACTATGCTCCAGCGCTTTTCCACATGTCAATCTTCGTGTAGTTTTTCGTCCTGCTTTTCGATTGTTACACTTCTTTACCTTTAAAGACAGGATTCCCAAATGTCTTAGATCTCGTGTTGTGTATCGTTTCAAGTGTCAACGATGTAATTCGTTGTATATCGGTCAAACATGCCGACTTCTCCACACACAAATCTCTGATCACTTGGGTGTCTCTGCCATTATAACTGGTAAGAAGCGTGTCGATCCTTCTCCTACCATGGTATCTTGTCACACCATTGTGACACTGGTCATCCGGTTTCATCTGATGATTTCACTCTCAAGATTATCTTCATGCTCTTCCCCTTCTGAACTTCTTGTCAGAGAAAGTCGTTTAATCAGTAAATTGAACTCGTCTCTCAATTACCAATATTATAGCTCTTCTCCTATTTCCTTGTTTTGACCGTTTCTCACCTCATTTTATCTCACTTCGCTTTCTAAGGTGAGACCTCATATTCTCTCACTTCCTGCAAACGCCAATATGTAAAAAGCTTATATGTATATACCGTAATTATTGATGTAATATATCATACACGAGGAGGAGTGTTTCATCAGGATATCCATTAACACCGAGACGTTTGTTGAAAACCGAGGCGAAGCCGATGTTTTTGAACAAACTTCGAGTAATATTGGTGTTTTGATATAGCATCTAATATAGGTGTTTTGATATAGCATCTCAAACAAATCAGTATTTTAAGAGAAATTCAAGATGAAAGTTTGCTTAATTTATGTAATTTCTTCCTCCGATATCCAAACCACAGACACGGTACTGATTTCCTTTGTGTTTTCTTTATGAATTATTAATGAGTTTGAGATATCTTTCACTCTCTGATGATGTTGCGTGAAACAACGAAACGTTAGAACCTTAATAATTTTTTTACACTTTTACAATGCCTTACATTCGTGTTTTATGTTGGGCTTTAATTTTTATCATTCATCTAGATCTTGGTTGACTGTACATAGCTCGGTAAATAGACTGCATGGTACGAGTTAAGACATATAGTTAGCCCAAGACGAACGCCAAGAGTAGTGTGCAGACTTGAAACATGAACAAGAGCGGCGGAACCGGAGGGAAAGTATAGCCCTCCAATCTTTGCGACGAACATCTAAGGCCACCCAATATCTCTGAAGATTGGGCTAAAAATTGCCTAAAATTTCTTGAGAGAAGCGTCAAAGTACATCCCCTATTTTTCTATTTGATGAATTAGCCCCCAATACAAAACCGCATATTTTGCCTCTATTAAACACGAATTCTTGCCAATCCAAAATTAAAGTTGTCATCTAATACTATATACATGATTATTGTCAATTGTGCATGATCAGTATATGTCTATCTGGTTCTGGTCCGAGCAAGTCGTGATGTTTTCTTTATATTTTTGCATATAGGTTATTTCTTTATTACCAGCCGTGACTAATTTATCAGGCATCTTTGTGTAAAAAAATATTTGGATTGTTAACAACCCTAATTTGAGGGATAAAGATATATTTTTTTTATCTGATTGCCTTTTGCTGACACTTAATAATTCATAAACCAAACAATTAGGAACGAAATAAATAGAAGATTTTGGGCAACTTTTATTTCGATTTCTCGTTTGAGAAACCAAGTTCCACCGACTCGTCAGTAAAGAGTTGAATGTTATCTAAATGTTTGACATACAGTAACACCTAGCTATTTTCTTTTTAGTATATATTCCTCGCTGTTTTTCTCTATTTAATGAAAGAGGAGATTGTGATGATAAACAAAGCTGATTCGGCTGATGTAGCTAAAATAATAAGAGGTATATATACTCGTAGGCATTTTTACTCAATTTTGTTGATTTTCGTTTTTATTCTGCATGTCTATATACACCAGCCTTGTTTATCAACACAATATCCTCCTTTGTTAAAGCCCAACAGATGTTATACGGCGGAGTCTAAATATGAGTAACCTTGCCAGGAATTTGTCAAAATATAAGTGTACATGAACCACCTTCGCACTGTTATCAATCTGATCCGACTAGCAATATTTGTTATTAAGATATTAGCAGTTTTGCTACTTAAAATTCGAGACAAAAGAAAGTTTACTGTATTGTATTGTATTGTATTGTATTGTGTTGTATTGTATTGTATTGTATTGTGTTTGCCTTCTACCGGAGGAAGCAACCCGAAATGGTCATTGTTTTCTCTAAATCACTGTTTTTCAATAATAACTATTTTTCAATAACTGTCAACACTCAGTTTTTAAATTTTTGTTTAAAGGCTATTTCCTTATTATGGGCTGTGGCCTTATCATGACATCTTTTTGTCAAAAAAAAAAAGGATTGTTCATTGTTAACAACTCTATCATCTCTAGCTTTGATTTTGAGATAAGCACGTCTGCTGAGCTGCCTCTGTCCTACTCAACAAATTGAATAGCAGTGAATATAAGACTGTTCAGACGATCTGATTGGCTTCTATAATCTTGGGGTGAATCAGATTGATACGATTAGGTTACCTCAAAATTGAAAGTGCTATATACGTAGCGATTTCTTCATATTCCCGATGTAAGCCTTATGAATCTCACGGACTAAATCTGGTTAAAAATTTTCTAAGTCGGTACGCGTTAGGCGCATGCGTGTCCATTATTTCTTGCCATGATGGCTTCTATACTCTTGGGATGTCTTGTCAGTTGTCATGTGCAGTACTATTCATCTTTCGGCAAAACAAAATGGTGACCATGCAGTTTTGCTTTATTTAATTAATGAAGGAGGAAATTGTGTTGGCAAACTTATATAAGGCTGATGTAGCAGAATAACGATGTAAAGAACAGAATTGTCTGAATTGAGGTGTACCCGTAGGCATTTTTTACTCTGCCTACACCAGCCTTGTTTATCAAGACAATCTCCTCATCTGTTCAACAAAGCCGCAAAACTGCCGGTCGCCACTTTGCTTTCCTGAGAGATGAATATACAAGACACCCCAAGATTATAAAGGATCCAATCAGATCGTAAGCACTATATAATTATCCACCTGCAAGGAATATGTTAAAAGAAAATAAATGTTATCAACTAACATATAAATCAACATACCGCAGTACATGGCAACTCTTTACTGATTTATCATAGTGTTTGAGCTTGCTTCTCGTATACGAGTCTAATATATTCTTTGAGAAAATTGACACTAAAGCTGTTGAAAATCTTCCTCTTTCGTTTCTTAGTTTATGAATTATTAAATCGGCAAAGGTTTCATTCGGGCTGCCGGGCTATTCAATTTCTCGAGAAGTATGTCAGATGACAATTGTTTACTGACCATGTTTGAACTTGCTTCCCACACGCCAGTCTAGATTCTTTGAGAAAACAGAAATAAAAGTTGCCCAAATTCTTCCTCTTTCATTTCCTTGTTTGGTTTATGAATTATTGATTTGGCAAACGTTTCGTTCGGGCTGCTATTCAATTTGTCGAGTAGGACAGAGGCAGCTCAGCAGACGTACTTCTCTCAAAATCAAAGCTAGAGCTGATAGCTAGGGGTGTTAACAATGAACAATGAACAATCCAATTCTTTTTTTACAAAAAGATGCCATGATAAAGTCACAGCCCAAATAAGGAAATAATGCCGTTTAAACAAAAATATATATAGAAAAAAAAGAAGGACATAATAGATCTAGTGTATTTTTTGAGAAAATCGAAATTGAACAGTTGCCTAAAACTCGTTTCATTTTGAAACATCGAGTCGGCCGGCAAACCAATTTACTTAATTAAAAATGAAAATTAGAGAATAGAGTGTTAACGAACCTTCCAAATATTATTTACACCAATATGCCATTATATATAAATCACAGCCGGTAATAAAACCTTTAAACAGAAACAAAAATGCACGACATGTTGCATGGTCAGTATATGCCTATATATATATATGCGCATATAACCAACATGTCGTGCATCTTTGTTTTTGTTTAAAAGGTTTTATTACCGGCTGTGATTTATATATAATGGCATATTTGTGTAAATAATATTTGGAAGGTTCGTTAACACTCTATTCTCTAATTTTCATTTTTAATTAAGTAAATCGGTTTGCCGGCCGACTCGATGTTTCAAAATGAAACGAGTTTTAGGCAACTGTTCAATTTCGATTTTCTCAAAAAATACACTAGATCTTTTTAATATGTCCTGCTTTTTTTTTCTCTACCGACGGTTAAAAGTTTTCGGTTATAAAGGTTTTAAATAAGATCGAAAAAGCAGAGGTGCGAATTCGTCATGGTTTTCTCTAAATTAGTTTTCTCTACGTTTTTTTTTTCGGTTATAAAGATTTTAAATAAGATCGAAAAAGCAGAGGTGCGAATTCGTCATGGTTTTCTCTAAATTAGTTTTCTCTACGTTTTTTTTTTCGGTTATAAAGATTTTAAATAAGATCGAAAAAGCAGAGGTGCGAATTCGTCATGGTTCTCTCTAAATTAGTTTTCTCTACGGTTTTTTTCCCGGTTAATTTAGAGAAAACCATGACGAATTTGCACCTCTGCTTTTTCGATCTTATTTAAAATCTTTATAACCTAAAACATTTAACCGTCGGTAGAGAAAAAAAAAGCAGGACATATTAAATAGATCTAGTGTATTTTTTGAGAAAATCGAAATTGAACAGTTGCCTAAAACTCGTTTCATTTTGAAACACCGAGTCGGCCAGCAAACCGATTTACTTAATTAAAAATGAAAATTAGAGAGTAGAGTGTTAACGAACCTTCCAAATATTATTTACACAAATATGCCATTATATATATAAATCACAGCCGGTAATAAAACCTTTTAATTAAACAAAAACAAAAATGCATGACATGTTGCATGGTCAGTATATATATATATATATATATATATGTATATACTGATCATCGTTGACAATTACTGAAATAAAAGCGTAGAGAAAACTAATTTAGAGAAAACCATGACGAATTCGCACCTCTGCTTTTTCGATCTTATTTAAAATCTTTATAACCAAAAAAAAACGTAGAGAAAACTAATTTAGAGAAAACCATGACGAATTCGCACCTCTGCTTTTTCGATCTTATTTAAAATCTTTAGCTACAACAGAAAACTTTTAACCGTCAGTAGAGAAAAAAAAGCAGGACATATTAAATAGAGCTAGTGTATTTATTGAGAAAATCGAAATTGAACAGTTGCCTAAAACTCGTTTCATTTTGAAACATCGAGTCGGCCGGCAAACCGATTTACTTAATTAAAAATGAAAATTAGAGAATAGAGTGTTAACGAACCTTCCAAATATTATTTACACAAATATGCCATTATATATAAATCACAGCTGGTAATAAAACCTTTTAAACAAAAACAAAAATGCACGACATGTTGCATGGTCAGTATATATATATATATATATATATACTGATCATCGTTGA
This sequence comes from Paragorgia papillata, assembly GCA_035771165.1. NCBI lineage: Eukaryota > Metazoa > Cnidaria > Anthozoa > Scleralcyonacea > Coralliidae > Paragorgia > Paragorgia papillata. The sequence continues at coordinate 4,509,058 of JAWNZC010000340.1, read as the reverse complement.
CAATTACTGAAATAAAAACGTAGAGAAAACTAATTTAAAGAAAACCATGACGAATTCGCACCTCTGCTTTTTCGATCTTATTTAAGATCTTTATAACCGAAAACTTTTAACCGTCGGTAGAGAAAAAAAAAGCAGGACATATTAAATAGATCTAGTGTATTTTTTGAGAAAATCGAAATTGAACAGTTGCCTAAAACTCGTTTCATTTTGAAACTTCGAGTCGGCCGGCAAACCGATTTACTTAATTAAAAATGAAAATTAGAGAATAGAGTGTTAACGAACCTTCCAAATATATTATTTACACAAATATGCCATTATATATAAATCACAGCCGGTAATAAAACCTTTTAAACAAAAACAAAGATGCACGACATGTTGGTTAGATGCATATATATATATATATATATATATGCACGACATGTTGATATATATATATATATATATATATATATATATATATATATATATATATAAGTGAGTTATGGTTCACGAAATGTTAGAGAGTGCTCAATACCATATATAGATAGAGCAAAATACAAAGTATATAAAGTATAGTTTTACCTTAAAGTCTTCGCTACCAGAGGTTTCACCCTAAACGGGATCATCAGGCGAGTCGCCTGATGATCCCGTTTAGGGTGAAACCTCTGGTAGCGAAGACTTTAAGGTAAAACTATACTTTATACTTTATATATATATATATATATATATATATATAAAACATGTCGTGCATTTTTGTTTTTGTTTAAAAGGTTTTATTTAATGAGTATATATATATATATATATTAACTGTTTGAATCCTAAAATGTAGTCGTTGCTACTCTGAGTTTCACGCCTCTACCAAACACCTGGTATTGCATGAGCACTCTTCAATCTACTACAAACATAACACATTTCAGTTTAAACACTCACTGACAACACAAAATATCGAAATATATTCTTTGCAATACAGAGTTTATACCCGACTAAAACACAAAATTTAAATTAATATCGACAGTTTAATTTTACTTACAGTTCAAAAAAGAAACTTACTTATAAACTTACTTATACTTATAAATGTACATATCGTTTCATGAAATATAACGAGTGTATATAATCTTATATAATACCCTTCATTATCTATAGACAAAGCAAAACTAGTCGCCATTTTGATTTTCGCCTGCAGGTGAATAGTGAGTGGCACAGGACATCCAGATATTATAACTAAGAGTCAATCAGATCGTGTGAAAAGCACTATTCACCTGACAAGTATTTGACTAGCTTCGTAAACGAGTCTAGTGTATTCTCTAAAATAATAGAAATAACAGTTGCCTAAAACCTTCATCCGATTTCAAACCTCTGAGTCGGCCGGCAAACCGCTTTACGTAACTCAAAATAAAAATTAAAGAAAATTAAAGAATAAAGAGTGTTAACATGCATTAAACCTTTCGAATATTTTTTTACACAAATACATGCTACGATAAAGTCACGGCCGGTATTTACAAAAATTAAGATTTGAAAACAATATCGCGACACTATATATCGGGCCACGTATACCAACATGGGCTGATAGCTATACTGATCACCGTTAGAAAATAACCTAACATGTACAAGAGATAAGAATTTTTGTATAGACAAAACTGGTTCATGTGTCGAGTCTGGACTTGATTTTAATCTTACCGACTGACTTGTCGCACACTTGACAGGGATTAATGCCTTGCATCGATGGAAAAATGTTCTCAACTTCCTAACTGTTCGTGGCTCAATTTAAAAGTTTGTCAATCTCGGACATTTCGCCATATAGAGTTGAGTAAAAGAGTGATGAGTATAGGCAATGTTTTGGATAGAGCAAAATAAAAGAGGTGGTAAACTATCGAGATTATAGTTTCGATAACGAAATAATGACGTTTCGAGCGAGGCACTGTCGAGCGGATCGAGGGCTCCGTTCGAAACATCAGTATTTCGCTGTCAAAGCTAATCTCGGCAGTTTACTACCTTTTCACTTTGGCTAGTTTGGCATATTTAGTTCGACGCGCAGAAAGAGCAGTCACACGACGTGGGTATAATTGACCGTTTATTTTCAAGCCCTTTAGCCATGTCAGTCTCTCTTGAGACTGTCTTTCCCGAAGACAGAGTGAATCTGAAGTGTTTACCATTAGCCAAGTGTCGGTCCCAAAACGACACTTCTGTTATTTAATAGCACCACAAGTATACTTTTAATACGTTAAACAAACGAAATTTTCCCAGTAGGAAACCATGACTCACGATAGCAGGTTTATAATGAAAGGTCCAACCCACTGACTCTTTCAATCGATCCAACTCTCGCCGCAAATCTACCTAATTCAAACTGGCTAACATTGTGCCTTAAATCGGAGATTGTGAATGTGTTTGGATTGACATATCCTATCGACCTCCACAAGTATTTTAAAATAAGGGGGTCAACACGTAATTCACGAGGGTCTCAACACGTAAGATTTTCGCCGAAAATTCAAAAGACCACAGTCACTGAAATGTTGCGGCCGAAAACGCCAAGGCCCTACCTTCGCCACTAAACTAACCGATAGGGCGTCATACTGAAGCGATTATGATAGTATCAGACTCAGTCTATTAATCGGCCTTTTCCGGCTTACCATTTCGCGCAAGAGTCCAAAAACGCGACGACAGAGCAAATTCTGAAATTCCTGCATGTATATTCACAAAAACTCCATTTGAGGAAATATATAAAGGTAGCATGCGGACTGTCCGCGATTCGTGTTCGACCTTTTCGATGAATTAAGATCTCCCAACAAATTAAAAATAAATAAATTATGAGAGTCACGATTCGCGCAGACGCCTCCCTTCAGCGCATCCTGTCATGACCGCCATTGACCACATCAGACGTGAAGACTGCCGTATGTTGTCTCAGATTTGAAAATGAATAGATCCAGATGTTGTTTTTGTAAAAGCTCAGGCGAAGATAAGCATGTTTACAAGCACAATGTCTGCGCCTAGAATTATGATCCGATAAGCAAAAACCTCAGATTGGGCGATTTCAATGCACGCAGATACAGTTTAAGTACCAACCCTACAAAACCTTTGTTTTTCCTGTATAGATTAGACGGAAGCTGTAGCAGTATGGAAACATTTAAAAATTATGTTTGGGTATTTTTAAACGCACTAAAAACAACATGCGCTTCGACTTACTTCGAGGCAGACAATTCTCTATAATCCTTAATAGTATTAAGTCAATCTATGCTTTTACCTTTGCGCATGGTCACCTTTCAAAATGATATTTGGTGCTTTTTTAAAAAACGATCAAGAACGTCTCCTCGCCGTTCTAATTCCTCGATATACTAACTCTATATAATCCGACTTACGCGTGAACCTTGGCTATTTTACACCTAAGCGACGAAAATGTTCATGCTCTGATGCGGCCAGTCAAGTAAACAAGTTGGCGGAGGGGTGGTCTAAACTCATCTCGCAGGAAATTACGACTTGACAGAGCCCAGATCCTGTGCCAACTATAAGTTCGATTATTTCCCCCGTAGTTTTCGCGTCATCTCTCGCACGCGATTTTAATTTACCGCCCACATTATGAAAGCCTAAGGGTTCAGAACATTCTCGCCATGCAAAAACTCTATAATAATTCATTTCGCAAGCTCCAGCTGCGTCTCACAATTATTTTTGTAAAAACATGCTTTCCTGTCTTGTTGATATTCCACTCAAAACAGTTCCCACCTCTTATGACTTTTTTAGATCCATCGCGGATATGAGAGGATAATTATTATTCCTTCCTGAAATCAATGCCTACTTGAGGGTCCAACAACCCACCGGATAAGTAACGTCTTTATAAAGCCCCAGTGCAAGCCCGGAAGGATCACAAGAACAGATCAAGCTCAACTGAAAGTCACACATCGCAAGAAAAAGAAGACCGAAAATGAGATCGCTGTTCCTGCTTGTAATTTCTGTCGTTATTTCTAACGGTAAGACTTCTAGTATCTTTGTTTGGTTTTATAGAGATTTTTCTAGCTGAACACTGTATATAAAGATACACACATATTCAATAATTAGTTTTTAAGTCACATTTTCAATTCATATTTAGAAGAGCACTAACGCTATATAGACGACATTATTAGTCGGCCACTTGCTGCGGAGAGGCAAAGGGTGAAATGAGTTTTATTTCTTTTCACTATGTTCTCACGAACATGATAAACAACGAACAAGCTGTTTTTGCTGAGAAACTGGGTGCCATGCATAAAGCTATATAGAATGAACCACAAAACCTTTCTCTGCATGGGCATATATAACATACATCGTGGTAACAACTGTAACAACCCATATAGATATAGTCTTAACATATTATAAACAACCCATTACCAACCCAGTCAGTCTCCTTACTAATCTAAGAAGTAAATCCGTTATCATAGTGCATGCATGGCCATGCCGGATCAGGGGTTACTGAAGTTAGCGGTATATATAGTCAAGGCTGTTAAGGTTGTACAAGCCCTGTTACTTATTTATAGGCCACCCAAGAATATAAGTAATAGAAAAGTTGTATAATTATTCTTCCTTCGGATTTCCTGTTAGTCATTTCAAACATTCTACCACTATATTAATATATAGCCATAGGTTATATTTTTACTGTACTATATATTAAAGTGTATATTATATAATTAAGACATCTTAATATTTAGGTGAGAAGTTGTATGCTAGTTCGGTTGTGAAAGTTACGCACATATAAACTGTTGAAAGAATATTTATCGAATCACATAATTTCTAAGTTTTATTTTTTGACTGGGAATCGATAAACCCAGCAGACGGCTATGTACAGTCTTCTGATTGAACACAATTGCATGGCTGAAGTGCTGAATGTTAGTAGGGGATTCAAGTTAGCGTCTGCTATAGCAGACTAGTCCGATTCAGGTGACAATTTACAGCTAATTCTTAGATAGACCATAGTCAATCGAGATATGGTCTGGAAACTCAGCTAAAGTATTTGGTCTATCTTTTTGTTCGCCTTTATGCATTTTTGTGCACGGTGCACGGTCACTGAATTATTGAATATATGAAATATTAAGTCGTGTTTTAGTATAATGAACGAATTGTCCAATAGCAACGTTTCAGTTCAATAACTGAACCGTGTTATTTAAATATTAATAAACCTAAAACAAAGGAGGTGTAAGGTAGGCGCTTTGAAGTTTGCCAAGTTTCCAGACCATATCTCGATTGACTATGGATAGACGCGGGTCTGAGAAGGGAGGCACAAGGGTTGCCGCGCATGTGCATGCGGACCAGAACAACTGCATGAGAACCCAAAATGAGATGCTACTATTAACGAGTTCAATATATATATATATATATATGATGTCGCTTATTTACGAATTTAAAAGAGCGCTCCAGAAGCTAGTAAACACTCAGGATATCACATTATCGCCTCCGTGTCTTACATACACGTCTACCTTCTCTCTCTTGATCATCTCGATTAAGAGTAAGTACATACATACCCGGCCGGTATATCTCGTGTTGCGAAGGCCCACATATGTTTGAGAGGAAACACATTTATCTAAACATAATAAATACCGTGGTTTTGCGTGCAACTTTGGAAAAACACATGCGCGACTGAGCTTTTCCGAAAAGACGTCCAACTATATATATACTATAAGTGGGCTTACCTCAAATGTTGATGGTCGCTACTGTCAGTTTCACGCTGGGCGATCTTCAGCCGCCTGAAGATCGCCCAGCGTGAAACTGACAGTAGCGACCATCAACATTTGAGGTAAGCCCACTTATAGTATATTCGCTCTATCTTTTCGGTATTGAGCACTTTTCGACATTTCGCGAACAACACTTTGTTTGTTTGAATATATATATATATATATACATATATATATATACAGACGAGTGCCAATAAGGTCGAGTGTTCTTTGAAAAACCCACGAGTGTGCTTAGTTTTAACATGAAACCATATTAACAATACAGAAAATGTTCAACACAAATGTACTAAATTTAACTCAAAACGTTCCCCAACGGCTCTGACTTTTGCGGATTGCAGCTATATTCTATTTTCTTTTGGGGAAGGAAAATACCATTCTTTAAAATCCGTTACTAACACGGTTGGCTCTTTGTTGTTTCTACTGTGTTTGAACCAATCAGAACACTTTAAACACTTTTTGCAATGTAATGACAATTATTCGCGCTGTGAGAAGAGATATTTGTGCACAGTAATAACAGATTTTTTGCCCTGTAATTTTGCACTGCATGTGGTAACATATTTTTTCGGTCACTGTTGGTTGTTTAATTGGGATTAACTGCACTGCATGGGATCTACCAATCCGCGGCACAGTCAAGATGAAACATTTGTATATTAGATGTTATATACATTTGAGTATATATTTAAATATATATTATACCCTCACAAATAATCGTGCAATCAAATGTCTACATTACCATCACGTGCCATCCCAATATTTTACGATGTAGGACAACTACTTATTAGGCAGTTGCACAAGGTATATTTACTTGCCAATTGCACGATTATTTGTTCGATATAATAAAAACCTATTGGATTAATCTTCGCCCGATATGGAAATTATTTAAGTTTCAAATTATAATATTAGGCTCGACTTTCGATCTCGCCCAATATTGAGTTCTCGACTTTTGCCATATATCGGCCTTGGATGAATCCAATAAGTTATAATGTAATATATCATACACGATAAGGAGTGTTTCATCAGGATATCCAAACACCGAGACGTTTGTATTTTAAGAGTATTTTAAGAGAAAATCAAGATGAAAGTTTGCTTAATTTATGCAATTTCTTCCTCCGATATCCAAACCACCGACACGGTACTGATTTCCTTTGTGTTTTCTTCATGAATTATTGAGTTTTATATATATATATATATATATACGTATATATACAGTGTGTATCAAAAAAATTCGAACCCTTAGAAAATGAATTAGCATTCTTTTCAAACAACCTATTGTAGTAGTTTGAAAGCCCTAAGCACTTCGCTGAACCCACAGATGCGTAAAACACACGGTCTTATACACCTGGGAAATTAGGATAACTTGAAGTGTATGCATGGTGAAAGTATTTAAAAGCTTTTTCGCTTCGTTTAACTTATGTGCTGATTAATTTATAACGCAGCGCTTTTAGGGCTTTCAAACTACTATGCTAATTCATTTTCTAAGGGTTCGAATTTTTTTGATACACACTGTATATATATCCCATATTATTAGCAGCAAAATGAGGGTAGGCACTGTCCTATACTGGGCGTATACTGTACGTGACACCGCTCTTGACAACATAATTTGCAAAGAAAATTAACTATACACTAGCTTGCGAAGTTTCAAAGTATCACAGCGTATAAACTAGGATGAAAAGGACAGATATACATGCATATAATAATGTTTACCGGAAAAAAATTAAAACTATTTATTTTAACTAATTTGGTTGGGAAATTCTTCTGGACACCTAATGTTAGATGCCTGCCTCGGATACGAAATTAAGCAACCAACTGAATCAGCTAAATCTGAAGCTCAGACGTTTTTGAGTTTAACAACTTACGACAGCAGCTTATACAGCAAAAACAAACAAAACTGAATCAAGAGTGTTAATCGAATGTGTCGATCGTCAACTAAAATGGAATTTGTTGAAGCCCCTTAAGAATATTGGCGGTATACGCCTAATTCCAGCTGATAAGGAAATCGCTATAGATGTTTAGAACCTTAACGTCAAAACATAATACAGTATAATGCAAGTCTGTTCACTAACATAATTATGAAGTATTTGTTTATTTTAACTCATTCCTGTCAAAGAGCTACTACAATCATGCAAAGACAAAATACTTTGGGACACTTCGTATTTGTGGTAATCATGCATTTACTTATAATTAACATTGATTCTTCCGTAATAAAGTCTATATCTCCCTCCCTGTTCAATGTTGAATAGAAAATAAGGGATCCAGTAAACGTTATTAGTAGCCAACATTGAATAGGGGTCCCGGGTGACTAGTTAAAGCAAAAAATGGTGTCTTCAATCGAAGTGTCCCTACACCTTTGTCACTGATTGCACGTAGCTTCCCCCCACTCCTCAGAGATGATTAGAATAATAAAAAGTCTGGCGTTAGCCAAAATAAAACACTAAAGACTAATTCCGCAATCGTAACAGCTGGAAAGAGTTAAGAAATAAAGGATTCTCAAAGAATTTCCCAACTCTAAAATTCCACGTACCAGACGTTTCCCATTTACGAGCCAAATATTCTGGAACGCCTGTGCCCTGTGGCAGCGATAGTTCCAATGGCTAATTGAGGTTTATTGAATTCTATTTCAGTAATATAACATTGAGCCGGAAACATTGGTTATCAATTTGCAATGTCTGAATGGATTTGTCTGAATAGCAACCACCGTCATAGCAAAGCCAAAAGGCAACGTATACTTCTGTTTGCCGTGGTTTGCCGAACGCCAAGTATCCTGCTCAGGTGGGCGGCGTGTTACTGTATCTCCTCTATTATCTCATCCCGCCATTCTGCAAAAAATTAACCCACCCCCTCTATTAAGTCCCTTCCCCAAGTAGAGATATGTATTTTCTGTCTACAATAACTTAATTATAATATAGAGTGAATAGGGTACAGTTTTAGATTACAGTTTCTTTCTCACTGTGACTTGAAAAATTACATAAGCCCCGCCCCCATCTTGATGTCCTAAATTAATATACTCCCTCCCCCGCCCCCTCAATAGGCTTAATAGACGCAGAAACACGGCATGTTTGTCGTTCGTCATAACAACACTGTGATTTTGTGTATTGGTGTATTTGACCCTAGTGAAAATATGCATAAAGCTGCTTCTAGATCTCATGCATATAATCGTAACGGATCGTGCGACTGTCACTCACCCAATGCAACAATAATTGTGCGAACGTATTTCGATATGGACTAACATTTCAAAAGAAATTAATATTTAATCTGTATTTAGAAATCGGAAAAAGATTACAGGCAAATTTAGCAAATTTTGAGTTTTTCGATTTTCTCTTAAAATATTGATTCGTTTGATAAGCTATATCCAACGCTCGTCAGTGGTCATCTTCAGATGTCTAAATACAGACAAGCTGGTTAAAAAAACTCGGCTTCGCCTCGTATTTTCAACGTGCTTGGCTGTATTTAGAAATCGGAGAAAGAACACTGACTCGTGTAGGATATATTACTTCGAAACCGTGATCGTATAGAGGGATAACATTACTGCTAGCCGCTATATTCTGTTTTGCATTTCATGCACTGGTGACATAAAATGTGTGTTATCCAGATTATAACTGTGTCCTTATTTTATTGGATCTTATCTGACATCATTTAAGCCTTCTACAGTGACTATATACTCATCTGACTCTAATGGAAGTAGTATAGCCGCCACTTAACAGCTGCGGCTTAAACCAGTCGCATCAAAAATTATGCATCAAATTGCAGAGTACAAAGTAAAGACTCGTATATCAGCGTTTACAGCAGATAGTTTTAGTTTTTGAGTAGTTAAGATATTGTGGAAGTACATCTGTATAAAGATTTGTAAGGAGGACTTAGGCCCCCAGATGGACCTCCCCCTGGTTCTGCAGCCTTCGAGTCACTCAGGACATTGGCAACAAAAATTAAGTTTGTCTAATTTGAAAGAACTCATAAAATTGTAATAGAAGATCCTTTACAATTTTTTCGTATTTTTCTTCCTTTTCAAGATATTTCAATTTGTTTAATATGTAAATGAATGGTCTCTGACGTCATGAGCAGGGTACAGTATTTTCAAAAATCAGTTATATCTCTAAATTTGTTCAACGAAATCACTTGAAACGCCTTGTGACACTGAACATTTCATCCCTGCTCATGACCGTCAGAGCCCATCTCATTTACATATTAAACAAATTGAAATATCTTGAAAACGAAGAAAGATACGAAAAAGTTGCAAAAGGTCTTCCATTACAATTTTACGAGTTCTTTCAAATTAAACAAACTTAATTTTTATTGCCAATACCTTTTAAGATACCTTTTAAGAGAAGTGCTAACTGACCCCTTCTGATCGGTCAACTTTGGACCTCGTAAACAGAAACAAAGCGCTAACAGCACACGCATTTAATTTCCCAATGCCAGCTGTCGACTGTGCAGTGTTTATATACCTAGCTGGCTCATATTTCAGCGGTTTGTCTTAAATGTACTAGCATGCTGCCCTAAGTAACAAGTAATGTGGCCCGGGCAAGGAAAAATCCGTATATATATATATGGGCCCTGGCGATGCAAAAAAATTTAGTTGGGAAGGAAAAGACATAGGATTTTTTAAAAACGGATAAAAATCGTTTGAAACACTAATAACATAGTCGGGGAAGAAAAAAAATAATTTGAAAGTTATCTGATCCCATATTAATTTAGCGTCTGGGGTCAAATGGGTCAATCAACAATTTTCTTTTCCTTGAGTAGTGAATTATAAATAGAACATAAATGGGAAATTCAAAACGCTGAAACAACTGAATCCGTCTAACAAATACAAATTGACAATGGTTATATATATATATATATATATATATATATATATATATATATATATATATATATGTTTAAATATTAAAAATTACATCACAGCCAAAAAAGAGCGAAAAACTATTGCTATACTGTAATTCGAGGAGACTGCTATACAGGTTTCTTGCAAATTTTCAGAAAATCATTGAAAATTTCGTGCTTGTTATATAGCTTCATTATCAATAACTTTTATATGGTCCTTTTTTAAAAACCCAACTAATTTGTCGAGTCTTACTTAGTCTTCACTGTCTGGTTATTGTGGCCACGGTTATTTTCCGCATTTCTAACTGTTTAGTTACTCTTGCTACTCACGCACGCGTAAACGTTTTTTTTTTGGCAAATGCATGGCAGCGATGTTCGGCAAAGCAGACTCCAAATGTAGTTTTCGTGTAGGCCTTTCTCCAGAGAAATTGAGCAAAATTATCTGCCCATGAAGAAAAGTTTGTATAGCACATCGTTGCAATTTTTCAATCGTCACAATCAGTATATTCGGTATGTATAGATACTTATCAAATTGATTAATAATTCATAAGGAAAATTCAAAAGAAATCAATACCGTAGAAGTGGTTGTAAATCGGATACAGCATCGTCCTGATTTACATAAACTTTAGCTTCGATTTTCTCGGCTAAAACAGACCGTATCCCCAAAATAGTTGGTGAACTTGATTACTTAGATGCATTTGTATTTTAAGAAAGATTGCAGCTCGCCTTGTAAATCAGATACAGCTCGGCTGCTCATGCTGTATCTATTACTTAATTCATGATTGAGTCGGTTTCCTTTGTTATTCATGAGGTTTTATCTCTCACTAAATCCTTCATTAGAAATGCAAAGGATTTCTAATGAGGGATTTACCGAATGAATCCTTCATTAACTATTAAATAAATGAGGTATTTATACACATAAACCCTCCAAAATCGCCATATAATATCATGAACTAAGTCGGATATAGAGCGTTTTGGGATTTATATGTCTGAATACCTCCGTTCTCGGTGTTTATCTCTTCCTAAAAATTCAAATATTCCTAGAGTAGTTTAAGTATAGGATAAATACCGAAACAAAGCCGACGTTCGAGGTATTTATCCGACTTAAAACACGATTGAAGAAGGTTTTCTAAAAGATAGCATTTGCCGAGTGTCGAAGGACATTGTTATGTCAAATGTTAACGGGATTTTATGAAATAATAAGACTCCAAAGGAATAATAGTTTATTAAACAACTTGAGAAGTACGTAAAGGTTCGTTGAACACATACACAAACTTCTACAAGCTCGTTTGAATAATTAGTAGGAATAATTAGTACCAGATGTATCATTACAGCATTGGGCATGCGTATTGATGCAGTATCAATCCCACATTTTATGCTCAACGTTCAGTGTAATAAATTGCTGACTCAAGCAACAGATTTTAATGATTTTCATTCGTTTGCCTTCCTCTCGTACACTACGTGGAGCAAAAAGCAAACCCTTGCTCTCTTTCTCGTATGTGGGCGCTACCGGCGTTACCATACGAGATAGTTGTAGCAGGCACCCTATGAATTGGGCAATTATAAATTCATAGAGATTATATATATAAGCCCAGGGCTTATATATATAATCCCTATGAATTTATAATGAGGGATTTATGGGATATAAATCCCGCAAAAAACAAAGAAAACCGACTTGATCGTGTTTTAAGTAATAGATAAATCCCGAGAACGAGGGATTTATCTGACTTAATTTATTATCGAGGAGGTTTTCCAACAAAGTTTTGTCTTTTTTTCCCACCTTGGACAAAGATTTTCATTGTTTTTCTCTTCATTTCGTATCTAATTATTATTCAAGGTCTTTATGCGATATAAAGATCTCGGAAGAACAAAGAAAACCGACTCGATAATAAATTAAGAAGAAATAAATGCTACTTTTAATTACTTTCATTTCTCATGGAGACCCCTCGCTTACTTGTGGCCCGGGGCAGCTGCATCTTTTACCCCTCGTGCACAGGCGATTCTATCATCTCAACGCGGAGCGTAAGATGATAGAATCGCCCGTCCAGCTGCATGCATGTGTAGCGTATTAAATCGGTCTCACAGCATAGCGAATTTGTATCACAGCGTAGCGTAACAGAACTCACATGAAGCACAGCATAGAAATCGGTATGATGTACCCGCGGACAGGATAGCCAATTAATAATTACGTATATGTCCAGCATTATTTCTTTGTCATAAATTCATAAGGCAAACGCGGACATAACGAATTCATCATTGCAAATTTCAGTTATATAACGCAAGTCACAACTACGCACATTCAGCCACCTTTGTCATCCGTGTCCTTTGCATGATAAATTTCATAAAATTCGTGTCTCATACAAGAACGTTAAGGCCAAGAACGTTAAAGTGTCTATGAAAAGGAAAACCTTTTAACGGTTTTGAACAGATCAGCTTAAAACAGGAGCATTCACTGAAAATTTCAAGCAAATCTGCTGCATAGTCTTTGAGCTATATAGACACTCTCAAAGTTTGCTATGTCTTTTCCACTTTTGAAGTATTGAATTAATTGCTCGGTTAGAATGCTTGATGACGTATGCAGTTGGAGAACTATGGATTTTAAAATTAATAATCCAACGGCATACGTCATCTGCTCTATCAATATTTAATTCCCGCAGTCTCGTTTCCTTATTTTGTAAAATCAGGAACGCAACTTTGGCTTAACATCTCGAGAAGTACACGGCACATCTATTTCCTCTTTTTTTTGGAAATGTTGCTCTATCGAAAATTTTGACTTCACACACACTTTAATGTCAATGAAAATCACTCGGCCTTCTGTTCGCGCACAAAACGCCTGCTCCGGTACAATTTATGTGTCAACACGGCGCTGTGTCGCTCCGATCTTGAAAGTTGTACATCTTGTATCGGGTACAGTGTGAACGGAGATTGGAATCGTTCCGCGGAAATCAATAAAAAATTATCCTGAAATAAACGTTTTATGTGTGACCAAAATGCCAATCTTCTATGGTTTTCATAGTGACAAACCTCTCCGGTATAGTGCGATTAGTTTGTACTTTGTACACTGTTCACATGGTAGCTTTCCAAGCCGGGATACATAAAGCTATCCGATAGAGTGTGAACGGGGTCTAAGATCCTGGTATTTGTAAATGAGAGTGTAACGAATGAGAGTAATAAGAGCGAAAAATAAGTGGCAAAGCGGCGACGGCTGGAGTATTATAGTCAGTCAGTTTCAGCTTGCTTTTGAAATTCGTTTGTCAACATTTGTTGGAAGGTTGTGAACTAGGTACGGAAGTTCATTGTGAAGTTCGAATTTAATAAGCTTTGAATGGAATTCCTTTGGCGAAATCACGGAGTAGAAGATTATTTGTTGTATATAAACTATATAGTGTTTGCTGGAAAGGAAGAATAATAGATACTTGGTTAAACAGAAACAAATTGCCGACTTAAATTTGTATCTACCTCGCAATGTAGTTCTGAACATTGCAACGTAAGTTCGGAATGTTCGTTTCAATTATATACGTTTTGGATTTCAAAAACAAGCTGAAACTATATAAGGTGTTTCCAAAAATGAGCAGACTTCAATTGAGTCTAGGAAGTTGAGGTTAACTGGCACTGCAATGATTGCCAAATTATACTTAATTATAAATGTCGTCAATCATTTCCAAATTCTGCATTGCGCTTATATAACTTTATAATACGAGGGTCTACAATAGGTTTATCAGGGTAATAACGACTATTTTGATGACGAGGAACGGGATAAGAGTAAAAATATGGGCAAGTTCAAGATTTCAAAAAAAGGACGGGCAACGAAATGTAGAAATATTTGCTGTCGTGATTCGGGAAGTTAAATAACGAAGACGTTGGTCGGGATTATATCAGCCAACCAAACTTGTCACTCAGGACACGAGAAGGGTAGCAACTATCGAACATAATTAAGGAGCTTATTATTGTGGACCCTCTTTATAGATTGCGTTATTTGCATCATTGACTTGTTGCAACTTAAGGGCTTTTCCAGCGATCCTATCGATTCTAGCTCCATCAATACAGGATATACTAAGTTTACGGTGACGCAGTTTTACGCAAAAGAAGTTAAGTCATGCCAAAAAGATAAATGGTTGCCAAACGGGGAGGAAACACCTATCGCTCGCTCAGGTGATTAGGAAGTTCTTATCATAAAAAAAATGATTTCCGATTAATTATAAATCGATAACTATATAAAGATAATTATAAAAGTGCAGTAACGCCAAAATTGTCTATCTTAATTTTGATCTTATTTAGCAATGTTTTTAAAATAAAGAACAATAGCCTTTTCGCCTTTTCAATTTCTCATCTTGTTCCAAATATATTTTGGTTTAAAAAAAATGCAAATAGGATACCTTATGACGTCATATAGCTGCTTCACTAATTCCGTAAAGGAGGATATATCTATACGGATGAATAGGTATAGATTGTGCTGAAACTTTGCAGTTGTTCTAATACGAATGGTACATTGCAATGTACGGCACATGCAGTTACTGCTTGATATATTCCAAATTTGGGGAAGTTTGTGTGAGCTATGTTGAGTAGATGACATCATAAGGCTTTATCTCTGGAACATGGTGAGATATTGATGCAATAAGAACGCTATACTTTATCATATATACGGAAAGTACTTCTAGATAAAATCAAAATTAAATATAAGATTTTCCGTTTTACTGCATGCCCTTTAATAAACATTGTGTAAACACTGCACTGAGGGAGTTATAAAAAAATAAGAGGTACAATTATAGGATATATATATATATATATATATATATATATACCTGTCGCACTTTCATGATTTCTATATGTCAATGTTTATAGGGTCAGTATAAATTGTAGAAGTTCATTATATTCAATTGCCTTGTTCTTTAATATTACTTGATTAACTCCTTGCCAACCGAATCGTTCGTTTTCAAACCATGCAGACTTTACTATTTTAGTATACTCTAGTCTAACGTCAGGCGATCTTACTTGTCAAGGGGAGACGTCTCGGAAAGTTTTACCTGTATCATTCATACGTTTTGAAAACATATCTAATCCTATGCATGATATTGTTAACAAACGTGCTCCCGATAATTTAAACTCTTTATTTAAAATAACTTGTGATATTCATAAATATCAAACTACAATCAGTGACAAAATACCTTGGGACACCTCGCATTGTTGGTAATAACCTAATATTTCTTTCAATTCTTTTCGTAATAAAGTGTATCCCTCCCTTCCCCTCCCTATTCAATGTTGAATTTAAAGTAAGTAAGCGTTGAAACGAACACCTAAAGGGTCACCAACATTGAACAGGGGGGCCAGGGGATACTTGGAGTGGAAATATTGTCGTTTAGGTTGAAGTGTCCCAACACTTTTGTCACTGATTGTAGATCCTATATATAGAATGCAGTTGTTGTATTTTCATAGAACAGTCAAACTTAACTAAAACTTGCAACGCGCGTTTATCAGATATGGTACTAGAATAAGGAATACATTACCAAAAAGATTTAGACTACCCTGTGTGCTATATTTACAGAAAAATGAAGGCAATTTTGCTTTTTTGTGTCATTTTGCATTACTCAAATAGTCATAATAAGATTTTGGTGACCGTATCATATATGAACAATCCTTTAGAATCAAAAAGTCATAAATTTAAAAACAATTATAGTAATTCTATATTGCAATGGAGAACATGTCAAGGCACCTTTGTTCAGCAAATGGGTTATTTGCTTTTTCTCCAGGCTTTTTCTCTCACACATTTTCAGACATTTTATCAATTTCACTTTATTTTCTACCTTTTATTTTGTTTATTCCAGCAATTGCTATTCGCTGCAAATGTTCCAAGGAACTTTGTGATGACAGACTGGATAGCTGTTATACTCGTCACCGATATTGTTTTACTGAAACCAGCGGATCCGTTGCATCCTACGGTTGCTTGGATAACACAGACTTCGTTGCATCCATCTATTGTTCTATCAAGTTTATTAAATGCTGCAGTACAGATTTTTGTAACGGTAATAATTCAACCAGGACCCAATCGAATCAACTGCCAGGTTTGTATCCATCTTCCTCTCTTTCTTTTTCCCACTCGCCTTTCTTTCTCTCTTCCCTTCTCCTTTCTCTTCTCTTGTGTCTCTCCCCTTCCGTTCCCTTTTCCTACTTGCATGCAAATATTCCTCCCCATTTGGTTTCTCCATTTTTCTTTGTTACCTAGTTTATCCATCTCCGTCTCTCCTCCTCTCTTTCCCCCATTTCCCTCTCTCCGTTTATGAACTACAATCTGGCTATTAAGCGAAAATTAAGTGTTTTATTTGCAAGCACACTCAAAATAACAAAATATAACATTTTGCGGGTTTTTGTTTCCTTGCTTCGTTGTTGAGATATTTGAGTTTGTTTGGTATGCAAATTAAACATTTTGACGTCACACGTGCATAGTGAGTTGGCATAAGCCCTGTTTACACGGCCAAAATTTAAGCGGATCTGAGCCACATCTGACTTTAAGCGGGTTTAAAATGTCCGTGTAAACAGATCGGCGTAAATTAATCGCGATTAGTTTGCACCACCTCAAGGCGTAAATTAATCGCGATTAGTTTGCACCACCTCAAGGAGGTGGATTAAACTGAGCACGATCAGTTAATCGCGCTTAACTTGACCGTGTAAACGCAACGGGATTGAAAAACGCTTGCTATTAATACGGTGTTATTAATACGATAAAATGTTTTTTTTTTCCCCTGCTGTAGAAGCTTCCATCTCGCTATTTTAGCTATTACTCTTTCCCGTGTACCGATGTCTTCCGTTGTTCTTTGACGCACGCTACCCATACGAAGCTTCCAAAACCAAAAATATAGCTCGTCCGCCATATTGAATAATGGTGTACGTGTTTTAGTAAGGGATTATTAAATGACCGTGTAAACGCACCAACGTGGTGCATTTTAAGCACGCTTAACTTAAGCGTGCTTACATTTTGGCCGTGTAAACAGGGCTATAGAAGGTTACATATGGTTGCTATTATCAAATATAATGTTTGGTGTTGTGGAATCTTAATCTAGTTACAAAATTGCTTTTCATAAGAGCCGATAGGAAATAATAGTGTGACATATATTTACGTAATATATCATACACGAGGAGTGTTTCATCAGGATATCCAAACACTGAGATGTTTGTTGAAAACCGAGGCGAAGCCGAGGTTTTTGAACAAACTTCGAAGTGTTTGGATATCCTGATGAAACACTCCTCCGAGTGTATGATATAGCATCTCAAACAAATCAGTATTTTAAGAGAAATTCAAGATGAAAGTGCTTAATTTATGTAATTTCTTCCTCCGATATCCAAGATATGTAATATATACAAATTATTGAGATGTAATATATACAAATTATTTACAAAATTTATATAGTGTGATTTAATTTAATTTGGAACTGAGGTGTTGGTTGTTTGAGTTGCCAAACCCTTCTTGAAAGACGACAAAGTAGATGAAAGTTTCAAATCAACTGGCAAGCTATTCCATAATTGAGCTAATAAACTTGAAACGTTTCTTCATGTAATCTGTATTTGGTTTAGCGAGAGATAGATTAGCATTATTGTTTCACAGACAACACTTCCTGGTGTCAATACCACAAGAGATATGCAGGAGCAATCGCATTTAAAACTTTATACATCATGATGCACTTATGATCTTATGGCTTTCATCAAGGGTTGACCATCCCAATTGATTTCTTATATCACTGCATCTGACTTCATGCCCATTTTGCGTAGTCACTCGCCCAGCATGATTGTTTAAAGGGTATATATGGGCAACAAAAACAAAAAAATTCCAAAGCAAACCAATGACATGAAGATACAATCTAGTGTGTTATTTAGACCCAAAGTATTCCAATAAAACAACTTAGTTGCACTGTAAAGTTGCTAATCTGAATCAGTATCTGCCATCTTGGATACATTTTTGATATGCATGTGACGTCACAAGCTGGGTAAAGCGAAAACTTTAGTTAGCCATACTTTCACATATAAAAGTGTGAAACTTATTTTTTGTAGATGATTTTTTTATTAAACCACATATCACTTTAAAAACATACCACAGAAATTCAGCTGCCAGAAGAATTTTCATCATATTTACCCAGCTTATGACGTCAGTTAATTAGGCAAGGTCTTACAACAAGATGGCGAACGCGGCAAGATTATCTTTTGTCGAAATTAGTGATGTTGTTTGGCACCAGAGTTGTTTTGTTTACTTGGATTACCATCGCAAGACAGTTTGTTAATTTTGTTATTGTTAAGATTTTATTTCAAGAGGGTAGTACATAATAGTGTTAAATACACTAATAAACGTGTAGCCCTGTTAATCAGAAATTTAAAAATGTGTAGTTGTAATTTTTGTTGCTCTTACCCTAATTTGAGAGAAACACACCCTTCCTTCGAATTAATTTGATTTGATAATAGCACTGACAATATATGACCTTTTCCAATAAGTCATTATGCATATTTATTATATGACACGGATTACTTCCGGTATGAAATCACGCGCTGTGATTGGTTGCTGACGGGGCGAGATTTCTCCGTAATGCCCGCGGGAATTATGAAAATTGTTAATCCCTACGATTAGAAACAAACAAAAAATCCTAATAAGAAACTTTTATTGCCGAAAAATGGCGAAAAATGGCGAAAATAGATGAAATAGACGACGATGAAGTTTATAAAAGTAAATTCTAGTATCCATGCAGACGAGAAAGAAACAGAAGAAAATAACGCTAGTTCGGTGTTTTGACGAAGTTAAAGGAAGCGAAGACCAAGAAATACAAGATTAATTTTGAAATAAAAAGTGCCATATAATAAACTACTTAATAACCTCGACCGTTAGTTCGGTCTTTCGCTATTGCTCGGTCAATACAGCAAGACCTCGGTTTAATATTTTACCGTAAAGACCTCACTCTCGGTTATTAAGTAGTTAGTGACGTTAAAATCTTTAATTTACATATCAAACAGTCTCATCAACAGCAAAGCCAAGAAATGTCAAACTTCAGACAATGTTCCCCTGTCATTTTAAGTGTACCATTCTTTCAAATAAGACAAACTCGTTCTGTAGTTAACATTAAAGTGTTAGAGACAAAAATGATAAGGTTGTCCCACGACAACATTGCAAGCCTACTTTAACAAACAAGCAATTTTGCTTAATTGTTTTGCTTATTAACCGTGTTTTGCTGCACAGTTCAAGGCAACATTGGGACGGTAAACGCCAGTCAACGAGAACGTTCATATGATATTTTTCACTAGTGCCAAAAATCGTTTCACCAAACAAAGTGTAAACCATATTTTTAAAACAATAACAAACAACACTAAACATGTAGAAATTCAAGTGATTTCGTTCGATAATAGCGAAGATATCATAACCTTCTGTGATAACTCATTATGCACGTGTATGTCACAACATGTGATATTTACATATCAAACAAACTGAGATATTTCAAAAACGAACTTCGGAAAAGAAGGCGGCCCCGTCCAGACAATGGCAATCCAGTTTCTTGCGAATTTGATACAACGGTGAAGCAAATAATAAATACTAGGCAATCACAGATATTTATTAGAAGTCTTTATTATCTTAATAATTCGACAACGTATTTGGAAATGAATGTTTTCATTGTTTTCAGTTTGGGTCAGTCAAGTTGAACTAAAATGTTCAGAAAAATTTCAGCCTAACTAGGCGTGATAAACTTAGAAGACTTGGTCCGAGTAAAGAAATGCGCCATTATGTGGTGCATTTTTGGCAGCCTGTGCCAGGGCCATTTGTTCCCGCCATTTTGTATTGGGCCGCCATCTTGTCCCAGCCCCCACAAATGGCCCTGGGGCGAGGGTGTTGCTTCAGCTAATTGTGAGATTTCCACACAATAACACGACACATTCTAATAAACTTTTTTTTTCTGCCTGCAGTTCCCAAAGTAAGACTGGCCAAGCAGTTACGACGTTCTGTCACAGTGCTTATAACCGACTCTGATAATGTCCGTAATGAGATTGATGGATACGTAGCTATTCTATATACCATAAACAAAAGTGGTCAAAGAACGAAATACTTAAAACCCAATGCTAGTTTATTCTCATTTGATGATCTCTACCTGAACGCTACTGCCGTGGTTGAAGTATCATCGTATAAGAAGGGGATTGCGTCCAGGCCATCATCACCAATAACCGTCAAGATAAAAGTTCCAGGTACGACTATATTTCGTATTCACCCAGATTTGAGGCGGAATTAAGTTCATGTTTAAAGAGAAAATGAAATAACAATCTCCTGAAAGTGATAATTTGATGTTGATTTCATTCTCCCTTAGAATGATATTAATTTGGTAGAACACCAAATTTTGAAAGAATTTCAAAAAATCTTCACAGATCCTTGATTTACAGCAGCTTTTAAATATAGCTGTATCATCATCACCATTACTGTCAGCGTCACCATCAGCGTCACTATCAGCATGAGCATCATCATGCATCACCATCACTATCATATCACCTCTCCATTACCGTCACCACCACCAATGGCAACACAATCACTATCACCAATGCCAACACGGTCACCAACAGCGTCACCATTGCCATCGCCATTACCGTCACCACCAATCCAAAACTGTCACCATCACCAACGCCAAAACCTTCATCAACACCAACAGCGTCACCATTACTATTACCTTCAAAAATCATTAATAATTCATGAGGAAAATTCAAAAGAAATTAAAGTTTAATTAGTGTCTTCATATGTGATAAAGATACCTCGTGATTTACATAAACTTTAGTTTTGATTTTCTCGGCTTAGACAAGGTTATTTTTCAAACTTACTACGCCAATGAACTTACCAAGTGGTTCGTTTTTGAAGCCGTTCAATAAACTCGCAGTTCGTGTTTTATCAGATATAAAAACACTCGTGTCTTTATATCTGATAAAACACTTCTGCTCGTTTATTAAACAGTACATCACCATCACCAATGCAACACCGTCACCAAACACCAACAGCGTCACCATTACCATCACCGTCACTAACGCTAAGACGGTTACTGCCACCAACGCCAACACCAGCACTAGCAGCGTTACCGCCATCACAACCACCATTATCGCCATACCTAAAACTTTATAACCAATCTCACACATCATCAAGATGAACCGTTTAATCAGGACGAACGAAGAAAGATTTGAATCAAACAAAGAGTTAGGACTTTAGCTTTATAAAGGGCCTCGATTGTTTATGTTGATACTCTAAAGCTGGAAATTTTAAAATTAAAGCTGTACATTAATTAAGTTACGAAATACGAGTCACCTAACAACTATGGAGTATTTTTTAACCTTTAACTCATTCCTGTCCGAGGGCTTCCCCAGAGATGAATAAAATCGTCTGGCGTTAGCCAGAATAAAATACTAAAGACCAATTCGGACAGGAAAGAGTTAAGACTAAGCTTTTACACAAACTTGTAGGTTTGTAAGTCAAGAGGTCACATTTGCAATCTCTTTCATTCTCGATTTAATTTTGACCATCCGTAGTTTTGTGCAGGTTTCTAGTATCTCTTTTATGTTTTTTAGTAATATTTAAAACACGAGTAGGAGTGTTTTATCAGATTTAAAACCACGAGGGCGCAGCCCGAGTGTTTTAGATCTGATAAAACACGTGATGCGAGTGTTTTGAATGGCTTCAAAAACGATTCGTTATTGGATGTTATGATTAGTATTCTTTATATAAAATTGTATGTTCATTAGTATTCTTTATATAAAATTGTATGTTCATTAGTATTCTTTCTGACGTCAAGAAGTTTTATCAGGTATAAAACCACGGACATGGTACCGATTTCCTTTGTGTTTTCCTCATGAATTATCCTCATGAATTATTAATGAGTTTTTGAATATAATATAAAACCGTTCTTATAAGATTTTGTGCAATTTTAGGACATTTTTTTCTGTAAGAATTGCCAAAAATGGGGCGAGATAGTCTCTCTATAAGCCGTTATTCCCCACATAAACGCCTGTCTAGTTTTTCAAACCCCAAAATACGACTGAAAAAAATTTTAATTTCTTGTTAATTTTCTTTTTTTTTTAGTATGCGCTTATTATAAGATGGGAGGTTTGCAAAGTGAAAAAAGGTTTACACAGTGTCCGCAATTTTCGTGTTTCAGCTGGTGGGAAAAGGTTGGAACGACGCTGAAGCTTCGAGAAAGAGGGTGTTGGAATAAAGAACCCAAGCCGAGATGTCAGTCGTTTGCGCCAAAACATTTGTTCTGTTTTTGCAATACCGAGAAATGCAGCTTACCGAAAAATAGCCAAATTAATTTGTAGAACTAATAGCATGATATATAACAAAGGTACAATTTTCGTTCTATTTAATACAGTATCTCACTGAAACCACGACAGTATAAATCCGGAAGACTCGAGTAGTATAGCGACTGCGGCGTAGCAAAATATATCATTTTTTCTTGTTCATATCAAGAGAGCATAAAGTAAGCGAGGAAATATACGTTATACAGGGTGTCCCCAAAAAAATGCCCCCCCATCCGTTTTTGTACTGCATCTTCTTTATAATTTGGGTACAAGAAGTACATTTTTATATCACGCCGAAAGCCCATCACTCCTTCTTTGTTGTCTGAAATTTTCAGAGCTAAATAGTGATCTACTCGCTTCCTGGAGTCATTTAAAGAGGCAACATCAAAATTTGAACTTGTCCAAATTATGCAAATTATCTATACTACCTACAGATTTGGAAAAATACAGGGTGTCCCAAACGAATGTCGCCCATCATTTGAGAAATGTGTCATCCATTTGAGTGTGGAATACAAGTTTGAATACATATGCATGTGAAAACTGACCACAGGGGAATAAAGTTTGATTCCAAATGAAGCAATGCGGCATCAAATCATGTGGGGTTCCTTGGGGTAATAACAATGCTCATGAGAGTTCCATGCACATGTTTGCCATGTAGGCAGAAGTGCACTTTACTTCCTCCCTCTTAAGATGGTTGGACAACAATTCACTCCCGAGGAAAGAGCATTCATGGTACTTTCCTATCATGAAACAAGAAGCCCAACAAGGACAAGGGAAGCCTTTAGGAGAAGATTTCCAAATCTTGACGTAGCATACATAATTTGGACAAGTTCAAATTTTGATGTTGCCTCTTTAAATGACTACAGGAAGCGAGTAGATAACTACTTAGCTCTGAACATTTCAGACAACAAAGAAGGAGGATGATGGGCTTTCGGCGTGGTATAAAAAATTTACTTCTTGTACCGTAATTAAAGAAGGTGCACCTCATGGATGGGGGGCATTTTTTGGGACACCCTGTAGTAATGGTTCTATTATAGTTCTATCAGTAATGGTTCTATTATAGTTCTATCCTAATTCCTCAAGGTATGATTTTTTTTTAATTTCAATTCTGTAACAAATAAATCTTTCGGTTCTGTGATTTTTAAAATTCAGTTTTGTTCAATTGTTATTGATGATTGCATCGTAGTCACAACATAATTTACATTTCCTAAGTTCAAAACACGATAAAATAAAATAAATATCTAACTTACCAAAACTATATCTAACCTACGAAATGTTTGGCGAAAAATATTAAAACGTTGCAAAGTTGTAACTTTTTAAAACACTATTTTGGTTAAAAAAAACAACATTGACTAGAGAAAAATGACCTGAAAGGTTCCCACGTGATAATACAATTAAGTAATTTGTTACAAAATTGAAATAAAATTCTCCATATTTTGGCATTTTTCTGTTAATGCTACCTTAAGAGAAATCAGGATAAGACCAGACCATTACTGTTCATTCCCTCTAGTACTTCTTGCTCTCTTGTTTCAAATGCTAGCCAGATGCTCTAACCATTCAACTGTCAGACCAACTGACCAAGGTTGTTTACGATATTTATAACTGGAAACGAGTTTAACGATACGTGCAAAGCGACTTGCAACACATGCTCGTATACTTCGATTTATTACAGACGTTAAGATCTACAACATCAGCCCCAACGGCACCTCTTTAAACGAAGGAATTCTAGTTGCAAAGCAAGAGAATGAATAATTTCTAGTCCATGGCCGGGTAATCTTTGCACCGTCCTCGTTATTTATACAATGCCACTTAGAGCATTTTCACGTCCTCAGGACGACGTCAACTCGCCAAAAGACGAGAACTGTTGCTTAATATTGACTTCAATACAGACCCTACAATCATTTTTAGCAGTACTGCGGCGTTTTGAAAGTATTAAACTATCTTCAGATGTTAAAATTAATACCGTGAACGTCCTCGGATTGTCATCTAAGTTTTAGTGGCTTATTAGTTAGGGTGTCTGGTTAACATTTGAAAGGTTGCGGGCTCGAGTCCAATCTAGAGCTCACCGTACTATACTAACGTACGTGAAGTTCTTGCTAGCATTGTTCGCAATGACGTTTTTACTAATTTTCTTCGAGAAGTACAGTTTTAACAAAATGTTGACAAGGTACGTTGACACAAGCGAGTTTGCTGAAAACAACATTGAACGGAAAAGTGCTAGCCTACGAGATCAATGATACGCTGTATTCCACTAGTGAAAAAAAGCGTATCTCAAATTAGAAAATCGATACGATACATTTCACTAGTGAGAAAAATCCTATAGGAAATGAAAGCTTAGAGAATTTGAAAGCCTCGGAAATCTCAGTGTCTATGCATAATAACCGTTGTTATGCCTCAGTCCGAACAGGATAATAATTATCTCGAATCTCAATCAATCTAAAACTCCAAACTGATTGCATGTCTTATTACAACAGTTAGTATATAGTTACATGGAATTGCAGTATATGTCTCGATTTTCCATGGAAGTTGAAAAGTGATGTAATAAAATAATTTAGGAAAAGCTTAGGTCCTTTATATATAGAAATCATCTAGAATGAGTCTGTTTGTCGATTGTACATAGAACATCGATGTATTCATATAAAAAACTATTTATTAATCCTAACTTAAAATATAAAAATCAACATCAGTTGGTGTACTGGAAATATAGTTGATCCAAACTTTAGTTCGTATTGTTACTAATTCATGAACTACAAAAATGTTTTAAATAAATCATTAAAGATCACCTTTGGTATTTGTCGATTATTGAAGAACGATATTTACGTAATATTTAAAAAAAATAAGGGTAGTTCACACTTTACCGTAGCTCGACTCACATCAGTCTTTGATAGCTTATACGTTACCTTAGAGTACCAGCTGACTTACCGTAGGGTGTTTACAGCCTAGCTGAGCGTATGAGCAGACAGTAAACACCCTAGGGTTCAGCTGGGGGTATGAGCTTGGCGGTAAACGCCCTAGTGGGTCTGCTGCGCGTATAAGCTAGGCAGTCAACACTCTAGTGGGTATATGGCCAGTGTATAAGCTAGTCGGTACAGTCACTAGTGGCCAGTGGATCAAGTGAGCGTATGAGCTTGGCAGTAAACACTTCCAAGTAGTGAGAGGCAGCGCGCTGTACAGCACACGCCATCGATCAGTCACGTCATGTATATAACCTGATACGAAATCACATCTTCACGTCAGAATATGCATTATAATATAAAAATCACGCTTAAAATACTGTTACAAAAAACTAACAAGTATGTCGAGGCCCTGCTACACTTAGCGTTTTCAGTGCAAATTGAGTCGCAAAAAATGGAAATCTGTGCCCATTGCACACGACCATGCATGTGACACACGTCATCTTTTTCTTGCAACTTGTCTCACAGGAAAGAAATGTGTATTATAATCAAGCAAATAAAAAAAAAAAAAGTTTGGTTTTCTCTGCTTTACTGAACGCACAACTGAAAAGCACGATTGAAAGTCAGGCATATCTTTCGCTAAAACTGACTCAATTCAGTAGACTTATTCAGTCATTGAAACTGCGTTAGCATAACAAAACGACAATACCTATATAGTTAGTTTTGCTGTCTGGTTAAAGGTCCCTAATCACCCTAAATACGACATTACTGACAGTGTGATACTGATTCTATATGTGAAGTATATAATTCAAAGCCAAAACATTTTTCGATTTAAATTTTTAATTTTTGTGCAATAGACACTTCCCGAATTCGCTTCATTGCCTGTGGAACAATAGCTCCAAGTCGAGAGGTTGGCAATGAGATCGTAATGCATTTACTGTTATCTTTTATACCCAGCCTCGATTTCAAGCTGTTGTTCGTGCTTACTGAAGCAATTTCGGGAAGTATCTATTGAGGTTTGTATTTCCAAAATGGTAATAAGGATAACGTCAAAGCAGCCATTTGTGTCTCTTTTCTCGTTTTCCCATAAGCTGCTTGAAATATTTAATAAAAAAAGAAAAGGTGATAAAATATAGAATATGCTATTCAAGTATGTCATTAACTTGCGAATTGGGAAATATTTCTCTTGGAATAGAACGTTGTGTATGCAAATTATGCCTGCATTGATGTCATCCTCATTAACATTTTAGAAATTCAGATTGAAAAATATTTTGACATTCAACCATTCACTCTACATAGAATCTATATCAGTAATATCGTGTATTTGGAGTGATAAACACTTTAACTTTGCCATTGTCTAATTTAATTGAGTTTTACTATTGTCTGTATATGCCGATTTCCAGTTTTACGGCAATGCTAAGTCACACTTGTGACATCAAAGCCCAAATTAGCTTAAGCGTAAGAAATGTGATTGTCAAGCTCAAACCCTTGAAAAACACTACGTGTAACAGGGTCTTTGAATACCTCAATCTAACACACAACCTTACATTATATTTTAAATAACTTACGGCTTCGTATAAAAATAGTGTTCGGGTCATGTTCGACCAAATCTCTCGAAAGAAATTAAATAAAAGGGTCATTGATGATACGTTATGTGATCTGCCGAGTCGTTGAAACGAACTTTGGTTTTCATTCCAATTCCCTGAAAATCAATCAATCAATCAATAAATAAATAAACCAAACCAAACCATTAATTAAACTAAACTAATTAACGTTGCAATAAGCAATTTAGGGTTTAAAACATTTTATTAAAGATGTTAACGATAAGATTCGATGTTTTTATGTCATCATAACATTATCAAGAACTGTGATAAAATACCTAAAATTGTGCCTAACTTATATATACAGTAATTAATGTAAATCTATGCAAATTCAGTAAAAGTAAACAACAAAATGCAAATATCTAAAAGTTTGTTGAAACTTTTTTTTTTAAACTTTTTAACAAATATTTATATATTTTCTTTTTGTTGTTTACTTTTATTGAACTTACATAGATTTACATTAATTACTGTATATATATATAAGTTAGGCACAATTTTAGGTATTTTATCACAGTTCTTGATAACGATGTTAACTTTTTAATAAAATAAACTAATTAACTATACTAAACTAAACTAATTAACTTAACTTAACTAAACTAATTAACTTAACTAAACTAATTAACTAAACTAAACTATAACTAATTAACTAACTTAAGTAATTAACTAAACTTAACTAATTAACTAAACTAATTAACTAAACTAACTAACTAACTAACTGAACTAAACTTAACTAAACTAAATGAGTAAACTAAAGTGACAATTAATAATATACTATAACTCAAACATACACCGAGTTGTTACATACCTGAGGTATGGTATTTTGGTTGTAGTCGACTGTTACATGGGTTCCTCGATATTGGACTTTTGAACTCTGACCCACCTAGATAACCACATCATTGGTCATATGTATATAATTATGCAAATTAATTCCATGTAAAATGGTTAACACACTTCAAAGATTTTTGACAGAATTTTTGGTATCCAGAAAAAAACTTAACTATATATATATATATACTCGCTGTCTAATCCATAAACACTGTCTTTTTAGACTTTTATTTAAAGTGCTTATAAACCCAAATATGATATTACTGCATATGGATTCTATTTAATGTGTATAGTTGAATGCCAAAATATTATTTGATTTGAACTTTTATTTGTTGTTATATTGAGGTTTGTATTTGCAAAATGGTAATGAGAATGACGTCTATGTAGGCATAATTTGCATACACAATGTTCTGTTGCACGAGAAATATTACCCAATTCACATGTTAATGAATACTTGAATAGATATTCTGTATTTTATCATTTTTTTCATTAAAATCTTCTAGCGGTTTATCATAAGAAAATAAAAACACACACACAAATGCCTACAGTGACGTCATCCTCATTGCCATTTTGCAAATACAAAACCTCAATATAACAACAAATAAAAGTTCAAGTCAGAAAATATTTTGGCATTCAACTATTCACTTTATATAGAATCCATATCAGTAATATCTTATTTGAGTTTAGAGGCACTTTAAAGTGCCTATATGCAACGAAATTGCACCCCAGTTTTTTTATGATTGCATTTTTTATGATTGCATCGTAGAATTTCGTTTCCTTGCTTCATTCTTGAGATATTCAGACACTGCATAATGACTTTTTGAAAGAACATCAATTTTAGGATGGTACAAATATTTTACACGCAGTTACAGACGTTTAGTGACCAGTCATGGCTACATACATGTAAGTGCTAATTTTCATTAAGTACTTTCGATAAGTACTCTGAAAGAAAATCATACTTTTCTAAGAAGTCATTATGCAGTGTGATGTCATAAGTATGACATTTGCATATCAAACAAACCTGAATATCTCAAGAATGAAGCAAGGAAACGAAATTCTACGAAAGATGTTACTCTGTTAATTTAAGTGTTTTTTCAAATGCAATCATAAAAAAACTGGGGTGAAATTTCGTTGCATAAGCATTTGAAGAAAACTCGCAAAACTTGCAATATCCCTGACTACATGCCTGTCTGTAATGACGTCGTAAAACAAGCTGAAGGCATGTCATAATACTTTTTTGTTTACATTGCACCAATTACTGTCACGTAAAAATTCCCAACCAAATACATGCAAGCCTTCGCCCTTTTTTAGCATAACTGCTTTAAATTTGATTTACATACGATTTCATGCGGCGTTAGAAACCAAACGAACCAATCCAAAGCAATTAATCAAACTTAGTAATGCTGTATATTTGATCTACCATAACTATTATAAATTCAACGTTTTAAACAGCCCATGTTTATCATGCACAATGAGTTGCTGCTAATCCAACGAAAATAGATACAAGAACAGATCACACCAGGCACAGTCATTACTCCCTTAAATAAAACAGCACTATCTATCATCCACAACCTCATTTCTTGCATTTCTTGCAATGAATGCCTCAAACTGTGCATCGTTAAAAATACGCCTTTCAGACATGTTTGCTGAACATCTTGGCTCCACAATGGACAATGACGTTGACAAACATGTGGGCCATGGGCCATCATTTTAATAGTTCTAGCCATTTGACTTCAGAGATAATAAAAGTCTGTGCCATCCTTCCCATCTCAGGTGGCAATGATGACCTTATCAGCGAACGTTTTTCTTTTATTCAATTCATTTTCTACAAGTTGTTTTTTTGTTCAGTTAGCAAGGTTTATTAAGTAATTATTAGCTTATACACTTTCACTACTTTTTAAGTTTCTGTTTTCCACCGTTTTACTCCCACTGCATGATAGTCCTTGAATATTAATTCTGACTAATCCCCCCCCCCCCCCAGTCTGGTTACTGACTGTAAACATAGCAAATGATTTCACATTTTCGCAAGAATTAACACATGATAAACACTTACTTTAATAATGCCAGTAGTATTCATTGGACTTTTGATACTCTGCAAAAATAAGGATATAAATAAATGAGATTTTACATACAGTGTACGAGTCCATAACAAGTTTATAACAACGTCA
Organism: Paragorgia papillata; assembly: GCA_035771165.1. NCBI lineage: Eukaryota > Metazoa > Cnidaria > Anthozoa > Scleralcyonacea > Coralliidae > Paragorgia > Paragorgia papillata. The sequence continues at coordinate 4,478,789 of JAWNZC010000340.1, read as the reverse complement.
CAAGCATTAAGTGATTTCGACTTCACTAGTAAGTCAGGTTGAATGTGGAATGGGGGTTTAACGGAACGAAAGGAGATCAGGTTAACCTATAAAATAATATGCTAAACGGTAAACCAACTAGTGGGTCAGGTTAGCTAGTGTACACTGTACAATGTCCAGTCCAGGGTTTACAACATGTCAGTTGGTAAACAAACTTGTTTTTCTTTGTCTTATTTAAATTTTTTTTTAACCATTTCAGTACCAAGCACGTACTTTCGTATTTTACTCTAGCTAACGCAAGGCGATTTTACTCCTCATTATACGAAAACCTCTGGTAATAATCTCACAGACATTCACAGCTCACGAGATAAATTAGCAAGTTTAATATCTATACTTACAGAACATATACTTCCTTTTCCATCGCAGGATATCATCTCTCTTTGTGCTGAAGCTAACCTGAACAGTAAAGAAATGTTTTAATAGATTAACAAATAATTACTTTAACCTTTCCTAATACAAAGGTAGAATGACATTTATGTACAAATTCATGTTTTTCTATCACAAGTGTTTGATGAATTATTCTTGTTTGCAAATATAATTCATAATTATAACACACGCAACATAGCAAAAAAATTACTATGCCCTGTCAAAAGTAAATATTGTATATTCGATATCGAATATAGCAAAAACAACATTAGTATAAATACACCGGTGATTATAGAAAATCACGCGCGCTGATTGGTCGAGCTACTTCGGATTAATTCTCGATAACCACCTACAGCGTTTATGCGACAATGCTTGTTGTCAATGTTGTCAATGCGACAGACGGGGAAATTAACAATTTTAAAGAAAATGTTGTTCCTAAAAGTACGAAAATGTGTATTTATACTAAAACAATTATTCGCCTCAGGCTCAGTGAATATCGGTGAATAATAACCTCGACTTCGTCTCGGTTATTATACACCGATATTCACCTCGCCTTCGGCGAATAATTGTTAAATATAGTGATTGGTCTATATACAAAGCCTAACTTACATGTAAAGTTACGTTAAAAATTTTTTAAGCCAAAGTAATGTAGCTTACTATATTTCTAATTTTTCATTTGGCAGCGTTGGGAATATATTTGATGAGGTATAAAATAATATAATAATATACTTTACACCTACTTTTGCAAAGTAAAAATTGTCCCGGCTGCATGGCGACATCGATTAACAAGCTGATCAAGATGAGCAGGTTCTTCTTTGAAAAATCTATAATTCAATTATGTGAAAGATTTGTTTAAAAAGATGCTTCTTGGATATCAAGAAAGTTTATTCATTATATGTATTAAAATATATATGAAATAGAATAGATCGAAAGCGAATATTACATGCACAGTAACATGCATCATGCACTATTTTAAAATTCATGGTGTCTACTTAAAAACGCCCTTAAATTTTGAAAAATGTGAGCTAGCTTGTACAGCAAGAATTAACCAAAACCGTTTATATCTCATGTTTTCAATATACCTTTCTTCTTCTATGAGAGAATGTAGTTCCTCGGTCATAATTGTCTTGGCATCAGTATGTAGTAACCCGAAGTCCGCTAAACGAACAAAAACGTGCAGTCTAATTTAATTATAGAATACTTCAATATCATTAGAAAACAAGTAAATGGCACTCAGAAACTGCGCCAGCGAGTTATTAGAGACGTATAAAAAGAAAACGAGCCACCCCGCTAACCAGGCTAGCTCACGAAAATGAACAAACAAACAAACAAACAAACAAACAAACAAACAAACAAACAAACAAACAAACAAACAAACAAACAAACACACACACACAAACAAACAAACACACAAACAAAAAAAGACAAAAAACAGGGGCGAAATCATATACCCTCCTGGTGAAGGTGACCAGTTTATAATTAACTGCTTTATAATATCTTTTCGTTTATATATACATGTATATATATATTTTTTTAATTTTAAACACTGTAGAGTCAGAAGTAAGGTTTCTCAGTGTTCTGATTGAATAGTCAATCTAGAAACTGGGTCGCAGCTTTCTATGGGTGTACTTGCATCCAACTAAAAAAATCTCGCATTGCTTACTTTTGGCTATGAGTTCTCTTTAGTTAGATGCAGATAGTCGTAGCCCGCTGCAAACCGGTTTCTGCGATAACTGATAAAGAAGCCTTAGTGTTCACACTTACATTTCAAAGAAGCAATGGATCGACTGACGTTCTCAATTGAGCCGTGAACTTCGTCAAGTTCGTTTGGCTTGACACTCGTTTTATAGTTTACGGCGCCATCTCGAAGCATTTCAATTTCACTCTCCAAGCGCCTAGACAAAAAAATAATTCAGTAAAGTTTATAAGGCCAGCTGCATGGTTTATACGTCGCACAATCGTCGCATTTAATTTAGACGAATTTTTAATTCATACCAACTTCGCCGATTAGTCGACGTCAGTGCGACTTCGTTTTATGTGACAAATTTAATTCAGACGAATTTAATGCTCTGTCTAAAAAAGCGATGATTCTGCCAAAACGACAAAACTGCAACTTTAACAGCACAAGAAATTTATGCATTATTCTATGTGACGTTGCGAAGTGAGTATAGGAATATTACAACTGAGAATTGGGAGCCGAGGATCAAAGGGGAAAACCATTGTCCACATTCCACTTTTTAGTAGAAAGGAGATAATTACCGAGCGTCTTGAAAAATGTTATTAGGGACTTTAAGATTTCAACAGCGGACTATAACTACGTCATACGGTAAAAAAATTTAACAGTGATCGTAACTACTGGTGTATATTATATACTTCAAATTTCACAGACTCGTTGTTCTGTTGATTTCTCAGCGAAAAAAAGTTGCTCAACCAATGTTCGTCACGATAATAGAAGTATCCCTTTGAGACCTGAAAACGACTTTTATTATTTTATAAGTATGTTCTAAGGATTTTGGGTGAAGGAAAATTCGAGTGTAGAATATATAAAATTTTAAGATCAAACCGGGACCAGTTGCGAAAAATGCAACTACACAGGCCTTCTGGCAGGAATTGAACCCACGACCTTGCGATTCTAGTGCAATGCTCTGACCAATGAGCCACGGAGGGCGTTGCCGAGAGCTTGATCGCGAGTTCCGTATATATATAATAAGGTGGTAATGCCATGCAGGAGAGAACTGGGTATCACTCAATTACCAGAAATTTGGGACATTTTGCGTCCGCGTTCGTAGCCAGCGGGTACTCCCATGATAATGTCTACAGTAAATATTTTGCGAAAATGCAAACGGCTGCTTCGAACAAAGATCGTGTTCCATATCGTGTACGCTTTCTGTAGTCGTTAAGTATCTCAGACATTTTGAGTTTCGCTCTCAAACAATGCGTAATGCAATAGCGCGCGAGTTGTTAATTTCAATTATATTGTTTACCTCCCGGCCAGACAAGATCAGTGCCAGACACACGCAACTATCACGCAATATTCGCTCTATTTCTCCCTAGTAAGGCCTGGGAACTACATTTCGAGCATTCTGCTTTCAAAGTAAACAAACATGGCTGCCGGCTGCTCGAAAGAGAAGGGACCTTCGTGGCTTCGTCGTTTGTTCCGTCTCGCAGCTCAACTCCACGTTTAGACTTAACGGCCTCCTGCTGATTTGCTCAAACACACCGTAAAACCAAGAAAGTTTAAAGGCTTTGGGAACCGCAATGTTGTGAAAGACTGAGATATTTACGAGTTATATTAGCAGTTCGAACATTGCCAAATACATAGCAAGCTCCGCACTTTGCATCGTTCGCAAGGAAAGTGGTGTATTTGGCAGATTTGTATCGCATGTTTAGGAGGATTGCTATGGCTTACATAACAGAATGAGTCAAATAAGCAGCGTAAATAAATCGATGTTGGGAACCGGCTGTGTATTTCGGTAAGCGAACATTTTTTGTTATAACGTTTCCTTAACTCTTTACAGGAATCGAGCTCCGCAACAGAGAAGTGTATGTCCCTATATAGTAGGAGAAATTTTAAAATTTACGATTTTACTGTATTGTTCCTTATACGATTTGGCCGCCATGTTTAAGGTCTATATGCGCCCGCGCGACGCCATCTTGTCCCAAATTTCTGGTAATAGTATTATAAGTAATATTGGGCATTTCACTCGATTACATAGCATGTTCTAAGGATTTGGGGTGAAGGAAAATTCGAGTGTAGAATATATACATTTTAAGACCAAACCGGGACCAGTTGCGAAAAATGCAACTACACAGGCCTTCCGGCAGGAATTGAACCCACGACCTTGCGATTCTCGTTCAATGCTCTGACCACTGAGCCACGGAGGGCGTTGCCGAGAGCTTGATCGCGAGTTCTGTATATAAGGTAGTAATGCCAGGAGAGAATGAATTGGGTATATTATAAGTAATATTGGGCATTTCACTCGATTACATAGCATGTTCTAAGGATTTTGGGTGAAGGAAAATTCGAGTTCGAAAATTCGAATTCGAAAATTCTAACGCCAGATTATTTTACTCTGGCTAATGCCAGACGATTTTACCCGTCAAGGGGGAAAGCTCCAGGCTTTAAAGGGTTAAGCTTTTCTAACCTTCTGTAGTGAGGCATGTTCCAGGTTGTCTTTAAAACGTAAAATTGCTTTTTCTGCGTTGTCAACAAAGTCACGACGGCGTGGAGCCGTCATTTGCAAACGTTCTTTGTATATGGCATAAAATTGTATTGTTTAAACACGTTTCCGTAGTCGTAGTTTTTTTTAAAGTCCCTTACTAACGTTGGAGTTCGTGTATTGTATACAAGTACATACATATGATTATATATAGACCACTATAGTAATTTTCTTTAAATATCTTAATTACGTATATACATGTATAGAATCTATATATTGTAGTAGGGATTATTGGTATACTAACCAATAATCCCTACAGCGTTCAGTTTAATCGAGCGAAATACCAAATATTTCTAAAAACTATTGTAGTTTTTATCATAGCAAGAGAACAATAAAAATTGTTTTGAAGCTATTTAAACAACTTGTTTACTCGTGTTTGGATATGAACAAAACTGAAGGAGGGTCTCCGTAAGGACGCCTTTAATTTAAATTTTTAAAAAGTCACAGTACTTTTATACTACCATAGCGCTACGATTTTAGTGCTACATATGAATAACAACACTAACAATATACCATATTATGAATATATTAAAAATCTTTATATCCAAAACAGCAGATCTGTTCAGCAAATTCTGAACGCAATACCGTCCCGGCAAAGCTTAGAAATCCTAGATTGCATACCTCATCGTTTTCTCAGCGCTATCACTGCGGCGTTGATAAGCTGTTTCCTCTGCTTTTAATTTCTGTCTTTGTAAGCTCACATGAGAATCATTGTCATCTAAAATGCAATTAGATTGTAAATGACGACGACCGTATCTATTTCAGTAGAAGATATTATTAGAAAGGGAAGTTTCTTAGAGAGGGGAGTTTATTGGAGAGGGACGTTTAGTAGAGAGAGGCATTTAATTTATTAGATAAAGGCGTTTATTAGAGAGAGACGTTTATTAAAGAAGGGCGTTTATTAGAGAGTGGCATTTAATTTTATTAGAGGCCACGTGCTCATTCTGCCTCCGATATATGGAAGCAATAGACAATAGTAATCTGTCACCTGGCAACGCTCCTTCGATGGCCGCCATTATTTGTTGTCCAGTCTTGGCCACCAGCGTATTGAACATATGTGCGTTATACTCGTGTTGGTTACGCAATTCCTCCAGTTGGATTCTTAACTGTTTCACGTCTTTCTTCAAATATGCTGAGGTCACTTTGATATGGTTGTCCCTGACGCGATTTGATGTATCAACCCAGACCCTTGGCCGAGCAATCGACCTTCTTGGCGACTCTGTACTGTTCTCGCTGATGTCATGCTCTTTTTTAGGGGCATGAGATTTCAATTTCATTGCTTCTCTGCTGGATGAACGGTTGGGAGGTGGGGGCTTTGACCTCGGTTCTGTTGGGTAAAAAAGTGTTAACATAAAGTCAGATACGTAACAATGTCACAAGTTGTTACAGGGTTGTTCCCTGAACACTGTCAATATTGTTATCATTGGGGAACAATACAGTTAGACTAATAATATTGTTCATCATTGTTTCTTCTATGATGTTCAGCAATGATAAAGAACAAGGTTGTTGCAACTACCGTAAGGAAAAACTCTATTGACGAGACAATGAACCGTGTTCACTATTGCTGACAATTTTGTTGACAACACTGTGCCCAGCACTCAATCACGTTGTTCAAGCCGGTCAAGGAGCCGTAACGATGCTGTAGGTTTTTACGTGTTCAGTTACTGGTACACATACCTTTTATTACCTAGATTAGCAATAGCAATACACAAATCCAAAGCTATGCAAAGCCAAAACAATGCAAAGTCAAAGCAAAAACAAATTTAAGCTCTTGCTCTGCATGCTTTTGCTCTTGCTTTTGCAAGAAAGCTCTTGTTTTTTCTCTTGCTGTTATTTTTCTTGTATTTTTCACAATAAAAACGCTACATGACATATATATGGAATAACCTTACCATCTGGACTGTAACCAAGATGTTCTGAAATGAGAGATTCTGTTCCAGAGTCACTAGGAGATCTCTTTTTTCTTTGGTCCATATGCAGTGGAAGATGGCTGGGTCTGGGAGGAACGTTGAGCGAGTCTGACGAACTTTCGCAACCATTAATGTTCACGTCACTAACGCTGTCAGTTCTCAACGCCTCCTGAAGAAGATTAGTTAAACTGGCCAACTGTTGTTCAACAGGATTCCGAGGAGATCTAGAATTCAAAAAATTACAACAGTAATTTGTAACTCAATAAGACAAATTTCATATACATTATTTTCCATATAACGTACAATTATCTGTACATAACTTTACATCATAGTTTATCTCATTTACATATCAAGCAAATCTAAATAACTCGAGAACAAAATGAGATATGGGAAAACTGTAAAAGCCATTCTTTATCATTTTCAGAAAATCTTAAAGTGCCTATATGAAGCGAATATGAAGTCTGTCTTATTCGAAAGAACACTCAAAATGACAACGTAATATCTTTTGCAGTTTTTCGTTTTCTTGATAAGTTGTTGAGATATTTCAGTTTGTTTAATATGCAAATTGAACATCTTGACGTCACACGTGTATAATGACTTATCAGAGAAGATTATATATCTTTGCTATTTTCAAACCAAATTAATTCAAAAGACGCGTGTGGTTGTGCTTTTCATACAACACCAAACATGTAGATTTTCAAGTGACTATATTTTATAATAACAACGATATATAACTTCTAGCTGGTTAGTCAAATTCTTTCATTTGCATATCAAACAACCTTGAATATCTCAACAACGAAGCAAAGAAACGAAAAATTGCAAAAGTTGTTACTTTGTCGTTTTAAGTGTTCTTTCAAATAAGACATTCTTAATTTTCGTTTCATAAGCACTTTAAAGATTAAGCACCTTTCTGACTGAATCAATCTTCTGGGACGGACGCAGACTTTAGTATTTAACTCTGGCTAACGCCAGACGATTTTACTTGTGTCAAGGGCGGGAAGAGCTCCCAGTCACCAAGGAGTTTAAAAATATAAAGGATGTAAAACATTTTAATAACAAACTAAGACCACCACTCAATGAAGCTCAGATCAGCAAAAACTTTATCAGCATCAAAAGCCTACTGAGCCACTATAGATAACTGTAGTATAGCCATTTTATATCCACTATAAGCAACACATTCACCTTTTAGATTCGCTAAGAGTTGTTCCGAGTCCAGGAAGCTTAACCTTTCGCGTAGGTGAGCTGGCTTCATAATTGAGCTGAGATGGCGACATGTCAGTGTGGTTTAGTCTACCACGAGGAGAAAACTGAGGTGAAGATACCCGAACGTCCTGAAAGTCATCGCGTTTATCGCTGCAGAAACAACCATGAAAAGAAAATATATAAAAATAGATTTCAGTCAAGGTGCATGTGATATGAGATTTAGATTTCTATTTTTTAAAAGTATATAACTGTAACATGTATGCAATGAAACGTTTGAACATCTGATAAAGGGCTCTGCTCGAAACATCAGTATTTCGTTACTAAAACTCTCGGCATGCAGTTTACCACCTTTTTACTTTGTTAATAATGTATATCCAAAACACTGCCTGCACATGCATGCAACACTCTACTTTTTTTACACTCAAATATAACTTAAAATTAAAACTTTATATCACACGTATAACCAATTTCTATTTGAACAAATTTAAAAAACAAACCTTTTAAAGTGCCTACGAAACGAAAATCAAGTCTGTCTTATTTGAACGAACACTTAGAATAACGAAGTAGCATCGTTCGCAGTTTTTCGTGTCTTTGCTTTGTTGTTGAGATATTTCAGGTTGTTTGATATGCAAATTAAACAGTTTGACGTTACATATGCATAATGACTTATCACGTGTGACGTCAAGATGTTTAATTTGCATATTAAACAAACTGAAATATCTCGACAACGAAGCAAGAAAACGAAAAACTGCAACTGAAAATGTTACTTCGTCATTTCAAGTGTTCTTTCAAATAAAACAGACTTCTCGCTTTATATAGGCAATTTAAGATAGTTAAAAAACATACAAGTGATAGTTGAAAAATCTTACCTGTGAGCCGCGTTAGGTGTTGCTTTTGCTAAATCTTTTGTAAACATGTCACTTGGACGAACATTGTTGTGGTTAGGCTTTGGAGTACTGGTAACTGTTGCTCTGTTGAGCGTTCCGGTGTAACCAGAGTGCGTTCGCCCGTGAAATGAATAACTCCCAACTCTTGCACGCGAAAATGCTGCGGGTTCACTGGCCACTGAATTTGCTACGCTCATGGTCTCCGACGTGAGGCTTCGTGATCTGCGACGTTCGTCGAACGAAAAATTTCCACCAAGCTGTTGGTGATGGCGATCACGACAAGGCTTCTTTTTTGGGCCCAGTAGCTTCAGATGACTCCCGGGAAGGACATGTCTATATTTGATCAAAATTATATCGATTATGCAAAATGCTAGTACTAAAACGCAATATTTTAGTAAACATATTAATAAGGTACATGAAAAAATATACTCAATTTTGATTGGCTAAAACTAGTGCAGTTTTCGGGAAATACATGCAGTGCAGGAAAAGAAGATACAGTGCAAATTTCTGGAGCCATTGAAGCAATCAACAACAATAAAAACTGGAGAAAAAAAACAACCCAATCACGTTCTACAGCAGGTTTTGACGAAAGGTATTTTCCGACATCGTGGGACCAAGGTACATCGGCCTTTTTCAAGAATCGGAGTAGCGGAGGACAATTTGTTCAAATCCGATGCAAATTATTCTCAGTTAACACTTTGAGACCTGGACCTCGCTCCTAAAGACTCGTCTTCAGGCTTCAAAGTGTTAAAGAGATAGGTTCGTTTTAACACTTTGAGGCCTGGACCTCTCCTTTTGCTGAATAAAATCGTCTGGCGTTAGCCAGAATAAAATACTAAAGACTCTTCTTCAGGCTTCAAAGTGTTAAAGAGATAGGTTTTAACACTTTGAGGCCTGGACCTCTCCTTTTGCTGAATAAAATCGTCTGGCGTTAGCCAGAATAAAATACTAAAGGCTCATCTTCAGGCTTCAAAGTGTTAAAGGGGCCATGTCACGCTATGTTTACCCACGATTATCTTATATTTAAATTCTGAGCTGCAAACATCAAAATTAGAACTGTACATGAACTATGAGTTACCAATTAAACAACTATATGGAGGAGTTCTGATATAGCTATTCCAGTATGTAAAACAGAACGTTTTAGGAGGAGTTTTATTCCATCGGCTATTAAAGCTTTTAATAACATGTATTTCATAAGATGTAATTTATTTATCTTGTATACGATCATATTTGATCTGTAATGTCATACATATCTATTTCTTACTTCCTGTAATACCTCAGTAATTCAATAGTTTTTTTGCAAGTGAAGTAATTTTAATAAAATCTTATCTTACTTATTTAAGACCAAGTTCTCGCATAAATTGAGCTAAACTTGATTTCTGTTTTGCCAAACAGAAATCGAGATGTCGATTTGCAATTCCTCTCAATATCGCTCAATTCTGATCATCCGTACTTCTGTGCAGGTTTCTAGCATCTCTTTTGTGTTTTTATATCTTTTAAAATCGTTATTGTGAAGTTTTGTGTGATTTTAGGACTCCCAATTTTGTTTGTGTCAGAATTGCTAAAGATTTAATAAGGAGGTGTAACTAGGATTCAACATTGTAAATAATTTTCTACTCGCTAAAATGATATAGATAAAAACCAAGCTTTCGGACTATATATGTCCATCCTCAGGCTTAAAATGACTATATGGTAAATTTACATTCATGAAGACTATTAAAGAAGACTAGAGGATTCTTAGTACTTGTATAAAATATTTTCTTATATGTACAGTACCTCACATCATCTAATTCTTTGAACGCTCTGGAGAAAGGATCTTTGATGAGTAAAATACTGCGATCAGCGCCAAATGCGTACTTTTCTAACTCGCTCTGAAAATTGTTCTGAAACATTTGTCTGATTCGTCCCAGACTAACGCCGTCTCTTGGTAGCTGTACTTGCTTTACTTCGTCTCCACACTGTAACCATATTGTACCTATATAACAAGAAATTAAATCAAACAATTGACATAAATTTAAAAAATCATAAGAAACCGTTGTACGAGGGCATGTAGTGCATGAAGTACGTAATGCTAGACGTTTTTCTAGCAACTTTAACTCTCCATCTAAGCCTCAGTAGCTTAATGGCTTCAATCCCTGTCTGATTGAGGCCCTGAACTGATCGCCCCGCGTGAAACCGGTTGCGACACTCAACATTTTGAGGTAAGCCCACTTAAACTATACTATATTCGCTCTACCTTTATAGTATTGAGCACTTTCCGAAATTCCGTGAACAAAATCACACGTGCATGCTCGTTTGTATATATATACAAAGCTGTAGTACAAGCTGTAGTACAGCGAAACACGTGTCTGTAGATTGAACTATAAATATATATATCAGCTGAACATGCTGATGGGGCTTGCTGTTATCCATGCATTCGACAATTTACGTTTCATGATCAGGATTGAATTTTTTAAATTCATGAAATTGCTTTATAATAAATACAGTACACAGCCAACCGGAAACTTTGACGTCATGGATCTGCCATTTAAATATCACATAATGTCTACGTATCTCAAGAACTAAGTAAAATAAACATCAAAGAGCTGTAAATTAATATTCTTCACTATTTTAAGAATTTAGAGTAACTTTAGAATACCAGGCAGATTGAACAAATTTCTGTAAGAATGGGTCAGTTTAACAAATAGATTCCATTTTGCCGTTGTCTGTTCAGCTATAGATGCACAGATGACGTCACAACGTGGTAAGAACAAAAAAGTGGCCCACGAGAAGCAGTCGAGTGGGTCACTGATGTTCTTACCACGTTGTGACGTCCTCTGTGCATCTATAACTGAACAGACAACAAAAAAATGGAATCTATTTGTTTTATACAATACAAATTTAACAGGTCTTTGTCGAAACTCGTGCCGGATTTTGGGGCATGAAGAAGGAAAAAGGCAAGTCAGCTGACGTGATCTGACGTGACCATGTGTCTGTCCTCTAATAGATCATGGCCAACAACCAATGAAAACACGCATAGAAACTAGGGTATTGTATAAAGGTAATTAATGCATGGCTATATAGTACTGGAATCCTACTCATGATGGTTACATATAGTTACATGGCTATTGGTTACATTGTTACTGACTGTATGGCTACATTGGTTTACTATAGCTTATACTTTAATTCCACCAACCCAAACAAAAACCTCGCAACAATACAACCCCTAATGTTTATTCGCCGGGTATTCTAAAGTTGTCCAAAGAAGATTCATAGTTTTAAATAAGACAAACTTGATTTGGGTCATTGCATGTTTTTGCCAAAACTGTAACTTAATGATGTGGGACTTACAACTTAAATATCAAAAATTTGAAAAAAAATTAAAAATATAGATTTACCTAACTTGATATCGGTCTTTCTTGGTAAAGTAGGGTGCGCCTCAGGACTTTTTATGAGTACACCATATCGTTTCCTCGGGGAGAGCTTCGGTGATCTTGATGGTTCAGAACGAACATCTACAGGCTATGAAAAAATAAGATTTTAATTGGAATCCTTACGGTTTGCAAATGCTCTTGAAACCAGGTCATTTTAAAGAACCACAATATCAATAACAAATATATAATATTTTTCCAATAACTTCCAAATAGTTTAGAAGTTAGAACATGGTGAATGGACTAATTCATTTAGGCATTTTATGTAATAGTTAAAATATGAGCGGCCGATCTTTATGGGCATTTACAATGGCGAGCCGAATTAACTTACTTATCAAATTCTAAGTGTACATGATGAATACTTTGTTTAAGAGTTGTAGGAAACGTTAGATAAGATCATTTTAACTAAAAAAACCCCTGAGTTTGAGCCGCTAGTGTCTAATAACTTTGATAAAACATTGATGTTTTATTAATCAATGTTTTAATAGTATATTTACAAACACCTGATTAAACATTCATTTCTTTTGAATTTTCCTTATGAATTATTAATAAATTTGATAAATGTTTATAATCGTTGGTACTTTCGGATAGGAATTCTTTAATAATATAGATTAGATCAACTACAAATGTCGACATGCTATCTCAGCCGACAAAAGTTCCGTGAGCCCGGGTCCAACAATTTGAACGCCAAGCACAACGGAATGTCGGAATCACACCTTCCAAGGGTTCGCCGAGGTCTATCTTACTGCAGAGTAATATATTTGGCTCATTGATTGAAGCTAAATGTACAGTAGCGAACATGGAACTGGCCTGATGTTCAGGCCATATATACAGAGTTCACTGATTCAGGCCTACATGCATTTCCACCATGTTTGACTTCAATTCTTGTTTGGTTAATGACTAAGCACATCTATATCACTCCAGTTATAGAAGAGCTGACCGAGATAGCATATAGTTGTGCGTCTGAAACGTTGAATTTCGATTTTTATACCCTCGGATGAACAATAATAATAATAATAATAATGGAAACTTTATTAAATGTTTTTCTTTTCTACATATACAATTATAAATCTCGCTTATTAAGGTAATTTACAATTGTCTACTTGAATCACAACTAATAATATATAATAACAACTATTGACTATATAATAAAACATGCAAATTTATATACAAATATTTCAAAAAGCTAATAATTCGGGATTTCCCCATTCTTTATTTCGGCAGCAGAAAATGTAATACGTAGTTCTGATAGCTTTAGTCATCATTTTCCTTACGCAGTACATTTGGTGCTTGTTATCAAGACCAACCTTATCTAGCATATCTAAAAAAGTAGAACACTCATTCGCAAAAACACCTATAGGCAGCTCATGGAGAGATTTATAAATTTTAATAATAATAATAATAATAATAATAATAATTATAATAATAATAATAATAATAATAATAATAATAATAATAATAATAATAATAATTATAATTATAATAATAATAATAATAATAATAATAATAATAATAATAATAATAATAATAATGATGGAAACTTTATTAATTAATTTTTGTAACTTTTGTAACAATTGTAAATCTCACGCATTGAGGTAATTTACAATCGGCTACTTGAATCACAACTAAGCTACTTGAAAACTTAAAAGTTCAGTAAGTCAAGATTCGTCCATTCCTTATTTAAACAGCAAAAAATATAATAGGTTGTTCTAATGGCAATAGATATCATTTTTCTGACACAATAATTTTGATGCTTCACATCAACTCCTACATCGTTTAACATTGCTATAAAGGAGGTACACTCTTTTGCGAAAACACCGAGTGAACTAATCGAGAGATTGACAAATTTAACAGTGTTAAAGTGTTCACTTTGTTGTCTAACTATATTTAGGTAGCCTAAATCCTTAACTTGATTGGAAGGAATGATGTGCATGGCCACACATGTATATGTCTATGGGTTTACTTATCAAAATAATAATATATAATAATCCCGAGGACAAAGAATTCCCGATTCTATCATTTTAATTATACACTCACTCTTTGGTCGCGGTTTTGCCAGTCTTCCAGATCATCTTTAAAGCGACTCTTTAACATATGAATCACTTTATCTCTACTCAGATGCTGTTCTTGCGAATTGAACTCATCGCTTTTAACATCATTCTCCTGATTCTTATTTTCACTTTCTTTCACAAAATGTTCCCCCACATTGCTTGGAGTTTTCTTTTGATGTGGAATGACGTCGACTATTATGCTGTCACTGTACACAGTTTTTTGAAAATAAATATTCTTCGTTGTCTTCTGTTCTTCTTCATCTCCTGTATAAAAACATTAATCATATAAATTATTCTACAGGATAAAGGTTACAAAAACAACCAAAAAAACAGAGGGTAATAAATAATTATTGGATAAGATTTAGCATAGTCTGATAAAGGTAACTTAAAAAGTTAATGTTCATGACCCAACATTTCGACACTCCGATTTAGTGTCTTCATAAGGGGTAATCGTTATGAACTTAATCAAAAAGATACAAATTATAGATTATTTAATATAAATAAGTTTTGTGGAAACACCACGTAAAATATTTATTTGCTTATAAAATATTTTACGTGGTGTTTCCACAAAACTTATTTATATTACATTATCACCATGAAAACTTTCAAAGAATTAATATAGATTATTTATCACATCACCAGAAATTTTGGTCATTTGTGCCGCTGCTCTCTGTCGCCTAATAATATAATTATGTATTCTAATGCGTTTAATTCAATTGCATTCTAGTGTATTCTCATTATTCAGCCGTCATTGAGTTCTTTAGAATTTGCCTAAATCGTGCATATATGTATATGTAAACAACCTGTAAACGGCTATAAGAACTGTGAAATCAAGCAGGTTCAAACGCTTTTGGAAGTACTATGCTAGGGACAAATCAGGATCTTTATGTGCTCAAGAAGTAGACTACATGACTCATGCCAAATGCATCGCGATCTGGAGACTTCGCATCGCCCATAACGTTGTTGGTCAATTTGGCCAATTTCTAGAACCTGTTTACAAAGATTATACTATGGCTAACACTATGGATAGTGGCGCTTTTAGTGTAAAAATAAGACAAGCTAGGGAAGTACTTTGTCGTCGAGCTAAGCAAATGTTTTTTAGTTACAACTGTTGCTTACTGCTTAGTCCATGCTGAAGTCAGATGGATCTGGGCAAAGAAGAAATATATCACCCATTAAGCAAAATTTGAATTTTTGTGTGCTCTCCTTATTGTCTCCTTATTATGGTCGTTAATGCGCACGCGCGCCACCATCTTGCCCCAAATTTCTGGCAATGAACAAGATACAATATAAGCTTCTGGTAATAGACCGCCGTCTCCGGTTTAATGGGAGCGAGTATGGCGCTATTAATATGCCAAGCCTGCCGGGATTGGTGGTGCTAATTTTTTAATCATCCCACACGATCTCGTGGCTGGTTTGGCACACGTACGTGCTCTGACAAAGAAAACTACATTCTATATTATGAGCCTGAAAACTACATTCTGCCGTGTCTAGCCATTGAACTCTAAGTAAACTGGAACGCTAACTCCATAAGTCAGGCCCTATGAATGGATGAAGCCAAAAATCTTTAAATGTTAGTTTTTCTGAGTTTTGAGCTGAAATACTTAACGCTGAACGTTAGGCTGTATATGAAGTTAAAGTTATTGAATAATGCTATATATTTGGTATAGAAACTTCAAGATTTTAGCTAAAAGGGAAATATTTAAAAAATAGAAAAACAACTGCCATTTTGTTTGCCGTAGGTTACACTTTTAGCGCACTTTTAGCTTGAAATGTGACCCCCCCTAATGTGATTGGTTAGAATAAATTGTAGGTGGGTGGAAACAACGAAAAAGATAAACTGGTTTCCTATTTCGATATACAGTATTTTAGTTTAGTTTTGTAAAAGTAACGACACGAACAACATCAAGTTTACTGCATGTATGAAACCTTTGTTACTCAGCCTGAAGTAGTGAGGTTTGACCAAGGGGGTGCACGTGGGCGCTTATTCGGGTGGGAACTTATTCGAGGGGGAAGGCGCTTCTTTAAAATTTTTGCTGCAAGGGTGGGCGCCTATTCAAGGGGGGCGTTTTTAGGTTGTTTTCCACTACGTCCGCTTTGCCCGCGCGGGCGGAGAGTGCATTAATTGTTTAGTTCGCTTTGGGAGTTAGAAATATTTCCAACTTCCAAACGCCCGCTCCGCCCGCGCAGGCAAAGCCACAGCGGCCCATGCAAGGGTGAGGAAGCATACCGCAAAGCGAGCAATACTGCTCAATATGAGACTGAAATATAAAAGGAAACACAACACAACACCAGGTATTTTATATTTAAATGCATTTTTAATAGTGCTTGTGATGACATATTTAATACATTTTAATAATAATATAATATCAGTCAGACAAGTCGCTTGAATGGGCCTCCTGTGGCAAAGCGAACGTCATTACGTCCGCTTTTAGACACTACCTTCAGAGCCGTGGAAACACGGTATAAACAATATACCACAATGCCCAATGTGGACGAAACGTTATCCCATAGCTATATGTTTACTATAGCTTAGTGGTTCGAGATTTAATGACATTTAACAGCAAACAATTTACATATATAAAATTTGAGATACCGTTTAACACTGAATGATAGCCCTTAATGATTTGATTAAATTACCTTTGAACGACATAGTACGAAACACATATGCGAGACAAACTGTCTAACCCCATCAAGATTAGTATACCGAGAAATAGAAATAAAATCGACATCATCTGTTCGTTCAGACGCAACTTGTATAACTGGCCGTTGGCTGTGTTTTGAAAAAGTTCACTAGTCAATACAGCCGTTGTCCGGCAATGGAATTCTTAAACCAGTCATTATTGCGCTTGCTTTCTTCAATTCTTCAGATTGCTTTGTCTAAGACTTAAATCGCCAATAACAGATGACAAAACTGTATGTTGTGCGTGAAACGTTTGTCTTTATACGTAATTGCTTTCTCTCACCGCTCAGCACTGCTCATTTCTAACTGAAAGATATCCGTTTGCGAGTAGCACGTGTAACTTTAAATTAATATGTACCAAGACATGCTCAGTTAATTACGTGTTTTAGCACTTATTTTAGCAATGTTAGCCCTTCCCAGCTTTACGAATGTATAATAACACTTACGAGGTTTCTTTCCAGTAAAGCGGGACTTGAGTCGGTTTTTCCATTCAGCCATTTTTAGTTCACTATACCTCAAGGCCAGACGTATACTTATAGGCGTTAGACTCCTTCTCCAATCGAAGCACTAGCTGCCACTGACTGCTCATCGACTGTACGTAATTGTTGGGGGAACGACTTTTGTCCAGAGAAAATTGCCCCTTTGGGATTTGAGTCAATGTTTGAACGCATTGTTGCGCTTCTGTGCGTAATGACATCTCAATTGCGTTACGAATTTTTGCGAAGGTAATGAACAGTGGGCGAACACCTGGGATAGGTGAACACCTGGAATGCACGAATACTTGGAAACATTCACAACGTATTCGACTTATATGATTTTAATG
This sequence comes from Paragorgia papillata, assembly GCA_035771165.1. NCBI lineage: Eukaryota > Metazoa > Cnidaria > Anthozoa > Scleralcyonacea > Coralliidae > Paragorgia > Paragorgia papillata. Next base: position 4,461,197 of record JAWNZC010000340.1, on the reverse strand, counting down.
TCAAACTACAAATAAATGAATTTTCCATGCAATTGGACTCACGTTGTCACGTTTTTAATACTGCATAGAAGTTAATATAATCTACAAAAGTTGAAGTGCTTTCCAAACACGGTCAGTCATGAATATGTAATAAATTGTTAGAATATATTTAAAATTAAATATTCTATATGCATGAGAAAGATGTTTATAAACTAACTAGTGTGTTTACATGAGACCAGCTGAAACTCTGGACTGACTTTAAGTCGGATGTAGTGTATTACTGTTTTTACTGTATATCGTTTTCATCAATCCGGCCCGAAATTCAATTCACGTCGCGGCCTAATCTCAGTTTTCCTGCTGCCTGTATAGAGACCTCTGCCAGCAGGGAAAATCTCAGTTCGCCTATGCCACAAAATTAAAGTTTTGACACCAGCCCAACTCCAGGCCGGCTTTCTATAGACCTGCCATCCCAGGTAATCAGGACTAAATTGAAAAGAAAACTCTCACCCCCCACGTGACCCTGACCTCTGCTTATTGTGAGTGTCGATTTTGCCCGCAAACGCTATTATACAAGCATCAAGAATTTCAGATTCCGGCCCAATTATGATGCACTATGGGATGGAATCAAAGGTCAAGTGAGCACCAATTAAGTCAGTGCCATTGTTAACAAAGAATATTCATGAGCCACAACAATGGCACTGACTCAATTAATGCTCACTTGACCTTTGATTCTATCCCATAGTGCATCATAATTGGACCGGAAACTGAAATTCTTGATGCTTGTATAGATCGTTTTCATCTGGCGTCACGGCGGCCAATATTGGTGTACCATCTTTATCCTATGGGACTTTAGCTCTGTTCTTATTCAAATATTTCGTATTGTTTCACCGCCCCAATGGGGCTACCGATCACGTGAGTGAAAACGATCTATAACTGACCAATTGCAGTAAGGAAGAGGTCAGGGTCACGTGGGGGATGAGACGAGCCAATTTAGTCCTGGTTACCCGTGATCAGATGGGTCGCGGGTAAATGCGCGGGTAAGTGGCGTGGGTAATGTGCATGAGGACGTTTTGCCGCCATGCGTTCGAACAGGTCTTCTTAGTACTTATATATATAAGCAATGGTAGGTCTATGTAAGCATAATCTAGTAAGTCTAATTTGGACCGATTTGGACCACGAGAAGAGTCTTTTTAACAGGCGACCGCGTAATAGGCAAACTTCAATCTCTCAAATTCAATTGGTGGTTTTCAAACCATGTTTGCTACATATTTGTCTTGTGAATCTCCATCAAAGGATTGATTGCATGAGCCATTTTAGAGGAAAACATATACTCCAAATACTATAACTGCTAATCTTTTGTTAAAGTCCCTCCAATGTGGCCGCCATGACGTCAAGTGCAAGCAGAGAACTCGTTGGTTCAGACGAGATTGGTGTCAAATCCACATGAAATAATGCCTGTGTAAAGCAGCCCTTATTATATGGAGAGTTGGAGCCATATTCATTATAGAGGCGAGTTTTTTGGCTAGCCCAGAAAGAAATGCTGTAGTCGGAGGGTTATTTGAACTAGCCAAATTTTGAACACCGACTACTATTACCGCGTGTACAACTTAGAAAGCACAAGTCGACTTCTCTAAGATAATTTAAATATAGGTTTTAATCAAGATTAAGCTTGGAAAGTACAATTTTTAGAAACGTTTAGTTATTATATCTTCTGGTGAAGCTTCTTTAGGTGGACTAGCCCGGTTACCGCGGTTGATTTTAATTTAAGTCACAAAGCTAATCCTCATTTGCATGCTGCAAAAAAAATAGTAGAATTCACTGTGCTATATTTACAGCAAAACGCGTAAGCCAATTTTGATTGATGTCATTTTGCATCTCAAATATGTCGAAACTGAAGATTTTCGTGACATAAAATCAGGCTATAGCACGCCTAATACAGACAGTTCTTTTAATAAGTGCAGAGTATGTTATTTTCGGCCATTGACGTCATTTTCAGCATTTTGAATTAATTGAAAATATACAAAAGCTATAAAGGCATAAACGAAGTTGAAAAGAATTCAAAAGAAAAACTGATTGAGAAGGAGTTGACGTCATAGGGTGAAAATTACGTATTCTTTTCTTATTGAAAGGTATATAAGTGGGCCTTTAGCTTATGTAATGTCTGTTGTCAACCAATTCTTATTGGCGGAATTAGACAAGCCTTTATAATAATTTGAGGCGTTTAGATCGGAAAAACGACGTTTTTGAGTTGCAGGCTAATCCCAGAAAGAGGACATGCAGGCTACGCTAAGCTACGACAGAACAGAACAGAACAGAATAGAACAGAACAGAACAGAACAGAACAGAACAGAACAGGACAGAACAGAACAGAACAGAACAGAACAGAACAGAACAGCTAGGACAGAACAGAACAGAACAGAACAGAACAGAACAGAACAGAACAGAACAGAACAGAACAGAACAGAACAGAACAGCTAGGACAGAACAGAACAGAACAGAACAGAACAGAACAGAACAGAACAGAACAGAACAGAACAGGACAGAACAGAACAGAACAGAACAGAACAGAACAGGCACTAGGAAAGGCACTATAGGAAGTAACAATTCTAGATTAATTGTTGCGAGATCTAGGACTGAATCTGGAAGAAAGTCTTTCACTTGCACCAAGGAGTACTGTTGTTTAACTCTCTTAGTGAAGAAATACGAAATGAGAAGTCGTATATTACATTTAAAAGGAAAGTCAAATCATATACGTTTTAGTATACAATTATTTATTATATTAACTTATGCTATCTAATTAATATTTATATATTGTTTTGAAATCATAATGTAGATACAGGTCCTTCATTGATAGCAGGCTTCTTTTATGCCTGAAGAAGTTAACCTGTATAAATATGTTAAATAATATTATTATATGGCTGGGCTTGTTTTCGGGTCATTACGCCGAAAGGCGCACGCTGATTGGTTGCTGAGAGGCCCGGAAAAAGCCGTAATGCCCTCTCGGCACTGTGGGAGGGCATTACGTCCTTTTTAATGACCTGCAAGTTTTGGCGGGAAAATTACTGAGTTAATTTGAATGAAAATAAAAGCGAATTAGATATATTCGTTGGAAAATTTTGAACAATAATACGTCCTGAAACATTAGTGTTTCTTTTTATAAAAACTTCTTATTTAAAAGCGCGAAAAATAAAAGCCTAACAGGTGTATACATGAAACGAAACGAACAAGCTCAAAAGTAAGAACTAAGGTGAACAGCGACATCTGATCAAGACAAACGTAGAACTAAAAACAGATAAGAAAACAAACCAAAAGCCATATAATAAAAGGCTTATTAACCTCGTTTTCTCGGTCTGTACAGGAAAGTATTTGCCCTCGGTTTCTCTCGCACAAACCTCGCTCCTTCGTCGCTCGGTCTGTACGAAAACCTCAGGCAAATACTTTCCCGTACAGACCTCAAACTCGGTTAATAATAATAATAATAATAATAATAATAATAATAATAATAATAATAATAATAATAATAATAATAATAATAATAATAATAATAACAGAACAGAACAGCTAGGACAGGACAGGACAGGACAGAAAAGAACAGAATAGCTCTACAAGCCAATAATTCAACTAAAATTAATTGTTTGTAATCTTTTTTCCACGTAAAAATTAGCTCTATTCTTATTCAAACATTGCGTATTGTTTCACTACCCCAATGGGGCCACTGATCACGTGGGTAAAAAGGTGAGTAAACAGTGCTTATCACGTAATCTATACTTGGCTGACTTATTTACCTCCAAGCAAAACAAAATGGCGGCCATATCGTGCTTACTTTGTACTCTGTAACTGTATATGTTATTTCACTATTAGCTCATCAGTTTGCTTACCTTGACACATATATGTTGAATAAATATTTGATGCCGTTTTTTTGGTTTGACTAGAAAAGGATCTTGACTTTGAGTGTGGAACGGTTGTTCGACGAACATTCCTGACAATGTCATTCCTAACACTGTCACAAGTACATGTATGACGATCATCGTCTTTGGCAGCTAATTAAAAAGTAAAGTTTGCATCATTATGACCAAAAACATAGTTATTCAGTGTATGTTTAGTATTAGCATATACGTCAGAGGTGAATGAATCTTGAGATATCCTGCACTATTTACCTGTGAGCAAAACAAAATGGCGGCCAGTTTTGTATTGTTTACTGAAGCGGGAAGTTTTGTTGATAAACAAGGCTGATGTAGTAAAATACGAGAAAAGTCAACAAAATTAAGTAGAAAAGTATCCATACAGGTATGTTTCTTAAATTTTTCTAGCCATTAACTGTATATCCAAATTAAAAGTTGTAAATGCGTTTTGTCGACAAAGTTCGAGTACGCCAAGTTGTTAGCGGCCCTGTCTTAATTGTTCTGATGAAAGTACCAAGAAATGTAAAAATTAAAACTCAATCTTTCGTTTATATAGGGTATATGTTCGCGGCGAGGTACGCTATTCCCTAACACTGAGGTGAATAATTGTTAATTATATACAATAACGTGACTTCCATGTGCATTTTCGTTAAAATTAGTTAAAGGACACACAGAGTCGAGATGGCGTCAATTTTCCACGTCAGATCACGTCAGCAGACTTGTTTTATTGCATTAAACAAATTTGTTAAAATAAAATACATTTTCCCGCGTATGTGTACTGTAATAGATTACCATCGCAGCATGCAAAGAACAACACGGTCACGCCACTCAACATGAATAGTCTCGATCGTCTTGTACATTTTTGTTCTATACGCTGTGACGTCATCTGTGATCTATTACAATACCAACAGAAAAATGTTATCTAGGACCAAATTTTCCAGTCTGACCGTCCTAAGTCTCAAACGAATCGTGTTCCATTTAACCGGACTGACCGATCTAACCGTGTAAATGGAAAGCCCCCTATGTGTATATCTTTGTTATCATTGTTATCTCTCTATATAATAGTTAAAATATGAGCGGCCGATCTTTATGGGCATTTACAATAGCGATCCGAACTTACTTATCAAAAGTGTACATGATGAATACTATTGCTGAGTTGTAAGAAACGTTAGATAAGATCATTTTAACTCAGAAAAAACTGAATTTGAGCCTCTAGTGTCTAATAACTTTGATAAAACATTGATGTTTTATTAATCAATGTTTTATAAACAGTATTTACAAACACCTGATTAAACATTCATTTCTTTTGAATTTTCCTTATGAAATATTAATGATTTGATAAATATATATATACAATACCCTGGTTGCTATGCGTGTTTTCATTGGTTGTTAATTTCCCATGATCTATTAGAGGACTGAGTACAGACACATGGCACGTCAGATCACGTCAACTGAAAATCCGGCAAGAGTTTAGATAAAAACCTTTTAAATTTTTGTATTGTATAAAACAAATAGATTCCATTCTTTGTTGTCTGTTCAGTTATGGATGCACAGAAGACGTCACAACGTGTCGTGGTAAGAACATCAGTGACCCATTGGACTGCGTCTCGAGGGCCACTGTTTTGTTCTTATGCCGTTGTGACGTCATCTGCAATGTGCATCTGTAACTGAACAGACAACGGCAAATTCTTGATTATATATATATATATATATAAACATTTTTTAAACGTATATGTACATGTAATATACCTACATTTAAAAAATGTGGAAGTTTAAAATGTTGAAATTTTCAGTTTCCCTGCAGACTCCCTATATTTCTACCAATTATATTGTCTAAATCAAGTAATACCATGATCGCCTCGGATTCTTTTGTTCTCCGAGGGAATGTAAAACTCGTATTTCCCTCATCGCTCATGCAAGAGGGAAATTTATCCTTTGTCTTCTAATTTTCCTGTGCATGTTGATGAGGGAAAATTAGAAGACAAAGAAATCTTTTGTCTTCTTCTAAATTTCCCGCTTGCATATATTTTCCCTCATCAACATGCACGGGAAAATTAGATGCAACTTCTCTGATCAACCTGTAAATTTCCTGTCGGTAAGATTCTCAAAGGCGATCATAATATTACAAACTAATAACATGACTTGAGGGAAATTAGCGATTAAATTTCCCTCAAGTCATCTTATTACTTATAATAAATTCGATGTCAATGCGATCACATATCTTTAAGCCATAATTATTTTAATTAAATGATTCGGTGCAACCACTAAACATAACTTAGATTCTATTCCCAATTTAGTTTGACAATTAAATTCGATCAGATATAGAAACTTTATTCAGTATGCGGGACATGTACATTATTTGTGAAATATTGTCCAAAAAGCAACAAGAATTAAGAGATGACTAAGCAGCCTACAGTACAGGCAGCTATAAACGATCGAGATACGATAAAAATTGCCCTAAAATGGCTTGCTGAAACATCGACACATTTGGATCTTTTCATTTGCACCTTACGCGCTTATGTTATATATAATTGTGTTAACAGTGCGAATCTGATGACCAGGACTAAGATGTTGCATATATGTTTGATCTATCTTGTTCGTATGAGAACTTATGCTGAGCCACTAGATGGGACGGTCCAAAAACACATGTTCCATCAAATCACATCAAATCATAGAAAATAGATTAATAGAATACAACAATTAAGCTGTACTATAAACATGTGTTTTAGAAATCGAACTCAAAAAGACTATTTTATTATTAAGGACAGCCTGAAAGTAATTTTGTTTGTGACAAAACGCTCGCAGGTCGTAATTTTATATGCTAAACAGCTGACATAACCATTATTAATCTTATCTATCTAATTTAAATAACCTTCAATCTCTCAGTATTTATAACACTGATGCAGAGAACTCCCGCCCAGTGGCGTCTGTTCACTGTGGCTCACAGTGAATTTAGAAAGTTAGGATGACACGGCTCTTTTCCGTAAGAGTTTTATCGAACAGTTTTCATTAAGATAGAAATAAAAATGTTTGGATGTTTACGGGTGCGCATTGAAAGAACAGATTTTGGTTTCCATGCACGTTTATCAGTAAATATAATTTGCTGTCGTTGGAGTGTTCCAGTACGCCGAAAGCTAGAGAAGACAGCACTGTTTTGCTTTGCGGTAGAATAACCCAGAGTAAGAGTATAGTAACTGAGAAGAATTTCCAGGCGGATTCAGGAAATGAAGCAAATTTTGGAACTTTTCATGAGACAAATATAAAGAACGGCAAGTGGAATATGTTAATCTTCTCAGAAGATGAACCGGTACACCGTCGATAAGAATTTGTCTGTTTGGAAGAAAAATACACCGGAATTTTACCTTCTTGTACTGTTATTCATGAATTACTTCTATATAGCATAAAACTATTAGACCTCACCTTTTCTTGGCCAAATATTTCGTATACGAAGACACTTCATAAAGTTAAAGGTGTTTGTTGATCATTTTGAACTCGTTAACAGTTCTGCTCCATCTAACAAACAAATACCTAAATCAGATAATCAAAACAGATAGCGCACGGCAGTCAAAAGCACTTTTAATGCGGTATTCAGAAATTAAGAACCGCGGTTATACTATCCCACAGCATAATAGTTTCCTGCGACTGTTGACACTTAAATCCGCCGATTGAAAAGATAAACATTTACAGTAGAATAATTTAAGTTTTAAAAATCTTAACGTGGATGCTACTGATTGCAAAATTTGATTAAGTTATGAAGAATGTCAATATTGAAATTTTCGGTGATATATACATATCGAGTTTTGCTCTCGAGTTTCCTGGGGTTTTGTTAATATGCAAATAAGGCATATGATGACGTCAAATAAGGAAGAGAATTGTGGAAAATGACATGCAAGAAACACATTCGTTGATCATTGCTTTAAATAACTATATAGTCAGTTTTTATAATTACTATTTACATGTACTTTCTTTATTACTATTTTTTAAGCAACAACTTTCTTGTGATATATTATTTTAGGTTTTACACAGATGGAGAGTTACACAAAGTGAAAGCCTAGGAAAGCTGTGAAATATATTATTATTATTAGCAATGTGGTCATTTTCCCTGTCCCTTTTGCTCCATTGAATATGTTGCTGTTCTTACGATTGTCATTGTCATGTCTTTGTCGATGTCATGGTCATAATTATATTCAGTGCCCTCTATATAATATAGTTTGTTCATTCGTTTATTTGTTTGTTTGTTTGTTTGTTTGTTTGTTTGTTTGTTTGTTTGTTTGTTTGTTTGTTTGTTTGTTTGTTTGTTTGTTTGTTTGTTTGTTTGTTTGTTTGTTTGTTTTGCTCATTCATTCATTCATTCATTCATTCATTCATTCATTCATTCATTCATTCATTCATTCATTCATTCATTCATTCATTCATTCAATTCATTCATTCATTAATCTATCGAATCAATCTATCAAATCTTAATTAATCTAATATTCAACCTATAATATTTTATTGTAACAATATTTTGCTTGATGTGAGTACAAGTCAAAGCACCAAATTTGAAAACATTCAATCTCGTACCAAAAAGAATGAAATCCAGAATGAAAAAGCAAATTGCTCTTGGAAACCAATAGATCATGATCATTCCAGAAAGATGTAGCTACTGTGCTTTGGAAGTATTTAGGCATGTGACAATATAGCGCCTCCTGTCTTTCGTGCCGTATAACGTTTCAAAAATTTCGTCCAACATCGCCACTCGTGGAAACAAATCGTATCTAACTAAAATAAAAACTACATCTGAAAGAAAAATTTTAACAAACTTCCTAATTTAAGCAACTATGCCAGTCTTTTTTGCCAGATTTTTAATTTTTGTCCCTAGCATTTTATACACTTTTTATAATTTTTTTAAATATTAACATATTTTACATTAATTGTATTTGTGTTCAGTTCACCAATAACGGCGCCATGTTGAATTCGCGGTGCATTGTGGTCTATCAAATCAATAGGGTGATTGCTTAGTATTGAGACACAATGAGGTAATTTTTTTTTATATTAAATACTTTCGTAGCAACAATGTCTAAATATAATCGTTATCATATTGGTAAAAGCAACACTTTTCGGACGTATAAGGATAGATTCATGACAAATTTATCCTTATGCGTCCAAGCAGTATTACTTTCACTAATATTACAACGTTCATATTTAGACATTGTTTCCGCGAAAGTATTTATAAATTGTGTCTCAATACTACGCAATCACCCCACTGATCTCTATATAAACTGGATAGGGCGTTCCCTATGGCCCGCAGTCAAACAATTCGTGCCAGTCGCCGCCATCTTACGTAGTGGAACATGATTGATTGATTGATTTAATAATATTTATACAGGGTAGTCTAATTTAGCTAACGCTGATTTAAATGGAGCCCTGTTTGCGGCCTTAATATATAAGCAATGTTGACGTCAGGGCGGTCAGATTATCCGGGGGTAGGAATATTAAGTACTCTGTGCCGGGGGAGTCGGAAAAGCCGTAAAGCAAACAACAGATGCCGGTTCGTTTAGTTTTCACTGTTTAACAACAAATACAGTCAAAAGATGGCAAGTACACAGCACGAAATATTGTTAAGGCATTAAGATTACTATAAAAGGTACAATTTAAGACTTGGAATTGAATTCTTCGCAGATTTTATAGTCTGTTTTTCAGTTTATATTATCGTGAAGTTTGTTCGTTGTCGGCACTGAAGAAAAACAACGAAATTTAAATGTTTTACAGTTCAGTAACAGAAACAAATACAAGAAATTAGCGTCTTAAACCTTATTAAGTACTTCTTGTGTCCTTACATTGCTTTAAATTTTCTTAAAATAATTATTTTTGTCTGTTTTCAATCTACGAAAGCTTTAATATGAACTTTAGTGGCAGCCATCTTGGGTAGTGGTCACGTCATCATACAACTGGCACGCAAAATCCGCCCTCATGCCCCATCCAGTTTTATTGAGATCAGTGAATCACCCTTTTAATTATGCTTGCTTGTTACCCTGGATAGAGCACAATGCATTGCGAATTCAATTTGGCGCCGCTATTGGTGAAAAGGTCCCTTAACTCCTATACTCATGAGGGAGGGGTGAACTCGTAACGATATCTTAGGCCTAGGTCAAACGACGAACTTAATTGAGACGAACTAAATTTCTATTTTGGGTCGACCTACATTAATTAAGTTCGACAGTTACGTCAAACGTCGAACTTAATGCAGTCGAAACGAATCAAAGCAACGATTCTTTGGGTCAGCGGGAGGTCAAACAAAACTTCAAAATGGCGCGAAGTATGAATGTTCAACAGCGATGTTCGCTGTGGAAAATGCTTCACAATTCGCGCAGGAGAAGTGAACACACTTATTTTTCTACGTAAACGACGAGTGCTCATGTTACAACTTTGCTTTCTGACAACTCTACTTATTTTGTCACGTAACAATACAACTAATATTATTCGTTTCCGTTCATGCCGTCGTTTGTCACGACGTGAGATGGACTGCTTTAATCAATCATGTTTGGAATACATACTCGAATGCTCGTTTAAAAAAAACCCCGTTTCGAGTATCCAGAGATATATTCAGGTACATCCTTGGAAAAATGGAGCACGGGTCAAGGCAAAAGGAAGTAATAGTTTAACTCTCAAAACAGGAGTTAATAAAAAAGTTAAAAAAAAATCCGATTTTGGAAGTAAAAAGTACTCCATTGTCGGAGTTAAAATAACTCCCGAATTTTGGAGTTAAAATAACCCATATTAGGGAGTAAAAATTACTCCTGTTTCAGGAGTAAAAAAAAAAGACCGAAAAAAAAGGTAAAAAAAGTTGCACCTCACCGGAATCGATCCCCCGATGTCGATTACACAGGGCGTGTCTAGAAGTCAAAATCCTCTCTCCTCCGCAGAAGCTTCTGTTCGCAGGCGCGCGAGCAATCGTAAAGCGCGCGGAGAACAGCCTCTGCGGAGGAGAGAGGTCAAAATCCATATTATCATAATTTATCATACTAAATTTAAATGATGTATTTAGTTTGGCTCATGAGAGGATCGACGTTTGACCCAGCGACGATCCTCAGACGTTCTATCCATCTGCGTCAGACGGATAGAACGTCTCAGACGATCCAAAAACAATCTGTCGAACTTAATTCAGTCAAACGTCGATCTTGTCATGAACTTAATTTGAAGAATTTAGTTCGTCTCATGTAAAGTTCGTCGTTTGACCTAGGCCTGGCCTTAGCATGCAAATCAGCTTGTCCTAATCTGAAGACCATCGCGACATAATCACTCGCTGCATTTCCCGCAAATGAAAACTAATGCGTATGCTGTAATGGCGATTTTCGTAATTGGCTTTGGTTAATTAAAGTGACATGATATAAAGTTGTACGTATACATGTAGTGCATTAGCCTGCGTGCAGACTTCCCCCGTTTCCGTTTCCCTCCGGGGAACGGAAACCGGGGAAGTCTGCAAGAAAGCTAATAGTGCATGTGGTACGTTTGCGAGCTTGGTGTAATGTAACAGACGTTCGGTGGACGTTCGTCCAGCTCAATTACTCAGAAACGATTTCTGAGACCCAAACAATTACTCAGAAACTATTTCTGAGACCCCAGACAGACAGACAGACAGTCTGTCTGGGATCTCAGAAATCGTTTCTGAGTAATTGAGCTTGACGACTGTCAGCTTGATGACTGTCTGGTGTCTCAGAAATAGTTTCTGAGTAATTGAGCTTGACGAACGTCCATGCACCGAACGTCTATTTTTTTAATTAAGTTAATTTGCATTCGCAAATTTGGAGATAAACGTAAAGAACTAAAAATAAAAGACGAGGAAAAAGGAGGTATATATATATGGCCTTAATATATGAGTCGTGTGCTGAGGTTCATGAGTTCACCCACGGTTAATAGAAGGGGATCACCCCACTGGTTCACCCCCTCGCTAGCCTGCGTAGCAGGCGTTCTGTTCTGGGGGAGATCGAGGGTTGAGCTCTCAACCCTCAACCTAGCCTGGTACCCTGGCCCAATTTCAAAAGAAATATGGGCCAGGTAACCACTAATCTCATTATCGCGTCATCAGGGCTAAATCCACTTATGACGATTGCAATTTCACTCGTAGTCAATAAAAACGCGCGAAATTTCAACCAATAGGAAAGCAGAAGTCTTTAGTGGTTACCTGGCCCATATTCTTTGATTGGGCCAGGGTACCAGGCTACCCTCAACCCTGCGGTTCAAACCGAAGACCAACCTCTTGTTGTATTCGTGGGCTCATTCTCACACGTGTTGCTCCGTCGAGAAAAACATGGCAGGGCTTCAGACGGTGCCAAGCGAACTAAAGAGCTTTTTACGCTCCGTTTTAGTATCTAGTAATGGTGTAAAAGAAAGTAAAGTTGAGAGAGACTATCGTGAGTTAGCTGGCGAGAGATTGGATTGGATAAAGCTTGGTTTTAAATCACTACGAGAGTTTTTATGCGCCGTACCCGATGTATGTCGTTTGCAGTACAGCACCAAAGATAAAGAAAATCGTGTTTATGCCGTGGAGGTAAAAGGTATTTATATGTCGTCTCATGCGAAAAAGAACGTAAAGAGTGCTTCAAACGTTCAGTTGGCTCAAAGCAATACGGATACGACTCCCCCTAGCTTAATGCCCCCGTCTGGTCGGAGGGTTCAACAAGATGGCGTTAGCTTGAAGATCACAGTGGGTGAGACGTTGGGAGGAAATGAAATGCTACCTAATAAAAGTGGGTTTTATCAAGTTTATATTGCAAACCTTCCACCTGACTGCACTGAGGTTAGTAATGGTGCTTCGGTAAAAACGATTCTTGCTGTGAAACAATTCTTGCTGTGAGCACCCATCCTGGGGACATCTCCCCCAAGGCACGCCCCCCGGGATTTGCATATTTTTTATTAGTAAGCTGCATATTTCCTACCCCCAGGGACAACATTGACAATTCACCACTTCAACACTAAAAACCATTGTGTAGTGTCACATGATGCAAAACGTAAACAAAGTCGAAAAAATGCGGACATTCAGCGCAGTGCATAAATATGGTGGCCACTAAGAGATGCACTTGTAAAAACGATTCTCAATACCCCCATTTGATGGTCAAAAATAAGAATGGTGATCATGTACACTTCGTTCGATTCCCTGCTTTGAAAAGATTTGTGGATAAACAACTGCGATGAATTGCAGCTTGCGTTTGTCTGCTCAAAAGACAGCTATATATATTACACATCGTTGGAGAGAACGGACCCACATCAGAAAACCCAGATTCCATTTTGGTAATAACTACTAGGAAAAAAGAGTTAAGTTGTCTTTTTCTTCAGTATACAGTATGTTGCAAGGTGACTTCAAAAGAAATGCAGATACTCATATTACATGTTGATGCTATATTGTGTAATTTGAGTTTGCACGCAGGCTAAAGCACAGACAGCTGGTCTGAACAACTCCCACAGAGAAGTGAAGACGGTTGTCGGTGGAGAAAGGGATTGCCCTTTCTCTTTTAAAATTAGCTGGACCTGTTCACAATGAAGTCCCAAAACCAATGGAAGAATTATCTTTTGCAGAAATTTTGGTGGCATATATTGGGCAGTCTCTCCACTACTGTAACAATCATCTTTGCTTCTATGTGGGATGTGGGATCTGTTCAGACTTGCTGTCTGCATTTCTTTTGAAGTCACATTGCCTACAGTGGCGCCCAGAAGTTTTTTAACATTAGCGTGTGTGTATCGTGCGTGTAACGTGCGTGTACTACACGGAAAAACTACACGCACTGTGAGTGTACTACACGGAAAAACTACACGCACTGTGAGTGTACTACACGGAAAAACTACACGCACTGTGAGTGTACTACACGGAAAAACTACACGCACTGTGAGTGTACTACACGGAAAAACTACACGTACCGTGGGTGTATTTCAATCAAATCGAACCATACGTTTCTCTCTGACGAAGGGCCTTCGCTCGATCACTAAGTTCTCTGTTTCGGCAGTTTACCTTACCTTGTTATATTCCGATTTATACTTATACGGGTTTGTTGCAAAAGAATCAAGTATTTGCGTTTGCATATGGAATTGAATTGTTTATTGTCAGGTATGATCTCCGATATATAAAGAGCGAAAGGGCTTCGATTCTACAGATTCGCACGAGCTTGAACGGATAAGCGGTCAAACGAAGGTTAATTTAGATTGACTCAAATGACATTTAAGGCACGGCATTTCAATATACATACATATGTTAAAGAATACTCACAGTTTATCTTAATGCTGTCGTAGCATCACTGACATGCACGTCTTCCAAATTATAGATTTCAAAAATAATCACAATGTTATATATTTGGCATTTAGAATGTTTCCAAATGAACGTTACATGCAGAACGTTTGCTTTAAATAGGCATTCTGTTGTGATGACATGCCGACTTGACACCTCTCAACTCAAATGAAGTAAAGCAGTGCCGCATGGAAAAATTCGTGCAAAAGCTAATTACACACTCCTGTATATTTGCGGTTTATAAACGAGTTTATATTGTCCGTTTTTCTTTTGATCAACGGGCCTTTATAATGCATTTTTTACAGAATACCATGTGATTTTGAAATTATTTCGGGGTTTTTTCGCGAGTCAAACGATTCAAGACCAAGTGCGCATACAACTATATAGCGTTTTGGATAATTCTCGCTAAACTCCATAGCTGTCACCATTGATCGCTTGTTATTCTGTTGTGATGAAGGTGCTGTATACGTTATGAATATATTACATGCCGACTTGACACATCTCAACTCAAATGAGGTAATGCCATGTGATTTCGAAATGATTTCGTGTTTTTTTTTCGCGAGTCAAACGATGACCTCACTCGCCGTTGCTTCGATAATTTTACTATATATTAATAAGCAAATGAAACAAAAATAACCGGAGTTGCGAGCGAAAGGCTCTACTAGTACATATTAATCGACTCGTGTCAAGATGCTCTAAAACGTTTCTATTCGATAAAGGCAACCGTAACTCTAAACTAGATTTCTGTGTTAAGTGTTTTTTGGCTTCAATCACGAAATTATTATGTGCTGACTAGTCTATTGAAGAATTGTCTTCTTATTTATTTTCGCTTTGTCCTTGGCGTACGCGTCATGTTTTGTTCCCTAGCTACTTATCACTTATGGTCGGATGAGGTCAGAACCCAAAGTGTTTGTTCAGCGTAGTTTTTCTGTTGCGGTACGATTGGCGCTAATATTGATTCGATCAAATAAAAAAATTCGTATTCGGTTAATGATATAATTTTAATTCCAAAAATAAAAGAAGTCTTGTGATAAAGTTTTATTTAACTACTACTGACTGGTAAAAAATAAGACCGCAACTTCAACAAAAAATGAACTAGTCTATAGATTTGATTCGTAACTTGTTTTGAGATTTAATGTAAAGGAAAGGAAAGTTGTAGAACTGGTTTCTATTTGTTGTGAGAACTAAAAAAACAACCAAAGTTTATACGATATAAAGATTGGGTTTATTTATCTCTTCCGTCGCGTTAAAATGATTAACTATGATAAACATTACCGTAATTTCCGTGGCTCAAGGCCTAATACGCGGATCGTTGCTCCGAATCTTACTGCTTGTTTGAGAATTTCAAATAAAATTTCCGTATTTTCCTAATTGCTATATAAAGATTGGGTTTATTTATTTATTCCGTCGCGTAAAAAAACGGGTTTTGATTAACTCTGATAAACAATGGCGTAAACTCCGTGGCTCAAGGCCTAACGCGAATCGTTGCTCCAAGTTCTACTGCTTGTTTGAGAATTTCAAATAAAATTTCGGAATTTTCTTAATTGCGATAAAATATTGGGTTTATTTTATTATTTCTTCCGTCGCGTGAAAAACGGGTTTAAAAGCGTAAATTCCGTGTACGCCTTCTTCCGTGTAATGAGTTACATGGACATTCAAAGACCACCTAACGTACAAAGTGCGTGTAGTTTTCCGTGTAGTACACGCAAAGTGGCGTGTAGTTTTCCGTGTAGTTACACGGATAGTGCGTGTAGTTTTCCCTGTAGTACACGCAAAGTGGCGTGTAGTTTTCCCTGTAGTTACACGGATAGTGCGTGTAGTTTTCCGTGTAGTACACCCAACACACACGCACCACACACGCAAACGATGTTAAAAAACTTCTGAGCGCCACTGTATACAAAACAATGATTGAGAGCCTTAGGAATGTAAGAAAAATTTTATGTGCATACATATCTTGCAATGTCTTTTCATGTTTAAAGGCATTGCAAGATAATGTATATATATTCATCTCTCATTTTTTCAAAGTGGCCAGAAATGAACTAAACAACAATGTACAATTTCAACTTAAAAACGGTCCCAAAAGGATGAGTACCAATTTGAGTTACTAAATTATTGCACTGGCTGTTTCATTTTTATTGAGTAAATTGTAACTAATATTACTACTAACTACTACTAACTACAGTATGAAAAGTTTTTGTTGACAGAATGTCTGAAACTGTTTTGATGACCCTCCCCCCCCTTGCACTCTGTTTTATTTTTTGGGTAATTTGGGTAACAGCCCCCCCTAAAACTTATTGTTGAAAAATTATGACCCCTTCCCTCAAAATCACCATAGCCACTCCCCACCTCTGTAAATTATGAACACTCCCTTAAGTCTCGAATTTTAATATTACATTTACTCAAAGTATTGACAGTATTTTGATGCCACCTTGCCAAACTGATTGGCATACATGCAGGCTGGGCACCTCTCTCCCAGACATTTGCAGGACCAGATGATCAATTCCTTACCCCTGGGCAGTGTTTACAACCATACAAGTGTGCGAAAGAATTAATACAAGTTAAAAATAAAAATGGTGCAAGACTTGATCATGGTTGAAGGTATGGTCAACAGGACACAAGTCCCATGTGAAGACCAACCTGAAGTGTAAGTTACTCTTACCTGGGGTGCTTGGGAGGATGGCCACAGCAAGAATTGAATCATGCATAATACTTGCAAAATAAAAATACTATTGAAGACAAAATGTGATGATTGTAGATATTTATGAACTACAGTATTATTAAAGTTGCTGTGAATACTAGTCTGTGTCTGTACTTGCTTAATTTGAGGGACGCAACTTATACTCAGGATATTGTAAAAATTATGATTTTCTGGCCCAAAAAATAGGTGTTGACTTATACACGACGTAGACGTCTGACTTAGAGTTTACATGAACATCACAAACTATGGTTATTTTTTTTATAATTCAGAGTCACTTTAGATATGTTCTTTTTATATTATATATATTTTAGAGTGACTTAAAGATATCATTTTCAAAGTATGGTGATGTCAAAGAGGCTTATATTGTGATAAGTTCAAGAAATCAGAAGTGAGTTAGGTTGAGGATAAAAAGCTCAAAGTCAAGAGACTAGATCAGACTGAGTTAAGGTCTTTGTTAAGGTTTGCAGGGTCATTTCTGTAAAGCGCTCTCAATTCATCAGAATTTATGCCACGAAAATAAAATAGATATTGTTAGAAAGCTATGAATTTGTAGAATACAATGGTGTCTTTGGTTTCGCGATAAACACAAACTGTTAATAATTGTGAATTTTTTAATTAAAACCAGAGGGACTAAACGGTTTGTGTTTATCGCGAAACCAAAGACACCATTGTATTCTACAAATTCATAGCTTTCTAACGATATCTATTTTATTTTTGTGGCATAAGTTCTGACGAATTGAGAGCGGTTTACAGAAATGACCCTGCAAACCTTAACGAAGACCTTAAATCTGGAAGTTGAGTCATTTGTTCAGAGATTCATAAGACGAGTTTGAGTTGAGTCTAAGTAGAGTTTACAAGTGTAGAGTCATTTGGGGTTAGTGGCTCAGGAGGAGGTTAAGTTTTAATGTTTGTTTGTTTGTTTGTTTGTTTGTTTGTTTGTTTGTTTGTTTGTTTGTTTGTTTGTTTGTTTGTTTGTTTGTTTGTTTGTTTGTTTGTTTGTTTGTTTGTTTGTTTGTCCGTTTGTTTGTCCGTTTGTTTGTTTGTCCGTTTGTTTGTCCGTTTGTTTGTTTGTTTGTTTGTTTGTTTGTTTGTTTGTTTGTTTGTTTGTTTGTTTGTTTGTTTGTTTGTTTGTTTGTTTGTTTGTTTGTTTGTTTGTTTGTTTGTTTGTTTGTTTGTTTGTCTGGTGCCAGGATATCTCACAAAATGCTGCACAGGTTTTCATGAAAGTTTGTGGAAAGATTGATCATGTGTAGATCAAGGACTAACTCTTTCAATTTTGGTTGTGTTTGTTAAAATTTGGATGAGAAATTAATAGAAATTTCTCTGTGTAGAAGAAATGCTTGATTGCATTCATTATATCCTTATTTTATGCAAACAGTTTTGAATAATTGTATGAGTGCAATCAAGCATTTTATTCATTCATACATGTGTCAGCCTCGAGAGTTAGCCTGGTTAGCAGGATTGCTCTGGCCAAGGTATATACATTCTTGTTTGTAAATTGTACAAGAAAGAAAGAAAAATGCATAGTTGACTTGAGTTGCTCAATGTTGCAAGTTGAGAGTTGACTTGAGTCTCAGTTATTGACTTGAGTTTCCTGAATAAGGTTGTGACAGTAAACCGAGCAACAATGTCGCTACTCAGTTCCCTTTTATTGGTTTAGCTACGCAAAACTTAAATTCTGGTGTTCAAGACAAAGACTATGTGCACACGGTGTCGTTTCCGAGCGTTTTCCTTTGAAACGCGTTTCTGAAAGCATCGTTTTTACAGCGTGTTCACACGAAAACAGATAAAAACGATGTCAAATGATGAAAATGAAAACGTTTTTATTACTGAAAACGATACAGATAATCGTTTTCACTATTGAAAGCGTCGTTGTTGTTTTTTTCTTCTTCTGTGAACAGGTCAAAACTACGTTAAAACCTTGAAACGCTAAAAATTTAAGATGGCGGTTAAAATTTTACACAACATCATTAACCCATCCCTGCCTGAGCCGGCCCAAAACGGCCCATTTATTGCTTTTCTCTGTCTAACGCCAGACGATTTTACTCGTCAAAGGGCGAACCCCGAGACATAAAAATATGATAGCCCAGAAAATAGCTTTAAGTGAAGGCATAATGAACACATAATAATTATAAAAATCTTAATACTAACGTTTTGTTACCTAATCATTAAAATCTTCAGAGTGAATATTTACAACGATGAATCGGCTTAAATGGCTAAACTGTTACAAAAATAGAGAATGATGAGAGTGATAAAATAATGTGACAGAAATTAGAGAAGCGAGACGGTGGAAACACAGAGGTAATTAACAGATGTGATACAGAGAAGGAAAAAATAATAATTAGAAAAGTGTTAAAGGAAAGGATCGAATATTGGCGTTAAGGGAAGGTGTGATTTTGGAAATTAATAAGCTTTCTCGAATGATAACGTCAAATTGAGTGGCACCAGAAGATAAAATTGAAAAGTCGTCAAACGAAGCGCTATGACCGGTTTGTCTACAACAACAACAACAACAACAACAACCTTTATTTGTATCCTCTGCTACTTTACATAAGCAAATTTAAAGAAAGTGCTAAGGTAAATTGTGTAAGGATACTAGCTTTCAGAAATAACTATAAAAGCT
The DNA here is from genome assembly GCA_035771165.1 of Paragorgia papillata. NCBI lineage: Eukaryota > Metazoa > Cnidaria > Anthozoa > Scleralcyonacea > Coralliidae > Paragorgia > Paragorgia papillata. The sequence goes on along the minus strand of JAWNZC010000340.1, from coordinate 4,441,737 downwards.
AAAAATATCTGAAAGCCAATTAATTAACCGAAAGTAGTTTATAGTTTACACTTTACAGTAAATAACAAGGTCGGAAAGTGATACACAAACAAAAAAAAACATATAAAGACACATAAATCTATCTTAAAGTTGTGCAGAGTTTTTGTCTAATATTAGAAAGAAAATGCAAATACAGTCTCATTATCATACACTATATTCAAAGATACTATTATAAATCTAAAAATGAATTTTTCAGTTTTTTTTAAAATTTTTAAAGAGGGAAAGATTTCATATATTCTTCGGTTAAGTTCCATACTTTTGGCCCTAATTGAATCTAATATTAAAGATTCCATAATTTGTTCTTGCTTTTGGCAGATAATAAGACTGTTTTGTTACAGATCGTGTGTTATAGTTATGAACTTTATGACCTTCATCAACTAAGGTAAAATAATCATTAGATGCTGGAAGTAAAAGATCATTATGAAATTTAAACAATATGCATTGTGACCAAATCAAATAACTTGATGATGTTCAATAATTTAAATATTGGGCTCGAGTGATCATCAAACTTTGAAAACGTTATGATACGCAACGCCATTTTTTTGTAAAATATACAGAGGTTGAAGAGTAGTAGGGTATGTATTTTCTTTGGTGCGACAGTACAGTACACCTGAAAGTGCGCTAACTGACACTGTTTTGCCAGTGTAGGCCGAAATACCCATGTGCTCCGAGATTCTAGTGTGTAACAGTCGGCAGGTTTCACCAACATACTGTACGACATCTCAAGCAAAAAAGTCGACATACTGGCCGAAAGACAGTGGGTATAATGGGTTAATAAAATACAATACATAGCCTGTCAAGTGTCTAATGGTTTTAATAATCGCCCCTTGACGGAGCGACGAAGGATGTCGACCATGCATGCTGCATGCCGAACAATGATGTAATATATCATACACGAGAAGCCGTTTATTACAGTGTATCTGATTTGAGAACGGCGAGAAGTGTGTTGAAAAACGAGGCGATAGCCGAGTTTTTTAACTCACTTCGAGGTGTTTTTAAATCAAATAATAAATGGCTTTCGAGTGTATGGTATAGCTTCTCAAACAAATCAGTACATTGTAAATTTCAGGGGGTAAAAATTACCCCACAATGTGGGGGTAAAAAGTTTTCCACAGAACGCCCCGTTTTTTGGGGGTAAAATTTCAGTAAAAGTTGAATAGTCGTCCCAGTTCTTTATTTATTACACTATTAGTGGAACCTTGGTGTCCCAATGGGTCACCCATCCAAGTACTAACCCTAACCCTACGGGCTTAACTTACCTTGCATTAGTTTCCTTACCTACCACTGCGCCAAGCTGCCTCTTCTTGTTTTGTATTAAAATTTAAGATATATAACCGGGTTTTTTTCTTTAATATTACACTGCAGTTAAGTTCATATTATCTTTACTTTTTTTAACACACGATTTTATAACGTTTCACAGCATTTGAGAATTATTTTTGAAAGGTTTCATTAAAAAACATTTGTGTTGACTAGTGTGACAGATCAAAAACATTTCCAAACATTTCAAAGATCCTGTGAATTTTTGTTTATGCTTTTTTACATTAATTTTTTACATAGAAAATGTTATCAGTTAATAGCCGGTCAGTTTCCGTGTCATACGACGAAAAAACAAAATATTTATTTCGATAACAGTTTATAAAACACTAGCCGTTGTAGGTCAGAAAGATGTACAAACATTTGTTTATCTATATACGAATTTCCAGCAAAATGGGAAAAGTAAATCGTTAAAACGTTAAGAACTAAATTCAGAGTCAGTTCAGCCCATTTAGGTCAGTCTTGTTTCCTCAGCTTTGATACACAGACAATTTCGAAAAATACTATTGTTTTTGACACAAGAAAAGTGTAAAATCATTCAAAGTAATTCATTTCAATAGCAACTCAACAGACATTGTCGTAGAGCAAAAAATATAGGAAATAATACTTCTTTACTTACCCCCAATTAATCCAATATAAAACAACAACATTCAAATCCAAATCCAGCGTCTGCTTTCATTTTTGTAAGCAGTGTTAGGTTGTGTTTAAGTCACCTTTGAGCCTTTACACACAGACGATGTTTACAAGCTTACGGAAGTAAACTTTAGGTCTATTTCAATCTGCTAAACAATCTTCTGCTTAATTTTTAACTATTATACACACTTACGGTAATTGTAGTTGTGTCTTCATGTCACTCCTTCGAAAAAATTCGCCATTTTCGAAAACATTGTCTTGTAGTTCTGGTTACCCCCAAGGTAGGGGGGAGTTTTTACCCCCACTATTAGTTACCCCTTACAAGGGGGGTAAATTTTACCCTCGTTATTAGTTACTCCCAAAATGGGGGTAGATGGGGTAAATTTTACCTTTTTACCCCGAGATCCGTAAACGGGGTAATTCTGTGCGACAAAAAGAAGAATTGCCCTTATTTAAGGGGTAATTATTACCCCTTTATCATTTACCCCCCTAAAAATAGCACTTTTACCCCCAAAATGGGGTAAATTTTACCCCCTGAAATTTACAGTGTATTTAAAGAGAAATTTGAGGTAAAACTTGTCTTAATTTATTGGCGTTTATTACAACGTCTCCATTATGTTTTCCTCATGAATTATTAATGAGTTTGAGAAGTATAAATCACGAACGAGGGATTAACAGGAAGCATTTCATGGAATTGCGTGACAAGCTAAAAGCCGATATTACTGGATATAATAAGCCATGATGATAAAATGCATGCACGCGTGGTTAATAGAAAATAAACATGGTTTGGAAGCTCGACAAAAGTCATTGTTTTATGTTTTCGTTCAGGTTTATGGAAATTTGTGCACTTTCACCGGTACTGAACGTATTGTGTTTTCTGTGTAATGAAGTAATCATGCAATAGCAACATTTGGGTTCAATCGTTCAACCGAGCTGTTTAAATATTGTAAAGCTAAAAAAAAGGATTTGTGCACATTCAGGTACATTTCAACACGAATTCTAGTTCGATTGTTAACCGCTTTGAAGTTTGCCGGGTTCGGCCAAACCACGTTTATTTTCTATTAACTATGATGTACGCCATGAGATCTAAAACGATAAAATAAGCCATGAGATTCAATTTCTTTTGAGACAAAAGTGGCAGCAAATTTGCATATATATAATACAAACGTTTTCCTATATAAGTACCGTGTGAACGGAACGCCAAAACGATTTAAGAACCAATGATTTAAAAACGCTTCGAAACGTTACCGTGTGTGCACATACTGTAGTCAAAGTTCACATTATTTGATGGTTTTAAAATTCCCAACACTCCAAGGCTTTCATTAATTTTGAAACACACTCAATTAAAAAGTGTGCAACTGTACTAATACCAGATTTTATATTTGAATATTGAACAAAAGTTAAGTTAGGTGATGATTTGGAAAGTACAGTAGCAGCCAGAGTTTGCCGGTTGCTGCCGGATTTCTAATGAAATGTTCGACTCCAACAGTTGCTAAGACCATGTCTGGGATTAGATTGAACCCCCTCCCCCTAATTTGGTACAGTAGACTCTGGTGGGGGTAGTAAGATTTTCTGGTTGTCCAAACTAATGAAATGTCGTTTTGCACCAAGAATTGGTTTTGTTAGATATGCCTCAAAACAGGAAGCGCTTCGAGCTTTGATGGAAGGCAAGAACACTCCTCCAGTTATTAGAGGCCAATCACTTGATGTCGGTGAAGCCAAATGTAAGAATGTCAATGATGTTGAAACTAGTGTGAACGCTGTATTGAATTGTGAACCAAAATATGGAATTAACATGTTGCCACCAATATCAACTCAAATCTCAACACCATCATCACCAAAAAGATCATCAGCATATGAACAGCCACAGAAAACACCATCTGCATTGTCAGTATTTAAGAATGACATGCAGGACAAACATTTTTCTGTAGGTGACAGTGTAGATGGTTCTGCCGAGACATTGAATGAGCCGTTGTTTTCTGTGAATATTAGTGGATATATAAACCAGAAAATAAAAGAGGTATTTCTGTTCTTACGTGTTCTTATTTTAGTGTTGGTGCATGTTATGTTTAAAAGGTATTGGCAATAAAAATTAAATTTGTCTCATTTGAAAGAACCCGTCAAATGGTATAAGAAGACCTTTTGTAATTTTTCTGTATCTTTCTTGTGTTTTGAAATATTTCGACCAAAGTCCGCGTGCTGTCCACCATCTTGTTGTAATATTGGGCCTAATTAACTAGGAAATTGGTGACGTCACAAGCAGGGTAAACCTGATGAAACTAATCGGTGGGTGACCAAATTTCCACGGAAGGCTTTTTAAATGTTGTGGGTCAATTTAAAATGGAAATAGCACAACAAAATCGAGTTTCTAGCTCATAATGTCATCAGGTTGGCAAGATAAAAATTTCACTTTACCCTGCTTATGTTACATGCATAATTTTACATGCATAATTTTGGGTAATAATTCCATGTCCTACATAACCCAAGTACTTCATGAAAGCCTTACCCCAACACACAACCTAACCTAAGGATGGCAATTCGTGTAAATAGGACATGGACGTATAACCTAATTTTGCATATCGAAAATCATTCCAAGATGGCGGACAGCACGCTGTCTTTGCTCGAAATATTTCCAAAAGCAAAACAGATACGGAAAATTGTAAAAGGTCTTATACCATTCGACGAGTTCTTTCAAATGAGATAAACTTAATTTTAATTGCCAATAATTAAATAATATTGTTCATTTCTGCCACAATATCTTTATTAAAGGTAATAAAGATATTGTGGCAGAAATGAACAATATTATTTAAAAATCTCATTGTTTATAAAGTGTACAAAATATTGTACACTTGTAAATAAATTCTGAAATCCCAGATGGAGAAAGTAGAACTTTTTCAGGAATTTTGTTTTTAATTGATGTATGCCTCTTATTTTATAGGCAGATTTACGAATGATACTTCAGAATGTTGGTCATATTGAACAGTTTGAGTACCACCCATTGTATGTTGGCGTTGTGTGTTTTCTGTTCTTTAGTTTTATTGAGTTTGAGTCGTACGCTTGCTGCTTGTTTGTTTGTTTGTTTGTTTGTTTGTTTGTTTGTTTGTTTGTTTGTTTGTTTGTTTGTTTGTTTGTTTGTTTGTTTGTTTGTTTGTTTGTTTGTTTGTTTGCTTGCTTGCTTGCTTGCTTGCTTGCTTGCTTGCTTGTTTGTTTGTTTGTTTGTTTGTTTGTTTGTTTGTTTGTTTGTTTGTTTGTTTGTTTGTTTGTTTGTTTGTTTGTTTGTTTGTTTGTTTGTTTGTTTGTTTGTTTATTTACTTGCATGCTTGCTTGCCTGTTTATTTATTTTTTATTTATTTTTTATAAGCTTCACAACCGGTACATATATGTAGACGTAGACCATAGTTAATAGAAAATAGACATGGTTTGGAAACCCGGAAAACTTCAAAGCGGTTAACAATCAAGCCACGATTCATGTTGAAAGGTACATGAAGGTGCCAAATTCTTTGTTTTAGGTTTATTAATATTTAAACAGTACAGTTAAGTGATTGAACCCAAACGTTGCTATTGGATGATTGCTTCATTATAAAGAAAACACAATATGTTCAGTAACCGTGAAAGTGCAAAAATTTCCATAAACCTGAACAAAAACATAAAACAATGACTTTTGTGAGCTTCCAAACCATGTCTATTTTCTATTAACTATGCGTAGACACACTGTAGTCAAGACTTAAGCTAAAGTACACAACTACATAGAGAAATTGATACAGTAAGTTGTACGTATACATGTAGTGCATGTGGTACGTTTGCGAGCGTGGTGTAATGTAACAGACGTTTGGTAGACGTTCGTCAAGCTCAATTAGAAAATATTTCGGAGCCCCAGACAGGGTTCGAACCTGCAACCTTTTAATGACCGTCGAACCCGTCATTAGAAGGTTCCATGTTCGAACCCTGTCTGGGGCTCAGAAATCTTTTCCGAGTAATTGAGCTTGACGAACGTCCAACAAACGTCTGTTACTGTACATAGACAAATGGCAGGCAACAGCCACAGAGGAAAAACCTCCAATATCAGGAACCTTGTTTGCCTTCTTGCTTATTCACCAAGTCAACATAATCTTTGCCATTAGCTAAATTTGTTTACAAAATTAACAAGATTTCTGCAAGATGAGTTTCCCTGCTCATCCTAATCATATCACCGTCTCAGATATAGCATTGTGAAGTTCAAGACACGGAACGAAGCTATGAATGCCTTGAGTAGCGTGAATGGAATGTTTGTGGGTGCAACTGGAAGTGCCTTATTTGTCACTGCTCTAAGCTGGCCAGTCGAGGAGCCTACGGTCAAATGCAAGCCAGATGAACTGGAAAGAAATGATAAAACTGAAGGTTTGTAATACCCATTACTGCTTAAGATGTTTAAGGAATCGTATATGGCATTCGCGAAGAAGAAGAATTTCAATGAAGTCGAATCACTGCTGTAGAGAAAAGTTTTCCAGGAATCGAACCCAAAGTCTCTGGTTTAACGTACCAGCGCTCTACCACTGAGCTATTGGGACTCCCGACTGAGGCAGTCAGAAATATCCATTTGATATATGGGTATTTCTGACTGGTAGAGCGCTGGTAGGTTAAACCAGAGACTTTGGGTTCGATTCCCGGTTGGGGCAGTCGAAAAAACTTTTCTCTGCAGCATTGATTCGACATCATTTGAAATTATTCTTCTTCACATATATACGCTGCTGAAGGACAACTGAATGTTTATAACGTATTGTATGGCATTCGGCAGAGTACAAAAAATATAAGGGTTTTTGGGCAGCAGTAATGAGTTAAGCACTTGTTAATCACTTGTTAACTCATTGCTGCCTAGGATGTCTGAGGGTTCTCTTTCTGACGAGTAAAATTATCTTGCATTAGATAATAAGAATGAAAAATAAAGAGGCCATTTTTTTGCCTGGCTCAGGAAGGAATGGGTTAAATTTACGGCCATTTTAACCCATTCTTGCCTGAACCGGTCAAAACGGTTCCTTTGCTGTTTTACTCTGTCCAATGCCAGATGATTTTACTCATAAATGGAGAACCCTCAAACATCCTAGGAAGCAATGGGTTAACTGCAAGATTAACCCATTCCTGCCTGAGCCAGCCAAGAACGGCCCCTTTATTGTTTTACTCTGTCCAAAGGCCAGATGATTTCACTCGTTAAAAGAAGAACTTTCAGACACATCCTAGGCAGCAATGGGTTAAAATGATTTGTATAATTTATGTCGTCTCTCTAGCCAAGACCAAACTAAATGAAGCAATAAAAGATAAAGTGAAAGGTGATGAAATTACAAGAGATGAAGTGAATAAAGACGAAGTTGAAGGTCAGTATACTAACAGTATTCAAAAGCAAAGCATATTTTGGGCTATGATTTCTGAAATGAAGTAACTAGTTTTACAATATTTTATGGAGCTTATGAAATTGTTGTTGATTTATCTAATATTTATATAAGACTAGTGTGCTTTTATTTAGAAGATAAAATTTCTGAGATTTACAATCTGTACAGTGAAGCAATCGTAAGGTGTTGTGGTCAGTCATATCAAGAGTGGTTGAATACATTGCCTCCAGTATTTGGAATGGAAGTAATGGAAGTGATAGATCCATGTACATTTTGGGCACGTATTTCTGATGGGGTAGGTGACAGAATATAAAAAACTAGAATACTAAAGAAATTAAAATTAAAAGAATCCGTGTTTAATCAGTGTCTTTATATGTGATAAAGATACCTCCTGATTTACATAAACTTTAGCTTTGATTTTCTCGGCTTAGACAAGGTTATTTTTCAAACTTACTACGCCAATGAACTTACCAAGTGGTTCGGTTTTGAAGCTGTTCAATAAACTCGCAGTTCGTGTTTTATCAGATATAAAAACACTCGGCTTCGTATCGTGTCTTTATATCTGATAAAACACTCCTGCTCGTTTATTAAACAGTACATAAATAATAAATTTAGATTTTAATATATAAAGATATATATAATATATATATATTATTTACAGTGCTGTGAGTAAGTTCGCGTTACAAGTAACTAGTTATATTTTAAAGTAACTCAAACTAGTTACTTTTTTGAAGAATTGTAACTAGTTACAATATTTTGGTTAAATACTGATTTTCAGTTGGGGATGTCATTCTTTCCTGATAAAGAATTGTTTTGATATAATAATAATAAAGGTACAGTACATTGTGTACAGTTTGACGATCGATTTCTGTTTTGTAACAACTATATTTAGCCGTTAAAAACAAAATTATGGTATACTGGCATCTAAAACCCAGCAATTCTTTTGTTGATTCTAGTAACACGGAGAAAGGAATATTACTTAGTTTCAAATTTTTTGAAGTAACTTGGAACTGCAACTATAGTTACTTTCTTTTCATTGTAATTTTTATCGGTAACTATATAGTTACTTTTCTAACGATGTAACTGTAACTATAGTTACAAAAATTATGTAACTTTTACAGCAGTGGTTATTTACCGGTTGGGAGATCCATACCGGGAAATATTTACCTGAGGTCATGTAAACTGCCCGAGGCCGTAAGCCAAGGGTTGTTTTTGAGACCGAGGCGAATCATTTTCAGTACGGGCCGACCAAAAACGGTAAATAACGTATCAAAATTTTTATTATATAATTAGACGCTGAAGACATCTCGAAACTGAGTTAAGTTTGGCAAAATTACATTAACCCCAGTAGTAATACCCCCCCCCCCCCCCCCCCCCCCCATCGAGGGACCAAAGGGATGCCGCCTCATTAAATATTCAATTTTTAATTATTCATTCTCAGGCTCCTTTAGCACCCTCTAACCCTAACCTGATTACGTCATTATGTCTCGTGCTCCTGTAGGACCCCCTAACCCTAACTGTCACGCAACCCCCGGTTTTCTTCTACGTCACACTTATTATGTCTCATGTTCCTTTGGGACCCCTAACCCTAACTGTCACGCAATATGTATTTGCATGGTGTAGTATATTTTAATAATAGGGTATTCAGGAGACGTATGAGGATAATAAGGAGCATTGCAACTAATATTTGCATAGACCACATATAAAAAACTCATTAAAAACTCATTAACGAATAAAACAATGAAACGTGTTCGGGCAAGAGGAATTGTAACCATAGAGAACGTACAGCGTCGCGTCGTCTCATTCGAACTCTGTTCTCGTACGAGTATTATCGAAAGTCTTTTGGAGCGTGTTTTCCTTATCTGCCTCTTATCTTCCTTTTATCTTCCTCTTATCTTCCTCTTATCTTTCTTATCTTCCTCTTATCTTCCTCTTATCTTCCTCTTATCTTCCTTATCTTCCCCTTATCTTCCCCTTATCTTCCTTTATCTTCCTCTAATCTTCCTTTATCTTCCTTTATCTTCCTCTTATCTTCCTTTTATCTTCCTTTATCTTCCTCTTATCTTCCGTATCTTCCCCTTATCTTTCTTTATCTTCCTCTAATCTTCCTCTTATCTTCCCCTTATCTTCCTTTATCTTCCTCTAAACTTCCTCTAATCTTCCTTTTATCTTCCTTTATCTTCCTTTATCTTCCTTATTTTCCTTTATCTTCCCAGGAAGATAAGGGGAAGATAAGAGGAAGATAAAGGAAGATAAGAGGAAGATAAAGGAAGATAAAAGGAAGATAGAGGAAGATAAAAGGAAGGTAAGGAAGATAAAGGAAGATTAGAGGAAGTTTAGAGGAAGATAAAGGAAGATAAGGGGAAGATAAGAGGAAGATTAGAGGAAGATAAAGAAAGATAAGGGGAAGATAAGAGGAAGATAAAGGAAGATTAGAGGAAGATAAAGGAAGATAAGGGGAAGATAAGAGGAAGATTAGAGGAAGATAAAGAAAGATAAGGGGAAGATAAGGAAGATAAGAGGAAGATACAGGAAGATAAAAGGAAGATAAGAGGAAGATAAAGGAAGATTAGAGGAAGATAAAGGAAGATAAGGGGAAGATAAGGAAGATAAGAGGAAGATAAGAGGAAGATAAGAAAGATAAGAGGAAGATAAAAGGAAGATAAGAGGCAGATAAGGAAAACACGCTCCAAAAGACTTTCGATAATACTCGTACGAGAACAGAGTTCGAATGAGACGACGCGACGCTGTACGTTCTCTATGGTTACAATTCCTCTTGTCCGAACACGTTTCATTGTTTTATTCGTTAATGTTTGTTACATGTGGTCTATGCAAATATTAGTTGCAATGCTCCTTATTAACCTCATACGTCTCCTGAATACCCTATTATTAAAATATACTACACCATGCAAATACATATTGCGTGACAGTTAGGGTTAGGGGTCCCAAAGGAACATGAGACATAATAAGTGTGACGTAGAAGAAAACCGGGGGGTTGCGTGACAGTTAGGGTTAGGGGGTACTACAGGAGCACGAGACATAATGACGTAATCAGGTTAGGGTTAGAGGGTGCTAAAGGAGCCTGAGAATGAATAATTCAAAATTGAATATTTAATGAGGCGGCATCCCTTTGGCCCCTCGATGGGGGTCTATTACTACTAACCCCCTTGAGTACCAATGGGTCTTCTCTTCCCTTGACGAGTAAAATCGTCTGGCGTTAGCCAGAGTAAAATACAGCTATAAAAGGTGCGCCTACATGCGCACTTAGGAGTCAAGGGGTTAAGCATTGAGATAGGTTTTTAATCCCTTGACTACCAGGGTCGGAATCTTCTCTTGACTAGTAAAGCCGTCTGGCGTTAAGACCGTTTTCCATTACGTGAGCTTTGCCCGCGCGGGCTGAACAGGCTTTGAAAGTTGGAAATTTTCAACTCCCAAAGCGAACTGAACAATGCACGCTTCGTCCGCGCTGGCAAAGCGGAAATAATGAAAACAGCCTTTAGTCAGAGTAAAATACTAAAGCCTGGTTTCCATATAGCCGTAAGAGTTGGCGGCATGTCTACGGCAAGGGGCAATGGTCCAATCGCATACAGCTTTTTATTGCTGGCTAATTCAACACTGTCTAAGATTGGACCATCGCCCCTTGCCGTAGCCATGCCGCCGGCTCTTACGGCTGTATGGAAACCAGGCTTAAAGTGCGTCTACATCACTGACCTATATATAACTGGACTGCGGGTGCTGCCCAAAAATGTGTCCCATTTTCATTTTCAAAATGGCATTTATCGGCCCTTCTGCTAATGGTAACGACCACTGACATGTACTTGTCGCAGGAAAAAATAATATTTATGTAAATACAAAGCGATTTTCTTACTTTAACTCGTTCCTGTGCGAGGGCTTCCCCAGAGGTGAGTAAAATTATTAAAATAGTCTGGCGTTAGCCAGAATAAAATGCTAAAGACAAATTCGGACAGGAAAGAGTTAATGCATGCACGGTTGGTCATTGTTGATTTATTGTGGAACGACCCAAGAGGCCTACTGAATTATTTGTCTAACCAAATAGGAATATCAGTAGAACATGATCTCGAGTTTGTGTAAATAAAATATTTCGGTGGTTTTTCCATGTATGATTATTTATGTTTGTTGCTGAGCCGCTCGGGACGTTTTCGTGATAAGAGGCTTATTGTAGTTCTCAACTACAATAATTCCTAGACAATTACTGTTGTAGCTTTCTAGCAGTCTGAATTAATAAAGACGTTCCGGCTGGCGTACGGCACGAACACTTGGCAATAAAATAAAGAGTGACTGTTAATACACATGGTCATGGAAATCTACAAACATTTCGTTTTATGAAGTCGCCAGCTCTATAAAGAATCGCTGAAGATCGCGAGATAATCGTAAAGAAGCGAGGCGTACCGAGTTCTCCTTAGAGTGTCTTTTATCAACCTTTTCCAAGTGTTGTTATTTATAACTCGATAAAGTCTTCATATTAGAAGACGAAAGCGTTCTGACTGACGGGTTTTGACGGTCTTCCACTGTCCCAGTCTGAAATAGTTTGTCGTCCGGCTTTCTTGTCTTAACGACGGGAAATAGACGGACGAATTGAAGATGGAAAACTCGTCCTTTACCGGATTTTAAAACACCTGACAGCTGACGAGTTTCTCGTCTGCTAATATAATTCGACTGAATGCCGAGCAAAATGCAGATTTAAAATATAGGTATCGGTCAGCGACCTTCACCATTACCAAAAGGACCCATAAATGCCGCCATTTTGAGAACGGTTTTGGGGACACTTTTTCTAACTCAAAGGTAATAGGAGCACACAGTCCAGTTATATATAGGTCAGTGGTCTACATGCACGCTTGGGAGCAAGGGATTAATTGGCTAACACAAAGAAAACAAACTAAAGTACTTTTGTTTGTCTAAAATAAAGTTATTCCCACTTTAATAATATACATACAACTTTTTTTCTCAATTTTGATTGGTTAAGAGCAGTTCAGTTTTAAGGAAATAAGTTTTAAGGAAATACAGTGCAGAAAAAAGGGAATACAGTGCAAATTTTTTAATCAAAAACAATAAAAGCTGAAAAGAGCCAATCACGTTCTACAATTTTGACCGATGACATTTTCCAATCTCGTACCCAGGCTCTTCCTGCACGAAATAAACAAAGATGGCGGCTAAAATTTGCAATAAAGGAAAACATTTCGTTCAAATTTGAAGCTAATTATTCCTTATTATTGTCAAGTAAAGTACCTGCAAGAAAACTAGAAGATTCTTAGTGCTTTAAGTAAACTTTTTCGAGTAGTGATAGATGAAGCAAAGCGTTTTTAAACAACCAAATATACGAGGATTGGACACTGACAAAAGAAAACTGTAACTACAGTTGCTTGAACATTTTTTTCATGTATATTATTAATTAGTAATAGCATGGTTTTTCGTGCAATTTGGAAAAAAGCATACACTCCTGAGTTTTTTAAAGACCTCAAATAGCACTCGTCCTTCGGACTCGTGCAATTTTCATAATCTTTGAAAAATTCACTCATGCATGTTTTTTTACCAAATTGCACTCGAAACCATGTTATTACCTATGCTAATTAAATTAAATTTTGTGTTCTTTTTTTTTTCTATTTAAAAGTAGGTCATCTTATCTTTTTAATCCGTAGGCGGTCCGGTTGCCAAGTCCGGATAGGAGGATACCGGACCGCTCGCTAGCCAATAAAAGCGCGCGATTTTGTTGGATACCGGACTGGAAAAAAAATATAGATCGTAAACATTCTACTGCCATAATTTGAAAACAAATTCGTAATCTAATTCGCATATATGTGAATACCACTGCAATGAGATTTACCTGCGTTTTTCCTTCTCCATTAATGTCCGACCCTCGTCTGCGAGTAAGGCCACATAAGAGGAGGTTGAAATGATACAAGATTAGCAAAATGTTTTGCCATATGCCAGATGAAAAAATAAGCCAGCCTGAGAGTGCTTGTGGACGTAAATGAGCAATTGAGTTATCGGACGAGGATAATTGTATTAATACGTATCCAATTTTGTTTATTAGACTACCACCCATGAACAGTTCAATGATTTGATTAACAGACTTCAATTTATTGATCCTTTATCAAACAAGAAACTTTTAGAGAAGAATGAATTTGGAATTGGTCAATTTAGTGAGGATGACGAGTGGTACAGGTAAATCCTGACGATTATTAAATGTTGGAAATATATAGGACTAAGTTATGGGACGATGCAGTAGTTTATACTGTAGATCTGATTTTTCTTCCTTCCTTCGTTCCCTTCTTTCTTTTCTTTCTTTCTTTTTTCCCTACCTGCCTACCTACCTACCTACCTACCCACCTACCTACCTACCTACCCACCTACCTACCTACCTACCTACCTACCTACCTACCTACCTACCTACCTACCTACCTACCTACCTACCTACCTACCTACTTTCCTTCCTTCCTTCCTTCCTTCCTTCCTTCCTTCCTTCCTTCCTTCCTTCCTTCCTTCCTTCCTTCCTTCCTTCCTTCCTTCCTTCCTTCCTGCCTCCCTCCCTCCCTCCCTCCCTCCCTCCCTCCCTCCCTCCCTCCCTCCCTCCCTCCCTCCCTCCCTCCCTCCCTCCCTCCGTCCCTCCCTCCGTCCGTCCGTCCGTCCGTCCGTCCCTCCGTCCCTCCCTCCCTCCGTCCCTCCCTCCCTCCGTCCCTCCCTCCCTCCCCTCCCTCCCTCCCTCCCTCCCTCCCTCCCTCCCTCCCTCCCTCCCTCCCTCCCTCCCTCCCTCCCTCCCTCCCTCCCTCCCTCCCTCCCTCCCTCCCTCCCTCCCTCCCTCCCTCCCTCCCTCCCTCCCTCCCTCCCTCCCTCCCTCCCTCCCTTCCCTCCCTCCCTTCCCTCCCTCCCTTCCCTCCCTCCCTTCCCTCCCTCCCTTCCCTCCCTCCCTTCCCTCCCTCCCTTCCCTCCCTCCCTTCCCTCCCTCCCTTCCCTCCCTCCCTTCCCTCCCTCCCTTCCCTCCCTCCCTTCCCTCCCTCCCTTCCCTCCCTCCCTTCCCTCCCTCCCTTCCCTCCCTCCCTTCCCTCCCTCCCTCCCTCCCTCCCTCCCTCCCTCCCTCCCTCCCTCCCCTTTCTTTTTCTTTCTTTCTTTCTTTCTTTCTTTCTTTCTTTCTTTCTTTCTTTCTTTCTTTCTTTCTTTCTTTCTTTCTTTCTTTCTTTCTTTCTTTCTTTCTTTCTTTCTTTCTTTCTTTTCTTTCTTTCTTTCTTTCTTTCTTTCTTTCTTTCTTTCTTTCTTTCTTTCTTTCTTTCTTTCTTTCTTCCTTTCATATTCTTTTCTTTCTTCCTTCCTCCTTGCTTTCCTTCTTCTTTCCTGTCTTTAACTAATTTTTCTGTTTTCTTTTCATGTTTTAGATGTTATTGTTACGACGTATCACCCAATGGCAAACATCTTCGTGTCATGTACATTGACTATGGAAACTGTGAATGGCTTGAACGGGATAAAGTTGTACGCCTACCACCGGCATTTCTTCAGCTACAACCACAAGGGGTGCTAGTAAAATTATCAGGTATCAATCATTCTAGCCCATTCCTGCCATTTGGTGGCCGCGTTGGGGCGGTGAAAAGAAACGAAATATTTGAATAAGAATAGAGTTAAAATCCCACATTACGGTTATGTAACTTTGGTCCATTAAGCCCTTCGTCAAGTGACTGTCTTATTACCTGTATAGTTAAATTTTAAGTGTAGTTTACGGCATAAACGTCTCGTATTTTTGTCAACCATTTCACTTCAATTTTGCAGGCCTTAGATACAAGTTAAATGAAAAATCAGTGAATTCGTCAGCTTTACTGTATGCCAAACAGTTGCTTATGTGTGGTCAATCGTTCAAGGCTCGTAAAGCTTCTTTGGATCCTACCAAGGTAAGATAGTTCTTCTATTTTACACTTAACTATTTGTTTGGTTTGTGTTGGTACCCAGGTTTGATTTTTGCTCGGTGCAGTAATCTGTAAATTAAAAGAATTCACCTTAGCCGCGTTTAAATCACTTTAGCATATACCCCGCAGGTGGATGAATAGTACTTTTTACGCAATGGGATTGGATCCTAAATCTAACCGGCGATTGAGTTTACCATGGCGATTGCTGTGAATGACAAGCTACAGTACCTTTTTTGGGAATGACCGTAGAGAAGACTGGCAGCGATCTGACCACTGAGGTCTACAGAAACCCAACATATTCTGGTTTGCTTTTACACTACCAGAGCCACGTAGACAACCGGTATAAAGATAATGATTGGCCGCGCTGCCAAGTTATCGTCGACGAAGTCTGCCTTCATCAATGAATGTGATAAACTTAGGCTTATCTTTCGGAAGCTGAAAATAAGTTTGAAGTCATCATGAAGTGTTTTAAGAAGCTTATCCGTTATGTCATCAGTTAAATGTGAAGAGTTCCACCGAATTAAAGAATCAGAGTACCACTAGACACTACCTTACAAGGATCAAAGGTCAGCTGATGCAGTTAGGCGACAACTTCTTCACCTTATATGCCAAGATACATCAACGCCTGCAACCAGTGTTTACAAGTAAGAAGATTGGAGATTGGAGATTCTCTTGGGATTCGTGAAAACAAACCAGCTATCGTCAATCAACAATGCGCGGTCTATCACTTTAAATGTGGTTTATTATGTGGGATATACTTCTCGACACCTTTTCCAACGCATTGATGAACACAAAAGGCAAGTTCTTCCATTGCAAAGCACCTGAGGGATGTTCATGACAATAGCACAGCTGAATTATCTAGTAAAAACTTTAACATTTTACGTAAATGTAGAAGTAAATGTGAATTTTTACTTTACGAGATGTTTTATATTGGGGATATCAAGCCTTAACTTAACGTACAATCGGACTCAATTAGCGCCAAACTTTTTATATAATTGACTAGATTAGTGTATGTTTTTAATTGTTTATCTCTTAATTTTTATTAATTTATTTTTTAGCTCTGAATTTAATTATTGTTAAACTTGTTATTTCATTTATGAAGTATATGCTAAAACAATTATCCACATCTGTGTCAGTGAATAGTGTAGGATATTCACCTTCACTTCAGTGAATAATTGTTATATATTAATGACTTCTTATATGCGGGCACCTTGTAATATGATGGATCCGCTTATATACATACAGCAATGACTTCTTATTAACCGAGAGTGCGGTCATTACGAAGAAATATCAGACCGAGGTCTTGACAGTATGGACCGAGCTCGTAGATGAGGTTCGTACATAAACGATCGAGGTCTGATATTTTCCGTAATGACCAAGTAGTCGAGGTTAATAAGAAGTTTAATATATGGCTTTTTGAAACAACGTCCTTACATTACCTTACATAATACGTACTTATAACGTGGCCTCGAGCGTGTGACATAGACTCATCGTTTTCAATGTTGTTGCTCTTGTTATCGCTTTCGGAATTCTAAAACTCACTTCCAGATTGCTCATCGTCCGACTCATATACATGATTTAGTCCATAGGTTATTGAATTCTCAAAATTTTGGTGGTTTTCTTTCGTTGCAACTTTTGTAGATAAAATGACTGTCAAATCCCGAAATCGGCTAATGAGAACACACGATTTCAACGGAAGTAACTTGTACCATATAATAATTACTGTTTATTCCAGGGCACCTACAACAGGTCTCGCCGAAGAAGCTTTCATTGTTTTAACTTCTGTTTTTAGAAGCAGCTATATAGATGTCGTCCTCCTAATGATTGTTTTTTTTTCAGAACTGCATTGTTCATTTGGTTTTGTTGTTTTACTAGCCTTTGCTACTCGAAGTCGAGATTCTTCAGTCCGAAGGTGAAGCCATTTACAAGAAGTTGTCATGCCAACCTGGTATTGAAGTGACGCCACGATCCGCCTCTCCTCCAGTACAGCATCTTCTTCTCTCATCTCCTCCGCTTCCTCCTGATAATCTTCAGCCTTTGAAAAAAGGTTTGGTGGTGGTCAAGTCGGATGTTTATTACATTTGGATAACCCATGTATGTTGTAGTTACTTGCGCTACTATCAACTGGTAATACACGGAAAACACACCGTTTGCAGGATTAGACGTGATATCAGTTTTAAGAGAAGAAATGTACTGTTTATGCCACAATCCTGGCCAAAATTGTTGGGAAACTTTGCATTTTTGACGATTTTCACTTGGTGTCCCAAGAACTTTTGACCAGGATTGTCCGAAAATGGCGATTTCAATATAATGCAACAAAAAAAAATTGGAACGCGGCGATTCTGCGCAGTTTGTTCAAAAATCACACAAATATAGGCTCCCACGTGCACGAGGAACAGAATATTAGCCGAGTATAGAAGAGTCTGGCAATATGCAAATTAAGTAAGAGCTCTTGTGCATGCGGGTGGTCCCGGTGCGGGTGGGAATTCGGTGGAGAATCTGCTCCAGTGATCCCTTCCCTATTGAGGGGGTAAGGAAGAGCAGAAACGGGGACTATTTTATTGAACTGTATATCTGGAGAGAAAAAAAACCCTGCATTTTATTGAAAAATTTAAAAATTCGTAATTTTCGGACAATTCTGGCTGGAATTGTTGGGACAGGCTTTGCCGTTTTTGACGATATTCACTTGGTGTTCCAAGGACATTTGGCCAAGATCCAAACATGGTGGATATGTACTGTAGGCCTGGAGTACGTATAGTTCCAGTCCTCTACATGGTCTGCATCTGGTCAAATGACCACGTAGCAGACTGAAACTTTACATACTTATATAGGCCTACATGCATGTTTGGTTTCAATCTTTGCCCAGGCGATGACTAGCAGATATCACTCGAGTTATATATAGAACTCGCTGGCTTGGACATGAGAATTTCTTTTTCTGAGCTAAGATATAATTATTTACTTTTAAAAATACCATCCTTAACAAATGCATTGCATTACATCACGTCACATCATACTTGCACATACCATGATATGATGTTATACTTCGAACTTCGAACCTATAACCTACAATCATTTTCAAAAGACTTGGGACATTTGCGTCCTTTTTCGGTTTTCCAACTCCCCAGGCCCCCTGTTCAATGTTGAATACCATGTTTACGGTGAATTTTGCCGGAATTGTTAATTTGTTTCATTAGACAACATTGTAAAGGGAGGGGGAGGGAGGATTGTGTACATATCGCAAAATAGACGATGTTGAACGAGTATATTTAGAAAAGCTCAAGTGTCCCAACTACTTTTGAAATTGATTGTTCGTTCAAATCATCTCTGGCAGTAGTTCTTTTTCCCTGAGTTTAACAACTTACGACAGCTTGTACAGCAAAACAAATGAAACTTATCGAAATATAGTAAGGTTTAAGTACTGCCGAAATTATTAAACGTAGTTTTCTAACGTTTCGAGCGAAGGCCCTTCGTCAGAGAGAAACGTGCCTTAACGCTCGAAACGTTAGAAAATTACGTTCAGTAATTTCGGCAGTATTTAAACCTTACTATATTTCGATTTGTGTTTCAACACTGCCTACGCCAGCACACTACTTTTATTTCAAATGAAACTTAAACATCTGGGTGGTTAAACACTTCTCATTTATGAATGATATATTACATATTATATACATTATACACTTGTTGACTGGCGCCGAGGGAAACATCGAGTTTTACGGACCCGAAGGCTTCAATGTTACCCGAGGGCTTTTGCGCGAGGGTGACATTGAAGCCTGAGGGACCGCAAAACTCGATGTTTCTCGAGGCAAAAGTCAACAAGCGTTCTGTTATATACCAAAGACTTTTAAAATACCAAACTGACTCGAAACTTGCGAACGACAAAAAGGCTTACCAAAACACTTTGACTTTGTCTTCGTAATTTCATGTCAACAAGTATACAAAGAACACCTGTAAATTTCTCCAGGTTTTCTTCAGACCTTCTTTGAGGATATGTATTGATATTCTTTCTTTTGGAAAATTGGCTCTTTCGTACCAAACAAGCAAGCTCTCGTTTTCACAATTCTCCGAACAGTCCAAAGTTCTTGATCTGATGCAATAATCATTGTGTATTCACGTGAACAGCGCATGATTAAAGCTGACGTCGAGGGAAACATTGCTTTGTTTCCTTCTTCATTGTTGACGTCAGAGGGAAACAGTGCAATGTTTCCCGTGGCAGAAAGAAACATTGAGTTTGTTGAACAACACGTGACCATGATTTGACCAATGGGATTTCATCTTTGGCAAACGAAAGTCTTTGGTATATAACAAAATTATTTAAATACAGTATTGCTATTGCAGTACTATTAATGGTTTAAATTTATTTTCCTTCCAGATTACATCCCAGACAACATTTTATTTTCAACTGGTAAACGCCGTATCAAGAGAGGCCATTAGCGCAATTCAAGAATATCTTTCAAAATGTGATCTTCAGAATAAGGTAAACACACTGATCTTTATAGATCAGTGGGTAAACATGCTTTTACCATAGTTAATAGAAAATAAACATCGTTTGGAAACCTGTTAAACATCAAAGAGGTTAACAGTCGAACATGAATCCTAATTCATGTTGAAAGGTACTTGAAGGTGCACAAATCCTTTGTTTTAGCTTTATCAATATTTAAACAGTTTGGTTGAGTGATTGAACCCAAATGTTGCTATTGCATGATCATGACTTCATTCATATACACAATATGTTCAGTAACTGTGAAAGTGCAGAAATTTCAATAAACCTATCTTGTCTTATTTGAAAGAACACTTAAGATGATAGAGTAACGTCTTTTTCAGCTTTTCGTTTCCTTGCTTCGTTCTTGAGATATTTTAGTTTGTTTGATGTGCAAATTAAACATTTTGACGTCGTACGTGCATAATGACTTAGCGGAGATTATATATCTTTTCTATTATTATTAAACCAAATGAATTTGAAGGAAGCATGTGGGTGTGTTTGGCTCACAACACTAAACATGTAGATTTTCAAGTGATTATATTTGATAATAGCAAAGATATATAACTTTTCCCGATAACTCATTATGCACGTATGACGTCAAAATGTTTAATTTGCATATCAAACAAACTGAAATATCTCAAGGACGAAGCAAGGAAACGAAAAACTGAAAAAGATGTTACTTTGTAATTTTAAGTGTTCTTTCAAATAAGACGAACTTAATTTTCGTTTTATAGGCACTTTAACTAATGCTTTTACACACAAATGGTTTATTTGAATGTTAAATGGTTATGGTTTAGATGAATGTTAAAGTGAAAAACAGTCGGTGGAACAGTCTATGGGCTCATTATATCTTCACTACTCTTCACTGTCTTTCATTACTTATCATGCATCTAAATCATAAATTGGCAATATGTTTACACACTGCAATTAATTAGGCTAGTTCACATCTGGTTTAGATGAATGTTAAAGTGAAAAACAGTCACTGGTACAGTCTGTGCGTTCATTGTCTTCACTACTTTTCATTATTTTTCATTACCTATGACGCATCTCATCTATACCATAAATCAGTCTGATAAATTCTTGGTTTTCATCGGACGTCACGGCGGCCATATTGGTGCACAACCTTTATCCTATCGGAATTTAACTCTATTCTTATTCAAATATTTCATATTGTTTCACCACCCCGAAAAATAAACCCCGATCGCGTGAGTGAAAACGATCCATAATCGTAAAGTGTAAATGGGCAGCCTATATATACGACGGCTCATGCTCTTTGTGACTCTGTACTCCTATACAATTTTCTTATTAACAAACCTCTCTATTTGTTTAGATCAATATCAGAAATATCAAAGGTGAGACTCTTGTATGTTACCATAGAAATGGCCGTGAACGCTCGCGTGTCCAGTTGCTCACTTCGTCTCATCACATCGTCCCAGGACAGGTTAGTTTTTGTGTCTACAGGAGGTTGCGTTTACGCAAACGTGTATGTCAGCAGCACGGATGTTTCTATCACGGACTATGTTTTGTCAAGCCACAGTCGCCTAAGCAGTGATATGACAAGCGACCAGTAAACTCGTTCTCGGGGCCACCTTGTAACACGGCACCTCGAAAGGCCCGTAGACGCCGTGCGTACCTATGTTTTGATCTACAGACACGGTGTTTCGCTGTACAACTCATCTACAAGCTCATCAGTGTAGCTTGGAACAATCTGAATGAATTTCATCAATTACTTATACACATGCGATCGTCGGTGTCAACCGCATGTGGGACAGCATCGGTGAAATACATTCAGATAGCGAATGGGCCCAGAGTGCTCAAACTTCCACAAGGGTCCCACGGCAACTTCACAGAGTGCTCAACAACACCGAAGTGAAGGAGCGTACATAGTTCAATCTACAGACACGGTGTTTCGCTGTACAACAGATCATCAGTGTAGCTTGGAACAATCTGAATGAATTTCATCAATTACTTATACACATGCGATCGTCGGTGACAACCGCATGTGGGACAGCATCGGTGAAATACATTCAGATAGCGTGAAGTGCGCATGGGCCCAGAGTGCTCAATATATATATATATATACACTGCCTGTAAAATATTTAACAATTATTCACCGAAGTGGAGGTGAATAGTGCTGGATATACCTCATAAATGAAATGAAAGTTTAACATTCTTATATTTTTCGGTATTTTTATACAAGACACGGCCGCTAGCAACTTGGGCACTTGGCGTACTCGATATTTGTCGACAAAACAGTTTTTACAACTTTCGAATATATTAATGGCTAGAAAATTGTAAAGAAACATACCTGTGGACACTCTTCTACTTAATTTTGTTGACTTTTCTCGTTATTCTACTACATCAGCCTTGTTTATCAACAAAATCTCCAGTGCTTCGGTGAACACAAAGCAAAACTGGCCGCCATTTTGTTTTGCCCGCAGGTGAATAGTGCAGGATATCCCGAGCTAGAGGAACCAATCAGATTGCGTGAAAAGCACTATTCACCTGCGAGGTATATGCTAAATATATATATATATATATATATACACGTATATATATATATATACACTGCCGGCCAAAAAGAACTGCTCAATCGTAATGGAAATATGGAAATGACAATATAAACTAGTATTATAATAGAAAAGCAAAAATAAAGTTTTAATACTTAGTAATACAGCTGCGCACCTGCTGGCGATTGCTGTCTGTTGAAGTAGTTAGTCTAGGTTATGGGAATCCATCCCAAGCAATATTTACAGCAGTCCATAGTTTACGGGATTTTAATCTCATTAATATTCGAGGGCGGGTCTCATTAATATTATATATAATCTTCCTTGTCTTCCTCTTATCTTTCTTATCTTCCTTTTATCTTCCTTTATCTTCCCCTAATCTTCCTCTTATCTTCCTCTTATCTTCCTTTTATCTTCCTTTATCTTCCCCTTATCTTCCTTATCTTCCTTTTATCTTCCTTTATCTTCCTCTTATCTTCGTTTTATCTTCCTCTTATCTTCCTTATCTTCCTGGGAAGATAAGGAAGATAAGGAAGATAAAAGGAAGATAAGAGGGAGTTAAGGAAGATAAGAGGAAGATTAGGGGAAGATAAAGGAAGATAAAAGGAAGATAAGGAAGATAAGAGGAAGATAAGGAAGATAAAAGGACGATAAAAGGACGATAAGGAAGGAAGGTAAGGAAGATAAGAGGAAGATAAGAGGAAGATAAGGAAGATAAGGAAGATAAGAGGAAGATAAGAAAGATAAGAGGAAGATAAAAGGAAGATAAGGAAGATAAAGAGAAGCCGGAGCCGCTCGGAGCCTCTCGGAGCGAAGAGCATGGGGCTCGCAGCTGCTCGGAGCCCAGAGCCGAGGGCTCGGAGCCAAGAGTTGGAGCCAAGAGCCGAGGGCTCGGAGCCGCTTAGAGTCGGCAACGCGGTTTCGCTGTGGTAACACTGCTAATGACCTCCTCATGCCCCTTATTATCCTCTTTAACCCACCAAAACATTTAAATATTCTACCATATATGCAAATCCGTGGTGTTTTGCTCATTAGTGACATTTAATGAGTTTCTAATGGCTTTTCTCCTGTGTGTTCTACACGTACGAGTCTGATTTTTTTTTTATAAGCTACCAAACCATAGCATCGAATTATTTAACCAAGCTCTGTAATATTCCGAAGTAGACTCCTACAATAAAATATATTTAGACTAACAACTCGCTAAGAGTTATCATCCAAAGCGAACCTTGATGAACTTTGCACAGTTCTTAAACGTATAAACACCACAAAAGCGAACCAAATATTTAATATAATATTCACATACAAACTTTACGTTGCTATGTGCCAGTGTTAAATACGTTTTAAACCCCTTAGCTCAGGGCTTTTCGAATGATTCCTCACACTATCTTAAGTTCTTATATACGGCTTCTCAAAGTGATTCCTCATTCTATCGTCTCACGATTTCTTCACTTATAAACAAGTCGCCTAACCGCTTTTTCTCCCTTTTGAATCCTAATTATATTTCTTGCTCCAATGCACTTTGCATCGTTTCCATGTTTTGCTCTAAAAATGTATGCATTTTCGCGTTCGCCTAACCCTTTTTCCTTCCTTTGAGACCCGCCTGAATATTAATGAGACCCGCCCTCGAATATTAATGAGACCCGCCCTCGAATATTAATGAGACCCGCCCTCAACCCGCCCTATAAAGGGGCTCGATCGGCCCCTATAATACTACTAGTTACTAATCTTATACCTAATCTTTATGCATCAGGTTATTTATAGAGATTTAATGTCCGTGTGGGAACAATGAAAACCGAGGTGGCCGTGATATTAATATATATGTACAGGAAAGATTCAAGATTTGTTTATTTATCCATTCAGTACATTAAATAATGTATTAACAAAGAAAAATGAAAAGGAGCAGTACATCAAATAATGTATGTTAAAAACAGAATGGAATGGAGCATAAGATTAAAAACCCAAAGGGTTACAAAACGTTCTCATGCACCTACAATAGTTAATTTCAATTATTGCTATTCCTACTTGTCATGTTGTACTATTCATATACTATTACTCATATTGTACAAATTATAGTACAATATGAGAATAGATAAGATTATAATATAAGCTGATCAAAATCTGACGACTCAAACATGAGCGACATTTATAAACAATACCAACTGATTTTGTTATTTTATTAGCAACTAGGTCTATATGGTAACTCCAACTTAAGTTTTTATCAATCACTACTCCTAGAAATTTTGAGTTATTTTTGTTTTTGACGTTGTTATACCAGTAATATTAACAAAACTGTTTGGGTCATAATCTGTGTTAACAAGTCTTTGCCGAGATCCAAATAAGATACAGCAAGTTTTTGAAATATAATCTATTACTGGTGAGCCAATCTGCCAATTCTTTAAGTTCTGAGTTAATTACTGAAACTAATGTTTTAAGAGTTTCAGCAAAGCTGCTGGTAGTCGTTAGATAATAAATTAACAGTTGTATTCACTTTTAAATTTTTTCATTCAACCCATTTAAAGTTAATTAATACATTCTTTCATTCACTCTTCATTCATTCAGTCATTCTTCCATTCACTCGTTCATTCATTCATTCATTCATTCATTCATTCATTCATTCATTCATTCATTCATTCATTCATTCATTCATTCATTCATTCATTCATTCATTCATTCATTCATTCATTCATTCATTCATTCATTCATTCATTCATTCATTCATTCATTCATTCATTCACACACGTTCAATTTACAATTCTTTTTGCTCAGGTCAATGTGTTACACGTCGATATTGGCAAAGAAGCCATGGTTCCTTGTACTTCATTTATTTCCTTGCCACTTGGAGCAAACAAGTTTCCGTATCAAGCGAGACCTGCAAGGTTGTATAACGTCCCTGATCTTGTTTACTCACAGTCTTCTGCCGCCCTGGATTTCATCATTCAGCAGTCCAACAAGGTACTTAGATTTTAATTAATAAACATGAGCAGCAGTGTTTTATCAGATCTAAAGCACGAGGCGAAAGAATAGCTTCAAAAACGACCCATTTGGCAAGTTGATTGGTGTATAGTAATTTTGAAAAACAACGTTTTCTAAGCCGAGAATATCAAAGTTAACTGTTCGCTAAGTGTTCAACCTTCGTAAACCCTCCAAGGCCGGCTAACTACTAGCCTCCTTCGCAGGCCTCCTTTGCGGGCCTCGATATTTTCGTCCCCCACTAAGGCCTGCTCAAACGAGCAACACATTCCGTTCCCTTTGTGTACATGGACCAATGAAATTACACCATTGTCGTGCTAAATAAAGCCGTCCTGGGCTGGTATTGTTATGTGTAATTTGTTTAGTCGAAAACTAATATTTTGAAAAGTTTAGCCTAGAACTTAACGAAATTTACGAAGAATACTGTTTTGACTATGTTCTGGCTGCCTATGCAAACAAATAAGCGTGAAAGTCAGTGTAAAGCGTAAGAGCGTTGAGAGAAATTTAAGATTGTAAACAAAGGCTCAAAGGTGTTAACGGTTTTATAGCGTCTAAAGCGACTGCCCAAATTAGTTTACTTGAAAGCTAATATTTCGCTTACTATAGCTCAGAGCTTTACAAAATTTACGAAGAATGGTATTATGAATATGTTCTTGCTGGTCATGTAAGTAAATATGTGCGAAAAGCTTTAAAAAAGCTACAAGTGTCGGCGAAATGTATCTAGCGGATAATAATTATTTACCTGGATGTCTGGCCAGCTTCATATATTCCAGTGACGTTTTTAACTTTATTTCATGCACATGTATTCATATCGCGATTTACAGTTACAACATCATCTTATTGATTCTATTTCGGCAAAATTTTTACTAAACCGTATAAGCAATAGTCTTCAAAATATTGGTTAAAACGGTCAGCTCAAACCTCAAGGTCTATAGCTGTAGATGCATGGTATCGGATTCGCCGATTCAGATTTTCTTTCGTTGTCCAACGAATCCGTCGCAGAACCGTCGCAGTAGTCTCATTTACAGGCGTTCTTTGTATCGGTCCTATATAAATACTCCATCTTCACTATAATTATAAATATACCACATCAACCTCTCCCTTTCATATGAATTTAGATCGGTTAACTTTCATCAAGCTCGGTCATGTTGTATAATGTATATATGGCCAAGGTGAAGGTCAGCCTCCCATATTTTAGGAGCCTATCTCTGATTGGTCAATCTCTCGGAACGGAATGTGTTGCTCGTTTGAGCAGGCCTTAGTGGGGGACGAAAATATCGAGGCTCGCAAAGAAGGCCTGCGAAGGAGGCTAGCTAACTACAGGCTAAGACATAATTCACTAACGTACTTTGGCGGAATGTGGATCGGTGGGATGGAGTCAGTATGACCTCGTCCCCCGGGGCATCGTGCCTCCACGGCGGGAACGAGGTCGGGTACCCTGCCACGACGAGCCAGGATTCAACATTTTCAGGCAGGGCACACCTCCGAACCAACGGAACCTCCTCCATCCTAAGATCTGCAAAGTCACCCGTCTAACATGGGGAAAAAATTACGAGTCATATGTATAAGTAAAGAGGTACTCGCCCAGATTGAAGGGACTCAAACCGACAACGTAGAGAACGACGAGTGACCACGGATCACACGGACAAGACCACCAGCAAAGGAGGCAACAAGCCAGGGGAAGCGAGCGACAAGTTTAAGCCCCAAGCTAGGCTGAGGATACAGACACAGCGGCTAAAAGAAAAAGACGACGAAAAAAGGAGGAGGGGGGAGGAAACGCAAACGAACAGCGCCTAAGGTGAACGTAAAATGAGCGAATAAGAGCATCTAAAGTTTATGTAAATTAGGAGAATTTTTTAATCGTTCTTGAACCATTAGACACTTGACAGCCTATGTATTCTACTTTATTTGTTATTACACCTATTTTCAAAATTACGCGACCTGGCCGAAAATATTGCAGTCGAAATGTGAGTTTTATGGCAATTCAAAATGTTTCAATATAACTTACTTTGTCATCGTATTCAACATTTCCATGGATTGCACTGTCATATATATACTGGAAACGATATCTGATAATCGTTTTCACTATTGAAAACGTTTTCAACTATGTCGTTTTGTTTTTTATTCTCGTGTGAACAGGTGAAAACTACGTCAAAACCTTGAAACGCTAGAAATTTAAGAAGGCGACTAAAAATTTAAATAACAATCCTCTTGTCGTTTAAGAGCTTGGGTTTTTAACTGGTATCCTAGCTGGGTTGTTAACACAACATTATTACACCCGTTTTCAAAATTACGCAAGCCCGGAAGTGATGTGAGTTTTATAGCAATTTCTTGTCACAAAATGGCGGACATTAATACGAACTGAGTGAGAATTCAATGAAATGCCGGAGGACGTTAATGATGACCGAATAGCGAATTATTAAACCACTATAAAACGTTTTTGTCAATTGACGTCGCTTTCATCCGTTTTCGTGTGAACACGCCGTGAAAACGATGCTTTTTGAAACGCGTTTCATAGGAAAACGCTCAGAAACGACACCGTGTGCACATGGCCTCAAATCACGGGTTGAACACTTGAACAATAAATAACCTCTCCTTAGGCTTTTACCCTATATAGAAAGACTAATATCATTGTATTCATGACATTTTTTATTTCTCTTTTCGCTCTACAAGGTACTCCGTGCAAATGTCGTGGCAGAAAATCGCGACGAGTCCGTGATTGTTGAATTGTTCGATTTCAATGGTGAAAGCATTAACAAACAGATGCTTGAAATAATTAGTAATGAGCACGCTACGCATGCACAGGCTCGCAACCCCGGGGGACGTGCATTGTCTAACAAGAACTCTTCGATATCAAACGATACAGTCCAGTCTCATATAAAAGCATTGATGAAGCTGAAAATTAGTCCACTACAAGATAGTCTGACCGTAGATACGTCATTTTCTGTGACGTCACGAGAATCCACGTCACGCCAATCGACCCCGACTGACATTGCGGGAGCTCAGGGTAATAAGAACGGATTTAAAAAAGTCAGTCTGGAGGAAAAACCGTTTGATGGTACAGTTGGAAAACACGTGTTTCCTCGACCAAATTTGGCTAGCAGTCAAAATCACGTCAGCTCCCAGTCCGCCTGGAACCTGGGAGCTAGCAGTCAGTATCAAATCAGTCCAACGTCTCCCTCGAAATTGGGACCAAACGGGCAAAATCAAGACATTCCAACGTCTCCCTCGAAATTTGCATCTAGCAGCCAGAATCGCGACATTTCAACGTCTCCCTCGAAATTGGGACCAAACGGGCAAAATCAAGACATTCCAACGTCTTCCTCGAAATTGGGATCTAGCAGCCTGAATCAAGACTTTCCAACGTCTCCCTCGAAATTTGGATCTAGCAGCCAGAATCGCGACATTCCAACGTCTTCCTCGAAATTGGGATCTAGCAGCCTAAATCGCGACATTCCAACGTCTTCCTCGAAATTTGCATCTAGCAGCCAGAATCGCGACATTCCAACGTCTTCCTCGAAATTGGGATCTAGCAGCCTAAATCGCGACATTCCAACGTCTTCCTCGAAATTGGGATCTAGCAGCCAGAATCGCGACATTCCAACGTTTCCAACGTCTCTCTCGAAATTTGCATCTAGCAGCCAGAATCACGACATTTCAACGTCTCCCTCGAAATTGGGACACAACAGTTCAATTCAAGTCCGTCCAACGTCTCCCTCGAAATTTGGACCTAGCAGTCAGAATCACGTTGGTCCAACGTCTTTCTCAAAATTTGGACACAGCGATCAAAATCACGTCAGCCCTCCGTTTTCGAAAGCTGAATTTAGCATTAAATATCAAATCGGGAACACTTTCCCTCCGAACGCGGGACCTGTCGGTAAGACAAATTCCAACAGTTCACCATCGCCGCTTTTTGGTGAACCAAAGCCTAATGTTCCAATTCAAGTTGCAAAGAAAGCAGAAGCACTTTCTAAGACACCTACTGGAAATACAAAAGCAAGTCAAAGTAACGTTGAAAACCAAACTAGTCCCTTTACATTGAAACAAGGAAGCCTTTCTGCGTCATCTTCGCCTGCCTTTGGCAAACCAAATCAAACTAACCTCCAAAACCAAGCTAGTGCTTTCTTGTTGAAACAGGGAAATCCAGTGGAAACACTTGTTACTCCCACGACTACCACCAATTCCCTCAATTCAACGACAAAGTCCCCGACCGTCGTGGATTGTACCGAAGGGTCGAAAAGTTCTGTCAAAACAAAGCAACAAAATACGAAAAACTCGAAGTCTTCTTACGACGAAAAACCAGCGAACGAGAAGCAAGTGCCTAAGGACTTACCACCAATTAAGTATGTAACGTCTGGTGGGAGGAATGTTTCACTTCCTACTCTGAGTAATGCACAGAAGAATGCATGCGGCTCTGCCAAGGGCCGGAGAAGGTATAATGACAGCGCGTTAGCCTCAAAGGTGATCGGTTACGGTGAGTTGAAGAAGAAGATCGAAGAACAAGAGAGGATATTGTCACGATCTGCTTCAGAGCAACGACATCAGCTGGTTCAGCGGAAGATAAAGGAGAAATTAGAGGTCCAACTTAGGTGAGTGTTTTGATCGATACCAGTTTAAACAGCATGCATGCTTTCTATTAAGACATTAAGGTTACTGTACACCTTCAAACCACAATTTAAATTTTTTTTTTTATTCGCTGGAAGTGAAGCATTTTATGAGGGCTTTCAGATTCTGGAAAGGAAATCAATTTTTTTTTTGATTTCTAAACAAGGAAAAAGCGCATTATTTACTTTGTGTGAATAAGTGACAAGAGCGTTCTTTCACACGGCTTTTTCTCAAAGAAATGTTTTGAGCTAAAGTAAGAACTTTATCAACTTGATATTCGAGTAAATTAATATTCTGGTGACAAACGTGTGTTTGGGAGTTGTAAAATTTTCAATATTTATCGTTTTATGGCCTTTTATGCAAGCCCATTCAACCTTGTGTTTTAGCTGTAATAGTAGAAATTCGATAACTCTAAAAGTATTTGGAATTTTTACAAACCTAGACATTCTTTTTATGCTGTGATATTTATCTACCAAACTGCCAATTTTCAGAGCATTATAGTATATAGTTGTTCGCTTATAGCATTTCGAATTGGAATGAAAACTTTAATGAACAGAAGCGCTATTTTTTGTTTGCGTTCATAAAATGACCAAATGTTTTGTTGCAGTCTTGTATCCCGTTATATCGTGCAGCTTTCGAATAATGTTTAGGTTTTGGTATACTCAATAAACGGACGGAGCGCTATACTGTTTTCCCTAAAACGTAACCCGAAGGTCTACAGTAACCTTAAGTGTTGTATGCATGTGTAGTGCATGTGTAGTGCATGTGAAAGCTTGTTGGTGACGGACATTTTGTAGACGTTCGTCAAGCATCATCATTTAAGGCATTTACCAGTTTGGAAGCACACGTGACTATGAATTTGCATACTCAGCTCAATGATTGATTGATTGATTGATTGATTGATTGATTGATTGAATGGTCAATCGATCGATTGATGGTCACTTTGTCTGTCAGGTGGTCAATTAACTAAAATTAACAAAACTAACAAGACTTAAAAAAACTTAAAAAAACAAGACGCCTGCTTATAGGCGTTCACTCGGGCTACTGGTCAGCGATTGCTGCAACCTATACCATGCACAGAACAGCGCGCATAAGCGTTGAAATAAGTTTCAGACGCAATGATATAAGTTTCAGACGCAATGTGTAGTTATGCAATGTAGAACCACACTGAGACTCTGAAAGCTATTTTGATTGTACGGTTAGAGGTAGTTTTAATTTTCGATTTGCGAGTGTTAAAATTTAAAATTATACGACAGTACGTGCAATTTTTGACAAATTGAACGTGGTCTATGTATTGTCTTAGATGAAGCGGTGCTTAAAGCGTTTGCTGATGTTTTTTTTCGAATAACAACGGCGATTTTAAAACTTTCAGTAGACGAATCTACAGTGCTGGATTCGGAACATTCAATCAATAACTTCGATATAGAATTTATTTATACCAAGCAAACAGAAAATATTTAAACAAAGTTTTGAAACTCGCGTTTCCAAAGCATTGGCAAATGTATTACGACACCTACATGAAATATTTTCTAGACATGCAAACGGTTCAACACACATTCATATTTTTTAATTGTTCAGTGATTATAAATACTTGCGTTTTGTAGTTGTTGGACTATAAGCAGCAAGCTATTACTTTATAGTAAATAGTATATGCGTTTTTTGATGTACTGTGGCGTTTGTTTGTTGTATATCTTCAGGTCAACTTCCTTATATATTTATAAATGCAGTGATGTAAACACAGCATGCATATTCCCGCGTGTATTTCGCAACTCGTCCATTCTCTCTTCAAGAACAAACCTTTGTTTTTGTTATCCATAGTTTGCATATTTGGAAGTCTTAGGTAAACGTTTTACTGCGATTCAACAACCCCAGTTCGGAAATCACTTCGTCCAACGAGGCATCTTTATTTATATGCTTTATAAGCTGTTGATGTTCGTGTTTGATTTTGCGAGCTCTTTCTTTTGCTTTGGCCAAAGTGTTGGTAGGTTTTCCAAGTAAGTTGCTTATATGGTTGACCAGTGGTGTACTTGACACAACCACAGAATAGGAACATGACATGTTTGTCAATTTTCAAAGTGATCGAAAACTCGAAGTCTAGGCTCCACATATGGGAAGTATTGCGCAATTTTTCAATTTTGTGGAACCCCAAGAAAAAAGCCGAAACCTTGGTCTACCACAGATAGCCCGAGTAATTAATTAATTAATTTATTTATTAATTAATTATTATTAAGTAATTAATTAATTTATTTATTAATTAATTAATTACACAAGCTGTTTATTTTGCGTTTTTAGGATTAAAAAGTTAGAGAAAGCTGTATTCGCATTACAGAATGAAATCCAATCATTAAATTTAGAGAACGACACCCTGGAGAAGCAACTACACCAGAAGTGACTGTATTATGTGTGAATGGTGTATGAATGATGTATGAATGGAGAAGGCCAATTGCTCTCCCCAACTAATCTGATTTAGTTAGCGTTCCAAATCTAACATACGCACAGCTAATGCCAAGATTTGACTTGTTTTACCCGACTGACGTGACAGAGTTTTAAGTTCACTTCAAGCCTGAGAAAACAGACGGTTTCTTCTCTTATTCTTCAATAAAGCATTATGATAAAAGTTAGGGTTAAATTTGAGGTTAGAGGTGCCTATAAAGCAAAAATTATGTCTGTCTTATTGAAAGAACACTTAAAATGACAAAGTAACAAGTAGTTTTTCGTGTTTTTGCTTCGTTGTTGAGATATTTCAAATTGTAGTCAAACCGGATGTTCTCTTGCGCGCGACCTTGCAATATTGTGACGCAATGTTGCAATTTTGATTGTCAGTTTCATCGAGCAAATTGCAAACGCTTTGGCGGAGTGCTCGTCAAAATACTTAGGCAACTTCTCAGTCAAAGAGAGAGTAAGCAATTGCCTTAAGGTCGTGTGGTTATCTACAGCAAGACATCAGCGCAATATTACGCATGTCACATCAAACCGTTTCAAACATAATTAATCGGTTTGTGCGACGTCGTTGTGCTCTCACCGAACAGTTTCAACCCTACAAGTAGTTGAATTCGTAGAATATTGTAAAACTGTTACATCAAAACCAAGCACATTTACATCGGAAAGTCAGCAGGCCCTTATTGAAAACGGTGTTTGTACAGGCTACAGTACCAGTGCTGCAAAGTCGAAGAGCCTTCCCAACATGCTGTAAAGCAAAAACATGGAATCAGGATTCACGTTGTATGAAGATTACATAGACGTAGGGTGCGGGTATATTTTACTAGTCACCTACTGCATATTTGCTAGTGCATCTGTACCTGGCCTACACACGTGAAGTTTGGGCACCTCAGACAAATGAATTCTAGTCCCCGCATGTGGGACAGAGAAGCTAGGTGAATGTCAGACACTGTAATTTCTCTATAGATTTTGGTACCGTCAGCACTAGCATATAACACACACTTGGCTGTTGATGTTATAATTGCCGATATGTCATTAAAGTATTACTGTATATGTATGTATATACTATCTCAGCAACATGATCTATCAGTCCGAATAGATCCGTGGCAAGCTGTCTGAACTGCGAACATCACTTCAGCTTCCTGTATGGCACGTTTTGGTTTTCTTGAGCATGGTGGGAAAGCAAGACGTCAGAGGACGTGAAAAAGAACTGCTAGAGATAAAAGAACAATGAATATCACTTTTCTCGTGATTTGCCAGAGCATCTCGCTTAGGTTGTAATGAACGGCGACAGAGTTTACAATAAGCTTTGTCCTTATTATCGGGTGCTTCAGACAACCAACCGAAATCTTTTTCCCATTTGAAATTATATTTGCAGCCGCTCTCGTAACTTGTCTTCCATATCTTGGCATATGATCAGCGACTCTAATCCATGGCTAGCAGGCTATCTATTCAGTATTAACTATTTGTGATTGACAGACGACAGTTCAGAAAAAGCGAAATTTTCGAAAAAGCGAAATGAGGCAACTTTGAAAAGATTACTGTACTGCAAGTGCCGTGGGCTCGTAAACTAGAACGAGCCGAATTTTTTGCACTTCCTTTGACCAAAGGCTGTTAATAATAGCTTTTTCGTATTTGGCACATAGCTTGCACCAGATGAAATTCACCATTGTTCGTCCAGCCTCATCTTCGACTGTTTTTATTCCAAATATGTTTTCCTTCCCCCAACTTTTAAACGTTTGCAATGTCACAGAATTCCTTTTTTCTCTGCTATCTTTGGCGAGTTTGATGCCATGATCTATAAGTACATGTATTACCAAATCCGATAATCCGCGGTTTGCCCAAAAAAAACATGTCTTTTTTATTATTATTCTTTATTTAAGGAGGATAAGTTTTTCAGCAGAGCTGGTGGGGTCCTCCATTTACAGCTAAGACGTATAGGTGTTGATTTTACGGAGGGAGGAAAACCGGAGAACCCGGCGAAAAACCCTCGAAGCACAGGAGAGACCAACTCAACTCAACTCACATGAGTCCCCACCCCGAGAACGGGGCTATTCCCAGACGGTCACCCATCCAAGTACTAACCCCGTCTAACCGGGCTTAACTATTGGTGAGAGGCACCGCCCTAATAGCACACGCCACCCGTGCTCCCCTTGAATTCCGCCAAAACATTAACGAATTTCAACTTTGAAAACCGTGAGATCACTGCAACATGATTGGTCCATTCGCTACTTTTGAATTCTCCAGCCAGAATGTTTTGGACGGAAATCGTGACGTGTTTATTTTTTATTATTATTTTTTTTTTTGGGGGGGGGGGGGAGGGAGGGGGGGAGGGGCATGTCGCGTATGATCGTATGATAGGTTTTGGTAATTAGTTTTTCTCTTTGTGCTGCTGATAATTGGCGTCCCATGTGTTTTCTTTTATTGTCAAAGAGCATTGGAACTGGATTTGGTGTATTAGAAGGGCGTTTACGGGTAGTTTATTACTCCTTGGAGTAGCTCTGTTTTCACCAACAGAAAAAGAGACATCAGATGCAGGACTATCTCCTCCTTCATTCCCTTGATCTTGTTCAGTTTCTAAATCAATGTCATGAGGATCTGTTGGTTGACTTTCATTCGGTTCACCTGAATGAGTACCAAAACAAGGGGCTCAGTTGATGGAGCTCCACCCCATATAAGGACCATTATATCATAAAATTCCATAACCATCTTCCCAGATCCTGAACGTGCGCCTGATATTACTGCGTTGCTAAATTTTTCCTTCAAACTTGACTTTTTCTAAAACTCTCGAATAACCTTTTCGTATTCTTGCTTTATCATCTTCACATTTCTTTCCCGGTCCTCGTCATCACCGATTGGCTTGATATTTTCTGGACCAAAGAAAGATGTATCCTTGGTATACTTCGACGCCAGTGGTGCCCTAACCGTTTGCTTTTATCTGCGTTAAAATCTACGTCGTTATACTCCATATATAGCTTTTGTAATCCAATAACGCCTCAAGTAAATCCTGGGCCATTTCTTCGGTCCACTGGAATCGATTTTCCAAACGCGCATTTGGCGATTTTGATGCTTTCTTCACCGACTTCGACTGAACGTTGTTTCAATCCGCCATTTTGAAAACAAACCGTGGAAAACTGGCAGATAAGCGCATGCGTGAATCTGATTTTTCAGCTCGCTTTGCCGGGCCAACTCGGCAAAAAGCAATTACTTGGGGAAAAGGTGAAATTTTCAACTCAGTTAACCGAGTTGGCTCGGTAAGCAGCAACTGGGATCCCGGCAAGGCGAGCCAGCCCGGTTGCCATGTAATCGAAATTTCGAAACAAGAGACGATAAATATACGAAACGGGCTAACTCGGTTAAGCCGGCTTACTCAATTAAGCCGGCCAACTCGCCTCATGTAATCGGCCCCTAATTCCTGTCATTGCGTTGCTCACTTGCCAATGTTGAAATCCTTCATTGTTTACCACTTATTTCGCGAATAATCCAATGTATCCTGGTCAGGGCACCACTTGTATACCGAACTTTGTTTTCGGTACACCAATCTCACAAATATCACACGTAGATTATAAATATTTATTATAAAAGGTCACTCGCAAACTCACTTCACTTGTAGTCCCCTCGATCCAGGTATCGAGCTGTCTGCGTTTTTCTACGTTTCGTTGTCACGTGACTTTTGGGGTTGTACGGGGGGAAACGTTAACATCTTCCCTTCAGCTCATTGTTTCATCCTTCGGCTCTACAGATTTTAAGGTTGAGCTATTTGAAGGCATTTCTTGATCTAAAAGTTCCAACAGATCTGGATCGGGTGCTATCGGTTGCTTTGTCTGCTTTGTAAACTCCAGCTTTCGCTTCGATTTTAAACCAGTGAATGCGCGTTTTTGGGGAGGGGGTTCATGACCTGTCGGCGTGAAATCGTTGTCCCCTCTAAGACACACACGTACTAAATCATCTTCTTGAAGAATTGGAACACTTGATCGAACAGCGTCCCTCACATCTATTTCATCGTTTACTGTCACGTACGTCCCTTCGTCATCTCGATATTGGATTCGGAGTCTCTTTTCTCTTTGGAAGAAACCGCCAACTACTGTAGACACCAGTGTGCACAATTCATTTATATTCATGCGAGTGAATTCTTGCTGACTTACAATAGTTGTTTTGCATTGTTTGTATAGTTATGACCTTTAATTTTATGTAAGAATACGTATTTAACTCACCCTAAGAGGGACTTTATGTTCCCAAACCAATTCTTCTCTTCGCGTAAAAGTTCCCTCGGGACCATGTTGTGTCTGTTGGTGACTCCATGCCCTCTAAGTTGATTACTCATTTTTTTCAGCAACTCCCTCCCCATTGTGAGATACGTAGCAATGAACATCGAGCTGATACGAAGCCTCACAGGCTCCAAGTATTGCTGCAAAAAAATTGGGTTTTCATTCTGATATACCTGGAATGCCTTGTCTAACGTGGTGGCGGCGATCGTTGTCTCAACACGCAACCCGCCAAGTAGCTCCTGGTGCGCCTCCATTTGGGTAAACACTGAACTTACATCATTCATAAACTTAATTCCTTGGCGAGAATTGGTTGGCGAAACAAACCTAAACTCATGTGAAGCACAAAGAAAGTGGTAAAGAAGGTTGTATACTTTAACCTTGACAATCTGCGCCTGTCCTGTCGGGTTTTCCATTGATAGAGTGAAGATTCCTCCATGGTTACAATGGGGGTGGTCTCTTTGGTCAAATGGGGTGAATTCACATCACGTATGACTGCAGTTCTGTACCCTGTGGAATGTGGTGACGTCCGCACACCCTTAATGCAAATAAATAAGGTATCCTTGTAGATGATGCTATGTCCCAAAGATTCATTGGGCATCCATGGTTGCTTGCGTCGCACCTGTTGTTAAAAAAGGGGGTCTTCCACACAAATTTCATTTTTGCTTAAAATAGCCTGAACCTAATTTTTTATGGTTTGATAGGACACACACAGGTAAAGGCATAACAACAGTAAAGTTTATGTGCTAACTGTTGCCATGGTAACCAGGATACACACCCCCAACTGTGATTTTAGTGGTCTCTCTTTAAAAAAGATATCTTGCTAATTAGTGGCTAGGGGTACAAATAAATGTTATTAGGGCAATCCAGACAGGCAAATCTAGAACTAATTAAATGCTGAACCTAAAAAATGCATCATTATCTTTGTTTTTTTACACAGTATTAATGTCAATATCATAATATGTGGACAATGTGGCTGTTCAGGTTAAATTTATTAATGATCTGGTTACTTGATACATCAAGTGTTAGGCTCAGCATCTAGGCAAAGTATGTGTTAATTAGCCTAGAAAATTCCAGATAGTTTCATCAAATAGTTTTCAAGATATCCTTTTTATCGTGATTCAAATGGAGCAAAATGTTATTGTTGAGAAAACGGACATGAAAGTGTTGAAAGCTATAAATGGTGTACATGTGGGGCATCAAATCAATAAAAATCAAATATTATACATATCTAGTGTTAATATAAAATAAGAATAACTGTCCAATGTTAAAATGCACCACATGCATAGTTTCTCCTTCTTTTAACTGCCCTATAATTCGCCTTCTTTATTCCCTATAATTCGCCTTCTTTATTCGTAGCCGATCTGACGAAGTGCATTCTTTTAAACAAAACTGCCCAGGATTAATACCCATACTATTTAGCACTTGCACTGCAGCATTGGCACCAATGTTAAAATGGGCAACAGCATCATAAACACCAAGGTGGAGGACATCTGATCCCACAAATACCTGCTTGGGCAGGCGCTCCAACTAATCATTGCATTGAATGACTCATTCTGGTTTTGTGTTTTGCCATCTAGGCATCTTGTCAACAGGCTGTCCTCACTAAGCCTAACAAACACTGGCTTCAGCTCAGCAATGATAGGCAAAGGCAGCCCAGGGCCATGCTTGTATTCCTTCTTACCTGTCACCTTATCCCTCATGAACCCATACCAGCTATCTTCACCTTCAGGGCAGTGGTGGTGCAGCTTTCTTCCTTCTGAGGAGGCACAATGGAAGAGTGTTGCATGTATTGCTTTCTTCATTTCATCTAAGTCTCCAGAATTACTACGAATAGCTATTCCATAGTAATTCTGGAGTTTGTCAATCATGGCATCTGTCAACCGTCCTTTTCCTCTCATACCTTTTTTTTCTTTTTTCAATTTCCGCAGAGCAGTCCCAAGTCTTTTCTGGCCATATCCAACACATTCTTTCTTTTCTACGCTCACATTATCCTTCTTATACACATCCACAACAGCAGAGTAACTTTTGCTGTCTCCATCACCAAAAAATTCAGAGTAGCGTAGTTTGTTGCATTCTACCGAGCGATTGAAGATCCGCAAAGCACCTTCCGGCTCCATTGCTGGTGCAGAGCCCTGATAATTGGCCTTGCATTTTGGCTTGTGGTCTGCCTTTAAAGCAGCTGTTCTAGGTGTTTCTGCTCTTTTATCAAATTCTTTTCATTTCTTGCAGACTTTGCTGAGAGCTTTCACATCCAAAACTTTTCCACTGTCCATGGAAATTGTAGCAACACATCCATTTAAAGAAGAAAATCCTCTTCTTTGCCAAGTTCCGTCGCACGAAACCCCACACTCTACAACTTCATCAGAAGGCTTTTTCTTTAAAACATGGATTTCTTGGGCAGCATCACTCATTGTTTTAACACACACACTTTCCGTAGCCTTCAAGATAGCCCTGTTGTGTGATGAGTACGGGGTAGGTCTTGGCGGTAGGTCTTGGCGGTAGGTCTTGGCGGCATGTTCATCAACCCACAGAATCTCTTAGCAGCAGCAGCTCCACATCCAACAGACGTCATGGAATATACCATCCTCCTGTTTACTTCAAAGAAACGGTTCAGCTGGGATGAAGTATAAAATTCTTTCTTCCAGCTACAGGATGAGCAAGCCAAATAAAGACAAGAGGCACATCCTTTTCGTTTGCCAATGTCTTCAAGAAGCTCAAGGTTGCACTGTTGACAATGCTTACATGGCAAAAGCTCGAAAATAGCACATAATATCGTCATATCTACCAAACGAAAACCAGAAGCTTTTTCTTTTTAATCATTACACGCAATAACAGGTGGAGA
This sequence comes from Paragorgia papillata, assembly GCA_035771165.1. NCBI lineage: Eukaryota > Metazoa > Cnidaria > Anthozoa > Scleralcyonacea > Coralliidae > Paragorgia > Paragorgia papillata. The sequence continues at coordinate 4,402,367 of JAWNZC010000340.1, read as the reverse complement.
TACAGTTGTAGCCATTGAGATTTTGCGGGCTGAAGCAGAAGTACTTGCCTGGTGAGAATCATGAGTAGGAAGTTCGCCAACTTGACCTCCATCTTCAGAAATTCTGGCCTTCTTCGGTGTTTCTGTAAACTGAATAGCAATTAATTTGCGCTTCTTCTTATATCCACATTTCTTTTTATTACCCATCGTTACCAATAACAAATTACTACAAACGAAAGCACCGAATCGAGCAAGTACAGTATACTAAAAATGTCTTATCAAACGTGTAGCGAACTCGTGGAGTGAAACGTGGAATACGTCATGTAAATACTGCATATAAAGGCACAAACAATACAAAATATAACAGGGGAGGGGTAGGGTAGCATGGGACCTGTAATATATATATATTTTTTGGATGGGTATTTCACAACCCAATGATCACTTTTCCCTCATAACAACGCGTTGCTAACGCCGTTGCTAGGGAGTAGTATGTCAATTCATTTCAGAAAACTACCCCAAAATCACATTTTCAGTTAAAAATATTAATAGCAAGATGCATCACAAGAAAGGCTTATGAATTGGGTATTTTACCAATGTGGTTTTCGAGAATTAAAATTTTTTATGATTTTTGTGGAAGACCCCCTTATTAAAAAATTAGAGAAAATTACTAAAAAAACATTTAAAAGTATGAAAAACATAAAACTTATACTTACGCCAAAATGTCGCCTGCTATTGCAGGGAAATCATCAATTTTTTGCTTCATCCCAAACTGAAGAATACGAATAAACTCGACACCCGCTATTCTCTATTTACTTCCGGTGAGATGCTATCAGTTTCGTGGTCACGTGACGCTGGACGACTACGCGTGACCATGGTGCTGTGAAAGGAAAATGGAGAAATTAAGTTTCCCCGGAGGGTAACTTGCCTGAAGGGGAGACGTAGTTCTCCGAACTTCTTCGTAGACTGATATGAGCAATACTAATGCAGATCTCAAGCGGCGAGAGGTCTGGTACCACGATTAAGAAAACGAAGTGCACATGTCCTTGAATACTTTATTTAGTACCACATTTAACCAACAAAACTTTAGTATAATAATATAAGTATATAGAAACGCGTTAGATATGCATATATGGTAGTATCGACAGGATGAAATCACTGAGTTTGCAAATGAACCTCTGGATGTAGGCTTCTGGTAGAATCTACGAAACGTTCCAGCCGATGCCCAATCAACTGCTTGAAACATAACATAACATAACATAACATAACATAACATAACATAACATAACATAACATAACATAACATAACATAACATAACATAACATAACATTGTTTAATCATGATGCATAAAAGAAAAAAATATACAAAAATACATCACGACAGGAAGTAAAGAGGTTAGCCCTAGAAAACTGCCTAAAATAAATAAATAAGAAACAAAAAATCGAGATAAAATAAGTAAATTATCTAGATGCCTAAATAAGATTTAAGCCTACTTTTAAAAATGTTGAAGCTTTCCGCCTCTACAACACACGATGGTAAATTGTTCCATTTAAGTCGAACCCTAACAAAAAATGAAAATTTGTAACAGTTTACTCTAGCCAGCTTGGTGTATAGTTTCTATTTGTGGTTTGATCGTGTGGTGGATAGTTTTGTGAACTCAAAGAAATCCTCAAAACGTAAATGACTAATTCAAATACTATTTTATAACACTCAATGAGAGTGAAGTAATCTCGACGCACTGACAAAGTTGTCCATTGCAGTATCTTACACCGGTCTTCATAAGACATATCTCCTCTGCGTTGGTTTAAAGGGATATATGAAACACCCAAGTGACGAAGAGCGGGTAACTTCCCGAAATCACGTCTAAAGCCGTTAAACGCTTAGGGACAAATTCGAGTTAGAGTTGAAGGAACAAAATGACCCACACCATAGTTAATGAAACCATCGCACATGACTCCAAAGGTTGAACATCACCACCATTGTCAAGTGGGGGAGGATGGTCTAGTCCCGCATGTTTGTTGTTCGGCTTCTTGAGCAAGATTTTGTACGACATTTTGGTTGGGTGCACTGCAAATTCTTCGAAACTTGTTTCAAGGAAAAAAATACTAGTTTTAAGCAAATATTTCCTTAAATCAAGAAAAATTATCTCGTCCCTTCTACAAGATAATTATCTTGATAAAATTTCTTGATGAGATAAATGTTCTCAAAACAAGAAAGATTTTCTTGACTAGAAATACTAGTTTTAAGGAAATATATCCTTGTTTTAAGACAATTATTTCCTTAAAACAAGAAAAATTATCTTCTAGTCCCTTCTACAAGATAATTATCTTGTCAAGATAATTGAATAAGAGCATTTTTCTAGAATCAAGATAAAAATCTTAAATCAAGAGAATCTGTTTTCTTAAATCAAGATAGAAATCTTAAATTATCTTAAATCAAGATAATTTCTATTCTTAAATAAGGATAGAAATCTTAAATCAAGATAGAAATCTTAAATCAAGATAACTTTTCTCAAATCAAGATTTTTTCTTCTTAAAAACAGGATTATAATTTTGAAAGAAAAATCTTGGTCATGAAAAGAATACTTGAACTATAATACAATTATACGCTAACTTTAAAACATATATAATTAGAATGTTACATAATAGAAGTTACAGATTGGTAAAAAAGATATAGATGTAGCACTAAATACAGTAGCTACATTACAGTATCCAATCTAAATCATTTACATATTTTAAACACCTTCCTAACTTCCTTGCATGCAGTCTGGATAATGCAATGATATGGGAACTTAAACAGATATGAGATATATTTAAAATGTTAGGTAATAGAAGTTACAGCTTGGTAAAAATGCACTTATATGCTAACTTTAAAGCAGATATATTTAGAATGTCAATGGAAGCTACAGCTACAGTAGGTAAAACAAATATATGTATCGCTAAAGATCTCCATTACAATACCCATGTAAATCATTTAAACATTTTATAACATCTTCCTTGCAGTCTGGATTATCACAAAAATAATTTGTTGCAAGATCGATAATGAGAGTAACCATCCTACAGGGTAATCTAAATCTAACAAGTAAAAAGCACCCAGTAGTGTAACTACAGCCTTCAACATTTCGCCTTCTTGAAAAAGCATAAAAATTTCTCTCCCCAACAGAAGAGCTGCACCATTACTCGAAACCAAGAGTCCAGGTGTGCAAGTTGAGCGTTTTCGTTGCCATTCACTGGGATCTTCATCATCCTAAAGATGAGGACTTAAGTTAGTTGAATGTAGATACTGCAATTTACTAAACATTCCTGCAAACAAATAGGGTATAACATACACTTATAGGATAACATACACTTATTTACCTCAATGACATGAAAAATTTCATGTGCATTAAGTTGTTTGCCAGATACTTTTCCTTTTGATTTAAAAATGGTGTTGATGCCCCTCATGAGATGAACAATCTTTCCATCTAAAATGTAGAAACAAACTTTATTAGTGGTGATTAGTTATAGAACATCCCGCTCATTTTGGGTCATCCCGAGAGACCCTTGTCAGGTGGGAGGTTTGATAGCTATTATAATGATAGTTACCTCTTTATGGTATTACTTATAAAGGAGCTGGCATACTGCACTGTACAGTACATTATCTTTAATTGCTAGCAAGTATTTATTAAAACATTTTAAAAATTTTAAATAATTTCTTACCATCATTTACTTTTGTTGGTGGTCTAAGTGCCCCTTTTGAGATCCCATAAAAAAGTTAAGGGATCAAGTTTGGCCTTAAGATTATCAACACACTTCAACATATATGCCTTTGGATCTTTCTCTACTGGTAAGGACAAACTTCTTCTAACCTCTTCCACCACCTACAGTATATACATGAAACAAAAAATAAATAATTTAGGAATAAATACAATGCAATTTATCCCCTAATAAATTTAGTGCTAGCAGTGATGAATACAGACTTAATGTTGCCTTGTAGTCTTAGCACTTTACAATTTCAGTCACAGATTAGCAGTAGTCACACTCAAATGGAATTTTGATGTTCATTGTTGTGCAATACATCTAGCGACTTCCACAAACTTATTTAACATATAAGACAACACAGTCACGTTGTGCAGAACCATGATAAAAAACAAATTGTCATATGACAATTTTCAAGATCATCATGCTACAAAGTTTAAATTTCTTCTTTGTTTTTTATCATGGTTCTGCACAATGTGACTGTGTTGTCTTATATAGTCCCATTGAAACCAACTATGTAGAGGGAGATTCTGTCACAAAATTTTGCATCACAAAGTGTTCTGCCAATAAGCAACCAGATTTCACAAAATAAATTGCATTTGTTTTTTAGGGTAACAAAATAATTCTCGCACATCACTACTAATGTAGTTCTGTAAATATTGTTTTCTGAATGACTTACATTAAAGTCTGACATTCTGCAGTCTATGCGGCTACCATCTTAAGAGTGACAGTATTTAACTGTCACTCTGAAGAAGGAGCACCACAGCCCGGATTCAAACCTTTTACCAAACTACTAATAGACTGACAAAATAGATAGACAGACAGACAGACATTTATATACCTCGCAAGGATCTTTGAAACACGGATATGCAACATATATCTTTTTTGGTCTTTCCTCTTTTGCCATTGTTTCGAGGTACCCTCTTCTTGCAGGAAATTCTGAATTTAGATATTTATTTATCACATATTTATTTGGGTTTGGATTTTCTCTGCTCTTTGTCTAGGGCTGCATAATGCCTTGCATTAATGTTAGGATCCGAATAATCAGAATTGCCTTCTTCACCAGAATTGCCTTCTTCACCAGGATTGTCTTGTTTACCAGAATTGTTTTCTACCACATTACTGGAAACTAGAAAATTTCAAAATACATACAAAAATTACCACAAATGTGATTACCACAGACTACATGTACTGTACTTCGATGGATACATAAAACAGATACTTCAGTTAACATTATTATTCAACCCAGGAACATTGACCATCAAGAATGACACAATGACTTATTTCTGCACAAGATTTACGAAATACCTAATAGTTTTCTGTGTTTGGATACTCTGATCCAAACATGCGGGATGTTGTAAGACTTGAGAAAAGCGTAAAAAACACAAGCTGCTAGGTGAGTGTTTTTAGCTTTTCGAAAGTCCAGCAACATCCCAAGTGTTTGGATCAGAGTATCCAAACTCAGAAAACCATTACGTACTTCTTTTATAAAATAAAAACAGATAAATAGCTTTAAAAACACTGTGGTGTGAAATTTCCGTGTTTGGATACTCTGATCTACGCTGTGGTGGGAAATTTCCGTGTTTGCATACTCTGATCTAAACACGGGTGTCAATCAGTGTCAATGTTCTTAACTCATTCCTGCCAAGCAGGCCTTTATTTTTTTATTAATGGGTTAATTGTCATCTGAAGCTACAGGTGCCAGTGTGAGTTATAGTATGGTATTTTATAGTATGGTATTCAATTTCACTTTTCATTGACTTCAGTTATCTTTTATAAAAGAAGCATAAGAAAAACAAAAAAATAATTCTTTTTTACCCTTAAATTTTTTTTACTGTCATGGCAGTAGAATTACCCCTAAAATAATTTTGCAATTCATTCGCTCAAGTTTATCAATTCATTTCATACTGCCATTTGCAGTTGAGCTTGCAGCTTGCTAATTTAAGCATTGTTTCATCGTTTGAAATTCTGCGTTCATTGGACCGCAACGTATTGTTTCCAAGGGCACAACGTGACGTTGCTATGGTGCTTTGACAGGGTTTCAATTAGTGATTAATATGTTATTCTTGCAAGTAGATATTATAAAAAAATGTCTAGTAAACGATTTAGCAAGGCCGGACGGACATATAATGTTGGGAAAGCTCAAGATATTGGAAAACGGTGGAGAAAGAGCAACGGCGACGGTTTTGTAATATATACTCGCCACAAATGACAAATTAATCACTAATTGAACCCTGTCAAAGCTCCGTAGCAATGTCACGTTGTGCCCTTGGAAACAATACATTGCCGTCCAATGAACGCAGAGTTTCAAACAATGACTCAACGTCTTAATTAATGCAAGCTGCAAGCTCAACTGCAAATGGCGGTAAGATTCCTTGGCAATTTCCTGTTTTGATTTGTGTTTGGCAAATAATCCTGCTTCTTATTGGTTGTTCAAAAAACCAGGAACCAATCAAATTCAAAACAGGAAGTTAGCAATAATTTTATCTAATGAATTGATCAACTTGAGCAAATAAATTGCAAAATCATTTTAGGAATGCTTTTATTGCCAGCGATTTGACAGATACCTTTTTGGCTGTAAAAAAAGCAATCTTTTTTCTCTAAAATTATCCCATTGTTAACGTTAAGGTGTGGATTAATAAACTACATGTAGGGTATAAGTATATTTAATTAAAATCAATAAACATTTTGTGTAAGTGATATGACAATTTCACAACTCAGGCTCAACTCAGAATCGCCCACAGGACAAATCACAGTAACAATCATCATCTTACCACTTCCTCCAAAATTGTCCATATCCTTCTCCTCAGCATGAATTATCCCACATCATCAAACAAATCTTTTAAGTCACTTCTTGAAAACTCCATCAACGTCTTGTTGTCTACATATGCAACTAAAGAAACATCCAAATATTAGAATGGTCACTGTGGATATTTTTCCACATTCTGTGAAGGTGGAACCAAACCCAATAAATGTTGCATGTAAATGGGGGTTACATGCAACTGTCACTCCTGAGTGCAGGCTGTCACTCCTTGATAGTGGCCACTGGCCAACCTGATTTTTGAGTTTTCAACAGCATATTTGTTGAACAGTATATTTTATAAAATGTTTAGATTTTACCTATGAAATGCACAATCCATTACTGCAAAAATCAACTTTAGTATACAAGCAATAGCAAACTATTCAGCCAAGCTTGCTCCGCAGGCCACAACTTACTATGATGGTTTGTATATTTAATAATATAAAAGAGATTCAAACCTTTAAGGATGGCGTATGCTTCTGGTTCTTCCTCTCGTATTTGCTCCATATTTCTTCACTCTTCTTTTTCTCTTTGCTTGGTAGTTGCTAATAAGAAACAAATGTAATTCAAAAGCTCGTTCGAACAAAGATAATTGAAAGAAATCCCAAAAGGACATTCTTTCGAGATATGAAAATTTATATAGTCATGATATAGATCGATACACTGACAGCGTCCGATTCAATCTCATACCTTTTTCTTTGTGAGCAACAAGCTCTCTGATTTGACAAACTCAATTATTCCGGACTATTCTTCTTTCAGTTCTTTGTCGATTCAACCCCTTGAGTTTGGTATAAACCACGGTGAGGAACAACCATTTCAAAAACACGAGGCAATTCGCATCTTCCCAAGATGCAATATGTCGCGCAATCGGGTAATCTCCGTGGTAATCTTGTCGAATAGTCGGTCGAATCCGATTGGTCATGCGGCACAGCGATTCTGCGCACTGACATGATGGATTATTGAATTGAACACGAAGGATCAAAGATGGCGTGGTGTTGTGAAATATGCCGACTGTTTTCAGCCCCAATATGATGCGAATAGATTGTACGTTTGTTGCCATCAATATTTATTTTGTATTGAGAAATATTTAGCAATTAGCAGTAAGCAATTTATATTTATATTGTTAATAATTTATATTGTTAAAAACCATAACATTTTTTTCACAATATTATTTTGTAATTAGCATTAAAAAGTAAAATCTTGGAACATTAGATTTTTATGTAGGCAAGATAATTTTTCTTATGATTGAGAAATGAATCTTGAAGCAAGATCTTTTATTCTTGAGGGCAAGATAATTTTTCTTGTTGAGGTAATTTATCTTATATTTAAGAAATAAAATCTTGGAACATTAGACATTTTTTACAAAGGCAAGATTATTTTTCTTATGATTAAGAAATGAATCTTGAAACAAGATATTTTATTCTTGAAGCTAAGATAATTTTCTTGCTAAGGTAAATTATCTTATATTTAAGAAATATTATCTTGAAACAAGATATTTTATTTTTCAAGGCGAGATAATTTTTCTTGCCAAAGCTATATATCTTACTTTTAAGAAATTAAATCTTGAAACAAGATAATTTTCCTCGAAACAAGATAACATTTCTTAGAATAAGGAAAAATAATCTTGACAAGTTTTGAAGAATTTGCAGTGTGGGTGCGGCACTCTGCCGCAATGAAGAATGACTTCCAGTGAGATACCCGCCTCTGCAGCAGCCGAGGTTGATGCACTGCGTGTGGAATGTCCAGTGAAGCTTGGGCTAATCCCAGCCACGTTGAGTGCACCTTTTAACCATCTGGATACAGTTTGGCTCGAAATTGGTGCGTGTGGAGCAACTATTGCCAGTCGAGATGAACGCCGGGTTGGTTCTGTCCTCGCCCTATATTCTTTTAAAGTGTTGACCACAGAGCTTTTTATTCTGTGAGTAGGCTGGCAGGTAAATTTTCCTGCCAGAATGGTTTGGCCGAGACTGTTTCACGTGGATATCCAACGAGAATTCCCACGAATCCTCTTTTGCAACCAGATACTTTAGGTCATTCCCACGAATCATCTTTTGCAACCAGATACTTTAGGTCAAGCGCAGCTAATTCATGGGCTCGTGATGCAGATGTTAGGGCCAATAGAAGAACCAATTAAAAGGTTAGTTCTTTAAGAGAAAGTTCTCCCACCGGTTTTTGTTCTTCCATGTTTGAAAGAGCAACTTGAACTTTCCAGGTTGTACAGAGCTTCGGCCGGGGAGGATCCAATCGAAAGATGCCTTTCATAAAGCGGGATACAATTGGGAGTTCTCCTGAGATGGCCGATTTATAGACTCCTATAGTTCTGTAAGAAAATTTCTGTTGCTGGGCCAGGAAAGACAAAATGGTATTCACAGGGGCAGTAAGGGGACAGAGAGACCGTTCAGCACACCAGCTTGACCAAGTTCTCCATGGGCCTGAATAGCGTTTTTGAGTGGCTGCACTCCATGACGCAAGGAGTATGTCTGTACACTCTTAAAACAGGTGCGTAGTTACTACACACCTTTTTTTGTCGCAAAAAGTACACACTGTCAGCTAGGTGTGTTGCTACAACACACCATTAAGTGTGTGATTAGTACACACACAGTAAGGTGTGTTGCTACTACATGCAGTAATATGTGTAAAAATAATACACCAACAGTGTGTAATTTTACAAAATACACACCTTTTTCTTTTTGTGTGTACTAATAACACACCATTTGGTGTGTTTTTTGCTTGTCGCAAAAACTACACGCTTTCATGTGTGTAGTTTAAAAGGTGTGTTGTTTCAACACACCTTGTGTGTAAAAATACCATTTTTACAACACACCTTACATTACACACCTTGTAGAAGCAATGTTCATTTGGATAACACACCTCAGCTTGTATGACACACCTTTTGTGAGCAACTTAGACATGAAAACAACATGATAAAAGTTCAAACATTTATTTACAATTGACGTAACTGAACGTAATATTATATAAAGCATTCAAAATGGCAATGAACAACTATCTATAACAAATTCTTACACAAAGAAAATACAATTCTGTTAATAAGCCATGCACTTAAAAAATGGTTGCAGCCAATCCAATATATTTCATAATGATAGAAAGATTAGTAAACTCTCTATAGTGTTGTTAATAACATCAATATCACTGGTAAATGTGCAAGGCAAAACAAATGTATGAGTAAATTAAGAACCCTTTGTTGTTGGAACCATTCTCTAAGATGGATAGAGAATGGTCACTTGTGCTCTGTGATAAATAGTCTCTCGAATTAAATAGTTCTCATAGAGCACACATGACCATTCTTACCCTTTACATAAAGGGCAAAAAATCTCAATAACTATTTACTTTTATCCACACAATATACAAGGTTAACTAATGACTAGATGCCTCATAAAATGTCAAAAACTATAGTTAAAATGGTGAAAATTGAACTAAAATACAAGAAAATTAATAAACCAAATACAGTTTTGTGTAACAAAACACACATAAATTCCTATTTACTGGCAACATTCTTATCACAAAAATTTTGCACTTCAGCTAAAAATGAGTTATACTTGCTGTATCGACAGCTATTTGACTCAACACAAAGCAAACCAACATCTTGCAAAAATAATAAAACACCTTCCAAAGCAGCAGGATACCCAACATCAAAAACATAATAACATGCAATACAATAAAACAAAGTTTCCACTAAACATGTTGACGCACATTCAGAAACAACATTTTTGTTCACCGCATATAAAGATCTGCTGAACATCCACATCTGCTCCTCTGCAAACTATTCGGACTCAATCATCTCGGATGCAAACATCCTTTCTGCTGGTGTTGATTGCCGATACAGGCCATATAGTTAGGCGCAGTGTCTGCTGAATTGGTCCCTGGTTCGAGGGGGAGCATAATCACTCCTGGTTCTTGTGGCAGCTGTCTGGGGTAATCCACCAGCATTTGCAGCAAACCGGGGAACCAGGGCTGTGGCCTTGTCCGTTTGAATCTTCCGCAAGATTCTGGGAAGCAGGACAACTGGAGGATAAATCCAGCTCATCCACTGACTCCAGTCGCAGAGGAAGGTATCCGTCGCCATTGCTCCCAGGTCCGGATAGCGGGACACATACTGAGGAAGGCGATTGTTGATCCGTGTGGCGAAAAGATCCACTGTATGGCGATATAGTTGTTGCGTCATTCGTTTCCATTCCCGGTGACTGTTGAAATGACGAGATGCTGTGTCTGCGACTTCGTTGGATGTGCCCGGAATCTGCCTTGCTGTAACCCAAGAGCCAGCATTCAGTAAAATTGTCCACAAATCCATGGCCATGTTGCACCCCAACCCATCCGTTGAAATTGTTATCTCGAAGGGAGGTATCTGTAACTGTTGGCCGTTGAACATTTGGAGGTCTGGGGATGACCACCAGCGACGTTCTTTCATGCTCGACAAAGAGATTGGGACTTGGATCTTTTGCGATCTGCTGTTGGTTAAGTGAAGTGTCTACACCTGGTCGCGTTGTAAGCTCCGACAGATCTCAGTTTGAGCTGCATGACTCATTCGTTCAAGAAGGGTTGAGAGGACGTTGAGAGGTGCGTTCTGCATCTGTTGTGTTTCCTTTGCCACTATGGTGATTGAATTTAGCTTCGCCTGAGGCAATCAACGATACCACCATTTTCACTGAATCGAGAAGTACTCCTAAGAACACCAGTTGTTGGGTGGGAAAGGCTGAGCATTTCTCCCGTTTGACTGTGAAGCCAAGGTTCTGAAGCAGTTCCATTACTTGTTGCAAAATCTTTCACATCTCGGCCTTGTCCTTGTGTAGAAGTAGGATGTCGTCCAGATAGAAAACCACTCGAATTCCCAACGATCGAATCAGCCGCTTCTGGCTTGAGTATCTTTGTGAAGGCCCGTGGTGCTGATGACAGACCAAATGGAAGGCATCGAAACTCGTAAGTAGTCCTTTGATAAACAAAGCAGAAGTACCGCCAGTGTTCGTGATAAACAGGGATTGTGTAATAAACATCCTTCAAGTCTAACTTAATCGTGTAATCCCCTGGTTGGATAAGGTTTTTGGCTACTTGGAGACCTTCCATCTTGAAGGATGCCGATTCCACAAATCTGTTCAGAGCCTGAAGGTTGATCACTGGCCGGTACTGGCCTTTTCCATTTTCTTTTTCTACCAGAAATAGGGTCGAAGTGAACTGGTTCTCTTCTGGTTCGACTTTCACCACCGCTTCTTTTGCTAGCAGGTCCTCGATCGCACTCATCATTAAGTGCTGTTCCTTGGAGGATCGTGTTTTTGTCTTGCGAGGTCGCCACTGATATGGCTTCTTTAGGAACGGTATCTTGTACCCTTGAATTGACTGTATAGGATCCATGGATCCTAAGTTATCTGTGCCCAGTTTGGAACACATTTGGACAAGCGACAAGCTGTGATGGTTAACTGAATTTCGATTGGTGTGAGTTGGGGAAACGGATAGTCGGCTTTTGATGTCTTGTCTTGTCAGCTTACTCAAGTCACCCCATCGTAAGGCGGAAAACCTCAGAGTTATTAGAGTGGTTATCTGCAGCAGTGCCAAATTACCTCCTCCAAATTTGGTGATCAGCATTCTTACGTGTTTTGCCTCCAGGGGGTGTTTTCGCTTCACTTGTTTCGTCCCTATAATCCGTCTGCTAGCCTCCAGCATCTGCTTAACCAATGTGTTCTCAGTAGGTGACTCTCTGCCTGCCTTCTTGTATGACCAGGCGATACCATATACCGCGGAGTAAATGAAGGACATTGTATTTGCTGACCTTAGAGGAAACGCGATGTATAAGGCTCTCTCTTGTCCGGTGGCTGGTAAAGAATGAAGGCCTTTACTTTCCGCCCAAGTTTTCCAACGCTGAAAAGACTCCTGGTACTTGCGCATTGTGCTAGGTGCTCGGTCTTGAAGGAGTATCTCTGGAATCTCCTTTGCTAAGGAATTTAGCTCGGGGTCTGTAAGAAATGCACCATTCCAGCTTTTGGTTTTACCAGGTGGCACGATTCTTGTTTGAGGGCCTACAAGATGAACAAAATACAGTTACATCCATCCATTGGATCATACACCACTATTCAATGCTCCTTGGCTTCGTTTGCTCTGCACTGTCTCTCTTCCTTCGGCAAGTTGTCCTTCCCCAGGGTACCGCCCCCAGTTTATCCTTGTGGGTGTCTAACCCTTTCCTTTTATGGCCATTCACGGGCATCTATTGCATGACCTCTAGTAGGTTTTCATTGTTCAATGCTGGTTTGGCCTCTCACAGGCTGATATGTATAGCTTTTTTGCAGGCTGTCATGTTTTGGCTTCTCGCAGGCTGTTGTGGCCTCTCACAGGCTGTTGTGGCCTCTTGCAGGCTGTCTTGGCCTCTCACAGGTTGTCTTGGCCTCTTGTTGCACCAGGCCTCTCACAGGGATTGTTCTGTCATAACAAAATACTCAATATGCAGTATGGTCTCAAAGTATTCAGAATATAGCCTCACCGCTCTCGATATATCCTGGTTATCATAGGAAGGGAAAGATGTGACTAGATTTTGCTGGACACCTCTTATTAAAACGAACCTTCAAGGCTAAAACTCGATGTGAAGGTGTTCCTGAACCAAACACGCAAGTGTCCCCAACAGCAGGGATGAAGGTATCCTCACCGAGGGGACTGTCCATCCACTCCTCAATCCACGGTTGTGGGCATCGTCCGTCTGTGGTAAGGATTGGCCACCAAGGAGCGGAGGTCTACAGGGGAACGATCAATGTTCCATCTTCAGCACCATGTGCCTGACGACTCGAGGAATAAGGTGTGGTGGTGGAAAGGTCCAGTTATTCTCGTTAAGCCAACGACTGCAAAATCTCGGCACTTGACGAGTACGAAAGGGTGAAAATCTGTCCACCGTGTGTGGGCCCCAAAGTATGTCCACTTCTGCGAAAGATGTGAGATTCAACATGTAGTCCTTAATGTCTGCCTGGCGCGATAACTGGTCAGCCTCCGTATTGAACTCCCTGGGAATCCACTCGATTTGCAGCCTCACACTGAACTGATATGACACAGCTGGTATGTGGCCACCGCCTCCTGGTGAAGGTCCTTGTTTCGACTTCCTACTTTCAGAATTAACTCGACATTCTTATTGTCCATTCGATGGAGAACCTCCTTACCCTGTATTAAGTGCAGGAGTGATTTCAAGACCAAGTGAGTTGCCCGCAACTCCCGCCATGTAGAGCTCCTGAGTTCCTCTGCTGTGGACCAGTCCCCCTTAGCAATCATCCCACCAAGTTTAACGCTATAGCCCCCCCCCCCCCCCCCCCCTCCCATCCAGTGTCGCTTGCATCTGAATAAGTAAGAATTTCAGGCTTTGGGTTGACTAACTAAATGGGAACTTGACCTTTTTATGACAATTCGGTTACTTGACTCCCGCAAGGTATGGCTCTTTACTGTTGAGAAAGGGCGGGTGGTCGGTAATTTTATGAATCTGGCTGCCTTTCTTTTTTCCTCTTTCAGGGCTTTACTTTCCTTCACAGCCCGTCTAATGCGTTTTTCATCGTCTGAGTCGCTCGCCAGGGGCTCATCGACGTAGCACTCAACCGTTTCCCACCCGAATTTCTCTGCCAACTTTATATGTTTGTTTCGCTTAAGAATAAGGTTCTTACCTTCGTTCAGCGCAGACTCTTGTTCCTCTTGATCCGAGGTTTCTAGTGCGGTTTCAATGGAATCCAAGACTTTTTTGTTAAAGTCGTATTGCGCTTTATTCCGCTTGTATTTGAACTCTGGCGTAGGGGACAGCTCACGTTTCTTGCTTGTGCGTTTACTCGAAGCCTTCAACTCGCTTTCCAATGTCTTCAGACGCCGTTCGGTGTCTCGATTTGACGCGAGAAGCTCTTTCGCCCACTCGGAGTATGCGCCCTTTGTCTAGATCGATTACTCGATGACCTGCCTCCGTCCCTGGTAGATGAAGATCGCGTCTCTCGATCTGAACAAGAAGATCGCCTTTCCTGTTGCCTCGTTCGCTCTGCCTCTGGGCTCTGGTTGTGCACCGCCAGACGCCGACCTGCAGAAGCTTTCGGTCTAGACATTTTTCGGTCTAGACACTTTCGATCCGATAAGTATTACTACTTCTTAGAATTCCAAGCGAAGAAAACGCTTGAAGGCACTGCGAAAAATAACGCTGCTCGCACGATGGTGGCGAAGAACAAAAAGATGCCAAACAATTAACACGTGATGTTAAATACTAATTCGCCCTAGGCCCCCAATGTGAGAATCACGTTTCTCGCTTCTTTCGTAAACTCAGCCAGCGAGAAACTCCATTTCTCTTTTAGAAGCTTTTCAATCGCAAGTTTCTCCTACAATCTGAGAATAATTCATTGGGACACTAAAGCATCAATTAGCTTCGTTCTTGCTTCTTTTAGTACCGTGAGATAAATAACGCTGTTTCACCCCCCCCCCCCCCCCCCCCCCCCCCCCCTACCAATCAATGTTGATTTCCAGACACCATTTCTGAGTTCGAGCAAACAAAACTTGGGTCACAACATTGATTGGAGGGGGAAGGGGAAGGCACATTTAAAAAATATATTGCGTGCGCACAGAAGTCACGTGACATCCGCGGTGTCCCAATGTAATTATTCTACGATTGTAGTTCTGATCTCTCGAAACAATTACTAGCCGTAAATAATGTCAAGAGACTCTTTGCGGTTTTGATTTGCTCCGTCTGTGGAGATCGGCTAGTCGTTAATAGAGAAAAACGTTTCTTCAGTATGAAAGGCGAATCTGTTTCTCTCACCTGTAAATGTACACGCCTGTGTACATCCGAACCACTCGATTTTGTGTTCCTGAAAGCTTCGACCAAATGCAAATTCTCCGAAGGTTCAATGTTTATAAAAGTTCCTAACTGAACATCTTTTTAAGGGGGAGCTTCACCCCAATTTTACCCGAAAATCGACAAAACTTGGACCATCTATATTTAACAGGTTTTTAACTCTAATATGCAGAACATATATTTTTTTTAAACTACTGAACTCCTGGTAGATGTTGAGACAATATTTGTTTCAGTTCCAACCATCGAACTGTACTATGATACTGTAGCGTCCGAGGAAAAACAATAAACCAGACAACGACGAACACTTAATAAAGACTTTATTATTCGTTCATAACAGGACTATAAGCTTGCTGCTTAACAACTTGCAACTCGGTCAAACTCTCCAACAACCGTCTAACGAATCTGTCGTCGTCAGTCTTACGACAGTGCGTACGATTACAAACAATACGTGTTACACACCTCCCATCCTTCTAAAAATAACACGTCCTCGTGTTGGAATTAAACAAATAATAGGAAAATATAACCTGACGTAACCGCTATGTTCAGCTTAGCACTAAAATTAAATATGACTGTTAATTAAATCATTTTTAAATGTTAAATATTTTCTTTTTAAAAAACAACTGTGCAATTTTAGTCCATGATAAAATCGCTGAAATGTTGGTGCGCTCTTCGTGTTCGTGAACTACGAGTATTCGTTCCTGCAGTAGTAGACTCGTGGTCAGGGGCGCGTAGAGTTATAATTTCTTCAGGCGTCAGTGGAACAAGGACTTGATCAGTCGGCGCCGTGTTAGTTTCTTCAACATCCATTAGGATAACTTGTTCTTCTACTGGCTGCTCGATGTGATTTTCAACCAGGTTGGGCGAATCCACTTTCTTTGTCGGTGGTTGTCGAGGAGCGAAACAAGGCTTTAAACGATTGTGATGTACCACAAGTTCTTTCTTCCCTTTGTCCGGAGTGATCGGATAGTTACACTCTGATTTCTTCTCTGTTATCGTATATGGTCCATGCCATGGGTGACAGAACTCTGGCGATAGTCCTTTCTTCTTGGCGGGAACGAGTAACCACACCCTATCCCCCACGTTAAATGGCTTGCTCTTCGAATTCTTGTCGTAATTTCTTTTTTGGCGTACTTGTGCTTGTTGTAGTCTTTCTTGTCCTATAGTAAATGCCTTTTGCATCCTTCGCTTTAGTTTCTCAACATAGTCACATTGCGTAGTCATCGCAGCATCTTCGCGTCGTGTTCCAGTGTCTGTTTCGTCTTGGGAAGTTCCAAAACACATGTCTACTGGTAAACGTGCTTCTCTCCCACATACCATTAGGAACGGCGTTGCTCCAGTCGATTCATGGACACTCGATCGGTAAGCTAGAAGGATTTCAGGGAGATGTAAGTCCCAATCTTTATGATTTTTATCTACATACATTGAAATCATAACTTCCAGTGTTCTATTGAGACGCTCAACCATTCCGTCACACTGTGGATGATACGCAGTTGTTCGCTTCTTGTTGATCTGTAAAATCTGACATAGCTCCTTAATTACTTCTGATTCGAAATTCCTACCCTGATCGGAGAGAAGAATTTCTGGTAGTCCGTGGCGACTAACGAAGTCGATTAACTTAGTGGCGACGGTCTTTGCTTCTTGATTAGGAATAGCGTATGCCTCGGGCCATTTCGTGAAATAGTCTGCGACGACTAGTATATACTTGTTCCCCTCCGCTGTTGTCGGAAAAGGACCCGCGATATTCATAGCAAGGTTTCTCTGCTCGTATGGTCTGCATTGGCACTCGCTCTTTTCGTTGTGGAGCTTTTCTCGTAGCGCATCTTTCGCATGCTTGGCAATAAGCACTAACATCACTACTCATCCGAGGCCAGAAGAACCGTCTCTGGATCTTATCGAGCGTCTTTGTTATTCCAAGATGGCCTGATGACGGATCGTCATGTAGGAGTTTCAGTACATGTTGTCGTAGTTGCTTAGGCAAGACGATTTGGTACGATATATAGGTGCACCACCAGGGGCGGATCCAGGATTTTTCGTATGTTAGTCAAAATTTTTGTTTGTGAACATTCGGGGGGGAGGGGCGGACATTTTTCGGGGGGTATGATTAGTTATTAATACCCACACTAATAATACTTTTAAAAATACTTTTTGTCCTGGAAAGCCAAAGGCTGTTGATTAAAATATGAATTTCATCAATTGATGTTTATATCACAAATCACAATTTATCACATCTGAACTAGAGATCGTATTACACCAAGCCATGTGGTCTAACAAGTCATCAAGACACACTGATACAGTTCATATACATTATATGGATAATAGATATCCAAATCAAAATCTTAAACTAATATCAGGCGACAAAAAGCATAAACAAAATAGCTACACTACAGTATATATTGGTTCGGCTGGGTTCGCGGTATATAAGTGAAATATTTAATATTAATAAACTTTTGACCACAGTAATATGCTAATTTCATAAACGATCATGCCAGCCGGCCATGGCGCACAGATTGTTCGGTTAATACAAGTCCAAAACTATTATAATAAGAGTCGAATTTAGTTAAAATAGAATATATTTACTTTATGGCTGTACAAGACTTGTTTTTCCTTTCTCGAACATACTTCGGGATGAAAGATTCGGCACCAAAATTTCTACTGAGGCAGAAGCTCGTGTTGTTGATAGCACTCAACAGCTCTTCAACAGAACTCTTCGGCAAAGCGTCGATTCGCTTCATCAGATCAGCGTGAACATCTTGAAGATATGGCCGATCGTTTCTCTCAAACGCGGACTGCACAGTCTCTAAATACTACAAGACATTGCAGTATATTGGCTATTTCGCTTTTATATTTCTGTGGCACTTGAAATTGAACCTTCGCGTTCAAGATGCGATCAGAAAGGCTATAGAATCATGCCGTATACACTGAAGGCTGATGCATATGATCGATCAAAAAATGTAGCCAATGAGAATTCAGATATTTTTTGAATTAGGCAATCGGATAGCTTGTATACGAGCCCCTGGTCCACAAACCGATCAGAACTCCCCACAGATCGATCAAAAAGCAAATTGGCCAATCGGATGGCTAGAATCAGACTACAGAGCGATCAAAACTCACGCACAAGACCGCTGTTCTGTGACTTGATATATTACTTTATCGAAGGCCTTGCCGCTGTATGAAACTTGATAACTGGACTACAAATTTTGAATATTAATGTCTTTGCTATGGACCGCAGTTTGAATTAATTAACTTAATTAATTAACTGCATTAATTTTGCAATTTTTACCTTAGTCGCGTGATCGGTTTGACTACCCCTAGATCCGCCCCTGTGCACCACGATTTGACTTCCACTTGCGGCACAACATTTGATCTTGGATTTCCAGTTTCCCCCACTGTTTTAGCAATCTCTGCGTATCTGGATTACTATTTTTCCTCTCTTCTTTCTTTGGTAGGCGATGCCCCTTCTGTTTCCAGACCAGAATTTGGCTGATAGCAGGATCTTCTCTTTGATATTCGGCTACTTCTTCTGATGACCACGATGCGTTTAACAGAGTTCCACAGGTGTCTTGCTGTGTGACTGTCATTACTTTAGTTTCTTGATGTTGCGTCGTTTCTTCTAGTCTTGGTATCCGTGAGAGTGCATCGGCGTTTCCATGGTTCTTTCCCGGTCGGTATTCTACGTCAAAATCGAAGCCTTGAAGGGTAATTATCCAGCGAGCCAGTCTAGGTCGGGGATTCTTGAGACCCTTTAGCCACCGTAACGGCTGGTGATCGGTTAGTAGCGTAAAACGCCTTCCGTAGAGGTAGGGATGAAATTGTTCAACGGCCCATACCATTGCTAGTGCTTCTTTCTCTGTCGTGTACCACTTACGTTCGGTTTTCGTCAGCTGGCGACTTGCGTAGGCGATCTCTCTTTCCCTTCCATCTTGAGTTTGAGAAAGAACAGCTCCGATGCCAAAATCAGATGCGTCGGTGTGAAGACGAAACGGCAGTGTGAAATTTGGTAGCGCTAAAATAGGTGGGGACGTTAAACATGTTTGAAGGTTTTCAAACGCTTGTTGGCACTCTGCATCCCAGTTGAAGTTTTTGCCTTTCTCCGTCAGCCGATGTAGCGGGGACGCAATTTGAGCAAAATGCGGAATGAATCTTCTGTAATACGAGGCAAGGCCAAGGAAACTTCTGACTTCACGGGTGTCTCTTGGAGTTGGATATTTCCGAATAGCTTCGAATTTGGAAGGATCGGGTGACAAACCATCCTTGGATACCAAGTGTCCCAGATATACGACTTGTTTTCTGAGAAAATGACATTTGGTTGGTTTGAGTTTCAAACCAGCTTTCCTAATCCTTTGAAAGATTTCTTTCAGGCGCTCCAAGTGCTCGTCGAAAGTACGTGAAAAAAAAATTACGTCATCGAGGTAAACTAAACATGTAGACCAATTCAATCCAGCTAAGACAAACTCCATCAGTCTTTGGAATGTCGCAGGGGCGTTGCAAAGACCAAAAGGCATGGTCTTGAATTCAAACAATCCTTCGTGGGTAGCAAATGCTGTCTTCTCTCTGTCTTCTGGGTGCATGCCAATCTGCCAGTAGCCAGATGTTAGATCTAGGGTAGTAAACAAGTTTGATTCTGATAAGGAGTCCAGCGCATCGTCAATGCGGGGTAAAGGATACGCGTCCTTCTTCGTAACACTATTCAACTGACGATAGTCGACGCAGAACCTCGTGGAACCATCTTTCTTCTTCACTAACACGATTGGTGAAGACCAAGGGCTTTTACTTGCCTGGATAATATCTTCCTGTAACATCTTCTCTGTTTCTTTCTTGGCTTCCTGTCTCTGATGTACTCCAATGCGGCGAGGTCCTTGTTTAATCGGGTGTGTAGATCCAGTGTCTATGCGATGCTGGACAAGATCAGTTCGTCCTATATCACTGTTACCTCGAGAACACGTCCGAGTACTCTTGAAGCAGTTCACCCAACTTCACTTTCTGTTCTGCAGTTACATTTGCTTGGTCGATCTTGAAGGTCTTTTCCATGTCTTTTTCGTTGATCTTTCCATTCGTAGATTTACTCGCGTTGCTTGTGGTGATACGAGAGACAGTGTTCTTCTCGGTACGTTCAACATCGCCGTCCAGTTCCAGAACTACGTCGTTGTTGTCCAATGACACAAAATTTCCCAGTTCCATACCTTTGTATAACTTGACTGCTTTGGGCGAAGGGTTGAGCAGCTTTACTGGTATGTAACCCATATGTGGTTTGACCAGAATCCTTGCTGTAAAAATACCTGTTCTTTCGCTGAACTTTTTGTTTGGGTCTAGGACACCCGTGCAATTCTCAATGATTTTAGATGATTCTTCCAATTCAGCTTTGTAGTAAAACTCGTGTTCCGCTGGTATTTCGATATCTTCGCTTACGACCACCCTTGCGACCACTGACTTCCGTGATGATTTTTCTAATTCAAAAACTCTGCCATTCATTCGGAGTCTGTTCTTTTCTAAATCTACCACGCCGCCATGTCTGCTGAGAAAATCTAGACCAAGGATTGCATCGTTGCTTAAATTTTTCACCACGCATACTTCATGTGAAACTAACCAGTTGCCAAACCACAACTTTGTCCGTACACAGCCCAACACATTCAATTGTTCATTATTTGCGGAGAACGCCCGCGGTCCTTTACCGAGTTTTCTTTTCTGTTTCTTGATTTTCTTCCACACCGTTTCACCAATAATTGTTATCGCAGAACCACAATCTACGAGAAAACGTACTTTTTCATGTTCTACCGTCCCAATTAAATAAAGTCCTGTTGGTGTGTTCTCTTCGTAGGTCTCATTTGTGGCGTCCGGTGTATGACCTAGTACATCGGGCCCCACCTGTTTAAATTCTTCTGGCGGCAGTATTTCTTGACATGACCGGGTTGACCACACTGGTAACAAATGACAGTACCATCGTGTAACCACGAAAGCTGACTGTATTTCGAGGATATGGCGAAGAACTTCTTTTTCAATACGAGGCAGGATGGTTTCTGTTATCCCTATGGTATGGAGATGGACTCCTGGATGGGTATTGACTTGGGTTGCGTCGATACGGCGAGCGACTTCTGTTATATGAAGGCGTTTGTTGTTGCTGTTCGTAACCACTCCCATTTGTCTTGTACGAATTCATACGTAATAGCTTCATCTCGTTTACCAGGCTTGATAAATCATTCTTCAGGTCGGATACTTCTTGCTCAACCACTCGTCCAGCTGTCTCCTTTACCAACTGTATAATCTCGCGGTCAACTGCGTTGACGCGGAGCTTGCTTCCGGCTTGATTTTTCAACATCCTCCTTGCTTTTTGGGCTGATTCCAACGTTCTTGCCATGGGAATGAATGAATGAATAACTTTATTTGAGTGTCAATGTATTTAGCTATATATACAGCTAATTGGGGACACTATTGATAAGTTTTAGACTAAAATAGGATTTATACTACGAGATCAAAATTTCTCTATTTTTACAATAATTTACCTATTAAAACTATTAAGAATATTTCTTAAAATACACCTATATACAATATGATAAATAAAAAAATAAATAGATCAATATAAATAAAATAACAATAAAAATTAAGTTGAACATAAAATACAATTTCTGCAGTTATTATCGAGTATGCTTTCTAAGTCCTGTTTTCTAATATTCCTTTTAAAAGATTCTAAACTAGGTTTCTCTTTATCTTCTTTGGTTAATTTAGACCATATATAAGGGCCATAATATCTTAAAGAATGTTTACCGTATTTAACTGTACTGTATCGCGGTATGTTAAAATCTGCATTTCGCAGTTTGTAATGATTAATTTTTTTTTTTTTTTTTTTTTTTTTTTTTTTGAAGCAGCTTTTCTTGTATGTAGTCGTCTTTTAATCCTTGAATAAATTGGTCTCTGATGAGTTCTTGACGAAGATCCTTAGGCTTGCCTTTGTACGCTTTGTTGGCTATAGACGACCGGCCAACCTCGATAAAAGTGCCTCGGTTTCCAAGTTCGGTTTCCCCTAGCAACAATTTTGTCCGGGTACTTTCTTGTGATTGGCCAGGTTATGATTACATAGCCAATGAGAACACGCGAATCAAAACAAGCCCCCCGGCACATAGATACCGGCGCATTTCATGCAAATTAATATTCGATCTGAATATTCAACTTTCAAGTTTTTATATTGAGCGAAATCAGGATATTTTATAGCAAGAAGGCAAAAGGACAACAACTGAAAGTTTGTATAAGATTGTAGATATATTCAAGCGTTTATTGTTATAATATATTATTACAATATCGTAAGTTATATTTCTTATTTTATTGTTGAAGTGGGTGTTGACAAGTTTATCTTGTTGAGGTGTTGAACATCGTTTGGCCTTTTTATTTAAAAAGTTTACTGTTTTATACTCGTATACAACAAAGCGGCTAAATAAATAAATGATTAAACAATGGCTTCAACATCGGGTTCGAAACGTAAACCGCCAAATGTCATTCCCGTTACGGTTTTAAAAAAGAAGAAGGAAGAATCGGAGTATTCTCTAGATGCTTGTTTGTTTTGCAAAAAAACCAGTGACCTGAGATGGGAAAAGTAGAGTTGTACAATCTGCAATAGAAAGAAGGGAATTAAACGACGTTACATCAAGTAGCATAACTGATAGGGTACTTCTTCTCAAGTCTTTGGAAGCAAAGATCTGGCACCCCAAACCAAACTTTTGACAGCAGTGTATACTTTCAACACTTGATGCTTATTAATTTCTGCATGGTAATTTCTTAATCCAGTAGAAGCAGTTGCTTTTGGTGCAAATGAATGAAGCTTGTTTGCAGATAATTCGTGATTCATTCTTCAATTGTGTTTGGCAACAGAAGACGATTTGGTGTGACTATTTCAGCAGCAATTAAGGTGCTATTTGAAATAGAGACTCTTGAATGAGATTTCAGCCTTTAATGCTTTAATGAAGTACTCCTAAATCAGTGTTACAGTATACTAGGAGGTTTACAGGTACATAACTAATAATATAGTACATATGATATATATTACAGTGTGACTACTGTAAGTGGGGCCACTTAGACGACAAAAAGCAGTGGTGAGTTTCTCACTGATGCAGTTGTTCATCTCTTTAAAATGACTTTTATCTAAGGTTTGGCAGGTTGACTCTCTGGCTAAAATAACAGGAATTGGGATTTTTTGGTCTGTGTACTGTAAGTTAACTGGTTTTCATTTTCAATGTGGCCCCACTTACAGTAGTCCCACTGTAAAACAAAGAAAAAGGATGGGGGAAAAAACAACTAATAAAATGATTTAAATATACAAGTGATAAGAAAGTAAAATACAAAATTAATCAATAAGATGGATGACAGAGGGACTTCGGCCATGGGATATTCTTCTCAAGTCTTTGGAAGCAATGATCTGGCACCCCAAACTAAACTTTTTACAGCAGTGTACAGGGTTCAAAATAAATATTTTGGATTTAGATATTTTTGTAGGCTGTTTTATATATGTATATTTTTTGTACCGGCTGTTTTGGTACGTGCTATTTGCCTGCTATGGGAGTCCACAGACATGCCATGAGAAGCCCGCCCAGGAACGTTTTAAGTTATATATAATTAATAATTCCATTTCTAGCAGAAAAATAGCTTTTAAAAGAAAAAAAGTGTTTTATTATTGTACAATGAACAGCTGTTGTGGCTCAGAAAATAAATAACTACAGGCACACTGTATATTATATAAACAACTGTATAATTTTACAAAATTTAAAAACAGTGAAGAATAACAAAATTTGTTTTTACTTCTGACTTATATATATATAGACTGTTATATTATAGAAAACCGAAAGTAACAGACTAAAGTAAACTTTCAAATCTTTAACTTAAAAAACATGTGATGACTTAGTTACACAACACTTGCCTAAAAGTGAATGCGTTAACTTATTGTTCAATAAATAACTGACAGTCAACAGTTATGGCTCACAAATTAAATAATAGCTACAGATACTGTTATCAGTGTTACTGTAGTGTACGTGCTTTAGTTTAGTTTGCAATACTGTTACATGTACAGCTTAACAATTGCATATGATTTAATGACCTTTTTAATATACCTTTTTAATATACATTACATACTGTAATACTAAGTAATCCCAACAAATTATCCATAGGAACGACCTTGTAATCGTAGTTTAACGAAATCGTTATTTATAATTATCTATAGTACATAAAATTAACGACTTTGCTTTACAGTGTAAATCTGTTAAGAATCACATGAATGATCCAGTCCTGGAAGTGAATTCATATAAACTCCTACATAACATTATGTTATTAAGTACTTTGTAGTTGCACTGTAGCCAATCAGTCAGCGGCAAGTCAAGTGGCAGTGCTAGTCAGAATCAGCCTCAGACGAGCTTCTCATACCACAATCGAGGGGATCATCTTCAAAACTATATCCAGTTTCGTTTTGGGAGTCTTCAAGCAGAAGCGGAGGAGGTGTGTCAGACATGACATGATCTTCTTTATCAGATTCACTATCAGTAATAATATCATGGTCAGATTCACTCTCTGCCTCACTCTCAGACTCTCCTCCACACCAACATCAACCAGGCAGTCTTTCAGAAATTCATTCCTCTCCATCTCTCTCGTTCTTTTGGCCCCTTTGCTTCTTTTCTTGTAGGCTTTTCTCTTTGTCTGGTTGGGTCGTCTTCTTTTTGCATTATTCCAGAGGGTTATTGCCATTTCACTGAATTCTTCATTGAAGATCTTAAGATTTGGACCTGTCACTTTAATGCGCAATAAATCGGTCAGATTTGATTAATTGAGCCTATTCCGCCAGTCCGTCTTTACCACACGTAAGTATGAAATGAAGGATTCGCAGACTGAATTTCCATATGGACAAGTTAAACACAGCTCAATGAGAATAAACAGCTCTTTGGCATCATCCTGTTTCAGATTTTTCAGACGTGGCCACAGATCCAAAGGATCAATAACAGCAACGTTGAAGAAGGACGTTGCCCAATGTACTAGCATAACATACTGCTCACACCGCTGCTCTTTGTTGCTCAGACTTAGTGGATGAACAGACCCAAAAGTGTCAAAGACTTTCTTCAGTGCTTCCAGTTGTATCTTGAGACTTTCTTTAGTGGCTTCTTCCATGGGTTCTCTGGTTTCTTTACAAGACTCAGTCCCTTCTTCTGAATCATCAACAATGCTGCCGTAACGTTTACTGAGGGATTGATAGATTGTTTTCACATTATCTTTTATCAAACCAGCGAGAGTTGTTTTGCTTTGAGGTAGCCTTGTAACTTCTACACCCTGGTATTGGCTTGACCCTTCTTCTTCTATCACTGACAGAACATGCTTCACTGTTGGAAGTGAACTTGCTGCAGCAGCTGGATCTTGATCTACTTTTGCTAGCATTATCTTGTATTTCTTTAGTGTTCGGTCTACAGCTTCCACTTGCTTGATGATGTTGACTTCATTTGTCTTTTGAGTGGTCAGGGAAAACTGCCGAGCTGGTTCTAGGATATCAACGTACATGGCACATTTCAGAAGCACTGAACCTTGTGCAATGCGTCTCCTCTTTCCTTCAAGCGTAGCCTTGTCATTCCTCTTGGTTGTATCAGCAATAACATTCTGAATGTGTGATAGATAGAGTCCTCTTTCGTCAATGAAAGATTTCATCGCACGCAATTTGTGGTCTATCCAACGGGTTCCAGTTGATTTAGACGGCTTCACTTCCCCATTCTCAAATTCATACACATCTTTCAATATTTCATGTAATGCACGCAGTTCTCTCAAACGTTTGCCAGAGTTTGGGTAGATGTAGTACAAATCACGCATAGCGGTATCAATCTCTTCCATATCCTTCTTGAGAGCATCTTTAATTGCTAGCTCAAGGCGGTGGGACAAACACCAGAAGAACTTTATGTGTTGGCCATATTTCTGTTGAGTAGACGTATAACACCAGCTCGAACTCCTGAATTTACTGCAGTTCCATCAGATTAAAAAAACACAATTTGCTGCAACTTCTCTAGAATGTCACAGTCTCGAAATGCACATGTGATAGCATCTGTAATGCCTTGTGCATCTTGAGATACAACTAACTTCAAGCTTAGAAAAGCGAGGATTGGTTTAAAATCATCTGGGTCAACAAATATGATGTAAATTACTTCTTTTTCTACTAATAGGCCTACAGTGATGAAATTAGCTCTCTTAATTTTGCCCTTTAACTCTTTCTCATAGAGGACTTTTGAAGCATAGTGAATAAATAGTTTGCAGCCCATATCATTCTCATATGCAGATGACTTAAGAAACTTGACTCCGTGCAGCTTTTCAAGCTCTACCAAATCATTAAAGTCAGAGAATGGGCGTCCCTTGAAAGCTGTTAAATAGGCAATGTCAAAGAGTTTTTTAACTGCGCGCGCGCTCTTATCTTCTTCGCTTAACTGAGCCATATTGTTGACTGATTGAAGTATGGGGGAGTCTTGCCAGTAATAAACGCATTTGATGCAGGTAGCTTTGATTTCCATTTGATACAAATATCGCACGTCAAAACAGTCCTTGTAGAATTTATTCTTAGAAATTTATTGGTTTCTTTCCAAGATTTAAAAGTTGCCACTTTTAGTGACATTTTGTCTTGAAAGACTTTTAACCTAACCAAAAAAGTAAGAACAAGTTTATATAAAAAAGTTTGTAAAAAACATTCTAAATGTTCACAGCAACAGAACATTGACGCGCGGGATGTTTACTTCACAAAATTTCCTTGTCCGTCTATTCTTAAATTCTAAGTCGTTTACTTTTAATAAAATACAGTCGTTGGCACCTAAGCGTGTACACCGCCCGTCAAAACATGTTTTATATCAACGTCAAAGTTAAATGTTTACCTTGCAAACGTATTAGGTTTTCATTCGTGAATCAGTGAACGTGCCCTTAGCCAATCACGTCTCGCCAATCCCACGGTGTTGATTTCAAAACGGTTAACTTTGGCTTAAATTTAGAACATGTTTTGACGGGCGGTGTACACACGAATTAATATGATAGCCAGTATTTAACAGCATAAATAGGTGAAACGTGTAATTTTCTTACCTTGCTTAAGGTGCTCTGATACTCAACAGCCAAATAATTTGTGTAACTGTGCGTGTTTCCTCATTTGCATGGCAGGCTACATTCGATGACATAATCATCAACAAGCACAGAACACCGTGTCCCAAAAGACTGCAGCATTCTCCGCATTTATTACGTACGGTTTATAATAGAAGATTGGCAACAATACAGTAATAGAAAATTCAACTGTCTTTTTCAACAAATTCCAAATTATTTTAGTGCAACATTTTATGTCAATTCAGAAAGTTAATTTTTATTGAATAGTTCAAAATTCGTCGTATAATGATTTTTACCAAAGAAGGTGGCTTTTTCGATTTAAAAGTCGCCAGCTAGCGTCGTGAAAATGCCGGCTACAGCCGGCAGCTATTTTGAACCCTGGTGTATACTTCCAACACTTGGCTATACAGACAGACAAGAATCTCTAATTTCATGGACTATCTGAATAACTAACTCTGGCTTTCAACCAAAACACTGGGGAAAATTGGCCAAATGTCTGGAAGAGAACATCTCGGTTGTTGTTCAAATGGTCGCTGTGAATAGTCTTCTGCTCCCAAATACATCTGGGCTCTCTCATCTGTACTGAAGATAACTACTTCTCTGCTTAGATTAGGAAGTCAACAAGAATTCATAAGCGTCAAACTATTTCTCAAGAAGGCCAACCTCTCAACGATACTATAGGACAGCACTTTTCAAAATAATTATAAGCTTACCATAAGCTTTAGCGAACACAAATACGGTAAACTAATATTGTTAAACGAAATCAGAATAAAATATAAAACTTAAATTAGACAGTACACACATTTACTAGATCCAAGGTTAATATTTATGTTTAATCATTTATGTTACCAGATTCCAAAAAAATTATAAAACTTTACAAATTTACCTTCTTGTCGCCTTTCTTCGAGGTGTTGTGTTCAAATTTAGGTGTATCCACGCCATGTTTCTTGTTTGTTTGTCATTGTGGCTGATGCGAATTATGACATCCGAAACTTTACGCGCGCCAGTTGTCTCCGCTGGACAAAGTTATAACGTAATTCGGGCTCACTGATAGTATGTTTTTGAAAACTGTTGAACAGCGCTTCAGCTACTGTGTCGTAGTCTTCCTGATCTTCTGCAGATAGTTCAAGAAGTTCGTACAATCTGAAGGATGTTTCATCCAAGAGCGATAGGAGGGAAGCTATTTTGACGTCGCCTCTCAAGTTGGTGATGCTGGCGTATATTTCAAATCGTTTTTAATAACCATAACTCGAAGTCATCTTCTTGAGAATAAATTTTGGGAAGCCGTACGGATGCTGCTGCTGCCATATCCACGATGCCTTACTATTTTCTGTCTTCTTTAAATTCCAATGCTGACTGTACACAGCAAAATCGTGATTCTTATTTTGAGAAAGAAAAAAATCTAGTTTTAAGAAAAAAAATTCTTAAAACAAGTAAAATTATTCTTGTCCTTATAGTGAGAATATTATGCTTGGCAAGAACAACATTCTTGCCAAGAATATTATTCTTGGCAAGAATATTATTCTTGGCAAGAATATTATTCTTACCAAGAATATCGTTCTTATCAAGAATATTGTTGCTTAAAATAAGTAATAATATTTTTAACTTATTCTTGTTTTAAGCAAAAAAAATCTTGTTTTACGCGAAAAATTGCTTAAAACAAGTAAAATTATTCTTGTCCATATAGTGAGAATATTATTCTTATCAAGAATGACATTCTTGCCAAGAATAACATTCTTGTCGAGAATGTTTGTTTAAAATAAGTAATAAAATTCTTACCTGATTCTTGTTTTAAGAAAAAAAAAATCCCATTTCAAGAAAATATTTGCTACGTACATGTTAAGAAATGAGAGATTAATACATAAACCGGCATAATTTAAGCTAATATCTTTTCTCACTGATACACTCGAACCAAATTTATTATCTGATTTGAAAACACGTACCTTAAGGTTGGCGAAAAAACCCAGCTAAGATACAACATGTAACTATAAGTATAAGTAAAAGTTAAAGGAGAACTCCAGTAAAAAAGTAAGTTTATTTTAAATATAAGACATTTAACTATAATGTTTGGGAATATTAATAGTTTTGCGATATCGGCTCTTGTTTCCGAGAAATAACGTTTTCATTGCAGTACTTTATGTTTCTTGTCTCTGCCATTTTAGAGTTTGCTTCGCGGCTAAAACCTTTGGTACAGCTGGAATTTCTGTTGAATTTTGACGTCATTGAGTAGGGATCAATGACGTCAAAATTGAAAAGAATACAGCCACTGTACATCAATTTTGCGCCGTTAAGCAGACCCCCAACGGTTTCGGCTAAAAGGGATGACTCAAAAGGACGGGACGGGTCCTTTTGAGATGTCCCTTTTATTAAACCTCGACCAAACTATTAACGTTTCTAAACATTATAGTGAAATATCTTTCATTTAAAAGTAACTTATTATACAAATAAAATGTTCACTGCATATTGAAGCATAATGTTTAGTTTCCACTGTTCTTAAAAGCAGTGTAGCTGGCAATGGTTGCATTAAATACATTCAAAAGGTCACCCGGGGAACTTTTATCTTTGCATGAATACCAAATGCTGCAGCATGGTGAGACCAAGTTCGTGGCTTTGGGGATAGTCAATATCCAGGAGGTAGTAACTGCCGATTAACGCGAGAATACACATAATACTCCCTTTACAAATAAGGTAGGCGCTTGTTGCGTCTAGAATTAGCATCGGACCATGACAATGTTGCTTTCGAGAGCAAATCACTTCTGGATCTTCATGATCCTAAAAGTAAAAAGAAATATATAATATAAATTACTATACAGCATAAATACTTTGTCATGTTTCCTTCCTTACTAAACCTGTCAAAACATCCTCTAGCTTAATGTAATCATTGTCGGACAGTGAACTTGGGTGGAGAATAATGATATTATAGGTGCTACTCCGATTGATGAACCATTGCAGACAAGTAGAGAAAACTCTATTTGCATGGCCCAGCTGGGATCCCAGCCAGGCCAAGTAGAGTTTTATCTATTTGTCCGGCATGGTTCGTCACTCAGGGGCAGGGTAGCACCTAATATCATTATCCTCTTAATTATTTTATATGTAACACCATGTAAAGACGCTTTGTACACATGCATGTAGTCGGTTACTAGCAAATGACCTTTATTAGTTGTATTACAGAACTACCGTAAACTGCTGGATATAAGCTACCCGGATATAACCCTCATCGGCCAGCCTAGTCAGCAAACAATACGCCAACTTTTGCTGATTTAGAGTAACTGAATCAAATTAGTCAAATTCTTACCTTCAGGACATAAACCAAGTCGACAATCTTTTTTCCACCTTTGGTAGCTTTTCCCATTTGCCGATGAAATATTAAGTGCAAATTTTGCAACATGTGAATAATCTTTGCAGCTGTAAATATAGAAAGGAAGATTGATTGTTTTTAGAATTGTATATACTTCTAAATAATTAGTTTTAAAATTAACCAAGTTGATAATTGCTGCCTTTTGGGCATATTTTATTTAAAATGCTTATCACCACCTGTATTCATGTAAGCACACAGTATTTTAAACACAGAGTATTCTTAGTAGTGTATCTTACTTGGGGTTGGCTTGGAGGGATGTCCAATACTTTTGTTATAAACACCAAAATAAATTGTATATTCCACTTCAGTACTTAAACGTTCCACACATTCGTTTAAGAATTCTTCAGGGCTTTCATACAGTTCTTCTTTATGGACAATTCTCCTCACTTCCTCAATTATCTAGGCAAAAAATAATTTAAATTTTGAAGCCACTGTTTAAACAATTAGAACATTACCAGTTGAACGTAACCTCTGCCAACAAACACCACAATTGCATGATTGAAGTATTTTTAAAGTGACAAATGCTTTCTTTCACAAGCTTTCTTCAAGCTGATAGTTCAGAAATGTATTCTGAACTGTTTACACGGCCTTTAAAGGCCCAGGTGCTTATTTAAGCAACGGTTACACACACCGATTTATGTCAATGCTTTGCATTACAATGTAATTGCAACACAAATTGGCCACCAGCGGCTAAACACATCGACTTGTGCTTGAGTGATTTGCAACCACAATGATTTGCTTTTCGTTTTTGTCCTCCATTTTAAAATAATCCTTTGGATTCATGGGAAAATAGACATTTTCTTTCATTAAAAGGGGTCTGGTGAGTACAAATACAAATTGGTGAGCTGCATCTACGAAAATGCTAAAATCGATGTTGCACTGGAGTGCATGTTTCGCACAGAGTCCGAATTAGCGTTTCGCAAATTGCAAATTGAGAAGCGATTTTAAAAATTGTGAAAATCTGCGAAGCAATTTCTTTGAAAGTTGCGAAGCTCATTTAGCGATACTGTTCTGTTTTTTTCTGCGTCACCAAATCATCGGGCCAGATATACGCACGAAGTCTTGCCTTTGAGTTTCAGAAAGTCTCGGCTTTGCAGCTGTCATCTCGCATGTCAAATAAAATCACACTTCAAACGTGATAACACCATTTCATGGTTTGGTCATTCGGCTCTCTGTTTAAAGCTCTATAGCTTGCGTCTCAGTTGTATCCGATATGGCTAAACGTGAAAAGTATGAATGTCTCACAACGTAACGTGCAGGTATGTAACGTAAGGTCTCACAACGTGACGTAAGGTCTCACAACGTAACGTAAGGTCTCGCAATGTAACGTAAGGTCTCACAACGTAACGTAAGGTCTCACAACGTAACGTAAGGTCTCACAATGTAACGTAAGGTCTCACAACGTAACGTAAAGTCTCACAACGTAACGTAAGGTCTCACAACGTAACGTAAGGTCTCACAATGTAACGTAAAGTCTCACAACGTAACGTAAGGTCTCACAACGTAACGTAAGGTCTCACAATGTAGCGTAAGGTCTCACAATGTAATGTAAAGTCTCACAACGTAACGTAAGGTCTCACAATGTAACGTAAGGTCTCACAATGTAACGTAAGGTCTCACAATGTAACGTAAAGTCTCACAATGTAACGTAAGGTCTCGCAATGTAACATACAGTAAGGTCTCACAATGCAAAGTAAGGCCAAAAAAAAAGTATTCTGTTTCTGGTCAGTGGGTAGACTGTCCAGAATTGACGCAGCGATGCGGCTTTTTTTTTTTTTTTGCAATTTTTTTTTTCAATGGCTCACCGCCAGATGTCAAAGTTCCATCACAGTCGATTCGAATACTGTGAGAAGACAAGACGATGCATCACAAGGGGCAATGCCGAAAGGACGTTCAATTTTCGCTCCACAGACAATTGACACTGAAATCAGTGGCATATTAAACCCACACGAATAAACAGAACAAACGTTTTAAACACGCATCAGTGGTCGCCATTGTTGTCTGCGAGGGTGTCGGTGCCCACAAACACGCAACTGATCAGCGGTTTTGATAAAAAAAATATTGACGCGCGCAGTCTAAGATGACGCGCGCGCTGACCAGAAACAGAATACTTTTTTTTTCGCCTAAGGTCTCCCAACGTAAAGTCTTGCAACCTATCGTCTTTCAGCCTAGAGTAACAGTTTTCACAGCATAGTAGGTTTTACGTTTTACAACTAAACTAACACGTTAAAGCGAAAGATAACATCTTACAACGGATATCAAGCAATACAGCTTTCTTTTCGTTTAAAAAAGGACAACACAGATGTGTAGAGAATATAAAAGTTAGGTCTACCGTTCATATTACTTACGCGCGATTCCCATGCGCAAAGTTATTTACGCGTCCAAATTACCGCAAACACTGTACGTGCAGTTTTCTTTACGAAAAGGCCTGTTAATTATCCAGCGCAAAATCACTGCATGCACATTCGCTTTTGTGACGTTATGAAAATTCATACTCTCACTGTCAGGGCCAGTCAGGGGGGCCTGAAATGTGTATTCTAACGAGATATCTTTCAAAAAAATTGCGAAGCTGTTTTTGAGCGCTAATTCGGACCCTGGGTTTATATTGCAATGAAGTTGAAATTTTGGCATTGTGTAACCATGATTTAAGACAATTAGTATTAAAATTGTTTACCTCAACATGGTTTTTGAAGCATGGATATTTTGCCAACAATTCAGTATGACGACTTTCAGCTGACATCTTCGTAATATTCATGCTTCGTGACTCAAATTCTTTATTTAAGTAAGTATTGATAGTGACAGGACTGGGCTTGCTCTTCTCCATCTCCTTTGCCAATGCACTGTAATGCCTGTCCATAATATTACTGTCACAGACACGAGGTTTATATTATTTTTAAAAGTATTATCAATATTACTAATTCACAAACATATAGTACATGGATAGACATTGTTAGTATGTCCCAGAAAACTGGAATCAGGAAGCTTTGTCTGACTAGTTAACCCTAGCTTTCACTCCCACGCCAGCTTTGTTCAATTACTCTGTCTAATGACACACAATTTTATTCGTCAAGAAGAAAGCTGCTGGGTGTGAAAGGGTTAATTTCAAGCCAGATAAGGGACCTAAAAACATTTTTGTGTGACTTTGAGGATCATGTGTTCACCTATACTGTAGCTTTGAAATTGACTTTTGCTCACCAATATTATAAAGCATTTCATGACTGCTGTCTTCTAATTGCTCTTTTTCAAGTACGTCATTGTCAGGCTCTCCTGCTTTGTCTCCTTCCGCTTTGTTTTCTTCTGGTTTGCCCCCCTCCACCTTGTCGCCTTCTGCAACCTCCTTCTTGATCTTCTTTGGGCCACGTTTATTTTCTACAGGTTTCATGTTATACATTCGTTTCTTCAGTTGTGTTAAAACAACACCCTAAGAGATGATCAAGGTCAAATAGTGAAAAACTGGCTCTTAGAGTCACTGAAGATTTTTACAAGGCACCAAAGGGTTAACTCAAATCTAGAAAAAGAACCTTATTACCCAAATTAGCAAAAATGTAATTATTTAACTTACATGTTTTGTTGCAGGATCACATAATAATGGATATGCAATAATTAAGCTTTTGGCCATTTCTGAAAGCTCATCCTTTGTTGGCATTCTTTTCCATGGTGGGTTTAATGATGTCGACATCATATTGTGGATTGTTCCCCTAATTATCCTGTGGCGCAATTCCACTGGGATACTGCCAGCTTTAACTGCACTATCAACATCTCTGTCTTTATATATAATATATTGAGAGGATCTCGCTTGGGAAGTGGAAAGTGGTTGTGTGTGGAACGAAACTGCATCATGAGGTAAAGGCTTTTTAGATTCTGTCTCATCTTCATCATCATTTCCAATGACAATAGCATCAGAAAACTTCCTTTTCTGAACTAAAGGTACATGTAACTCCTTTGGGTTGTCATTGGTGTTTCCATTTTTGTTAAAATCCTAATGTAATAAGACAAACTAAAATGTTAATTGGCACATTAAACTGCTTTAAATTCCTATGCTTGGACACTTGTAAATCTAGCATAACAATCCCAATATAATTTTGAGGTGTAACATAAACAATACACTTATTTGTAGCAATGAACAAAATAATTATGTACTGTAGATCAATTATTAGAAAACAAAGGACAATTTATAAAATATCCAGGGTGCTAATTTTGCCATGTAGATGATTTAGTGCTGCCTCGAATGGGAGAAAACCTTCAGCATACCCTGCAGGCTACTCTGTGCAGTGCATGGCCAACATGACACCCCTGCTTGCCCACTCCACCCAAGTTTGCCCACTCTACCTGAGGTTACCCCAGTCCACCCGAGTTTGCTCACTCTACCTGAGCTTGCCCACTCCACCCATTAATAGTTTGCCCACTCTACACGAGCTTTCCAACTCCACCTAAGTAATGCCCACTCCACCCAAGTTTGCACACTTCACCCAAGTTTTCCCACTCCACCCAAGTTTGCCCATTCCACCCAAATTTGCACAAATTCACCCAAATCACAGGTATTGATAATTATATGCAACATACCAAGATAACTTTCCAGACACGGGATATCAATACAGCTCCTTTAAAGCCTGGTGCTGGAATGATCTCTTTAAGTGATTCAAAACAGAGGTCTTTTATATCTTCAGTTGTCATCTCACCATCTAACAAAAAATAGAGAAGTGGATTTCAGCATTCAAAGGTGTACTAGTGAACACATTAAATGTTACAGTGATTCTTGGGAATATTTTGCACGAGAGAAAAAAAAACTACTCAAATAATGGTGGCAGGAGAGCATCAAGGTATAGGACGGAGTCCTGGTAGGGGTCCGAGATGCATTAATGATTATGGAAAATTTTCAGGCATAATTTTCCACAATTTTATATTCATAATTTAGGTAAATTTATAGTCAAAATGTTGGCATAAAAGAAAAAAATATTCTAATTTACAGGAAGTTCGCGATTGGTTATTAGAGAGCTTAAGCGCGGCGTTTTTGACAACACGGACGTCAACCGGAAGTAAGTTGTCGTTGCTTTCGCAGGGTTTGAGGACATCACGTCCGTGAAGTCAAGTCACCGACGCCAAACCTCAAGCTTTGCCGTACGTGTTGAAGGTCAAGAACGTCTCAAGGCAAGTGTAATTTATGGACCAAATTTTACATCTTTTGCAGTAAAACGTTTATAGATAGTGTTCTCAAATGCATATTTTACCGAATCTTTAGAAACAAATTCATGTCAACTATTTTTACGGCAGATATAGCTTCGGTTAATAAACCGATGTTTATGATAGGCCATGACCCCCTTTATTCCACTTCTGAAACTGTTTTATACCTCTTCATTAGCTGGGCGGAAAGAGTTTGCTTACATACTTGTTTGCACAGATGCACAAAAAGGCAATCAGAAATGACTTAATTTACAACAGAATGCATGTGGTTATCAAGAAATAAGGAGATATTTTGAGTGAGGAAGACAAATAAACTTAAGTTTCAGAGATATTTTGGACGTGTTTATCAGCACATTTATTTATGAGCTAGAGCTTTGACTTTGGATTTTTGAAGGAACGAATTACGAGCAAAAGGGAATTTGAGCAATAATTTAAGCATTTAGGTGAGGGGGAATGCGAGGAGTGGGTACACTGGATCCCCAGGGCTCAGACTCAAATTAAAGATTATTGTCAAACTGTTTTTAACCCTTAAAGTGTCTTTATATATTCAAATTATTTTGAGCTATAGATAAACTTTAAAATCAGAATTGTATGCTGATGCAATCGAAATACACGCACAAAATAAAGTTCTCACACAAATTGACCTAAATAAACTGATTTCTGCAGGTATACCAATGAGTACAGAAAAATCAATTTAAACCATATTTTAGTCCTTAAAACGCAACTCTACGCTGACGTCATACAAAATAATCAATATACACCGCCAACTCGACAGCAGCAATATTTTATATTTACATGTACCTATAAATACAACCTCGTACCCAGGGCATTTTGCCTCCACGTCGGGAGGTTGGCGAAAATGGCCCTGGCATCGGCTGGTCACGTGACACCCAGAATTTTGGGGTGTTATGGCAAGAAAATTTATGCGGCTTTTGTGTTTTGCTCTTTGTATAATACGTATGCATGAATAATAAATAGAAATATTCAACGCTTTGTCGAGTCACTCATGTGAAGCCTTCACCAGAAAAGCAACTGGGATAGCATTATTCATCATGATACTCCCACGATTATCCAGAAGACATGTAAATGTCATGAACAAACATACATCTAATGTTGTTCTTGACTATAACCAAAGCTATCGTTTCCATTCTTTGAGTAAACTTTGCAGAGTGGATCCCATTGCAATTCAAATTTCCTGAATAAATTATACTCTATCTGAATTAATCGGGTTCTTAAACCGGCCAATCAAATTATAGAATCGACCAGCCGATGCCAGGGCCATTTTCGCCGACATCCCGACGTGGAGGCAAAATGACCTGGGGACGAGGTTGCTATAAATAATATAAGTCTTAGAGAATATTACAATAGTGTTGGTAAAATCTCCCAGGCCACGAGTGAGCCAGCGAAGCGAACGAGTGAGATATAATAATAGCCGTCAGGCGGTCATGTATTAATATTCTGTTTATTTCATAAGATGAAGCTCAAATATTAAAGATAAACAAGATTCACATCCAAAAACCTTTCAGCCATTTCGAAATTTCTATTGTAAAGTGACGCTCTCCCCAAAAGTTTTGTTTTGCTTGTAGAAAAATCGACCGACTAGTTGCGGCCGCGGAGGCGGGAAAATGAAGACATGACTTTTATGTAATACTATACAGTTATTAATCCTGGCGGCAATTTTATTGTATCGTTGAAACGATATTTTACGTGTAAAAATATCGTATTTTTTACGTGTGTTAAAATATGATTTTTCTCAGTGGCCGAAAACTCTGTATCAAACTACATTTTATGGAATAATAGCCTTTTTCCTGGTCGCTAGAGATAATCATTTCAACTGAAATTCGTTAGTAATACGATTACACAACTTATCCAAGACTACACCAAAATAGACCCTTTAGTTTATTAATAATAGCTTATCTTTTATTTCATTGAAACCACAGTCGATGAGCGCATTGGCTATTTTGGGGTATATTCAAATTAACGATTTCTCGTTAATATTCAAATATTAACGATTTCTCGTTAATATTCAAATTTAATAACGATGGCAAATATGCGTTTTATTAAATAATACAAGCGATTCCTACCTCTAAGATCGTCAGCAACTTCCATGTTGATTTCCCCAATCTTGGCTAACAGATCATCCGACATTTTGTATCGGGATTCGTTTCTCGACCAGAAGATAAAAAAGATACTACACTTCTTGTTTTCTTCGCCCTCTTCAGCAGCAGAAAATCTTCTGTTCTGGCAAGCAAACGAAGCTATCCCACAAGAATTTTCTTATGGAAAGACTACGGGAAGGATCAAAAAGAAACAAATGTTGGCCGTGTACTTGTTGTAATTCCTTTCAAGCTCTCACTTTACGAATATTGCTTGGACATTACAGGACCGTTCACGCAAATGAACGTACGTTTCGAGTGGTTTGTAATGTTGATGGATGTCCTTCGACATTCGACCTTTGCGACTCCTACTATAGGCACGTTTTAAGACACCATAAAGAGTTTTATGATGAAAAGATTAAAGATGATCAGGTCGAAAGAATCTGGCGAGAATCCTACTCAAGCGAAGGAAAGCAATCATGGCGATCTTGATGATGGACGAAGCCTCGATGGAAACGTCACTTCTGAAGATGATACCAGTGAAAATGACAGTGTCAGTGGTGATGAATATATTATGATGCACCAGGAGCAACGACAGGTACATTAATTAAAAAAAATATTGTATATTAATGTATTATATTATTATGTATATTAATTAAAAAAAGTCTGCTCGTTTTATTAACGATGATGTTTAACATAATTATTTAAGATGTTTATCGTGTTTAATGAATTGTCAAAAAACGTTTTAGTGCTGTCACTGCTATGTAGGCATTGTGAAATGCAAGATAAAATACTAAATAGTGGAAGGGTTGTGAACTGCCAATTCTGTTGATAATAGCCTGCAGGGCAGGTGTTCTGCGGATTCTGTTAGATGGGGTGCACTGAGGGAATGCCTGCCAGCATCCTCTGTTATTTTGGAAAAACCAGCGAGCGGGGTCTTTGATAGCCTCCTCCGCAGGCAACTCTGTGTCTTCCCAAATGGTAGCCTGCGAAGCAGGCTCTCTGATAGGTGCGGGCGTGGAGTGGGTGGAGTTGAAAGAGAGCCTGCTTCTGAAGCAGTAACTTTTTGGATTTATGCGTAGAATGTATGCAAAATTCCCATTGGCTAATCTCTTTCAATTAGTAACTTAGGCCTGGTGTTTCTGCAAAATATCGCATCAGACGCTCTCAACTTGGTATTTTTATGCCTTTTATATAGTTACTTAATGCAGGGCTGGGATATTTTGAACTCCAATGCCGATGGGCTTTCATGTTGATGACTTTAAATACATTTTGTGAAATTTGGAACTCCAATTACACAACAAAAATTTAAACAAAACCGACAATTCTCACTTGCATTTGTTGCATGGATATAATTGGATTATTTTTGACATGCTAATTCATCAAACTAACAAAGGAATAGGAGGCATTTTTCAAGATAACAAAGGATACTGATTACTGGCAGGTGTTCCCTCAGCAAGCCCCATCTAACCAAACCTGCAGAATGCCTGACCTGCAGGCTATAATTATTGGATTATGATTTACATGTACCGTATGCCTTAATTTAACATTGCCAGATATCTAAATTTATCAATATTTATTTTTAGCATAGCAAAGTGGACATCCAGAAGAGTGCTGCTTCTTTTCTTTTAAAAGTTAAAGAGAGAAATAAGATCCCTCAGGTACAGCTCTAGCATTTTTACAATCAGGAATATTCATAAATGTTTTTATTATAACTTTTCATCAATTTTTGTATAAAACACTTGGCCACTGCAAATTAGA
Source organism: Paragorgia papillata (assembly GCA_035771165.1). Lineage (NCBI taxonomy): Eukaryota > Metazoa > Cnidaria > Anthozoa > Scleralcyonacea > Coralliidae > Paragorgia > Paragorgia papillata. The sequence goes on along the minus strand of JAWNZC010000340.1, from coordinate 4,362,573 downwards.
TATTAGTTTTCGTCCACCCATTCCTGAGAATTGCGAACGGGTGGCTATTATGATGTATGAATGGCCCAAACTCTCACAAAACATCTTTCTGCAACCAAGACCAATTTGATTTTGACTTTTACAATGATACTGTATGTATTCACTCCAAGAGTGAATAATCCAAAAACAGTAGATTTTCATTATTCTTGATTCATAAACATCAAATGATGGCATAATGGAAGCCTTTTTCAAGAGATGCAGGCGGTGGACAGGAAACTAAGTAATTTACAATTTGGAGTGGCTATACTGTAGCTAGACCAGGCAGTGCAACAGGAAATACTGGCAAGGATTAGGGAAGATTTTTATTTTGTCAGGTCTGTTTAATATTTACACATTGCTTGGCTTAACATGTTTTAGGCTGCAATGGAATCTATCATAGACAGTACACGTACTTTGATTAAGCAAGTTGTCAGTTCTATTAAAAGTGATGTGCTAACAGTTTTAGAAGAAGATGAACATAAAGACACTGTTGAAAATTTATTTGAGTCTGCACCAGATCCATTTAATAGCATTGAAACTGATGCATTACAATCAAAGTACATTCGAGAAAACTTCATTTATGTCCAGTACAAACAGGTTCTGTTGGGGGAAAAATTCACGAGGAAGAAGAAGGGTCCAAAACGTGTTGTTTGTGAAAAAGAAGAAACATTTATCTATATTCCTCTTCTTGAAAGTTTGTGGCAACTGCTTTTAAATGAGAGAATAGCAGCCATGGTTCTAAAAAAAACAAATTGTAGCAATCCAGATGTTTTTTTTATGACATACAAGATGGTCATGTTTACAAAAGTGACTCATACTTTGATGAACATGACAATGCTTTGTCATTGTTAGTTTATCACGATGAGCTTGAAGTATGTAACCCACTTGGGAGCAATGCGGGTACACACAAAGTCGACATGTACTATTATTACACAATTGGTAATATTTCTCCAAGGTTCAGGTCAAAACGCTGTGCAGTTCGCTTATTGGCCATTGCTAATACTGACTTGGTTAAAAAGTATGGCATACATAGCATCATGCATCCCATTACTGAAGATTTGAAGCTATTGTACAATGGTTACAAGATGACATTAAATGGTGTCGAGAAGGTAATCTACGGCAAGGTCATAATGTGTACTGGGGATACACTTGGCCAGCATTACTGGGGAGGGTTTAAAGAAGGTGTTGGTGCTGCATTTCAAAAATGCAGGCATTGCCAGTGTGCATTTAATCAAATGCAAACTGACTTCAAGGAAGAATTGTTCAGCCAGAGGACCAAAGAAAGTTACAACATGCAATGCAATGAAATTGAACAAGCCCCATCAGAGAATGTTAGAAAGGATCTCCAAACAACCTACGGGATTAACCAAAGAAGTCCACTATGCAATATTCCCACATTTGATGTCATTAAGCAGCTCCCGCAAGACATCATGCACACTTTGTTAGAGGGCACTGTCCAATATGAAGTTCGGCTGGTTCTGAAGCACTACATTCAGTCTGGTGTGACTACCTTGTCACAAATCAATGGGGCGATCGCCAGTCATGAGTATGGCTATTCAGAAGTTTCAGACAAGCCTGGCCCACTCAAAGAGTCTGTATTTTTTGGTGACGAGAGATACAAACTGAAGTACAAGGCTGCACAGGCTCGCTTATTTTTAAGATTACTTCCCTTCATGATTGGACCTTTAGTCGATACTGAAGATCCCTACTACACATTCTTGATAGAGGTTATCCAGATTGTACAATTAATTTTTTCGCCTGTGATCAAGACCAACAGCATCCAGTACTTGAAGCAACTTATAACAGACCACCTCTCAAAGTTCAAAGATCTATTCCCAAATGCCAATGTGTTACCCAAGCAGCACTACTTGATCCATATTCCCTCAACAATCACCATGTTAGGCCCAATGGTTCGTTCCTCGTGTTTTTCTTTTGAATCCGCACACAGTTATTTCAAAGACCTTGCAAGGAAACAAAACTTCAAGAACTTACCGCTGTCACTAGCTAAGCGACATCAGTTTAACGAGTGTTGCAACTTTGGAGATCCTGAGGAGAATCCAAGCTCGCATCCGTTATTTTCAAATGAGAAAATCTTTGGTGTAACAAAGAAAGCAGCCCCTGAAAGATGCCATAACCTGCAAGAGAGGTTTGATTCCTTAGGTCTACTACCTGGAATCAAATTGGGCAACGACGTACCTGTATACAAGATGAGTTGGATCATACTTCATGGTACCAAATACACAAAAACAAGTGTGATTGCTGTTGATGCTGAAGGGGACCCAATTATTCCTGTGTTTGGCATCATATTAGCAATATGGCTAATCAAGGATTATGTGTACTTTGAGGTAGACTTATTGAACACACTATGTTTTGACTACCATCACCAGGCCTACCAAGTTGCAGCAGCTAATATCACGGGGAAAAGCATGATTTATTCTAATGAAAGTCTTGTCGACTACAATGTATTTCATGTTAAGAAAGACCAGCATGGTAATACATATATTCCAGTCAAATATGACATTGATGACATCTTGGAGGAACATGCTGAGGGAAGAAATCCTTTCAGCACAGTATGAACATGATAAGGTTGATATTTTGTGTTGTACATGCAAGTAGTATATACTGTAGATATATCCCTTATTAGATAACTTATCTTGCTATAGGGCTATATTGCTATAGATTTCTACTTCTCTTTTTTTTTTTTCGACCAAAGCTTTTTTCTATTGAAAATTTGAGTAGATTTTTAATTAGCAGAGTACATAACTCATATTGTAAGTCAAAAGAAGAAAGATTCTTCACACACACAAGTGAAATTCTTTATGCATGTAAGTTTATAATAGTATAGTCAATAAAAAAATTGTTCTTTGTAAAACAAGTAAGTGCGCTTTCTAACTAGCTTTCTAACATGTCCTCCTTCGCCATTGCCCATGCGGCCATGCCCAGGGGCATCTTGTTTCTAATTAAACTGGAGTATAAAGTGGAAACAATATACTTCAATAAACCTTGCATGTTCAGTCAAACTGCTTTTATCCTTGAATTAGCCGGTGTAAAAAAGGAAAAGTTTGGTTTAGATATTGGTGTATTTGCTTTACATTTTATCTTTATAAGAATATCAATATCCTGGTGACCAAGTAAACAGATTCATCATTATACAAAGAATATTTCCGTGGTACTTGAGAAAAATCCAGTTCTTGTTTATACAGTACTTATTAAAAATATTTTTTTCCTATTTTAAGAAAAACCTTGTAAGAAAATTCTTGATAAGAATATTTTTTTCTTAGTTTAAGAAAAATGTTTTCTTGTTTATTCTTGGTAAGAATATTTTTTCTTATTTTAAGAAAACGATTTTCTTGGTAAGAATTTTTTTTCTTATTTTAAGAAAAAGATTTTCTTGGTACGAATATTTTTTCTTATTTTAAGAAAAACCCAGTTCTTGTTTATTCTTTGTAAGAATATTTCTTCTTATTTTAAGAAGAAAACATTCTTGTTTATTCTTGGTTGGAATATTTTTTCTTATTTCAAGAAAATTATAGTTCTTAACAAGAATATTTGTTCTTGTTTCAAGTAAAATCGATTTTTGGCAAGAATAAAGTTCTCGGTTTTTCTCATTTTAAGTAAAATATTGCTTAAAATAAGAATTTATCAAGAATTTTTGTCTAGATAAGAATTTACAATTTTGCTGTGTACTTGCAACGATGGAGTACAGTCACAGGTTTGTCGTAAACACTTTCCGTTAAATATTTCCGAATAGGTTCTGTTCAAACTTTTTGTTTGACCACCGCTGCCACCAATGTAGCGTCCGAGGAAAAACAATAAACCAGACAACGACGAACACTTAATAAAGACTTTATTATTCGTTCATAACAGGACTAAGCTTGCTTAACAACTTGCAACTCGGTCAAACTCTCCAACAACCGTCTAACGAATCTGTCGTCGTCAGTCTTACGACAGTGCGTACGATTACAAACAATACCTAGGGTTGGGCGATATTAAAAAAATCATCTCACGATTATTGTCAAGGAAATTATCACGATATTCGATAATATCGCGATAAATGCAATAAAAACAATGACCACATTTTTCAATTTTAATGAATATCAAAACATAGTAAGCTTATATATAATCTTATTAAAAACAAGTAAAACAACAAATTAAAGTAATATGAAGGCTTTTTCTAGTCTAATATTTACTGTTCATAAACCTGAACTGTCTATGCAGTGTCTACTGTTCAAATGTCTCTACTAGTCTACTTTATTCCATGTTTTTTGCAAGGAAAACTCGATTATTAACATGTGGTTTCAACCTACTACGAAATGCATTTACAATAATCCCTCCCTTGCTGAATACACGTTCTGACGGTACACTTGTTGCTGGAATGCAAAGATACTTTCTGGCCATTACAGCAAGAAGAGGAAAATATGTGCAATTGTTTTTCCACCACAGAAGTGGATTACTATCTGTCTCTATACACGGTTGCTCCAAATAGTTATTCATCTCTTTTTCCACCCTTGCTCTTAGTGGAACTGTTTCTTGATTGGAAACATTTGACTTTGGAAGCTTATTTAAAATAGCTGTAAGACCTTTTGCCTTTTTGGGTAGTGGTGGTTCCAGTGACTCTTGTTGTTGTTGTGGTGGTGGTGGGTTAGTTAAAGAATGATCATCTGACTCACCTCGATGTTGGTCATGTTGCTCTAACATTTCTGTCAATAGGTTAGACTTGACTAGATCTGTGTCAGCAACATAGTTCACTTTGAATCTTGGATCAAGAAAGCTACATTTATCAATAATTAAAGATATTGCAGCTGATTCATAGCGTGGAGAGAGATTAGCTGAAATAGCGGACTTCATTTGGACTGAAAGAGGACTATCTTCATCTTTCTCTTCGCAGATTTCCATCACATGCTGTAAGAGTGGTCGGGTGGCAGAACAGGTTACTTCTTTCTCTCCCGATAAAGCATCTGTGAGGTATGATAGAGGTTTGACAAGTTCAACAAGCTTCTCTAGCACTGTAACATCTGCATCATTTAGCATAAGGCACCACGACTTTCTATCTTCGAGAAGGACAGCTGACAACGCTTGCTGCTGTTCCAATATTCTTTCCACCATGTCGTAAGTTGAGTTCCAACGTGTGGTAACTGCACCAAGAAGCTTGTGTTCTTTAAGACCCAACTGACTTTGCTTCTCTTTGAGGTCCCTCTGCTTCTTCCAGCTTCGACTAAATGATGCTACTAGAGCGCTGCATCGTCTCACTGACCTTTGTACTCTTTGCATCTCCAGGCACTTGTTAATAGCAAGGTCTAAACAATGTCCAAAACAGCTCAATCGCAACCAACCACGCGAGTGAAACCCAGCAACTAAATTACTGCCATTGTCCGTTGCAGTAAGGACTAGCTTCTCAGTTGAAAGGCTCCAATTGCTCAATATATCATTGATGGACTCAATAATATTTTCTCCAGTATGATCTTCAAACAAGGGCACGGTCTCAAGGCAAATTGACTGAAGTCCCCATGCGGAATCAATGAAATAAACTGTATAACTCAAGTAAGGGTGCGTTGCCCTGCTGGTCCACAAGTCTGTTGTAGCAGAAAAAAAGTTAATTTGGCTTAGCTTGGGATTAACCACTGTTTCTTTTACCTGATTATATAAGCGTGGAATTTCTTGGTGTGAGAAGTGCTTTCTCGAAGGGAGCTTGTACCTAGGGTTTAGTTTGGCAATCATCTTTTGAAACCCAGGTTTTTCCACTGTGTACAATGGCTGCATGTCTTTCGCTAAGAAATAAGCTACTGCATGATTTAGTTCTTTTGCTTGGCCACCTTTGGGATCATAATGAGTTGAGCGCTCAACAACAGTCTCAAGTGTTGGCTGCATACCTTGATTCCTTGATGCTTTGTTTGTGTTGCTATTTCCTTGATTTGCTTCTTTGTATGCTCCGGGGTGTCGTTCACGACGATGAGTAAACAAATTTGTGGTGTTGCCACTTTTACATGGCACTGACTTGCAGCATATCCTGCAAATGGGCCGATGCTCTTGTGATGGTATTGATACTCCATGTTCGTCTGCCTTTATTCCGAAAAAGTTCCATGCAGCGCTCTTTGTATTTTTCTTTTTAACGAGATTTGGTTCTGTTACTTCGGTGTCCATTCATGCAAAGCGTTTATATACGTTTGACAAACGTTTGCTGTGTCTCCGCTGGCACAAATGCCGTGGGCACACAGCGCAAGCAAAGCCTACAATTTCATTGTTCAGTGGATTAATACATAAATATTAGCTTTTGAATCGTATTAAATTCGTATTTAATTCAGGAAATAGTTTTAATTCTTTTAAAAACTATATTTTCTAGGAATTGAAAGAATTTTTTAGGATTTTATAAAAGCTATATACACATGCGAAGCAATATCACGATAGTCATCGAGCATGACGATAATTTCGATATATCGTCGCTCAAGTTTCTACCTTCGATACGATAATCGCGATTGAAAATATCGCGATAAATCAAAATATCGAAATATCGCCCAACCCTAACAATACCACAGAATCAACTGGTATACGGAAAACTTGATTTTTCAGGCAAACTAACCCCCACCACAATATCTCGTATACTATGGAATGTATTTAGGTAAAAATGCCCCGTATAATAGCTGAAATATCAAACTATGTCTATTAGCCATTTTTTGTTACTCATTGTGGTTGCTATGGCAACGGGGAAAGAAGCTTGTAAACACGATTTTAACTATAACTGCTGTTAGAAATAAGATATCAAAAAAATGTCTAATAGTTGCATGCTACATACCTAAAGCAAGACATGTGCCAAAAATGGTTCGTTTCCATCAAAACGGTAGTGAGAAAAGTTGTGGGGCAGTTCACATAGGTCCGAAAATCATGTTTTGAGAAAACGACAGTTAAAGTTTGAGTTTCATCATAATTGGAGGTTTTGGTGTTTTCAAGCAATTCCTTTGACTCTTTCGCTTTGTTGAACTGCCCAAACAATCCTCATTAAACGCTCCACTCTCACACATGACTCCTTCTGTAGCCTTCAATCTCTCTTCCTTGGTCTTGCTTCCTTGAAACTCTTTGTTGCCCTGCTAGTAGTTTGCTTCACTCTCCTCTTGTTTTTTCTTTCACTTCCATGCTTTGTGTGACTTCCATCTGGAATTCCGAGCTCCTTCATGATGTCATGGCAACCAGCCGCACCAATATTGAACTGCAATGCTGCGGATCCTGCTGCTGTCTCAACACTTGTAAACCCTCTGTATTGGTATTTTGGGCAACTGTTCCACACCAGTGAATTCACTGACTCATTAGCATTCTGTGAAAGCACCCCTTCAAGAGCTTCTTATCACTGAGCCGCTCAAACAGTGGAGTAAGAAACTCTAGAAATACAAGATCAAGATGATGTGGTTTGTTGACAAAATCAGCAGCAGTACCAACAGCTTTGCCTTTCTGATAGGGACACCATGAGTTCTGGCCTTGAGGACAGTACTGATGCCGCTGTCTCTCATCATCAAGCTTGACACTACGATACAGTACAAAACTCCTTTGATTACATTTTTTAACTGCATTGTCGACATCACTTTTTGTTTTTGCTTTTTTGTGCACACAGCGCCTTATTGCATTGCCATAATATTTTTGTAACTTATCAGTTGTGGGCCTGGTGAGTCGTCCTGTTCTTCCTCCAACTGGGTTTCCATCCGCGAGCTTTTTCCGTCTTGTCAGTCCAATGAGATTCTTTACCATCCGCTTCTGAACATGTCCTACAATCAAGCTTGTTCACTCGACTAAAATTTGTTTCACAACTATCATGACTTGTTTCCCATTTAGTATGTGCTTTTGATTTTAGCCACTTTTGATACTCTACTGACTTCTTGTCCATGTTTTCATACTTATCACAGTCCTTACAAACCCCATAGGTATCCCACACCTCCGCATAAGCTTTGCTGTCAGCCATCACACACCATATCAATATATCGCAATCCAACCAATGCTTTCCAACCGATTTGTGCCACAATGCTCTTGCTGCCTCTTTCTCTATGGATGGACTGGACCCATCATAATTCTTTTGGCAGAGTCCACTTGCTGCATGAGTATTTTTTTCAATTTTCATACTTTACTGGGTCTTTTTTAGTTTTTCTGCAGCTTTGCAAAGTTCGCAAATTTTAGACATGACGACATAATCAAACACTTCTCCTGTGTCTGCAGAAATAACAATCCCCACTCCATAGTTGGCATAAATCTTCTCTTGCTCCATGTTCCATCGAATGACACAGCAACATGAAGTATTTCTGTTTCATCTTCATTCTCTAAACAATTTCTAAGTCGACGGCCATGCAGCTTCACTCAGCTTATCTTCCAAGACTTTGTTGCTAAATTTATTGATTTATTGTGCTTTTGGTAAGCACTGTCACTTACTGGAATCTCACGTATGGTTGCAAGAGCTTTCCTACCTACAATCTTGGACAATAATGCTGTAACATCCCCTCCCCCCCGATTCAATGTTGACCGAAATGAAACAATGTTGGACTGGAGTTTCATATTACAACATTGAATCGGGGGGAGGGGTTGACTATTACAACTATTATTGTCCAAGATTGTCCAAGACCCCATTTTCCTAATTTTGATAAATCAACTAGTTTTTTATGTTACGATAGTGATACAGCATTAAAAGATTAGTTTGCACCAAATTTTCAATATCGAGTTAATAACATAATCTCTTCCATGGGCAAAAGAATAAATATTAAGGAAAGGAAAGCCCAGAGATTGAAGTATTGACATGTGGAGTAACACTAAGACGATTGGACATTAAAATATATCTTAAAATTTTGTCGGTATTCATTGTGTTTTTATAATTTATATAATAAATAGTTATCTGAACCATCCACCAACGGTCTACCACGGTCTACCACTACAATATAACAAAATTAATATACATGCAATATCCTTTGAAACCCATGGTAGACCGTGGTAGACCGTTGCATAAGGCGGTATATAATTGCGCAGGGGAAATTAAACCAACTGCTTATGAATAAATGTGGCTTTACAAGCATTCTATAAAAGAGGCTTAAGCTTTACATTTATTTATTGAATGATTTGAAGCTCTTCCAGATTTCGCTTCGTCTAAACGCGTGCCGCAATACGTTAATTTCTCAAATTCCCAACTTAATATAAAAATAATTATGCTCCCATTAACAATTCATTGATAGTATTAGCTGGGTAAATAATTTTTAAACTTACATAAAATGTTCTATTATGAAATGAAATACACCGTGCTTGTTTTCCCCCAATCATCATAATGTCAGATATAGATTCAGTTAAAGCGGGCTCAGATATCAATCACCCAACGTCTGAAATATGAGCGTCATATCTAAACAATAGTAATATTAATAATACATATCTCTCTTTCAACAGTTATCCAAGTATCGAAACCTAAATTTTTTCCATCGACAGAATGCACTTTCTCTCGCAATACTGTTCTAGTGACATAGATATTATTGAGTAACAAAGAAAGGGTTTCGGGCAGAGAAATATGGCGCAATCTATACATTTTTAAATGCAAATATCTCTCTACTAATTGCACGAAACAGTCTTAAATTTCACAATTTGTTTATTGACTTTAATTTACAAATAGAAATCATATTTTAGCTGTATTTTATACAATATTAAGAAAAATCATTCAAGAACAATCTTGGACAATAATGTTGTAACACCCCCTCCCCCCGATTCAATGTTGACCAAAATGAAACAATGTTGGACTGGAGTTTCATATAACAACATTGAATCAGTTTCTTCCAGTTTCTCTTCATTATCCATAACCTGATGTGGTTCAGAAGATTTTTCAAGGCTTGGATCCACGCTTTCCATTGTAGACTCACAATCGGTGGCACCTTTCTCATGATCATTGCAAATTTCAGCAAAACGTTTGCCTTTAAAGCGGTTTTTTTTTGTTTGATTTGTTTCTTATACAAACCTTTTTTCCTTCTCTCGAACCTTTTGGCATTACAAGCCAGAAAACAAACAGAATATAATAAGAAAATGAAAAAATCCAACAATCTGCCCACACTTGTACTTGAAAGTGAAAGTTACATGGAAATTACGCAATAACAATGTGTCCCTAGCCTGTGGTTCTTGTGCGTCCTCTCCAGTCCTAAATGTCCTGCTTTAGCACAGATACCCTTACATAACATTTTAGAAGAAAAATGAGTATTTTTCAGGTATTTTTAAACCCGTTTCCATGGTAACCGGGTGTAAACAATTAGTACATTGGCAGGTTCTTTTGCGAAAAGCTATTTCTATTTGTGAAACGGGTGGTAATTTACAAAAAAAACCAAGATGAAAGACAAGATGGTGAGGTACCTTAATACCGTGATGTTTTCCAAATTTTTACTTTTGCCCCCTATTGGATTCTTATTTGTTCGTCGTCTAAGCTTCGCAGAACTGGAATCGCTTTCTTCACTCGATCAAGTAGTTCTTTGTATTCCCTGATAGGCTGTTTTACGAAAAAACTTGCAAATCTCTCTTCGAAGTATTGCACTAAGACCTGGAACATCACGACCACAATATGAAACTCTGACGAGCAATCCCGCCAAAGCGTTTGCAAGTTGCTCGATGAAACTGCCAATCAAAATTGCAACATTGCGTCACAAGATTGCTAGGTCGCGCGCAAGAGAATTTGACCGTAAACCGTTTGACGTCACAGTACATGTGTAATCGGTCGTTGTATATCGTTGCTATTATAAAGCGAAAATATAATATACAACTCGAAGTATTAAGCATGTGGGCTCTCTCCTCCGCAGAGGTTTCCGTGAAGAACCACTGACGAATATATTTGTGGGCGGAAGCGAGAAAAAATCGAAGGAACTGATCTCGGCTACCAACTTTCGGTCAAAATCTGTTACAAAACCGGGGGGAAAAAGCAATTTTTCTACAATTGGTAAACGTAGAGCCGGTATATGTTTCGACTTTTGTCAAGTCCGTTCTGCGCATGATCAGGCATTTCGTCAAACATGACATTCGTAGATAATTACATGAAGTACTTACCTCAGTGTAAACCGGAGCAACATCGGAGAAAATTAAGCGATTCGGCGAAGATATCGCTTCGGATTTCCTCTATTTCTTCTGAGATTGTTTTGTTTTGGGTACAAGTAATGAAGAGGAAGCAAGAAAAGCTTACAGTCCGGAATAAGGTATCAGTATGTTATATAATTGTAAATAATGATGTAAAGTGTAAACAATAGTTTCGTATTGTACATGCACAGAACGGACTTATAAACAGCACCTTTAAGGCATCTACTTCTTCATCATCGTCTCTGAGAGCAACGTCGTCTTCTATACCCGTCATGATGTTAAATTCTTTGCGAAAACACTGCCGAGGTGAGAGACCCTCCGACCACTATCTGATTCTTCGGGTTTTCCTATCGGTCACTATTTGGCAATATCTATATTGTATAAAAGTGCCCAATTTTTTTTTACATTTCGTTAAGTAAAAATGAGTAGCGGTAACCAGATTTCGACCATTTTTATAGCCATTTTGGCAGAGGTGAGAGGTAGAGGGAGAGGTTTCTTCGATTTTTTTTCTCGCTTCCGCCCGCAAACATATTCGTCAGCGGTTGTTCCTCATGGAAACCTCTAGGCATATGTGGCTGTTTTTCCACGTTTCTCCCACAACAGCAATATATTTTATATAGCGTATATAGTTATACAGCATATAATTTTCAAGTCCTTATATTTGATAATACAGTAGCAATGAAATATATATATAACCTCTGATAAGTCATTGTGCATATATGTGACATCAAAATGTTTAATTTACATATCAAACAACCTGAATATCTCAACTGAACAAAGCAAAGAAACAAAAAAGTGCAAAAGATGTTACTCTAGCTCTGTCATTTAAGTTTACTTTAAAAAAAGACAGACTTCACAGCCACTTTAAGTAATATATCAAACACGAGGAGGAGTGTTTCATCAGGATATCCAAACACTGAGACGTTTGTTGAAAACCGAGGCGAAGCCGAGGTTTTTTAACAAACTTCGAGGTGTTTGGATATCCTGATGAAACACTCCTCCGAGTGTTTGATATAGCATCTCAAACAAATCAGTATTTTAAGAGAAAATCAAGATGAAAGTTTGCTTAATTTATGTAATTTCTTCCTCCGATATTCAAACCACCGACACGGTACCGATTTCCTTTGTGTTTTCTTCATGAATTATTAATGAGTTTTGGATGGTTGAGTGAAGTTCGACTTGCAAAAAGGGCACACTGCTTCCTGTTCATTGTAGTTCATGGTATAAATGAAAACAACATTTTTTTCTAGTGAGAGCTAGGGAACCGACACTTCAATCTGGTAGTTTTTGTAATGCAGATTGTTATTAATCGTGTAAAATAATCTTAAAATGGTGGAAATAAAGTTGTTGGTGTTATTGTTATAACGAATTTGAAGCAATTGACAGTACCGAAAAAGATGGCGACTTGTACATTTACCCACAATTCTTTGCGTACAGAAAACTCTTTTCTTTAGACAAAACTGTCAGGATACAAAAATTTATTAGGAGAAAACTATCACCTGCTAAATTCATGTTCACATGTCAAACAACCTATAGCTATTACCAAAACTCATCTAATTTCGCTAAGGGTTATGGGTAAATGTACCGCCGCCATCTTTTTCGGTATCGTCAATTAACTCATTCCTGTATGAGGGTTTCCCCAGAGGTGAATAAAATCGTCTGGCGTTAACCAGAATAAAATAGTAAAGACCAATTCGGACAGGAAAGAGTTAGAGAGATATTTTATAACTCATTCCTGTCCAAGGGCTTCCCCAGAGGTGAATAAAATCGTTCGGCGTTCACTACTAAAAACCAATTTGGAGAGGAAAGAGTTAGAGAGATAGTTTTAAACTCATTCCTGTCCGAGGGCTTCCCCAGAGGCGTTAGCCAGAATAAAATACTAAAGACCATTCGGACAGGAAAGAGTTAAATTAGCAATTCTGCCACAAACAAAATTGAACTAAAATCACACAAAACTTCACAATAACGATTTTAAAAGATATAAAAACACGAAGGAGATGCTAGAAAGCTGTACAGAAGTACGGTTGGTCAAAATTGAGCAAGATTGAGAGGGATTGCAAATCGACATATTTCGATTTCTGTTTAAGCAAAACAAAAATCAAGTTATATCCAGAACTCCTCCATAGTTGCTAGGTAACTCATATGTCGTAATTGAATCAATGTGCTTTTTAATTTTTAATTTTCAGCTCAGCATTGGAATATAAGACAATTTCGGCTAAAAATAGTGTGACTGCCCCTTTAGTCTGAAGCTAGTTTCCTTCGCAACAGTTATCATTTACGGCAAACAATTGGTTGTCTCAAAAGAGAAGAGCCGATTCTGTAAGTCAGTCTCGAGAATTGTTTCCACCCAGAGTAATTGACTGGGGTATACCATCAGTCCAGCGGTTGACATCGAACCCAATATAAGTCAGTGCGTTTCTCGTGACAAGTTTCTAAGAACGAAAACACATAATTTACTATACAACAGAAATAATTTATTTTTAAAAAAAAATTAAAATAGGAACTCTTGAATAAATTATATTCAAATAAAGGGCCTATACATATCATGCTTAATATTCTTATAGTTTTGTTATATCTGATTTTGTTGTCAGAAAATAACGTTTTCACATTCGTATATCTTGCTTATGGACGGCGCCAAATCGTAAAGGCGGCGTTTGAAAGCACAAAATACGAAAATAAAAGCAGATATCGTAAAACTACCATTTTTTACTAATATTTTTAAACATGATACTTTAAGGCCTTTTACTTAATTTTTTTAATTTTTTGACTGGAGTTCCCTTTTAAGAGAGGATTTATTATGAAAAATCTGACTGCACAACCGGGAATTTTACCCAAGGTCTTCGAATCGGCGCTATGACCACTGAGCTATTGAAAGACGGTAAAGATACTAAGAGATTTCCATATGTAAACATTGCCGTTCTTCTCAAGGCTCTATGTACAGGAAGATATCTCGTTCGAGGGACTTTGCTCCGCATTGCGTCCCGCTGTACCGATCGTGTCTTAATAGCTCAGTGGCCAGAGTTCCGATGCCTTGCTTTTGAGACCTTAGATTCGATTCCCGTTTGGGACAGTCAAACTTTTCATATTATTATTCTATATCTTTCGAAAATAAAACAATGCATCACATCATTAGTGTGCGTTGGAGTAACGACGTAGCGGTAGGTAAAACCGTTGTAGTTTACTATCTTCTGGTAGGCAATAGTTATTTGAGGTATTGTAAAAAGCAAAGTACAACGTTAAGTAAATTATAGAAAGTAATCGTAATTACATATATCTTTGAACGGTTAGTCCTAATTGGTAACTTACATTTCTTCCTGCAAATAAAGGCTGGTTGTTTAAGATTGGACGAACCATATTTGTATGTAAGACGAGGTCTTAGTTGGGTTTTCCAAGCACTAAAACCAACTGGCGTTCCATCTGTCCATTTGTTGATATCGTGACCGATGTATGTCAAAGCTGATCTTGTCGCTAGGCCCTAATAATTTTATAAAGTAAGTTATTGAGATTTTTGTATCTGCCAGACAGATAAACTATATATACTATTTATATTGATATAAAGGGTATAAAAGCATTTCTGCTTTTTTTTCCGTATTGTAAATAGTAATATACGTATTCTGAAAAAAGTAATATAAAAATTATTTGAAAATTTTAAAATAACTTAATTACTGGTTAATTTAAAACATCTGTTTTTACTCCAAGATCCACCAAAATAATATAATTGGAATATTTATCCTGGCATATGTCATGACATGGCGTGGAATGACGTGAAATAGAATGGAGTGGGGTGGGGTGCGGGAGTGGGATCGAATAGAATGGGATGATGTGGAGTAGAATCGAGTGGAGCGGAATGGAGAAACATAAGGTGGAATGAAATGGAAGCAAGTGAAGCATATAATGGAGTAGAGGAACATGAAGTAAAGTGGAATGGAATAGAGTAGAATGCAATGCAATGGAATGTAGAAGAAAAGATCTGACGGATTTGATAATATTTGACATTGTTAAAAAAGCAATTACCTTTAGGAAATTCAGTTCTTGTTGTGAATGAATACTTGCTAAATGTCCTCCCCACTTCACGCATTCTCTCTCAGCTCTATAAAAGTCCACCCAGCGGACAGAAGTGTGCGTTGGAGTAACGACGTAGCGGTAGGTAAAACCGTTGTAGTTTACTATCTTCTGGTAGGCAATAGTTATTTGAGGTACTGTAAAAAGCAAAGTACAACGTTAACTAAATTATAGAAAGTAATCATAATTACATATCTCTCTGAACGGTTAGTCCTAATTGGTAACTTACATTTCTTCTTGCAAATAAAGGCTGGTTGTTTAAGATTGGACGAACCATATTTGTATGTAAGACGAGGTCTTAGTTGGGTTTTCCAAGCAGTAAAATCAACTGGCGTTCCATCTGTCCATTTGTTAATATCGTGACCGATGTATGTCAAAGCTGATCTTGTCGGTAGGCGCTAATAATTTTAAAAAGTAAGTTATTGAGATTTTTGTATCTGCCAGACAGATAAACTATATATACTATTTATATTGATATAAAGGGTATAAAAGCATTTTTGCTTTTTTTTCTGTATTGTAAATAGTAATATACGTATTCTGAAAAAAGTAATATAAAAATTATTTGAAAATTTTAAAATAACTTAATTACTGGTTAATTTAAAACATCTGTTTTTACTCCAAGATCCACCAAAATAATATAATTGGAATATTTATCCTGGCATATGTCATGACATGGCGTGGAATGACGTGAAATAGAATGGAGTGGGGTGGGGTGCGGGAGAGGGATCGAATAGAATGGGATGATGTGGAGTAGAATAGAGTGGAGCGGAATGGAGAAACATAAGGTGGAATGAAATGGAAGCAACTGAAGCATATAATGGAGTAGAGGAACTTGAAGTAAAGTGGAATGGAATAGAGTACAATGCAATGCAATGGAATGTAGAAGAAAAGATCTGACGGATTTGATAATATTTGACATTGTTAAAAAAGCAATTACCTTTAGGAAATTCAGTTCTTGTTGTGAATGAATACTTGCTAAATGTCCTCCCCACTTCACGCATTCTCTCTCAGCTCTATAAAAGTCCACCCAGCGGACAGAAGTGTGCGTTGGAGTAACGACGTAGCGGTAGGTAAAACCATTGTAGTTTACTATCTTCTGGTAGGCAATAGTTATTTGAGGTACTGTAAAAAGCAAAGTACAACGTTAAGTAAATTATAGAAAGTAATCATAATTACATATATCTTTGAACGGTTAGTCCTAATTGGTAACTTACATCTCTTCTTGCAAATAAAGGCTGGTTGTTTAAGATTGGACGAACCATATTTGTATGTAAGACGAGGTCTTAGTTGGGTTTTCCAAGCAGTAAAATCAACTGGCGTTCCATCTGTCCATTTGTTAATATCGTGACCGATGTATGTCAAAGCTGATCTTGTCGGTAGGCGCTAATAATTTTAAAAAGTAAGTTATTGAGATTTTTGTATCTGCCAGACAGATAAACTATATATACTATTTATATTGATATAAAGGGTATAAAAGCATTTTTGCTTTTTTTTTCCGTATTGTAAATAGTAATATACGTATTCTGAAAAAAGTAATATAAAAATTATTTGAAAATTTTAAAATAACTTAATTACTGGTTAATTTAAAACATCTGTTTTTACTCCAAGATCCACCAAAATAATATAATTGGAATATTTATCCTGGCATATGTCATGACATGGCGTGGAATGACGTGAAATAGAATGGAGTGGGGTGCGGGAGTGGGATCGAATAGAATGGGATGATGTGGAGTAGAATAGAGTGGAGCGGAATGGAGAAACATAAGGTGGAATGAAATGGAAGCAAGTGAAGCATATAATGGAGTAGAGGAACTTGAAGTAAAGTGGAATGGAATAGAGTAGAATGCAATGCAATGGAATGTAGAAGAACAGATCTGACGGATTTGATAATATTTGACATTGTTAAAAAAGCAATTACCTTTAGGAAATTCAGTTCTTGTTGTGAATGAATACTTGCTAAATGTCCTCCCCACTTCACGCATTCTCTCTCAGCTCTATAAAAGTCCACCCAGCGGACAGAAGTGTGCGTTGGAGTAACGACGTAGCGGTAGGTAAAACCATTGTAGTTTACTATCTTCTGGTAGGCAATGGTTATTTGAGGTACTGTAAAAAGCAAAGTACAACGTTAAGTAAATTGTAGAAAGTAATCATAATTACATATATCTTTGAACGGTTAGTCCTAATTGGTAACTTACATCTCTTCTTGCAAATAAAGGCTGGTTGTTTAAGATTGGACGAACCATATTTGTATGTAAGACGAGGTCTTAGTTGGGTTTTCCAAGCAGTAAAATCAACTGGCGTTCCATCTGTCCATTTGTTAATATCGTGACCGATGTATGTCAAAGCTGATCTTGTCGGTAGGCGCTAATAATTTTAAAAAGTAAGTTATTGAGATTTTTGTATCTGCCAGACAGATAAACTATATATACTATTTATATTGATATAAAGGGTATAAAAGCATTTTTGCTTTTTTTCCCGTATTGTAAATAGTAATATACGTATTCTGAAAAAAGTAATATAAAAATTATTTGAAAATTTTAAAAGAACTTAATTACTGGTTAATTTAAAACATCCGTTTTTACTCCAAGATCCACCAAAATAATATAATTGGAATATTTATCCTGGCATATGTCATGACATGGCGTGGAATGACGTGAAACAGAATGGAGTGGGGTAGGGTGCGGGAGTGGGATCGAATAGAATGGGATGATGTGGAGTAGAATCGAGTAGAGCGGAATGGAGAAACATAAGTTGGAATGAAATAGAAGCAAGTGAAGCATATAATGGAGTAGAGGAACATGAAGTAAAGTGGAATGGAATAGAGTAGAATGCAATGCAATGGAATGTAGAAGAACAGATCTGACGGATTTGATAATATTTGACATTGTTAAAAAAGCAATTACCTTTAGGAAATTCAGTTCTTGTTGTGAATGAATACTTGCTAAATGTCCTCCCCACTTCACGCATTCTCTCTCAGCTCTATAAAAGTCCACCCAGCGGACAGAAGTGTGCGTTGGAGTAACGACGTAGCGGTAGGTAAAACCGTTGTAGTTTACTATCTTCTGGTAGGCAATAGTTATTTGAGGTACTGTAAAAAGCAATGTACAACGTTAAGTAAATTATAGAAAGTAATCATATTTACATATATCTCTGAACGGTTAGTCCTAATTGGTAACTTACATTTCTTCTTGCAAATAAAGGCTGGTTGTTTAAGATTGGACGAACCATATTTGTATGTAAGACGAGGTCTTAGTTGGGTTTTCCAAGCAGTAAAATCAACTGGCGTTCCATCTGTCCATTTGTTAATATCGTGACCGATGTATGTCAAAGCTGATCTTGTCGGTAGGCGCTAATAATTT
Source organism: Paragorgia papillata (assembly GCA_035771165.1). Classification (NCBI taxonomy): domain Eukaryota; kingdom Metazoa; phylum Cnidaria; class Anthozoa; order Scleralcyonacea; family Coralliidae; genus Paragorgia; species Paragorgia papillata. Next base: position 4,344,076 of record JAWNZC010000340.1, on the reverse strand, counting down.
TAAAAAGTAAGTTATTGAGATTTTTGTATCTGCCAGACAGATAAACTATATATACTATTTATATTGATATAAAGGGTATAAAACCATTTTTGCTTTTTTTCCCGTATTGTAAATAGTAACATACGTATTCTGAAAAAAGTAATATAAAAATTATTTTAAAATTTTAAAATAACTTAATTACTGGTTAATTTAAAACATCTATTTTTACTCCAAGATCCACCAAAATAATATAATTGGAATATTTATCCTGGCATATGTCATAACATGGCGTGGAATGACGTGAAATAGAATGGAGTGGGGTGGGGTGCGGGAGTGGGATCGAATAGAATGGGATGATGTGGAGTAGAATCGAGTGGAGCGGAATGGAGAAACATAAGGTGGAATGAAATGGAAGCAAGTGAAGCATATAATGGAGTAGAGGAACATGAAGTAAAGTGGAATGGAATAGAGTAGAATGCAATGCAATGGAATGTAGAAGAACAGATCTGACGGCTTTGATAATATTTGACATTGTTAAAAAAGTAATTACCTTTAGGAAATTCAGTTCTTGTTGTGAATGAATACTTGCTAAATGTCCTCCCCACTTCACGCATTCTCTCTCAGCTCTATAAAAGTCCACCCAGCGGACAGAAGTGTGCGTTGGAGTAACGACGTAGCGGTAGGTAAAACCGTTGTAGTTTACTATCTTCTGGTAGGCAACAGTTATTTGAGGTACTGTAAAAAGCAAAGTACAACGTTAAGTAAATTATAGAAAGTAATCATAGTTACATATGTCTCTGAACGGTTAGTCCTAATTGGTAACTTACATTTCTTCTTGCAAATAAAGGCTGGTTGTTTAAAATTGGACGAACCATATTTGTATGTAAGACGAGGTCTTAGTTGGGTTTTCCAAGCAGTAAAATCAACTGGCGTTCCATCTGTCCATTTGTTAATATCGTGACCGATGTATGTCAAAGCTGATCTTGTCGGTAGGCGCTAATCATTTTAAAAAGTAAGTTATTGAGATTTTTGTATCTGTCAGACAGATAAACTATATATACTATTTATATTGATATAAAGGGTATAAAAGCATTTTTGCTTTTTTTTCCGTATTGTAAATAGTAATATACGTATTCTGAAAAAAGTAATATAAAAATTATTTGAAAATTTTAAAATAACTTAATTACTGCTTAATTTAAAACATCCGTTTTTACTCCAAGATCCACCAAAATAATATAATTGGAATATTTATCCTGGCATATGCAATGACATGGCGTGGAATGACGTGAAACAGAATGGAGTGGGGTGGGGTGCTGGAGTGGGATCGAATAGAATGGGATGATGTGGAGTAGAATCGAGTGGAGCGGAATGCAGAAACATAAGGTGGAATGAAATGGAAGCAAGTGAAGCATATAATGGAGTAGAGGAACATGAAGTAAAGTGGAATGGAATAGAGTAGAATGCAATGGAATGTAGAAGAAAAGATCTGACGGATTTGATAATATTTGACATTGTTAAAAAAGCAATTACCTTTAGGAAATTCAGTTCTTGTTGTGAATGAATACTTGCTAAATGTCCTCCCCACTTCACGCATTCTCTCTCAGCTCTATAAAAGTCCACCCAGCGGACAGAAGTGTGCGTTGGAGTAACGACGTAGCGGTAGGTAAAACCGTTGTAGTTTACTATCTTCTGGTAGGCAATAGTTATTTGAGGTACTGTAAAAAGCAAAGTACAACGTTAAGTAAATTATAGAAAGTAATCATAATTACATATATCTCTGAACGGTTAGTCCTAATTGGTAACTTACATTTCTTCTTGCAAATAAAGGCTGGTTGTTTAAGATTGGACGAACCATATTTGTATGTAAGACGAGGTCTTAGTTGGGTTTTCCAAGCAGTAAAATCAACTGGCGTTCCATCTGTCCATTTGTTAATATCGTGACCGATGTATGTCAAAGCTGATCTTGTCGGTAGGTGCTAATAATTTTAAAAAGTAAGTTGTTGAGATTTTTGTATCTGCCAGACAGATAAACTATATATACTATTTATATTGATATAAAGGGTATAAAAGCATTTTTGCTTTTTTTTCCGTATTGTAAATAGTAACATACGTATTCTGAAAAAAGTAATATAAAAATTATTTTAAAATTTTAAAATAACTTAATTACTGGTTAATTTAAAACATCTATTTTCACTCCAAGATCCACCAAAATAATATAATTGGAATATTTATCCTGGCATATGTCATAACATGGCGTGGAATGACGTGAAACAGAATGGAGTGGGGTGGGGTGCTGGAGTGGGATCGAATAGAATGGGATGGTGTGGAGTAGAATCGAGTGGAGCGGAATGCAGAAACATAAGGTGGAATGAAATGGAAGCAAGTGAAGCATATAATGGAGTAGAGGAACATGAAGTAAAGTGGAATGGAATAGAGTAGAATGCAATGGAATGTAGAAGAAAAGATCTGACGGATTTGATAATATTTGACATTGTTAAAAAAGCAATTACCTTTAGGAAATTCAGTTCTTGTTGTGAATGAATACTTGCTAAATGTCCTCCCCACTTCACGCATTCTCTCTCAGCTCTATAAAAGTCCACCCAGCGGACAGAAGTGTGCGTTGGAGTAACGACGTAGCGGTAGGTAAAACCGTTGTAGTTTACTATCTTCTGGTAGGCAATAGTTATTTGAGGTACTGTAAAAAGCAATGTACAACGTTAAGTAAATTATAGAAAGTAATCATATTTACATATATCTCTGAACGGTTAGTCCTAATTGGTAACTTACATTTCTTCTTGCAAATAAAGGCTGGTTGTTTAAGATTGGACGAACCATATTTGTATGTAAGACGAGGTCTTAGTTGGGTTTTCCAAGCAGTAAAATCAACTGGCGTTCCATCTGTCCATTTGTTAATATCGTGACCGATGTATGTCAAAGCTGATCTTGTCGGTAGGCGCTAATAATTTTAAAAAGTAAGTTATTGAGATTTTTGTATCTGCCAGACAGATAAACTATATATACTATTTATATTGATATAAAGGGTATAAAACCATTTTTGCTTTTTTCCCCGTATTGTAAATAGTAACATACGTATTCTGAAAAAAGTAATATAAAAATTATTTTAAAATTTTAAAATAACTTAATTACTGGTTAATTTAAAACATCTATTTTTACTCCAAGATCCACCAAAATAATATAATTGGAATATTTATCCTGGCATATGTCATAACATGGCGTGGAATGACGTGAAATAGAATGGAGTGGGGTGGGGTGCGGGAGTGGGATCGAATAGAATGGGATGATGTGGAGTAGAATCGAGTGGAGCGGAATGGAGAAACATAAGGTGGAATGAAATGGAAGCAAGTGAAGCATATAATGGAGTAGAGGAACATGAAGTAAAGTGGAATGGAATAGAGTAGAATGCAATGCAATGGAATGTAGAAGAACAGATCTGACGGCTTTGATAATATTTGACATTGTTAAAAAAGTAATTACCTTTAGGAAATTCAGTTCTTGTTGTGAATGAATACTTGCTAAATGTCCTCCCCACTTCACGCATTCTCTCTCAGCTCTATAAAAGTCCACCCAGCGGACAGAAGTGTGCGTTGGAGTAACGACGTAGCGGTAGGTAAAACCGTTGTAGTTTACTATCTTCTGGTAGGCAACAGTTATTTGAGGTACTGTAAAAAGCAAAGTACAACGTTAAGTAAATTATAGAAAGTAATCATAGTTACATATGTCTCTGAACGGTTAGTCCTAATTGGTAACTTACATTTCTTCTTGCAAATAAAGGCTGGTTGTTTAAAATTGGACGAACCATATTTGTATGTAAGACGAGGTCTTAGTTGGGTTTTCCAAGCAGTAAAATCAACTGGCGTTCCATCTGTCCATTTGTTAATATCGTGACCGATGTATGTCAAAGCTGATCTTGTCGGTAGGCGCTAATCATTTTAAAAAGTAAGTTATTGAGATTTTTGTATCTGTCAGACAGATAAACTATATATACTATTTATATTGATATAAAGGGTATAAAAGCATTTTTGCTTTTTTTTCCGTATTGTAAATAGTAATATACGTATTCTGAAAAAAGTAATATAAAAATTATTTGAAAATTTTAAAATAACTTAATTACTGCTTAATTTAAAACATCCGTTTTTACTCCAAGATCCACCAAAATAATATAATTGGAATATTTATCCTGGCATATGTCATAACATGGCGTGGAATCAGATGACGTGAAATAGAATGGAGTGGGGTGGGGTGCGGGAGTGGGATCGAATAGAATGGGATGATGTGGAGTAGAATCGAGTGGAGCGGAATGGAGAAACATAAGGTGGAATGAAATGGAAGCAAGTGAAGCATATAATGGAGTAGAGGAACATGAAGTAAAGTGGAATGGAATAGAGTAGAATGCAATGCAATGGAATGTAGAAGAACAGATCTGACGGCTTTGATAATATTTGACATTGTTAAAAAAGTAATTACCTTTAGGAAATTCAGTTCTTGTTGTGAATGAATACTTGCTAAATGTCCTCCCCACTTCACGCATTCTCTCTCAGCTCTATAAAAGTCCACCCAGCGGACAGAAGTGTGCGTTGGAGTAACGACGTAGCGGTAGGTAAAACCGTTGTAGTTTACTATCTTCTGGTAGGCAACAGTTATTTGAGGTACTGTAAAAAGCAAAGTACAACGTTAAGTAAATTATAGAAAGTAATCATAGTTACATATGTCTCTGAACGGTTAGTCCTAATTGGTAACTTACATTTCTTCTTGCAAATAAAGGCTGGTTGTTTAAGATTGAACGAACCATATTTGTATGTAAGACGAGGTCTTAGTTGGGTTTTCCAAGCAGTAAAATCAACTGGCGTTCCATCTGTCCATTTGTTAATATCGTGACCGATGTATGTCAAAGCTGATCTTGTCGGTAGGCGCTAATAATTTTAAAAAGTAAGTTATTGAGATTTTTGTATCTGCCAGACAGATAAACTATATATACTATTTATATTGATATAAAGGGTATAAAAGCATTTTTGCTTTTTTTCCGTATTGTAAATAGTAATATACGTATTCTGAAAAAAGTAATATAAAAATTATATGAAAATTTTAAAATAACTTAATTACTGGTTAATTTAAAACATCCGTTTTTACTCCAAGATCCACCAAAATAATATAATTGGAATATTTATCCTGGCATATGCAATGACATGGCGTGGAATGACGTGAAACGGAATGGAGTGGGGTGGGGTGCTGGAGTGGGATCGAATAGAATGGATGGTGTGGAGTAGAATCGAGTGGAGCGGAATGCAGAAACATAAGGTGGAATGAAATGGAAGCAAGTGAAGCATATAATGGAGTAGAGGAACATGAAGTAAAGTGGAATGGAATAGAGTAGAATGCAATGGAATGTAGAAGAAAAGATCTGACGGATTTGATAATATTTGACATTGTTAAAAAAGCAATTACCTTTAGGAAATTCAGTTCTTGTTGTGAATGAATACTTGCTAAATGTCCTCCCCACTTCACGCATTCTCTCTCAGCTCTATAAAAGTCCACCCAGCGGACAGAAGTGTGCGTTGGAGTAACGACGTAGCGGTAGGTAAAACCGTTGTAGTTTACTATCTTCTGGTAGGCAATAGTTATTTGAGGTACTGTAAAAAGCAAAGTACAACGTTAAGTAAATTATAGAAAGTAATCATAGTTACATATGTCTCTGAACGGTTAGTCCTAATTGGTAACTTACATTTCTTCTTGCAAATAAAGGCTGGTTGTTTAAGATTGGACGAACCATATTTGTATGTAAGACGAGGTCTTAGTTGGGTTTTCCAAGCAGTAAAAACCACTAGTGTTCCATCTGTCCATTTGTTGATATCGTGACCGATGTATGTCAAAGCTGCTCTTGTCGCTAGGCCCTGATAATTTTGAAGAAAACGTTATTGAGATTTTTCTATCTTTCAAATGGACAGACTATATTTCTTATTTTTAATTTCCCATTTTCAATATACACGTATTCTAAAAAAGTGATTTAAAATGGGTATAAAATGAATTTTCGTTACTCACTCAAAGATCCTCCATAAATACATGGAATTTTAAATATATGTTATTTTAAAATTTATTTTTGATGGTTCAGGCTTCTTTATTATATACTATTTAGATTACAATACATATTGGAACATATAATTATAAATAGGAAGATATATAGAAGGATGTTCACTAAATTGTTTGAAGAAATGTGTGTAGTGGTCAAAGGAGTGTAAGCTTTCGAGTTGACCACTACCAATCAAAATAATATATGAGGATAATTAAGCCACCGCAGCGACCCCCCAATAGGCATCCGCAAACACACACACACACACACACACAGATCAAACGAACCACAATTATATAATCTTATTATTGAGAGAGTGTGAGAGTAAGAGAGAGGGCTCTCACTCTCTCACCCTCTCAGAGTGAGAGATGATGATGAATCTTTATTTCTTCTCAGGGAATCATCTGTTATAAAAAACTGCTTTACATGAAAGCAAAGATCTCTAAAAATGACTAAGTAAACGAAAAAATTACATAGTGAATTACATTAAAAACTACACTAGCTAATAACATTAAAATTGGAACTATACAATATACGATTACGTATATAATATTACATTTAGAAGGATCGATATTCATAAAATAAAACGGGTATTTACAAATAATTGTCGATTGTTTCTCGTTTAAAAGTACTACAATTATTTTGTAATCTGATATTAGGTGGGAGATTATTCCATAATTTGGCGCACGTGTACTGGAAACTCTTCTTAAGGTATTCGCTTCGTGGTTTCGGAAGAACTAAACAGTTATCTCTATTTCTCAGATCATATGCATTATTCACAGTAGACTTAGTAAAATACTCCATCAAATAACTATGTGCGTTACCATGGAATATTTTAAACATCATGTTAGCCTTGTGAATATATCGCCTCTCAGACAATGTTTTCCATCCCAATTGTTGAAGGATGTCATTGGATCTGACTTCATAACTTTGACAGGTAATAACACGAGCAGCACGATTTTGTAATTTTTGCAATCTCTCACCTGTTGTTAAAGGCATATTATCCCAAACAATGTCACAATAATAAAAAAGCGGTTGGATTAAAGACTTGTACATTAGTATGGCAGTTTGTATAGGCACAAACTGTCTTACTTGACGTAGTCCCCCAATTGCTTTTCTTATTTTTTTTGACATTTCATTTATTTGGTCATGCCAAGACAACCTTCATCAATGTAGATACCTAGAGATTGTGATGCCTTGACCCTTTTAATATGTTTATTGTCTAAAAGTATCGGTGTGTCTTCTCTAATCTTACTTAGGTTATGATCTGATCCAATGAACATCTGTTCTGTTTTGGTGACATTTAAACTGAGTTTGTTAGCAATTATCCATTCCTTAATATTTTGTAAGTCGGCTTCAGCAGAATTGGTTATTTCTACAATTGACGAACCCGTTGTTGTTATGTTAGTGTCATCGGCATACAATCTAGCATTAGAATGCTCTAAACAACAAGGGAGATAATTTATGTAGGTTAAAAACAATAATGGACCGAGGATCGAGCCTTGTGGCACACCACAAATCTTTTTTTGTTTTTCTTATTTGATTGTTACACTTGTTTTTAGCATTCTTAAACCTTTGCCAGTCACCCTGATCGCCAGACTTTATGGCCGTTCTTTTAAGGTTGTCACGTTCAATTAACGAATGCTTCAATTCAGCCGTCAGCCATGGGCTTTTCTTGTTTTTAATCTTTTAGTTTTGAAAGGCGCATGCTTATCTACGCTAGACAGAAACATGTTTTTCCACATCTCCCACCTGATATTAGGATCATTTATATCACTCAGTTCATATGCCAAGGTAGTCTTCGCAGGTCATCTCTAAACTTATACGGATCAAATCTCTTTAGGTTTTGACAATGGTATGTGTTGTTTTACTAGGGATAGCAACTTTTCTAATAGCAAATATTAAGCTGTGATCGCTTATTCCCAGATGTATTACGCCTGAGGCGGTCACTCTTTTGACATTGTTGGTCAGAATGACATCAATTAATGATTTGGAATTTTCAGTTACTCGAGTTGGCTCAGTTATCAACTGATCCAACTGGTGAATTTCAGTTACTGATTGAAGAGCTAATTTTGCTCTAGATCTGTTATTGTTTTCATCCAGTACATTACAGTTAAGATCGCCTAAAATATAAATTTCTTTCCCTTCGTAATGTAAAACTTCAATCATTTTCGATAATCCGGTAAAGAAAAGGTCAGGATCTTGCCCTGGGGGCCTATACGCAGCAATGACAGCGAAAGGTTTACTACTAGCTATCAAAATTTCTATGCAAATTGCCTCAATTTCATTATAGATTCTAGATCAGTTCGAACACTAAAATTGTTTTTGCTATGGAGGAAGATACAAACGCCACCTTCATTACGATTTCTGTCCTTCCGAAAGACTTCCATAATTACTTAGTTTTATTGTAGAGCTACTTATCGTTGGGTCAAGTCTCGTCTCATTAATAGCTATCAAGTCTATATTTTGGTCATTCAACCAAATTCGTAGTTCATCAATATGTAGAGGTAAGCTTACTACAGTATATGTTCAACGAAATCATTTTAAAGCCTCTCACCTTTGGAATTTTCTCACCGTCATTTATAGTACTGTGATCTGAGTCCGGTCAAAGAGTGAGAGAGTGAGAGTGTGAGAGAGAGTGTGAGAGAGAGAGTGTGAGAGAGAGTGTGAGAGAGAGTGTGAGAGAGAGTGTGAGAGAGAGAGTGAGAGAGAGAGAGTGAGAGAGAGAGAGTGAGAGAGAGAGAGTGAGAGAGAGTGAGAGAGAGTGAGAGAGTGAGAGAGAGTGAGAGAGTGAGAGAGAGAGAGAGTGAGAGAGTGAGAGAGTGAGAGAGTGAGAGAGAGTGAGAGAGAGTGAGAGAGAGTGAGAGAGAGTGAGAGAGAGTGAGAGAGAGTGAGAGAGAGTGAGAGAGAGTGAGAGAGAGTGAGAGAGTGAGAGAGAGAGAGAGAGAGAGAGAGAGAGAGAGAGAGAGAGAGAGAGAGAGAGAGAGAGAGAGAGAGAGAGGGTGAGTATAGTATAAGATCAGTTAGGTTTGATTATCAAGTAAAAATACTTTAATCTGGTAGACTTGATATAAAATATATTGACTTTTGGTATTTATAGATTTAAATGTAGATAATCCATAATTTGTTCTGGCAGCTGGCCTATGTAGATTCTGGTTTGTAGCATATTTTGTATTATAAGAGTGAATCTCAGAGACGGATGTAATAAGATTTGAAAATACATTTGGAATGTTTATTCTATCATTTTTAATTTTATAAACAAGAGAAGAGACTTTAAATTTATAAATTAATATTTTGTAGTTTTAGTACTTGAATAATTTTATAATAGGGCCCTAAAATAATATTCGGTTGTGTAATATTATGTGTAATATATTTACAAAATAATATTCGGTTACAACGAGAAGAAAATTATAACATTAGATCATGCATATAGTCTAATCATTTACAACCAGCAAAAACGTTTGCTTTTATAAACGTGAGGATTGTTTTGTTTCTTAATTTAAATGAGTTAATTAGATGAAAACGTTGTCCACTTTCTCGGAGCTATATATTATAGGAAATACACTGTTCCCCAAAGTGCATTAGTCTTTCTTGTAATGTTTTTAGATGGTTCTAATAGAACCAAATAGAGTTCTAATTTAAACTACTGTATCGCAAAGTGCGGTATAAAACATCAAAGATTATGATTTCTAGTCTATATTTCAGTACTGTTTTGTAAATATTTTTGCATTCAAACACATAACAAATGTGACTGAAACCAGTTAAATTTTTCGTTCTCTTCCAAAAAACTCTTTCAGTTTCACTATAACCTAGCAATTCATTGTCAAACAAGATACCAGTGTGTAGTATCAACTGTTCAAAAACTTTGAAGTAAACTCGTACTGCGAATGTTCTGAATAGCCACATGTATTTGGTAAATTAATTAGCGTCGGTAGTAATTTTGAAAAACAACGTTAATTTGCGGTCCAAGCCGAGAAAATCAAAACTAGAGTTTATGTAAATTAAGAGGATTTTTTATCATGGTACGTCTGCTTTCCTTCGTGTCTTCTTCATGAATAATGCATTAATAAGTTTCTGAAGCAAGATTAGGACTACGTTTACACAAGAGTAAAAGTTCCGGATTGGTCAAAAGTTTCCGGATACACTTCGTACCGAGTATTCGGATTCGTTAGGCGTTTACACTACAACAGTATTCGGATTCGGGCGTTCATACTACACCCGGAATTCCTTATGTTCGCCATGTTGGTTCCACCAACCGGGAAGTTTTTATTCCGGATATATTCATGCTCTTGTGTGTAAACGGCAAAACGAATCCGCTATCAAAACGTTTCGGATTTGTCACGAATCCGCAAACTTTTGCTCTAGGTAAACGGGATCTAAACTATTGGTGATCTCTCTCCTCGATCCGCAGATGCTGAGCTAGGTCTAACATGAAGTACCTACGGTGCTAAGGGAAGCCGCTGGCGGGAGGAACGTCGGCGGAAGGGCCGGGTGGGAGGAGAAACCTCTGCCAGACGTCTGTCGAAACTGAATTGCTAAATTGGTGGGGAAAGTGCTAAATCTTAAATTACCTTTTGAACAACGAGCACAAAATGTTTACTAAAGGTGTATATAGTCAAGACTCTTAAAACAGTAATTTACTATTGTCGGAAAAAGTGATCTCTGCGTGAATTAAACCGTTATAGATTTTTTCAGGGAGAGGCAGATAAAGGGAATCTGATGTCAATATGGAGAGCATGCATGAGGAAGAGGATTTGTTGAACGTATCATTTGATGACTTGTCGATCAACTTGACCAACCATTTGTTTTTTTACAACTATACAAATTAACAAATACTATTGCATTTGGTCTCAGCTTTATGATTTCTAGATAATTTGTTCTTTTAGAATTCTTATACTGCAGATAACAAGGGTTGCTATTAAAGGTCACGTTTTTCTAAATCATTTACAATTTCTTCCCACGACATTTACTTTATTCGGTCATTTTACTACTCTACTTCACTGCTGTACTTATAGGTATTTCCTCCCCCCCGGCTTGTTCATTCCTTCCGCCAACGTTCCTCTCGCCAGCGGTTTTCCTCTTAGCACCGCGTCGCTACTTCATGTTAGACCTCACTATCCAGGGTTGCAATCAATCCCGTGAGAAGTAGGTACAATAGCATCTAAGGGGATGTTTACATGGAAACGAGCTAGCCCGCTTACAAGGAAGAGTTATTTTTTGCGTTTATATATGGTAGTTTTCATCCCACCAGCCGGGATGAAATTCAAGTGAGATCCCGTCTACCGGGCTAGCCCGCTTGTCCATATAAACGAAAAGAAATAATCAAGAGCAAGATAACCATCCAGTGAGATCTCGCTTACCGAGCTATCCTGGTTACCGGGCTGGCTAGCTCGCCTCTGCATATAAACAGCCCCTAATATAATATTCTTTTGTATCTACCATTTCCAACATGACGCCCTGACGTTACGTGTGGCAAATGATCTGATGTCTGATACTCTGATTCATAACGTAATTGTATTAGAAATTTATTTGTTAAATTACTAGCTGCTTGTGTTTAATTTACCTTTATAAATTTGAGTTCTTGCTGTGAATGAATACTCGATAAATGTCCTCCCCACTTTTTGCATTCCTGTTCAGCCTTATAGAAGTCCACCCAGTAGGTGCTAGTGAGTGGAGTGACGACGTAACGGTAAATGAAACCATTGTAGCTGGTTGTCCTTTGATAGGCTATCTTTATTTGATGTGCTGTAGAAAACGATAAACAGACAAGTGATTTTGTGGCATTTTCCACTGACTATATATTAACCCAAGATGGGCTTAGAAAATTGTATTATCCGTTTAACCCTTTCGGGCGCATTGTCAGACAATTTTACTCGTCAAAAGAAGACGTCTTGCATTAAAGCCATGCATGAAAGGGTTAAACACACTCATTGTTGGTTAAATATCTTGTATATAGTTTTTCATTGAAAACTTTGAAATTGAAGTTGAATTTATTATTCATCTTTAGTAATAAAATACAATGGATTTACATCTAGATAAGCTCAAACGACATAGGTTGTGTTTGCTAAACTTGAACTTGAAACATTCTTTATAGAAGATAATGGTTTTGTACATAAGTTGTAAGAAAAACTCAATCTTAATTTTCAGTAACTTTTCTCATTTCTGGACTTATAAGCAGGGCAAAAACGTTTCGTCTTGTAACTCTTACCGTTTTTCTTGCATATAAATGCTGGCTGTTTTCGTCGGTCTGAACGACTTGTTCTGAACGTGAGTCTCCCAAGTTGCGCTCGCCAAGCAGCGTAATCAACAGGCGTTCCATCAGTCCATGTTTTGATGTCATGGCCAATATATGTCAATGCATTTCTCGTAATAAGACTCTATAGAAGTGTTTTTGAAAAGACGTATATGCATTGTAGTTTAAAATGATGGAAAATAACTTTTATATACTTTTATACTACTATTTTTGGAATAATTATAAAAATTTGGAGACAGTAAATGCCTAAATGGGGAACACAAAAGTGGAGAATAATTATATAATAAGTGCTACACAAACCTTTTAAACCACGGTATATAATCACGCGTGTATACATGCATGCATGCATGTATGAGTTGCATTGTAAAGCTTTAAATCGTGTCCTTGCTGGTGTCCAAACTCGCCAAATAAGCATGTGTATGAGTGGTAATTCATTAATTTGTATTTGCATCATAAATATATCAAATATGTAGCTGTCATACCAACACTTTTTTGCCACCCGAAAATAGCGGCTCTCTAAAAGCACGTGCTGAAAGTAACGGCTATCCGAAAGCATGCAGGCTTTTGCCAGGATTTGCATGGGAGAGGGCGTCCAATTTCTGGTGCATGCATGATAATCCCCCCAACTCCCTCCCGAAAATGTCTAAAAATTTAGGCCTAAGGCCACCTCGAGAAGACATCGCAAAATTTAGTATATAGCACTATTAATAAGAAAGTGATGTCAGCGTCGGTGTAGCCAACTAAAGTATAATGTCAGATTCATTCACAGTCTTCGAATATTCTCGACTTTGCGAGGTTGTGTCGTCATGCATTAAATAGGGGAGTTCAAGGTTTATTTCGCCATATTGCAAGGGGTGCAAAATCATTGGGGCGAGCGCGCGGCCATGCTTATTTATCCTTGTTAAAACCATAGCGAAACTCGCGAAGCAAGAAGGATATCGCTTCGGTTTTTGTCGAATTCGTCTTTAATCGTCGTTTGGATCGCTTTCCTGTGGGCTAGTATGTCCGTTCTTTGATTTTAGACCTGATTTTAGATCTGATAACCAACGCGTAGAAACGGTAAGCACTAAATGCCATACCGTGAGGCCCCTTGAGCCCGCATTCGGCTAATATTGTCAGCGGTATAACCGGTATAGTAGCAAGTGGGGCATGTCATCGTCCAGAATTGGACTATGTATATATATATATATATACATATATATATATATATTGAAATAAAAGTAGCGTGCTGCGTAGGCAGTGTTGAAACAACAATCGAAATTCGAAATATAGTAAGCGGTTAGATATTATACTGCCGAAACAGAGAACGTAGTAGTCTAACATTTCGAGCGAAGGCCCTTCAGAGAGAAACGTGTAGAGTGCCCGATACAGAGATGTAGAGCTTAAAATACAATTTATTTGAAACTATCTAATATATATATATATATATATACATACATACAGGTCGTCATTACACTGTGTTTCATCAGCGGACTGCTTAAATAACATCCTAACGATGTATCACTGAATTTAAATTTACATAATGCATGTCTGCGGCGGAAGTGTTAAATGTCTGGTGGTATTTCCTTGAAGTTACACAATAAGTGCTTGTTGACATGGCGACAACTTGAAAAAGTTCATTTCTTTTATTGAGTGAAGGGAATTTCTGAAATATAATATGAAATTTCTCAGTAAGGCAGAGTTCGCATCTTTTTTATCCGTTTTTAAAGACGAGCGCTCTGTCTAAGACTAACGACTTAAAAAACGGATAAAAAAGATGCGAACTCTGCCTTTACTCAATAAAAGAAATTAACTTTTATCAAGTTGTCGCCATGTCAACAAGCACTTAATGTGTAACTTCAAGGAAATACCACCAGACATTTATTATTATTATTTAACACTTCCGCTGCAGACATGCATATTTAAATTTAAATTTAAATTCAGTGATAGATGTTAGTGGTTTTCCACTGGCGAATTATGTCGCGAATTTTGTCGCGCAAAGCGGCCTTTTTCTTTTGTCTTAATATGAGCTCTCGAGTGGAACTAATTAGAAATCTATTCCAATCTATTCAATTTTGACAATAGAAATGTCGCTTCGCGCAACTAAACTCGCCAGTGGAAAATCGGCTTGAAGCATGAAACACAGTGTAATGACGACCTGTGAATATATATATATATATATATATATATATATATATATATATATATATATATATATATAAAATATATATATATATATATATATATGTGTGTGTTTTTGGCATAAAGGCTCAGACACTCACACCAATTGACCAACGCGAAAGCCCAGTTTCTGTCTCAAATTCCAAAGCGAAAGCTTAGTTATTACCGCCAAACAAAGGAAAACGGATAGCTATTCTTTTCACGAGTTCGGTTTGCGATAAATTACAAGATTTCCTATAGAAATCGAACGATTTTCCAGTCATCAAGCTGGACTTCCTTCTCACGTGAAATTTTAAACGTAGGTTGCTACAGAGGTTAAGGGAGACATCGGCAGCACAGTGATGTTAACTACAACACTTGCCTAGATGACCGTAGTATTGCGGGCTCAAGGGGCCTCACGGTATGGCATTTAGTGCTTACCCGTAGAAACGCTATAATACGAAAATTTCCTCAACTGAGGGGTGGCTGCGCTGTTATGACGGGCACGACTGAGTGACGATTTCAGCAACGCAATGTAAAACTTTAGCTCCAACTCTCTTGTAAATCACTCGAACTTCAAGCGTATAGTAACGTAAGTAACCAGAGGTTCATCTTCGTCATCTGAAGTCTGAAATATCCTCTTTCTCGTTATCAAACAAGGTGTATTATGTATAATAATATCACCTCGCAGGAAAGGGATACGTTTCGGGTTACGCGTGTTTACTTCTAACAAACAAGCGGAAAATACGGATATTCTAGACAAACGTTTGCTTACGCCAAGTTTCTGACGAAATCTGGTGATTTGGCCACTTATTAAGAACCAAAATTTTAACATAATACCTCTTCACTCAACATTCTGGACTGCGTTTGTTGTTATCGCAGTATCCCATTATACAGCGAGGCGTTTTGTCTCTGCTAAAATCGACAAACAGCCGCGTCCCGTGTCTGCCACAATGACGCAGCGATCCCTCAGTTGAGGAAACTTTCGTATTATAGCGTTTCTACGCGTTGGTTATCAGCGATAATGGTCTAAAATCAAAGAACGAACATACCAGCTCACAGGAAAGTGATCCAAACAACGATTAAAGACGAATTCGACAAAAACCGAAGCGATATCCTTCTTGCTTCGCAAGTTTCGCCATGATTTTAACAAGGATAAATAGGCATGGACGCGCGCTCGCCCCAATGCCCTTGCACTTTTTGTAAAAAAAATTATTTTAGACAAATCTTGAGAATAATTTCGACCCTTCATCTCTTTAATTTTGAGCGTCCAAAGCCGTCCACTTTTCATTCTTGGGCTTGCCAGGACGCCCTTCTGGCTAAAATAAAAGTAGCGTGCTGCGTATAGGAAGTGTTGAAACAACAATCAAAATATAGTAAGGTTAGATATTCGGCAGTAGTATCCAACCTTACTATATTATTCTGGCTAAAAGCCTGCCTGAAAGTAGCGGGCCACGATGGGTGCTAATCCCGAAACTAACGGGAGCCGCTACTTTAGGAACCCTACGGCATCGCCATGAAAACCCCCAAACCTACAAAGAATTTATCATAATTCAGTTGCGCAGTGTCGTGCGGCATTGTTAATGAAATTATTAAGTGAATCACAGTCGTACCGGGGTTTATTCGTTTGCGGCACAGTCGTATATCGTTACTGATTCATAGAGTACAGACTACAGAGACACGTTTGACGTCAATTTCATTTTATATTGTACAACGCATGTTCTGTTTGGTTAAATCTCAGCTGAGTCTCGGTCACTTTGGTAGCCTCTCCTTGTTGTTTTTTTACGTTGTAAAACAGTTAGTTATTTTATAAAACAAATAATCGTGTTTCCACATTTCTTCCGGTTGAAATTACGTCATTCGAATTCGTGTTTGTATCACAGTAAGCAATTTTCTATTTGTGTGGTTAAATACATAGACAGACTACTCTGTAGGTCAACTATAGACTTTTTTATAAGGGTCATCTTGTTATAATAATTTAGCAACCCCTTTTCTTTGAGACTGAATCCACAAAACAACAAGTCTGTGCGATCATATTATATCTTCACATGAAACTGTTAAATTTTCTTACTATTTAAGTCCGATAAGACCTAATTGCTTGTGTAATGCGCCAATGCGGTGCAGGATGACAGGATGTATCTTCGACCACGCATCAGGTCGTATATATGACGCACAACCAATTACAACCTAAAAATATCTTCTTTCCTGACAATGATTCTTGGCACTTTCTAGTTTCTACTTTGATCAATCAGATTGTTGGGATAATTCTTCTTGTTTAAAAGAGTAAAACAGTTTCCAAATCGTAAATTCACTTTTTTGACCACTTTTTGCAAAGTGATTAACCTGGTTAACCAAGTCTACTTTTATCATGATTTTTGCTATATGTCTGTGGTTTAAAAGTGGTATAGAACTCGATCAGTTGCGACATACGAAGAGGGCGGTCTTATACACCTGGGAAATTAAGATAACTTGAAGTGTATGCATGGTGAACCGTGAAAGTATTTAAAAGCTTTTTCTCTTCCTGTTTAACTTATGTGCTGATTAATTTATAACGCAGCGCTTTTAGGGCTTTCAAACTACTACAATAGGTTGTTTTAAAAGAATACTAATTCATTTTCTAAGAGTTCCGGGTTTTTTTATACACACTGTACAAAGTTTGATCTATTCACTAAAAGCCGGGGGGGAACGGCCACCGTCACTTTTTGGTGACGTATGCGTCGCTTTTAGCGCCAGAGTAGTGACGTACAATAGTGACGTCACTGACGTGGGTAGTTATTACAATATTTTACTGTGGCTAATGCTAAACGTATAACTCGGTTTTCGGTTGAGTCTGCATTTGACCTGGATTAACGCGCGCAGACTAAAACTTAATAAACTTACAATGCTTTCTTTTTCACCCTCTCGAATTACCCTTTCCTTTTCACAAACAAAACGGCGCCTGGCGTTACAAAGAGTAAAATACTGTATTAAAATATTTTACTCCGCATAATTACTCTGGCGTTAAAAAGCGACGCATACGTCACTATTTTTACGTAAGCTGTTCGTGAAAGTGACCGCTTCCCCCGTTTTTTAGTGAACAGTTCAAAGCTTTGTGATTTGTATATCGATTATAAGTATATCCCGCGGTGCATAGAAATAAGACACAAAGTTGCGATATATATAATTGGGCCCGTTTTGTCGATTATAATAGTATATAGTGTTTTTTGGTATTTTCTAGCCAATTTATCGAGTCTCGACTCTCGACCCTGGACCCCGAACCCTCGACTCTCGACTTTTAGTTAGTAGTTACACTCCCCAAAGTTGAATTAACTAAATAGGAACTGAAAAAAAATTACTTTCAAAGGAACTAAAAGTATCTCTGAAAGATACCTCAAACGAGAAAGAATATAACTAAAGAAAGAATGCGAAGAGAATGATTTCCAAAGAGTAAAATAGATTTCTTGACTATAGAATAATTTTTTGATTAGAAAAATTTGGTTATTATCTAAATTCTCCGCGAATTTTCCCTAACCAGGTTTCTCTTAGGATCGAGTGAGTTTAGCTTCTACGAGTTTCAACTAATCTTTTTACAGACCGCAATGAATGTATGACTTGACTCATTATTAAACAAACAAAACAAACAAACAACAATTATATAGTCGTTTACCTTTAGAAAAGTCTTTTCGGACGAATAGTGAATGCTTGCGAGATGTCCGCCCCACTTTTTGCATTCACTTTCAGCCTGATGGAACAGGACCCATGTTCTACTGTCCGTCACAACCGACACAACGTATCGGTAAAGATAACCGTTGTTTTGTGTTGTCTTCACGCCTACAAAGAAAAGAAAACAACAGACAACACGATTATTAGAGGAACTGAATGAGAGAACAAATAGTAGATCTAGAAACTAAAATACTCTATTTATAACCGTCCAGCAATAATTTGATTGTTTGATCATCTCACCTTGAACAACGCAGACACATATAGATACTAAGGTCAATATAACGAGGTATCGTTCCATTGTTTATTCCGCAACGTAACTTATGAAATGCCCGAACCCCCATCGTATTTTTATAGCCCTGCGGAGTCTGATATGACCTTGACGTCCATGCGTCATAGGACGTATGAGCGGTAATTGCATCTTGTTGGATGTTGTAACACGTCGAAGTATGTCGAAGCATTATCTTGGCTAGCCTGCGTCACAGACGTTCCCTTAGCCGCAAAAAGGCGGTGCCGAGTAGCGTGTTCGGTGATTGATTCCAATCATTTGCAATTTAACATAAAGCCCCAGAAAAAATGTATAAATAGAACGAATACACAGCCAAACGTACTCTGCGCCAAACTGACATTACGTCATTTTATCAAAATGCCATAAGGCATAAGCAAGCCTTACCCCTAACCATAACCATAAACATATAGTCCATAACCATGACTATAACCATAACAAAAACAATAAACATAAACAAAACCCTAATCCTACCCACAAAACTAACTTTTATTAAAAGTAACAATGACCCTAAGAAAACGCTAATTCTATAACACTAAAAGAAAGGAAAAAACATTTATTTAGCCTACATACGGCGGACTATAGTAATATACACTCGATTACAGATTATAGAATTCACTCGATTAAACCTCGTGTTCTAAAGAATATACATTTTAAGACCAAACCAAGACCAGTTACGAAATCGAACCTCTGCGATTATAATGCAGTGCTCTGACCACTGAGCTACGGAGGTCGTTTCAAGCCCGAAAAGTTTAGTGACGAGTTCCGCATATATATTATATTAAATGGCGGTGGTGTGCTGTATAATGCGGGGAGACGAATTGGGTATATACATTAATGGGTGAAGGAAATTTTTTAGTGTAAAGGGCCGGGGCGTCGGTGCAACACGTTACTTATAGCCAATTCAGAAAACTCGTTCATATTAGGTAGGTCTAACCTTTACTGGAAGAATTGGGTAAATTACAAGTAATATTTGACATTTTACTCGACTAAACTACATGCATGTTAATTCTAGGGATTTTTGGTGCATGAAGGGAAACTTCGAATGTAACAAGATAGACTGATATATTCTGCAATAGAAACGCAGGGTTGCGGGTTCGACGCTTAGCCGGACACCGGTTAATACGGACAACGGACACTTTTCTGCCGACCCGAGTGACACGCTCTCATGCAAAGTTAACCTCGCATTACGGCCACGGGTTATTTTCGTTGTTCAAGATTATGATTTATGTGCTAATTGAACGTTGTTAGAAAATGAAATATGTGATTTTATTTCTAAATTCAGTAGCAACTAGCGTGAAATGTTTTACAACTGTGTAGCGAGCGGAGCTTTGACACACACACAACAAAGTTGGAGTGGAAAACAATTTAATCCGATTATTGTCGCTACGTCGATGTAAACATGCAATTTGAAGGCACATGCAGTGTCAAGTATAAAATTACCGCTTAATTACAATATTCTGAAAACGTTAAAGACGTTAGTGATTCCATGTTTTGAAGTGTGTGATATTTACCATAATTTCAATATTTACACGTATTTAATCTCGGGGAGATATACCCACAATGAGTGGCCTCACTAATTAGTGGATCTATGAACTCAATTGGGATAAATTTCAGTATTTTCAGATGGAACATTATCCTTCGTCCGCCTAAATGACGTTCACTAACAATCAGTGGTGTATAGCCAAAGGAGGCTAGTGGAGTGCCCGCCCCAATTCGCCCTTTTACCCCCCCCCCCCCCCCCCCCCTCCCAAAAAAAAAAGTGTAATGACGTTTCATAATGTTCACAATTCTGTAAAATCTCACTCCAAAATGCAGAAAATGGCATTTCAGGCACGCTAGGTTTCAACATTGGGGGGAGTTTTCAACTTTTCATGCCCTGCAGATTCCTTGCCCTTTCGGCGCTCAAACACCACAGGTCAGTGTCAAGCCCTCCGCACAGTTTGACCTCGAGTTTGACATCAATCCACCTTGGCACCTCCTCACGCGTCCGCCATAGTCAGGGTTCTGGTAACGCCGCACTGCTAACAAATAACTACTAACAACCTTAAAAACACAAGGCTTTTTCAAATTATTTCTTATTTCTTTTACACCCTTATCCAATTTTGTACCAGGCAGCACTTCCTTGCGATAGTAACTTCTAGTTTAATTATATAAACATTTAATTGAGAGAAGATCTATTGGTTTATAAAGTACGGCGATTAAGTTGTTTCCAGTTCATAGACTGTGCTTTATGAAGCTATGTTCGTCTTATGTTTTTTACGGTTCCAAACAGAGGCCGATAAACGTAGATCGAGAATTGAACACAAGTAACAATAGTTGAAAGAGAACTATAATTTACTGCAATTTCTTATGATAATATTTAACAATTATATATTCACCGAAGTGGAGGTGCGGAATATCTACACTATTCACCGACACTGAGGTGAATAATTGTTTTAGCATATACCTCGTAAATGAAATAACAAGTTTAACATTCTTATATTTTTCGCTAGCAACTCGCTAGCGTACTCAATATTTCTTGACAAAACAGTTTTTTCAACTTTTGAATATATTAACGGCTAGAAAATTGTAAAGAAACACACCTGTGGATACTCTTCTACTTAATTTTGTTGACATTTCTCGTTATTCTACAACATCACCCTTTTTTATCAACAAAATCTCCTGCTTCGGTAAACAAAGCAAAACTGGCCGCCATTTTGTTTTGCCCGCAGGTGAATAGTGCAGGATATCCCGAGCTAGAGGAACCAATCAGATTGCGAGAAAAGCACTATATTCACCTGCGAGGTATATGCTAAATGCTCATATTTGTACTCAAAGAAAACAATAAACAAGATCATCTTTCGCAAATTAAAGATCTTCCTTTTTGAGGAACTTCCTTTTACGCAAACCGCGAGTACAAAAGACGTCATACAGACGTATGGAAAACCAAATCTTCATACCATCTCTCCCGCTGATTTTCTATAATGTCTCAATAAATTCCAAGCGTAACCATCCCCCCCCCCCCCGGGTATTTGACGGGCATTTGACATTTTTGCGTTAGAGTACTGCAAATGCCCCACATGGAGTCAGCACAGCTGTACAAAATCTCCACAGAGGGGTCTTGAAATCGATGCAAATGCCCCACCCATGGGAATTTAAAGAAGCAGATGTTTATATTGTCAGACAACTGAAGCGGCCGTGACCATCCATATTTTTATTTTATTTTATTTTATTAGCTTTGCCAGTTACACATTACAATTACAAACATAATTATACAGAACGAAAACAGTTTTGGCAGGGACACCGCAACAGCAAAAGCCAATTACTGCGGGCCCCATATTATTAAACATAAACATACATTTATATAATAAAGGTCAAACTACTTTCAAACGTCTCAACTATAAGTTGTCCACGCCTTTTTCCTGAAGCCAGGAAGCCACAAACGGCACATCATTCCCCTCAAACTCCTGTAAATCCGCCATGATCGATCGCAATCACAATGTGCATGGCGTATTTTATAATACGGTTAAAGAACGGTAGACATGCGACATTTTTGGCGCTTGTGAGTCAGTGGTATTTTTATGGCAAAAATAAATATATCGTAGTTTTATATGAAAAAGCTAGAGAAGTGGACGAGCATGTATTAGTATGAAATATGTGGTGTGCCTTTATAAAAGATAGAATTTTCGTAATTGAGTATAGACTTACAGTACTTACTTTTGCCAGGTTACTTTTCAAGAAAATAACAGGCAAGTCACTATACTATTTAGTCTAGTAGGCACTTCAACAAATTCCCCACCCCGGGGACGACCTGCAGAGGCAAATGCCCGATCCTGGGAACAGGTGAATCGTCGAATGCCCGTCAAATGCCCGGGGGGGGGGGTGGTCACGCTTGGAATTGATTGAGACATAAGTCTGACTCTGTATTTAATTTTGAACTGTGTTAGAATTTACTAATTTGTAATTACCTTCCCAAACCAATTTAATTTGTCGTTATTTTACTATTACTACTGTACAATCACTATATATAGTCAAAACTTAAGAACGGAAATCGAAAAAGAATAAGCGGTTGAAACACTAGCAAACTACAATTAAATATTTAATTTAAACAATTTATGTAATTAGATACGAGTAAAACCATCTGGGCGTCTGGCATTAGATAAGGTAAACTCTGGCGTTAGAGCAGTAAAAATGTCAAACTAGACAAAGTGCTAAAGAGCGGTGCCCTGTTTGGCGTAAAAATGGGCGCATGCATTCTCGTTCCCAGAGCCCACATTTCTCCGCGCGCGGGCTACGTACGGTTGCCAGAAAAAAGAGCATTTTAAATACCGAACTTCACATAATATGAAGTTCTATTGAAAGTCAGAACAATTAACTCTAAGTAAACTTCATATTATGTGTACCGATATTTAAAATGCGAATTTTTAGCAATTACTTGCCCGTGTACCGTTTGCAAATCAACATTGCAATGTCGTGCGGTAAAAAAACATCCGGTTTCACTGTAACGTGAGCTACTTGTAACGGCACCGCAATACTGATAGCCTGCGTAGCAGGCGTTCTGTTCTGGGGGAAAGGGTTGAGAGGGGCAGCGGAAAGAGGCTTGAGAGGGCGCTGGTGGAGCGCGCGCGAGAAGCGAGAAAAAAATAAAGCGAGGCAAGAAGAAAATAGGGGCGGGCGGGGAAAAAATTGGGGGGAAAGGCGAAGGAACGCCTGCCAAAATCCTATTCATAAACGACAGGCTACAATACTGAAGTCTGCTCGTTCGTATATAAACGAACCATACGGTAGGCAAAGAGTTAAACATCTCTTATAACCCGATGGCGGAAGTATTTTGTCTCCGAGTGCCCTCTGTAGACTAGTAATAGTTCTTAATATTGTGAAATTCATTAACTAACAATTAGACAACGAGCGGTCCAAGTTTTCTATGAGCAAATAGTCAACGAGGCGAAGCCAAGTTGACTATCGCTCATAGAAAACGAGGATGAGTTGTCTAATGGGCAATTTGCATTATCGCAATGCATGCTGGTAGTTGAGGTGTCAGGCGAGCATTTCGCCTGAAAGATTAATTCACTGTTTTAGCGATATTTTCTTTCCCGAATGAGAGATTTTTACTTCTCGTTAGGACAGGTAGGTTATGAACTATGTTTTGTGTAAATGGGAGCGAAACTGTTTTGATACTGGCGAGAGAATTACTTCAGAGTTGTCGATGGAGTGAAGAACGTTCGAACAAAACCAGAACAATCATTTTAGCCTATTGTATTGTATCTTACACCACACTAAAATGTATACAGTATTTTCACCAGTACAAAAGAGAAGAGAAGAAAAACAAAGACCAAAACCCAAGTGAAACCGAAATCACTTTGCACTCGGAGTTTTTGCAAAATACCTGAACAGTGGCTAGTGAAACAAGTTTTTTTCCATGCAAAACAAATCAAAACAACGCCTGACGAGGTGATGCTATTCGAACAACAAGTGATCGTGAGCTGTTTCAAAGCCTTGTCAATTTCAACCAGCGAAAATGCAGAGAAGAGACATTTACAAGGGCATCAACTATACGATCTGAATAGATCCACCACATATGCATGAATGTGAGGTCAAATGGCTTACTCTACAGCAATCGATTTCTTTACTCACTTAGAAATGTGCAAAAAGTTCTTTCTTCAAGCATAGTCGTCGTTTTTAACCTATAGCTATAAATTGATTCAATAATATAAACTGTAGACCTCAGGGTAGATATTTAAACTGTTAGGTAGCTACCTGAATGCTGTAAATTTCTAATTAAACTGTAAGTCTGAATTAGATATCCAATAATAACTCTTTGCATTTAAAACATGGGGACTTTTTTTTTTTTACAAAGTCTCATCTGTGATCTGTGGCACCAGCAGGGGGGGAGGGGGGAAGCTGCCCCTAATTGTCACCCGGACCGTTAGTGTGAAATTCATGAGAAACAGGGGGGAAAGAATAATTAATGTTAGCAAAATTGCAGATATTTTTCCATGTTTCTTAATAACATCCACTGGCATAGCCAGGGTCTTGAGTTTGGGGGGGCAAGAACCTCAAATTCCTAGGGGCGTTGGGGGGCATATTTTGGATTTATACGGTCTCTGAAACGCTATTTCCTGCATTTTGAGGCAAGAATTTAAGAGTACAGTAATCCAAAAGCCATAAATTACATAATTTTTTTGAAATCAAACCAGAACATAGAATGCAGTGGCGGATCCAGGGGGGTTATGGGGTTGCAACCCCCCTAGCCTATTATATATGGTATATTATATTTTATATAATATATAAATTGTGTTTAGTGTATAATATAGCGTATAAAAATCACTATTTCTGATCCTAATATTGTCCCCAAAATACAGGAAATAGCATTTCAGGGTATCACAAATCAAAAATTTTCCGGGGGGCATACCCCCAGACCCCCCTAGAGGTGTCAACCCCCTCTTTAAAAAAATCCTGGATCCAACCCTGGAATGATACACGTCAGAATATCTTTAGATTTACATGTATTTATAAACCAGTCGTAAATGTAAAAACAAGTTGGAGGCATTTTGTATAGACCTTAGTATTGTAATTTATAGCATAGCATGCCCGCTAAATATATAACACATTACTAGTCTACTCACTTGGCCTTAAAACAATGTACCCCCCCCCCTGTAAGTTTCTCAACGGATTTAAACTTTTCACGCAAACGGTCTTGGAGACAATTGGGGGGCAACCCCCCCCCCCCCCCCCCTTGACTACGCTACTGATAACATCACCATGCATGTTGCATTCTGCAAAACTTAAGTCACTTGCATGATGATGGCTACTGTAATTGAATTTTCCTATAAATGTCTAAGAATGTTGTTGAAAAAGAATGTCTACGATATACAGCATGCCCTCAGACCCCAATCCCCCCACACACACACCAATATGCCAGTCGTGCCAGTGCTTTGGACTCTTGTGTGGGCCAAATGGGAATGGACATAATATTAACCTGTTTCGAAGGAAGTCCAGCCATGTTATCTAAACCCTCAAAACTTGTGACACTGCAGATATGTTGTATCAAATAACCAGATCTTTCTCCAGCAGACCACACCTACTGTAAGCCTAGAAAGGCATAAAAAATAATTCTTCTTTGGGAAATTATTAGTGCCTGTGTCAGTGACAGTGACCTCCACTTTTCCATTTTCATTTGACTTGGCTGTTATTGGATCCACTGTATCTTTACAGTCTTTCACAAGTGGGACTGAGAAAGTCATAAAAAATGTTT
The DNA here is from genome assembly GCA_035771165.1 of Paragorgia papillata. NCBI lineage: Eukaryota > Metazoa > Cnidaria > Anthozoa > Scleralcyonacea > Coralliidae > Paragorgia > Paragorgia papillata. Next base: position 4,318,398 of record JAWNZC010000340.1, on the reverse strand, counting down.
CATAATTTGGAAACCCAGTGTGCAATTCCCATTTTTTATTACTGTTTTTGAAACATTGAACTGAAAATGTTTGCTGTTCTACTTTCTCCCTTAGACTCATAGAGCCAAAATTTCATCATAACCATATTAGATTTTATTTCTCTCTGGTCCAGTATCCAACTCAATATTTGTGTGCTCTGATTGGCTCAGTGGCAAGCAGTTTGTATCCTCCTATCCAGATCTTGCAACGGTTATTCTAACCTTTTGGCTTATATTTCCTCCGTTCTATCCACCTTGAAAACAAGGTTCGATAATGCTGAAACAACTCAGACTAGCAATCTTTCTACAATTGAATCCAATTTTCTTTCAAACTATGTTCAGAGCAAAAACTACATCATTAAACCAGCAGATAAGGGTGGTGCCATAGTGATCTGGTCATCAGTTGACTATGAGGAGTATGAGACTGAGGCACTTACACAACTGTCCAACCCTCAAAATTACGAACTAATTCAATCAAATTCCAGAGATACACTTAACCAATTATCCTCCAATATCACTCGGTACCTACGAACCATCCAATTGGAGTCTGAGTCTAATTGACTACAAAACCTTTAAGTTTCTCATTCCAGATCCAAATCCACGTATACCGATTTTCTATTTGCTACCCAAAATCCATAAACCAAATACACCAGGACATCCAATTATATCCGGTTGTGGCTCTCCCACTGACAACCTTTCTGCTTTTGTTGATTATTTTTTGAAACCAATCAGTGAAACCTTTCCATCCTATATCAAAGACACAAACCATTTTTTACGTTTAATTTTTAATTTAACAACTCCGCTCCCAGAAAACACTATTTTAGCCACAATTGATGTAAAGTCACTTTACACCAACATTCCTATACAAGAAGGAATTGACTCTTGTATTTTATCACTAAAAGATTTTTATTCATTCAAATGATTGGCCTCTACTTCCGGTTATTACACAATTTTTTGATTTCATTCTAAAAGATAACTACTTTACTTTTGACAATCAACTCTATTTGCAAAAACACGGCATGGCAATGGGAACCAAAATGGCCCCATCCTATGCCAATATTTTCATGGGAACCTTGGAAAATTCCTTTTTGGAATCTTTACCAGATGATAGAAAACCCAGTGTTTGGTTTCGATTTCTGGATGATATTTTTCTTATTTGGATGCATGGTTTGGCCTCCTTTAAACAGTTTATGTTCTCTTTGAACTCCTTCCACAATACAATCAAATTTGTGGAAACACATTCTACCAAGGAAGTCAATTTCTTGGATACCGCCATCTATATCGATGATTATGGATCACTCAAATCCAATTTGTTCATTAAACCAACTGACTGTCTACCCCTTCTACATTATAATTCCTACCACCCGGACTCATGTAAGAGTCGCCTAATTTGTAGCCAAATGTTGAGATATCGTCGGGTGATCACGGACGATCACAGATTTATCCAGAGGGCACAAAACCTGAGGGCGGTCCTGTTAGCTCGGGGTCACCACGATACAGATATCCTTCTGGCTATGAACAGGGCCCATTCTTACACCCTAGGGGAACTTCTTGAACCCAAAGGGACCACCCTCCAACCAATCCTTCCATTCGTTATTCCATATGACGACAACCTATCCAAACATCTGAACCACATCTTAAGACAACATTGGTCATATATTGAGAATGACCAATGCCTCCCCCAGATTTTCCCAATTATTTCAACTTGTATGGATTTAAACATGTTCATTTCAATTAGTCCATCACTTGATGGACTCTGCTAACATTTGATTGCCATTTTAAAACAAAAAAAGAACATTCAACCACGTATTTTAAACGTTTTAAAATACATTGTAAAGAAAAGGGAACAACTTACTTTTATATTGACAGTTTTTATACGTCAATACCATTCAGGATCCAGGCCATTTTTATAAATACATAGTAATAAAGTTCATTCCAAAATCTCCTCGTTATTTCATTGTTTACCCAAAATATCTTCGCAAAACAAGTCTGTACAGGTTACCAATGTATTTCCAATAAGTTTGTTCCATCAGAATTTTAAATATTACACAATTTTGACCGGTTTTCCCACTCGCTTCGTGACATTCGAAATTCCAACATGGCCACAACTTGGTCGCAGTACTTTGCTCGGTCTAAATTGTTGTCATAACAACAACACGCAAATCTATTTGCGGCCCTTTTCTGACGTGGCGGGATTTTGAAAGCAGGGATTTTCAAAGCCGGGAAAGTCTTTGTAAGTATTTGTTTACATTTTTTATACCAATTAACCTTAAATTAATTTCTGATGTTACCGTATCAATGTCACTGTTATTTCTCTATATATTTGCCGATTACCATGAATTTTTTGTGCAGTTTTTCCTCAAAAATAAATTTTAGCTGCTTGGTGCTGTCGCCATACCTACAAAAAATGTTTTCAAAACTTTCTTGTTAGTTTGTGTATTTACGTATTATATATCACCAGTTTAACTCTACAGGAATATATAGCGTATTTCTCTACATTTTACTGGTTTCTAAACAATTTTTACGCGATTTTTACGGATTTCTCTTTATAATTTTAAAAAAAAAATTCGGTTGCCGTTTTGCTGACGAATATCTTTATTAAAAAAATACAAAAGTTCAAAACACTTTTCGCTTCCCTCGGGCCACCTATCTCGTATACCAACCGTCTCTTGGCAATCTTTTATTTCAAAAGCAGGCATGTCGTTCCAGGGCTTGCTAGTGAGCTAGAAACATGCCTCCCAGTCATGCTTGGAACCTGATGATTCATGGCTTTATTGGGCAAAATTCAGACAGCTCTTTTCCGCAAATGTCTGTTTTTTTGGCTTCTTTCTACTTCAGCACCCGGGTCTTGCGCATCCTATTCCATCTGTTTCTTCCTTCTTTAATCCTTAAATCTCGTTGATGACATGTTGTCGTATGCGGGGTGTAACCTCAGATTTTTCGCGATATTATATTAACTAAAAAAATATATTTCCAAAACAAAATATTTTAAGCAACCAGAACCAACAACCCCCTACTCGGTTCAGCTTGTAACAGAAAATTCCCCTTCCCCTCTCCATCTTTTATTTTATCAGAATACTAACCTTTACTAATAACCCTTCCCCCCACCCCCCACTAATACAATGAAACATGAACACACATTTTAAAAAAAAAATCTTTATTTTACCAAATCCAAAACACGGGGTCTCAACGACCCTTGTTTTTTTCTTCCAAAATAAATCCTACTCGCAGGATTGGACCAAAATTCAACCTGTTTTGATGGAAACACATGGTACGTTCGGGATCAGATTAACTGTTTTATACATTATAATTATTTATGATTTCCCTTTTAAAACAAAAATTGCAACCAAACAGTTTAAATATATGCCTACAGTGCATTCTTTACATGTTAAAACTACTCTTAGTACTACTATGGTACTACAGTTTATATTATTGAATCAATTTATAGCTATAGGTTAAAAACGACGACTAGGGCTCTGTGACAATAACGTTAGAACAATTAGTTTAGCCTATTGTACTGTATTTTACACCACACTAAAATGTATATAGTATTTTAACCAGTACAAAAGGGAAGAGAAGAAAAACGAAGACCAAAACCCAAGTGAAACCGAAATCACTTTGCACTCGGAGTTTTTGCAAAATACCTGAACAGTGGCTAGTGAAACAAGTTTTTTTCCATGCAAAACAAATCGAAACAAAGCCTGACGAGGTGATGCTATTCGAACAACAAGCTTAATGATCGTGAGCTGTTGTTTCAAAGCCTTGTCAATTTCAACCAGCGAAAATGCAGAGAAGAGACATTTACAAGGGCGTCAACTATACGATCTGAATAGATCTACTACATATGCATGAATGTGAGGCCAAATGGCTTACTGTACAGCAATCGATTTCTTTACTCACCTAGAAATGTGTAAAAAGTTGTTTCTTCAAGCATGGTTTTGTTCGAACGTTCTTCACTCCATCGACAACTCTGAAGTAATTTTCTCGCCAGTATCAAAGCAGTTTTTCTCCCATTTACACAAAACATAGTTCATAATCTACCTCAGTGTCCTAACAAGAAGTAAAAATCTCTCATTCGGGAAAGAAAATACCGCTAAAACAGTGAATTAATCTTTCAGGCGAAATGCTCGCCTGACGCCGGCCATTTCCCCTGAAAGTGAAACCGTACCTCAACTACCAGCATGCATTTATAAAGCAGGTCATTAATCTGCAATGTGTCTCTAGCACCTCGGCCTAATAATTAAGACGTTTTCCCCTGCTGAACAAAATCGTTATTTGCCAGTTTCACAATGATAAATTACGGGCCACCAGTGTCACAGGAAATTTGTCTCCCAACCATCCCCCCTCCCACCCCCCCCCCCCCCCCCCCCCACAAATGTGTCTCCCTGGCCAGATTTCGTAGGAAATATGCCCTCCCAGAAATAGCGTCACAGGAAATTTGGGAGGGGGGGGGGGGATTTGTGACAGGAAACATACTTCCTAGGAAAATTGACCTGGGGGGCGGACAAATTTCTTGTGAGGTTTGGCCACACGCATTGATCGGTTCGTGCTGGCGATATATAGTGGCCAGGGAATTTGTATTAGACCCCGTCCAAATGCACGCGTATACGTTTTCTTGCCAAGACGGGGCCTTAATTTGTAAACGCTGTCTCCGTTTCCACAAAAAACGGATGTGGTGTTCAAATACGTTACAAAAACGATCGTGTGGAGTTTTTTGGTTCCTTTTTTAATTTTTGACTTGTATAGTTATATACGTCTACATACATGGATTTGGGAACTGGCGTTATATCCAGAATAAAATACTAAGTAGGCGATAGCAAAAAGTTATTAATATATAGCATATATCATCATTTTTGTAAATGTTTGTTATAACAATGCAGGCTCCGTTGTGCCATGGCACATGGGCCCTTCTGGGACATCAAAATGGGCCCCTGACCAGACACACCAATAAAATATAAAATTGGAAGCATTGAAGCAATTACTTAATTCCGCATTTGTGAAATTAGTGATAAGGAAACTACTCAAAATAGTTTGCAACAGATCAACAGTAACACTTTGGAAGCAGTAATGATTTGTTCTATAGAAGTTGATTTACTTAAGCGGACTGTTTATAACGAGGCAGTGTATCGAAAACTTGCGTCAAAGTCCTCAGAAATGGAACAGCTTCTTATGTTCTGAAATGTTAAAAATGTTTTGTTCTAAATGTTGAAAAGTCCTGAAATCTGTTGTATTTTGTGTAAATTGTGTGTTTTATATGACGTTTTAATGTTTTATAATCTCCGGAATTCTATAAAATCTTCCCCCAAAACGCAGGAAATGCCATTTCACACTCTAGATTTCATAATTTTCCCCCTAGACGCTTTTCGAATTGTCCCCCCCTAGTCCCCTAGGCCTGGTCCCCCTCACAGCTGAAATGGCAAGGCCCCTAAATTGGGCCCAGTCCGAGCCTGTAACAATGTAATATTTTCCTGGCACATACGAGGGAAGTCAAAAGATTACTCGTATATAATCAGTAATTACAATCTAGAGACTTAATTTACCCTCAACAGCTCTTCCGACATTCACTTACTAAATCGAACGGAACTCGGTAATCTGTAGCTATTCTGGTACATGTAATATTAATATCGAAACCTCCGTCTCTTGTATATATATAATTTATTAGCCATCTCTGGATATTGTTATCGTGATTTATTTGGATATGCCACGTGCTGAGATAAGTAGGCGTGTGGTGGGCGTGCATGATGGCGATGTCCAATACGGCAAACAAGTGCTGTGGGCTCTACTGAAACTTTAATAAAAAGCTCTACTAACGACTGAAATAAGCTCGCTGGTGTATCTTTATTGTTTCAAAAAGCTGTAAACATCAGTAGTCCAATTGTAATCCAAATAGCGTTGTCTCTATATACTTTGGAGTATTAATACAACATCTTAATCCCAATTAAAGTATATAAAACACAAAGGGGAAAACTATCAGTATATATTTCAGTATTTCACGTATACAACCGGCGAACGTTCTGAACTGTAACTATAGTCCTCGTGATTTTCATAAACGTGCTCTCCTGCAGGATGCGGCCAAACGTGTGGGTGGCACACAAAAACAAAGTAACGTAAAGTAATTGGTTTGTTTCTGGCGAAGACCAAAACATTACGCATGCAGACACACGTTTTAAAATCTCAGCCGCGTCTGGCGGCGTTCGGTGCGCGTTTCATCGGAAGCTAGTAGGGGTGCACCGGATAGTGCTTTTTACTATCCGGCCGGATACCGGATTTGCCGAATAGTTGAAAAATATCCGGCCGGATACCGGATATTTTTGTATACAAGGCTCAGGCCTTCTTTTCAGTTTGAATACTTGAATTGCTTAAAAAAATAGGGGTATTCACCATATTTTGACTCGAAATGAGCCCAAAGATAAGTTATGGAACTTTTTTCTAACACCAAGAAAGTGCAAAACTTGCGTAACATAACTAGTTACTGCTAATTACATTAACATTAACATTAACATTAAAAGAGATTGCAACTTGCAAATGATGGAAAACGGCAAGAATAGGTAATAATTCAGCGAATCAGAAAGGTACATAAAGGACTGGGGCAGACTTTTTTTACTTTTTCTGGTGGATACTTTGAAAGGTAAGAACCTTGTTTTTAATGTTTTATTTTGTCACGTACTCGCGTTCGTTTATACCTATGAATAATTGAATATAATTCAAATAATTACTTCCCAAGTGTTTAATGTAGTATATTATACGATTTAAATGCGAATGTGCACGCCCTCGTCGTCAGTATTTTCGGAGAGAATGTATTCGGAGTATGGCAACATTTTTGAGGAAAAACGGAGCAGACTCCTTCCCTGCAAAGGAGAGAAACTTCTCTTCGTCCATCATATAACGGGAGAAAGTTCTAGTAACTACTCAGTAACTACTGTAGAAACGTGCTACGAACTTACGAGCTTATGAGATAATGAGATCCGCATTGTTAAATACAATTAGTTGTTACTAACTACTTACCGCAATTAGTCTAGTTTTGTTTTGCAAGTTGACACATTTTGTCTATTTAAGAAGATAGTTGACTATAACCAACAATACTGGAAAAGTAAACCAGCTAATATAATATTGTTGTTTTGTTGTATTGATGTCTAACTGTATTTTTATTCATTGTATATTCTTATTTATATTTTCATCTTTAAATTAACACAAATTTAATACGCCTTGAAAAAAATATCCGGTATCCAGGCCGGATATTAGAAATATCCGGCCGGATAGTGGATAGTGAGATAATAGTGAGATTATCTCACTATCCGGCGCGGATAAGAAGCTAGTTTTATAACTGACGTTTATTACATATATACTGACAGCAAATCACAAGAAATCCAGAGCTATGAACTGGCCAAGGTATGTCTATAATACTTATAATCAACAATCTATCATTCAATTTCTTTTTCTTTGTTGACAATTCTTTGTGATCTCAGTAATATGATCTCAGTCAGTGATATTTTTGTTGTGAATATATACCTGTTAAATACCCATTTCTCTCTTAACCAAGTCTTTTCATATATCCTTTGTCTTTATTGACGCCGAATCGTCGAATTTGAGTTTATTAACCCCTTAAAAATGCCTGAGAAAATTCGAGAGAGACGGTATGTGTTGCGTCGGTACAAGTGCATCATTTAGTGTTGCACATGCACAAATACGCAAAAGTCAGAACTGAGCTGAATATATAGCTATACGTTAATATATAGTTTCGCGGCGTATACAGGCAATCGCCTAATTCTGTTTGGTTTTAGCTATCTTTGAACGGTAGAAAATAGATACATAATTGGAACCTCCGTGTCCTTAACTTCTGCCAGTCTCTTCAGCCATGTTTTAAATACCAGTTGTGTCTGTTATTCGCCACACGGCACAGTGAACCACAATTTGAGATTTGATTAAACATAAATGGGCTTTTTCTTGTTATTTTTCTCTTTCATATATTAGGTTTGATTTTACGCCAGTATATACTATACATGTAATGGTTACCAATATTGAATATATTGGCTTAAGCCTTGCGTGTCTTTTACCGGTACCAGCATCTGTTAAAGTGCCTATCTCAGGGTTGGGGATTTTACATATTTAGGATATTAGGAACATTTTAAGAAGATTTGTAATATATCTTCTTTTCCTAAAATTTCATCTTCATGGACTTTTTTGCTGTGAAAGTTGGCGATTTTAACGATGGGCGTGAAAATTTTTTACTGGGTTCTAGTCGCCAGAAGTGACGTAGAAGCAGGGAGACCTTCTCAGACACTCAGACAGTAACAGTGTTTATATCGGGAGTTTACGGTTCACCTTGGATTTTCTTGGCTTTATTCAGGATTCAGGTTATATTGTCGGAAATTCTTTTAAAAATTATGCCAAACAGGTGTGTAGTGTTTTTACTCTCGAATGAACCCAATTGATACTGCTAGAATAGCGCTGTATGCTATTTCTTTTTTTGCGACAATGTACAATCCCGACTCACGGGAGGCGAAGAAGAGAAGGGTAGCTTAGTGTGAAAGGAACGCCGATTTCGTCAAGGATAAAGGTGTGAAATGAACGCCGACATCTACTTCTGTGACCTGTTCGTTGTTTGAAGTAGTTTCAACGGGAATATTTGGTACTAAGACGATTCACAGCAGTTTATCACGAGGAAAACCCGTCGGTATGGCGATTACAAAACGACAACAGACAACAGTATAATAGAGCGTGTTTTTCCGGACAAGAACTTGTGCATGTCATCATGCAGTCTCATATTTCGTTTTACCGAAGTATTGTTTGCGTTCGATCTTTGATCAAGAATATATCGAAATATACTTGACTTGGTAATGTCGTCTACCTCTGGTTCTAACACTGATAGGTAAAATGACTAGACTAGACTGATGTAAACATTATTCCGGGATACCTAATCGAGATCGAAGACGAAGTAAAACTGTCTTCCAGTGTGGCCATACCTGCATGAAGACGAATCATCTGAATGCATTGTCAAGCCGTTTGAAGACGAGTCGGTTGCCGATGAAATTTGGCTCGTAAACTGATCATAATGAACAAATGCAACTTGAAAAAGGTCTTTAGTACGACGGCTACAAGTGAATTTATGTTTTATCAAAGTTTTATCTGCAATGTTGTATACACGCATTTGCTAAAACAAAAAATTGTATGCTGTCAAAGCCAAATGATTCGCATGTTTAATTATATTCGATATTTCTCTGACACTGAACTGCTTGCGAATGCGAAGGAATGTCAGTAAATCAAAGCTTGCATTGAACCGGTTAATAACAGTGATCAAGTTCTTTAGACTTGTTTGCCTGGAAATCTGGTCACTGCGTCTAGCGGGACACTTACATCGACTCAGGAAAAATTGACAAGATAAAGTATCAAATAAAAGATCCAGGGTTTTTTTTAAGAAAAATTTAGAACTGCACATTTTGTCATACAGTCACAACATGCATGTCATAGCATGAAATTTAACTCGCGCAAATGGCACAAATTTTTAACTCATTCTCGTCCATACAAATATGAACGATGCGGAATGGGAATGGGAATGTCCTCAAATGCGATCTGACGAGAACTAGAAAGGGTCAATTTCTATTATAATAATTGGACAATATTTGCATGGTTATAAAAAAGTAGAAAGCTCTTAACGATGATTGTTAGAATGATACAGTATTAATTCAATTGTTATTAATTATTTGTTATACCGGCGAAGAAAAAAAAGAGAACATTTTAGTTATTGTTAAATAAAGAAAGTTGTCGAAAACAACTATATTGTTTATACGTTTGTTATGAGAAAATAAATATTCTGCTTCTGTTTTAGTTATTGAAGCGATATGTATTCCATTACCTTCGATTACTTTAGTTTTCAACTGCACATAATTTTTTTTAAAGTTGCACAAATTGATTTAGAACTGCACATTTTGTGTAGAACTGCACGTTAAAAAAACCCCTGAAAAGATCAGTACAGAAAACAGGTAAGAACTGTCTGTTGATTATAGATTAATGGAATACTTGCATCCACGTTTGAAATTTGAACTTGCAGGCGACGGTATACAGAGTCAATTTCTTCAAGTTTGAAGATGAAATCGCACATTTGTTGTTTATCGAATTGGACGAGCACTGAATTGTGGCGATTTTGAAGAACCAAGGTGAATTGTGAATTGTGCACAGCTGGCTTATTCGCAAGTGGAAATCGGAAAGCGAACGAGTATTTTTATTAATCAATATACTGACGGTATCTACCTGCTTTCTGTATCTTCTATTTTATACTTTGCCTCGTCAATTCTTCGATATTCGCAGCCCGCTAGACGCAGTGTAAACAAATATAAACATGCGAATCATTTGGCTTTGACAGCATGCAATTTTGTTTCAGCAAATATGGCCAATTGCAAATATGGCATGCCAGTATACAACATTCGATAAAACGTACATAAATTCACTGATAAAGCAAACTTTCATAACTTACAAATCGTTCACCTTATTGTGCCCCGCAAAGCGAATTTATAGCCATCGTAGAAGATAGTTTTCAAGTCGCATTTGCTCATTAAATTTGCGATCCTAAATTCATCAATTTGCAATCGACTCGTCTTCATACGGCTTGACAATGCATTTTGATTATTCGTCTTCAGGTAATGGCCTAGACAGTTACGTATCCCGGAATAATGTTTACATCCTAGTCTAGTCATTTTGGCTATCAGCATTAGAACCAGAGGTAGACGACATTACCAAGTCAAGTATATTTCGATATATTCTTGATCGAAGATCGAACGCAAACAATACTTCGATAAAAAGAAATATGAGACTGATGACATGCACAAGTTCTTGTGACTTTCCGGAAAAACACGCTCTATTGTTGTCGTTTTGTAATCGCCACACCGACGGGTTTTCCTCGTGATAAACTACTTCGAACCACGAACAGGTTACAGAAGTAGATGTCGGCGTTCATTTCACACCTTTATCTTTGACGAAATCGGTGTTCTTTTCACACTAAGCTATCCTTCTCTTCTTCGCCTCCCGTGAGTCGGGATAGTACATCGTTATTGTCGCAAAAAAATAAATAGCATACAGCGCTATTCTGGCAGTATCAACTGGGTTCATTCGAGAGTAAAAACACTACGCACCTGTTTGGCATAATTTTTAAAAGAATTTCCGACAAAATAACCTGAATAAAGCCAAGAAAATCTAAGGTGACCCGTAAACTCCCAAAGTAAACACTGTTACTGTCTGAGAAGGTCTCCCTGCTTCTACGTCACTTCTGGCGACTAGAACCCAGTAAAAAATTTTCACGCCCATCGTCAAAATCGTCAACTTTCACAGCAAAAATATCCATGAAGATGAAATTTTAGGAAAAGAAGATATATTACAAATCTTCTTAGAATGTTCCATATATTCTAAATATGTAAAATCCCCAACCCTGAGATCGGCACTTTAAGCGTTCATTCTATATTTTAAACCCGAAAACAAGCGCCTTTTATCATTCATCATTCAGCCATGTGATTACTATAAATATTATATCTCAACTGTAAATTATCCAGTCAGAGAGCTTGATTTGTACCACGTGACCAGTTAATTTATCGTAGAATTACCCTCCACAGCGGGGTATAACCTCGAATACCCCGCCTCAGCGGGGTATTCGAGTTCGTGTACGACGCATGAATGTCACGCACGATTCACGAAGCTGTCAACAATGGCGGAGTTTGGCGAGATAATGAAACGTTTCGCCTGAACACTCAGATGTTGACAAGAAGATTGTTAGGTTACAAGAAAATAAGGATTCAGGGAATACAAAGCCAAGCAACAAACAATGCATCCAGAAGCCTTGAGACGACAAAAGAATGGAAACAGACAATGAAAAGCGGACAAAAGTTAAGCTAAGCTAACTTTATTAACATTATTTAAGCTTTTTTTTGGAAAGATGATTGTTTCGATATAATATATAATTTATAGACCTTTCGCTCGGGGAATTCGATGAACTCAAAATAACTTAAAATCTGAATAGCTGACTTAAAAACGATCTTACTGATGTATTTTGGTCGCACGTTCTTGTATAATTCTGTTTTAATTTGTAAATTTCAAAATATGATCGCGCGCGGGCGCACCATGGGGGTTCACAATGGGGGGTCTCAATGGAAAATCGTAAAAAATCAATATAATATTTGCTTTTTATTGTATTGCTTCAATTTTTTCAATTTGAATTTGTGAAATGGTGCTTTTCATTTTACATGATCCAAAGTTTGGTGTAAAGTCATTTCTCGTTAAATATTTAACATTTTTTGGATTATAATAATATTATTAATAATAGTAATTAGCATAAATTAGCATAATTTGCAAAATGGGTTGTCTGACAAGACCCGAAAACCCAAAATTTGAATAGTAGAGGTAAAAACGATTCAAATCATATATTGTGGTATTATTTTTGTGTTATTATGCCATGTTAATTCACAAATTGCCAATACCACCTGCTGTGACTGGTTTTCGGACAAGACGGGAATGAGTTAAGTAAAAGCGAAAACAAACCCTGGCAGGTGTCATGTTGTGGCATGCAAGCATGTATTTGTCTAGCCATCATCTTTGCGTTTGCTAAAGTCGAAAATAAGATTATACATGATTGTTTCACCAGTTACATTGCACGTACGAGCTGACTACTATCGCGTCTTCCTACAACATGCAGACATGCGCTAATACATGCACTTCTGTGCATAAAGTAGTATAATATCCAAGTGAATATGAGTCATTTTGATTGTCCGTTGGCCTTGGCCTTGAATGCGGCTTGTGCAGACCCTGTTTATTAGATCAATTTTGAATTTATTGTTCGCTGTCCTTGGCCTTGTCTCTCGGTTAAATGAAAGACTCAGGCATGTGCACCTCCGAACTATAGGAAGTGCAAACATTACTCCATGTTGCACTGTTTAATTGTCCGCTGTTCAATATTTTTGGCCTTTACCTTTCGGTTATTAAAAGTAACTTGTGCATCCGCGTATATAGCCTGCGACTTGCGTGCAGGCTATATAATTAACAGTTATACCATGAGCTCGAGTCGTATATGAGCTCATAGCCAACGAGGCGCTTCGCCGAGTTGGCTATTAGTTCGTATACGACGAGAGCGAATGGTATAACTGTTTTATTATATAGCCAAGCACTGTACAAGAGACAAAATTACAGCGAAATGTTTGAAACAACAAACTTCCGGCATAGGCAACTAATACTTCCGCCATGCGTAATGATGCATTCACATATAGAGTTTCTCGCTGAGCTGTTGGGTAAACAGCTTCGAAATGTTGCCTAAAATGTTGCTCGAGAGGCAAAAAAAAAAGCAGGCAAAAAAGATTAAAAGGTACCTTTATGAAGTCAAAAGGTGGGTCAGTTGTTTATATTAGCGTTGATGTCGTGAAAAAGGTTTTGATTTCATGCAAAAATGAAAATGAAACACTTTCGGCAGTGAAACTAAATTACTTAGTTGGTTGTTTTTGAAAAAGAACATGCTTTTTACTACTCCAAATGCTTATCTAAATAAAAAAAGTCTCTTTACTGGTGATCTCCTACGAAATGTGTGTTGTAAGCTTGATTTTAACCGTGAGTTTCTTTGTTTGGCAACAAATTAATATCAACCCGCTAATTTAGTCGTATTTTTGAATTTTACCATTTGACATGCTAAATTGTGTATTTGTTAATGTATTTTTACACAATGTTTTTTTTTACACATTTGTTTGAAGGTGTTGATGTTTTTCTGTATAAGAATCCGTCAATTTCAACTCTTTTCGGCAGTTTAAAGAAAAACATGCCGCCATCTTGTTTTTCCTCTACTAGCAGGATATGAGCTGATAGCCTGGTAGTAGGGAACCAATCAGATTACGCAAAAGCTCATATCCGATAGCATGCTATATAATAATATATCATATTTAATTTGTGTAATTTGAGCCTGCACATAAACCAGGAAGAGCAAACACAATAATCCAGCTAGTATTGTACTCATGCATGCCTATAATGCCATCTCCTACTTGTTTAAACACGTTTGACATCACACATTAATATTCAGTCATGGCGGATTATTATTAGGGCAAAAACCTTCCTACTTATGTACTATACACAAACAGACTGAACATGCATGTCATGTATAGCAGCAATTCAGTCATTGGGATTTAACATTTTCGTTTCGTCATTATAAAAGTCAAAACTATCAAACACATAACATGAAAGACATGTCATGAACCAAGCTAGCCCATGCAAGAACGAGTTCCGAAGCAAAAGTTGGTTTCACCTTACGTTTAATTATCTGGAAGTATAGTTTGATTCGAGGCTTGATTTACTGAGAAAGCTGAGTGACACGTACATACAACCTGCATATATTTAATTTACTGTGTATACGAAATGTTAATTCTGGCAGTTTATAGTTCACTTTCGATCTTTCAATATATTCTTTCAACAAAAATCAACATATTTTCATACAAGGTTTTAAAGGCACGGCGTCAGGCATAAAATTGCCGCTTAATTATAATGACTATAGTTTTGTGCGAGGAAAAATTATTTTTGTGTGTAGGGAAAAGGACAATATTTAAAAACGTTAAAGAAGTAAGTCTTTACTGCAATTTCTTTAGAACTATTTAGTCCAAGTTTTGAAGTACGTGATGTTTACCATAATTCGATGGCCGAAATAGAAATAGAGAGAGCAACTGTTCTGCATGCAAAAAAAACAAGATATGCATCTGGAAAAAAAGCAATAACGAACCACTGGTAGATCTGTATGAAAATATGTAAAAACTAATTCTTCAAAATTATTTTTTTATAACTAATAATTCTGGAGGCTTTTTTTTTAAGAATTACATTGCCATACGTTTTATTTGTATCTACTACGCATGCGCTAGTAGATACATTGCTGTCGTGCGTGTAAGTTTAAGTTAACAAAAGAATGCCTTCGGAGCCAATCAAAAGACAGAATTAAACGATTGACTGACGACAAACCGCTGAAGCCAAAATTGTAAACCAAGCACTTCATGTAAGTCAATGCTATTGCAGCATCGAGCGAGATTATTCAAGGAGCGAGATATTTATTTATTTCAAGAATAGAAGTTTTTTATACAAGCTTAGTAAGTATTTTAAGTATGAATCGTTGTCAATTTTTAAATGTGATGTACTATAGACGTTGTTGGAATGATGATAAGTTTTTGAAAGCCTCTTAATAGTCTTTGGACAATTTCATATTCAGACGAGGCAATTTATATGGTCAACATGTTTACATGTATTCAGCAGTCTGATCGACCTTTGTAAACTGGTCCAATATACTTGTTTGGTCAACTTCTTCGTTCCTGTCGATATACTGTCGATCATCGATCTTTAATTTGTATCTTTGTCTTTGTTCTCTGTGCATTCATCATCCTTTTGCTATATCTCGTGCTGCGTATTCTATCGAGCTTCTCATGACCTCCTTGACATATGTTCTATTCCCATGCATTTGGTATAGATGATCAACTCCTCTATAATAATGTCAGTTTTGGTCTAAAATATTATCCCCGAGCCCGAGGGTGCTAATCTCGACACGCGTGGAATCCACTTACACGCGAAATTACACGCGAGTGGGAAAGAAATTATGCGAGATGTTTATATGTATGTAGGTATATTTATCGTTTATAGACCTGGAGCGAGGGGAATAATTCGATGAAATATCCCAAGGTATGATATATCCCGACGGCGAACGTAAACCCTCGGGATATATCATACCTCGGGGTAATATTTCATCGAATTCCCCGAGCGAAAGGTCTATAAATTATATATTATATCGCAACAATTAATCTTTCCAAAAAAAGCTTAAATAATGTTAACAAAGTTAGCTTAGCTTAACTTTTGTCCGCTTTTCATTGTCTGTTTCCATTCTGTTGTCGTCTCAAGGCTTCTGGATGCATTGTTTGTTGCTTTCTTTGTATTCCCTGAATCCTTATTTTCTTGTAATCTAACAATATTCTTGTCAACATCTGAATGTTCAGGCGAAACGTTTCCTTATCTCGTCAAACTCCGCCATTGTTGACAGCTTCGTGAATCGTGCGTGACATTCACACGTCGTACACGAACTCGAAAACCCCGCCACAGCGGGGTATAACCTCGAATACCCCGCTGTGGCGGGGTATTCGAGGTTATACCCCGATGTGGCGGGTAATTCTACGATAAATTAACTGGTCACGTGGTACAAATCAAGCCCTCTGACTGGACAATTTACAGTTGAGATATAATATATCACTATATCCATCAAATCGCCAACTTTCGCGGCTCAAGCCAAACAAAATCTTTGTCAGAAAAATTGGTTTACAAATGCCCGAAAAAGGAAAGCTAAGAAGAGATGTTGCAGTGGGATGAACCAAACAATATTAAACACGACTAGAAACCATTGAAAAAGCATGAAAAATTGCTATAAAGATCGGAAAAGATGCCGCCAAATGTGACTGAAAAAAACAAAGATGTTTCTTCGTGAGTTCGTGTGTCTGTTCAAAGCCAGCAAAAGACTTATGCACTGATATATCTTGGCTCGAGAAAGAACAGTGAATTGAAAGGAACATCACCACAAACAGCTTTTCACCTTTTGAAGAGAATTGATTGCTTTTTGCTAAGAACCGAACGGAGAAAACCACGGAAATCAAACGCCGTAGCCCGTATGGCAGTGTTTGTAGCATCTGAGAAGATCCAAAAGAAAATTTATCGGTAAGCAATGTTTTATTCCAAAATAATAAAGGATAGAAAAACTACATTCATGAAAGTGATAAAACAGGATGTAAAGGAGGCCAGGGGTTTATATTTGTATACAAAAACAGTTTAATCGGGGGGGGGAGTTATTTATGTATATTTAACGTATTAAAAGCGGGCGAGGGGTTGTTGCGTTTATGTATTTCTAGTTAGACTGTATCCACCACTGACTTTTATGTAACTGGACTGCAGGTTACTTACGAAAAGTGATGATATAACTATATATATATATATATATATATATATATATATATATATATTATATATATATATATATATATATATATATATATATATATATATATATATATATATATATATATATGTATATATATATAGTTCAATCTACAGACACGGTGTTTCGCTGTACAACAGCTCATCAGTGTAGCTTGGAACAATCTGAATGAATTTCATCAATTACTTATACACATGCGATCGTCGGCGACAACCGCATGTGGGACAGCATCGGTGAAGTACATTCAGATAGCGTGAAGTGCGCATGGGCCCAGAGTGCTCAAACTTCCACAAGGGTAGTGAGCGTTGCATTATCGCTAATAGGTACCCACGGCAACTTCACAGAGTGCTCAACAACACCGAAGTGAAGGAGCGTACATAGTTCAATCTACAGACACGGTGTTTCGCTGTACAACAACTCATCAGTGTAGGATGTAGGTAGCGCACCATCGACCCGCACACCGCCATCAACCCACACACCCAGAAGCGTGCCATCAACCCACACACCCATTAGCAATGACGTAAGCAACTCAACCTATTTAAGACAGCGCCGAATCGAAAATCTTCAGCCGCCTGAAGATCGCCCAGCTTGAAACTGACAGTAGCGACCATCAACATTTGAGGTAAGCCCACTTATAGTATATATATATATATATATATATATATATATATATATATATATATATATATATATATATATATATATATATATATATATGCAACGCTCACTACCCTTCTGGAAGTTTGAGCACTCTGGGCCCATGCGCACTTCACGCTATCTGAATGTATTTCACCGATGCTGTCCCACATGCGGTTGTCACCGACGATCGCATGTGTATAAGTAATTGATGAAATTCATTCAGATACAGATACATTCAGATACAGCGAAACACCGTGTCTGTAGATTGAACTATATTTATATATATATATATATATATATATTATAGCTACTCACTATATATGACCTGTTCTGCGATCTCATTGGTTCTGCTACTGGCAAGCTATCTGCGCATATACCATTAGTAATAAAATGAAGATGGCGGCTTCAGTTTTTCAGTCAGTGTACTACAAATAAAACTGGCTGTTAATTCTAAACTACAGCAGCAAAAATACTGAACTGAATACTAACAGTCAAGAAATAACACATAAACAAAATAGAAAAATTACCAATTTAAAAGAAAAAGAAACTATTGAAAAAGGCAGTTTAAGGGCTTTACAAAACCTTACTAATTAGCTACCGAGTTGACAATAATATTTAGTTAGACCAGATACAAGTCGTAAACATATATACGTATACTTATTAATGTAGTAACCAGTAAAATGTATTTTCTAACGAAATAGAGCATTATGAATGGAAACTATGTTATTTGTATGCTATATAAAGACCATAAATCAACGTGTAATTTTCCGAACGTTTTCGCGCTTTTCGGCTTTTTGATAACTTTTTAAATACTAAATCTTTACATGTCAAAAAGTAAAGAACAACTGACTAACCTTTTCACTTTCCTGAGCTGTTTAAGGCCGTTTTATACCATGTTTCCCACGCTTTTTTAAACTTTAAGAGCTCTCAAACAAATTTTCGAGACTGTTTTGAACTTCAAGTCAGTTTACTGTCAAGGGAAAACCCAATATCGTTCCCAGAGCCCAACGTTCTCCACCCGGGAAACGAGAGACTCTGGGATAACCCGTTTCAAATCGTTACGTTATAGGCTGAATAGTGAGCATGAGTTTGTCTGAAGTGACCGGAAGTAGAATTAATAAAACCAAAATAACAAAGATGTCGGACGACAAGACTCCAGTGAAGACGTTGCCGCAATCGATATCTTCGCCGTATGTGTGTAGATGCTGTAATTCGAGCTTCGTCAGCAACCCCATTGACTTGTTTGGAGAAAAGTCAAACAAGGAGAACATACTATCCAGATTCCGCTCGGATATTTACGCATGCGTACCTCAACCGGAATAACGAGACTCCTGTGATTTGAAACGGATTATCCCAGAGTCTCTCGTTTCCCGGGTGGGGAACGTCGGCTCTGGGAACGAGATTGGCGAAAACTTTGCTACGTGAACGTAATTGCGCATGGTGGAAATATAAGTGGAACTTCCGGGTTTTTTCAAGCGATTCATTTCCGTTATGAATTGACAGCTTTTCCTTATTTTTATTAATGTTTTCGCTATATAATAAAACAATTACACTATTCGCTCTCGTCGTATATAACTAATAGCCAACTCGACGTTGATTACCATATAAGAGCATATCCTTTGCAGCAAAATGTTCAAAGCGTAATTAATATAAAATGATAAAACTCTTTGTATAGCTCAGTTGTGGACTATTGTACTACAATCATTGACAAAATTAGTTGTAACAGCGTCAACAAAACATGCGATTTCCCAATATCGTTATGTCCCACCCCCTCCCCCTAAACAATGTTGGTTTTCCATAAACGAAAATGTTATGAGAAGCCATCGAGAACAAATTCCTAACGTTTTGTAGTGGTACAACATTGTTAAGGGGGACGGGGGTAAAGGTATGCTGGCCGAGAGGTCAAAAAATGTTAATGTTGCCTTTGTTACAACAATTTTGTCGATGATTGTAGCTAAATTACTGTACTTTTGTACAATTACGTCAGTGCTGTTGACAACTACGGCTATACGCATAATAAATAATGCCAATGTGGACAATTATTTTTCTCAAACGACAACAGGCATGGCTTCCGTTGGAAACAAATTATCGTGAAGGGGTTTCATATTAATATATGAAATTATAATGTTTGAATTTTAAGTGCTTGATTTTGCATGCTGGACTGCTTACTGTTCCTGTTACCTTTTCTTTGTATATGTTTTGCCTTGGCTCTGCGAGTGCTCTGCGAGTGTTAACTGTGTTTTTATTTCTGAGAAGCAAACAGCAATAGTATATAATTCAGGTTTGTTAACTGTTCGCTTTTTACGCGTTTAAATCGCACGAAAAGCTAACCTTAAGCTTGCTTCCATGTGCTTAAAATTTACTTTAAATTATTCAAAATCATGCTCAAATTCAGATTTAAACTTGTCAGTCAACTTTAGTCAAGCATAAATATATCTCTTCAAAAGTATGGTTTACATGCATAAAGATTTGATGAAAGATGCCTTAAAGAGCCAGATTAAACAATTTTAACAATTTTTCCTTTTATTCAATTTGTAGTTTCGTAGCAATGGAAGGACACAATCTATGTTATGCCATTGTTGCTCTGTTACTGCTATCAGTTTGTGCCATGACGGCAGCAGAACCAGACTTCACGGCTGCTCGTAACAAGACCAATGCAGCGAAACCCAACATTGACTACAAGACGTTTTGTAGTGCAACGCCTGCGGGAGGCGACAAGATTGCTTGTCGTCTCAAAGATGTTCCATCAGTTGGATTCCTGGTTTGCAAGACAGAAAAAGTAGAAGGAGCACCGTGTCGAGACGTTATAGCCAAAGAGTTGAATAATATCAAGACACTCGGTAATGACAGTGAAGTCAAGACAGTGACAGTCTCACCGCCCGCCATCAACGGTGTAATGTGTGGAAATGAATCTAGCCCAAATTGCGTTGGATTCCTGGAAGGATGGATCGATGAGAAGGACGGAGAGTTTCAGCATGTTCGCGACCATATTTGGTATGACACGGTGGACAATCTCATCAAAACAGTGGAAAACATAACCACTAAAGAAGGGCTCAAAACAACTGCTACTGATCTTAAGAAGATCGTGGAATATACAGTATGACAAAGGGCCAGGAAAAATACCGACAAATATGCGATCTTCAGGGTTTCTTTCTGAAGAAAGGAGGCTTTCTTGTCAACGACATCCCCGGCCTCGAAAAAAATCTAACCTTAAATAGTACCTGTTATGATGATGAGCCCACTACAGCTAGAGTACTTAATGCTCTGAATAAGATGATTACATCGTTTGACGGTGCCGCGCCTTCCAATTCGTATTTTGCGCAGAAGATGCCCCTTTCGTTCTATTTCGTCGTCATATCGGCAGTTTTTGTCTTTTATTTAGGGTGAATATGAGTTGGTTTAAGAATTTTGATAGATACAATAAAGAAATGAATAGTTAAATACACCGTTTAATTTCTAGATATATAACGTTTTCATAATTTGACATTAAGCTTTCAGAAAAGATTACATTGCTGCACATGCATGTTGATTTCTACTTTTATGTGTACTGGGAAAGTATATTCCTAGTTCTATATACCTGCAACAATGAAGAGTTACCTTTTCTTTTGTTTATTTTGCGACTATTGTTAACTTGAGTTATTATAACCGAGAATGTGGTGACAGTACGGACCGAACTCGTAGAGTGACGTTCGTACATAAAAGACCGAGGTCTGATATTTTCCGTAATTCACGACCAAGCAGTCGAGGTTAATAAGAAGTTTATTATATGGCTTTTTGAAACAACATACCTTACATTACCTTACATGATACCTACTTATAGCGTGACCTCGAGTGTGTGACATAGACTCATCGTTTTCAATGTTATTGCTCTTGTTGTTATCGCTTTCGGAATCCTAAAACTCACTTCCAGATTGCTCATCGTCCGACTTGTACATGATTTAGTCCTTAGGTTATTAAATTTACAAAAAAAATTTCGGTTTTGTTTCATGTAGCTTTTGTAAACAACATGTCTGGCAAAACCCGTAATCGACCAGCACGTGACGCGTCTCAGCCAATGAGAACACACGATTTAAACGGAAGTAACTTCCATATAACAAACCCTCATAAACAGCAATTGTCCAATCAAACGTCTACATTAGCGTCAAATGCCAGTCCAACACAACTAGCCAATTACAGTTCAAACACTTGGGAATAGTAAACAACAGTGGATTTTGTTACCTCAAAAGAAATCTATGTGTGAGTATTCTCCTTAATTTCAAGTGTGTAAAATTTGAAAAAGAATAGCTGTCTTCATAGAAGGAATATATATATTTTGCTGAAATGATAACAAATTCAAAAAGTTGACAGTTTCACATACCCAATTCCGCAAAAAAATAAGGTAACATGGAAAATACGGAGTCGGAGTCCCGGAGTACGGAGTCCCGGAGTATGGAAAATTAAAGACGGTATGGAAAACACGGAGTCTGATTTTTATATAATATGGTGGGTAGTGAGACCTTCACTGGCGTTGTGTGAGGACTAATTTGGAGCATAATACTTTGTGTTCTACCACGGCGGCGACAACGCACATGTTATTAGTGCTATGTTTCATAAATTTACCAGGTTTTTTTTGCTCATTTTTAATACTTCACGTTTGACCACAGCAGTTAAGTTTCACGTGAAGTGTCTAGTTTATTTATTTATTTTATTATATAAAATAGAGTGTTTTATTGATTTTTCCGCCACTAATAAAAGTGATAATCTCACATATAATAAATTAGGCAAAATTTTGTTTAGACTATGAATACCTAGAACGATATTATAATACTCGAAAACATTTGCATCATTATTGGACTTGAAATAAAATGCTTCATTAATCTTAACTAAGTCCTTTACTTTTTCTATGTAGGTACCGTAACAATTTACAACGCAAGGGAAGTGGTTAACCTCTTTCCCTGAACAACAAATATGCTTTGTAACTCGAGGACTGTATTTTAGATTTTTCAGGCCACCGTGAAAGGTCTTAGAAGTACTTTCATCGTAAGTTACAGAAACGGAATCAATACGAAAATTGTTTACTCTTAGGTTTCTGTGCTCTTTGGCCCGTATTCCAAATAACTTGCCGTTGTAAAAATAAATTGTATGGATCAAAGACTTAGCTGTTTGACATCCAAGTAGGTCTTTCTGCCAAATAATTTTCTCCTCTTCCTCTGTAACTTCTTCTCTCTTCGCCATCTTTGTCTGGTTCGTCAAACCGTCGTGGCAAGCTATAGTTTCATCTCAGCATCAAGAGTTCGACGAAATATATTCATCCTAAACCAACAGAAAAGTAACATCGTTACCCTATCTTAGCATTTCATAATCATGGTCAAATAGTCAACAAAGCAATAAAATACAGTCTGAAATCAGTATATATAGCCCAATAATTACGTCGTTTCGTTCTTATCTAGGATTGATACAGGTAAATCACTTCCTTCTTGCAAATAACGGTTTAGCCCACAAACAATGCCATACAATGTTCTCGCAGGATATCGTTCACCGTTTCCTTTGACTACCTCCTGAATAAACCTCGACAACCAAAAATTGAGTGTTTCTGTCGTCATATTTACGATATTAGTGCCTAAATTCTACACTTTCTCGCAATCAAACGAAAACGAGCAGCTTTCTAAACTGGGTCTTTATTTTCCCTTGTCATTTTCCATTCCTTGAAAATGTTGAACGCCCATCTAGTCGATCGTCGTGTTGATCAGGGAATACTGCTTTCCAACACCGAAACACACGTTTTCCCTCGGAGGAAGCCACCCTGCTTCTCCTTATTAAATCTACTTTTCAAAAAGAACTGCACTCAAATCTACCAACACATGCCAATATGCCAATACTTAACACGAAACAACTTTTTTTCTTGCATATTTAATGTTGTAATTTGAATGTTGAAATATTGAATTATTACTATTGTTCAGCAGCTAACTCAACCGTAATCTGCAGACAATAGAAAACAATACTCACGGAAGCCACTCTATTGTAGTCGTCTTTGAAGCCATTTAAAGCACTTGTAGTCGTGTTTTACCAGATACTTTAAATAGTACATAATCAAATAAAGGCAATATTAAGCTGTTAAAGTATAATTATCTGGCAAACCGAGGTAAGAGAATGAGAGATGTTTTATTCTTGTTAAGAGACCAAGACGCTTATTTATTTTTGCTGAAATCTGATCAAGCTGGTCGGACCAGGTCATGTCGGAAGAGAAAGTCACACTAAGATATTTGAATTTCTCGACCCTTTCCACAACGCTGTTGTAAACTTGAACTGTGATTGAGGTGACGTTCCGTATAGTTTCTTACTGCGCGCTGCCAATAAGTCGTAAATAAGTCGTAAATTGCAGTCAATAGGTCGTAAAATATGCCTGCGGTTTGATGTATGCATGTTTAGGAGAAGAATGAAGCGTGGAAGGATTTATGTAGGTCTGTGTTCTTTGGATAACCCTCGACGTGTTTCGACCTTCCAGTCTTCTTCGAGGGATATCGATTTTGAGTCGATGTTGAAATCAGTAATGTTAAGACGAAATTACAGATATTAGAAGGCGCGTGCAACACTGAAGTATAATAGACAAGTTAAAAATAAAAATAAAGTCTTACTGAATGTCTGTGTAGTTTTGGTGTAGTCCGTAACGTACTGGCATCCGTGGTCGACTTTATAAATTGGTGAATTTCCCGCTCCTCTGTCCCGTGTTGATAGTTGGCGTAAACAAGTTTAATTATGTCGTTTCGTTATAGTGTATATCGTGTGTATCGCGTGGTTTGTGGTTTTAGGGGGCGATTACATGGACCGGGCTGGCCCGCTTTATATATGAAACGCATGTTGTTTTAACATTTCGATTACATGGCAAGCGGGCTAGCCCGGTTTGCCGGGGTCCCAGTTGTCGCAACCGGGCTAGCCCGGTTAACCGGGATGAAAATGTCCACGTTATCGTTTTCATCCCGCCAAACCGGGCTGAAAAACTGTTGAACTCGCTTCGATACGCGTTCGTTTGCTTGAATGTGTGAATAAATAGTGCTGAAAGGAACTGAAATAGAACATCAACGTTGTTTGTGTGTTTCGTGATCAAAGCGAAGATTTAATAGATTAATTAGTCTTCGAGAAGACGCTTTCCTGGGTTAGCTAAGACTTTAACAATCTTTTTATTAACGATGGGCTTACAAAATAAATAATAGACTAATTAGTGTAAAACTGAAGTAAAACTAACGTAACTTTGCCCTTATTTACTTCATTATTGCGAATTTGGGCCAGCACGGTCCCTGTAATCGCCCCCTTTAGTTATGTCGCTGTTACGTCAGAAATAGGGTTATTGTGTACAATCAATATATAACACAGGGAACAATGTGAGTCTGATAATGCCTTATATTACTCCTAACTGCCTTATATTACTCCTAACCTTATATTACTATATCACTCACGTGATCGGTGGCCCCATTGGGGTGGTGAAACAATACGAAATATTTGAATAAGAAAGAGCTAATTCCCATACCGTACACCAATATGGCCGCCATTTCATTGTTTTGGTACACAAATATGGCCGCCGTGACGTCAGATGAAAACGCTCTATACTAGACATACAATACGATCACCAACCTAACCCTCGTATACTTACAACTCAACAGTAAAACGAGACTAATCCAATCACACGCCTCAACGTATGACGTCACAAAACGCAACTAGGACTATTAACACAACTAACTCAACAAAATTAAGCCTTTCCACTCTAACACCTGACAAAGATAGTGAGCAAAAAGACACACACAGAGATCAATACAATCAGTACAACAATGCATGGCCTCAAGAAGATGCGGGTTGCCGAGGAACACAACTTTTAGTAAGATCACAATTCTATATTTTTATTATATTATATTTATTTATATTCTTTACTCTAAACCAACATACTCATTGCAATTTTAACACACATCCACATCCTGACTCTGAACATATCCTTATACCAACATAATGGAACATTGACTTGAGAAATCCCTTCTGAAGAAGACTGGAAGGTCGAAACGCGTCGAGGGTTAAGCGTGAATGGAAAGTGCACAAACTTACACAAATTCCTACACCTCTTCGTCTTTATTCCGACATACTTCAAATGCATCCATTTTACATACATCCACCACTAAATAACACCACAGTTAACGCATTAGTACATCTTGTGTGTTTGTATATAATACGCTCGAAAACCTATCCACAATTTAACGCTGGTGGAGGTCCCACTATACCTACCTTATTATATAAAATAATGAAGTTATTGACTGATTTCGTTGGTTTTGAAGCAAGTTTATCGATTACCGGGCAGAGTAAAACACTACGAAATAACACGTTTTAACTCGGCGATAGCCGAGTGCCTTTACACTTCTTTCGTGTTCAAATCACGTCAAATCTACCTTTATAAGACTACATATGCACAGGAGCGATATGTTTTATTTGTTTTATAAAATATGAAGGTAAAAACAAACTAAAAGTGGGATAATTTTGAAAGTTCGCTAGCTTTTCCCGCCAGGTGACGCCATCCTATACCATTCAACGCCAATTTACGTCATTCATGATCTTCAGACTGTAAATGCACGGAGCTTAGCCAATCAGAGCGTGCGTAGACGACACCTTATTTTATAATTCTTAATAAATATACGTCAGACTCCGTGTTTTCCATACTCCCATTCTCCGTGTTTTCCATACTCCGTCTTTTCCATACTCCAGGACTCCGTACTCTGGGACTCCGACTCCGTGTTTTCCATGTTGCCCAAAAATGAAGCCAAACACTTAAAATACATAAAAAAACCATTTTATTACAGTCATTTGCTACATGTCTTTCACCAAAATGTTTGGAAGTTCGTTCGGATGTTTGCAGGTTCGTTACGTAGTTTGTGTTGATGCAGATTTAAATGTTTTGGTTAAACCATTTTTCCTCGAGCGCGTTCGTCACGCGGGACCTCACGATTACCCATGAACACTCGAGAGAGCAAGAAGAAAAACGTGTTTTGGACGAATATTTGTTGGAACTATTATCATTTAATAGACCTGGAGCGAGGGGAATTCGATGAAACTGTATTACCCCGAGGTATGGTATATCCCGAGGGGTAATATTTCATCGAATTCCCCGAGCGAAAGGTCTATAAATTATATATTATATCGAAACAATTAATCTTTCCAAAAAAAGTTTAAATAATGTTAATAAAGTTAGCTTAGCTTAACTTTTGTCCGCGTTTTCATTGTCTGTTTCCATTCTTTTGTCGTCTCAAGGCTTCTGGATGCATTGTTTGTTGCTTTCTTTGTATTCCCTGGATCCTTATTTTCTTGTAACCTAACAATCTTCTTGTCAACATCTGAGTGTTCAGGCGAAACGTTTTCTTATCTCGCCAAATTCCGCCATTGTTGGCAGCTTCGTGAATCGTGCCTGACATTCACGCGTCGTACACGAACTCGAATACCCCGCTGTGGAGGGTAATTCTACGTTAAATTAACTGGTCACGTGGTACAAATCAAGCTATCTGACTGGACAATTTACAGTTGAGATATAATATTATGTTATATACTGTTTTCTAGCATTGTAATGTTTGTATCTCGTTCTTATCGATAAGAGAACACAGAAGTAAGTTTATTTACTTATTCAGATATAGTTCTCACTATATTATCTCTATCATTTATGGCAACGAATGCTCTTAGACTGTAATTTAATCGTGTTTACTGTATCTTTCTTAGTTTTCAAATCGTATTTCAGTATATTGATTACTACCGTTGGACCGTAATAAATCGTTTGTAATAATTTGTTATACCGTAATAATTTGTTATTGGAATATCGAGTATTGATCTCTGTGAGCTTTTATCCCTGTAAAAATACGTCATTTCTATATACGCGTCTTTTGAACTACGTTTTTGATTTTCCGCTTGGTTCCTAGCAGCTAATCAAATGCGTAAGCCAGAATAAAATACCAAATTAAAGGCCGATTTGGACAGAAAAGAGTTAAACCACAACACTTTAAAACCGTACAACAGAAATTCAGCTGCCAGAAGAAGAGGTTTCATCATGTTTATACCAGCTTGTGCCATCAGTTAATTAGGCAAGGTCTTGCAACAAGATGGCGGCAAGATTGTCTTTTGTCGAAATTATAGTGATATTGTTTGGCACAAGAGTTGTTTTGTTTACTTTGATTACCATCACGAGAAAGTTTGTTAATCAGAAATTTAAAAATGTGTACTTGTAATTTTTGTTGCTCTTACCCTTTAAGTCTTTGAAAGGATTTGTCCAAGAGTTTTATCGAAATCTTGTCAATTTTTATGAAAAATTATTATGAAATTATAACGATTCAATCAAAACGTATAAAACAATGTTGTCCCCCTTTAAACTCCCGTCATGCTTTGTGATTAGTGCAGTTTTTCTTGGAATTAGTTTTTCTTAGTATTCTAGTTGTCAAACCGGTTTTAATTTAACTGCGTAAGCATAAATTATAAACCTATTCTTTCTCATCTTGGTGTTAACAGTTTAATATACGACTGGATCGACAGAAAATCAGCTATTACCTGGTATGTTAAGAGCTTAAATTATTTTCATATATATTTTGTATTAGATTTGTATAGAATTTTAGTACGAAAATATACATTTATATATGCCGTCGACACGAAACTACGAAAGCACGTAAACGGCGTAAATCGTAAAATATCCACTATAGGCCAGACTGTTGTCGACGTTCTCGTATGGCATCCAGAATGATCAGGCGTATAAAAATATATGCGTCAGTTACGAACGTGAACGTATATGTAGAGAGTTCACAATAGGCTTCTTATCTCGAATCCTGCTCGATATATTTTGCTACCCTTTCCGTATTCCGACAAGTTTGATTAGATGATCATCATCCAATCCCGACCAACGTCTTCGTTATTTAGAAATCCCATATCCCGTTGTTCGATCTCCTTAATCACGACAGCAAATATTTCTACTAGCTAATCCCGAATTTCGTCCATTTTTTCTTTTGTATTCCGTTTCTCGTTTAATATGAATTTGATTCAGGTTAATTTTGCTTTGAACTCGAGTCGACTCGGTTGTGTACGTATCGCCGGCCTTTTCAAAAGGGAACGGCGAAGTAACAACACATATATTAATATATATATATTTACTGTGTGGTTTGTACGTAGAACGAAGGAACAATATTTTTCTTTAATTAACTGCGTTCATGTTTCTGTAGAAGGAGGCACTAGCAATATAATTATGATATTCATCTGCTGTGCGTTGTTTCTAACTTGCGGATCATTCCCAAATCTATATTTCTTTCCACTGTGGATGACGTCATTGTTTACAACACTGTTTTTTTACCAAACTGGTTATTTATATTCCGTGGCCAATTGGTTTATCTGCATTGCAATTAATTCCATTTTCCCACTAATTTTATCTTGAAATGTGTCTAACAACTGCATTTCTAAGCTAGCTTTTGACCCACTGCCATGAACTGGCCTATCACTGGCCTGTTTTTGAGCTTTTCTCTGTCATATTACAGTGTGTACAGTGACAACATGGTTAAGGCAGTCAAAAGGGGATTCCTACTCTTGCTGGTAATCACAATTATGGCAAATCAAATCCAAGCTGGTCCAGCTGCTTATGGGATTTGCTGTACTGGATGCAACACAGTTTGGGTTGCTTGTGTCGCGGCTGGAGGAGGAATTGCAGGAGTATCAACAGGAGGCCCTGGAGTCACTGCAGCAATTCTTGGATGCAATGTAGCACAAGGAAAATGCATGACGTCATGTGTTGCTGCTGGACTTTTACCATTTTTTTAGCAACCAAACACTGGATGAGTTCAACCAAAGACTTGAAGTGTTGTTCATGTTTTATGCAGTCTGTACTAAGGCTGAGCTATTTCGTTTCCTTGAACACGTAGAATAAAACATTCTAAGTATAACTTGTGGTAATGAATGTTACAGTGTAGTTTTGTTTAATGGTTACCAATATACTCAATTACTTATAAAGTAATTTATAAAGTAATTAAGACTTATATTGAAAAACTAAGCCTTGAAAATATATAATAAAGAAACATCTGTGCTATAACTGCTACACTTGTTTTAACAAGTCGCTATGCAACCATTTCTACCACCAGATTATTATAAACTGTATTATATAAGCTGTATATTTTATACAAGCTGCCTGGTGCAGTTTATACAGATGTCTGTTATAGCTTATTTTGCTCTGGTTATAAGCTAATGCCAGACGATTTTACTCGTCACAGTGGAGCACGCCAAACCATGAACCATTTCCTAAAATAGGTACGCATTTACGCATTGCGTACATGCGGATACTGGTATTTATTTCGCTTACAGGCAGCATATCCTCTCACGTCTTACCCAGAATTAACAATAATCGTTAATTTATAAATGCCCCTAAATTAACAATACCCTTACCCAAACTCCAACCCAATTCCTAAGTCAAATCCCAACCCTAATCCTACCCCTAATCCTAAAATGACATTTTTGCTTGTTTGAACTCACGTTTAACTAGGTAATACCACGATTGACTCGGTTTCTTTTGTTCTCACCAGGTAATTTTTAGTTCGCCCTCGAATTCCCGGAGCGAAAGGTCTATAAATTATATATTATATCGAAACATATTAATCTTTCCAAAAAAAGCTTAATGTTAATATAAAAGTTCGCTTAGCTTAACTTTTATCCGCTTAGCTTAACTTTTGTCCGCTTTTCATTGTCTGTTTCCATTCTCAGTTGTCGTCTCAAGGCTTCTGGATGCATTGTTTGTTGCTTTCTTTGTATTCCCTGAATACGTATTTTCTTCTAACCTAACAATCTTCTTGTCAACATCTGAATGTTCATGCGAAACGTTTTCTTGTCTCGTCAAACCACAGATACCCCAAGCTCAAACTATGAGACGATGTTTACTTGGTTTACAGTTGTTTTACTTGTTATATATAAACTTGGAAAATGTTGCCGTATTTTAACTTATAGTTCTGTAAATCATTAAAATAAACTTACTTTTGACAGTTGATCTGTCATGTTGTTTACCTTCAGTGACTTGAAACTTGTGGCGGCAATAGTTTCGAACGGCGTTCGACCCCGTTAAATAACAACAGACAAGGTAGGAAACTACACTCCCTCCCGCCTCCATCGCTCCGGACATCGAGCGAGATTTTCTCCACCAAAAATCCGTCCGATCGCCGTTTTGACCTTTCACACATAAATATCGATACTTCTTCTTCCTCAGAAACGTCCAACTCTTCAAAATACTTATCCACAACCTTCGATTTTCACGGCTAAGCCATCGACTTCTTCGACCGGAATATGCGTTATGAATTTGAACTGGACACAACGGTTGGAAAAATGAGCCTTCGGTACCGATGTACATTCTATCCAGGGGTGATCGTTAACAGTCACAACTCCAACAGTACTACCATCCCCACTCCCCCATGGGGTTATGACGTTACTCTTTTGTATCAAACGACCAATTGCGGAACGAGAATACGTAAACATCAAATTCATTTTCGCATTAATACTATTATGAATTTGATGTTTAGGTATTCTCGTTCCGCAATTGGTCGTTAGATGCAAAAGAGTAACGTCATAACCCCGTGGGAGAGTGGGGATGGTAGTACGGTTGGAGTTGTGACTGTTAACGGTCACCCCCTGGATAGAATGTACATCGGTACCGGAGGCTCATTTTCCCAACCGTTGTGGCCAGTTCAAATTCATAACGCATATTCCGGTCGAAGAAGTCGATGGCTTAGCCGTGAAAATCGAAGGTTGTGGATAAGTATTTTGAAAAGTTGGACATTTCTGAGGAAGAAAAAGTATCGATCTTTATGTGTGAAAGGTCAAAACGGCGATCGGACGGATTTTTGGTGGAGAAAATCTCGCTCGATGTCAGAGCGATGGAGGCGGGAGCGAGTGTAGTTTCCTACCTTGTCTATTATTTAACATTTTAACGGGATCGAACGCCGTTCGAAACTATTGCCGCCACAAGTTTCAAGTCACTAAAGGTAAACAACATGAGAGATGAACTGTCAAAAGTAAGTTTATTTTAATGATTTCTGACAGAACTATAAGTTAAAATACGGCAACATTTTCCAAGTTTATTTATATATAACAAGTACAACAACTGTAAACCTAGTAAACATCGTCTCATAGTTTGAGCTTGGGGTTACCTGTTGGCATTTCCGATAGCTCGTGTAGTATGACAAGCAACGAGTAGACCGTGGTTCTTCATGCGATAATTCCAGTTAGAATATACCAAAAAAGCACTAACAAAACGATCGACACATATGCATTCTATGATAATGACAGCGTCAGTGGTTGTTTTGTAACAGAAACGGTAAAGGAACAAATGAACGGTAAGGGGCATCACTACCAGATTACGACTGGGAATAATGCATGGATTAAGCTTCGTGGAGAGTACAGTCCTGAAAGGTCTTGTCGTTACAGACGTTAACGGTAATAACGCCATAGAATTACCACAAACCTACACAGGGGAGAAGATTCCAGTCGAACACGAGCAAATTCCTACTGCAAAGATTGTTAATTGCTGGAAGCACCTGAGTACAATCGTCAACGAGATTTTGCCATTAGAAATCGGACTGTTGATAGGAAGCAATTGTCCAGCTGCCCTTACACCGCAAGAGGTAGTGCCAAATGAGGGCGAAGGTCCTTTCGCCGTCCGACTTCACCATTGGACGGTTTGTGGCCCTCTCACCGTCAGAATCGAATCGAAAACCAACAAAGTACTGCCAACAGAATCGCAATTCAAGAAGTTGAGACCATAAAGGAGACCCTTCTTCCTCGGCAGGTATTGCGGATGTTCGAAATGGATTTCAGCGAACAATAAAAGCTCTGATGAGAAGGCTTATTCACAAGAAGATAAACAATTTTTGAGTACTGTCGAAAGAAATGTACGACGCATCGAAGGACATTACGAATTACCATTGCCATTTCGCCAGGAAACTGTCAACATGCCAAACAATCGAGAGCAAGTTATTAAGATAGCCAATTGGCAAAGAAAGAAAATGTTATTCAACGAGAAGTATCGTAAAGATTATACGTCGTTTGCCAACGGAATCATCGCCAAAGGTTACGCTAAAAAAGCACCACGCGAGTCATTGAATGCCGAGACGGGAAATGTATGGTATGTTCCGCATCGTGGAGTCTATCACTAAAAAAAACCCGAGAAAATTCGCGTCGTATTCGACTGCAGCGCCAAATTTAAGGGAACGTCACTCAGTGATCAGCTCATGCAAGGTCCTGATCTTACAAATTCTTTGGTCGGTGTTTTAACTCGATTCAGGCAAGAACCTATCGCTTTTATGGGGGATATAGAATCGATGTCCTATCAAGTTCGCGTGCCAGCTAAACATCACGACTTTCTTCGCTTTTAGTGGTGGCCTGATGGAGACTTAGCCGATGAAAACTTGGAACAGTGGCGTAACTCCTATAGGCACTGCCCGGCAAGAGCCAGGGGGCCCCTGTCACAGGAGGGACCCTGAGCCAGGATGTCGGATGTCCTTTATGGGGATTCCAACATTCCGTCATTTTCACGTATTTATTGGGAAATCGTCAGTCGTCGTTGAACTGGATATAGCTTTCCATCATTTAAATATTGGTATGAAGTTTCAAACAGTTTCATAACAAATTCAGAACGTTGGAACAGGTTAAGAAAGGTACGAAAATGGATTTCTATTCTGCTTGTTGTCCCAGGCCTTTTGCTCATGGTCAAATTACCGTTTTTGCGCATGCCCAGTCCATCGTGAGGTTTTCTAAGTCAAACGGCGGGATTTAAACTATAAAGTTGAAGTGTATTGTCAAAAGACCTGTATTATCTCAGGCATAGCAATTAGACTAACCAGTTTTGTGTTTACCCAAATCATAAAAAAAGGTCTTATTTTTGCTTTTAATGCAGCAGTGTAAAGCCAGGTTAGTTTGTTTTGTTTTGTTTGTAAATAAATATGTGTTTATATTGTAAGGTGAGTTTTCAACGATGTAGTTACGTGATTACGGTATTTTCGTCAGTGACTATATTCTTGATATACGACAGCTTCACCTGCGGGTGTGAACGGGTTGATAAATATTCTTATAATCCAACAAACATTTATGATGAATTTCCCCTTGTTATACCGATTAATTTTTTTGAAAATTCCTCGCAGAAATCGCCAAATATGCACTTCTGTGGCATGTGAAATTCAATTTGGGGACTTCGCACCGTAGGTCCCCCGGGGCAGGGGGGCCCTTTTCAGTTTGGGCCAGGGGCACCCTAGCCCAAAGTTACGCCACTGACTTGGAAGAATATCAAATGGTTGTCCATCCATTTGGAGCAGTATCATCACCAAGTTGCGCCAATTCGCCTTGAAGCAAGCATCGAATGAAAGTGAGAAAGAACAAGGCTCTCTAGTGCATGGCCGATAAGATAAGAAGGAACTTTTATGTCGATGACTGCTTAAAGTCTGTCTCATTAGAAGATGTTGATATTACTCTGATTGTTGGTTTACGCCAAGGGTGTTCTAATGGAGGCTTCCGTTTAACAAAATTCATTTGCAACAGCCGCACCGTTTTAGAATCTCTCCCAGAAGAGGAACGCTCGAAGGAAGTCCAAGGTCTAGATTTGGATTACGACACTCTTCCTATTGAACGAGCACTCGGTGTCCAATGGTGCACTGAGTCTGATGTTTCAAATTTCGAATCGTAATCAGTGAGAAGCCAATAAAGAGAAGAGGCATCTTGTCCACTGTGTATGACCCTCTGGGTTTCGTTTCCACATTTGTTTTAACAGCAAAGAAATTCCTGCAGGACTTGTGCCGAGAATCCAACCTTGGATGGGACGATGATCTTCCTGAGAAGTACCGAGACCGCTGGATGAAATGGAAGGATGAGCTCCCCATGCTCGAACGCTGCTCTATCGACCGCTGTTTCAAACCACAAGAGCTTGGACCACTCGTTGAAGGACAAACCCACATCTTCTCAGACGCAAGCTCCATTGCCTACGGAGCAGTAGCCTATCTTCGTCTGCGTGATAGCAAAGATCACAATACACAAGCTGATTAACAAGTATTCCAACTGGTATTGCCTGTGTAAATCTCTGGCCGTCTTTCTCAGATTAAGAGTGATACTTTGGAAACGAATGGAGCACAGGAACAAATTGGCCGAAAGGCTCTCAAACACAGAACTTGATCCATCGAGACGACACAACATGGTCAGCATCAAGATGACCGAGTTCAAGAAAACAGAATGCCACCACTCACTGATCAGTGTCCAAGAGCTAGAAAACGCTGAATTAGCTATTGTTCGATTCACACAATTTAGTCATTTGGCAACAAAATTGACATTTTAAGTCGAAGTAATTAACTCGATCAAAGACCAAAGGATGGAATCAAGACGCAAGAAATTCGCAGGAAGGAAGTACAGCTCTCTCTATCATCTCGATCCATTCATTGAACGTGGCGTAATCCTAGTCGGTGGTCGCCTCACCAGAGCTGATATCGATCACGAGACGAAATACCCAATGATACTCCCTAGGAAGAGCCACGTTACGTCATTAATTATTTGGAATGTCCATAACAGTTTGAAACATGCCGGTCGCGGTCACGTTGGAACTATATATATGTTATATACTGTTTTGTAGCGTTGTAATGTTTGTATCTCGTTCTTATCAATAAGAGAACACAGAAGTAAGTTTATTTACTTATTATATAGTTCTCACTATATTATCTCTATCATTTATGGCAACGAACTCTATCAGACTGTAATTTAATTGTGTTTATTGTATCTTTCTTAGTTTTCAAACCGTATTTCAGTATATTGATTACTACCGTTGGACTGTAATAAATCGTTTCTAATAATTTGTTATACCGTAATTAATTTATTGGAATAAATTAAATTAAAATACGTCTTTTCTACGTTCACAGTCTTCTTTTGAACTACGCTTTTGATTGACTGCTTGGTTCCTAGCAGCCAATCAAATGCGTAAGCCAGAATAAAATACCAAAGGCCCATTCGGACAGGAAATAGTTAAACCACAACACTTTAAAACCATATACCACAGAAATTCAGCTGCCAGAAGAATAAGTTTCATCATGTTTATACCAGCTTGTGCCGTCAGTTAATTAGGCAAGCCGGTCTTGCAACAAGATGGCGAACGGCAAGATTGTCTTTTGTCGAAGTTATAGTGATGTTGTTTGGCACAAGAGTTGTTTTGTTTACTTTGATTACCATCGCAAGACAGTTTGTTGATCTGGGGCCGGTTGTACGAAGTCCGGATAGCGCTATTCACTGGATAGCGATTTTTTCAACCTTCGTAAAAATGGCCGAAGAGCTGTGAAACTACGGATCTGGAGCCCACAATAGTTCTTAACAACTTCAGTTTATAAATACCAAATCGTAATCTGAGGTCATAACAATCAACGGCCAATTTTACGAAGGTTGAAAAAATCGCTATCCAGTGGATAGCGCTATCCGGCCTTCGTACAACCGGCGCCAGAAATTTAAAAATGTAATTTAATTAAATAAAATTTAATTTAAAAAATGTAATTTTTGTTGCTCTTACCCTTTAAATAGTCTTTTTGAACGGATTTGTCCAAGAGTTTTATCGAAATCTTGTCAATTTTTATGAAAATATTATGAAATTATAACGATTCAATCAAAACGTATAAAACAATGTTGGCCCCCTTTAAACTCCCGTCATGCTTTCTGATTAGTGCAGTTTTTCTTTGAATTAGTTTTTCTTAGTATTCTAGTTGTCAAACCGGTTTTAATTTAACTGCGTAAGCATAAATTATAAACCTATTCTTTCTCATCTGGGTATTAACTGTTGAACTGATATACGGCAGGATCGACAGAAAATCAGCTATTACCTGGTATGTTAAGAGCTTAAATTATTTTCATATATATTTTGTTGGATGCTGTTAAACTAGATCAGGAAAAATGGATCATAAAAGGCCAGGCCGATAAAGCCTTGCCTACATATATATGCATGTATGATACGTTGCATGCATCGTAGTCCTTAGAATTTTAGTACGAAAATATACATTTATATATGCCGTCGACACGAAACTACGAAAGCACGTAAGCGGCGTAAATCGTAAAATATCCACTATAGGCCAGACTGTTGTCGACGTTCTCGTATGGCATCCAGAATGATCAGGCGTATAAAAATATATGCGTCAGTTACGAACGTGAACGTACATGTATATATATTATATATAGAGAGTTCACAATAGGCTTCTTATCTCGAATCCTGCTCGATATATTTTGCTACCCTTTCCGTATTCCGACAAGTTTGATTAGATGATCATCATCTAATCCCGACCAACGTCTTCGTTATTTAGAAATCCCATATCCCGTTGTTCGATCTCCTTAATCACGACAGCAAATATTTCTACTAGCTAATCCCGAATTTCGTCCATTTTTTCTTTTGTATTCCGTTTCTCGTTTAATATGAGTTTGATTCAGGTATTTTGCCTTGAACTCGAGTCGACTCGGTTGTGTACGTATCGCCGGCCTTTTCAAAAGGGAACCGAAGTAACAACATATATATTAATATATATATATTTACTGTGTGGTTTCTACGTAGAACGAAGGAACAATATTTTTCTTTAATTAACTGCGTTCATATTTCTGTAGAAGAAAGCACTAGCAATATAATTATGATATTCATCTGCTGTGCGTTGTTTCTAACTTGCGGATCATTCCCAAATCTATATTTTTTTCCACTGTGGATGACATCATTGTTTACAACACTGCTTTTTTTTACCAAACTGGTTATTTATACTTCGGGGCCAATTGGTTGATCTGCATTGCAATTAATTCCATTTTTACCAATTTATCTTGCAATGTGTCTAACAACTGCATTTCTAAGCTACAATCTTGGACAATAATAGTTGTAACAGTCAACCCCCCCCCCCCCCCCCCCCAGATTCAATGTTGTTATATGAAACTCCAGTCCAACATTGTTTCATTTCGGTCAACATTGAATCGGGAGGAGGGGGTGTTACAACATTATTGTCCAAGATTGTAGCTTTTGACCCACTGCCACTGGCCTATCACAGGTCAATTGTTTTCTGTGCTTTTGAGTTTTTCTCTGTCGTATTACAGTGTGTACAGTGACAACATGGTTATGGCAGACAAAAGGGGATTCCTACTCTTGCTGGTAATCACAATTATGGCAAATCAAATCCATGCTGGTCCAGCCGCTTATGGGATTTGCTGTACTGGATGCAATGCAGTTTGGGTCGCTTGCGTCGCCGCTGCAGGAGGAGTTGCAGGAGTATCAACAGGAGGCGCTGCAGTCCCTGCAGCAATTCTTGCATGCAATGCAGCACAAGGCGTATGCATGGCAGCATGTATTGCTGCTGGACTTTTACCAACTCTCTAGCTACCAAGTGTTGTTCATCTTTTTTTCAGTCTGTATACTGAGGCTGAACTATTTCATTTCCTTGAACATGTGGGATAAAACATTCTGAGTATAATGTGTGGTAATGAATGTTAAAGTGTAATTTTGTTTAATGGTTACCAAAAAACTTAATACTTATGAAGTAAGACTTGAATTGAATTGAAAGACTAAATATTGTAAATAAATAATAAAAAAACATCTGTGTTCAAATTCTGCTACACTTGTTTTAACAAGTCTGTCTTTTTCACCACATACCTATGCAACCATTTCCACCACCAAGATTATTATAAACTATATTTCTATACATGTGCAAGCTGCCTGGTGCAGTACATAGATGTCTTTTATAAAACGTTTCTTGCACTAGTCATTTGCCACATGCTTTTCACCAAAATGTTAGGAAGTTCGTTCGGATGTTTGCAGGTTCGTTACGTTAGTTTGCAGGCTTCTTTTGAACTACGCATTTGATTGACTGCTTGGTTCCTAGCAGCCAATCAAATGCGTTAGCCAGAATAAAATTCGGGTAGGAAAAAGTTAAACCACAACACTGGCAAGATAATATTGTCTTTTGTCGAAATTAGTTAAAATGTGTACTTGTAATTTTTGTTGCTCTTACCCTTTAAATCTTTGAACGGATTTCAAGAGTTTTACCGAAATCTTAATCCAGTTGTTAATTTTATGAAAATATTATCGAATTATAAGGATTCAATCAAAACGTAAACAATGTGGCCGCTTTAAACTCCCGTCATGCTTTGTGATTTTCTTGGAATTAGTTTTTCTTAGTATTTAGTTGTCAAACCGGTTTTAATTTAACTGCGTAACAGCGTAAGCATAAATTATAAACCTATTCTTTTTCATCTTGGTATTAACTGTTGAATATACAGCTGGATCGACAGAAAATCAGCTATTACCTGATATGTTAAGAGCTTAAATTATTTTCATATATATTTTGTTGGACGCTATTAAACTAGATCGGGAAAAATAGATCGTAGGCCTCCATGAAGGCCTGCCTACATATATATGCGGCATGCATGTATGATACGTTGGATGCGTCATAGTTCTTAGAATTCTAGTACGAAAATATACGTTTATGCCGTCGACACGAAGGCACGTAAACACGTAAACGGCGTAAAATGTTAAATATCCACTACAGGCCAGAGCGTTTACAAATATATGCGTTTTAACGATAACTGTTGACGTCGCGTTCTCGTCAGTATGGCGTCCAGAATGCTTAGGCATATAAAAATATATGCGTCAGTTACGAACGTGAACGTCAGATAGAGAGTCCACAATAGGTTTCTTATCTCGAATCCTGCTCGATATATTTTGCTACCCTTCCTGTATTCCGACAAGTTTGATTAGCTGATCATCATCCAATCACGTATCCCCCATTGTCCGATCTCTTTAATCACGACAGCGAATATTTCTACTAGCTACATCTCGTCCGAGTTCCCGTCATTTTTAGTAATCCCGAATTTCGTCCATTTTTTTTTTGTATTCCGTTTCTCGTTTAATACGAGTTTTATTCTCAATTTGAGGTAACTTTTGCTTTGAACTCGAGTCGACTCGGCTGTGTTCGTATCGCCGGCCTTTTCAAAAGGGAACCGAAGCAACAACAACATATATATATATATATATAAGTGAGTTTTGGTTCACGAAATGTTAGAGAGTGCTCAATACCATATATAGATAGAGCAAAATACAAAGTATGAAGTATAGTTTTACCTTAAAGTCTTCGCTACCAGAGGTTTCACCCTAAACGGGATCATCAGGCGACTGAAAAATATCGGTTAGTGGGCTGCTTAAATGCGTTAGTTGGGGCGTGGGTGTGGGCGTCGAAACGTCCGGCGCATTCGTTTGGAGCGTGGGTGTGGGCGTCGAAACGTTGCGCGCATTCCTTTGATAATTTAGGTTGTTGATCCGAAATCTATTTTTGTGCCGACAGGTCGAAACTATTTCTGATCTTTTGTTTAGTAAGAGTTGTTTGTCTGCCTTCATGATGAAAAGTTTTTCATCCAAACATAAATTGCATCTTTTTGATCCTCCCGTGTAAGAAATTGAGTGTTTTAGTATAGACCAGGTTATGTCGAAACTTTGGGTTTTTTCTTTTAGATTCCAAATGTATTTCGAAAGTTCCGTCTCATTTGAATACTTTTTATTCTGGAAAGATTTAGTATGGTTACGATATCGCTCTTTAAATGTACTTGCTGTCATGCCAATGTATTGCTTAGTGATGTTCGTGTTGCTTATGGAAATAGATGCCTTGTATACTATGTTGTTTGTCATGCATTGCCCACGTAGGGGGCAATTGTCCTTTATCCTGCAATTGCAGCTGCTTGTAACCATGCTTCGTGGCTTGCTTTTCATGATTGTGCGTGAATTATGTTTCGTGATAATAGACTTGACGTTGTTCATGCAACTATAGCTAATCTTGACTGTGTTTCTGTTAAAAAGTTTGTGAAGCTTGTGTCCTGGTGGAAAGTGCTTGTCAATAAGGCTAAGAAAGTTGCGTCCTATGTTTGTTTTGACATTTTTGTTAAATGGAGGCCGGTTAAACCAGATGATATTGCGGTGTCTATTTCTGCGTGTTTGCTGTGGTGCTTCTTGTGTGTAGTTTAGCTCGTGGTTGAAATTGCTGCGCCTTAACGATGGAATGTCCGCTCGTCAGACGAGAGGAGAGAAATGCGCTTGTTGATTGATGTAGGTAGCTGTCTTAAAATGCTTGGTGGGTGGTTTGATTGCTTGTTTATGTATAAAGGATCGTCATTGGGCTTTCGAAAAGGCTTGTATTTTGCATTGCTTAGGTCGAAAGTAACGCCCACACCCACGCCCCAACTAACGCATTTAAGCAGCCCACTAACCGATATTTTTCAGTCGCCTGATGATCCCGTTTAGGGTGAAACCTCTGGTAGCGAAGACTTTAAGGTAAAACTATACTTCATACTTTGTATATATATATATATATATATATATGTAATATTTATAAACCGCGCAGGAGGGCTTTATCGGATATAAAACACGAGGCGATAGCCGAGTGTTTTAGAGCCGATAAAGCCCGTACTGCAAGGTTTTTAAATGGCTTCTAAAAAGAATCACTTCATACGTTCATTGGCGTAGTAATTTTGAAAATTAAGCTTATCTCAGCCGTTAAAAACCAGCGAGAAACTTAGAGCGAGTCTATATCACATATATAGATCCGATACGCTCATGATTTTTCTTTGTGTTTTCCTCATGAATTATTAATGAATTTTAGAAATATATATATATATATATATATATATATATATAATTATATATATAATTATATATATATTCAAACAAACAAAGTGTTGTTCGCGAAATGTTGAAAACTGCTCAATACAGTAAAGATAGAGCGAATATACTACGGCCTGAAGATCGCCCAGAGTGAAACTGACAGTAGCGACCATCAACATTTGAGGTAAGCCCACTTATAGTATATATATATATATATATATATATAACCAAATGGAGGTAGAACGACTCAACAAATTTGTTGAGTCGTTCTACCTCCATTTATTTAATATGCTCTGGGTATTCATTGAGCACTCTGCCAAATGTTATTATAACCTACTCAACCTATCTATATATATATATATATATATATATATATATACTGTGTGGTTTCTACGCAGAACGAAGGAACAATATATTTTTTTAATTTACTGCGTTCATGTTTCTGTAGAACAAAGCACTAGCAATATAAGTATGATATTCATCTGCCGTGCCTTGTTTCTAACTTGCGGATCATTCCCAAATTTATAATTTTTTCCACTGTGGATAACGTCATTGTTTACAACACTGTTTTGTTTTTACCAAACTGGTTATTTATACTCCGGGGCCAATTGGTTGATCTGCATTGATTTTCTAAGCTAGTTGTTGACCCACAGCCACTGGCCAGCCTATCACAAATCAATTGTTTTCTGTGTTTTTGAGCTTTTCTCTGTCATATTACAGTGTGTACAGTAACAACATGGTTAAGGCAGACAAAAGGGCATTCCTACTCTTGCTGGTAATCACAATTATGGCAAATCAAATCCAAGCTGGTCCAGGTGCTTATGGGATTTGCTGTAGTGGATGCAACACACTTTGGGTTGCTTGTGTCACCGCTGGAGAAGGAGTTCGTGCATGCACTAAAGCACAAGGAAAATGCATGACGTATTGTGTTGCTGCTAGACTTTTACCATTTTTTTAGCAACCAAACACTGGATGAGTTCAACCAAAGACTTGAAGTGTTGTTCATGTTTTATGCAGTCTGTACTGAGACTGAGCTATTTCGTTTCCTTGAACACGTAGGATAAAACATTCTAAGTATAACTTGTGGTAATGAATGTTACAGTGTAGTTTTGTTTAATGGTTACCAATATACTCAATTTCTTATAAAGTAATTTATAAAGTAATTAAGACTTATATTGAAAAACTAAGCGTTGAAAATATATAATAAAAAAACATCTGTGCTCAAGCTGCTACACTTGTTTTAACAAGTCTGTCTTTTTCACCAAATATCTATGCAACCATTTCTACCACCAGATTATTATAAACTGTATTCTATAAGCTGTATATTTTATACAAGCTGCCTGGCGCAGTATATACAGATGGCTGTTATAGCTTATTTTGCTCTGGTTATAAGCTAATGCCAGACGATTTTACTCGTCACAGTGGAGCACGCCAAACCATGAACCATTTCCTAAAATAGGTACGCATTTACGCATTGCGTACATGCGGATACTGGTATTTATTTCGCTTACAGACAGCATATCCTCTCACGTCTTACCCAGAATTAACAATAATCGTTAATTTATAAATGCCCCTAAAGTAACAATACCCTTACCCAAACTCCAACCCAATCCCTAAGTCAAACCCCAACCCTAATCCTACCCCTAATCCTAAAATGACATTTTTGCTTGTTTGAACTCACGTTTAACTAGGTAATACCATGATTGACTCGGTTTCTTTTGTTCTCACCAGGTAATTTTTAGCATTTATAGACCTGCAGCGAGGGGAATTCGATGAAATATTACCCCGAGGGATATATCATTCCGAGGGTAATATTTCATCGCATTCCCCGAGCGAAAGGTCTATAAATTATATATTATATCGAAACATATTAATCTTTCCAAAAAAAGCTTAAATAACTTAATGTTAATATAAAAGTTCGCTTAGCTTTTTTTTTTTAACGACTTTATTGGATATTTACATAAAATTACTTAAAAATACCCAAACGGAAAAAGCGCGAACGGGACTCGATGACCAATGCGAGGCGCCTTCCCGTTGTAATTAAAAATAGATATAAAAACAATAAAAAATCAGTCAATATATAAATCGATCACAGACCAATTGCTCGAAATTCACGATGCACCAACACACACGCACAGCCCCAAGCCAATTCTTCTGAACTCAATTAACAAAATGAACTGAATTAACAAAATGAGTAAGACTGAATGGAATTCAAAAGAACGAAGCTGAAGCCACGCACGCACAATGATGCACCGTGAAGTTTAAGTAATTGGTACATTGGAAAATTACTCTCAGTGACAGGAACAGTTACGGTATAATGACCATGTACAAGTCATATGAATTTCAAAAGTAGATGTCAATAATGATAAATAAGTATCGAGTAAAAAAGTTTTGAATGTTGCAAGACTACAGAGACTATTGGGTGGTGCTATTTTACAAACAGAATTCCAGAGAGGAACAATTCGGTTAAAGTAGGAGGCTTGAAATGTACTAGTTTTACAGGTTGGTACTTTAAGCATGAGAGTAGGATTTTTACAGATGCGGGTACGACTATGACTAACAAACGAAACAAAGTTTAAAACATTCAAATCAAACAATCAAATCCATACAAGGCCTTATAAAAAAACATAGATCCTTAATTTCCCTGTCGTAAGACAAAGGTAACAGATTTAGAGCCAGGAGCCGCTCCTTGTATGACATGTCCCCTGTGTTGGATTGTAGAATCCATCTTGCAGCTCGTCTCTGAACGCGCTCAAGTTTTGACTTGTGGGTACTCAGAGCCGGTGACCAGACCTCAGTGGCAAAGCATAGCTGTGACTTGACCAGAGATAAATAAAGTGTTCATCGAACATTGCGGTCCGTAAGCAGAGGACAGATTCTTCTGAGTAACCCCAGCAACTTGTTAGCTTTAGCCACAACAGAATGAATATGGGAGTCCCAGGATAAGTTACTGGTTACTGTGATTCCAAGATCGATTTCTTTTTGGACACGTGACAGTTCAGTAGAGCTTAGATGGTAATCAAACAGTAGAG
This sequence comes from Paragorgia papillata, assembly GCA_035771165.1. Taxonomy (NCBI): domain Eukaryota; kingdom Metazoa; phylum Cnidaria; class Anthozoa; order Scleralcyonacea; family Coralliidae; genus Paragorgia; species Paragorgia papillata. The sequence continues at coordinate 4,274,102 of JAWNZC010000340.1, read as the reverse complement.
GAGATTTCCTACGAGAAACCGTCAGAACCTTACATTTTGAGGCGTTGAAGTTGATGTTAGATTCTTGGTTCCAATGTTCGGTGTTTGACAAGGTTTCCTGCAACTGAACACAGTCATCGATAGATTTGATTCCCCTGTACAGCTTCGCGTCATCAGCATAAAGCGACATTGAAGTGCCGTCGCGTACCACATCTGGGATGTCGTCGATGAAAAGCAAAAAGAGCATTGGACCCAAGATGCTTCCCTGCGGCACACCAGAAGTGACAGGAGACCATTGCGAAGCAGCGCCTTCTACAACGACACGTTGAGTACGACCAAGTAAATAATCGGTGAACCACTGGTGAAGATTACCAGATATACCATAACCTTTTAGTTTTTCTAAGAGGATAGTATACCATGACCCACCGAGTCAAAAGCTTTAGCAAAGTCCAAAAATAAAACGTCAGTCTGAGTATTTTTGTCAAGTAATTGTCCGATAGAGTGTAGAGTTGATAAAAGCTGCGTGATGCAGGAACGTCCGGCTAGAAAGCCGTGCTGTAATTGGCTGATGATAAATTTTACATGGTCGTAAAGCCTGTTGCAGACACAACGCTCCAAGACTTTACTAACAATAGGTAACAAAGAAATAGGTCTGTAGTTGTTGGCTGGTTCTTTCTCATCTTTTTTGTGTATTGGCGTGACATCGGCCGGTTTCCATTCAAACGGAACGCGTCCGGAATGCAACGAGTGGTTAAACAGTGCGGAAAGGCTTGGTGCAATCTGTGCACTGCATTCCTTAAGGAGGCGACTAGGTTTTGTTGGATCTAGGTTTGACAGGCAATTAGCAACTTCATCCACACAAAGAGTTATTTCAGCTATTTGTGTATCAGGCGTTGGTAAAAATTTGGAGGTATTGGAGTTGATTATTTGTTTGACAGGTCGGAAAACTGAACAGAAGTAAGAATTGAAAAGTTCTGCTTTCTCAGCCGGAGTCTTTGCCTTTTGACCGTGGTGGGAAATGACAGGATTCAGAGTAGAGTGGTGATGAAGTATTGCTTTGTGATAACTCCAGAACAACTTAGGGTTGTCTTTGAACGAGGCTTCAACTTTGGCCAAGTAAATTCGGTATTTCCATTTGATTGCATATTTAACGTTCTGGCACAAGGAACGTAGTTTGAGTTCGTTCGGGCGTTTTGTCAAGTCGAAATTTCATTAGAGCGGTGTACTTTTTGCGTATTAGATGGCGGACTTCTCCATCGATCCAGGGAGGATTGTTGGTGTTCTTGACAGTCTTAACTGGAATGTGATTGTCGGTTCACAGTCAGGAACAGATCTCTCCACTGTTGCCAGCAGTCATCGATGTTATCCGTGAGAGGTATGTCAAACGGTACCCGTAACAAGGCACTACGGAGCTCGGTAAAGTTTTCCCGATTATAGTCGTAGACAATACGCCGCACAGGTTTAGCTCTTCTGAACTTCATCTGTATATTGTATTCAATAATGTAGTGATCGGTAGGGAAATTGAGTTCATTTGGAGTGAAAATTAACAAGTCAGTTATGGTCTCAGCGCGATTACAGAGCACCAAGTCAAGTTTATTAATTACCAGCGCAGTGGGTAGGACCTTCGACAAACTGCTGAAGAAAATTATCTCCTATGATGTCACAAAGTCGTTCTCCGTTCACGCTTCCACCGGTGTTAACAGGAGCTGATTGATCATCTGACCAAGAGATGGAAGGGAGGTTAAAATCTCCAACTAACACGATGTAGCATGATTCCGGGTTGTCCAGCAGTGAATTATTCAGAAAATTAAGTGATTCAGGACAAGAGCCAGGAGGACGATAAAACGTTTAAGAATAATAGCTTTATTGTTTGCTTTTCTGAGTTTCACAACAAGGAGTTCAATACCATCTCTCTCAAGATCACAGCGGTGGGTTGTTTGTAAGCCTTCCTTCACAGCGACTAGAACACCTCCACCAACCTCTCCTGATCTATCCCGACGGAAAATGTTGAAGCCTGGAAGCAGTTCAGAATCGAGAACATGGTCGTTTAACCAGGTCTCACAAACGCAGATAACATCGTAGGCGCCGCCGTGAGCTAACTCTTGTAACAAGGATATTTTGCAGACTTTACAAGAAGGGTTGCTGTCAAGTGTCACGAAAGACTTTAAACTTCGAGCGTTAAGATAAAGGACTTTTAGGCCGTCAATATTAGATCTGGATGAGTTATTGGGACCAGGGTTTGTAGAGATGTCCATGTATATGGTGATGTCAACATCTGGGTGGAAGTCAGGTGGAGATAAACACGTGTATCCGTGCCTGGTCCAGTTAGCTTGAGGGAGGTGAAGCGGAGCCAAAACTCGGCGCTTGGACTTGTGAATTCGACAAGTTAAAACGGGTAGCAGGGGGAAACATTTATATCTAACAGATTTCAGAGTGTTTCTAGCATAATTTACGGTACTATCGCTGGAGACAATGAGGGGTAAATCGAATGAAGAAAACAAAGTTGTAGTAAATAAACAGTAAATTAGGAGAGCCAGCCGGAAACCATGTACGACAGCCATTTATGGTAGAAATGATGTAATGGGAGTCAGGGAAAACCCCAAACTTGTAATGTTGTAGACGGGGAAGAAAATGTCTGTAGCAAGAAATAATCTCAAGTTTTGGAGGTCAGAGTTCACGCGAAGACGAACTGAGCTCGACGTCTGAGGAAAACAACCAACGGCCAAATATAAAATCATGAATAATTCAAAATTCGCGGTAAATAAAGAAATGTAATTTGCATAGGAAGATAAGAACACCAAAACCAGATAAATGATGAAGTTTTGTCAAGCGTGTTGTATAGAGAGCGTAGAAAAGTCAAGAAATCAAATCCTTAGGATTTTAAAGGCCAAGCGTTCGGAAGACGGTTAAAACGGTCAAATTTACAAAATTGAATAATTAAAAATACACAGCAGGTCTTGAAATGAAACTTGAACAGGAAAACAGGAAGACCAAGTGCAAGTAATTATAGAGAGTTCTTGCTCACCAACTGTACAAATTATGTAGAAATAATGTGAAGACAAACCACGGAATAATGCGACGAGACAGGCCAGACGGACAAATAAAACAATCCAAAATGTTCTACGAGAAATAATGAACCACTCCAAAAAAAAGTAACACAGGATGATCACGACACTATTAACAAAAAAATAATCCAAGAATGACACAAACGTTCCTACTCAAAAGAGTTGTTAGAGAATCCCAAAGTTAAGCCACCAAATTATACGTCCCGGTCCCCTGATACTTGATACTGATTGTCCGCTTTTCATTGTCTGTTTCCATTCTCAGTTGTCGTCCCAAGGCTTCTGGATGCATTGTTTGTTGCTTTCTTTGTATTCCTTGAATCCTTATTTTCTAGTAACCTAACAATCTTCTTGTCAACATCTGAATGTTCATGCCAAACGTTTTCTTGTCTCGCCAAACCACAGGTACCCCAAGCTCAAACTAGGAAACTACACTCCCTCCCGCCTCCATCGCTCTGACATCGAGCGAGATTTTCTCCACCAAAAATCCGTCCGATCGCCGTTTTGACCTATCACACATAAAGATCGATATTTCTTCTTCCTCAGAAACGTCCAACTTTTCAAAATACTTATCCACAACCTTCGATTTTCACGGCTAAGCCATCGACTTCTTCGACCGGAATATGCGTTATGAATTTGAACTGGCCACAACCGCACAACGGTTGGAAAAATGAGCCTCCGGTACCGATGTACATTCTATCCATGGGGTGACCGTTAACAGTCACAACTCCAACCGTGCTACCATCCCCATTCCCCCAGGGGGTTATAACGTTACTCTTTTGCATCAAACGACCAATTGCGGAACGAGAATGCGTAAACATCAAATTCCAAACGTGAACGTATATATATATATATATATATAAGTGAGTTATGGTTCACGAAATGTTAGAGAGTGCTCAATACCATATATAGATAGAGCAAAATACAAAGTATAAAGTATAGTTTTACCTTAAAGTCTTCGCTACCAGAGGTTTCACCCTAAACGGGATCATCAGGCCTGATGATCCCGTTTAGGGTGAAACCTCTGGTAGCGAAGACTTTAAGGTAAAACTATACTTTATACTTTGTATATATATATATATATATATATATATATATAGAGGGCTTCTTATCTCGAATCCTGCTCGATATATTTTGCTACCCTTCCCGTATTCTGACAAGTTTTGTTAGCTGATCATCATCCAATCCCGACCAACGGCAACGTCTTCCTTATTTAGAAATCCCAAATCTCCCTAATCACGACAGCAAATATTTCTACTAGCTACAATCTCTGCAGAAAGTCTTGGGACACTTGTCCTGAAATGTGACATATATTCCCCCTCCCCCTTTTACAATGTTGGTTTTATCACAAATAAACCTGATCAAGTGGAATAAATTACGGTAAAATAAGTGAAGTGTGAAACAACATTGAAAAGGGGGATGGGGGACCTCACGGAATGAGTTTAGAATGCTATTTCAGCACCCATTCACTTGTGTAGTAGATATTTTATCAAGTGTCCCAACTAATTTCTGCAATGATTGTCTGAGAACCATTTAGGGCTATATGCATCATTGATAAATGCTGTTGGAGATTAGTTGGTAAAATGTAAATAAAAATGCTTCAATTATTTAAAACATATGTCTCTTATGTAAATAGGTTGCCATAAGTCTATTTTTTTCAAAAGGCCGCATCAGCAAATGGTACGCCGAATACTTTGCATACCATACAATTGTATTTTTTTAATTGCTGCTCCAAGGATTGGTTGGATAGCGTGCATAAATATCACTTGACTTGGTAATTTGTAGTTTGCTATGGATTTGATCGCAGGTTATGACAGTGACGGTGATTCGTCTCATTGCGAAACAGAAGAAATAGGACGTCGAGAAGTGAGGCAAGTTTACTTGGTAACATATAGTCAGGCCGACACAATAAAGTTTCCTACCAGAGAGTTATTTGCCGCTGCAGTAGTTGCTTCATTCCGTGCACCGTCGGCGTCTGTTCTGCATTGGTGCTGCTCCAAAGAATCTCACAAATCATCTGGCATTCATTATCATCTGTGCTTAAAACTAAATAAAAGTCACCGATGGCTACCAGCAAAGAATTACCTCAAAGAGCAGTACAATATATCGGTTCACTTCTCTAGCGTACATGCCAATTATTATACCGCCTGGAAATACGTGACCAAAGAAGATCGCGAAGTTATACTGAGCGAGAACCATCCTGATTTATGGAATAGTGCTGGTCCATCAACAATGAAAGCCCATTTGGCCAAAGTAGAGGCTAAAACAAAACGAAAAACCGGGACATTGCCAATACATACCAATAAAGGCGGCTCGAGTGACGAGGAAACTGGGGCCAATGAGAAAACCGAGGTTAGGCGGGGCAAAGGAAAGAAGCGATTGAGAGCTTTCGATATTGCCGAGATATGTGTAGTAAAATCTATAGAAACCCGCAGTGACCTTTTAGCCTTGGCACATGAACAAAAGGTGGAAGGGAAGAGTGATTTGGCGGAATTTATCATCAATCGAGGCGACAAGATAGTGAATAGCACCATTACGACAGCTTGGGAAATGGAAAATGCAACCGAGGAAAAAAACCGCCTAGAAACATCTCGTTTAGATTTGTTACGAAAAGCCGGCGATGAAAAATGCATCTGCAACGTTGAAAATGAGTGGCTCGAAAGCGCAATATCATTATTGGGGAAAACCCACATTTCTTGGGACCACTTTGCTCACTGTGTTCGCCTGCTGTTGGAAAAGGGTAGGGGGAAATACCGCAACATTATGCTCACTGGTCCTGCCAATTGTGGTAAAACCTTCCTGCTTAACCCGCTGAACATCGTATTCAAAACATTTACGAATCCTGCAAGCACAAGTTTTGCTTGGGTCGGCGCTGAGAAGGCTGAAGTCCTATTTCTAAATGATTTTCGATGGTCACAACAGATTATTGCCTGGCATGACCTCCTGTTGATGCTCGAGGGCCAACTAGTGCATCTGCCTGGCCCAAATCCCACTATGCCAAGGATATGGTGTTTAATCGGGATACGCGAATCTTCTGCACAACCAAGCACCCGATCGTGCTTGTTAGGAGCGGTCATATTGACGAGAGAGAGACGGAAATGATGAGTGTGCGCTGGAAGGTTTTTGCCTTCAACTATCAAATCCCTCTGGAAGACCAGAAAGAAATCCTTCCTTGTCCGACATGTTTTTGTCGTCTGATTTTAGGTTAGATATTGCCAACCTAATTTGTGTGCAAAAGGGTTAAATCATACACTAACAATTTTTATTATTAGTGTTGCTGTTTGTTGTTCACCATCCTTTGACAATGCATGCATATTTAACGATTGTCAACCATATTCAACCCGCATTCAACCACAGTCAACCACAGTCAACCCCAGTATAGATTATTAAAATTAGTTAATGTAGTAATTTATTTAATTGAGTTGGTTGACTGTGGTTGACTGTGGTTGACTGTGGTTGAATGCACTTGAATATCCCATAGTATGATAGCTCACTTCCAACGTGGTGGTATGAGCACTCTGCCTGATGACACTTGACTCATGCATGTGTGCATGTACTGTATGCGAGTATGTCAATGTGTTGTACCGCATGCAATGAGAGCAAGTCTATGTGTATTGTTACGTGACCGCTATACGCAACAAAAAGTGTAACCTCAGCTGTTTGGTTTTTACAGTTATTTATTTAATTAACAAGAAACTTAGAACAGATATTGAAAATGTCTATAAAGATTAAAACTAAACTAAAGTTCAGAAACTTATCTGTCGTCTGCGCACAACGAAACAGTCAATAGGAGATTCCGGCACAGGTTAACAATCCGTATGGACTTGAAAAGGAAGGAATAATAAAACCAACGGCAGGAACTCCAGGACTGACTTCGTAACCACTTTGATACATATAGCTCACTCCCATACATATGCATGCCTGATATATGTTCGATGGCTGCTTATATAGTTTCTAGAGTATATAATTATAGTAACATATTTCATTCTATATATAATATATTTACGTAATTACTAAATGACATCATAGCTGACTCATGCCAAGTCATAAGTATTACTAATTGGTTATAAGTACTTATTAAGTGTTCAGTGATCAAATAACGTCTAGTTAATTAACTGTCTTAGGATAGGCATATCCGTAACACCCTCCCTCTTAAAGAAAAAAAGGAGTTTGATAGAACTTTCTTTTTTAGAATATAAAATGTTTAACCATGTCTATGGCCTAGAAAGACAGTCCGCAATCAAATTGTCTTTTCCTTTAATATGTCTGATTTCCAAATTATATTCTTGTAAAACTAGACTCCATCGCAATAGGCGTTGATTCTTGTTCTTCAGCTTGTGGAGGAATACCAAAGGATTATGATCACTGAATACAACGATCGGCAGACTTGAGGAAGAGACATAAACTTCAAACTGCTGTAAAGCGAAAACCAGAGCTAAACATTCCTTTTCGATTGTCGAATAGTTTCTCTGGTGTTTGTTGAACTTTCTGGAAAAATAGCACACCGAATGGTCAATCCCGTCTTCATCTTCTTGGAGCAAAACAGCACCAGCAGCTACATCACTTGCATCCACAGCTAACTTAAATGGATGGTTGAAATCTGGAGCTGACAGAACGGGAGCACTTTTCAACATGGCTCTAAGGTTTCCAAACGCCAGTTCACATTGATCTGTCCAAATATATTTAGCGTTCTTGCGAAGTAGCTGAGTCAAAGGCTCAGTGACGGTGGAGAAATTTGGACAGAACTTTCTGTAATAACCAGCCATACCCAGGAAACGCATCAACTGTTTCTTTGACGAAGGTCTAGGAAACTCTGAAATACAACTTATTTTGGCATCAACAGGCTTTACATAACCCTGACCAACAACATGACCCAAATAGGTGACATGTGCACACCCAAACTCACTTTTGATCAAATTGATGGTCAGTTTTGCCTTGCTGAGCCTCCTGAAGAACTCTCGGATGATCTTTAGATGTTCTTCCCACGTATTGCTGTAAATGATGATATCGTCGATGTACGCTTCGCAACCGTCCAGGCCAGAAATGATGCTATTAACGAGACGTTGAAAGGTGGCTGGCGAATTTCTCATTCCAAATGGCATGACCTTGTACTGGAACAAACCTCTGGGGTAACAAAGGCTGAGATTTCTTTGGCACGATCAGTAAGTGGAACTTGCCAAAATCCTTTCAATAAATCAAACTTGGTGACGTACTTGGCTTTTCCAATTTTATCGATACAATCATCCATTCGTGGGATTAGAAATGTATCCGACTTAGTCACATTATTGACCATTCGGTAATCGGTACACATACGATAGCTTCCATCAGGTTTCGGCACCAGGATACATGGAGAGCTCCAATTACTTTGACTTGGTTCTATGAAGTCGTTTTCCAAAAGATATTGAACCTCCTCACGTAGGTATTTCTGCTTCACTGGGTTTAACCTGTAGACCCACCAAACGGTTCTCTGTAGCACTTCGGGTTCGTGGTCACCAAACATCCCGGTTTCAAAAAGACGATCTTCTTCAGCTGTTGTCAACTCTCTAGCTGCCTGCGGCCTGTTTCCTTTAGCGTGTTGCTGCACAAGCTCTCGTTTTTTCGCCAAGAGAACTTCTCTGGAGTTGGAGAATTATTGGTCTTTGAATATATTTACCCTTGAATTCTTGTTATTCAAATATCTCTGTAAACTTCTCTGGAATAAAGTAAGGGACGACGGCTCATACATTTCGCCATTTTTTTTTCGTGCGTTCATAATAAATTTACAAAGCAGAACATTTAATTCATGAGCAGGTATGATTTCAATTTCTCTTGTTTCCTTAATTGATAAAAAGTACCTTTGGAGGACATTTAGGTCGTATTCCGTCTTCTTCTTCGTAGCTTCAGGTCGTTGTTTCTCAATAAAGTTTTGAATTATATTTATATCGTCGGCGTTACTTTCGTCTTCTGTGTTTACAACTGCTGCAGTGTCGCTAGTTGGGCAGTGAATTGTTGGACATTCATTATTCACAGCTGTTCTTCAGTCCAATCATCTGACGGGTAATAAAATTCACTTTCGCTATGCTCGCTTTCGTCCCAATTCATTTTTCGATATCTTTTATATTAAAAAGTAATTTCAAAACCAAATTTTAAAACATTTGTCGGGCAGTTTTAGCCTGCGAGGTCCGTACTCTAAAATTCCGGACCGCTCGTTAGCCAATAAGAAAGCAGGATTTTAAGGAATTCCGGACCGGGAAAAAATAAGTTATGTTATGTTATGTTATGTTATGTTATGTCATGTCATGTCATGTCATGTCATGTCATGTCATGTTATGTTATGTTATGTTATGTTATGTTATGTTATGTTATGTTATGTTATGTTATGTTATGTTATGTTATGTTATAAAAATATATCTACAGTATGTACCAGTTCACAAATAAGCTTATTTCTTTTTTATCCAGCTGTATTATTTGCCAAGTGTGTCCTGACTACCGGCCTATGCAATCGATGGCAATCGATAATTGGAAAACCAATCGATAAATCGATATCAATTGATAGCAATTATCTAATTGATATTGATTGGTATTTGCCAATCGATAACCAATCAATAATCACAAAAATCGGTCCATTTGCCAATCAATGACAATCGCTTTGCCAATTGATGCCTATTGATTGCTATTGATTGTCATCAAGTTTTGAGACTGGATACCATATTTCTTTGTGCCAAGCCAACATCGGTCAGAAAAAAAAAGTCACTGAAAATATGGAATGTCAATCTCACCCTGCAAACAATGTCAACTGTATTTCAATTTTGGATTAAGTATTAAAGCATGTAACAATTAATTAGGCTTTTACAGTTGTTGGCATCTATATAAGCGTGTGCATTATCCATCAAAATATGTTCTATTTCAAGGCTTAATTTAAATGTTTACCCTACGAGTATAACATGTTTCCAGTAGATGCATTCATACCAATAAGTCATTGTTACTTTCAAATAATTTAAGGCATGTACATGCATAGATTTATGTAATATGTTTGCCTTTCCAAGCAAACTCTTTTGGTGCCGCGATAATGTGTGTGGCGCTTATTGAATGGGTAGACTAGTTTCAAATCGAAGAAGTTGAAAGTTGGGTGAACACACGCTGTGTGATAAAACATGCAAGGGAGAAGAAGAGAGAAGAATGAAAATCTGATGCATCACTATTCTATTCAAAAAATTTCTACACGTTTTAGACTTTGTTTAGCTATTAATGATTCTGTTTTGAACCCTTTAGTTTTGCGAATACCAATCAACACCAATCAATCACAATTAGTTCATCGACGGCTATTGATAATAAAATAGGAACTCATCCATTTCGTGTATGAGAAAGACTTTTATTAACTATAACATCTCATCAAATAATGATGAGAGAACTACAAAATGTGAACACATGTAAACTCGTTCCCAGGTCCCTGTCTCTGGGACTCGTTCCCAGGTCCCTGTCTGAAGGGTTGTTTATCTATTACGCTCTAATAATCAATACCAATCAATAGTCACAATCGATAGTCATCAATTGTTCACTGATTATCAATATCAATTAATTGATATCAATTGTTATTAAATGATGCCGATTTCTATCGATTATCGATTGCATAGACCAGGGACGACTCAACCGTGCATCAGCGCCGCTTGCCAACGGCATACTCTTTCATGGGGAATGAACCACATCCACTTCTGGCCTGCGATGACAACAACTGTTCTTTTGATGACAACAATAAAATTATTCCAGAAATAACACGACTGAACTGTGGTCCCCCTTCATGAAGATTGTTTGTGCACGCCAACGGTATCAGATCATAATTATACCCGACCACAACTTGCCCAATGTCCAATTTGCATAATGCCTTTATGTTTTTAAGTCTTTAGTGTTCCTCGTGGATATGAAAGATCTGGAGAAAGTCGGCGATAAAGACTGATATTTAACATAACACAACAAGATCAGACAAATGATGATTGTCTTAAGGTGTTTGGCACTCAATGTTCTAGAATGCCTTTCTGGTTGTAGTCCATTAACCTCCTAAGAGCTAGCGGTGGTTTCTTGGTTTAAGGTTGAACTCCACGTGAGTTTGCAGTAGGTGCAGATGGATATCCCAGCTGTAGGTGGTGGAGGGGTTGTAATAGGTGGAGGTTGTACTACTTAGGCTGGTGGCGGCTGGGTTTCTGTAGCTGTATGGTTGGGTGTAGGGTTAGGTGGTATCGTCACCACTCCTTCTGTCCCCGGTGTGGGTGGAGGGACAGCTAGTGTTTGTTTAGGTGGTTGAGTCGTTGTGGTATTGCGTTGGAACTGTGGCTTTGTGATGTATTGGAGATCATCATTGATGGTACGTCTGGGTTGTTGCTTTTGGACAGGAACATACTTCTTCAAGAACTTGCGATTGCGTATGGTGATCCTGCCTGAGCCATCGACACGTACAACGTATTGGTCGAACTGGCGGACTTCGATAACAATGCCTGTCTTGTCCCATTTTGTAGGATGTGGACCGATCTGGTTCTGGATCCGCACATGGTTACCAACTACCAGTGGTGGAGTCTGTCCATCTCTCGGCTGCCTTCATGTGTTTGTTCCTTAGGGATTCCTCTCGGGCGGCTAGCATTGGGTTGTGAAGGTAACATGCGATTGCAGCGGTTGCAGTTTCCCCGCAAGGCTTTAATGGCTGAAGTGATGCCTGGCCAGAACACGGTTGTTTCTGCACGTGCGGTGATTGAGGTTACGCCCTGGTGTGCGGAGTAGAGTACAGTCAGAACATGTTGTCGGAGTGAGGGTGGTATAACTATGCGGTCCTTGTAGAGGATGACACCGTCCACTGTGTATAGGTGTTCACGAAATTGGTAGTACTCATGGAGTGTTGGTGGCAGCTCGTGTCGAGAATCAGGGAAGCCCGATTAGATGATGGAGACTAGGTGGACCATCTCTTTGTTGCTTGTTGTTGCCAGCTTGACTCTGTCCAATGTTATTGCCATAGTGCTCAGTGCTGAAGAAGCAGATGATGTCAGTTGGTCGTTAATAGTAAAGGAGTAGGATGGGGATGGACGCTCTTCACAGCGAATGCCAGCCAAAAAGGAGCGCCTAATGGTGGCAAGTGGGGATGGGATGACTAAATCGCTGGTGGTTGCTACATCGTCTGATAAGATGTGTTTCTCTGGATTTGCTGGCCCGGTGGGGTGGCGGTAAACTGCGTCGGCCGCTTTGTGTCTGGCGTTGGAGATATCCTCGAGGTTTCGATCACCAAGCACCTTGAGCAAGGGCTTGTGGTCCACTGCGATGATCAGGTCGCTGCAGCCCAGGGCGAAGAATCTGGCTTTGTCTTTGTGGGGTCCCTTGTACATAGTGACCCGAATTAGCGGTTGCCTTCCAAACGTTGTTTTGTTGTTGCCCCTATTTGGTTACCGATGTGGTCACGTGACAGACTCGAAGTCGTACGTCTCGAGGTTGTTCAAGAGAGTCGAAGGTACTTTACAAGTGTTAGGGAGTTTTGATACTGTTTTAGACTTTTTTAATTTTTTTTTAGACGTTTATTAGAAATACACAAATAATATATATACAAGATAAGACTTGCCCACAGGTAGCTTTAGCTAATCTAGGAGGGTCCGTCCAAATAATACAATTAATCAAAAAACAAAAAACAAAACCTTTTTGCAGGAGAAAGAAAAGAAAAAGTTGTCAAATAAAGGTATTATAGATAAATCATAACAATACGCATATATATTCATGTGTACATTGTCACATATGCTTGTATATACATACACATGCACATACATACTTACATTTTTAAAATTTTTTTAATGATCATAGGGACTTCAATATATTGATCCTCTTCTTTTAGTACATCAAGTAGTATTTGATGAATCTTCCGTTTAAATTTATTTTTAGGTAATTCTCTAACAGAGCACGGTATCTCATTCCATAGTTTAGCGCCAAATCTCGAAAAAGCAAGTTTTTGAATTTCAAGGCGAGAGGGTTTAATATAAAAGTGTTTTAATGTGGATGATCGCGTATTATAGGAGTGTACACGGGAGGTGTTGGTGAATAAATCTGATATATTAGTTGGAGTTAAATTATTACTAACATCATGCATTAAATTGGACACAGATTCGCAGTATAAAAGATTCACTGGTAAAATATTTGCGTCAATAAATAACGGGACTGCATGTTCATTTCTATTACCAAAGAAAATAAAGCGAAGTACTCGCTTCTGTAGCTTTAAGATTTTTTGTAAATATGATTTACATGCCTGTCCCCAAAGAATCAATCCATATGATAAATGAGGATAAATTAATGATTGGTAGATGTTCAAAAGGGTACGTAAAGGTATAAAATATCTCAATTTAGCAATTAATTCCACGATTTTACTAATCTTAGTGGCTACATGATCGATATGTTGTTTCCATGAAAGGCTCTTATCGATTATTAGACCAAGATATTTTATAAACTCTTTACATTCAAGTGGAACATTTTTTTGTTTATCATTATCATATATACTAAGTTTTGGTTGAATTGTAAGTTTCTTTTGATAAGGACGAACTATAACAAAATTTGACTTTTTTATATTTAGAGTTAGTTTATTTTAAGTTAACCAATTGTAGAGTTTACGTAACTCACGATTTACTACCGTTTCTAAACTTTTGAGATTTTTATCAGTATACAAAATATTAGTATCATCGGCAAACAAATAGAATTTAAGATCATTTGAACAATTTTGTATGTCATTAATATATAACAAAAATAGAAGTGGACCCAAGATAGACCCTTGAGGTACACCACAATTAATATTAGCTTTGTTTGATATATAAGAACCAATTTGCGTTGTTTGTGTTCTTTCACTTAGATAAGAAGAAAACCATGTATTTATAATTCCACGGAAACCATAGTAATTGAGTTTACCAATCAAAATATCATGGTCCACTGTATCGAATGCTTTCTTCAAATCGACAAAAACCCCACAGGTAAACAATCGTTTATCCATGTTAGTTTGTATTGCTTCTACGAAATCAATAATTGCATGCTGTGTCGAATGACCCTTACGGAAACCGTATTGTGAAGAAGATTAAGAGATTATTAACCGAGAACGAGGTCTGTACGGGAAAATATCAGACCGACGTCTTGACAGTACGGACCGAGCTGCAGGCGAGGTTCGTACAAAAAAGGCCAAGGTCTGATATTTTCCCGTACAGACCGAGTAAACGAGGTTAATAAAGCGTTTATTATATGGCTATTCCAAGTTTTTCGATAATTATTGTATCAAACTTAGTGTGAAAACCTTAGAAATTCACGCGAGCAAAATCAACATCCGGGACAGCGGTCCGGATACGGAAAAAGACGGACCGTGGTCCGGATACGCATTTTTACGGACCGTGCGTTGACCAATCAGAACTCAGGATATTACAAAGCCATATAATATAATATCTTATTTTCCTTACATATACATCATTTTTTCAAAAAGTCTGTTAAAATTTGACAGTAACGAAATTGGTCTGTAGTTGTTTGAATCTGTCTCATCTTCAGTATTAAATATCGGTATTATTTTGGACATTTTGAGTTTTACAGGAAAAGTTCCAACTATTATAGATATATTAAATATCTTAGCTAATACATCTGATATAATACAATACGCATGTTTTAATAACTGTGCAGGGCAAGAGTATAAACCATGGGATTTATTGTTAGGAATAGATAATGTTTCAAATTTAATCTCATCTGGAGTGATAGGATCAAAAAAGAAAGATGAATCAGGGGATACTGATTTACCGAGAAAATCCCTATAATATTGTTCCGTTTGTGGTAGTTTACTTGCGAGTGAAGATCCAACAGATGCAAAATGCTCATTGAGGATATTTGGAATGCGTGTATAATCCCTAGTAATTTTGTTATCATTCTTATGATCGTTGAGTGCATTTATTGTTTTATATTTTCTCGGTTTACGATTTAATAAATTATTTATTCCTTCCCATGTTGTTTTCATATTGCGTATATTATTGTTGAAATATTCGTAAAAATATTGCTTTTTGCTCAATTGTGTTAATTCACATATTTTATTTCTATAGCGTTTATATTTTTCTTCATTATCGGACACAAATAACTTATTTTTAATTCTAATTAAAGCTCGTAACCCTTTTGTAATCCAGGGTTTAGATTATTGTTTTGCTTTACGATGCGAAATTGTTTTCATTGGTGCCTGTTTATTGACTATCTTATTAAAATTATTATAGAAAGAAGAAAATATTTTATCTATATCATTGCCACCATTTGAAACGGTGGTATTCCAATTCACTTGTACCCTGGTCCCAGAGGTCCTACGCCGCCCGCTCCCCCCAAAATGCTGAAAGCGGCGAGAGAACCTCTGGTCGAAGACGCTACTAATCTCACTTTCATGTTGCAGTAATCTAATTAACTTGACCGGGGGGTTAAAACTTTTTGCACCACTGATAGAAATTTTTATTTATTAAGGACGTTTGAGGCACAGGCTAGGAGAAATAAACTATAAAAGTCTAGAAATTTGGCCGTTTTACCAGTCGAGCAAGAAAAAAACAAACCAACAGCCCACGAGACAAGACATGTACAAGACAACTTATTAATTGCGCTGAATGACTCGCCCGACCGCTTCAGTGATCAAATTATTTATTCGTTTGCTCGTTTCAAAATCACTTGCAAGCTACAATAACAGGAAAATTCTTATCCATAGGGCAGAATTTTGTCCCCATGGCGCTTTAGTTTCTATACCGCTGCTATTCAGAAAAATTGCGAAAACGAAACCGAATTTTATATGTGTACAACTACAACGCAAAAATGTCACCCGTTCACATAGAAATAATATGCATTATTCTAGAGTTGTTTGGGGGCTTTGGGGGGTAAAGATTAAGATATAACCAGACGTTTTGAACTTTTTCATGTAATGACACGATAGAAAATACGCCGCAGCCAAATTATACAGGGAAGTAAAAGAAATTGACACAAATAAAGCGCCATTTTATTGGTCTTATTGTTTACGTTGTTTTCTTTTGAATCAATGCGTGTGAATAATTTGCTTGTGACGTACGCGCCAAATATTCTTTAATTTTTCCGTGCAAGCTTTTTCAAATCAGTGTTAGTTCACGTTCTCTTCTTTAGAGTGTTCATAAACAACGAATTTTTATTCTTTAGCATGCATGTGATGAGATGACTGGATGAGGTTAAAATAGGAGTTAAAAAAATAAACAGCTATCAATTCGTTGGTGGTTAATACAAATGCATGGCGCCTTGCTTTTGGCATTATATACGACACCATCATTATATTCGTAACAAAATTAGCGATAGGATTTATAAATTACACTCACAGAATGATAAAACAAGTTGATTTATGCAACAACTGCATGTATTCAAATTAAAAAAAACGTCATACTTGGATGTCACGGCGAACCCACTAGAGAATATTGAAAAGCTTGCTGAACGACGTTCTCGGTATATATAAATTATAGTTCGGCAGCAGATTAATTTTCAAATTTTAATACTCGATCGCCCAATCCGTATGGCAACGTAGAAATATTTCTTGAGTAAGAGAAATAATAGTTTAGTCAACGCACTGAAATAATATTTATACCTCTCACGCACTGCAAACTCGGTGTACCAAGGTACGACCCGGAAATGTGCACCAGCAACTGTATTTGTTAGTTCTTGTCCTTTAGGGCTTTGTTTTGCAATTTTGCTCCGGAGATTTTAACATAACGATGCTACAAACGCCTTACAAGATGCAGTATACTTCTTCACGCCTCCACCTTTGACTTAGCCTCCTTCGCAGACGTTCTTATGGCTCGACTTCCTCCCCAAACTAACGTCCAACCTCGTATCCAGGGCCCTCTCTGCTTTCAAAATGGCGCGAGGAGAAGACCCTGGCAAAGGCTGGTCACGTGACACCAATAATTTTGGAATATTTTGATGAGTGACTCGCACTGTACCGGGGGGTGCGATACAGTCACTGATAAACAGAGTATAGTTGGCTTGCGTACGTAAACTATTCAGCGAACTATTTAGGCACTCAAGAATAACCAAATCGTACAAATAACAAGACATTCTCTTAACAAGTTTATCAAATCAGTTAATGACCGTGTTTAGTAAGAAGCGTCTGCACCACAACATGTCATATTTGCTTTATTATGCAAGCAAGAAGTGTTTATTTCGCTTTCTGGACTTTCCGAATCTAATTTTAAAAGTTTAGAAATATACAAAGTCTTCAGTGCTGATCTATAATGTTCGTCGATCGTATTGTTGTTGATCGAATATTTGTATTAAAATACAACCTCAAAGAGTCAAAGTCAACGGGGACAGCAGATTCGATTTCGAATATGCCGTTTGAGTATAAATCGACAGATACAACAATTAAATTTCCACAAATCCCAAACGTGTGGACAAGAAACATAAATGTACTATACTGGACGGTAAATAAACTTCCAACAATCAACAGCATTCGAATATTTTAAGTGTATGTAGCAGTACCTGTATAAACCACAGTAGTTCTATTGAAAGCGGATTTCTGTTTATCAGTTTATGATCGTTCGTCGCCTTCGGCTTCATTTCTGGCGATTGACGGCAACAAATATGAATTATCCAGCAAATGTCGTAAATTTTGAAATATATCTATTTAATATAAACGTTTACAGGATTTGCAACAACCTTCTACGTTTATAAGAACCGAATCAACCGCTCCCCCCAGGACGGGCGAAGCTCAAATTATCCACGTGACCAAATACTCCAAGAATCTTGGAGTATTTTGGAATCACGTGACCAGCCTTTGCCAGGGTCTTCTCCTCGCGCCAATTTGAAAGCAGAGAAGGCCCTGGGTACGAGGTTGACTAACGTCTGCTCACCCGAGAGCTACATTCCATTCCCTTTGTGTACATGGACCAATGAAATTACACCATTGTCGTGCTAAATAAAGCCGTCCGGGCTGCATGGTGTTATATGTAAATTTGTTTAGTCGAAAGCTAATATTTTGAAAAGTTTGGCCTAGAACTTCACGAAATCTACGAAGAATATTGTTTTGACTATGTTCTTGCTGCCTATGCAAACAAATAAGCGTTGAAAGTCAGTGTAAAGCGTAAGAGCGTTAAGAGAAATTTAAGATTGTAAATAAAAGCTCAAATAATATTTAGGTGCATGTTTAGTGTCTGAACCGACTGCCCGAATTCAGTTTACTTGAAAGCTAATATTTCGCTTACTATAGCTCAGAGCTTTACAAAATTTACGAAGAATGGTATTATGAATATGTTCTTGCTGGTCGTGTAAATAAATCTGTGCGAAGAGCTTTAGAAAATCTACAAGTGTCGGCGACATATATCTAGCGGACAATAAATTCTACGGGATATTTGGCCATGTCTGGGTAGCAACCTCGATGTTTATATTCAGCTTCATATTCCAGGCAGTGGCGCTTTCAACTTTATTTCATGTACATGTATTCATATTGCAATTCACAGTTAATACAACATCGTCTTATTGATTCTGTTCAAATTTTTACTAAACTATAATTAGCAATAGTTTCGAAATATTTGTTCAATGGTTCAAACGATCAGCTCAAGCCTCAAGGTCGAAGGTCAGGTTTCCAGATATTGGAAGTCTGATTCTGATTGGTCAACATTTGGAAAGGAATTTGCTGCTCGGGTAAGCAGCCGGTAGTTGAGGGGAGTGAGAACGAACCTGAACTGACGGCTGCGAAGGAGACTACCTTTGACTTGTAGTTGTATAATTATTTTTTTTATAATCAAAACCCCCCTAACAGATTTCTTAGCCAATCAGAAAATGGGGTCAAGATCTGACCCTAGCGACTTCATTGGCTCGGAGCGATCAAAGAAACGGCCAGTTCGACCAGAGGTTCTCTCGCCGCTTTCAGCATTTCGGGGGGGAGCGGGCGGCGTAGGACCTCTGGGACCAGGGTAATTCACTTGGGAAAGATCATTATAAAAACGTTCAGCCGAAAATCGCGAAAAATCACGCATTTTATTTTTTTTTGGTATAATTTTATCCCTTGAGGATTTAATAATACAAAACTGTGAAAAGTGATCACTTATATCTGATATAATATTTCCACTAGCAATCACTTGGTCAGGATTTTTAACCAAAATATTGTCAATGAGGGTTGCTGAAGTATTACGGACACGTGTTGGTTTATCGATTGTTGGAATGAGACAACAACTCTGTAGAGATAACAAAAATTCATGGCTATAACGAGATGTTTGACACTTTAGAAGATCAATATTGAAATCGGCCATGATATAAATAGTGTTTCCAGTAGCCGTCAGTTTTTCAATTATATCTTCAAAGTAAGATTGAAAACGATCTGGACAATTATGTTGTCTATAAATAATGCCACATATTACGTTTTTCTTTTTTATAAAAGGAATTTCAATCCATAATGCTTGAAAGTACTCATTAGAAATCTTATCAATGACAAAATAATTAAGCGATGTGTCAACAAAGAGACCAACGCCTCCGCAAGCTAAAGGCGTGGGCACATATTCAAAATCATAACCTGGAATTGTAGGATGACATGTACTATCATTTACATTGGTAATTTTAGTCTCAGTTATACCAATAACATTAAAGTGAAAATCAAGTTCTTCTAATATATGAGTCTGCAGGTTTTCCAGGTTACGATTTAAGCTCACAATATTATTGTGAAATATTGATAGACTAGAGTCTAACTGATATTTAGGTAATTTAGTCTTAAGTTGTCTAAAACTATGAGGAGAAAAGTAGCGACTTTGATTTTGTGTACATTGATTTGAAAAGTCACTATTAACATTCAAGTTATCATCGATTCGGCCATTCAAACTAAATAAATCTAGGTCATATAAGCTAGTCAATTTATTTAAACTACGTTTGGTTTGAAAATCAGAAGAAATTAAAAAACTATCACCCGTAAAGTTAAAATAAGGTAGTTCTTTAAATAAAGATCTCACAGTTCTTGCGCTTTGCTTAGTATTTTGTTTCTTAATTTTTCGTAGCAATTAAAAATTCAAGAAATGAATAAGATAAAATAACATAATTCAAAAGCTAGGGAAATGCACTTAGCTGTTGTTAATGTGGTCTTGACTTAACCATCCCGAATTGATGCGAGGTCTTGGCAAGCTTTCGGATTGTAGAATGTTCGGTTTCTCGAAGATAAACAAATCCATTCTTGGTCCAGCAAAATCTAAAATTCTTTGAAGCTTGGCATTTCTTGGCTTCGAATAGGAGAGTTTGTAATCGCGGCGTCAAATGATCGTACATGCCGACATGACTTACATCAATCTCTGCCGAGAAACCAAAATCAGTTGCTTGGAGGTTTCTTGTACTTTTCCTCGCCGCCATGACTTTGTCTTTTGCCAACCTTCTAATAAATTTGCAAATAATTGTTTGGTCGGTTAGACGGGTTACGGAAAGGAACTCGATGAGCCGTATCAATATCGTTAATCGATACGTTTTTAACTCCTAAGAGAGAAAAAAGCTGTAGGCATAAACTTGTAGTTTGCTCTGACGTTTCTCGTTCGGCAACGAGAGGCATTCCAACTATTTTGACGTTATATTGATAACTATATAACTCCATCGCATCTATGGCAGACGAGATATTTTGACACTTATCAGCAATCATGTTCAATCGTGTCTTAATTTCTTGTAATTCTTTCTGAGCTTTCGTCTTGAAGGTTACAAGCTCATCGTATTTGTCTGACATGAACTCCACCGATGCGGTTCTGCTTGGCGACATGCCGACACTTTTCTCCACGTGGTCATCTTTCTTTGATAGATTTTGGTCTAATTTTTCAAGCTGTTTCTTTAATTCGACAACTTCGTTCCGTAAGGATTGGTTTTCTTTACGTAGTTTCTCACTCCCGGTCATATTGACAAATTTTAAGTTTAAAAGAGTTGTTCTACGGGAGCATCTGTAGAGCACAACCGCTCGTCATGCTCTAATGTGTGCACAGGCACAAACTGTTGGATCTATTGTGAGTTTAATAAAACTATTTTTAAGCATTGGTGAGTGTGTGTGCCGTAACGATTCGATACATAGTGGTGCCGTGACCAGGATTTACGACAATTTGCGAGCTATTGTACAAAAATGAAGTGTATTCAAATGAACAAATATGACGGACGAACACAACGCAGATAAACAAGAAGAAACAGATCGTAGGGAAGATGCAATCAATAAGGAAATAGCGAAGTTAGAATATTACTTGGAAACAACGGACGAGCTTATCGGACAGCAGGATTACGAAGAAATTCAGTTGGCTGTTAAACAAGCGTCGAAGATTACGAGCAAACTGTCGGATCTTATTTCCTAGTTAGAAGAATTTAAAATTGATAGTTCAAGAGCAGTACGCCAGTGGAAGAAGGACGTTAAGTCTAGATATTCGAAGTTGCTACATGACAAGGACAAACTGTCTGAGGCGCTGTCAGAGAGGGAACAGAGAACACAAGACGAAACCGAGCGACGGAAATGGGAAACAAAGCAACAACTCGAAGACGCCATTATACAAGAGAGACAACAACGAGAGCGACAACTTTGGGAGGAGAAGCTAAAGGCCGAGTTAGAAGTGACGGGGAAAAAAATTAAAATGGAAATGGAAGCGAAATCTACACCCGCTAAGCTGCCAAAGCTGAAAATAACCCCTTTCACAGGAACAGCGTCGGATTGGATTCGTTTTGAGAATATATTGCTGTCACAGGTCGATCGAAAACCGATTTCTGCAGAAGAGAAGTTTGGATACTTGTTGGAACTGGTTAACTCCAATGTAAGAGACAGACGTTCTAACCTTAAACCGAGTGATGAGGATTACAAAACTGCGTGGAGCAGATTAAAAACAGAATTTGGGCAAACTAAACAAGTAATAAATGCACTCATGGAGGAAATAATCGGATTGCCAGTGATTAAGGGAAATAACTGTGAGAAAATCCAAGAATTTTATGAGAAACTTAGCAAGAGTTTCGATGCTTTACAAACCCTGGGGGAAGACAGCATGTTAAAGGGATTTGTAATGACTACTTTGAATAAACTACCACAAATAATTAAACCTGATCTTGTGAGAACCGACGAGAGCTGGGAAGAGCGGAGTTTGAAGGAGTTGCTTGACAATCTACAGAGGTGGCTGACCAGAAATAAAGTTGTTACAAGTTCAAAACAAAAGGAAGAAACTTCCCAGAGAGAAAGAAATTGGTTCACACATGCAGAAAGGTGGTGAGGAGCGACGGCCAAAGCCAAAGCCAGTATGAGAGAGACCCCAGTATGTATTTACTGTCGAGAGCAGCATTGGTCTGAAGGTTGTCAAGTGGTTAAGGAACTTGTAGATCGTAGGAAGTTCTTTGGTGACAACAAGCTTTGCTACAATTGTGCCCAAGCCGGCCATCCAGCAATCAAATGTCATGGGCGAAGCTGTTTCAAGTGCAAGGGAAGACACCATATATACTAGTCAGTTGTGTGATGCAAATACTGAGGTTGTTCATACTGGTGGATTTTTTGCCCCAGCTAGTGGATACAACGCTACCACCTACAGTACCGCTCGCGAGTAAGGTAACATCGACTCGCGAGTACTCGCGCGTACTCGCGCGTCATAGCGAGTACTCGCTTCCAGCTCGTTACGCGCGAGTACTCGCACTTCTAGCGAAACCAAACATTGGCAAATACTCACTACTCGCGAGCATTGCGAGTCAGTATAACCTATAGGATCAGGAAACTACGGGACATTTATATGAAAGAACTAATCAAAGCAATCAACTTTACGACGTAATAAATTAAAACGACGAAGGCTTAAACAAGTTTCGTTAGACAGCATTTCAATACATTTCAGCGTCCGATGGCGACGGCTGTTATTGAAGTATATTAATATGAACTGTTATCGCGCTATGAGCAATCTAAGTTTGACTTCAATTGATGGAAATGTCAGAGCAATCAAAGGCAAGTTATATGATGCTATGATACCTAGAAAAAATTATTGGGGGCACGGCATTTCAATATACATCCATATGTTAAAGAATACTCACAGCTTGTCATTAACGGTGTCGCGCCGTCGCTGACATGCACGTCTTCCAAATTATAGATTTCGAATAATCACAAAACTTTACTTCCAGTTAAACATCCATATTAAATTTCCATAGTTGGCATTTAGTGTGTATTCAAATGAACGTTTGCTCTGAAGTTTTGCGGGAATTAACCAAAACGCTATACAGTTGTATCGGCACTTGGTCTTGAGCAGTGTTTACGTTCTGCTTCGAAAATTATCGAAGCAACAGCGAATGAGGTCATCGTTTGGCTCGCGAAAAAAAAGCCAAAACAATTTCGAAATACATGGCATTTTATATAAAAAGGTATTACGAAGGCCCGTTGATCAAAAGAAAAACGGACAACAACTCGTTTATAAACCACAAATATACAGTAGTGCAATAAGTGCATGTCTAGTAAGTTTTTCCGCGACTTTTTCCATGCGGCGCGGCTTTACCTCATTTGAATTGAGACGGTGCCAAGTCGGCATGTAATATATTCATAACGTAGCACGTTCATCACAACAGAATACTCACCTACCATGGCAGAGGGAAAGCGTGTTTATCGGGAGGCCTGTGACGAGAACCGAAATTGGGATTCGGAGGTGGGACAAGACAACTGCGAACTGTAAGCATTCCCAGAAGCCTAATCAAGGAGTGCAAGAGAGTCAAAGGAATACAATTGCATCTGTTTGCAGATGCGAGTAAGCTAGCCTGCTGCACCACGACAATCGCAGTAGTTGAACAAGAATCAGGGACCGTGAAGGGACTTTTGACATCTAAATCCCGTATTTCCAAGCGAAACACGTCAATACCCCGGCTAGAATTGGTTAGTGGGCGAATGGCTGCAAATCTGGCAAAGAATCTAACTATAAAGGCTCTTACAAGTTGGCCCATCTCTTCGGTTACTGTGTGGATGGACAGCATGGTAGCTCTTTATTGGATTTCAAGCCCAAATAGACCTTGGAAGGTGTTTGTAGCCAATCGAGTGAGGAAGATCGCCGAGATAACAGATGAAGTTGGAATTCAGTGGAAGCATTGCCCATCAGAGAAAAATGTTGCAGATCTTGGTAGCAGAGGGGCAACTCTAGACCAAATGGAAAGCAAAGAATGGTACACTGGTCCAGAGTGGTTGTTGCATGATGAAGAATGGCCGCAACAACCCAAGTTGAAGAGCACTCGATCAGCAACTAAAGAGGAGAAGTGCATAAAAGAGATAATCGCCTATACACCAGAGAAGATACCAGATGAATGGGAACAGTTGTTAATGCGTAAGCGGTATTGGACCACCCTCAGGGCAACAGCTTGGTGTTTGCGGTTCGTGCACAACAGCTTAGCAAAAGTAAGAGGGGAGAAGAAGACTCAAGGTCCATTGTCGACAGAAGAAATCCCAGAAACAGCTGGGTGAGGAAGATACAGAGATCCATACCTGAAGATACAGAAAGTCCTGGCTGGAGACTTGAGAGAAACAGTGAGACGAACATACTTAAGTGCGTTGGAAGAATTCGAGGATACACACCAATCTACCTGGAAGATGGATTATTCGCCCAAAAGCTGATCAGATATATCCACGAGCAGTCATTACACCTTGGAACAGCCAGCACCATGGCAGCCATAAGAGAAGGTTGGTGGATTCCCCATCTCAGGTCATTGGTTAAGAAGGAAATCCGTCAATGCCATATCTGTAGAGTATTCTCCACAAAACCTTATGGAAAGCCAGACACTGCTGCGCTTCCACAGTTTCGTACCCAAGCAGGTAGCCCATTCCAGACGACCGGTGTTGATTTCGCAGGACCATTGGTTTACAAGATTAACAAGAAGGAAGATGGGAAAGCATCCGTTATCATTTTTACCTGTTCTGCGATTACAGCCGTCCACCTTGAGGTTACCAAGAGCCAAACAGCAGCAGAATTTCAAACGAAGCTGAATTATTTCATAATACGGAGAACGAGACCTCAACGCATCGTGTCAGATAACGCAGCGGTCTTCAGAGCTACAGCACAGTGGATTAGAAAGATTAGAAGGAGTGAGAAACTTCAGGATTTCCTAGCCAAACAGGAGATCACTTGGCAATTCAATCTGTCTAAATCTGGGGAGGAATGTACGAGAGGATCATAAAGGAAATCAAGAAAACGCTGTACAAAATACTGGGGAAAACACATCTTACGTTCGAGCAGCTGGCCACCGTCGTCATGGATATCGAAAGACATTTAAATAACCGCCCATTAACCTACATCGAGAGTGACGGAGGGTAGGAACAGATACTGACACCAAACACCATCATGTGGGGACACGAATCTTGCATTTTCGAAAATCTGGAAGCGGAGGACGCAGACGGGTTGGATAAACTGACGACTCAACACTGCGAGAGAACATGCCTGGTCTCGTTGGAAGAACCAGTACACCCACAGCCTCGTGGAGTCCCATCGCATGGTCAAAGGAAATGGACCTCTACCAAAAGTGGGGGAGGTCGTATTGGTTTTAGGTGAGCAGTTAAATGTCAACTATAGGTTCATTTTGTAACTTTAAGTTGACCCCTAAAGGGATACGAAATGGTTCAATAATTAAACTTTAATGCCCATGTAAACAAATTTCGTCTTTCGTACTGATTTCCTTTTTATGTTATCCTCGTGAATTATTAATGAGTTTTTGAATGAGTGTTGAGTTGCACTTACTGAGTGTGAGGGACCACTCATTGAGTGTGATTGTGTGAGCTTTTAGAATACAGGCGTTATTCCCGTGTGATTCCTATTGACTGGACAAGAAGAAAAAACAAATAAAATTCAAAACAGGAAGTTCAGGACGGGCAATAAATTACTAGCAACTTCTATTGCAACATGCAACAGTAAGGAATACGCGCGTACGAAACTATTTCTTTTCAAGAGACCTTGGCATGCGAGCTCGTGAACTAATCAAGAAATTTAAAAAAATATTTCCCATTGGTTTTAATATTCCTAGACATGGCTTGCATTGATTATTAAACGCTCCTCAACTTTTTCAGCGTTTCTGTAGAGACTGAGCCAGAGGGGCTCTCAAGAAAATATGGTTCAGTAACTTTTATACTTTCCCCCGCCTAGTAGTAATGAGGGAGTAGTTTGCAATATAGAGCGAAAGGATAGTGTTCCCGACCAGGAAGGATTCGATTTCCACCGTATCTAGAAGACGACATTTTGCTAATTTGTAACAACGAAGGTACGTATGACTTGTCTTTGTGACTGTACTAATAGACATCTAAGAATCGACCGTATTTTCAGTAGCGCGGACAAGCAGTTTCTCGGCTGGCAATATATTTACATGCCGACCCATTGCATAGGCACAATTATTTTACTTTCTCTTATGAGCTTGTAAACTGCGAATCTTTTCTTTCTAGTTTCTTCGAAGTATGTCTGTTAACAAGTTTGTAGTTGCTTCGTCGCAACTTTATCACAACATGCTCGTCCAGTATCTTTAAATTTATTGTTTAATTTATATCATTATTCATTTACGTATTAGAGAACGTTTTCACGATATTTGGGCGATCTGTTCGATTCTTAGTAAATTTCTTTAAAGTTTTATTATTATTCTGACAGTATTTAACACTGAAGTTCGAATTTTATACTTCCGTAGTCCAACAACCCAGTTGTTTAATGTTGACTCCAGAAATACTTCACTTTCAGCTCGACCTGTTTTGTTCGGAGATATACGTTAAACCATGTTTGGACATATCTAACTGAAAAATTGTTATTAACACATACATTTATAAATGTAGATTCAGAGCTTGTCGACGGCATCAGATTATAAAGTAAACTAGAAATTACTAACGCAAGTGAAGTGCTGTCTCACACACACAAACACACACACACACATATATATATATATATATATATATATATACCTAAAGTGACTTTATCTATTGAATCTATTGTGGATTTTTCGGAAAGAGGAAAACCCAAGAACCTGTTGAAAACCCCTCGAGGAACAGAGAAGAGAACAACTTTACAATCACATG
Source organism: Paragorgia papillata (assembly GCA_035771165.1). NCBI lineage: Eukaryota > Metazoa > Cnidaria > Anthozoa > Scleralcyonacea > Coralliidae > Paragorgia > Paragorgia papillata. The sequence continues at coordinate 4,247,078 of JAWNZC010000340.1, read as the reverse complement.
AAGCTAAGTTAGTCAATTACCATGCATCCAAGTACTAACACCATTAGACCGGGCTTGACTTCAGCGAGGAGAGGCACCCCACTAACAACTTGTGCCAGCTGTGCCTCCCTGACTACGAATTTGCAACTTTAGCTCTCCATGCGAGTCTCATGAAATTGCTAGAACGTCTAACCGGTCATTAGAAGGTTGCAAGTTCGAACCTGTCTGGATCTCAGAAATATTTTCTGAGTAATTGAGCTTGACGAGTCAACCACACGTCTGTTATATTACACCAAGCTCGCAAACGTAGCACATCCAGTACATGTATACGTACAACTTGTCATTTCACTTTAACTACATCTCATATGCAAACGCTACCACTTAGGGCCTGTTTATACGGAGCCAAGTTACCCGGCTAGCCGAGCTACTCGGCAAACCGAGTTACCCCCCATGTATAGAAATTCAATGCTATCCCGGCAGAGTGTTTATATGAGACAGGTGGGTAACTCGGCTAGCTAGCCGAGATCTCGGCACACCGGGATGAAAATATTCCCATATAAACACTCTCTTGCCGGGTAACTCGGCTAGCCGAGTTGAATTCGTCACAATAGCGCACGCGCCACTTATCAAGACAATTGGAAATTACTCATGGAATGTGAAACCATTATAATGCGTGGGCGGCTTTGCCGAGTAACGCGTCTCATATAAACACTCATCTTTTTTCAACTTGGCTTGCCGGGTAACTCGCCTAGCCGGGTAACTCGGCTCCATATAAACAGGCCCTTAGCTTCCATCTGAGCCTCAGTGGCTCAATGGTTAGAGACCGGTAGCAGAACATGCGCACTGAGTCACATCAGCTCATATACGGATGACGTAATGCCGACAGACAAATAAACGCAAAATTTCACAAATCGAGATCTGGTCGGCTATACATAGCTCGAAAAAAGGACTGGGCACGAGGCAACGTCAAGAATAGTGTGCTGCCTCTTTGAGGCAGCAACAAATATGGCTAAATATGGCGTCGTACATGGAATGACGAATGCTTTTCACTTTAATACTAGCCATGGTTTTTTCAATGATGTACTCTTCTATATTTGTAAGAAAAGCTCATTTGTGTTATCAGTTTCTATTTCTCTGTTGTTATTAGAACAAGACGCCTGCTTAGGCGTTCACTCGGGCTACTGATTTCCGAAAGCTTGACGTAGCCTGTGCGTACTCTATCAAGGCCATAGACCACTTTCATAATGGCCACCGCTTTAAATATTCTTTTATGTGCATCTAAATTAGCCTGATGTCTAAATTGGCTCTAAATTAGTCTAAATTAGCCTAAAATGCAGATTTAAAAGCTAGTCAGTTGTTTAATGTTCAATTAGGAATACAATTTTGCAAAACATACAACACTGTACTTTCACTGACAGCACTAAATATTTACCAAATCCTGAATTTGTTAAAGAGAAACTATATGCTTCAAAAGAAAATTGAAGGACATTGAACTAAAGTCCAAAAGCAGTTTTGGGTTTACGGAAAGAAGACTACATGTATGTTTAACTGCTTCAAATTTTGGCCTCGTGATGAACAGACCGCAAGCATCTACCCAAAGTCTATACTCAACAAGCAATTTAAGAACAATTTGTCAGCCATGGGTCCTGCATCATGTCTTTAGGGGAAAGATTTTAGACAATGAAGAAATTGCAGTGTTGACATTATGTATAAAAAGTGATAGGTGAAGGAAAATCTATTAATGCAAGCACCCAGTGTGGATTTTTAGTAAATTTAGAAACACCATGGCTATTTGCAAGTCCAGCTTGCTTTTTATTTTACCCTTCTGAAAGTAATCCATGTCATGTAGCCTGCGTAGCAAGCATTGCTTAGTAGTCTGGGTACGAAGGTGGAGGAAATGCTTGTGGACAGACTCCGGTGTTTTGAAAAACCTTGGTCACCCACGAATGGTGGCTTCTGATTGGTGCGGCTTGAGTCATTCTGTCAATCTGGAAGCCTTCCTGTTGTTGGTACATCTATATCTAGTGACTTCAGTTTCTATGGACAGTGCCTTTTACAAGAAAATAGCATTCTTCGCCTTTCATAATATTGGCTTTAACTTTTACTTGTGTTTCCAGTTTCTTGGTACTCAGACTTCTTGCATCAGTGCTTACAAGTGAGCATTTGGTGGTTCTCCATAATTTCCAGTGGTGTCTGTTATCAAATGTTGCTTCAATATGAATTCACGCATGGGTGAATAGTGGTAAATTGTCCACTCTTGTCCACATCCATTTCCAACAAAATGAATAAAAAGCCAGACGAAAATTCAATCCAAGTTGAGGACACTTCGTGTTTACAAGTAGTCAAAAGTGCTCGTCGCTGACTATAGGTTAGCGAATCGAAGAAGAAAACAAAGCAAAAAATCGCAACACAGAGCTGAAAATACTTCGATGTTTACGAAACAGAGGAAAAAGCGAAAAAATTAATTTGGTCAAACCGGTTGTTTTCGCGCCAAAGACTTCAATGTTTTAAATTGGTTTAGAAATAGAACTCTTGAGTCTTGGTCAAATCGTGCGTGAAGAGATGTGGTAGTTGAAACATGATTTTTGAACCCAGAAGAGTCAGATAGAAGCCGATTGCAGTTCTAGCAGTTGGGAATAATGAATGACTGTGGACTTAGTTCCCTCAAAAGAAATCTATATAAGTACCTACCTTTCAAATGTGTAAAATCTCAAATAGTTATCAGAGCCGAATTCCGTCAATTTTTTCTTTTGTATTCCGTTTCTCGTTTAAGGTCTTCGTTAAGGTTTTCAGGGTCGTTTCTGTAAAGCGCTCTCAATTCGTCAGAATTTATGCCACAAAAATAAAATAGATATCGTTACAAAGCTATGAATTTGTAGAATACAATGGTGTCTTTGGTTTCGCGATAAACACAAACCGTTAATAGTATTGTTGTGAATTTTTTAATTAAAACCAGAGGGCTTCACTCGGGGCGACTCAAGTAAAAAGCGTTTTATTTTGTTCAAAATCCTTTTTTGTACTTTGATTCCGAGATAAATTCAAAAAAATCCAGCGAAACGGTGTCAGCGTTTCTTGATATGTCGAGTTTTGCCGATTTTATTGACGACCAAAGTTAAAAATGCTATTTTTCGACCAACATTCAGACAAAATAAGTCAGAAATTCGAAGCCAGGCAATAAATAAAAAAACGTATGTATTTAATAATATAGTGAATCAAAGATGAGACATATTCAAAATCATAAACTTTTAATAGGCTGTTACTCCGAATATATATATATATATATATATATATATTTGGTTCACGAAATGTTAGAGAGTGCTCAATACCATATATAGATAGAGCAAAATACAAAGTATCAAGTATAGTTTTACCTTAAAGTCTTCGCTACCAGAGGTTTCACCCTAAACGGGATCATCAGGCGACTGAAAAATATCGGTTAGTGGGCTGCTTAAATGCGTTGGTAGGGGCGTGGGTGTGGGCGTGGGTGTGGTTTCGACGCCCACACCCACGCCCCAACCAACGCATTTAAGCAGCCCACTAACCGATATTTTTCAGTCGCCTGATGATCCCGTTTAGGATGAAACCTCTGGTAGCGAAGACTTTAAGGTAAAACTATACTTGATACTTTATATATATATATACAGGGGGTATGGACAAAAAAAAGTGACCATCATCAAAAATATGGTTAATGTGGAACAACTATTATTCGAGAAAAGAAAAATATGTAAAGTCATATATTTTAGAATTCATGCGTCAATATCTGCTCAAATATGAGATCCAATTCTAATTTTGCTATTGGTTTAAAAAATACATTAACTTTGAAAACATGCCATGCTGGGAAGCTGTAGTGAAATCAAGTGAAATGGCAACAAAATATCTAACTATTTTGCTGTTATAACACTTTCATAGTATACAAACTCCATCAATTATTTTGAAGACCAATTGGAATAAGTCGAACTAAGATTCATTTCATTTGTTACCAGATTGAAAATCATGAAAAATTAATATATTAAAAAATATATTAAATAAAAATATGATTTAAAAAAATCATATTTGTATTTATATCATATTTGAGCAGATCTTGACGCATGCATTCTAAATATATATAACTTTACATATTTTTCTGTACTCTAATTAAAATTATCCAATGCACATTAATCAAACTTTCAATGATCGCCACTTTTTTTTGTCCACACCCTGTATATATATATATATATATATATATATATATATATATATATATGAAACAAGCCAACCACATAGGAAGCGACATAGAAACATCATTTGGTTTAACCCACCATACAGCAAGATCGTTAGAACACACATAGGACGATGTTTCTTAAACTTAATTGATAAACATTTCCCACCACACAACAAGCTACACAAGATTTTCAACAGAAACACAGTAAAAGTTAGTTATAGCTGCATGAACAACATTAAATCCACAATCACGAAACACACACACATTCTTAGGAAAAATGAAGGAAAAAACAATAGCACAAGTGGTTGTAACTGCAGAAATAAAGATCAATGCCCACTCGGTGGGCAATGTTTGACAAACAACATCATATATAAAGCAACTATTTCGACAAACAACACTAATGACACTAAGCATTACATAGGCATGACAGCAAACAGTTTTAAGGAGCGATACAGAAACCACACCAATCTTTTCAACACAAAAAATATTCAAACGAAACCGAACTCTCCAAACACATATGGAATTTGAAAAACAAAAAACAAAATTTTAACATTAATTGGTCAATTTTAAAACGGTCAGCAGCATACTCAGGGGGATCTAACCGATGTAATTTATGTTTGGAAGAAGAACTTTGCATTATGAAATCCGAAAAACCCACTTTACTTAACAAAAAATAAAAAATCCTTTCAACATGTCGGCACAAAAACAAGTTTAAGATAAAGAACGTAGGTGTAGGCAAGAACAAAGGTAGGAATGTAGGTAGCGCACCATCGACCCGCACACCGCCATCAACCCACACACCGCCATCAACCCACACACACAGAAGCGTGCCATCAACCCACACACCCATTAGCAATGACGTAAGCAACTCAACCTATTTAAGACAGCGCCGAATCGAAAATCTTCAGCCGCCTGAAGATCGCCCAGCGTGAAACTGACAGTAACGACCATCAACATTTGAGGTAAGCCCACTTATAGTATATATATATATATAATATATATATATATATATATATATATATATATATATATATTTACTGTGTGGCTACGTAGAACCAAGGAACAATATTTTTTGTTAATTTACTGCGTTCATATTTCTGTAGAAGAAAGCACTAGCAATATAATTATGATATCACTCTGCCGTGCGTTGTTTCTAACTTGCGCATGCGGATCATTCCCAAATCTATATTTTTTTCCACTGTGGATAACGTCATTGTTTACAACACTGTTTTTTTACCAAACTGGTTATTTATACTCCGGGGCCAATTAGTTGATCTGCAATGCAATTAATTCCATTTTTACCAATTTATCTTGAAATTTGTCTAACCAATACATTTCTAAGCTAGTTTTTGACCCACAGCCACCGCCTGGCCAGGTCAATTGTTTTCTGTGCTTTTGAGTTTTTCTCTGTCATATTACAGTGTGTACAGTGACAACATGGTTAAGGCAGTCAAAAGGGGATTCCTACTCTTGCTGGTAATCACAATTGTGGCAAATCAAATCCAAGCTGGTCCAGCCGCTTATGGGATTTGCTGTACTGGATGCAATGCAGTTTGGGTTGCTTGCGTCGCCGCTGGAGGAGGAGTTGCAGGAGTATCGACAGGAGGCCCTGGAGTCTCTGCAGCAATTCTTGCAAGCAATGCAGCACAAGGAGTATGCATGACAGCATGTGGACTTTCACCAACTCCTTAGCAACCAAGTGTTGTTCATGTTTTATGCAGTCTGTACTGAGGCTGAGCTTTTGCACTTCCTTGAACATGTGGGATAAAACATTCTAAGTATAACTTGTGGTAATTAATGTTACAGTGTAGTTTTGTTTAATGGGTACCAATATACTCAATACTTATAAAGTAAGACTTGTATTGAAAGACTAAGTGTTTAAAATAGATAATAAAAAAACAGCTGTGCTCAAATTCTGCTACATTTGTTTTAACAAGTCTGTCTTTTTCACCTAATACCTATGCAACCATTTCCACCATCAGATTATTACAAACTTTATTTCTATACATGTACAAGATGCCTGGCGCAGTACATACAGATGTCTTTTATAGCCTATTTTACTCTGGTTTAAGCTAATGCCAGATGATTTCACTCCTAGAGTGGAGCACGCCAAACCATGAACTATTTCCTAAACCATGAACGTTTCCCGCCTGGTATATCCACAGCAACGGTCTTGGGTTAATTTAAACGGTCTTTAATTAAGTTGGCCCTTTACCCTCCGGCATTAGCCAGGATAAAATATATGGACTTGAACCTGCAATGAATGTAGCAATTCAATGATGTCAAAAGACGATGTTTAGACTGAGAAGTTTAAAATAAAAAATCTACAGAAAGAACAGCGCGAATTACGTGTATACGTCATGTTTAATGAGGATGTGCCAGCTGTACTCCGTACTGGTTATGGCAAGAGTTTAATGTAACAACTTCTCCCAAGCGTCTACAAAGAGACGTATAAGCAAGCTTATGGAGTAATAGACGACCGGCCAAGGCTTCAAAATATTACTGTTGATGGCATTTTTTGTTACAAGAAGGGAACCATGATAAATCATATCGGATAGTGTATATTTTGAAGGTAAGGGGGATTACCAGTCATAATTATTGATTTATATTCTAAAATTTGTAACTTTTTAAAAGCACAATGTGATGAATGGGATACTGTAAAGTGCTGCCTAATACGTTTGTGTTTTATTTGGATTGGCTAAATTCAGAATGCTATATCCAATCAGCGTGCCTGAAGTTCTGATTATTCTAATTCGCATAACTCACAAACATAAACAAACAAGAAACATGATGCAAATTTACCTAAATATAACACTTCGAAGAACAGCCATAAGCCCATAACAAGCAGCCAACTTTGTGTTACAAACAGGTAACGACCATAGAAATGTAGCTTAGACCTTAATCAAGATGACTAGGCCGGTTGCCATCAGTGTATCACAATATAACACTGTTGATCCGGTGAGTTAAATGTCAGAAGATATCCGAGCAACATTGTACTGTAGTACAAAAGCTCAGTTTAACATTACGTACATGGCGGTATCGGCAAATTACCAAAATCAAACGAAGTAATTTACGAGTATGAGACTTCTCTGTATCTACCAGATCAAATAAATTTCTGATTCTTGGCAAGCTTACGTTGTTGTGGCTTTTCTTCGAAGTGTTATATTTAGGTGTATTCACAGTTATGCGAATTAGGTTAACAAGAACTGGAGGCACGCTGATTGGATAACGCTCTGAACTGGCTAGTCTTTCAAAATAAAACACCTACGCATAGTTTGCATCACTCCATAGAAATCCCATTCATCCCAGTGTGCCTTTAAAATCCCCAAATTTTAGAATATAAATTTAAAATTACTCCTAGTAACCCACCTCACCTTCAAAATGTACACTATCCGATACTATCTGGCATGGTTACCTGCTTCTAACAAAAAATGCCATCAACGATGTTTTGGAGACACTTTTATCGAGGTTGGCCGTCCCTCTATAATTACTTCGAAACAATTCTGGATTGTAGTCCTGAGGCCGCTTGAATATTTAAGGAACAAGAAACGGCTGCATAGTGCGATTAAAGGTGCGTGGAGATTCAGAAAATTCATTCGAGTGTGGAAAGCAGCCTTGTAAAAAAATTGTATTAGCCGGCCTTATTTTTCTCGTCTTTCCGCCTGCCTAGCCCCCACTCGCTCCTTATAGTGAAACAGAGAATAATGCCTGACACTCAGGTGATAGAGATCAGTGGCTGCCTTGTGTTTAATGTATAATTGAGCTGGCACGTGACGCTAATGTAGACGTTTGATTGGACGATTATTATTTGTGAAGCTATAATAAAGTGGTATAGTAAACAAAAAGAGAACGGTCACTCAGTGTTTCAGGTATATAGAACTAGGAATATACTTTCCCACACACATAAAAAAAAGTAGAAATCAACATGTGCAGCAATGTAATCTTTTCTGAAAGCTTATTTAATGTCAAATTATGAAAACGTTTATTATCTAGAAAATAAACGGTGTATTTAACTACTCATTTCTTTGTATCTATCAAAACAGTCTTAAACCAACTCATATTCACCCTAAATAAAAGACAAAAACTACCGATATGACGACGAAATAAAATGAAAGGTGCAGCTTCTGCGCAGAATACGAATTGGAAGGCGTATTAGTGGCACCGTCGACGTCAAACGCTGTAATCATCTTATTCAGAGCATCAAGGACTTCAGATGTGGTAGGCTCCCCTGTAAAACAGGTACCATTTAAGGTTAGATTTTCTTCGAGGGCCGGAGTGTCGTTGACAAGAAAGCCTCCTTTCTTTAGAAAGAAACCCTGAAGATCGCATATTTGTCGGTATTTTCCCTGGCCTTTTGTCATATATTCCACGATCTTCTTAAGATCAGTAGCAGTTGTTTTGAGCCCTTCTTTAGTGGTTATGTTTTCCACTATTTTGATGAGTTGGTCCACTGTGCCATCAGAGATATGGTCGCGAACATGCTGGAACTCTCCGTCCTTCTCATCGATCCACTCTTCCAAGAATCCAGTGCAATTTGGGCTAGATTCATTTCCACACATTACACCGTTGATGGCGGGCGGTGAGACTGTCACTGTCTTGACTTCACTGTCATTACCGAGTGTCTTGATATTATTCAACTCTTCGTCTATAACGTCTCGACACGGTGCTCCTTCTACTTTTTCTGTCTTGCAAACCAGGAATCCAACTGATGGAACATCTTTGAGACGACAAGCAATCTTGTCGACTCCCGCAGGGGTCGCACTACAAAACGTCTTGTAGTCAATGTTGGGTTTCGCTGCATTGATCTTGTTACGAGCAGCCGTGAAGTCTGGTTCTTCTGCCGTCATGGCACAAACTGATTGGAGTAATAGGACAACAATGGCAAAACATAGCTTGTGTACTTCCATTGCTTCGAAACTAGAAATTAAATAAAAGGAAAAATTACTCACTGATTAATTAACAGAAGTATAACAGCATTTCAAGTAATTTTAAATTAGGAGATATACGATAAAATTCCACGCATCATATCATTTACTTCCTGGTGTGACGATTGGCTTTGCACCCCTCACTCAGGGGCGTGGCGACACTCCCCCTCCAATTGAGGAAGCGATGATTGCAGATATCGTTAAAAGCTATTTAGGTTACTATTACATCTAACATTCTCTGGCATATCATTCCAAAGTTTTGCTCCTGTATATCAGTATATGCTAAACTCTTTTTTAGAAATCCAGTCCGTTGCTTAGCTAGGAATAACGAGAGTCATTTCTCGTTCTCTTAGTAAATAGGTATTATTTAATTCAGAGATTTCAAAATGGTCTTGCAGATATGAAGGGGCCATATTATTTAATACTTTGTGCATCATTATTAACATGTGGTCAGTTCGATATTCTGAAAGAGTTTTCCAGTTTAATTGTTGCCTTATTTCACTGGATCTGATTTCATAACCTTGTCTAGTAATGACTCTAGTAATGACAAAGCACGGTTTTGTAGCTTTTGCATTCTTGTCACATTGCTACAAGGCATGTTGTCCCAGACATTATCGCAGTATTCAAACAAAGGTTTTATTAGTGAATTATACATTGTAATAGATGTTTTTTTAGGAACAAACTGCCTGTGCCCGCCCCAGCCTGTGCCCGATAGATGCGATTGAGAAAAACTTCCGGTGTTACCGAGAAGAAGCATTTTAGACCAAGGCAAAGCGGAACTACAGTATAGTTGCCAAAATACAATATTACGGCCTATACTGGTATACTACCAACTGCCTGGGAATGAGAACATATTTGAAAGAGGTGAGATGCTCGGTATAGAATCACTGTTCTGATCACTGACTCAATGATGTGATATCAGTGCGTAGAATACGCAGCACGAGGTAGCAAAAGGATCTTTAATGCACAGAGAACGAAGACAAAGATATAAATAAAAGATCGACAAAGTTCAGTATACTTATTAGTTCCTTTCTGTTCGATTCTTTGTTGATTGGGCTTCTTGTTCTTCTTTGTACTTCCTCTCCTCTGCTGCTACTGCTCAACTGCTTCTCTCTGCTTTCAGCCACAACTGCAATCTCGTTCTCAGAGCCCACGTTCCCCACCCGGGAAACGAGATACTCTGGGATAATCCGTTTCAAATCACAGGATTCCTGTTATTCCAGTTGAGGTACGCATGCGTAAATATACGAGCGGAATCTGGATAGTATGTCCTCCTTGTTTGACTTTTCCCCAAACAAGTCAATGGGGTTGCTGGCGAAGCTCGAATTACAGCATCTATACACACATACGGCGAAGATATCGATCGCGGCAACGTCTTCACTGGAGTCTTGTTGTCCGACATCTTTGTTATTTTGGTTTTATTAATTCTACTTCCGATCATTTCAGACCAACTCATGCTCACTATTCGGCCAATAACGTAACTATTTGAAACGGATTATCCCAGAGTCTCTCGTTTCCCGGGTGGGGAACGTGGGCTCTGGGAACGAGATTGACTCGCTCCAAAAAGGGTAGCTATTTTTGTAGTCGAAAGGAGTTGACCAATTAGGTGTGCTGGACCATAGTACTTTGCAGCATTATAAACAAAGGCGTTGTCGATCGATTTCAACTACCAAGACAATTGTTTGAAAAGTTTTTCAGAATACTAAACTGCTATAGTTCTTAACTACATTGACACAGTAGAATAGTAGATGTTTGAAGTATAAGATATAGCTATATGATTTTACAGTTTTATGTTCTTTTATTGAGATGCATTTCTATTTTGAATATTTCATGCTTCATGCTGTGAGGGACAAGTCCAAACACATTTTATAACCTATGATGTAATGTATTTCTCCGTGCCCTTGAACTGACCTTAACTCTTGCAGAAAAACAATGTCATAATGACAATTGGCAAAACCTAACTAAACAACTGTTGATACCATCGCTGGTATACAAAGTGGTCAAACTTCTGTGACGATATATATCACTATTATCGACTTTTGTCAGTGTCGCAATTATGCCTTAATTGTTTCAGACCTTGTCCACATGTCTTTGTTTCGTTAGAAAACGCAAGAAATCCGCTTCCACACAAGAACAGGAAAACGGCGTTTTTGAAAAGTTCCACATTGGAGACCGTCTTCGAAAAGTTTCGTTTTTGATGCATGACCATTTCATCGTTTACGTGTGGACGGAAGGCTAAATCGTAAAAAAAATGTTTTACAAAATCTGGATACGTGTGGACGATGCATGGCAGCTATATAGTACTGACGTGGAAGGCGAGCTGGAAAGAAGAAAGTATGTGAACTTTATCAACAGAGAAACACTCAAGAATCAGAATATCGAAGTATTCCAGTCCGTATTACCGACCGAACTTATGGCGGGATTAATCGAGAGAAAGATCTTCCGGTTAGACCTCAGTATTATAAAGCCATTTCAACGAGGAGGGAAGCTAACCTGCCTTCGGTATTGCTTGCCAATGTCAGATCGTTGCGTAGCAAAGTCGATGAAGTAGGGGTTGTTTCTCGTACAAACAATGTAAGCGTTGTGTGCCTGACTGAGACGTGGCTGGACGATGAAATTTCAGATTCTTATGTAGGTATACCAGGTTATTTTATAATAAGGAGAGACAGAACAAGCACGGTGAGAGATCATGGCGGTGGGGTTTGTGTATACGTTAAAGAGGACATGCCGTGGAGGAGAATATGTCTGGAAAATGAAGCAGCGAAGGAGATAGAAAGTATATGGATTCAATTAACACCTGAGCGAGCAATTAGAACTGGTAGTACTATTCTTGTAGCATGTATTTATCACCCAACCTGGGCAGATCAAAATCAAAATTTATTACTGTACGAACACATCCAACTAAATGTAGACACTTTTCTCAGTAAACACCCTTCTGGATTAGTTATAATAACTGGTGACTTTAACCCTACTTCTACTGGATTTCGCCCAGCTGAAGTTACACGTGCATGCTCTTTAAAACAGCGAGTAACTTTCCGTACACGGGATTCTGGCATTTTGGATTTGATTTTTACAAATAAGTCGGATTTATATGACACACCAATTCAATTGCCCAAAATCGGAAATAGCGACCACTACACCGTACTGATAACTCCCAAATGGCATCTAGGGCGGAAAATTGATAACACCCAAGGATCTAAAGTGTATAGAAGAGACCTTCGGGAAAGTAACTGGAAAGCTTTTGGCTCTTGGTTGGTAAGAGAGTCGTGGCATGATACCTTCAATGAGTCTGATTGCCAAAGTAAATACGATAATTTCATGCAGAAAATGAATAGTGCTATAGATTTGTTTCTGCCTTTAAAAAGATCTAAAGTGAATAAAAGTGATAAGCCATGGATAACAAATCACATTAAGAAATGGATTAAGAAAAGGCAAAAGGCCTTTTGTCAGTATGGAAAACTCTCTCTAGTGAGTATAAGAAATGGCGGAATAAAATTAGAGCAAAACTGAAAACATGCAGAAGAGACTTTTATGCAAATCAGATGAACGATTGTATTGGATCAAACATATGCAAATGGTGGAAAACAATTAAAAAGTTAACTTGTGATGTAGCCTCCCCGCCATGGAGTCGGTACTTAATGGGGCAAACCGGACATACAACTCCTGTGGAATTAGCGAATGAAATAAACTCCTTCTTTTCGGAACTGACTAAAGATTTCCAACCATTAGCACAGCCTTTAGATGCCCAGGAACTACCTGTGCCACCAAATTTAAAAGCCACGCCCCACCAAATCCAAACAAAGCTGAATGCAGTAAATAGTAGGAAGGCTGTTGACCCTGACAATCTTAACAACAGAATCCTAAAAGAATTTTCCGAAGAACTTAGCGTCGTCCTCGCAGATATTTACAACACATCGTTAACTCAAGCCTATGTTCCTGACTTGTTAAAAGCGTCAACTATTGTTCCAATTCCCAAGATACTACCGCCAAAAACAATCGAAGAAGATCTTAGACCCATTAGCCTTACATGTCAGATAAGTAAAGTTTTTGAAGGCCTAACTCTAGATAGATTAATGCCGGAAGTTGAACAACACATCGATACTAAACAATTTGCAAACAAAGGAAAATCAACTAAGGACGCCCTAGTGAGTACTCTTCACAATATTCATACGGGAATAGATAATGGAGATACGGCTATTAGGATTTTCTTTACTGATTTTACAAAAGGTTTTGACCTAATTGACCATAACATTCTGATCGATAAACTTGTAAAACTCGGAGTAAGTGATGTCCTAATACGGTGGATTGCAGCCTTTTTAACAAACCGCAAACAACGTGTAAAGGTAGATGGAGTCTTTTCTGAGTGGAAATATCCAAAAGGAGGAATACCGCAAGGCACAAAATTAGGCCCGTTATTGTTTGTAATAATGGTTAACGACTTGGTTAAAAATTGGCCAGGAAGGGCAAAGTTTGTCGACGATTTAGCCGTTGTGGAAACAATCCCGCGGAACTCAATAAGCGTGATGGATTTGGTAGCAAGAGAAATTCAACAGTATTGCATAGATCATAAAATGAAGTTAAACCCCAAGAAATGTAAGGAGATGTTTGTAAATTTTATGACAAACCCGAATATATTAAGTAGGGATATAGTCGTTAATGGCACCCAAATAGAATCCGTTGATGCGTATAAATTGTTAGGCGTTATGCTCGAAAGTAATCTTAAATGGAATAGGCAAGTTGGTGATAAAACTAAAAAGGCGTGTAAAAGATTGTATGCATTAAGAGTACTAAAGAAAGCTGGATTGCAGGAAACAGAACTTGTTCTAGTGTATAGGTCCATGATTCGACCTGTTCTAGAATATGCTGTTGAAGCCTGGTCTGACCTCTCACAGTACCTAAGCGACAAACTGGAAAGAGTACAGAAAAGGGCCCTTCGAATTATATATCCTGGTAGTGACTATGGCGAAGCATTAAAGACCTCTAATTTAGAAAGTCTTAAGGACAGGAGAGTAGACCTATGTAAGAAGTATATGAATAAACTTAAAGATCCGTCCCATACTCTACATCATTTAACGAAAATATCCTATACGAACACGCACGGTTATACCTTAAGATCAGGAAACCAGAACCAAATAGGAGTAAGAAAGATCCGGACTGATAGATGCAAAAAATTTTTAACATATAGATATAAATAGTAACAATAATTTTAACTTATAATATATTCCTTTCACACAGTATATACGTATATATTTTTATTTTTTTTTGTAAATAAAATTATCCTAGTATAAGCATAAAATAGTTTAAGTAACTTGTAAATCGCTTACAATTTAATCCTGTAATTACAAGAAGCGAAATAAACGAGAAATAATAATAATAATAATATTTAACACTACGGCATCGAAAACCTAATTATAAAGGTTGACTCCGGGTATGTTGTTGTGTGAACAGAGGCGGCGGAAGATGTTTTTGAGTGTGGGGGCGAGATGTTGTTTGTGATTTTGTCGCGACCTCTCTACGGGGTATGTGGAGCATGCTCTCTCAGAAAATTTTGAATTTTAGACCCCCAAGAACGCACAAATTAAGCTACTAGAATAACCTTTATATATTTATTAGAAGCTTTCATTTTAATCCCGTTTAAGTTAGAGTACTACTACAATTTGTAAAAAAATTGCGAGGGCGAAAAATGTCTGTCGCCGCGCCCTCGCATGTAAAAATTTATGTGGGGATCGCCCCACTTCCCCCACGCTTCCGCCGCTCCTAGTGTATGTGAAGTCGACTTCTATAAAGCAAAACGTTTGTGGGTTCGGCCCATTCGACCTTGGCTGTTGAAAAGAAAGAATGTTATTTTTAATTGTAATTTTAGCGATATATAATATGTGGGAACACCACGTTCGTTGTTGATTGCTTATTATAAATCACCATGCAAAATTTCAAGGTCAACGTTATTTTTGTCAGTGACTCCCGAATTAGCTGCCCACGACATGTTTGTGTATAGTTAACTAAAGAGAGGTTCACAAGAAAAATACAGTGAAATAAATTCACGTCTCGTTGTCGTTGTCGTTCTCGTTCTCGTTATCTTTACAGTTTGACTTGTGCGGCTGTTCCCCAGAGATGGTGGTCCATATCTCCCAGTTTAGACAAGTAGACTTCAAGGTTGATGTTGAGGCCTAATAAAATCAAATTTTCAGATTTTTAACTGGACCGTAACAAAACAAACGTTCATTCGGCCCAAATGCCTTAGTAATAAGCTCCGACTAAAAAGCATCCGATGAAATATATGGCTGCATGTATTTCACTAGTACTTTTTCATCATAATCGTGTACCCTATTATTCGGCGGGGCCCCTTGACCAAAACTACACTACAAACACTACACGACGGACAACTGCAGATTATACTTTGACTCAAATGTATACACAGTGGAACCCCGTGCCGTACGACCGTCTCTTTATTACGACAATTTCATTTCTAGCCTGAGTACATTCTAAGAAAAGTAGTGTAATACTCCCGGTTAGTACGACCACCGTTATTACCAGGACCACATATATTTTTTGACCTGACGGTGGTCGTATTAACGAGGTTCAACTGTAGTCTGTTGTCAGGCATTTCCCTTACGGTAGTAATTTCTAGTCTTATAAATCAAAAAATCATATGACATCATTAACTATTTTTTAATAAATTATGCGTCAATTCGCTGAAAGCCTACATGATACTAGCCTGCGTCACAGCCGCTCGCAGGCGGAAAGGCGTGGGCAGAAACACAACACAGGCTATGACGTAGGTTAACATGATACAGGAAATCGCATACGGACAAAAGTGACATATCTCTCAAGTCTAGTTAATAGATATGAAAACTGATAGCAAACCTTCGCAACAATGTTGCAGCAATTTGTTGCTGGTTTTATTCACCTTAATCCAATACTTTATCGTCAACAAATTAAATTGAACAGGTCAAGCCATTTTTTGGAAACAGGTTTTAAGGGCGCTATGTCTTTAATAAATGGCGAAAGGCGTTGTGGCAGTCGAAGTTTATGGCAAACTCACACAGCGGAGCTGCTAGGAAACGCGAACTTTGCTTTCCTAACTGGTCGGAATACATTTGTTTGCCTTCGCACTGGTTATACAGGTAGTATAGCATTAATCATGTACCAACTTATTGTTTTAACTACCACAAAACATTATCATCTTCCTCGTTGTCCTCACTAACATCATCATGATGATGATCATCATCATCATCATCATCATGGTCGTCGATGTCGTCATAATCATCATTAGCATAACCATGTTCATCATGATCATCAGTTCATTACCATCGTTATCATCATCATTATTATCATTATTATCATTATCATCATCATTATCATTATCATTATCATTACCATTATCATTATCATTTTCATTATCATTATCATTATCATTATCATCATCATTATTATTATTCATCTTTATCATCATCACCAGCAACACCAGTATCATCATCATCATCATCATAATTATAATCATCATCATCATTATCATCATCAATTTATCATCATAATCATCATCATTATCATCATTAAATAAGGCTCAAATATCAATATTTAGCACAAATACAGACTTCTCGTTACCACAGAACGTCTAAAAAGGCTTTAGTTGACGTTTTATGATCCTACTTCAATAGTTAGAAAAATGGCCAAAATCGTTCAAAAAGTAGCTAAAGGCTAACCCTTTAACATTTTTCCCGACTTTTTAAACAAGGCTCAAATATGAATATTTAGCACAAATACAGACTTCTCGTACATAACGTTTAAAAAAGTTTCTTTAACGTTTTATGACGCTATTTCAAAAGTTCGAAAAATGGCCAAAATCGGTCAAAAAGTAAAGGCTAACCCCTTAACATTTTTTTTCGACTTTTCAAATATGGCTCAACTATGAATATTTAGCAGTAATACAGACCACTCTTGCCAGAGAACGTCTAAAAAGGCTTTAGTTGACGTTTCATGATCTTATTTCAATAGCTCGAAAAATGGCCAAAATCGGTCAAAAAGTAAATCTAATCCCTTAACATTTTTTCCCTACTTTTCAAATATGAATATTTAGCACAAATACAGACTTGTCTTGCCAGGGAACGTCTAAAAAGATTTAGTTGACGTTTTATGATCTTATTTCAATAGCTCGAAAAATGGTCAAAATCGGTCAAAAGTAAAGGCTAACCCCTTAACATTTTTTTTCGTCTTAGAAGTGTCCCAGATCTGGTTCAAGAATTATTCGCATTTAAAACGAGACGCCCAAATTGTCAATTACATCGCGCCGGAATTAGATGGCTTCCGTTATTTTTAACCAGCTTTCCTATATATCCAAATGAAGCCTATTCTATCTTCTTGCTGCGCCAGGAAAGATTAGAAACGTCACAGATCTGGTTCAAGAGTTATTCGCATTTAAATCGAGACGCCCAAATTGTCAAAATCATCGCGCCGGCAATAGAAATCTTTTTTAATTGTAGTTGCCGACATTGGGGGAAAAGTTTCGATAGCTTCCGTTATTTTTAACCAGCTGTCCTAAATAACGAAATGAAGCTCCTTCTATCTTCTTGCTGGCCCAAGAAAAATTAGAAGTGTCCCAGATCAGGTTCAAGAGTTATTCGCATTTAAAACGAGACGCCCAAATTGTCAAAATCATCGCGCCGGCAATAGAAATCTTTTTTAATTGTAGTTGCCGACATTGGGGGAAAAGTTTCGATAGCTTCCGTTATTTTTAACCAGCTGTCCTAAATAACGAAATGAAGCTCCTTCTATCTTCTTGCTGGCCCAAGAAAAATTAGAAGTGTCCCAGATCAGGTTCAAGAGTTATTCGCATTTAAAACGAGACGCCCAAATTGTCAATTACATCGCGCCGGAAATAGAAATCTTTTTTAATTGTAGTTGCCTAGATTGTGGGGATAATTTCGATGGCTTCCGTTATTTTTAACCAGCTTTCCTATATATTAAAATGAAGCTCATTCTATCTTCTTGCTGCGCCAGGAAATATTAGAAGCGTCATAGATCTGGTTCAAGAGTTATTCGCATTTAAAACGAGACGCCCAAATTGTCAATTACATCGCGCCGGAAATAGAAATCTTTTTTAATTGTAGTTGCCGACATTGGGGGGAAAATTTCGATGGCTTTCGTTATATCTAACCAGCTTTGCTATATATCAAAATTAAGCTCATTCTATCTTCTTGCTGCGCCAAGATAGATTAGAAGTGTCCCGGATCTGGTTTAAGAGTTATTCGCATTTAAAACGATTCGCCCAAATTGTCAATTACATCGCGCCGGAAATAGAAATATTTTTTAATTGTAGTTGCCGACATTGGGGGGGGGGGGATTTCGAAGTCTTTCGTTAAATCTAACCAGCTTTCCTATATATCAAAATGAAGCTCATTCTATCATCTTGCTGCGCCAGGAAAGATTAGAAGTGTCCCAGATATGGTTCAAGATTTATTCGCATTTAAATGGAGACGCCTAAATTGTCAAAAACATCGCGCCGGAAATAGAAATCTTTTTTAATTGTAGTTGCCGACATTGGGTGGAAAGTTTCGATAGCTTCCGTTATTTTTAACCAGCTTTCCTAAATATCAAAATGAAGCTCCTTCTATCTTCTTGCTAGCCCAAGAAAAATTAGAAGTGTCCCAGATTTGGTTCAAGAGTTATTTGCATTTAAACGGAGACGCCCAAATTGTCAATTACATCGCGCCGGAAATAGAAATCTTTTTTAATTGTAGTTGCCGACATTGGGTGGAAAGTTTCGATAGCTTCCGTTATTTTTAATCAGCTTTCCTAAATACAGAAATGAAGCTCCTTCTATCTTCTTGCTGGCCCAAGAAAAATTAGAAGTGTCCCAGATCTGGTTCAAGAGTTATTTGCATTTAAACGGAGACGCCCAAATTGTCAATTACATCCCGCCGGAAATAGAAATCTTTTTTAATTGTAGTTGCCGACATTGTCGAGATAATTTCGATGGCTTCCGATATTTTTAACCAGCTTTCCTATATATCAAAATGAAGCTCATTCTATCTTCCTGCTGCGCCAGGAAAGATTAGAAGCGTCACGGATCTGGTTCAAGAGTTATTCCCATTTAAATCGAGACGCCCAAATTGTCAAAAACATCGCGCCGGAAATAGAAATCTTTTTTAATTGTAGTTGCCGACATTGGGGGGAAAATTTCGATGGCTTTCGTTATATCTAACCAGCTTTGCTATATATCAAAATTAAGCTCATTCTATCTTCTTGCTGCGCCAAGATAGATTAGAAGTGTCCCGGATCTGGTTTAAGAGTTATTCGCATTTAAAACGAGACGCCCAAATTGTCAATTACATCGCGCCGGAAATAGAAATATTTTTTAATTGTAGTTGCCGACATTGGGGGGGGGGGGGGGGGATTTCGATGTCTTTCGTTAAATCTAACCAGCTTTCCTATATATCAAAATGAAGCTGATTCTATCTTCTTGCTGCGCCAGGAAAGATGAGAAGTGTCCCAGATATGGTTCAAGATTTATTCGCATTTAATACGAGAGGCCCAAATTGTCAATTACATCGCGCCGGAAATAGAAATCTTTTTTAATTGTAGTTGCCGACATTGGGTGGAAAGTTTCGAAAGCTTCCTTTATTTTTAATCAGCTTTCCTAAATATGAAAATGAAGCTCCTTCTATCTTCTTGCTAGCCCAAGAAAAATTAGAAGTGTCCCAGATTTGGTTCAAGAGTTATTTGCATTTAAACGGAGACGCCCAAATTGTCAATTACATCGCGCCGGAAATAGAAATCTTTTTTAATTGTAGTTGCCGACATTGGGTGGAAAGTTTCGATAGCTTCCGTTATTTTAATCAGCTTTCCTAAAGACGGAAATGAAGCTCCTTCTATCTTCTTGCTGGCCCAAGAAAAATTAGAAGTGTCCCACATCTGGTTCAAGAGTTATTTGCATTTAAACGGAGACGCCCAAATTGTCAATTACATCCCGCCGGAAATAGAAATCTTTTTTAATTGTAGTTGCCGACATTGTGGAGATAATTTCGATGGCTTCCGATATTTTTAACCAGCTTTCCTATATATCAAAATGAAGCTCATTCTATCTTCCTGCTGCGCCAGGAAAGATTAGAAGCGTCACGGATCTGGTTCAAGAGTTATTCCCATTTAAATCGAGACGCCCAAATTGTCAAAAACATCGCGCCGGAAATAGAAATCTTTTTTAATTGTAGTTGCCGACATTGGGGGGAAAATTTCGATGGCTTTCGTTATATCTAACGAGCTTTGCTATACATAAAAATTAAGCTCATTCTATCTTCTTGCTGATCCAAGAAAAATTAGAAGTGTCCCAGATCTGGTTCAAGAGTTATTTGCATTTAAACAGAGACGCCCAAATTGTCAATTACATCGCGCCGGAAATAGAAATCTTTTTTAATTGTATTTGCCGATATTGGGGGGAAATTTCGATAGCTTCCGTTATTTTTAAGCAGCTTTCCTAAATACAGAAATGAAGCTCCTTCTATCTTCTTGCTGGCCCAAGAAAAATTAGAAGTGTCCCAGATCTGGTTCAAGAGTTATTCGCATTTAAAACGAGACGCCCAAATTGTCAATTACATCGCGCCGGAAATAGAAATCTTTTTTAATTGTAGTTGCCGAGATTGTGGGGATAATTTCGATGGCTTCCGTTATTTTTAACCAGCTTTCCTATATATTAGAATGAAGCTCATTCTATCTGCTTGCTGCGCCAGGAAAGATTAGAAGCGTAACGGATTTGGTTCAAGAGTTATTCGCATTTAAAACGAGACGCGCAAATTGTCAATTACATCGCGCCGGAAATAGAAATCTTTTTTAATTGTAGTTGCCGACATTGTGGGGATAATTTCGATGGCTTCCGTTATTTTTAACCAGCTTTCCTATATAACAAAATGAAGCTCATTCTATCTTCCTGCTGCGCCAGGAAAGATTAGAAGCGTCACGGATCTGGTTCAAGAGTTATTCCCATTTAAATCGAGACGCCCAAATTGTCAAAAACATCGCGCCGGAGATATAAATCTTTTTTAATTGTAGTTGCCGACATTGGGGGGAAAATTTCGATAGCTTCCGTTATTTTTAACCAGCTTTCCTAAATACTGAAATGAAGCTCCTTATATCTTCTTGCTGGCCCGAGAAAAATTAGAAGTGTCCCGCATATGGTTCAAGAGTAATTTGCATTTAAAAGGAGACGCCCAAATTGTCAAAAACATCGCGCCGGAAATAGAAATCTTTTTTAATTGTAGTTGCCGACATTGGGGGAAAAATTTCGATGGCTTTCGTTATATCTAACGAGCTTTGCTATACACAAAAATTAAGCTCATTCTATCTTCTTGCTGATCCAAGAAAAATTAGAAGTGTCCCAGATCTGGTTCAAGAGTTATTTGCATTTAAACAGAGACGCCCAAATTGTCAATTACATCGCGCCGGAAATAGAAATCTTTTTTAATTGTATTTGCCGATATTGGGGGGAAATTTCGATAGCTTCCGTTATCTTTAAGCAGCTTTCCTAAATACCGAAATGAAGCTCCTTCTATCTTCTTGCTGGCCCAAGAAAAATTAGAAGTGTCCCAGATCTGGTTCAAGAGTTATTTGCATTTAAACGGAGACGCCCAAATTGTCAATTACATCGCGCCGGAAATAGAAATCTTTTTTAATTGTATTTGCCGATATTGGGGGGAAATTTCGATAGCTTCCGTTATCTTTAAGCAGCTTTCCTAAATACCGAAATGAAGCTCCTTCTATCTTCTTGCTGGCCCAAGAAAAATTAGAAGTGTCCCAGATCTGGTTCAAGAGTTATTTGCATTTAAACGGAGACGCCCAAATTGTCAATTACATCGCGCCGGAAATAGAAATCTTTTTTAATTGTAGTTGCCGACATTGTGGAGATAATTTCGATGGCTTCCGTTATTTTTAACCAGCTTTCCTATATATCAAAATGAAGCTCATTCTATCTTCCTGCTGCGCCAGGAAAGATTAGAAGCGTCACGGATCTGGTTCAAGAGTTATTCCCATTTAAATCGAGACGCCCAAATTGTCAAAAACATCGCGCCAGAAATAGAAATCTTTTTTAATTGTAGTTGCCGACATTGGGGGAAAAATTTCGATAGCTTCCGTTATTTTTAACCAGCTTTCCTAAATAACGAAATGAAGCTCCTTATATCTTCTTGCTGGCTCGATAAAAATTAGAAGTGTCCCGCATATGGTTCAAGAGTAATTTGCATTTAAAAGGAGACGCCCAAATTGTCAAAAACATCGCGCCGGAAATATAAATCTTTTTTAATTGTAGTTGCCGACATTGGGGGGAAAATTTCGATGGCTTTCGTTATATCTAACGAGCTTTGCTATACACAAAAATTAAGCTCATTCTATCTTCTTGCTGATCCAAGAAAAATTAGAAGTGTCCCAGATCTGGTTCAAGAGTTATTTGCATTTAAACAGAGACGCCCAAATTGTCAATTACATCGCGCCGGAAATAGAAATCTTTTTTAATTGTATTTGCCGAAATTGGGGGGAAATTTCGATAGCTTCCTTTATTTTTAAGCAGCTTTCCTAAATACCGAAATGAAGCTCCTTCTATCTTCTTGCTGGCCCAAGAAAAATTAGAAGTTTCCCAGATCTGGTTCAAGAGTTATTCGCATTTAAAACGAGACGCCCAAATTGTCAATTACATCGCGCCGGAAATAGAAATCTTTTTTAATTGTAGTTGCCGAGATTGTGGGGATAATTTCGATGGCTTCCGTTATTTTTAACCAGCTTTCCTATATATCAGAACGAAGCTCATTCTATCTGCTTCCTGCGCCAGGAAAGATTAGAAGCGTCACATATTTGGTTCAAGAGTTATTCGCATTTAAAACGAGACGCCCAAATTGTCAATTACATCGCGCCGGAAATAGAAATCTTTTTTAATTGTAGTTGCCGAGATTGTGGGGATAATTTCGATGGCTTCCGGGGTTTTTAACCAGCTTTCCTACATATATCAGAATGAAGCTCATTCTATCTGCTTCCTGCGCCAGGAAAGATTAGAAGCGTCACAGATTTGGTTCAAGAGTTATTCGCATTTAAATCGAGACGCCCAAATTGTCAAAAACATCGCGCCGGAAATAGAAATCTTTTTTAATTGTAGTTGCCAAGATTGTGGGGATAATTTCGATGGCTTTCCTAAATAACGAAATGAAGCTGCTTCTATCTTCTTGCTGGCCCAAGAAAAATTAGAAGTATCCCAGATCTGGTTCAAGAGTTATTCGCATTTAAAACGAGACGCCCAAATTGTCAATTACATCGCGCCGGAAATAGAAATCTTTTTTAATTGTAGTTGCCGAGATTGTGGGGATAATTTCGATGGCTTCCGGGTTTTTTAACCAGCTTTCCTACATATATTAGAATGAAGCTCATTCTATCTCCTTGCTGCGCCAGGAAAGATTAGAAGCGTCACAGATCTGGTTCAAGAGTTATTCACATTTAAAACGAGACGCCCAAATTGTCAATTACATCGCGCCGGAAATATAAATCTTTTTTAATTGTAGTTGCCGAGATTGTGGGGATAATTTCGATGGCTTCCGTTACTTGTAACCGGCTTTCCTATACATCAGAATGAAGCACATTCTATCTGCTTGCTGCGCCAGGAAAGATTAGAAGTGTCCCAGATCTGGTTCAAGAGTTATTTGCATTTAAAACGATACGCCCAAATTGTCAATTACATCGCGCCGGAAATAGAAATATTTTTTAATTGTAGTTGCCGAGATTGTGGGGATAATTTCGATGGCTTCCGTTATTTTTAATCATCTTTCCTAAATACCGAAATGAAGCTCCTTCTATCTTCTTGCTGGCCCAAGAAAAATTAGAAGTGTCCCAGATCTGGTTCAAGAGTTATTCGCATTTAAAACGAGACGCCCAAATTGTCAATTACATCGCGCCGGAAATAGAAATCTTTTTTAATTGTAGTTGCCGAGATTGTGGGGATAATTTCGATGGCTTCCGTTATTTTTAACCAGCTTTCCGATATATCGGAATGAAGCTCATTCTATCTGCTTCCTGCGCCAGGAAAGATTAGAAGCGTCCCAGATCTGGTTCAAGAGTTATTCGCATTTAAAACGAGACGCCCAAATTGTCAATTACATCGCGCCGGAAATAGAAATCTTTTTTAATTGTAGTTGCCGAGAATGTGGGGATAATTTCGACGGCTTCCGGGTTTTTTAACCAGTTTCCTACATATATTATAATGAAGCTCATTCTATCTTCTTGCTGCGCCAGGAAAGATTAGAACCGTCACAGATCTGGTTCAAGAGTTATTCACATTTAAAACGAGACGCCCAAATTGTCAATTACATCGCGCCGGAAATATAAATCTTTTTTAATTGTAGTTGCCGAGATTATGGGGATAATTTCGATGGCTTCCGTTACTTTTAACCGGCTTTCCTATACATCAGAATGAAGCTCATTCTATCTGCTTGCTGCGCCAGGAAAGATTAGAAGTGTCCCAGATCTGGTTCAAGAGTTATTTGCATTTAAAACGATACGCCCAAATTGTCAATTACATCGCGCCGGAAATAGAAATATTTTTTAATTGTAGTTGCCGAGATTGTGGGGATAATTTCGATGGCTTCCGTTATTTTTAATCATCTTCCCTAAATACCGAAATGAAGCTCCTTCTATCTTCTTGCTGGCCCAAGAAAAATTAGAAGTGTCCCAGATCTTTTTCAAGAGTTATTCGCATTTAAAACGAGACGCCCAAATTGTCAATTACATCGCGCCGGAAATAGAAATCTTTTTTAATTGTAGTTGCCGAGATTGTGGGGATAACTTCGATGGCTTCCGGTTTTTTTAACCAGCTTTCCTACATATATTAGAATGAAGCTCATTCTATCTCCTTGCTGCGCCAGGAAAGATTAGAAGCGTCACAGATCTGGTTCAAGAGTTATTCACATTTAAAACGAGACGCCCAAATTGTCAATTACATCGCGCCGGAAATATAAATCTTTTTTAATTGTAGTTGCCGAGATTGTGGGGATAATTTCGATGGCTTCCGTTACTTTTAACCGGCTTTCCTATACATCAGAATGAAGCTCATTCTATCTGCTTGCTGCGCCAGGAAAGATTAGAAGTGTCCCAGATCTGGTTCAAGAGTTATTTGCATTTAAAACGATACGCCCAAATTGTCAATTACATCGCGCCGGAAATAGAAATATTTTTTAATTGTAGTTGCCGAGATTGTGGGGATAATTTCGATGGCTTCCGTTATTTTTAATCATCTTTCCTAAATACCGAAATGAAGCTCCTTCTATCTTCTTGCTGGCCCAAGAAAAATTAGAAGTGTCCCAGATCTGGTTCAAGAGTTATTCGCATTTAAAACGAGACGCCCAAATTGTCAATTACATCGCGCCGGAAATAGAAATCTTTTTTAATTGTAGTTGCCGAGATTGTGGGGATAATTTCGATGCCTTCCGTTATTTTTAATCATCTTTCCTAAACACCGAAATGAAGCTCCTTCTATCTTCTTGCTGGCCCAAGAAAAATTAGAAGTGTCCCAGATCTGGTTCAAGAGTTATTCGCATTTAAAACGAGACGCCCAAATTGTCAATTACATCGCGCCGGAAATAGAAATCTTTTTTAATTGTAGTTGCCGAGATTGTGGGGATAATTTCGATGGCTTCCGTTATTTTTAACCAGCTTTCCTATATATCAGAATGAAGCTCATTCTATCTGCTTCCTGGGCCAGGAAAGATTAGAAGTGTCCCAGATCTGGTTCAAGAGTTATTTGCATTTAAAACGATACGCCCAAATTGTCAATTACATCGCGCCGGAAATAGAAATATTTTTTAATTGTAGTTGCCGAGATTGTGGGGATAATTTCGATGGCTTGCGTTATTTTTAATCATCTTTCCTAAATACCGAAATGAAGCTCCTTCTATCTTCTTGCTGGCCCAAGAAAAATTAGAAGTGTCCCAGATCTGGTTCAAGAGTTATTCGCATTTAAAACGAGACGCCCAAATTGTCAATTACATCGCGCCGGAAATATAAATCTTTTTTAATTGTAGTTGCCGAGATTGTGGGGATAACTTCGATGGCTTCCGTTATTTTTAAGCAGCTTTCCTATACATCAGAATGAGGCTCATTCTATCTCCTTGCTGCGCCAGGAAAGATTAGAAGCGTCACAGATCTGGTTCAAGAGTTATTCACATTTAAAACGAGACGCCCAAATTGTCAATTACATCGCGCCGGAAATATAAATCTTTTTTAATTGTAGTTGCCGAGATTGTGGGGATAATTTCGATGGCTTCCGTTATTTTTAAGCAGCTTTCCTATATATCAGAATGAAGCTCATTCTATCTGCTTGCTGCGCCAGGAAAGATTAGAAGCGTCACACATCTGGTTCAAGAGTTATTCGCATTTAAATCGAGACGCCCAAATTGTCAAAAACATCGCGCCGGAAATAGAAATCTTTTTTAATTGTAGTTGCCAAGATTGTGGGGATAATTTCGATGGCTTTCCTAAATAACGAAATGAAGCTGCTTCTATCTTCTTGCTGGCCCAAGAAAAATTAGAAGTATCCCAGATCTGGTTCAAGAGTTATTCGCATTTAAAACGAGACGCCCAAATTGTCAATTACATCGCGCCGGAAATAGAAATCTTTTTTAATTGTAGTTGCCGAGATTGTGGGGATAATTTCGATGGCTTCCGGGTTTTTTTAACCAGCTTTCCTACATATATTAGAATGAAGCTCATTCTATCTCCTTGCTGCGCCAGGAAAGATTAGAAGCGTCACAGATCTGGTTCAAGAGTTATTCACATTTAAAACGAGACGCCCAAATTGTCAATTACATCGCGCCGGAAATATAAATCTTTTTTAATTGTAGTTGCCGAGATTGTGGGGATAATTTCGATGGCTTCCGTTACTTTTAACCGGCTTTCCTATACATCAGAATGAAGCACATTCTATCTGCTTGCTGCGCCAGGAAAGATTAGAAGTGTCCCAGATCTGGTTCAAGAGTTATTTGCATTTAAAACGATACGCCCAAATTGTCAATTACATCGCGCCGGAAATAGAAATATTTTTTAATTGTAGTTGCCGAGATTGTGGGGATAATTTCGATGGCTTCCGTTATTTTTAATCATCTTTCCTAAATACCGAAATGAAGCTCCTTCTATCTTCTTGCTGGCCCAAGAAAAATTTGAAGTGTCCCAGATCTGGTTCAAGAGTTATTCGCATTTAAAACGAGACGCCCAAATTGTCAATTACATCGCGCCGGAAATAGAAATCTTTTTTAATTGTAGTTGCCGAGATTGTGGGGATAATTTCGATGGCTTCCGTTATTTTTAACCAGCTTTCCGATATATCGGAATGAAGCTCATTCTATCTGCTTCCTGCGCCAGGAAAGATTAGAAGCGTCCCAGATCTGGTTCAAGAGTTATTCGCATTTAAAACGAGACGCCCAAATTGTCAATTACATCGCGCCGGAAATAGAAATCTTTTTTAATTGTAGTTGCCGAGATTGTGGGGTTAATTTCGACGGCTTCCGGGTTTTTTAACCAGTTTCCTACATATATTAGAATGAAGCTCATTCTATCTTCTTGCTGCGCCAGGAAAGATTAGAACCGTCACAGATCTGGTTCAAGAGTTATTCACATTTAAAACGAGACGCCCAAATTGTCAATTACATCGCGCCGGAAATATAAATCGTTTTTAATTGTAGTTGCCGAGATTGTGGGGATAATTTCGATGGCTTCCGTTACTTTTAACCGGCTTTCCTATACATCAGAATGAAGCTCATTCTATCTGCTTGCTGCGCCAGGAAAGATTAGAAGTGTCCCAGATCTGGTTCAAGAGTTATTTGCATTTAAAACGATACGCCCAAATTGTCAATTACATCGCGCCGGAAATAGAAATCTTTTTTAATTGTAGTTGCCGAGATTGTGGGGATAATTTCGATGGCTTCCGTTATTTTTAACCAGCTTTCCGATATATCGGAATGAAGCTCATTCTATCTGCTTCCTGCGCCAGGAAAGATTAGAAGCGTCCCAGATCTGGATCAAGAGTTATTCGCATTTAAAACGAGACGCCCAAATTGTCAATTACATCGCGCCGGAAATAGAAATCCTTTTTAATTGTAGTTGCCGAGATTGTGGGGTTAATTTCGACGGCTTCCGGGTTTTTTAACCAGTTTCCTACATATATTAGAATGAAGCTCATTCTATCTTCTTGCTGCGCCAGGAAGGATTAGAACCGTCACAGATCTGGTTCAAGAGTTATTCACATTTAAAACGAGACGCCCAAATTGTCAATTACATCGCGCCGGAAATATAAATCTTTTTTAATTGTAGTTGCCGAGATTATGGGGATAATTTCGATGGCTTCCGTTACTTTTAACCGGCTTTCCTATACATCAGAATGAAGCTCATTCTATCTGCTTGCTGCGCCAGGAAAGATTAGAAGTGTCCCAGATCTGGTTCAAGAGTTATTTGCATTTAAAACGATACGCCCAAATTGTCAATTACATCGCGCCGGAAATAGAAATATTTTTTAATTGTAGTTGCCGAGATTGTGGGGATAATTTCGATGGCTTCCGTTATTTTTAATCATCTTTCCTAAATACCGAAATGAAGCTCCTTCTATCTTCTTGCTGGGCCAAGAAAAAATTTGAAGTGTCCCAGATCTGGTTCAAGAGTTATTCGCATTTAAAACGAGACGCCCAAATTGTCAATTACATCGCGCCGGAAATAGAAATCTTTTTTAATTGTAGTTGCCGAGATTGTGGGGATAATTTCGATGGCTTCCGTTTTTTTTAACCAGCTTTCCGATATATCGGAATGAAGCTCATTCTATCTGCTTCCTGCGCCAGGAAAGATTAGAAGCGTCCCAGATCTGGTTCAAGAGTTATTCGCATTTAAAACGAGACGCCCAAATTGTCAATTACATCGCGCCGGAAATAGAAATCTTTTTTAATTGTAGTTGCCGAGATTGTGGGGATAATTTCGATGGCTTCCGTTATTTTTAACCAGCTTTCCTATATATCAAAATGAAGCTCATTCTATCTTCTTGCTGCGCCAGGAAAGATTAGAAGCGTCACAGATCTGGTTCAAGAGTTATTCGCATTTAAAACGAGACGCCCAAATTGTCAATTACATCGCGCCGGAAATAGAAATCTTTTTTAATTGTAGTTGCCGAGATTGTGGGGATAATTTCGATGGCTTCCGTTACTTTTAACCAGCTTTCCTATATATCAGAATGAAGCTCATTCTATCTTCTTGCTGCGCCAGGAAAGATTAGAAGTGTCACAGATCTGGTTCAAGAGTTATTCACATTTAAAACGAGACGCCCAAATTGTCAATTACATCGCGCCGGAAATATAAATCTTTTTTTAATTGTAGTTGCCGAGATTGTGGGGATAATTTCGATGGCTTCCGTTATTTTTAACCAGCTTTCCTATATATCAGAATGAAGCTCATTCTATCTGCTTGCTGCGCCAGGAAAGATTAGAAGTGTCCCAGATCTGGTTCAAGAGTTATTTGCATTTAAAACGAGACGCCCAAATTGTCAATTACATCGCGCCGGAAATAGAAATCTTTTTAATTGTAGTTGCCGAGATTGTGGGGATAATTTCGATGGCTTCCGTTTTTTTAACCAGCTTTCCTATATATCGGAATGAAGCTCATTCTATCTGCTTCCTGCGCCAGGAAAGATTAGAAGTCCCAGATCTGGTTCAAGAGTTATTCGCATTTAAAACGAGACGCCCAAATTGTCAATTACATCGCGCCGGAAATAGAAATCTTTTTTAATTGTAGTTGCCGAGATTGTGGGGATAATTTCGATGGCTTCCGTTATTTTTAACCAGCTTTCCTATACATCAGAATGAAGCTCATTCTATCTGCTTGCTGCGCCAGGAAAGATTAGAAGTGTCCCAGATCTGGTTCAAGAGTTATTCGCATTTAAAACGAGACGCCCAAATTGTCAATTACATCGCGCCGGAAATAGAAATCTTTTTTAATTGTAGTTGCCGAGATTGTGGGGATAATTTCGATGGCTTCCGTTATTTTTAATCAGCTTTCCCTAAATCAGAATGAAGCTCATTCTATCTGCTTGCTGCGCCAGGAAAGATTAGAAGTGTCCCAGATCTGGTTCAAGAGTTATTTGCATTTAAAACGAGACGCCCAAATTGTCAATTACATCGCGCCGGAAATAAAAATTTTTTTAATTGTAGTTGCCGAGATTGTGGGGATAATTTCGATGGCTTCCGTTATTTTTAACCAGCTTTCCTATATTAGAATGAAGCTCCTTCTATCTTCTTGCTGGCCCAAGAAAAATTAGAAGTGTCCCAGATCTGGTTCAAGAGTTATTCGCATTTAAAACGAGACGCCCAAATTGTCAATTACATCGCGCCGGAAATAGAAATCTTTTTTAATTGTAGTTGCCGAGATTGTGGGGATAATTTCGATGGCTTCCGGGTTTTTTAACCAGCTTTCCTACATATATTAGAATGAAGCTCATTCTATCTCCTTGCTGCGCCAGGAAAGATTAGAAGCGTCACAGATCTGGTTCAAGAGTTATTCACATTTAAAACGAGACGCCCAAATTGTCAATTACATCGCGCCGGAAATATAAATCTTTTTTAATTGTAGTTGCCGAGATTGTGGGGATAATTTCGATGGCTTCCGTTATTTTTAACCAGCTTTCCTATACATCAGAATGAAGCTCATTCTATCTGCTTGCTGCGCCAGGAAAGATTAGAAGTGTCCCAGATCTGGTTCAAGAGTTATTTGCATTTAAAACGATACGCCCAAATTGTCAATTACATCGCGCCGGAAATAGAAATATTTTTTAATTGTAGTTGCCGAGATTGTGGGGATAATTTCGATGGCTTCCGTTATTTTTAATCATCTTTCCTAAATACCAAAATGAAGCTCCTTCTATCTTCTTGCTGGCCCAAGAAAAATTAGAAGTGTCCCAGATCTGGTTCAAGAGTTATTCGCATTTAAAACGAGACGCCCAAATTGTCAATTACATCGCGCCGGAAATAGAAATCTTTTTTAATTGTAGTTGCCGAGATTGTGGGGATAATTTCGATGGCTTCCGGGTTTTTTAACCAGCTTTCCTACATATATTAGAATGAAGCTCATTCTATCTCCTTGCTGCGCCAGGAAAGATTAGAAGCATCACAGATCTGGTTCAAGAGTTATTCACATTTAAAACGAGACGCCCAAATTGTCAATTACATCGCGCCGGAAATATAAATCTTTTTTAATTGTAGTTGCCGAGATTGTGGGGATAATTTCGATTGCTTCCGTTATTTTTAACCGGCTTTCCTATATACAGAAATGAAGCTCATTCTATCTGCTTGCTGCGCCAGGAAAGATTAGAAGTGTCCCAGATCTGGTTCAAGAGTTATTTGCATTTAAAACGATACGCCCAAATTGTCAATTACATCGCGCCGGAAATAGAAATATTTTTTAATTGTAGTTGCCGAGATTATGGGGATAATTTCGATGGCTTCCGTTATATTTAATCATCTTTCCTAAATACCGAAATGAAGCTCCTTCTATCTTCTTGCTGGCCCAAGAAAAATTAGAAGTGTCCCAGATCTGGTTCAAGAGTTATTCGCATTTAAAACGAGACGCCCAAATTGTCAATTACATCGAGCCGGAAATAGAAATCTTTTTTAATTGTAGTTGCCGAGATTGTGGGGATAATTTCGATGGCTTCCGTTATTTTTAACCAGCTTTCCTATACATCGGAATGAAGCTCATTCTATCTGCTTCCTGCGCCAGGAAAGATTAGAAGCGTCACAGATTTGGTTCAAGAGTTATTCGCATTTAAAACGAGACGCCCAAATTGTCAATTACATCGCGCCGGAAATATAAATCTTTTTTAATTGTAGTTGCCGAGATTGTGGGGATAATTTCGATGGCTTCCGTTATTTTTAAGCAGCTTTCCTATACATCAGAATGAAGCTCATTCTATCTCCTTGCTGCGCCAGGAAAGATTAGAAGCGTCACAGATCTGGTTCAAGAGTTATTCACATTTAAAACGAGACGCCCAAATTGTCAATTACATCGCGCCGGAAATAGAAATCTTTTTTAATTGTAGTTGCCGAGATTGTGGGGATAATTTCGATGGCTTCCGTTATTTTTAATCATCTTTACTAAATACCGAAATGAAGCTCCTTCTATCTTCTTGCTGGCCCAAGAAAAATTAGAAGTGTCCCAGATCTGGTTCAAGAGTTATTCGCATTTAAAACGAGACGCCCAAATTGTCAATTACATCGCGCCGGAAATAGAAATCTTTTTTAATTGTAGTTGCCGAGATTGTGGGGATAATTTCGATGCCTTCCGTTATTTTTAATCATCTTTCCTAAACACCGAAATGAAGCTCCTTCTATCTTCTTGCTGCGCCAAGAAAAATTAGAAGTGTCCCAGATCTGGTTCAAGAGTTATTCGCATTTAAAACGAGACGCCCAAATTGTCAATTACATCGCGCCGGAAATAGAAATCTTTTTTAATTGTAGTTGCCGAGATTGTGGGGATAATTTCGATGGCTTCCGTTATTTTTAACCAGCTTTCCTATATATCAGAATGAAGCTCATTCTATCTGCTTCCTGGGCCAGGAAAGATTAGAAGTGTCCCAGATCTGGTTCAAGAGTTATTTGCATTTAAAACGATACGCCCAAATTGTCAATTACATCGCGCCGGAAATAGAAATATTTTTTAATTGTAGTTGCCGAGATTGTGGGGATAATTTCGATGGCTTCCGTTATTTTTAATCATCTTTCCTAAATACCGAAATGAAGCTCCTTCTATCTTCTTGCTGGCCCAAGAAAAATTAGAAGTGTCCCAGATCTGGTTCAAGAGTTATTCGCATTTAAAACGAGACGCCCAAATTGTCAATTACATCGCGCCGGAAATAGAAATCTTTTTTAATTGTAGTTGCCGAGATTGTGGGGATAATTTCGATGGCTTCCGTTATTTTTAACCAGCTTTCCTATATATCAGAATGAAGCTCATTCTATCTGCTTCCTGGGCCAGGAAAGATTAGAAGTGTCCCAGATCTGGTTCAAGAGTTATTTGCATTTAAAACGATACGCCCAAATTGTCAATTACATCGCGCCGGAAATAGAAATATTTTTTAATTGTAGTTGCCGAGATTGTGGGGATAATTTCGATGGCTTCCGTTATTTTTAATCATCTTTCCTAAATACCGAAATGAAGCTCCTTCTATCTTCTTGCTGGCCCAAGAAAAATTAGAAGTGTCCCAGATCTGGTTCAAGAGTTATTCGCATTTAAAACGAGACGCCCAAATTGTCAATTACATCGCGCCGGAAATAGAAATCTTTTTTAATTGTAGTTGCCGAGATTGTGGGGATAATTTCGATGGCTTCCGTTATTTTTAACCAGCTTTCCTATATATCGGAATGAAGCTCATTCTATCTGCTTCCTGCGCCAGGAAAGATTAGAAGCGTCACAGATTTGGTTCAAGAGTTATTCGCATTTAAAACGAGACGCCCAAATTGTCAATTACATCGCGCCGGAAATATAAATCTTTTTTAATTGTAGTTGCCGAGATTGTGGGGATAACTTCGATGGCTTCCGTTATTTTTAAGCAGCTTTCCTATACATCAGAATGAGGCTCATTCTATCTCCTTGCTGCGCCAGGAAAGATTAGAAGCGTCACAGATCTGGTTCAAGAGTTATTCACATTTAAAACGAGACGCCCAAATTGTCAATTACATCGCGCCGGAAATATAAATCTTTTTTAATTGTAGTTGCCGAGATTGTGGGGATAATTTCGATGGCTTCCGTTACTTTTAACCGGCTTTCCTATACATCAGAATGAAGCTCATTCTATCTGCTTGCTGCGCCAGGAAAGATTAGAAGTGTCCCAGATCTGGTTCAAGAGTTATTTGCATTTAAAACGAGACGCCCAAATTGTCAATTACATCGCGCCAGAAATAGAAATATTTTTTAATTGTAGTTGCCGAGATTGTGGGGATAATTTCGATGGCTTCCGTTATTTTTAATCATCTTTCCTAAATACCGAAATGAAGCTCCTTCTATCTTCTTGCTGGCCCAAGAAAAATTAGAAGTGTCCCAGATCTGGTTCAAGAGTTATTCGCATTTAAAACGAGACGCCCAAATTGTCAATTACATCGCGCCGGAAATAGAAATCTTTTTTAATTGTAGTTGCCGAGATTGTGGGGATAATTTCGATGCCTTCCGTTATTTTTAATCATCTTTCCTAAACACCGAAATGAAGCTCCTTCTATCTTCTTGCTGGCCCAAGAAAAATTAGAAGTGTCCCAGATCTGGTTCAAGAGTTATTCGCATTTAAAACGAGACGCCCAAATTGTCAATTACATCGCGCCGGAAATAGAAATCTTTTTTAATTGTAGTTGCCGAGATTGTGGGGATAATTTCGATGGCTTCCGTTATTTTTAACCAGCTTTCCTATATATCAGAATGAAGCTCATTCTATCTGCTTCCTGCGCCAGGAAAGATTAGAAGCGTCACAGATTTGGTTCAAGAGTTATTCGCATTTAAAACGAGACGCCCAAATTGTCAATTACATCGCGCCGGAAATATAAATCTTTTTTAATTGTAGTTGCCGAGATTGTGGGGATAATTTCGATGGCTTCCGTTATTTTTAACCAGCTTTCCTATACATCAGAATGAAGCTCATTCTATCTGCTTGCTGCGCCAGGAAAGATTAGAAGTGTCCCAGATCTGGTTCAAGAGTTATTTGCATTTAAAACGAGACGCCCAAATTGTCAATTACATCGCGCCGGAAATAGAAATATTTTTTAATTGTAGTTGCCGAGATTGTGGGGATAATTTCGATGGCTTCCGTTATTTTTAATCATCTTTCCTAAATTCCGAAATGAAGCTCCTTCTATCTTCTTGCTGGCCCAAGAAAAATTAGAAGTGTCCCAGATCTGGTTCAAGAGTTATTCGCATTTAAAACGAGACGCCCAAATTGTCAATTACATCGCGCCGGAAATAGAAATCTTTTTTAATTGTAGTTGCCGAGATTGTGGGGATAATTTCGATGCCTTCCGTTATTTTTAATCATCTTTCCTAAAAACCGAAATGAAGCTCATTCTATCTTCTTGCTGGCCCAAGAAAAATTAGAAGTGTCCCAGATCTGGTTCAAGAGTTATTCGCATTTAAAACGAGACGCCCAAATTGTCAATTACATCGCGCCGGAAATAGAAATCTTTTTTAATTGTAGTTGCCGAGATTGTGGGGATAATTTCGATGGCTTCCGTTATTTTTAACCAGCTTTCCTATATATCAGAATGAAGCTCATTCTATCTGCTTCCTGCGCCAGGAAAGATTAGAAGCGTCACAGATTTGGTTCAAGAGTTATTCGCATTTAAAACGAGACGCCCAAATTGTCAATTACATCGCGCCGGAAATATAAATCTTTTTTAATTGTAGTTGCCGAGATTGTGGGGATAATTTCGATGGCTTCCGTTAATTTTAACCAGCTTTCCTATACATCAGAATGAAGCTCATTCTATCTGCTTGCTGCGCCAGGAAAGATTAGAAGTGTCCCAGATCTGGTTCAAGAGTTATTTGCATTTAAAACGAGACGCCCAAATTGTCAATTACATCGCGCCGGAAATAGAAATATTTTTTAATTGTAGTTGCCGAGATTGTGGGGATAATTTCGATGGCTTCCGTTATTTTTAATCATCTTTCCTAAATACCGAAATGAAGCTCCTTCTATCTTCTTGCTGGCCCAAGAAAAATTAGAAGTGTCCCAGATCTGGTTCAAGAGTTATTCGCATTTAAAACGAGACGCCCAAATTGTCAATTACATCGCGCCGGAAATAGAAATCTTTTTTAATTGTAGTTGCCGAGATTGTGGGGATAATTTCGATGCCTTCCGTTATTTTTAATCATCTTTCCTAAACACCGAAATGAAGCTCCTTCTATCTTCTTGCTGCGCCATGAAATATTAGAAGTGTCCCAGATCTGGTTCAAGAGTTATTCGCATTTAAAACGAGACGCCCAAATTGTCAATTACATCGCGCCGGAAATAGAAATCTTTTTTAATTGTAGTTGCCGAGATTGTGGGGATAATTTCGATGGCTTCCGTTATTTTTAACCAGCTTTCCTATATATCAGAATGAAGCTCATTCTATCTGCTTCCTGCGCCAGGAAAGATTAGAAGCGTCACATATTTGGTTCAAGAGTTATTCGCATTTAAAACGAGACGCCCAAATTGTCAATTACATCGCGCCGGAAATAGAAATCTTTTTTAATTGTAGTTGCCGAGATTGTGGGGATAATTTCGATGGCTTCCGGGGTTTTTAACCAGCTTTCCTACATATATCAGAATGAAGCTCATTCTATCTGCTTCCTGCGCCAGGAAAGATTAGAAGCGTCACAGATTTGGTTCAAGAGTTATTCGCATTTAAATCGAGACGCCCAAATTGTCAAAAACATCGCGCCGGAAATAGAAATCTTTTTTAATTGTAGTTGCCAAGATTGTGGGGATAATTTCGATGGCTTTCCTAAATAACGAAATGAAGCTGCTTCTATCTTCTTGCTGGCCCAAGAAAAATTAGAAGTATCCCAGATCTGGTTCAAGAGTTATTCGCATTTAAAACGAGACGCCCAAATTGTCAATTACATCGCGCCGGAAATAGAAATCTTTTTTAATTGTAGTTGCCGAGATTGTGGGGATAATTTCGATGGCTTCCGTTATTTTTAATCATCTTTCCTAAATACCGAAATGAAGCTCATTCTATCTTCTTGCTGCGCCAAGAAAGATTAGAAGTGTCCCAGATCTGGTTCAAGAGTTATTCGCAGTTAAAACGAGACGCCCAAATTGTCAATTACATCGCGCCGGAAATAGAAATTTTTTAATTGTAGTTGCCGAGATTGTGGGGATAATTTCGATGGCTTCCGTTATTTTTAACCAGCTTTCCTATATATCAAATGAAGCTCATTCTATCTGCTTCCTGCGCCAGGAAAAATTAGAAGTGTCACAGATTTGGTTCAAGAGTTATTCACATTGAAAACAAGACGCCCAAATTGTCAATTACATCGCGCCGGAAATATAAATCTTTTTTAATTGTAGTTGCCGAGATTGTGGGGATAACTTCGATGGCTTCCGTTACTTTTAAGCAGCTTTCCTATATATCAGGATGAAGCTCATCCTATCTGCTTGCCGCGCCAGGAAAGATTAGAAGTGTCCCAGATCTGGTTCAAGAGTTATTTGCATTTAAAACGAGACGCCCAAATTGTCAATTACATCGCGCCGGAAAAAGAAATCTTTTTTAATTGTAGTTGCCGAGATTGTGGGGATAATTTCGATGGCTTCCGTTATTTTTAATCATCTTTCCTAAATACCGAAATGAAGCTCCTTCTATCTTCTTGCTGGCCCAAGAAAAATTAGAAGTGTCCCAGATCTGGTTCAAGAGTTATTCGCATTTAAAACGAGACGCCCAAATTGTCAATTACATCGCGCCGGAAATAGAAATATTTTTTAATTGTAGTTGCCGAGATTGTGGGGATAATTTCGATGGCTTCCGTTATTTTTAACCAGCTTTCCTATATATCAAATGAAGCTCATTCTATCTGCTTCCTGCGCCAGGAAAGATTAGAAGTGTCACAGATTTGGTTCAAGAGTTATTCACATTTAAAACAAGACGCCCAAATTGTCAATTACATCGCGCCGGAAATATAAATCTTTTTTAATTGTAGTTGCTGAGATTGTGGGGATAATTTCGATGGCTTCCGGGTTTTTTAACCAGCTTTCCTACATATATCGGAATGAAGCTCATTCTATCTGCTTCCTGCGCCAGGAAACATTAGAAGCGTCACAGATTTGGTTCAAGAGTTATTCGCATTTAAAACGAGACGCCCAAATTGTCAATTACATCGCGCCGGAAATATAAATCTTTTTTAATTGTAGTTGCCGAGATTGTGGGGATAACTTCGATGGCTTCCGTTATTTTTAAGCAGCTTTCCTATATATCAGGATGAAGTTCATCCTATCTGCTTGCTGCGCCAGGAAAGATTAGAAGTGTCCCAGATCTGGTTCAAGAGTTATTTGCATTTAAAACGAGACGCCCAAATTGTCAATTACATCGCGCCGGAAAAAGAAATCTTTTTTAATTGTAGTTGCCGAGATTGTGGGGATAATTTCGATGGCTTCCGTTATTTTTAATCATCTTTCCTAAATACCAAAATGAAGCCCCTTCTATCTTCTTGCTGGCCCAAGAAAAATTAGAAGTGTCCCAGATCTGGTTCAAGAGTTATTCGCATTTAAAACGAGACGCCCAAATTGTCAATTACATCGCGCCGGAAATAGAAATCTTTTTTAATTGTAGTTGCCGAGATTGTGGGGATAATTTCGATGCCTTCCGTTATTTTTAATCATCTTTCCTAAACACCGAAATGAAGCTCCTTCTATCTTCTTGCTGGCCCAAGAAAAATTAGAAGTGTCCCAGATCTGGTTCAAGAGTTATTCGCATTTAAAACGAGACGCCCAAATTGTCAATTACATCGCGCCGGAAATAGAAATCTTTTTTAATTGTAGTTGCCGAGATTGTGGGGATAATTTCGATGGCTTCCGTTATTTTTAACCAGCTTTCCTATATATCAGAATGAAGCTCATTCTATCTGCTTCCTGCGCCAGGAAAGATTAGAAGCGTCACATATTTGGTTCAAGAGTTATTCGCATTTAAAACGAGACGCCCAAATTGTCAATTACATCGCGCCGGAAATAGAAATCTTTTTTAATTGTAGTTGCCGAGATTGTGGGGATAATTTCGATGGCTTCCGGGGTTTTTAACCAGCTTTCCTACATATATCAGAATGAAGCTCATTCTATCTGCTTCCTGCGCCAGGAAAGATTAGAAGCGTCACAGATTTGGTTCAAGAGTTATTCGCATTTAAATCGAGACGCCCAAATTGTCAAAAACATCGCGCCGGAAATAGAAATCTTTTTTAATTGTAGTTGCCAAGATTGTGGGGATAATTTCGATGGCTTTCCTAAATAACGAAATGAAGCTGCTTCTATCTTCTTGCTGGCCCAAGAAAAATTAGAAGTATCCCAGATCTGGTTCAAGAGTTATTCGCATTTAAAACGAGACGCCCAAATTGTCAATTACATCGCGCCGGAAATAGAAATCTTTTTTAATTGTAGTTGCCGAGATTGTGGGGATAATTTCGATGGCTTCCGTTATTTTTAATCATCTTTCCTAAATACCGAAATGAAGCTCCTTCTATCTTCTTGCTGGCCCAAGAAAAATTAGAAGTGTCCCAGATCTGGTTCAAGAGTTATTCGCATTTAAAACGAGACGCCCAAATTGTCAATTACATCGCGCCGGAAATAGAAATATTTTTTAATTGTAGTTGCCGAGATTGTGGGGATAATTTCGATGGCTTCCGTTATTTTTAACCAGCTTTCCTATATATCAAATGAAGCTCATTCTATCTGCTTCCTGCGCCAGGAAAAATTAGAAGTGTCACAGATTTGGTTCAAGAGTTATTCACATTTAAAACGAGACGCCCAAATTGTCAATTACATCGCGCCGGAAATAGAAATCTTTTTTAATTGTAGTTGCCGAGATTGTGGGGATAATTTCGATGGCTTCCGGGTTTTTTAACCAGCTTTCCTACATATATCAGAATGAAGCTCATTTTATCTGCTTCCTGCGCCAGGAAAGATTAGAAGCGTCACAGATTTGGTTCAAGAGTTATTCGCATTTAAAACGAGACGCCCAAATTGGCAATTACATCGCGCCGGAAATATAAATCTTTTTTAATTGTAGTTGCCGAGATTGTGGGGATAATTTCGATGGCTTCCGTTATTTTTAAGCAGCTTTCCTATACATCAGAATGAAGCTCATTCTATCTGCTTGCTGCACCAGGAAAGATTAGAAGTGTCCCAGATCTGGTTCAAGAGTTATTCGCATTTAAAACGAGACGCCCAAATTGTCAATTACATCGCGCCGGAAATAGAAATCTTTTTTAATTGTAGTTGCCGAGATTGTGGGGATAATTTCGATGGCTTCCGTTATTTTTAATCATCTTTCCTAAATACCGAAATGAAGCTCCTTCTATCTTCTTGCTGGCCCAAGAAAAATTAGAAGTGTCCCAGATCTGGTTCAAGAGTTATTCGCATTTAAAACGAGACGCCCAAATTGTCAATTACATCGCGCCGGAAATAGAAATCTTTTTTAATTGTAGTTGCCGAGATTGTGGGGATAATTTCGATGCCTTCCGTTATTTTTAATCATCTTTCCTAAACACCGAAATGAAGCTCCTTCTATCTTCTTGCTGGCCCAAGGAAAGATTAGAAGTGTCCCAGATCTGGTTCAAGAGTTATTCGCATTTAAAACGAGACGCCCAAATTGTCAATTACATCGCGCCGGAA
Organism: Paragorgia papillata; assembly: GCA_035771165.1. Taxonomy (NCBI): domain Eukaryota; kingdom Metazoa; phylum Cnidaria; class Anthozoa; order Scleralcyonacea; family Coralliidae; genus Paragorgia; species Paragorgia papillata. Next base: position 4,206,586 of record JAWNZC010000340.1, on the reverse strand, counting down.
ATAGAAATCTTTTTTAATTGTAGTTGCCGAGATTGTGGGGATAATTTCGATGGCTTCCGTTATTTTTAACCAGCTTTCCTATATATCAGAATGAAGCTCATTCTATCTGCTTCCTGCGCCAGGAAAGATTAGAAGCGTCACATATTTGGTTCAAGAGTTATTCGCATTTAAAACGAGACGCCCAAATTGTCAATTACATCGCGCCGGAAATAGAAATCTTTTTTAATTGTAGTTGCCGAGATTGTGGGGATAATTTCGATGGCTTCCGTTTTTTTTAACCAGCTTTCCTACATATATCAGAATGAAGCTCATTCTATCTGCTTCCTGCGCCAGGAAAGATTAGAAGCGTCACAGATTTGGTTCAAGAGTTATTCGCATTTAAATCGAGACGCCCAAATTGTCAAAAACATCGCGCCGGAAATAGAAATCTTTTTTAATTGTAGTTGCCAAGATTGTGGGGATAATTTCGATGGCTTTCCTAAATAACGAAATGAAGCTGCTTCTATCTTCTTGCTGGCCCAAGAAAAATTAGAAGTATCCCAGATCTGGTTCAAGAGTTATTCGCATTTAAAACGAGACGCCCAAATTGTCAATTACATCGCGCCGGAAATAGAAATCTTTTTTAATTGTAGTTGCCGAGATTGTGGGGATAATTTCGATGGCTTCCGTTATTTTTAATCATCTTTCCTAAATACCGAAATGAAGCTCCTTCTATCTTCTTGCTGGCCCAAGAAAAATTAGAAGTGTCCCAGATCTGGTTCAAGAGTTATTCGCAGTTAAAACGAGACGCCCAAATTGTCAATTACATCGCGCCGGAAATAGAAATATTTTTTAATTGTAGTTGCCGAGATTGTGGGGATAATTTCGATGGCTTCCGTTATTTTTAACCAGCTTTCCTATATATCAAATGAAGCTCATTCTATCTGTTTCCTGCGCCAGGAAAAATTAGAAGTGTCACAGATTTGGTTCAAGAGTTATTCACATTGAAAACAAGACGCCCAAATTGTCAATTACATCGCGCCGGAAATATAAATCTTTTTTAATTGTAGTTGCCGAGATTGTGGGGATAACTTCGATGGCTTCCGTTACTTTTAAGCAGCTTTCCTATATATCAGGATGAAGCTCATCCTATCTGCTTGCCGCGCCAGGAAAGATTAGAAGTGTCCCAGATCTGGTTCAAGAGTTATTTGCATTTAAAACGAGACGCCCAAATTGTCAATTACATCGCGCCGGAAAAAGAAATCTTTTTTAATTGTAGTTGCCGAGATTGTGGGGATAATTTCGATGGCTTCCGTTATTTTTAATCATCTTTCCTAAATACCGAAATGAAGCTCCTTCTATCTTCTTGCTGGCCCAAGAAAAATTAGAAGTGTCCCAGATCTGGTTCAAGAGTTATTCGCATTTAAAACGAGACGCCCAAATTGTCAATTACATCGCGCCGGAAATAGAAATATTTTTTAATTGTAGTTGCCGAGATTGTGGGGATAATTTCGATGGCTTCCGTTATTTTTAACCAGCTTTCCTATATATCAAATGAAGCTCATTCTATCTGCTTCCTGCGCCAGGAAAGATTAGAAGTGTCACAGATTTGGTTCAAGAGTTATTCACATTTAAAACAAGACGCCCAAATTGTCAATTACATCGCGCCGGAAATATAAATCTTTTTTAATTGTAGTTGCTGAGATTGTGGGGATAATTTCGATGGCTTCCGGGTTTTTTTAACCAGCTTTCCTACATATATCAGAATGAAGCTCATTTTATCTGCTTCCTGCGCCAGGAAAGATTAGAAGCGTCACAGATTTGGTTCAAGAGTTATTCGCATTTAAAACGAGACGCCCAAATTGGCAATTACATCGCGCCGGAAATATAAATCTTTTTTAATTGTAGTTGCCGAGATTGTGGGGATAACTTCGATGGCTTCCGTTATTTTTAAGCAGCTTTCCTATATATCAGGATGAAGTTCATCCTATCTGCTTGCTGCGCCAGGAAAGATTAGAAGTGTCCCAGATCTGGTTCAAGAGTTATTTGCATTTAAAACGAGACGCCCAAATTGTCAATTACATCGCGCCGGAAAAAGAAATCTTTTTTAATTGTAGTTGCCGAGATTGTGGGGATAATTTCGATGGCTTCCGTTATTTTTAATCATCTTTCCTAAATACCAAAATGAAGCCCCTTCTATCTTCTTGCTGGCCCAAGAAAAATTAGAAGTGTCCCAGATCTGGTTCAAGAGTTATTCGCATTTAAAACGAGACGCCCAAATTGTCAATTACATCGCGCCGGAAATAGAAATATTTTTTAATTGTAGTTGCCGAGATTGTGGGGATAATTTCGATGCCTTCCGTTATTTTTAACCAGCTTTCCTATATATCAAATGAAGCTCATTCTATCTGCTTCCTGTGCCAGGAAAGATTAGAAGTGTCACAGATTTGGTTCAAGAGTTATTCACATTTAAAACAAGACGCCCAAATTGTCAATTACATCGCGCCGGAAATTTAAATCTTTTTTAATTGTAGTTGCCGAGATTGTGGGGATAACTTCGATGGCTTCCGTTATTTTTAAGCAGCTTTCCTATATACCAGGATGAAGCTCATCCTATCTGCTTGCTGCGCCAGGAAAGATTAGAAGTGTCCCAGATCTGGTTCAAGAGTTATTTGCATTTAAAACGAGACGCCCAAATTGTCAATTACATCGCGCCGGAAAAAGAAATCTTTTTTAATTGTAGTTGCCGAGATTGTGGGGATAATTTCGATGGCTTCCGTTATTTTTAATCATCTTTCCTAAATACTGAAATGAAGCTCCTTCTATCTTCTTGCTGGCCCAAGAAAAATTAGAAGTGTCCCAGATCTGGTTCAAGAGTTATTCGCATTTAAAACGAGACGCCCAAATTGTCAATTACATCGCGCCGGAAATAGAAATATTTTTTAATTGTAGTTGCCGAGATTGTGGGGATAATTTCGATGCCTTCCGTTATTTTTAATCATCTTTCCTAAACACCGAAATGAATCTCCTTCTATCTTCTTGCTGGCCCAAGAAAAATTAGAAGTGTCCCAGATCTGGTTCAAGAGTTATTCGCATTTAAAACGAGACGCCCAAATTGTCAATTACATCGCGCCGGAAATAGAAATCTTTTTTAATTGTAGTTGCCGAGATTGTGGGGATAATTTCGATGGCTTCCGTTTTTTTTAACCAGCTTTCCTATACAGCAGAATGAAGCTCATTCTATCTGCTTCCTGCGCCAGGAAAGATTAGAAGCGTCACAGATTTGGTTCAAGAGTTATTCGCATTTAAAACGAGACGCCCAAATTGTCAATTACATCGCGCCGGAAATAGAAATCTTTTTTAATTGTAGTTGCCGAGATTGTGGGGATAATTTCGATGGCTTCCGGTTTTTTTAACCAGCTTTCCTACATATATCAGAATGAAGCTCATTTTATCTGCTTCCTGCGCCAGGAAAGATTAGAAGCGTCACAGATTTGGTTCAAGAGTTATTCGCATTTAAAACGAGACGCCCAAATTGGCAATTACATCGCGCCGGAAATATAAATCTTTTTTAATTGTAGTTGCCGAGATTGTGGGGATAATTTCGATGGCTTCCGTTATTTTTAAGCAGCTTTCCTATACATCAGAATGAAGCTCATTCTATCTGCTTGCTGCGCCAGGAAAGATTAGAAGCGTCACAGATCTGGTTCAAGAGTTATTCGCATTTAAATCGAGACGCCCAAATTGTCAAAAACATCGCGCCGGAAATAGAAATCTTTTTTAATTGTAGTTGCCAAGATTGTGGGGATAATTTCGATGGCTTTCCTAAATAACGAAATGAAGCTGCTTCTATCTTCTTGCTGGCCCAATAAAAATTAGAAGTATCCCAGATCTGGTTCAAGAGTTATTCGCATTTAAAACGAGACGCCCAAATTGTCAATTACATCGCGCCGGAAATAGAAATCTTTTTTAATTGTAGTTGCCGAGATTGTGGGGATAATTTCGATGGCTTCCGTTATTTTTAACCAGCTTTCCTATATATCGGAATGAAGCTCATTCTATCTGCTTCCTGCGCCAGGAAAGATTAGAAGTGTCACAGATTTGGTTCAAGAGTTATTCGCATTTAAAACGAGACGCCCAAATTGTCAATTACATCGCGCCGGAAATATAAATCTTTTTTAATTGTAGTTGCCGAGATTGTGGGGATAATTTCGATCGCTTCCGTTAACTTTAACCAGCTTCCCTATACACCAGAATGAAGCTCATTCTATCTGCTTGCTGCGCCAGGAAAGATTAGAAGTGTCCCAGATCTGGTTCAAGAGTTATTTGCATTTAAAACGAGACGCCCAAATTGTCAATTACATCGCGCCAGAAATAGAAATCTTTTTTAATTGTAGTTGCCGAGATTGTGGGGATAATTTCGATGGCTTCCGTTATTTTTAATCATCTTTCCTAAATACCGAAATGAAGCTCCTTCTATCTTCTTGCCGGCCCAAGAAAAATTAGAAGTGTCCCAGATCTGGTTCAAGAGTTATTCGCATTTAAAACGAGACGCCCAAATTGTCAATTACATCGCGCCGGAAATAGAAATCTTTTTTAATTGTAGTTGCCGAGATTGTGGGGATAATTTCGATGCCTTCCGTTATTTTTAATCATCTTTCCTAATAACCGAAATGAAGCTCCTTCTATCTTCTTGTTGGCCCAAGAAAAATTAGAAGTGTCCCAGATCTGGTTCAAGAGTTATTCGCATTTAAAACGAGACGCCCAAATTGTCATTTACATCGCGCCGGAAATAGAAATCTTTTTTAATTGTAGTTGCCGAGATTGTGGGGATAATTTCGATGGCTTCCGTTATTTTTAATCATCTTTCCTAAATACTGAAATGAAGCTCCTTCTATCTTCTTGCTGGCCCAAGAAAAATTAGAAGTGTCCCAGATCTGGTTCAAGAGTTATTTGCATTTAAAACGAGACGCCCAAATTGTCAATTACATCGCGCCGGAAAAAGAAATCTTTTTTAATTGTAGTTGCCGAGATTGTGGGGATAATTTCGATGGCTTCCGTTATTTTTAATCATCTTTCCTAAATACTGAAATGAAGCTCCTTCTATCTTCTTGCTGGCCCAAGAAAAATTAGAAGTGTCCCAGATCTGGTTCAAGAGTTATTCGCATTTAAAACGAGACGCCCAAATTGTCAATTACATCGCGCCGGAAATAGAAATATTTTTTAATTGTAGTTGCCGAGATTGTGGGGATAATTTCGATGCCTTCCGTTATTTTTAATCATCTTTCCTAAACACCGAAATGAATCTCCTTCTATCTTCTTGCTGGCCCAAGAAAATTTAGAAGTGTCCCAGATCTGGTTCAAGAGTTATTCGCATTTAAAACGAGACGCCCAAATTGTCAATTACATCGCGCCGGAAATAGAAATCTTTTTTAATTGTAGTTGCCGAGATTGTGGGGATAATTTCGATGGCTTCCGTTATTTTTAACCAGCTTTCCTATACAGCAGAATGAAGCTCATTCTATCTGCTTCCTGCGCCAAGAAAGATTAGAAGCGTCACATATTTGGTTCAAGAGTTATTCGCATTTAAAACGAGACGCCCAAATTGTCAATTACATCGCGCCGGAAATAGAAATCTTTTTTAATTGTAGTTGCCGAGATTGTGGGGATAATTTCGATGGCTTCCGGTTTTTTTAACCAGCTTTCCTACATATATCAGAATGAAGCTCATTCTATCTGCTTCCTGCGCCAGGAAAGATTAGAAGCGTCACAGATTTGGTTCAAGAGTTATTCACATTTAAAACAAGACGCCCAAATTGTCAATTACATCGCGCCGGAAATATAAATCTTTTTTAATTGTAGTTGCCGAGATTGTGGGGATAACTTCGATGGCTTCCATTATTTTTAAGCAGCATTCCTATATATCAGAATGAAGCTCATTCTATCTGCTTGCTGCGCCAGGAAAGATTAGAAGCGTCACAGATCTGGTTCAAGAGTTATTCGCATTTAAATCGAGACGCCCAAATTGTCAAAAACATCGCGCCGGAAATAGAAATCTTTTTTAATTGTAGTTGCCAAGATTGTGGGGATAATTTCGATGGCTTTCCTAAATAACGAAATGAAGCTGCTTCTATCTTCTTGCTGGCCCAATAAAAATTAGAAGTATCCCAGATCTGGTTCAAGAGTTATTCGCATTTAAAACGAGACGCCCAAATTGTCAATTACATCGCGCCGGAAATAGAAATCTTTTTTAATTGTAGTTGCCGAGATTGTGGGGATAATTTCGATGGCTTCCGTTATTTTTAACCAGCTTTCCTATATAACAAATGAAGCTCATTCTATCTGCTTCCTGCGCCAGGAAAGATTAGAAGTGTCACAGATTTGGTTCAAGAGTTATTCGCATTTAAAACGAGACGCCCAAATTGTCAATTACATCGCGCCGGAAATATAAATCTTTTTTAATTGTAGTTGCCGAGATTGTGGGGATAATTTCGATGGCTTCCGTTAACTTTAACCAGCTTCCCTATACACCAGAATGAAGCTCATTCTATCTGCTTGCTGCGCCAGGAAAGATTAGAAGTGTCCCAGATCTGGTTCAAGAGTTATTTGCATTTAAAACGACACGCCCAAATTGTCAATTACATCGCGCCAGAAATAGAAATCTTTTTTAATTGTAGTTGCCGAGATTGTGGGGATAATTTCGATGGCTTCCGTTATTTTTAATCATCTTTCCTAAATACCGAAATGAAGCTCCTTCTATCTTCTTGCCGGCCCAAGAAAAATTAGAAGTGTCCCAGATCTGGTTCAAGAGTTATTCGCATTTAAAACGAGACGCCCAAATTGTCAATTACATCGCGCCGGAAATAGAAATCTTTTTTAATTGTAGTTGCCGAGATTGTGGGGATAATTTCGATGCCTTCCGTTATTTTTAATCATCTTTCCTAATAACCGAAATGAAGCTCCTTCTATCTTCTTGTTGGCCCAAGAAAAATTAGAAGTGTCCCAGATCTGGTTCAAGAGTTATTCGCATTTAAAACGAGACGCCCAAATTGTCATTTACATCGCGCCGGAAATAGAAATCTTTTTTAATTGTAGTTGCCGAGATTGTGGGGATAATTTCGATGGCTTCCGGGTTTTTTAACCAGCTTTCCTATATATCGGAATGAAGCTCATTCTATCTGCTTGCTGCGCCAAGAAAGATTAGAAGCGTCACAGATCTGGTTCAAGAGTTATTCACATTTAAATCAAGACGCCCAAATTGTCAATTACATCGCCGGAAATATAAATCTTTTTTAATTGTAGTTGCCGAGATTGTGGGGATAACTTCGATGGCTTCCGTTATTTTTAAGCGGCTTTCCTATATATCAGAATGAAGCTCATTCTATCTGCTTGCTGCGACAGGAAAGATTAGAAGCGTCACAGATCTGGTTCAAGAGTTATTCGCATTTAAATCGAGACGCCCAAATTGTCAAAAACATCGCGCCGGAAATAGAAATCTTTTTTAATTGTAGTTGCCAAGATTGTGGGGATAATTTCGATGGCTTTCCTAAATAACGAAATGAAGCTGCTTCTATCTTCTTGCTGGCCCAAGAAAAATTAGAAGTATCCCAGATCTGGTTCAAGAGTTATTCGCATTTAAAACGAGACGCCCAAATTGTCAATTACATCGCGCCGGAAATAGAAATCTTTTTTAATTGTAGTTGCCGAGATTGTGGGGATAATTTCGATGCCTTCCGTTATTTTTAACCAGCTTTCCTATATGTGAAATGAAGCTCATTCTATCTGCTTCCTGCGCCAGGAAAGATTAGAGGCGTCACAGATCTGGTTCAAGAGTTATTCGCATTTAAATCGAGACGCCCAAATTGTCAAAAACATCGCGCCGGAAATAGAAATCTTTTTTAATTGTAGTTGCCAAGATTGTGGGGATAATTTCGATGGCTTTCCTAAATAACGAAATGAAGCTGCTTCTATCTTCTTGCTGGCCCAAGAAAAATTAGAAGTATCCCAGATCTGGTTCAAGAGTTATTCGCATTTAAAACGAGACGCCCAAATTGTCAATTACATCGCGCCGGAAATAGAAATCTTTTTTAATTGTAGTTGCCGAGATTGTGGGGATAATTTCGATGGCTTCCGTTATTTTTAACCAGCTTTCCTATATGTGAAATGAAGCTCATTCTATCTGCTTCCTGCGCCAGGAAAGATTAGAGGCGTCACAGATCTGGTTCAAGAGTTATTCGCATTTAAATCGAGACGCCCAAATTGTCAAAAACATCGCGCCGGAAATAGAAATCTTTTTTAATTCTAGTTGCCAAGATTGTGGGGATAATTTCGATGGCTTTCCTAAATAACGAAATGAAGCTGCTTCTATCTTCTTGCTGGCCCAAGAAAAATTAGAAGTATCCCAGATCTGGTTCAAGAGTTATTCGCATTTAAAACGAGACGCCCAAATTGTCAATTACATCGCGCCGGAAATAGAAATCTTTTTTAATTGTAGTTGCCGAGATTGTGGGGATAATTTCGATGGCTTCCGTTATTTTTAACCAGCTTTCCTATATATCAAATAAAGCTCATTCTATCTGCTTCCTGCGCCAGGAAAGATTAGAAGCGTCACATATTTTGTTCAAGAGTTATTCGCATATAAAACGAGACGCCCAAATTGTCAATTACATCGCGCCGGAAATAGAAATCTTTTTTAATTGTAGTTGCCGAGATTGTGGGGATAATTTCGATGGCTTCCGGTTTTTCTAACCAGCTTTCCTACATATATCAGAATGAAGCTCATTCTATCTGCTTCCTGCGCCAGGAAAGATTAGAAGCGTCACATATTTGGTTCAAGAGTTATTCGCATTTAAAACGAGACGCCCAAATTGTCAATTACATCGCGCCGGAAATAGAAATCTTTTTTAATTGTAGTTGCCGAGATTGTGGGGATAATTTCGATGGCTTCCGGGTTTTTTAACCAGCTTTCCTACATATATCAGAATGAAGCTCATTCTATCTGCTTCCTGCGCCAGGAAAGATTAGAAGCGTCACAGATTTGGTTCAAGAGTTATTCGCATTTAAAACGAGACGCCCAAATTGTCAATTACATCGCGCCGGAAATAGAAATCTTTTTTAATTGTAGTTGCCAAGATTGTGGGGATAATTTCGATGGCTTTCCTAAATAACGAAATGAAGCTGCTTCTATCTTCTTGCTGGCCCAAGAAAAATTAGAAGTATCCCAGATCTGGTTCAAGAGTTATTCGCATTTAAAACGAGACGCCCAAATTGTCAATTACATTGCCGGAAATATAAATCTTTTTTAATTGTAGTTGCCGAGATTGTGGGGATAACTTCGATGGCTTCCGTTATTTTTAAGCAGCTTTCCTATATATCAGAATGAAGCTCATTCTATCTGCTTGCTGCGCCAGGAAAGATTAGAAGCGTCACAGATCTGGTTCAAGAGTTATTCGCATTTAAATCGAGACGCCCAAATTGTCAATTACATCGCGCCGGAAATATAAATCTTTTTTAATTGTAGTTGCCGAGATTGTGGGGATAATTTCGATGGCTTCCGTTAATTTTAACCAGCTTTCCTATACATCAGAATGAAGCTCATTCTATCTGCTTGCTGCGCCAGGAAAGATTAGAAGTGTCCCAGATCTGGTTCAAGAGTTATTTGCATTTAAAACGAGACGCCCAAATTGTCAATTACATCGCGCCGGAAATAGAAATATTTTTTAATTGTAGTTGCCGAGATTGTGGGGATAATTTCGATGGCTTCCGGGTTTTTTAACCAGCTTTCCTACATATATCAGAATGAAGCTCATTCTATCTGCTTCCTGCGCCAGGAAAGATTAGAAGTGTCACAGATCTGGTTCAAGAGTTATTCGCATTCAAAACAAGACGCCCAAATTGTCAATTACATCGCGCCGGAAATAGAGATATTTTTTAATTGTAGTTGCCGACATTGGGGGGAAAATTTCGATGGCTTCCGTTATTTTTAACCTGCTTTGCTATACATTACAATGAAGCTCGTTCTATCTTCTTGCTGCGTCAGGAAAGATTAGAAGTGTCCCAGATCTGGTTCAAGAGTTATTCGCATTTAAAACGAGACGCCCAAATTGTCAATTACATCGCGCCGGAAATAGAAATCTTTTTTAATTGTAGTTGCCGACATTTTGCGGATAATTTCGATGGCTTCCGTTACTTTTAACCAGCTTTCCTATATATTACAATGAAGCTCGTTCTATCTTCTTGCTGCGTCAGGAAAGATTAGAGGTGTCCCAGATCTGGTTCAAGAGTTATTCGCATTTAAAACGAGACGCCCAAATTGTCAATTACATCGCGCCGGAAATAGAAATATTTTTTAATTGTAGTTGCCGACATTGGGGGGGAAATTTCGATGGCTTCCGTTATTTTTAACCAGCTTTCCTATATATTACAATGAAGCTCGTTCTATCTTCTTGCTGCGTCAGGAAAGAGTAGAAGTGTCCCAGATCTGGTTCAAGAGTTATTCGCATTTAAAACGAGACGCCCAAATTGTCAATTACATCGCGACGGAAATAGAAATCTTTTTTAATTGTAGTTGCCGACATTTTGGGGATAATTTCGATGGCTTCCGTTATTTTTAACCAGCTTTCCTATATATTAAAATGAAGCTCGTTCTATCTTCTTGCTGCGTCAGGAAAGATTAGAAGTGTCCCAGATCTGGTTCAAGAGTTATTCGCATTTAAAACGAGACGCCCAAATTGTCAATTACATCGCGACGGAAATAGAAATCTTTTTTAATTGTAGTTGCCGAGATTGTGGGGATAATTTCGATGGCTTCCGTTATTTTTAACCAGCTTTCCTATATATTAAAATGAAGCTCGTTCTATCTTCTTGCTGCGTCAGGAAAGATTAGAAGTGTCCCAGATCTGGTTCAAGAGTTATTCGCATTTAAAACGAGACGCCCAAATTGTCAATTACATCGCGCCGGAAATAGAAATATTTTTTAATTGTAGTTGCCGACATTTTGGGGATAATTTCGATGGCTTCCGTTATTTTTAACCACCTTTCCTATATATTAAAATGAAGCTCGTTCTATCTTCTTGCTGCGTCAGGAAAGATTAGAAGTGTCCCAGATCTGGTTCAAGAGTTATTCGCATTTAAAACGAGACGCCCAAATTGTCAATTACATCGCGCCGGAAATAGAAATCTTTTTTAATTGTAGTTGCCGACATTTTGCGGATAATTTCGATGGCTTCCGTTATTTTTAACCAGCTTTCCTATATATTACAATGAAGCTCGTTCTATCTTCTTGCTGCGTCAGGAAAGATTAGAGGTGTCCCAGATCTGGTTCAAGAGTTATTCGCATTTAAAACGAGACGCCCAAATTGTCAATTACATCGCGCCGGAAATAGAGATATTTTTTAATTGTAGTTGCCGACATTGGGGGGAAAATTTCGATGGCTTCCGTTATTTTTAACCAGCTTTCCTATATATTACAATGAAGCTCGTTCTATCTTCTTGCTGCTTCAGGAAAGATTAGAGGTGTCCAAGATCTGGTTCAAGAGTTATTCGCATTTAAAACGAGACGCCCAAATTGTCAATTACATCGCGACGGAAATAGAAATCTTTTTTAATTGTAGTTGCCGACATTTTGGGGATAATTTCGATGGCTTCCGTTATTTTTAACCAGCTTTCCTATATATTAAAATGAAGCTCGTTCTATCTTCTTGCTGCGTCAGGAAAGATTAGAAGTGTCCCAGATCTGGTTCAAGAGTTATTCGCATTTAAAACGAGACGCCCAAATTGTCAATTACATCGCGACTGAAATAGAAATCTTTTTTAATTGTAGTTGCCGACATTTTGGGGATAATTTCGATGGCTTCCGTTATTTTTAACCAGCTTTCCTATATATTAAAATGAAGCTCGTTCTATCTTCTTGCTGCGTCAGGAAAGATTAGAAGTGTCCCAGATCTGGTTCAAGAGTTATTCGCATTTAAAACGAGACGCCCAAATTGTCAATTACATCGCGCCGGAAATAGAAATATTTTTTAATTGTAGTTGCCGACATTTTGGGGATAATTTCGATGGCTTCCGTTATTTTTAACCAGCTTTCCTATATATTAAAATGAAGCTCGTTCTATCTTCTTGCTGCGTCAGGAAAGATTAGAAGTGTCCCAGATCTGGTTCAAGAGTTATTCGCATTTAAAACGAGACGCCCAAATTGTCAATTACATCGCGCCGGAAATAGAAATCTTTTTTAATTGTAGTTGCCGACATTTTGCGGATAATTTCGATGGCTTCCGTTACTTTTAACCAGCTTTCCTATATACCAAAATGAAGCTCATTCTATCTGCTTGCTGCGCCAGGAAAGATTGGAAGTGTCACAGATCTGGTTCAAGAGTTATTCGCATTTAAAACGAGACGCCCAAATTGTCAATTACATCGCGCCGGAAATAGAAATATTTTTTAATTGTAGTTGCCGACATTGTGGGGATAATTTCGATGGCTTCCGTTATTTTAACCAGCTTTCCTATATATTACAATGAAGCTCGTTCTATCTTCTTGCTGCGTCAGGAAAGATTAGAGGTGTCCCAGATCTGGTTCAAGAGTTATTCGCATTTAAAACGAGACGCCCAAATTGTCAATTACATCGCGACGGAAATAGAAATCTTTTTTAATTGTAGTTGCCGACATTTTGGGGATAATTTCGATGGCTTCCGTTATTTTTAACCAGCTTTCCTATACATCAAAATGAAGCTCATTCTATCATCTTGCTGCGCCAGGAAAGATTAGAAGTGTCCCAGATATGGTTCAAGATTTATTCGCATTTAAATGGAGACGCCTAAATTGTCAAAAACATCGCGCCGGAAATAGAAATCTTTTTTAATTGTAGTTGCCGACATTGTGGGGATAATTTCGATGGCTTCCGTTATTTTTAACCAGCTTTCCTATATATTAAAATGAAGCTCGTTCTATCTTCTTGCTGCGTCAGGAAAGATTAGAAGTGTCCCAGATCTGGTTCAAGAGTTATTCGCATTTAAAACGAGACGCCCAAATTGTCAATTACATCGCGCCGGAAATAGAAATATTTTTTAATTGTAGTTGCCGACATTGGGGGGAAAATTTCGATGGCTTCCGTTATTTTTAACCAGCTTTCCTATATATTAAAATGAAGCTCGTTCTATCTTCTTGCTGCGTCAGGAAAAATTAGAAGTGTCCCAGATCTGGTTCAAGAGTTATTCGCATTTAAATCGAGACGCCCAAATTGTCAATAACATCGCGCCGGAAATAGAAATATTTTTTAATTGTAGTTGCCGACATTTTGGGGATAATTTCGATGGCTTCCGTTATTTTTAACCAGCTTTCCTATATATTAAAATGAAGCTCGTTCTATCTTCTTGCTGCGTCAGGAAAGATTAGAAGTGTCCCAGATCTGGTTCAAGAGTTATTCGCATTTAAAACGAGACGCCCAAATTGTCAATTACATCGCGCCGGAAATAGAAATCTTTTTTAATTGTAGTTGCCGACATTTTGCGGATAATTTCGATGGCTTCCGTTACTTTTAACCAGCTTTCCTATATACCAAAATGAAGCTCATTCTATCTTCTTGCTGCGCCAGGAAAGATTGGAAGTGTCACAGATCTGGTTCAAGAGTTATTCGCATTTAAAACGAGACGCCCAAATTGTCAATTACATCGCGCCGGAAATAGAGATATTTTTTAATTGTAGTTGCCGACATTGGGGGGAAAATTTCGATGGCTTCCGTTATTTTTAACCAGCTTTCCTATATATTACAATGAAGCTCGTTCTATCTTCTTGCTGCGTCAGGAAAGATTAGAGGTGTCCCAGATCTGGTTCAAGAGTTATTCGCATTTAAAACGAGACGCCCAAATTGTCAATTACATCGCGACGGAAATAGAAATCTTTTTTAATTGTAGTTGCCGACATTTTGGGGATAATTTCGATGGCTTCCGTTATTTTTAACCAGCTTTCCTATATATTAAAATGAAGCTCATTCTATCTTCTTGCTGCGTCAGGAAAGATTAGAAGTGTCCCAGATGTGGTTCAAGAGTTATTCGCATTTAAAACGAGACGCCCAAATTGTCAATTACATCGCGCCGGAAATAGAAATATTTTTTAATTGTAGTTGCCGACATTGGGGGGAAAATTTCGATGGCTTCCGTTATTTTTAACCAGCTTTCCTATATATTAAAATGAAGCTCGTTCTATCTTCTTGCTGCGTCAGGAAAGATTAGAAGTGTCCCAGATCTGGTTCAAGAGTTATTCGCATTTAAAACGAGACGCCCAAATTGTCAATTACATCGCGCCGGAAATAGAAATCTTTTTTAATTGTAGTTGCCGACATTTTGCGGATAATTTCGATGGCTTCCGTTACTTTTAACCAGCTTTCCTATATACCAAAATGAAGCTCATTCTATCTTCTTGCTGCGGCAGGAAAGATTGGAAGTGTCACAGATCTGGTTCAAGAGTTATTCGCATTTAAAACGAGACGCCCAAATTGTCAATTACATCGCGCCGGAAATAGAGATATTTTTTAATTGTAGTTGCCGACATTGGGGGGAAAATTTCGATGGCTTCCGTTATTTTTAACCAGCTTTCCTATATATTACAATGAAGCTCGTTCTATCTTCTTGCTGCGTCAGGAAAGATTAGAGGTGTCCCAGATCTGGTTCAAGAGTTATTCGCATTTAAAACGAGACGCCCAAATTGTCAATTACATCGCGACGGAAATAGAAATCTTTTTTAATTGTAGTTGCCGACATTTTGGGGATAATTTCGAGGGCTTCCGTTATTTTTAACCAGCTTTCCTATATATTAAAATGAAGCTCGTTCTATCTTCTTGCTGCGTCAGGAAAAATTAGAAGTGTCCCAGATCTGGTTCAAGAGTTATTCGCATTTAAATCGAGACGCCCAAATTGTCAATTACATCGCGACGGAAATAGAAATCTTTTTTAATTGTAGTTGCCGAAATTTTGGGGATAATTTCGATGGCTTCCGTTATTTTTAACCAGCTTTCCTATATATTAAAATGAAGCTCGTTCTATCTTCTTGCTGCGTCAGGAAAGATTAGAAGTGTCCCAGATCTGGTTCAAGAGTTATTCGCATTTAAAACGAGACGCCCAAATTGTCAATTACATCGCGCCGGAAATAGAAATATTTTTTAATTGTAGTTGCCGACATTGGGGGGAAAATTTCGATGGCTTCCGTTATTTTTAACCAGCTTTCCTATATATTAAAATGAAGCTCGTTCTATCTTCTTGCTGCGTCAGGAAAAATTAGAAGTGTCCCAGATCTGGTTCAAGAGTTATTCGCATTTAAATCGAGACGCCCAAATTGTCAATTACATCGCGACGGAAATAGAAATCTTTTTTAATTGTAGTTGCCGACATTTTGGGGATAATTTCGATGGCTTCCGTTATTTTTAACCAGCTTTCCTATATATTAAAATGAAGCTCGTTCTATCTTCTTGCTGCGTCAGGAAAGATTAGAAGTGTCCCAGATCTGGTTCAAGAGTTATTCGCATTTAAAACGAGACGCCAAATTGTCAATTACATCGCGCCGGAAATAGAAATACTTTTTTAATTGTAGTTGCCGACATTTTGGGGATAATTTCGATGGCTTCCGTTATTTTTAACCAGCTTTCCTATATATTAAAATGAAGCTCGTTCTATCTTCTTGCTGCGTCAGGAAAGATTAGAAGTGTCCCAGATCTGGTTCAAGAGTTATTCGCATTTAAAACGAGACGCCCAAATTGTCAATTACATCGCGCCGGAAATAGAAATCTTTTTTAATTGTAGTTGCCGACATTTTGGGGGAAATTTCGATGGCTTCCGTTACTTTTAACCAGCTTTCCTATATATCCAAATGAAGCTCATTCTATCTTCTTGCTGCGGCAGGAAAGATTAGAAGTGTCACAGATCTGGTTCAAGAGTTATTCGCATTCAAAACGAGACGCCCAAATTGTCAATTACATCGCGCCGGAAATAGAGATATTTTTTAATTGTAGTTGCCGACATTGGGGGGAAAATTTCGATGGCTTCCGTTATTTTTAACCAGCTTTCCTATATATTGAAATGAAGCTCGTTCTATCTTCTTGCTGGCCCAGGAAAGATTAGAGGTGTCCCAGATCTGGTTCAAGAGTTATTCGCATTTAAAACGAGACACCCAAATTGTCAATTACATCGCGACGGAAATAGAAATCTTTTTTAATTGTAGTTGCCGACATTTTGGGGATAATTTCGATGGCTTCCGTTATTTTTAACCAGCTTTCCTATATACTAAAATGAAGCTCATTCTATCTTCTTGCTGCGTCAGGAAAGATTAGAAGTGTCCCAGATCTGGTTCAAGAGTTATTCGCATTTAAAACGAGACGCCCAAATTGTCAATTACATCGCGCCGGAAATAGAAATCTTTTTTAATTGTAGTTGCCGATATTGTGGGGATAATTTCGATGGCTTCCGTTATTTTTAACCAGCTTTCCTATATACTAAAATGAAGCTCATTCTACCTTCTTGCTACACCAGGAAAAATTAGAAGTGTCCCAGATCTGGTTCAAGAGTTATTCGCATTTAAAACGAGACGCCCAAATTGTCAATTACATCGCCCCGGAAATATAATTCTTTTTTGATTGTAGTTGCCGACATTGGGGGGAAAATTTCGATAGCTTCCGTTATTTTTAACCAGCTTTCCTAAACATTGAAATGAAGCTCATCCTATCTTCTTGCTGTCCCAAGAAAAATTAGAAGTGTCCCAGATCTGGTTCAAGAGTTATTCGCATTTAAAACGTGACGCCCAAATTGTCAATTACATCGCCCCGGAAATAGAATTCTTTTTTGATTGTAGTTGCCGACATTGGGGGGGAAATTTCGATGGCTTTCGTTATATTTAACCAGCTTTCCTATATATCCAAATTAAGCTCATTCTATCTTCCTGCTGTCCCAAGATAAATTAGAAGTGTCCCAGATCTGGTTCAAGAATTATTAAAACGAGACGCATTTAAAACGAGACGCCCAAATTGTCAATTACATCGCGCCGGAAATAGAAATCTTTTTTGATTGTAGTCGCCGACATTGGGGGGAAAATTTCGATAGCTTCCTTTATATTTAACCAGCTTTCCTAAACATTGAAATGGAGCTCATTCTATCTTCTTGCTGGCCCAAGAAAAATTAGAAGTGTCCCTGCTGTGGTTCAAGAGTTATTCGCATTTAAAACGAGACGCCCAAACTGTCAAATACATCGCGCCGGAAATAGAATTCTTTTTTGATTGTAGTTGCCGACATTGGGGGGGAAATATCGATGGCTTTCGTTATATCTAACCAGCTTTCCAATATATCAAAAGGAAGCTCGTCCTATCTTCTTGCTGTCCCAAGAAAAATTAGAAGTGTCCCAGATCTGATTCAAGAGTTATTCGCATTTAAAACGAGACGCCCAAATTGTCAATTACATCGCGCCGGAAATAGAATTCTTTATTGATTGTAGTTGCCCACATTGGGGGGAAAATATCGATGGTTTTCGTTATATCTAACCAGCCTTCCTATATATCAAAATGAAGCTCATTCTATCTTCTTGCTGTCCTAAAAAAATAAGAAGTGTGCCTGATCTGGTCCAAGAGTTATTCGCATTTAAAACGAGACGCCCAAACTGTCAATTACATCGCGCCGGAAATTTCAAATATGGATCAAATATGAATATTTATAGATCAAATATGAATATTTAGCACTAATACAGACTTCTCTTGCCAGAGAACGTCTGAAAGGCTTTATTTGACGTTTATGATCGCATTTCAATAGCTCGAAAAAAGGCCAAAATCGGTCAAAAAGTAAAGTCTAACCCCTTATTATACAATACCCTGGTTGCTATGCGTGTTTTCATTGGTTGTTGGCCATGATCTATTAGAGGACAGATACATGGTCACGTCATATCACGTCAGCTGACTTGCTTTTTTCCTTCTTCATGCCCCAAAATCCGGCAAGAGTTTCGACAAAAACCTTTTAAATTTTTATTGTATAAAACAAATAGATTCCATTTTTTTGTTGTCTGTTCAGTTATAGATGCACAGAAGACGTCACAACGTGGTAAGAACATCAGTGACCCACTCGACTGAGTCTCGTGGGCCACTTTTTTGTTCTTACCACGTTGTGACGTCATCTGTGCATCTATAACTGAACAGACAACGGCAAAATGGAATCTATTTGTTAAACATTTTTTCCCGACTTTTCGAATATGAATATTTAGCACAAATAGAGACTTCTCGTTGCCACACAATGTCTAAAAAAGCTTCATTTGACGTTTTATGACACTACTTCAAAAGTTCGAAAAATGGCAAAAATCGGTCAAAAAGTAAAGGCTAACAACCCCTTAACATTTTTTTCAACTTTTCAAATATGAATATTTAGCACAAATACAGACTTCTCTTGCCAGGGAACGTCTAAAAAGGCTTTATTTGACGTTTTATTATCTTATTTCAATAGCTCGAAAAATGGCCAAAATCGATCAAAAAGTAAAGGCGAACCCTTAACATTTTTTTCGACTTAGATGTGTCCCAGATCTGACGCCCAAATTGTCAATTACATCGCGCCGGAAATAGAAATCTTTTTTAATTGTGGTTGCCGACATTGGGGGGGAAATTTCGATGGCTTCCGTAATTTTTAACCAGCTTTCCTAAATACCGAAATGAAGCTCATTCTATCTTCTTGCTGGCCCAAGAAAAATTAGAAGTGTCCCAGATCTGGTTCAAAAGTTATTCGCATTTAAAACGAGACGCCCAAACTGAACACCGCTGCCAAATTCGCATGCGCGAATTCTCTAGAATAAATATCAAGAGAAACCGTGGCGACAACAACCAGACAGCGAAGACTAAGTAAGACTCGACTATTCATTTGTGTTTTAAAAAAAGGGTAAAGAAAATTACGAAGGGGTAAGTTCAGAATATGTTACAATATTGACAAAGAAGCCATGCACAAATTATCTACCTTATCTTTTCGGTAGCATACTTATAATTTTAACTTTTGTGTCGGACTCTCGGACCAGTCCAAATATTTCAGTGTTTTCCCGCTCTTTTTCTGAGGACGAGCTCGGACGTCGCGCATGCGCAAAACGTTTGGCAGCGGTGTTCCCAAACTGTCAATTACATCGCGCCGGAAATAGAAATCTTTATTAATTGTAGTTGCCGACATTGGGGGGGAAATTTCGATAGCTTTCGTTATATATAACCAGCTTTCCTATATATCAAAATGAAGCTCATTCTATCTTCTTGCTGTCCCAAGAAAAATTAGAAGTGTGCCTTATCTGGTTCAAGAGTTAATCGCATTTAAAACGAGACGCCCAAACTGTCAAATACATCGCGCCGCAAATTTCAAATATGAATATTTAGCACTAATACAGACTTTTCTTGCCAGAGAACGTATATACAGGCTTTAGGTGACGTTTTATGATCTTAATTCAATAGCTCGAAAAATGACCAAAATCGGTCAAAAATAAAGTCTAACCCCCTTAACATTTTTTCCGACTTTTTAAATAAGGCTTGAATATGGATATTTAGCACAAATACAGACTTCTCGTTGCCACAGAAAGTCTAAAAAGCCTTTATTGACGTTTTATGATCCTATTCCAAAAGCTCGAATAATGGCCAAAATCGGTCAAAAAGTAAATACTAACCCTTGACATTTTTTCACACTTTTTAAATATGGCTCAAATATGAATATTTAGCACAAATACAGACTTCTCGTTGACACAGAACGTCTAAAAAAGCTTTGTTTGACGTTTTATGACCTTATTTCAAAAGTTCCAATAATGGCCAAAATCCGACAAAAAATTAAGGCTAACCCTTAACATTTTCCCCCGACTTTTTAAATATAGCAGTAATACAAACTTCTCTTGCCAGAGAACGTCTAAAAAGACTTTAGTTGACGTTTTATGATCTTATTTCAATAGCTCGGAAAATGGCCAAAATCGGTCAAAAAGTAAAGTCTAACCCCTTAACATTTTTTACGACTTTTTAAATAAGGCTCATATATGAATATTTAGCAAAAATACAGATTTCTCGTTGCCACAGAAAGTCTAAAAAGGCTTTATTTGACGTTTTATTATCTTATTCCAAAAGCTCGAAAAATGGCCAAAATCACCCAAAAAGTAAAGGCTAACCCCTTAACATTTTTATTCTACTGTTTAAATAAGGCTCAAATATGAATATTTAGCACAAATACAGAACTCTCGTTGCCACAGAATGTCTAAAAATGTTTTATTTGACGTTTTGACCCTATTTCAAAAGTTCGAAAAATGGCCAAAATCGGGCAAAAAGTAAAGGCCAAACTCTTAATATTTTTTTTAACTTTTTGAATAAGGCTCAAATATGAATATTTAGCACAAATACAGACTTCCCGTTGCCACAGAACGTCTAAAAATGCTTTATTTGACGTTTTATGACCTTATTTCAAAAGTTCCAATATGGCCAAAATCCGAGGAAAAGTAAAGGCTAACCCCTTAACATTTTTTTTCAGCTTTTCAAATAAGGCTTAAATATGAATATTTAGCGCAAATACAGACTTCTCGTTGCCACAGAACGTCTAAAAATGTTTTATTCGACATTTTATGGCCGTATTTCAAAAGTTCGAAAAATGGCCAAAATCGGTCAAAAAGTAAAGGCTAACCCCTGAACATTTTTTTTCGAATCTTTAAATAAGGCTCAGATATGAATATTTAGCACAAATACAGACTTCTCGTTGCCACAGAACGTCTAAAAATGTTTTATTTGACATTTTATGGCCGTATTTCAAAAGTTCGAAAAATGGCCAAAATCGGTCAAAAAGTAAAGGCTAACCCCTGAACATTTTTTTTCGAATCTTTAAATAAGGCTCAGATATGAATATTTAGCACAAATACAGACTCCTCGTTGCCACAGAACGTCTAAAAATGTTTTATTTGACGTTTTATGACCGTATTTCAAAAGTTCGAATAATGGCGAAAATCGGTTAACCTTTACTTTTTGACTCATTTTGGCAATTTTTTCAAGCTTTGAAAGAACGCAAAACTATGACGATTTAGCACAAATATGACGATTTAGCACAAATAAAGGCTTCTCGTTGCTTCAGAAGGGATAAAGGCTATATTTGAGCTTAATTTTGATTTTTGACCTGATTTCAAAGGTTGAAAAAATAGCGCCAGTCGGTCAAAAAGTCGATTTTTTCAACGTTTGAAATAAAGTCAAAAACTGATAATTTAGTTCAAATAAACCCTTTTGGTAACTTCCGTCGCCACAAACTGTTTGTGCAAAGAATTTAAAAAATATCAAGAATGCAAATAATTTCCGGGCCACTCCTCGAACGACAACTCTACAAAAAAGACAACCCCTAAAAGATGACTCCTAAAAAGGACAATCGCTAAGATCCAGACTACAGAGAACGGTTGCACCCACTCAGCCAATCGCGATCGACAATTTCAACGCTCTATATTCCATTTAACAAATAGAAAACATTTTCCGTGTTTCCATAGAGTTATAGAAACACGAGTGGAAGTTTGGGAGAACGAGAAATTGTAGTGGGAACACGAGCCCGCAGGGCGAGTGTTTCCACGCTATTTCGAGTTCTCCCAAACCTCCACAAGTGTTTCTATAACTGTATGGGAACACGGAAAAAATGTCTTCTATTTCCTTTATAAAATAACCTATCGAAAATAGGTATAGAACGTAAAAATAATCACTGCATCAAAGTGTAAATTCTCCTTACTCTTCATAATGGCGTACTGGATGGCGTATTAACTACTTATTGACCGAGCGTGAGGTCTGTACTAGTGAAATATCGGACCAATGTTTTTTTAGTACGGACCGAGACGAGCGCAGCGAGTTGAGGTCTGTGCAAAAAACAGAGGTCCGATATTTCACTAGTACAGACCGAACAAGCGAGGTCAATAAGTAGTTTATTATATGGCCATAAATGTTGTGAACGTTCTGTGAAAACTCGACCCATCGTTCTTGCGAACTAAACGAAAATGGCAGACATTTTCCCATTTTTAAAGTACTTTCCGTTGAGCTAGAATCCTGAACTTTCTACTCCAAATAGCATTTTCAATTGCTTTTGTTTGACATATTGCTCAAGACCGTACGTTAAGTAGTTGAATAAAAAGTCATCTGAAATTCTAATACTTGTGAGAAGCAAATGTAAAATTATTACGAACAATGTTACGAACGTTTTGGACATTTCAAAAACTTTCACAAAACGTGGAAACTCGAACTATACATCAAATGAAAGCTTATAAAATTTCCAACAACATACCTGCCCGATACAATTTAAACAATGGGTAGTTCTGAAATTATTATCCATCTTGTTGCATATACTGACATGACTGCCATTTTGTTTATAAAACTTACGGTCCCGAAACGGCAGATTCCGCTCTGAGCGGGCGGATACGGGAAATATCCGACCGCTTATGAACCAATCAAATTACAGGATTTCCGTATTCGGACCTCTCAGCGCTGCTGCCATATAATAAGCAGTAATATCACATTTGGGTTTATAAGCACTTTAAGGAATGTAAATAATTTCAGGAAGATAACGAATTCAAGGAATAAAAGGAATTTCAGAACAACTTCAAGAACTATAGTCTTAGACAAAAACACGATCCTTAAAAAGACGATCCTTGAGGGTCGACTTGTGATACATAGGAGTACAGCCTTTGTTGGGGTTATTTTTTTTTTTTTTTTTTACGGAATGTAGAAACTTCAGGAATGTAAAGAATTTCAGGAATGTAAAGAATTTCAAGAATGTAAAGAATTTCTATAAAGACAACCCATACAAGATGGCAACCCCTAACAGGCTGATTACATACGGCGAGTTGGCGCAGAAGCCGGAGCTCGGTAAGCCGGGATGAGTTTTGAGTTGACGTCGATGATTTCAATCTGAAATTCGCAATTGCCAAGTAAATGCTGCTTCATTTGGGCAAAGTTACGTTACTTTTACGGCAGTTTTACAGTTATTTATGTCGATGCAATTTTTTGTAAGTATCGTTAATAGAAAGAGTGTTGTTGTCTTAGCTAACCCGCAAAAGCGTGGGAATGTAAGGAATTTTAAGAATGTAAACAATTTCAAGGCAATCCCTAAAAAGACAATCTCTAAAAAGACGAACTCCCCCCCCCCCAAAAAAAAAACCCCCCCAACCAAACAACACAACCCGACGTCCCCGGAAAAAAAGACGACCCCCAAAAAGGACGATCCCTTAAGCCCGTTTTCCACTAGGCGACTTTTTTCGCGCGAAGCGATTATTCGCCAGAAAAAGTAGGATCTGTTTCTACTTTTTCGCGGCGAATTTTGTCGCTAACCAATCACGTTGCTGAATATATTATTTCGACTCGCTTTGCGCGAAAAAAGTCGCCTAGTGGAAAACGGGCTTTACGGCTGTCAAAGTTGGTAATTACTCACTGGAAGTGACGTCGCATAGGGATGAATTTTGGAGAAAAAAAATGTTTTTACAATAGAATCGCACGACTTTCTCGTTGTTTTCAAGAGCGAATCTAGGTCTTTGGATTAAACTTTCGGTTAAAATTATTTAGGAAACTCAAAATTTAAATTGCGTTATTGTTATTGAATATACGGAACCGCAAAACCCATCACCGAATTTTCATTCTCAGTGGTAGTGCATGCGTGGTGGTATAACTAGTTTCAAACAGGGTTTTTTTTTTGGTTTTTTTAAATCATAAGGATAGTTATTCGCCTTAAAAACGTCAAATACATACTGTTGCTTACTTTCCCTCGATCTAGTATGCCTTGGGCTCTCAAAAACAAAGTTCTAGAAACGGACTTCTTATAGCGTATGGGATGATGAGCCTCAAATGGGATGTGCTTATCACTGGGTTTCCATTTCATCGTCACGGTCTATTTTCAGTGGAGCCGTGCAAAACTGCGATGCAATTTAACATGAATACAAAGACATGCAATAAACATGTTGCTTTCTATTTATTCTTGTCGCAATTGAAACATCGTTTTTATCTAACTCAATTACATTTCATTTAAAATAACCTAATATATAATTACAAAACGTCTCTGCAGACAACTAGAAGCACTCAACAAGCGGCATATGTACGCACAACCTTTGAAAACAGCTTTGTAAAGGAATATGGCAATGCAATTTTTGCGACTTTCTAATTAACAAACTGTTTTACGCCGGTAATCCAAGCAAACAAAACGACTCTTGCGGTGCCAAACAGCATCATCAGGGACGGCGCAAAATAATTTTGAGTATTGGGGTGGGGGGGGGGGGGGGGGGGGGTGAGGACAAAATAATTTTGAGTATGGGGGGGGGGGGCAGGAAGGAGGCAGGAATAAGTTTATAACACCGTTAAATTATTGCATGGCGGTGTAATATATTGTTTGTGGTTGCACCATGTCGATGTAAATTAATTTATTTGCTGAACTTTCGTCCGGCTATTACTTGAGACTTCATCAGAGCAACTAAATAAATGTTACCAATGATTTAAGGTGGCTCCATACAGTTTCTAGAAAAATGGAAAATACAAGTCTGAGAGTCCAAAACACGTGCATGAACAATTTGGAAAAGGAATAAAACTAATTGTTATGCATAGTTAAACAGTCTGACAATCAAAAACTGTTAACAAATAAATAGCAACAGTTGTTGCTATGGCAGCAATGGCGTTTCAAAATGGCTGCCAATTACTCTTCAAACTAATTTAATTCAAAAAAAACTTTGGTGACGCCCCATTTTTTTTTCATTAAAACTTTTCTTGATGTATGAGTAATCAATAGGCCGATTTTTAAAAAATTCTGTAGAAGCAAATTTTTTGAAAATTAACAAATGACTTTTCCGTAAAAAAATTTATTCGTTCTACAGAATTTTTTTTAAATCGGTCTATTGATTATTCATACTTCAAGAAACGTTTTAATGAAAAAAAAAAGGGGGGGTCACAAAAGGTTTTTTTTCGAATTAAATTAGTTTGAAGGGTAACTGGCAGCCATTTTGAAACGTCACTGTCGCCATAGCAACAACTGTTGCTATTTATTTGGTAACAGTTTTTGATTGTCAGAATGTTTAACTATGCATAACATTTAGTTTTATTCTTTTTCCGAATTGTTCATGCACGTGTTTTGGGCTCTCAAACTTGTATTTTCCATTTTTCAAGAAACTGTATGGAGCCACCTTAAGCCTGGTATCCATATAGTTGTGATTGATCGGCGATTGTTTGCGATATTTTACAACAGTCGTGTTTCCATATAATTGTAATTGTTCTAATTCAAATTGCCGATTCGCTCGGACTCAGGACTTCTCGGTTTTTATAATGTTCAAATGAGCTAAATGTGGTCTTCAAAAACAAATTGGATGACTAAAACTCCATTTGTGATCACTCTTACAGTATATATTACAATATAGCAGGCATTATTTACTAGTTTAGTAACTTTGCCGCTTGAGTCTGTTTCGTGAACGTTTAAGGACATTTGTGAACGTTGAGTTCGGCGTTCGGCACTCAAGTCTTCAAGTTAGTCATTTGGTAGACTTCTTTAACAAAATCGAGGTTTTGTTCGAGGAGTTTGACCGGTTTTTGTAAATAATTTTGTGTTTTACGTTGCAAAAATCTAGCAAAAAATCGCCGACTGTCGGTGATGCTGTGCCTTTAATGGAAACATCAATCAGGTATTAAATTACCGCTTAATTAATAGTTTTGCGCGAGACAAAAATTATATTACTGTTCGAAGGAAAGTAAGTCATTAATGCATTTTCTTTTTGACGTGTGTGATATTCACCATAATCTTAATCATGTGAACTTGAATTTGTCCACGAAGTTTTTCAAGTTTGCGTTACATGGTGACACTGTGCCTTTAACTGTTGTCACATCGGCGACTGTTGTAATTGTTGAAACTCGATTCTACTTCTACAACAGTCGGCGATCGATCACCGATTGCATTACAACAATTACAACTCGCGTTTCCATTAAATCGTAATTGCTGTAAGACTTGATCGACGACAGTAGGCGACTGAATTTTGTGGCAAAACATTCAGTGGAGACCACATAATTAAGTGTGAAGATGCGTCTGTTATTGCCAGTGAAAAAACACTAACAAGACGTGCTGGAGAAATAGCTAAGAACAAAACTATCGAACAAGAGGATCAACCACTGTAGAAAAACAGGCTCCTTTCACATACATGAATTTCGGACCCTCTAGGAAGCCCTTTTCTGTCAATCTCCATCCCGAAAGCCCACTAATAAAATAGTAGACATTCTCCAATATTCTAACTTCTATAAGTCTATACAAACAGTCGTCGATCGTGTGACTCACAATCGCTGGTGTTGCATAAGAGTTCGGTCTCTTCGCAGAGAATTTTGTGTGGACCACTGAACATCGCTGATTTCGACAAAAGACAATCGTGTTATTCGCCATTTGGTTTTGATACTTTGTGGTTAACTGACGTTACAACCAGGGTAAACATGACGAAACTTTCTTTTCTGGCACCTGAATTTATGTGGTATGCTTTTTAGTGTATCGTAAAAATCCACAAAAAATAGAATTTCCGACTAACATACGTAAAAGTATGACTGGCTGAAACATAACTGGACTGCGGGTCCTGTCCAAAAGGTGACCGAACGAAGATGGCGAAAATATTAATCCTTTACTTCATGGTAGCAACCGCTGACCATATTCTGCGCAATTATGTTAACTTGACTGTGGGCTCAGCAGCGCCTGGAGGCCGATCAATTCAGCTATAAATTCATTGATGAGAAAAATGTCAGCGGTTACTATGGGGAGATGGACTCCATCTTAGATTGGCCACCCAATTGTCAGTCATGGATATAGGGCACCCGCAGTCCAGTTATATATACGTCACACCCATATTAAAATGTATCAAAAATGGCGGACAACAGGATTTTCTATTGTCCAAACCAGTGGTGTTGCAAAAGAGTCGGTTGGTTTACTTGAACAGTTTGTTGATCAAAAAGCAAAAAAAATTGTATTTTTAAATGTTATAATTTATTGCCATTCCCCTTTCAAGCTTTTTTATTTCATATGTCAAGGACCATCGGCTTTAGGTATGGAAAAAATCATTATTAGTTTTCTCAGTTGTCGTTATATAGAAGAGTTAGGAGTGAGAGTGTGAAGGGTCTTTGTATTTTATAGCGCAATCCGCGAAAGGTTGAAAACGTATCGGTACCGGTATTTGGTTAGTTATTTCCTTTTCTACAGATTGAACCGCAAATAAACAAAGTAAATTAATTAGCTGATTTATAATATTGGCTTTGGCATACGTACGGTGTACACTAGACTTATTCGCGGTTTTTCTCTCTCGAAGTTGGCAGTGTTGGGAAGGTCAAATCACTTTTAAGAATAAATCCGCCCGGGTTCAGGTTGGAAAAATCTTACAAAAATCCTGCATCATCAAGACTAGTGTCTACAACACGAAAATTGAGTCCGTCTTAGGCGCCGTTCAGACTGGGCACGGCCCCAGTGCCCGGGCACGGCCATTAGTCTGAACATCGTTCCCAAGCGAAAAACCGGGCACGGTGCCCGGGCACGGGCACTACCTCCAGAGGTTGTACCCGGGCACCGTGCCGGGCATGCACGAGCACCGTGCCGGGCATGCACGAGCACCAATCTGAACAGGATTTTACGGTGCCCAGCATACATTCTTAAAGGGTATTGGCAATAAAAATTATTTTTTTATAAAAAAAATATTGGAAATATTTCGACCAAAGACAGCGTGCTGTCCGCCATCTTGGAATATTTTCGATATGCATGTGACATCATAAGCAGGGTGAAGTGAAATTTTTATCTTGCCAACCTTATAACATTAAGAGATAGAAACTCGATTTTGTTGCGCTATTTCCATTTTCAATTGACTCACAACATTTAAAAGGCCTTCTGTAGAAATTTGGTCACCCACGGAGTAGTTTCATCAGGTTTACCCTGCTTCTGACGTCACCAATTTCATAGTTAATTAGACCCGATGTTACAACAAGATGGCGGACAGCACGATGTCTTTGGTCGAAATATTTCAAAACACAAGAAAGATAGAGAAAAATTGTAAAAGGTCTTCTTATACCATTTGACGAGTTCTTTCAAGTGAGACAAACTTAATTTTTATTGCCAATACCCTTTAACAGGAACAAACAGTGGAAACA
The DNA here is from genome assembly GCA_035771165.1 of Paragorgia papillata. NCBI lineage: Eukaryota > Metazoa > Cnidaria > Anthozoa > Scleralcyonacea > Coralliidae > Paragorgia > Paragorgia papillata. Next base: position 4,178,496 of record JAWNZC010000340.1, on the reverse strand, counting down.
CATGGAAGCACCTTAAGCATCCAGGGTTTGGGAACGTGTCTGAACACCAGTGCATTTAGTGCTCATTTCCGGGCACTAGGCACGAGCACTCAGTCTGAACGCCGCCTTATTTGAAAGAACATTTAAAGCAACAAAATAACATATTTTGCAGTTTTTGGTTTTCTTGCTTCGTTTTTCAGATATTTCAGTCTGTTTGATGTGTAAATGTCACATGTTGTGACGTACATGTGCATAATGACTTATGTGAGAAAGTTATAGGCCTTAGCTATTATCAAACGATTTCACCTGAAATTCTACATGTTTGGTGTTGTGGGAGGAACACACCCACATGCTTCCTACGAAGTAGGTCTGGTTAGATAATAGCAAAAATATACAACATTCTCTGATAAATCATTATACACATGTACGTCACAACATGTGACGTTTAATGTTGTGACGTTTACATGTCAAACAAACTGAAATATCTCAAAAACGAAGCAAGGAAACGAAACACTGCAAAAGATGTTACTTTGTCATTTTAAGTGTTCTTTCAAATAAGAGAGATCTAATTTTCGTTTCATGGGCACATTAAATGAAGAATTCTCAATGTTGTACATCAGATGAAAAACCATTTACCGTGTTTGGTATATTACATCTTAAACTTATTAATAATTGATGAGGAAAACACAAAGAAAATCAGTACCGTGTACCCGGTGGTTTGGATATTGGAGAAAGAAATTACAGAAATTAAAGTGTCTATAAATCGAAAAACTCGTCGGCACCTTTTTTGTTCTAACAAACAGAAAAGCATGGCAGAAGCATTCACTGAACATTTCAAGAAAATCCGGGGTATAATTCTCCAGTTATAAGCGCGCAAAAAATTGCCATGGCTACCTCACTTTTGGAGAAATTTCGGCTTCTCGGTGACAATGCTTTATGGCGTACGCAAATGAATTATTGATGCTAAAATCCATTGTACTTATGCATTCTCGTCCATCTGGGCACCTGGGAAACGAGAGACTCTGGAATAATCCGTTTCAAATCACAGGATTCTTGTTATTCCGGTTGAGGTACGCATGCGTAAATATCCGAGCGGAATCTGGATAGTATGTTCTCCTTGTTTGACTTTTCCCCAAACAAGTCAATGGGGTTGCTGGCGAAGCTAGAATTACAGCATCTACACACATACGGCGAAGATATCGATCGCGGCAACGTCTTCACTGGAGTCTTGTCGTCCGACATCTTTGTTATTTTGGTTTTATTAATTCTACTTCCGGTCACTTCAGACCAACTCATGCTCACTATTCAGCCAATAACGTAACGATTTGAAACGGATTATCCCAGAGTCTCTCGTTTCCCAGGTGGGGAACGTGGGCTCTGGAACGAGATTGTTTGGGTACATCATAAGGCATTGTTACAGAAATCCCAAATTTCTCCAGAAATAAAATAGCCATGGCAAACTATGTGATTTCATAGCTCGGAGCTATACGTCAACTGTTGTAGGAATTTTGAAAATTTTGGTGAATGCTCCTGCTCCTGCCATGGTCCTCACTAAATTAAAAAAAATAATAGAAATGCCAACGAGTTTTTCGCTTCACAAACACTTGAATCAAACTTTCACCTCGACTTTCTCTTAGAATACTGTCTCGGTGCCGCTCCTGATGAAACACTCCTTATCGTGTATGATCTATTAAATCACGAGAAACCCATGTTTGAAAGATATAAAGGTTTTCAGATGTGAAATGAATTCTTACCTAATTTTGACTTCAGAGTGAGAATTATGACCAGTGCTGCTCGACATATGAAAATCACACCATTTACAAACTCCGTTAGTAAATAGCCTCTGAACTCATTTATTTGAATTCTAGAAGGTAAATCCTGCAGTATAAGTCCTCGGCATCTGAACGTCGTGATCCATGCAAACTCCGTTGCTGCAGGTGTTAGAGGAGAAAACGCTATATTTCCGATATTGATTGGATTCATGCCAAGATCTCCACGTTCAACTTTCATCCTTTCGTCGGTTTTTCAGTTTTTCGTATCTTTTCTGTATGTGGTCGTTTGCCGTTTGCAACTCGATTATTTCATCTTGAGCTTTACGAAGCTGCAATAAGAAAGAAAATATCGACCCATAAGCACGTGTGCAATAACAATAGTTGTAACACAGTCACACAAAGAAAAACAATGTCACTAGAACACAGGATACAAAATCCCGAGGGTGCTCTAAAAAGTTTTTTTCCGCAACTTTTACGTTGAAACTACCAGAATCGTTCAATTGGCGAGTTTCAGGGTTTTGCGCGCGCATCATTTTTCAAAAAAACTGGCAAGTATAGATACAGTTTCAGGATGTTTAACACTGTTATTATGCTGCTGCTGTTGTTGGCTCGCCAGCAAGTCTGTTTGCCATTGCTTACTTTGTGGGGAGCCCGCCGAGAGTCCGCCAATTCCTTTGCAAAATGATGCGCAACGCAATAACCTGAAATTCGCCTACTGGTTCCATAATTCTTGAATATATGGAACAACTGCAGAACTTATCACCGAATTTTCATTATTTTCACCGTATATTTAAGGAATTTCACCGTATATTTGAGGAATTACGGAACAAATTAAACGAATCTTAGGTAGTTTCAACGTAAAAGTTGTGCAAACCCCTTTCTTAACGTTGGGTAATAGTTTTGAGAAACCCAAGGATCGTATTGCGAAATAACAGAGAAAAGATGCTATTTATTCCATTTTGTGTAGTGACTGTGTAATCAGGAATACATCGGTCAGACTAAACGTCAGTTTGGTACGCGGTTAAAAGAGCAGCAAAAAGCTGGGGGGGTTTTGCACAAAAAAAGAAGAAAATTCTGCTTTCACGGAGCACGCGTGCCGAACTAGCTATGAAATCGCGTGGGATGATTAAAAAAATATCACCACCAATCCACGGTATCATCAAAGACGTTGTCTAGAGGCTTGGCACATTTATAGCGCTCACACTCCATTAAACAAAGAAAATCGTCCTGATTTACATAACCCTTCCGTTTGATTTTAAAAATAATCGATAAAATAAATATTACTAAAATAATCGATAAAAATAAATATTTCTATGAATTAGTTTTTACAGTTCGGCTCGCGTCTGCATATATAAAGATCGGCTGCTCATGTTTTATCTATTACATAAAATCCGCTGTAAAATCAAACTTAATAAAAGCTTAATTTCTCTCTGTACGACACGTTCACAATGCTGCAGAAATGGTAACAAGTCACCTTTCGCAAGTCCAAGTCAAGTCCCAAGTCATTTTGTTCGAGTCCAAGTCAAGTGACAAGTCAAGTGACAAGTCATTGGGTCTAATTCCAATTCAAGTCCCAAGTCATTTTTGTTCGAGTCAAGTGACAAGTCATTGGGTCTAGCCATAAACCACTTCCATCTACATCCTACTAAATCAAAGGAACTTAGACTTGACTTCAGAAAGCAGAAGGATGTCCAGGCTCTGGTACAAGTTGATGGGAAAGCAGTGGAAAATGTCGATAAAGTAAAACTATTGGGAGTAATGGTTCGGTCCGATTTAAAGTGGAACGATCACATCTCACATGTCATATCAAAGGCATCAAAACGAATATACTTCCTGATTCAATTGAAACGAGCCAAAGTTAATGAGAGAGAATTGGTTTATTTTTACACTACTTGTGTTAAATCGGTAATTGAATATGCATGTGAAGTGTATCACTTTAGTTTGCCGGATTACCTATGTAATCAACTGGAACGTTTACAAAAGAGATTTCTAAGAATTATTTACTCTATTGTAACTTATGACGAGGCCTTAGCCTTAGCTAAATTGTCAACTCTTAAGTGTAGACGTTTGTCCACTTGTGAGGAACGATTTTACGAAATTTCAACTGATAAGTCACATAAGCTCCATCGCCTACTTCCACCTATGAGGCAAGTTAGGTATAATCTAAGGAGCACAAATCCTTATGCTGTGCCACGGCTAAAGACCGACAGAGCTAAAAACACCTTTATCTACCCTTGCGTTAACCACTTTCGATGACTTTATCATATTTCCATTTTACTGTAGCTTTTTTAAGATAGTATATGTACTTTATATATATATATATATATATATATCCTTAGTTGAAATTTATAGTTGATCGGTATTTCTTCATATTTTTGAAAACTCTTATTAATTGGTAAGTTGCATTGTAAATATATTGGTGCAATTCAGCCCTGAATTGAGCTGCAATACCAGTATATTTTAATAAATAAAATCAAACTCCAAGTCAAGTCCCAAGTCATTTTGTCGGAGTCACAAGTCAGTGACAAGTCATTTGTATTGGCATTGTATTTTGTAGTGGGGGAGTGATGGACTGCTAAGCGCCGAGTAACACAATTACTTTGCAAGCTAACGTCTGATTAATATATATAAACATATATATTGTGTATCATGCACTTTTATAAATCGTTGTACACTATAAGTCTTAATTATTTCGTTAATCATTCCTTTTTCAGTCAACTAATGCTAATTTTCCGCCAGAGCTATGGCTTGGTGTTAGTTCAACTGGTATTGCTGTTTATAAAAGATACCAGTCCAGAGCTTTAATGAGTTGTGAATACGAATAGTAAGTATTTAAATGGATGATCTTCTTATTTAAAAAACAACGATAACGAAAATACGTCTGCGAAAATTTATGTGTATTTTAAGAGAACGACAGTGTATTTTTAAAGAGAAGTGGGTTTTGGCATAAAATATATTCTATGTTGTGAGCCCACAAATTAAGATACGTTTTAGGTAGCGCATGACTGTTGACACGAGTCTCGTACTCAGTCTGAGGCTCAAATGCTGTGCCGTGGGAGCACCGGACGATCTAATTTACTGAAGAGTAAAAGTTTACTGTGCCAGGTTCTGTGACCAGGAGTTTTAGAGAACCTACATGTATATCCTTACTTTTGACTTGCGTTGGTAACAAGACATCTTCAATGTGCAAGTCAAGTCACAAAAATAACGACTCGAGTGCAAGTCGTATGACTCGAGTCTACAACTCTGCAATACTTTTTCTACGAACATTATTATATCTTACCTCTCTTTGAAGCTTCCTTTTATCGGACTTTAAACTCTCCTCAGTCGATTCCTACAATATAACAACACAACAATTCGTATTTTATTTCCTCACATTTTTTTCAGATCAGCCGTTAATCATTTTAATATTTTTTTGATAACTTACATATCTTTTATTCTATCGCGTTTTGAATTTAAAAAATGTGACTTATGTTGTGAGAACGATAAATTTGAAAAATCGCCAACAGCTTTTTGTAAGAGGGTATATAGTTAGCCAAACGCAGCATGTTGCATCAACCAAATTGATGCGTGTAACATGCGTTTTGCGGACAATTTTTAACAAGATTTTGTTGTGGAAACATGTTGCGTTAAAAACTGTCACTAAAAATAGTCCCCTGTAACATCACCCTAAAGTGCCTATATCATGGTTGGGGATTTTACATATTTAGGATATTTGGAACCTTCTGAGAAGATTTGCAACATATCTTCCTTTTCTAAAATTTCATCTTCATGGACTTTTTTGCCGTTAAAGTTGACGGAAGTGACGTCAAAAGAGGAATTTGTCTATACAAAAACCACTTTACAGATTCCTCCTTTGACGTCACTTCCGTCAACTTTAACAGCAAAGAAGTCCACGAAGATGAAATTTTAGAAAAGGAAGATATATTACAAATCTTCTCAGAAGGTTCCAAGTATCCTAAATATGTAAAATCCCCAACCATGATATAGGCACTTCAAAACGTTGTGATGTTGCGAATTTTTGTGAAAAAATTGACTGAAAAAAAAACAACGGCCTGAAAGGTCTTCATGTGATGATACACTGAAAGTGCTTATGACACGAAAATTAAGTTTGTCTTATATGAAAGAACACTTAAAATAACATATATGTTAGTAGTGTTTTCAGCTTGAAGTTGGTAAAGTTTTTTCGTTTGTTTTTGCTGTACGTAAGTTAAACTCAGAGAAAAACTCTGAGCTCCAGACGGGACTCGAACCCACAACCTTCCGAATGCCAGCCGGACGCTCTCACCATCGAGTCACTGGAACCACGCTGGAACTCAGATGGTAGACCGAGGTTGTTTTTTTATATTTATACCTGGGAACCTACATCAATGACTGACAGATGATGACCAGTTTAGATGGCGGTTTAGGAGAACTATAGTAGTAACCGCTGACCTTACGCTGCTCATAAATGTATTTATAACTGGATTGATTTGTCTGCGAGCGCGACTGAGCCCAGAATAAAATAAACATGTTGAACAGAATAAGGTCAGCGGTCGATACCACGAGAGAAAGGAACCATATTTCCACTATCCCAATAACGGAACCCATGCACAGTCCAGTTATACATATATATATATATAGTCAGTAGTCTTTAACCATCTAAACATAAACTTACGGCAGCTTCCGCCTGCGACTTGTAGCGTTTTACTTGACTTTCCAGTCTCATCACCTGTTGAAAACAGAATAAGGAATCTTCACTGAAGTTGGATTACTATACGAGCCTCGTTTATCAACACAATCTCCTCCTTCAGTAAACAAAGCAAAACTGACCGAGTGACCGCCATTTTGTTTTGCCCGCGCAGGCGAATAGTGCAGGCTATCCCGAGATTGAGGAGCCAATCAGCTCTATTCATGCACCTACGAGATATATGCTAATAATATAGCAAAAACGTAGTTAGCAGAACTATAGAATCTAAGTCAGTCTTACCAAACCTTCCAACCTCGTATTTTCTTGTTCCATTTTATGGACTTTGATTTTCATATCGTTAACTTGTCTTCCAAACTCTCCTGTTTAGAAAAATGGGTGGAAAATTAGAAAAATCATCAGTCTTATGGCCTAGCTTGACCAGTGGGCTCTCTCTCTATAATTGGAGTGATATATTTGGGTTGTCGATTGAAGCCAAGCATGGCGAACAGTTGGCAGGCATGTAGGTCTGAAGTACGTATAGACCACGATCGGAAATTGCGGCTGTCGTGGCTAGCGAAATACGGGCTGACCTGTATTAGCTACGCATACGTAGAACGAATATCTTGCGTGTAAACGTCATCAATACACGCGAGGCTGGCGCGAGGCTGGCGCGAGGCTGGCGCGAGGCTGGCGCGAGATGAATGAGGAGGGAAGGAGCGTTGTGGTACATGTGGGTCCATACGATAAAATTAGGAAGATAAAGGAAAACAATGGATCCACTGAAGAGGATACTAGGGATATTGTAGGATATCAAGAATTTCCTGACTTGAAATCAAATATGGCGGGAAAATTAGACGAAGAACAAGGTGCGATCTAGTATCGTAAACTTCTATGTTAAATGACTAAAATCTGTTGTTTGTTGGCCGTTTACTACCCCCAAAAGAAGTCGGGTTGTTTTTTTGGCAGATATCTGTACCCAATTGACCTTTAAAACGGATTTTAAAGTTCGAATCAGTCGTGGTCTCGTGGAAAGTATACTTGACGGCTGATGAAGTGACGAGTTGACATAAAACAAACCCAATCAACTATGGAGGGTGAATAAAGATCTCAACTATCAGATAACTTTGATTGATTTTTTTGTTTTTGGCTATAGATGGCCAGTTCACTTGTTATTGTTTTGTGTGTGTGTTTAGAATTTAGTAAATTCCAGCAAGCTCGGCTGACAACTCACTTGAGCCAGCCAGCACGCACGTGGCCTGCGAACCGCCCCATGAGAGTCGCCGATTTTCTATGCGATTTCCGATCGTGGGTATAGTTCCAGTCATCTACGCGTTCTGTCAGTGAAAATCACTAGTATCGTACCGGTATATACTGTAAGGTAACAACATACAGGAAAGTAATGCAGAAGATGTAATTTCCCTTCTTTCAGACATCTCAAGGTTCTAGAACGTTGTCTCCTGCTCGGGATAAGAAATCACTTTTAAATAAAATAACAAATGGTTTGTGATTTGGAGTAATGCTTCATCGAGTTATGGCTGTACGCGAGAAGTCGGGAAAGAACGAAAAACGCGTAAGAGTTGTTCTAGAATTTTGAGGTTTTTCCCCAAACGTTAATATCAAGGCATGGCATGTTACCCTGCCAGCTAAGTCACTCTGCACAGAGAGTGTTTCTGGTCGGTAGAACAAGCACTGTTTCTCCCACCGTAGTGTTCATATGAAACAGACTCGTACTAGCGAGTACTCGGCGCTGGCAGCCGAGATATCGGCAACGTGGGATAAACATTTCCCCATATAAACACTTTTCACTGGGTAACTTGGCATACCGGGATAAATTTTCTATATTTGTTTATGCTTTATGACACTTTCGTTCATGATAATCTCAAATATTGCCAGGTGACTCGCTTTCATATAAACAGAACGTAAAGTTTATCCCACTAAATCGGGTAACTCGCCTCCATATAAACAGGCCCTTGATATAAGGTCTCTCGTTGGAAGTGTACCTACTTCTTATTTCTTCTAGTTCAGCTGTAGTTGGTGCTTCTAAATTTCTTTGGTCGCCAGCCGGTTTCATGTTGGCAACTTGCGACTGCAATGACTTAATCTGAAAGAAAAAATAAAACCGTAATTTAAGCAGGTTATTGAAAGACACAACGACATGTGCTCATTCATCAACAGCATGCAGGTTCGCGTCGCATCTCATTCCTATAGTCTGCCACACGTAACAATATGTTACAAAATAAGATATGAATATGTTCTGATATGATAAGTTGTACGTATACATGAAGTGCATGTCGTACGTTTGCGAGCTTGGTGTAATGTAACACAGACGTTTCGTTAATACAGGGGCGCAACTAGAAAATTTCGAGGGCAGGGGTTGAAAGGGCAAAGTCGTTCAGTATTCTAAACAATTTGGGATACTAGATATCATCGTTTGCTTCTTCGAGAACACTCAACAACCACAACAACAATCAGTGCCGTAGCAAGGTGTCAAAAAGTGTGTGTGTGTGTGTGTGTGTGGGGGGGGGGGGGGGGCAGTAGTGGCAATTAGTGACCGCATTTGTAGGGGGGTCCGGGAGTCCTCCCGCGGAAACACCATTTGCAGCAATTTTAGCGAACTTTTTCATCTAATTCTACAGTGACTATAGTTGAAATTCTACTGTAAAAATGAAGAAATTATCACACCAACATATGCCAAAATCCAGCTCTCTCTATGATTGGTTCATTTTCGCCATGAGATTCGAAAGCTGAGCCCACAAATTCAGAAAAGCGGTTGTTTTTAGGAAAAACTTTGCTGTAGCATATTACAAACTGGGTTAAGAGATTGATAGAAGCCTCTGTGTCTCGCCAGATTTGCAGAGAATTGTATTGCGTACTACAACAGACGATTAATTATCTGTTTATCTAATGTCTAACCTAGTATTAGAGGTCTCACAAAAAGGGCAGGGGTTAAAAAGGGCAGGGGTTGCAACCCTCCAACCCCCCTAGTTACGCCCCATGTAGACGTTCGTCAACGTAAATTACTCAGAAAAGATCGCTGAGCCCCAGACAGGTTTGGAACCTGCAACCTTCTAATGACTGGTTAGATGGAGAGCTAATGTTGCAAATTCATATCCTAAGTGGTAGCCTTTGCATATATAAGATGTAGTTGAGATGAGATGATAAGTGGTACGCATATACGGAAACACGGGTAGCGTGCGCTGTTAGGGCGCTGCCTCTCACCGCTGTAGTTAAGCCCAGTTGGACGGGGTTAGTACTTGGATGGGTGACCGTCTGGGAATAGCCCCGTTCTCGAACTTGAATTTCATGCGAGTAGAGTTTAGTTGGTCTCTCCTGTGCTTCGAGGGTTTTCCGCAGGGTTCTGCGGTTTTCCTCCCTCCGTAAAATCAACACTTAGGTCTTAGTTTATGTCGTGCACTTTTAACATGAGCCTCTGGCTCGGATGATTGGGTGACCACATCCTGTTCTTACGACGTTAAATAAATCATTACTCATCACTCATACGTAGTGCATGTGGCATGTTTGCGAGCTTGGTGTAATGAAAGACGTTTGGTAGACGAGCGTTAAACTCAATTAGTCAGAAGAGATTTCTGAGCCTCAGCCAGGGTTCGAACCTGCAACCTTCTAATCGCCGTACCGCATGCACTATACATGTATACGTACAACTTATATCATCACAACTACATCTCATATACAAACGCTACCGGCTACCGCGCTCACATGCACATGGCCCAATTTGCAACCTTAGCTCTCCATCTGAGCCTCAACGGTTAGAGCGTCTAACCGGTCATTAGACGGTAGCATGTTCGAAAGCCCGAATTTCTCCAGAAAAGAAATAATCATGGAAAAATTTGAGAGTTTACAGCTCGACATGTCGAATTCTCTTGAAATTTTTGGAGAATGCACTCCTGCCATTCCCCTCTGTTCAGTGTTCACTAAAACAAGATTTTCACTTCAAACACTTTAAAATTTAATCATCCAAAAAAATCCACAATGAAAAATTACTAGTTAATAGACCTTTCCGCATGAAGTGAATGGATCACGTGATCTTTCTTTCTGACAAATCTGATTGGCTAATGTCCAATGTTTGTCCGAAGTTTTGGATGTCCGAAGTTTTGCAAGAGCCAATCAAATCTTTCAACGCGTTATCCACGCACTTCATGCAGAAAGGTATATACTCCGTTGCAAAAGCTATTTACCTGATCGACTAGAACTTCTTTGTCGTCCGATACTGACGCTCTCCTGCCCACTGAGTCACTTGTGTCGGAGTTATTTTTTTCCTCTAAAAGGCGGAATGAATCATAAGGGACCAGTCATAAAGTACCTACAACCCCGGGGCAGAAAATAAATCTTGATTTTGAAAACAAAATATTTAACACCCCTCACAAACATAAAAAAATATTTTATACCGCATTCAAATGTTACTAGAGTAGTAGAGTATTTCATACCCCTCTTGTATATAATACTAATACTGACACACTGATACTGGCAGTAATCCCCAAGCCCGGGCGGAGGGCCGAAGGCCCGGAGCCCGGGTGAGGGTGCTAATCTCAACGTGCGTGGAGTCCACTTACACGCGAAATTACACGCGAAGGGGAAAGAAATTCTGCGAGATGTTTGTATGTATATATATATATATATATATATATATATATACATACATACAAACATCTCGCAGAATTTCTTTATATATATGTATATATATATATATACATATATATATATACATCAAATCGCCAATTTTCGCGGCTCAAGCGAAAGAAAATCTTTGTCAGAAAAATTGGTTTACAAATGACCGAAAAAGGAAAGCTAAGAAGAGATGTTGCAGTGGGATGAACCAAACAATATTAAACATGACTAGAAACCATTGAAAAAGCATGAAAAATTGCTATAAAGATCGGAAAAGATGCCGCCAAATGTGACTGAAAAAACAAAAAGATGTTTCTTCGTGTGTCTGTTCAAAGCCAGCAAAAGACTTATGCACTGATATATCTTGGCTCGAGAGAGAGAACAGTGAATTGAAAGGAATATCAACACAAACAGCTTTTCACATTTTGAAGAGAACTGATTGCTTTTTGCTAAGAACCGAACGAGAAAACCACGGAAACCAAACGCCATAGCCGTATGGCAGTGTTTGCAGCATCTGAGAAGAGCCAAAAGGAAATTTATCGGTAAGTAGTGATTCGTATTTAACTTACCAGCTTTCTTTAGCTATAGAGTCGGTATATATCCAAAACCTTCTCAGTATTAAACTCAGTTAAAACAGCAAAAATCTTGTCAAATAATATACATTTTCTCAGGCGTTTTTTCCATGGTTCGAGTGAAACTTTGCATTATAGTTCTTCCCTGGTTAGTTTTTCCTCTCTTATACCTATAGTTTTCAGGCTGTTACCTACGTTTTTTTCTGTTCTGATGTTTTTTCTTCGAGGTTCAACATCATATTTGGAACATGAGGAACCATATTCAAACAGTTTAATAGGCACCTTGATATAAGCGTATGTAATTATTGTTTGTTTTTGCTATCAGTTTCTGGTGCTATTAGGTCGTGACACAAGTTTTTCCTCAGCCACTGCTTTATTATTTTGGAATAAAACATTGCTTTGAAAAAAAAGGTGATAAAACTGGATGTAAAGGAGGCCAGGAGGGCAGGGGTTTTATATTTGTATACAAAAACAGTTTAATCGGGGGGAGGGGTATTTATGTATATTTAACGTATTAAAAGCGGGAGAGGGGTTGTTGCGTGTATATGTATTTCTAGTACAGGATTGTAATACAGAATGTGTATACAGGGAATATCTTCGTATACTGTCGTCTGTCGATGAGAGGAAATCCTCCTAATTATCATTTAAGTAGTCGGGTAAGAATATATAAATTTTAATACCAAACCGGGACCAGCTGCAAAAATGCAACAAGCCCTTCCGATAAAAAATCGAACCGGCGATGCTTGTGCCAAGAGCTGAGTTTCGTAGTTCTGTGCTCAAATTTTCCTTCACCAAAAATCCATACAACATGCAGTTTAATCGAGTGAAATGCCTAATATTATCATCGCAAACAAGGTTCGTACAAAAACCCCGAAGTCTGATATTTTCCAGTACAGTTCGTGTAAACGAGGTTATAATAAATCGTTTATTATATGACTATCCAAATGTTTTTTTTATACTTACTGCAACAAAATTAGTGTGAAAACCTTAGAAGTTCATGCCAACGAAATCAACATCCGGGACTGCGGTCCGTTCCCGTTCGGATACAGAAAAAAAAACCGGTCCGTGGTCCGGACTCCGGATACGCATTTTTATCGACGCGCGTTGACCAATCAGAACTCGGGATATTACAAAGCATATAATAAATGTATTATTATGATTTTTGTCTGTCTGTCGCCAGGAAGTCTCGCAATGTACTGCACAAGTTTTTTATGGAAGTTTGTGGAAAGATTGATCATAGACCAAGGACCAAGCCATATTAAACTTCGTTTTAATTTGGTTAAAAATTGGATGAAAAGTAAACGATATGCAAGCAATCTGGTACAGTGCAACTTGAACTGGGGTCTCCATAACCCGCTGACGGAGGTATGCAGTCTTCGAGTACTCGCTTGTATTTATATATACAAAATGTACTGTTCTTAATTAAAACGTGAACAATGAGCGTGAGTGGTTGTTGCGTTAATTGTATAAATTTCTAGTAGAATACTAAGACTATGTGCGCACGGTAACGTTTCCGAGGTTTTCGTATTGTTTACTGTTATCAAGGAAATCAAGGACAATCCGCTCATTATTTGAAACAATACAAAAATGCTCGGAAACGTTACCGTGTGCACACAGTCTACATCACTTACCGCCTGTTGATTCGCTTGTACCATTTTCAGCATTGCTGCAAGGATGCGCATTTTCACCATCGCATTCAGTGACACAAGTATCTTGCTGTGAGTCTTCGAATAAAGACAGACCCTTTTCCTGGAAAAGAAAACAAAACAAACGCATTTTAGTTATACAAAAGCACATTGAACGACCACGCGTTTCGAAATGATTTTCGATGACTGCTCACTATAACCCGATTTTTAATTCTAATCAAAAACCATATGGACAAAACACAAAATAACGGTGCATAGTCTGGAAACCGACAAAGTTCAAAGCGTCTAAAATCAATTGTGATTTTATGTTGGAGCGGTCTTCGCCGTGCACAAATCTTTTGTTTTTTCGCTTATTAATATAAATAACACGATGAGCGATGGAACCCTAACGCTGCCATTGAATGAGTTTCATTTTAGTTCATTGTATAGCTCACGTGCTGGTCTTAATTATTAAAAGGTTTTTAATATACCTTATCAAATTCATTAATAATTCATGAAGAAAATTCAAAAGAAATGAATGTTTAATCAGCATCTTTAACTACGGATAAAACATTGATTAATAAAACATTAAGGTTTTATCAAAGTTAATAGCCACTATAGTGCCTCAAATTGAGATTTTTTCTGACTGTAAATGATCTTATCTCACCTTTCCTACGGCTCTTAAACAAAGTGTTCATTATTTACACTTAGAATTTGATAAGTAAGTTAAAATATTCGCGTCCAATCTTTATGGGCATCTACAATGGCTCGCCTTCGGCTCGCCATTGCAAATGCCCATAAAGATCGGCCGCTCATATTTGAAGTATCACTTCAAAAACTCATTAACAATTCATGAGGAAAACACAAAGGAAAATCATGACCGTGACGTGTCTCTATATGTGATAGAGACACGCTCGCTATTTTCGATGAACTTTTTCTTCGATTTTGCGGCTCAGACAACTTCAATTTTCATGCAAAATTGATTTCTTCATGAGCTTATTATATGGATAGTTTTTTAAGCCATTTAAAACATTCGTAGTACGTGTTTTATCAGATCTAAAACACTCAGCTGTCGCCTCGTGTTATGAGACCTGTGCAAAACTTTTTATGAGAAGAAAACAAGTTCCATGATTTAGACTGTCTAGCCACCTTAAAGTGGTTATATATGCAACAGAAAATTCAGTTTGAAATAAATTCTTGCATTTAAAAGTTTTAATCGTTTATTTCGAACTAAATTTTTCTTTGCATATAGATACTTAAAAAAAATACTCACGGCAATGAAGTTATCTCGATATTCTAGCGCTTCTTTATACTGTTGAATTTCATTTTCCAGAGTTTTGTTCTTCCGTTTTAAGCGTTCGATTTCCTGATAAACAACACAGCAACAGTTAGTGTTTTATACGCATGCGTCTACATGTATAGCTTGGTAATATATTTATTTATCGTCGCGTCCTCCCCACGCACCCCCGCGCGCTTAGCTCGCAACTTTCCCTAAGCGCGCCTGGCTACGAGGCTGCATTAACAGTAACTATAAGATTTGTTTTAGCCTGCGTAGCAGGCGTTACTGGATGAGGGGACTGGGGAGAGGGCTTAGAAGTAACGCTTGCAGTGAAGTAGCCTGGTACCCTGGCCCAATCAAAGAATATGGGCCAGGTAACCACTAAAGACTTCTGCTTTCCTATTGGTTAAAATTTCGCGCGTTTTTAATGGCTATGAGTGAAACTGCAATCGTCATAAGTGGATTTAGCCCTGATGACGCGAGAATGAGATTAGTGGTTACCTGGCCCATATTTCTTTTGAAATTGGGCCAGGGTACCAGGCTAGCAGTGGAGCTCTTTGGTTTTGAAAAACCCGTTCGCTGACGAACGAGATTTTAATTATTGTTTACGCCGAGTGTGATTCGCTTAGCGCCCATAATCTGTCAATCAAGGTTTAGTAAGTAAAATTAATAATTTCAATTCTAATTTTCAAACAAAGCTGAAACGATTATCAAAGGAAATATCTAAACAGCATCTTGCAGTGCTTTTGCGATTTGATCAAATGAAAATGCGGAGTGTCAGCCTCCTCGACTCCCATACCATTCAACTAAGTTTTATATTTAAAACCTCCAGGCAAGAGTTTGGAATATATTTTAATAATAGATTGCTTTCACATGTCTCTGTCAGTCATAAAATTTCTGAAAATATTTGCGAGCGAACACCATGGGACGCCGCAGACATTTCCGTTCAATAATGGTATACCTTTCACTCAACTGTTTTATTTTGGTAAACACTCGCTGTCATAACTGTTCTTTTCGTGAATATTCGTTGCCATTGATAGAAACAGGGTTACTCTACCATTCACACCTAATTTTATAAATTTCCAGTCCACAGTTTTATAAATATTTGTCAGCAGACACCGTGGGACACTGCAGACATATTCCGTTAATATTAATTTATCCCTTCCACAGATTTGCGACCAACTCTCAGTCTTTTAACTCCTTTTTACGCGAAATTTTACTGAATTAAATGCCATGGATTTTGAAATATTACAATTAATACAAACAGTTAATTTAAGGTGGTACTGGAGGCTAAAGTCGACTCTTCCGATCTTAACAGTTTTTGGTCAGTTGGGAGATATAGTAACAACAAGTATCTATGCCAAGTTTTACATCGTTGTGTCCTATACTTTTCGAGATTTCGGCGATCAAACTTTCGTCTCTAAGGGCGAATGTTCGCGCCAAAACAGAAGATTAAGGCCAATTTGTGTTTGCTCTCCTACAGCGAGTTTTGACAGAATTTTACACCTTGAGATTGGTGTTAATTTAATATGCCGCAATCATGGGATCATTTTGCGCTTTTCTCACATTCACTTTCCTCTCATCGACAAAGGAACACTAGTATACTGTATTTCGAGAATGGCTGGTAAGTAACAATTGAGAAACTTTATTCGTTATTGTCTGTGATTTCGCGAATCTGACTCGGTTGTTTCATTGCGGTCGCTAGAAACAGATAGTTGCTCGTCCAGGCCATCTAACGTATCCATTACTTCAGAGTGCTGAACAGTTTCCCACAGGCCATTTTCTTTTAAATATATTTCCACGTCTTTCCCTGTTTTAAACTTCTTCCCATTTTGATTTACGAATGAAACGTTTGTTCGCGTTTACACCCGCCGCTGAAATTCTCTCTTTTGTTCACAGTCCACCCAAGAGAAACGAGCTTCTCGGTGCTAAACTTCATTCTAGAACAGGATCCAATTCCTCGAGAAACATTTAACATGCCTCTCGCATTCGTTTCACTCGTATTCATTGCCATGTTGCTTGAAAAATCAGCCGGTGAACTAATAACTTGGTAGCGAACGAACTCAAGCCGTGATCCAAGATGGCGTCCTGTCATCACTTGATCCTAGGTGTCGTTGCCAGGCAGTTGTTTTCGCGGTAAAATTCCCTTGGGATTACTGGGTTTATCCAAGCTATATATGGCAATAAAGTACTTACCGTAATTATTCGAATAAACGCCTCCCTCGAATAAACGCCGCCCTCGAATAAACGCCGCCCTCGAATAAACGCCGCAGGGACAAGCAAAAATATTATTAAACGCCGCCCTCGAATAAACGCCGCACCTGAAGCGCCAAAAATTTAATAAACGCCGCGGCGTTTATTCGGTACTTATGTACTGAAGAATACACGTCTTCCGATGTTGAAGAGGCATGCCCTATTATTCAGCTGTTAGACTCGGACCACGAAGGAGACAGTGACATTGAAATAGAATGAAACTTAGTCATTATATAAGACAGTGAACAGTTCAATTTTCATATATATTTATATATATTTAAAAGACATATGAATTTTATTCTTAGTTTTTTAATAAATTCACAGTTGTTGTTACAAAATTTGCAATAAACGCCGCCCTCGAATAAACGCCGCCCTCGAATAAACGCCGCACCTGAAGCGCCAAAAATTTAATAAACGCCGCGGCGTTTATTCGAATAATTACGGTATTTGGAGGTAAATTCAAGCTGCTGGCCACTGGCCTTTTGCTGTGGGCTCACAATAATAAAGAGGAATCTTGTGGCATCGATCTTCTTCGGCTAAAATGCCTGTATTTCGACGTAATGTTGTCATAATTTGAGCAATTTTCAATAGACAAGTACCTGAAATGCTCATATCTTTCTCTCTTTGCAACCTATTTCATTAAAACTTGGCCTGATTGCGCACAAGACTGTAATAAACAAGTTGGCTAGAGTCCGCCAGAGTCCGCCTCAAACATTTTTGTTGAGAATATTTTGTATATCTCTTATCGATCAAAATAAAGTAAGGCTTATAAATCAGTGACGAATACTCGAATGAGAGCGGACTCTGGCCAAAATGTTCGTATTAATATAGAAAGTAAGTGTGCTTTGTTTCAGTTCAAAAAATTAAAAGCGAAAGCTACAGTCAGTAATTGAAAATTGCCATTTTGGATATCAAATTTCACTTCCCACACCCCCCCTGGACTCAAAATGATTTTTTAGTGGCTGAAACAACTTGTACTACACCATATCTCTCCGAGACCATATTTTCAGATTTTTTCAATTTTTTTCAAAATTAGCCTCCAGTACCACCTTAATAGCTTCAGACATTGGCCGCTCGAGATCATATTTCATTTGGGGGTGTTTGACAAAACCAAAGAGCTCCACTGCAGGCGCAATCTCGCTCTGGGGACGAGATTGCTGCAGGCGTTTCTTCTAAGCCCTCTCCCCAGTCCCTAGGCTAGATTTTTTTAAAAAGCGCGAAATTCGGGAAGCTTTCATGTAATAAAATAATGTAAAAAATATAGGACATTCTTACATTGGTATATATTTTCATTCTGTATGTACGTGTTCAGAAACCACACTTTATTTTTAAGCCCCAAAGTTAAGTTAAGCCCCAAAAATTGAATATAACGGCCCCAAAATTTGAAGGATGTAAACGAATGAAAGGATCATTTGTGGTTTAGGAAACAAGTGTGAGGCGGAATATCGCTAGCGTACATTGCATGAATATATGAATTGATCAGGACTAAAACCTAACCGTGACAAATAAATACCGCAAGTTTGAGAAAGTTGCTCGTCTTGGTTAGAGTAGTCTTGAGAAAGATTGGTGGTGGTGGTGGTGGTAGTGACTGACGTTTCGAGGGCCTCAGCGACGGTCATCTTCAGGGTCAAGTGAAGTTCATCAGTTCTTCTCAGACTCATTAATAATTCATAAGATGAAAACAAAGGAAATCAGTACCGAGACGGTGAACTGGAAACCCGGTCTTATAGTCAGTTTCAGCTTGCTTTTGAAATTGGTTTGTCAACATTCGTTGGAAGGTAGGGCACTTGGTACGGAAGTTCGCGAAGTTCGTTGTGAAGTTCGTCGTGAAGTTCGAATTTAATAAGCTTTGAAATGAATTCCTTTGGTAAAATCACGGAGAAGAAGATTATTTGTTGTATAGAATATAATAATAGATACTTGGTTAAGCAGAAACAAATTGCCGACTTAAATTTGTATCTACTTCGCAACGTAGTTCGGAACATTGCAACGTAAGTTCGGAATGTTCATTTCAATTATACGTATCAGATTTCAAAAGCAAACTGAAACGGACTATAATTAGCATATAATTTTGCCAACTTTCAACCTGATTTTTTCATAAAATACTGATTTGTTTGAGAAGCTAGATCAAACACTCGAAAGAGTGTTTCATCCTCAACCACTTCTCGGTGACTGGATATCGGATGAAACAATCTTCCTCGTGTTCAAGTCATCTTGACTCAGAAGATGACCGCCGCCGAGGCAGTCGAAACGTCAGACACTTCCACCACTAACAGTCGTTCTCAAGACTACTCTAACCTAGACGAGCAAGTTTCTCAAACATGTTATAATACTCCTGGGTTCAAACCATTTCAAGTCACATAAGTCCACAACCAACACGTCTATACTGTTGATTTGCTGCGTGTAAACCGCTCTGCATGTAATGGCATTCTGCAAATCGTTTATTTTGGCAAGTATATATATATATATATATATATATATATATATATACTATAAGTGGGCTTACCTCAAATGTTGATGGTCGCTACTGTCAGTTTCACGCTGGGCGATCTTCAGGCGGCTGAAGATTTTCGATTCGGCGCTGTCTTAAATAGCTTGAGTTGCTTACGTCAATGCTAATGGGTGTGTGGGTTGATGGCGCGCTTCTGGGTGTGTGGGTTGATGGCGTGCTTCTAGGTGTGTGGGTCGATGGTGCGCTACCTACATTCCTACCTTTGTTCTTGCCTGCACCTACGTCCTTTATCTTAAACTTGTTTTTGTGCCGACATGTTGAAAGGATTTCTGATTTTTTGTTAAGTAAAGTGGGTTTTTCGGATTTCATAATGCAAAGTTTTTCTTCCAAACATAAATTACATCGGTTAGACTCTCCTGAGTATGCTGCTGACCGTTTTAAAATTGACCAATTAATGTTAAAATTTTGTTTTTTGTTTTTCAAATTCCATATGTGTTTGGAGAGTTCGGTTTCGTTTGAATATTTTTTGTGTTGAAAAGATTTGGTGTGGTTTCTGTATCGCTCCTTAAAACTGTTTGCTGTCATGCCTATGTAATGCTTAGTGTCATTAGCGTTGTTTGTCGAAATAGTTGCTTTATATATGATGTTGTTTGTCAAACATTGCCCACCGAGTGGGCATTGATCTTTATTTCTGCAGTTACAACCACTTGTGCTATTGTTTTTTCCTTTATTTTTCCTAAGGATGTGTGTGTTGTGTTTCGTGATTGTGGATTTAATGTTGTTCATGCAGCTATAACTAACTTTTACTGTGTTTCTGTTGAAAATCTTGTGTAGCTTGTTGTGTGGTGGGAAATGTTTGTCAATTAAGTTTAAGAAACATCGTCCTATGTGTGTTCTAACGTTCTTGCTGTATGGTGGGTTAAACCAAATGATGTTTCTATGTCGCTTCCTACGTGGTTGGCTTGTTTCCTCATTGGCTTGCGTGTGTACTAATTGTTGGTTAAAATTGCTGTGGTGTAATGCGTTTTGGTATGTGGGTGCAGACTCCTGGAATGTTGTGTAGTTTGATGAAAGGGGTGAAATGCGCTTATTTATGGATGTTGGGAGTTGTTTTAAAATACTAGGTGGGTGGTTTGAATGCTTGTTAACACACACACCCAGAAGCGCGACATCAACCCACACCCATTAGCATTGACGTAAGCAACTCAACCTATTTAAGACAGCGCCGAATCGAAAATCTTCAGCCGCCTGAAGATCGCCCTGCGTGAAACTGACAGTAGCGACCATCAACATTTGAGGTAAGCCCACTTATAGTATATTCGCTCTATCTTTACGGTATTGAGCACTTTTCGACATTTCGCGAACAACACTTTGTTTGTTTGAATATATATATATATTTAAGAAATAGAAAATGGCCGCCCGTGTTTATATAGCCTGATGCAAACACGAGAGTGAGTTGGGAGAATTCGAAAGTTTATGTGAACCCGAGCCGTAGGCGAGGGTTTACATAAGTACTTTCGAATTCTCCCAACTCACTCGAGTGTTTGCATCAGGTTATATAAACACAGGGCATCCATTTTCTATTTCTTTTATGAAATAAGGCTAAAAAATGTGCCGTGACATCACAACCGTGTTTACATAGCCTGATATAAACACGGTAATTGACCAATCACAGCGTGCGTAAGACGCAACCTATTTTATATATATATATATATATATATATATATATATAGAAACGGTCCTATTGATTGCAATAATATTGATCAACGTCTTACCTTGTTCTTTTCTTTTAATTCATAACGAGCTTCCGTACTGCCATCTTCTTCATCTTCTAGTCTAAATTACAATTATATTTTCCTTTGTTGTAAATTTTTTCCAATTAACATGTATAGTTATAATAATAATAATAATAATAATAATAATAATAATAATAATAATAATAATACACTTTACTATAAAAATCTGCGATAAAATGTTACTTAAATGCATGTTAAAAACTATAAAAATCAACGACGTTTCGACGTTAACTGAACGTCATTATCAAGTCAAAGTACGAGTTCGAATGAAGAGTTATAAATACTGAATACAAACAATAGGTTAATATAAAAAGAAAAACACAATAATAAAAAGGTTATGTTAAACAAAGAGTTTCGCACGAATAGAGTCAGATTGTGTATTTAAATTAGGATTAAGTTGTTTTATGAACAGCATTTCATACACGAGGCAATCAAATTTCCCTTGGCACTATCTTTTATTATTATTATTAATAATAATAATAATAATATAATAATAATAATAATAATAATAATAATAATAATAATAAATAATAATAATAATAATAATAATAATAATAATAATAATAATAATAATAAAAATAATAATAATAATTAACTTTATTTCCTGCAGTTACACTTGACATTATAATATGATCAAGTCGGTTTTCTTTGATGTACCGCAGTTTATATACAGGTTGTAAACCCCCCAACCATATATAAACCTCGCAATAACAATAGAACCTCGTCACATGCTATTTTCCTATTGAATTCTTCAGAAAACCTCTTGATCATGTTATAAATAACTTAAGCACCTAACCCTCCTTTATTAGCGATAGCGATGTAAACTTCGGGTTAAGTGCTTATAATTAACAATTAGACAACGAGACCGAGTTTTCTATGAGCGAACAACATTGTCAAAAGTAGGCAGGTACTGGCAAAAATCGCTTCCAACTCTTGGTTTTTTAGCTAACTACTTTGTCCCTTTTTCAGAATAAATTACGTTTGTTCATTTCCTCTGATAAGAAAGTGTTCTGTCGTCAAAAATTGGGAGTGCAAGACATGGAAAAATAATAGCGGAAGTATAATCAGTTGTGTAAACTTTGATGACACTTCGTTAGTTCGTCCAATTGTACTGTGCATTTGTTCAATGACAAATGCAAAAAAAATGGACAGTAGTAGTACTGCCTGTACAGCAGTTTATTTACGTGGTTGGATTAGATACTTTATGTGTGGGAACAGAAAAATATGGTGGCCATAGCCTTGCTGAAATATGGGAGGCTTTTACTTTACTATGATGAAATACAAATCCCTCGAAAACATGAAAAGCCGCTTCAGAGCAGTGGCGTAGAGCAATTGACCAACTGGGCGGGTTTGCCCAAATTTAGGGTTTTTGAAATGCCACTTCCTGCATTTTAGGGAAAGAATTTATAGAATTCTGAAGATTATAAAATACCAAAATTAGATATTTACAGTGTACATTATGACAAACTTTTCAGTCAGTTTGATTACGTATGCATTGTGCATACAAGTATGTTAGTAAAAATAGCGTGCGGCAGCGATTCTTTAATCACGCGTAGCGTGGGAGATTAGTCGGGAATAATGAATGATGTCATTGACGCGGATTGGCCGAGCTTAAGCATGGCGCGCCCTTGGTCACGCCACTGTTTCAGAGGCGTAAGATTCAAAAAAAATTCTGGAAGGGGGACGTGGACCCGGAACCCCCTAGGAATGTGTCATCACAATACTAAAGACTTATTAACCGAGTGCGAGGTCTGTACGGGAAAGTATTTGCCTGAGGTTTTCGTACAGACCGAGCGACGAAGCAGCGAGGTTTGTGCGATAAAACCGAGGGCAAATACTTTCCCGTACAGACCGAGCAAACGAGGTTAATAAGGAATTTATTATATGGCTATTGGTTCATTCTATTTTTAAGTTTCAAGCATTGTTTTCGTCTTCGGAGTATGCTGTTTACCTTACCTGTTAACTTTTGACCTGTTAACTCATGTCGCTACTTGGCCTTCTTGTTTACACCAGTTCGGCTTTTATTTGTTGTGTTTTTAGATAAACAGCTTTAAAGAAAACCAGCAGCAATGTTCTAGCACATTTTATTGTTCAGAATATTTGAATAAAGATAACCAGTTCTCTTTTATCTGTATTCAAACCAACTCAGAAATGTTCTCGCCAAAACTTGCAGGGCCGAGAAAAAAGCGTATTGACCTGGACACAGACCGGAGGTCAATATCGTAAAATCCCGACGTCTCAGGAACCAATCAGCATGCGCCGTTTTGCGTACGGACCAGAAATCAAACCCAGCCATATAATAAGGCCGTTTAAAACTTTATACGAGACGCGATAAGACGCGCCTTACACAAGACGCGAACTGACCCATTTAGGTGTAGGAGGCGAAAATAAGTCTTTATACTTTTCATACGAATGTTTCGCGCCTTAGTTTATTATTATTAGTTATTAGTTAGTTTTGCCCTGGTCAATAAAAATTGCCAGAAATAATAAATTAATTCTACAGGTTTGAAATTCTCATTAAGTCATGGCAAGGAAGTCTCCAGAAACCATCAGGCTTATGCGAGGGAGACTTCCTTACTTACATCATATATAAATAACAGGTCAGAGAAGTCCTTTACGCAAGACGCGTCCTGTGTACGCCGTGTCTTATCAGCTGTCGTATAAACGGTCCTATTATGACTGCAGGCGCCAACATATTCAAATGTGGCTGCTACTCTTGAAATCTATAACAACCCTGGTCAGGTATAAAATTACATGACTAACTCACTTGTCTTTTAAATGTTCAGTTTGGTAAACCAACGCTTGTTTCTCGTCGTCCAATTGAGCAATAGTTACCATGACTTTTCTGTACTTTTCCTCCAATTCAGCGACTTTGTCCTATATAACAATTATTCGACACAATCGCTACATCAGGAAACAAAAATCTGTAAATTTCCTATAAGAGGTTATGTTTTTATCTGTTTCTCTGTATGTTAGTCTGTTAGACACTTAGACTGGCACTGGGATGTCGCACATGTGGCAAGGTTGGCCACAGATCTAACCCACTAAATTTTAATCGAAATATAGTAAGGTTAGATATACTGCCGAAACAGAGAACATAGAGTAGTCTAACGTTTCGAGCGAAGGCCCTTATCAGTGCTGGAAAATGTCCGGCAGCACTGGCAGAGCCGCTGCCAGGATATTTTTTGTAAAAGTTGTTCGCAGGAAATGTTTTGTATCTTGCAGGAAATATTTGTCAGTTTTTTTTAATCCAAGTCAAAGTTTAAAGATAAATTTCCTATTATTCAAAAGATCGAAAAGCGTCACGGTCACACAATCACACAATTTTGATGGGCATCACTTTTGATCGAATATCAAGTTTCATATTCGATGACTCATCTTTCTATATTCTTGCCAAACCCAGCGGCGATTTGTGAACAATTCGAAAGTGTTTTGAAGGTTTTGCGCAAATGACGCAACGATTTGTTCTAGAAAACAATGAAATATTTATCATTTCAGTATAGTGTTGCTGTTGCAGGCTGCAGCTGTCATTGTGCATTTGCAAGAATGCAAGCTGCTTTTATCTTATTCAACTGTTTCAGCATTTCGATTTTTGACGCTAGTACTTGTATTACATACAGTAGTATTCAGGGCCCTTAGCGCCCTGGTAGTATTCAATTGAAAAAGTTCGCTATTTCAAAGTATGTATAGATACCACATTCAGATAAATTAATTTATGGTTTTGAGATACAAACTTGCAAGTCTGGTGGTATCACAACTTATAAAATTGAAAAATTCTATCAGGGGCAGGAAATCGTTAATTTAGTTTAGCAGGAAATATTTATTTTTGGATTTTGCTGCCAGGAAGAAAAATGCTTTAATCTAGGACTGGTCCTTCGTCAGAGAGAAACGTAAAAACGTTTATGTTTCTCTCTGACGAAGGGCCTTCGCTCGAAACGTTACACTACTACGTTCTCTGTTTCGGCAGTATACCTAACCTTACTATATTTCGATTGTTGTTTCAACACTGCCTATGCAGCACGCTACTTTTATTCCACTAAATATTAGTTGAATTTGGTGGAGAATTGGATGAGAATTTCACAAACACTTGACCGTAAAACACTTCGTTTAAAAGAGAAGAATAGAAAAGAATATATGCTCGATTGCACTTATTACTTTATATTATACATTCAAACATTTAACTAAATATTTAAACAAATAAAAATGGACTTGACAGTTCCATTACTGTCGTGGCAATAGAAGCGTTCCTAAAATATTGTTGCAATATATTCCTCAAGTTGAACAATTAATTTGATAAGATTCGTTGACAACTTCCTGTTTTGAATTCTGTTTTGAATTTCATTGGTGTTTGGCAAATAATGCTTTTTCTTATTGGTTGTTTAAAAAACAATCTCGTTCCCAGAGCCCACATTCCCCACCCGGGAAACTAAAGACTCTGGGATAATCCGTTTCAAATCGTTACGTTATTGGCTGAATAGTGAGCATGAGTTGGTCTGAAGTGACCGAAAGTAGAATTACTAAAACCAAAATAACAAAGATATCGGACGACAAGACTCCAGTGAAGACGTTGCCGCGATCGATATCTTCGCCGTATGTGTGTAGATGCTGTAATTCGAGCTTCCCCAGCAATCCCATTGACTTGTTTGGGGAAAAGACAAACAAGGAGAACATACTATCCAGATTCCGCTCGGATATTTACGCATGCGTACCTCAACCGGAATAACAAGAATCCTGTGATTTGAAATGGATTATCCCAGAGTCTCTCGTTTCCCGGGTGGGGAACGTGGGCTCTGGGAACGAGATTGTTTAAAAACCAGAAACCAATTATATTCAAAACAGGAAGTCAGCAATAATTTTCATCAAATGATTTGGTCAAACATAGCAAATGAATTGCAAAAATATTTTAGGAACGCTTCTATTGCCACGACAGTAATGGTACGAGTTCAATCAAGCATTTTATTCATACATGTGTACTATAAACATCCCCTATTATTATACCCACACAAATAATTGACCAATCAAATGTCTACATTAGCGTCACGTGCCAATCCAATACTTTACGATGTAAGACAACTACATATTGGAGAGCAATCTTTAGACAGTGAAATAAAAGTAGTGTGCTGCGTAGGTAGTGTTGAAATACAAATCGACGTTTCTCTCTGACGAAGGGCCTTCGCTCGAAACGTTAGAAACTACGTTCAATAATTTCGGCAGTACTCAAACCTCACTATATTACAATCTTTAGACAGGTCGCATAAGATATATTTACTTGTCAATCGCAGAATTATTTGTTCGGTATAATATAACAACTATTGGATTCATCTTCGCCCGATATTACATAGAGAATAATACATGGATGCGGGGAAATATGAAATTTATTTAGAGTGTTGACTAGGATATCTCACGAGTGAGATATCTTGAACAACACGAGAAATAAATTTCATATTTCCAAGCATTTGTGTATTGTTCTGTTTAATATATAAAAAATAGTCCTATTTCCCCACAAAAATAGAGCAGTAAACTCTATTACGTTTCACGATAATCAACACATGTGAGATTATCATAAATAATCACACAAGTGAGATTATTGTTTTTATTAGTGGTGGTGGAAACATCAATAAAACACTATATTTTATATAATAAAAATATTTAAGTCTGGAATTTTAATATTAGGCTCGGTTCGACATTCGGTCTCGCCCAATATTTAATTATCGACTTAAATATATTGTCATGTCGAACCAGTAGGCGGAGATATGCAGTCTCTGAGTGCCCTCTAGTTTAGGTATGTAATTATAGTAAAGTACCTGAAACTGTTTAATTGTCTTTTCCGAATCCACGGGTCCATCTACTTCTACCTTCGAATTTTCCACAGTCTCAGAACAACTAGAAAGACTTCGTGCAGCGGGGGACTAGTGTTGGAAGAAAAAGAAAGAGAATGAGGCATCAGGCCTGTCAGTCATTATTGCATGGTCCAATCAACACTATTGACCTATATTTAACTGGACTGCGGTTTGCAAGTGCCCAGCGGGCTATATCAATCACTGGCAATGGATGACCAATCCGAGATGGCGGCTCATGGGTCTTTTCCCCCATACATGTAGTAGTAACCGCTAACCGTTTTCTCATAAATGAATTTACCAATTGAACGCCGCCATCTTGGATTTTTTTGGAGGCAAACATTGGCAAAGGACTGGGTCTAGTACATTTGCCAACCAATTGACTGAAATATCATAGGTAATGGCGGCTGCCATGTGGTTACCAAATTTTCACGCCAATGCCCCTCTAGTATTTATATGATCTCTATGGGCATTTATGGGTCCTTCTGCTAATGGTAGCGACCACTGACATGTACTTATCGCAGGAAAAAATAATATTTATGTAAATACAAAGCGATTTTCTTTGATTTTCTTACGAACTCGTTCCTGTGCGAGGGCTTCCCCAGAGGTGAATAAAATCGTCTGGCATTAACCAGAATAAAATACTAAAGACAAATTCGGACAGGAAAGAGTTAATGCATGCACGGTTAGTCATTGTTAATTTATTGTGGAACGACTCAAGAGGCCTACTGAATTATTTGTCTAACCAAATAGGAATATCAGTAGAACATGATCTCGAGTTTGTGTAAACAAAATATTTCGGTGGTTTCTCCATGTATATTATTTATGTTTGTTGCTGAGCGGCCCGGGACGTTTTCATGATAAAAGACTTATTGTAGTTCTGAACCGTACAATAATTCCTAGACAATTACTGTTGTAGCTTTCTAGCAGTCTGAATTAAAGACGCTCCGGCCGGTGTACGGCACGAACACTTGGCAATAAAATAAAGAAGACTGTCAATACACATGGTCATGGAAATCTACAAACATTTTGTTTAATGAAGTCGCCAGCTCTATAAAGAATCGCTGAAAATCACGAGAAAATCGTAAAGAAGCGAGGTGTAGCCGAGTTTTCCTAGAGTGTCTTTATCAACCTTTTCCATGTGTTGTTATTTATAACTCGATAACGTTTTCTTATATATTAGAAGACGGAAGCTTTCTGACTGACGGGTTTTGACGGTCTTCCACTGTTCCAGTCTGATATAGTTTGTCGTCCGGGTTTCTTGTCTTAACGATGGGAAAATAGACGGACGAACTGAAGATGGAGAACTCGTCGTTTACGGATTTTAAAACACCTGACGAGTTTCTCGTCTGCTAATATAATTCGACTGAATGCAGAGCAAAATGCAGTTTTAAAAGCATGTGTCATCAGTCCGATTCTTAGGTATAGCTCAGCGACCTTCACCGTTACCAAAAGGTCCCATAAATGCTGCCATTTTGAAAACGGTTTTGGGAACACTTTTCCTAACTCAAAGGTAATAGGAGCACGCAATCCAGTTATATATAGGTCAGTGAATCGACCGTACCGAAAAAGATGGCGACTTGTAAATTTAACCACAAACCTTTGCGTGCAGCGAATCTCGTTTCTTGCAGAATTATTGAAAGATATGGTTTTAAAACGATCAACTTTGGTAGGAATGAAGTTCTTGCTCACTTAATCCATCTTAGCATGATAAACAACGTTTAGTTGTTATTTGAGCTGATTTGAGGTCGCAAAGCATTGTGGTTAAATGCACCGCCGCCATCTTTTTCAGTAACGTCAATTGGGCAGAATACGATCAGTGGTCGCTAACATAAAAGAAAACACCCGTATCTCCACCATCTTTGTTCGGTCATTTTTGGACGGGACACGCACTTGCTTGATCGCGCAGAGCTGCGGTGACTCGAGCATCGAGATTCATGACGAATAGGCGAACAGGAACATTCCCACATCTGGTGCCACTCCGAATGACAAACCACACCGGATAAGTAGAGAAAAACTCCATTCGACCGCGGCTGGAATTCGAACCCATGTACACTAGTACACCAGTACCGTCTCAGACGGCAGAGCGCCGAACTAGTACACGCTTTCGAATCCCAGCCGCGGTCGAGTAGAGGCCATAGAGTCTGCCACCGTGTATATTTACAGCGCCGTTTGAGTTGTTATAACGCTGGGCCGCGAAGCTATAGTGCACCCGTACCAAGGAGAAGTCCCTGGGTGGCCACCTCCATCTTTACAAGATGATTACCAGGGCCGCTCTTGCGTACGACGCACGTTAGACCTACATTACTCGGGGCGTTTCGTTCGCCCAATCACCCGATTCGTCTGAACGTTGCCTTTCGTCGGGATTTAGCATGGATGGTGGATGGAACTCTTTCATTATCGTGGAGCGGAGTCAGGTTTTTTCGGATGCTATCCATTCTCTCGCTTCAAGACTTCTACGTCACTTCCAACGCCGCTATAGCACCAGGGGTTTTGGTGCTATCTGGCGCAACTGTTCGTTCGCTGGCTCCTTGTCTCCCGCCGGCCTCGATAACCGTGTTACAGCAGAGCTCGTTCCCATCGTGGTTCCTCGTGGGCTCGTCAAAAGATGGAGTTGCTGCCGTGGATGCATGATGACCAAGCAGCAAACTCTGATTTCTGATTACATTTCTGATTTTCGTCATCTCTGTTAGTACTATAACGCTACCTTAGTTTGAGGAGTTATGAATGTTGAACACCTACAGTAGCGAGTAGTTAACAAGCCTTATTATACATTCAAACTTCATTCTCGTTTCTTGTTGGTCAACATACTCCAGCTAATTCTCAATGTCCGGCAGCTGTTACGTCATTTCCGCCGAATATTGAAAATTATTGCACGGATGTGACATTATTTCCATCAAATACTTACCAATTACTGGACGAGGTTGAGCAAAATATCGTGATTTGTCAGTGGCGAGCAGATCAATTATTTGCCGATGCCGAAGGCAGAGGCAAATAACTGAACTGCGAGACATGACAAATCACAATATTTTGTGAAAACCGAGTTCAATAATTGTTTTATTATTCGATTTATTTTTTATTTGACATTGTTTACCTGTAATTATGTCCATTCATTTCTTTCCAGCTTGACTGAACGAGCGATTTACGTTTGCCGAAATTGAGTGTAACGAGCATGAGCAAAATATTATTTGCTACAAAACAACATCTCCGACTAATGCGCATGAGTAGACTGTTATTTGTAGGCAGTTATTTGCAGGTGACGTAGCGGTCCCTCAACCAATTAAAAGGAAAATAAATCGAATAATAATGTAAATTATTGGACGCTGGTGACGCCATTACCTCAAAGCACGCGAAAATTACAAAATAGCAAAATGGTTTGTAGTAGATTTGCCTCTGTTGACAAAGACAACTCTTTTTACTTAGTACAACTGTTTTGAATGTATAATAAAACAATTATTGGATTCGGCTTACACATGATATCACAGATTATCCAGACTTTTTCAGGTCATTGTAATCAGATAACATTGCCTTCGGTCTGGATAATTCTTGATATCAATTGCTCAGCCTTATCCAAAATTTAAAATCTTAAATATCTAAAATTCTAGCTCACTTTTTTCTTCACAGGAGTATCGTCATTTTGATACTGTCTTTCATATTCCTCATCCAGCTAAAAAATAAATGAAATCAATGTTTCAGTCACATGGCAGCAAAATACACTACATTTACCGATTAACCTTTCTCAATGATAGATTCTCTAGTCTTGGGATGAGTAAAATTGTCTGGCAGAAGAACCACACTTATGAAATATTTGTTGAATAATGTCAATATCTGTTGTTATCATGGTGATAATCAGGCATTTGAAATTGGTCAAATTTTCATGATTTTTACTTTTTAGACAAATATTTTCAGTTTTCTTGATCTTTATTCAAAATTTCCAAAAATTGTTAATGGGTTATTTTTTGCTATATCCCGTACTGTAGAAGTAAGAACACTACAGCAAAATATTAAGAGATTTAGCAAGATAGAATGCCATTATAATAGTTGTTTTCATCCTCTACTCTCACTTTCACACTGTCTAAGTCAAATAACCCCGACAATTTTTTCTTTTTCAGTTTACTGTGCGACATCTTATTTTCAGGACAGAACAATGGACAACACAACACGCGCAAGGAATAAATCGCACAAACCGCGCAGCAGCTTGCGGGGACTGAGTTCGGGGACGTGGGCACGCATGCTCTTAGCATATCTTACAAAACCCACCGTGTATTTTAGGCTGCATTTGGTTTTAACAATCAGATCACTAACCTTCCAAACACTTAGTGGTTTGCCTTAAAATGTTAAACCATATGTATATAATAAATAAACACTGTAATACCTCTCTTTGTTGCTTCTCCAGTTCTTTCATTCTTATGCTCCTCGCCTCAGCTCTTGCAGCCCGTTTGGCAGCCAACCTTGATTCAGCCTAAAAAAACAATCATTCCTTAAAGGGTTCTTGTCCAAATCATATTATACAGTATCAATTTCTTATCATCTTTTAAAATACTTATAAATTACACATACATGTATACAAATTCTAAGGATTTTGGGTGAAGGAAAATTCGAGTGTAGAATATATACATTTTAAGACCAAACCGGGACCAGTTGCGAAAAATGCAACTACACAGGCCTTCCGGCAGGAATTGAACCACGACCTTGCGATTCTAGTGCAATGCTCTGACCACTGAGCCACAGAGGGCATTGCTGAGAGCTTGATCGTGAGTTCTGTATATATAATAAGGTGGTAATGCCAGGAGAGAATTGGGTATATTATAAGTGATATTGGGCATTTCACTCAATTACATAGCATGTTCTAAAGATTTTGGGTGAAGGAAAATTCGAGTGTAGAATATATACATTTTAAGACCAAACCAGGACCAGTTGTAAAAAATGCAACTACACAGGCCCTCCGGCAGGAATTGAACCCACGACCTTGCGATTCTAGTGCAATGCTCTAACCACTGAGCCATGGAGGGTATTGCCGAGAGCTTGATCACGAGTTCTGTATATATTATAATAAGGTGGTAATGCCAGGAGAGAATTGGGTATATATCACTTATAATATACCCAATTCTCTCCTGGCATTACCACCTTATCATATATACAAATGATGTGAGACTATGTACTTATGTGGGGAATAATGTTATACCGGTATGGGTGTTCCTCTGAGTGAACAAATTACACTGGGTAAGAAGAGAGACTCTACCTGACTGCTGGCCTATCACTGAGAAAAAACACAGGCATGCTGAGGTTAGAACACCTTCGCTGACCTAGGCATGCAATGGTGTGCAATGCTTTCAGAACACAAGAAATAGTTTGCAAAACATAAAAATAATTATTATAGTTTTATTTGGACTGATTTTTTAAAAACAATGAATCGTTTTTGGTTGTCTGACCAAAATACAGTACATGGCATCCACTTTTATACCATTAATCTCACTCTTTTAATTTCTCACACCCCTCAGTGATACTAGGCCTGTGACTGCAGCTGGGATTCAAACCCACAACTTTCAGTTTACTTCTCTGATTCTCAGACTACTAGGTAGAACCAGCCACAGTCAAGTAGAGTTTTAATTAGGAATTTTTGGCAAGTTCTACAATCTTCAACTTGAATCTTGCTTTGTAATTCCCTCATTCTGACAGTGTACAGCATAAAATACATTTGATAACATTTTGATTAAACAATGCATACAGTATACAGTGAGGACTTGGTATTAGTACATTCATATTTCTGGTCTATTGTTTTCTACATAATTTGTTTCACCTTTCTATAAGTTGAGGTTGGCTTTTTAATATCAATTAGAAATCCAACTTATACACTGTGAAAACACAGTATAATTATATCATTTTGATCATAGCTTGGTTACAATTACTATAAGTCAATGTTGGCTTTTTGACATCAATTTTGGGTTCTAGAAATTTAACTAAATATACTGCCATTTGCAAGCCACCGTGAGGCTTGCGATTTTTTTCATGTTTATTTACGTTTGAAAGTTTCACCAGAAAACGTTGAATACTTTATATAATTATATAATTGCATTAATGTACTGTACAGTACACATGTTTATAGTTTAAACTTATTCATCAGTTTCAATGAAAACATTCCAGATGAAGAGCATGTCATCATACAGTACAGTGTACCAACATTGGTAATAAATAATACCAAGTTTTTAAAGTGTGAACAGGGCACCATGACAAGTATAAAAAGCTAATGATTTATTGGCATTAAAATACTGTAGAAGTAAAACCAACCAAAAACAAACAAAAAATAAATAAATAAGATGCTTGAAAGTTGTTCTGGCTGGAATCAGGGCCCTTTCCACCACAAATACTGCAACTTCTTTAACAACTAACTGTATAATTTAATTTATGTACATATAAACATAAATTCAGCTTAAAACTTCAACAAAAAGTGAAAAGTAAAACATCAGATGAGAACACAGGTCACTGTAAGTTTAAGTTGTGTCTCATTTGACTGCCAACTTGCAATGTCATGTGATCACTTGCAACCAATCTGAGCTTGTTCAAATTCCATCACAAGTTTTTTTCACCTTGCAATGACTTGCGCAGTCATTTGACCAATGTCAGCGCTCAAGTCTGACACCACAAGTCATTACAAAGTTAACTTGACTTGCATTCTCGTTTGATCATGACTTAAAATTGTGGTAGTGAATAGCTCTGATTCCAGACTGGAAAGTTGTGAGCATGTAATTACAGTAATGGTCCATTGGAAATGTACCAAAAAAATAGTGAACCAATTTCAGTGCAGATTCATTAATATTAAGAAACTTTTAGACCAGCACAACAAATTAGACCTTAATTTAAGCACTTCAAGTGAGGACAAAAGAAGGTGAGCTCTTTGAGCAAAACAAACAAATTACCCACCTTTTCCGTTCCTGATTTATCACACCAACAAAACCACTCATGTTGGAGTGGATCGAGAAGGCAAAACAGAATTTTTGTTACCAAATTTAGAGATGTCATACTACGATAACAAACAGTTAAACATAAGAAAGCAAATGAAGAAAACACAAGGCAACAACGTTTCTGGACATTCTCAACGTTTCGCACGCTGTCTGAACGATGTAATTGCAACAACATTCCAGCGGTATCACGAATTATTCCCTTCTTGGTGGTAAAATAACTGAAATACTACACTTCTATTACGACCAGCGTTAGAAATGCCGACATCTGTCACAAAGCTATACAACTTTTGCTCGTAAACAAAAAATGTATTAAGGCTAAGCGTTTGATGAGAAAATCACAAACCGCTTAGATCTGGCTGAAAGAAGCAGGGCCCAAACTGAACCGAGTTCGGTATGACAGTAATTGTCCACTTCTTTCATCAAGTCAGATCTCAGATCAAAACGAGATTTTTCTAGGATTTATATAATAGCCAATTCAGTGGCCTTTTTTGGCTCACGGTTTGCTCGTATCCTCAGATTCCCATTTCTACACGGGATATGAGAGTCGAAAGGAAATTAGCCTTACCTCGGAGGCAATTTGGTTTAAAGCTTGGTCCTCAGACGACGGACCGGTCGTTGTGTTCCCGCTTCTTCTCCGACCAGCAGCGCTCATTGTGTTGTCGATTTTCGGTTGTTACGACGGCCCTGACGATGGTCTCTTGTTAATATCGTAGTGACAAGAACAACGGGAAGAAGATCAACAATTCAGGGGGTCAACCCAACAGCTTCCGTTCACTCATGAACTACAATTTATCCACTGATATAAAAGTCGGCAGTAATCACAAACGAAGACAGCAATAAGGCAGTTTAATACCGAGCAGGTTAAAGTCTCTAAGTTCTCCCGTTGTACTTTTAGTCGTTTCAAAACCCTAAAGCCTTTGATGTTTATACAAAATATCCTTGCCAATGCAATACAGCATTTCAGATCCTTGCCCATGAAAATCCGCCATAGTGGCAAAAATTTATTCGCAACGATAATTATGCAAGTTGCAAACGTCCCGGATGGTGGAAACTGTTGCCGCTGGGAAAAAATGAACCCTGGATATTAGTACCAATTCAACGGGTTTTAATTAACATAATTCTTAATCGATCTTTTTTTGTTTAATTTATTTATATATATATTTTTTGTTTTATAAATTTAAGTGCCTATGAAATGAAAATTAAGTCTGTCCTATAACACTTAACACGACAGTGTAACATCTTTTGCAGTTCTTCGTTTGCGATATACAACCTTCTTCAATAAGTATTATATGCACATAGGACGTCAAAATGTCTATTAAAATTTTTACAGCTTTTAACACTTATACGTCCAATTTTCCAACATGATTTACTGCACTTTGTCATTGTTTGCGCAAACATCGGTAGCGCTATGTATGCATGTCAGCAGCATGAATGTTTCTATTATGTTCCTGACTTTGTTTCGTCAAGCCACAGATCGCCGCCCAGACGCGTGATATGACAAGCAACGGGTACTAGAAAACCGAGAAGCATAATTAAGATTATGTCAGCAGCCATCATACACTGATCAACGCCGTTGCGTGACCAACTTTACAAATATAAGCCGCTGTTACACGATGCAACGATTTGTGACGCAACGCTATTGCGAGACAGGTTTCAAGACAGATTGCAACGTGTTATAAGACCCCCTCGTTTTATGAATTAACCTGTGTCGCTTTCCATTGAGAGAGTTAGATTATTATTAAGCTGAGGTTCGACCTAGGTTTGCCTTAGTTTTTGTTAAGTTATTTCTGAGCAGTACCATTACACGCAGCACCTAATTTAATATGTAGACACATGTACGCTGTACGTATCAATGTTTAAGTTTAGTCCAATTCTTCCTGAGGATACCCTTGGGTTCCAGCATTTTTTCGGAGGTGGGTGCTACCAGTCCACGCAGGCTATCCAGCCGCGTAGCAGTTGTAGTGTCAGGAATACACAGAAAACAATAAAAAGACCCACACATACTTACCGGCGTTACCGCAACAATGCAAACTTCAGTAATTGGTTAATTTCTTGGAGCTCAGCATGAAATTCCGTGATCTAAGACCCCTTACACGGTACCGGACGAATTCGGCGAAACCGTACTAATTCGAGACCAGTTCCTACTTTTTCTTCCGGTCCGTGTAAACAGGCGGAACCGTACGAATTCGAGACCTGTTCCGAATTCGTCACCTTGAATTGTGAACGGGGTCTAAACTGCCTCCTCCGCAGGCTCTTCTTATAATTTTTAGGAAATATTTAAATTTCTCATGTTGAGCGAAGCTCGATCGCGTTTGTGAAGACAGGGAACAAGCGTAGAGCGCGCGCAATATATCCCCCCCCCCCTTCCCTCGCGCATGCGCACCACTGATGGGCCCCCTCTCAAATTTCCTCAACGATCGACCCCAGATCTAATTCTTTAAAAGCGACTGGGGACGAGGCAGGGGTCTAAAGGTATTTAATAAACCTCATCTCATGACACACCCACGTTTCATTGTTCTAGGTTAATCCTTTATTCAACTGATTAGTATGCATTGCATGTGATAAATGGTTATCAAATAGAATCTTTCTTTCAGAACAAAAAATAATAATTCCGTTTCTATCTGAATATATAAAAGAGTGTGATAACCGCTTATCACACCGTTTATAGCATACTATTGAGTATTTTGATATCTAACTCTTGAAGTTAATTTCTTCCTCTGTAAATTAAATAAAAAACAAATGATTTAAATTTAATTGCAGAAGAGTCATGGTCAGATTAGATGATATGGTTAATCAATGTTCACTCATGTGATAAAGAATTTAACATCGCTCGTGAAGCTTTAAAGCCCCAATCAAACGAGAACGCAAGTCATCGCAAGTTGGCAGTCACAAATGTCTGTGGCGGTTGTTCGAACACCCAAATTAACAAAATAAAGGTTTCATGAGTGTTTTAAACAAGTTTTAACTTTGTCACGGTACATAATATTTTCAGGAAATTATTCAGAGCGGCTGGCTGAGATAGCGCGTGACTGCCAACTTGCAATGACTTAGATTTGGGCTTTAAAGCCCTTTGATTAGGGCTTAACATCAACCCGGAGCCTGCGAAGTCACACTCGTGACCATTGAATAAAGTGATTTTCTGATGAAAATAGTGTTGGCAACGTTTTTGCATAATTCTAAAGATGTTATGGTAGTTGGTAATCGTCCAAAGTTTCATTTCAAAATTCGTTGAAGAAAAGGTGATATTTTACGTGTGAAATTTGTATTTTGGAGCGCCGCCATTAAAGTGGCCGAGCTTGAGAAAAAGAATGAGTGCAGGAA
This sequence comes from Paragorgia papillata, assembly GCA_035771165.1. Taxonomy (NCBI): domain Eukaryota; kingdom Metazoa; phylum Cnidaria; class Anthozoa; order Scleralcyonacea; family Coralliidae; genus Paragorgia; species Paragorgia papillata. The sequence continues at coordinate 4,141,353 of JAWNZC010000340.1, read as the reverse complement.
GCTTATGACGTCATAGACTCAATAACAATAATGACCCTTTTGTTGACAACAACAATGATCTTTTGTTATTGTTGAGTCTATGACGTCTAAGTTCTCCTCAACTCATTCTTCTCAAACACGGCCAATTTAATGGCGCGCCAAAATACAACTGATTCCGGTGAATGTAAAAGGCGGAATGACTCTGTGGAATGGCATGCGGAATGACTCTGCGGAATGAAAAATAATTTTAAAAAATTAAAAAAACTTGTTGATAAACGGACTAGACCCAAATGGTATAAAAACCTTGTCCAACCCCACCCCTCTCTCGACTGCTTTCAATGTTCGGGCAGATATAAGAATTACTATTACTTTACAGAATACTTCATGAACATGTTCTTGATAAGTTAGGAAGACTTATACCTTTTGTACCCAACCTCATAACTTTTCTAACAGTAAGGACTCTAGGATGTTTGAACTAGTAACTACCGTATCCTAAATAGTATTGTGCCAACTAGCACATGATAATAGGTCAATTTAAAGTTGTCAAACGAAATTATACAGATCGAGGTTGATAACGATAATATAGTCTATAGAACCCAATCAAATGGAATCGCCGAATTCGAGAAGAAATCGGAATAAAAAGAACCATATAATTTAAAATACGAGTTTTCTATTTGAAGCCGCGTTATCACATCATATAAAGCGATATTATTTTTATATTTTTTTAAAATTATTTTTCATTCCGCAAGTCATTCCGCAAACCATTCCGCATGCCATTCCACAGAGTCATTCCTCCTTTTACATTCACCGAACTGATTCGCACGTAAAATACGACTTTGTTTTTGAAAATTTCGAAATGAAACTTTGCACAATTGCCAAGTACTATAATATCTTTAGGATTATGCAGAAACATTGCCAACAATATTTTCATCAGAGAACCACTTTAACCTTTATTTATTAGTATGCATAGTTTGATAAATGGTGTGATAAGTGTTTTACGAGTCCTTTATAGATGGATGGTATGCCAACCAATCCCTTGGGATTCGGAGGACAAAGGAATTTTCGCCATGTTGGATGAAATTATAATTGACCGTACCGAAAAAGATGGCGACTTGTACATTTAACCACAATCCTTTGCGTGCAGTAAATATTGTTTCTTGCAGAACTACTAGAAGATATGGTTTTAAAACGACCAACGTTGGAATGAGACAAACAATGTTTAGTTGTTATTTGAACTGATTAATTTGAGGGCGCAAAGCATTGTAGTTAAATTAATCTACCGCCGCCAGCTTTTTCGGTACCGTCAATTGCAAATGATGAAAAACTTTTGTCAAATTCATCCAACATGGCGGCAATGACGTAAGATGCACACCAACCATAGGGGGTGGGGGGGTGAATAGGGGTGCCAAAATCGAGCTATCATTACCTTCAAATTATGAAGCTTAACCAACTATTAAAACCACCATCTGATTGGACAACCTTTTAAAACGAAACCTCACCCCCATACCACCCCCCCGGTAATCACGCCCCCCGGAAACCCTAAACCTGATCACAACCCTCCGGAAAAATGTGCCACCTCTCATACCCCGACAACACCACCCCTATAGGATTTTTACCTTTATGTGTTCAAGTTTAACATCCCGCTTGTGGGATGGTTTTATTAGATGGTTAAGCTTCATAATTTGAAACCGATGATACCTCCAAAATCACGCAAATTTCATTTCAACACGCTGACAATTACTTGAACTTGTGTTGACTAGTCTATAATTATTCTTTCCCTCATGACAATGAAAATGAAACGTCGTATAATCTGGATCTGTGACCGCTTGGGAATGACCCGTTGTCGAGCTTGGAACTCATGCGAGTAGGCCTGGTTCATACGTCACATTTAATTCAGACGAATTTAACTCAATCAATTAAATGCGTCTGTAGTGCGACGTATGAAACGAATTAAATTCGACTGAAGAGTTAAATTCGTCTTAGACGTTGTATCCGTCACGGTGAGACGGATACAACGTCTGAAATGCGTGTTGGTTTCAGACGTCGCTGTATCGTCGCATCGAATTAAATGCATAAATTATAACAACATATTTTTTGAGCCCCTCATCAGATTTTTGTTTACTTCGCATGCGTATTGGACGTTTTTGGCGCGATCTAGTGGGATTTTATAGCTCGTCACTGAATTAAATTCGTCGCATGAAACGAATTCGAGTTTACGTCGACAAGTCGACGAAGCTAACTCTGAATTAAATTAAACACCTAACATCTTAGCTGTGATCCGTGGTCTGAACTGTCGTATGGCGGCTGCCTGGAGCGTCTTTGATATGCCTCGACACGGACACGTTGATCTGCGTCCTTCGAAATTCAGCCGCTGGCTGCAAGTAAGGATGATTAACCCCCAGTCCTTTATCCCCTTTATCCTTAATAAAGGCAAAATCCACAATCTGATCAAAACAGGAATAAGATAAGGGGAATCCATAACACTTTTACAGGATCCACAAATTCGACAGAAATTTCGATTGGATCCAAAATCCGCAGTTTTTTACATCCGCTAATCCATAAACCTATTCACCCCCCTCAATAATGGAACTCGTTCTGTTTTTTGATAAAAAAACAACATTACAAAACACGGTCAAACTGAACAGAAACAAAACAGCATACAGACACAATTCTAAAGGTTTTATTTAACTATTCCTTTACTTCGTATCGCACAATTTGTTTGTATTTACACGACTATACTATGGGGTCCTACTCCATGTATGTGATGGGCACATGCAGGCGTCCATTAAGTACCCAGGTTTAGGCATACATGAAGTACATACTATGAACCTTGAACTACCTGTCATACTATTAACCTTGAACAATAGATTGTTTTCACTCACGTGACATTCGGAATTTTTTTTTAAAAATAATACGAGCTAAATATCCTATTGAACTGATTTGGGACACTAATATGGCCGCCGTGACGTCAAATGAAAACGATCTACAGTTCAATCCATAATTTTACGATTTGAAATTTATTACAATATGCTTCGTTATATCATGGAAACAATAATTACACATTGTCGAGTCCACAAAGTCTTGAATTATTCATGTTTGTTTGAATTACTGAAATTGTTACCTAAATAATGAATTTCGAATTCATGTCTTTACTATAATTTGTATTTCGTATAGTCAATCGATAAATAGTCTGGAAACTCGGCAAACGTCAAAGCGGCTATAATCAGCTGTGATTTTATGTTAAAACACTCCTGACCGTGCACAAATCTTTCTTTTTCGATACTATTAATATTTCAATAACATGGTTGAGTGCAGAGTTGGAAAAAGTATTCAACCTTCCTCCGGATGGGTTTTTAAGTTTAGATAACCTTCCTCAAAATATATAGCGAGAATTTTGTGTTTTGCAACGTTCATAAATACTGCGTGATTTTTACAGTACCTTGGTTTTCTAGGTTTTCCTAGGTAAACTTTGGCATACTACAATAGCTACTAACTACCCTCGACTGCTGCGAAGATACAGACATCACAGCAGACATCAGCGTACATGTCTCACACATGTAACTGCTGCCACTGCCAGTGCTGCATAATTGTTGGTTAGCCAATCTTTTGCTGCAAATCGCATTTCTTCTCGATACCGAATGTTGTTTCACGTGTTTTCACTTTAAACCTTCCTCATTAAAGTAAACCTTCCTCCGGGTGGTACCCGCATACCCGCAGCTTTTTTCCAACTCTGGTTGAGTGATGCTTCATTATACCAAAAATACAGTGTCCTCACAGGGCATAAGTTTGCATAAACATGAACAAAAAGATAGAAAAAAAACTTTCGCTGAGTTTCCAGACCATATTTTGATTGACCATGATGACGTGTTAATGTTTGACGTGTTAATGCATTACAGCTCATTGAAAAATATTGTTTTCTCATTGCTCAAAAGAACCCAGCATATTAGGCGTGCTGTTGTTCGATTCAGCTGTTCTCACGCTGATAAGCACTTAGTCGTCTCGGTTTGCGGTGCCTGATGGGAATGAACGTTTCACCATTCCCATAATGCACCGTTCCCATTGCGATTTCAAATTCCCCCGTGAGATGATGCGGCGAGGCAAGAGAAGGCCATGGCAAAAGCTGGATACATTTAGAAGATTTTCCGGCGGGTTCAGCGTATTGGAAGGACCATGCAAAGACTGAGTAAGAGTAGAATACTTTGTCTACTTTTCACAGTTCGCTTGCAAGGACTCAATGTTTTCAATTGGCGGGAAAATTTTCCAAATAAATTCGAAGATTTTGTCACCTGATCTCCAGCCTTTGCCAGAGCATTCTCTCGCCTCTCCGCATTTCCTCATCCACGGGCCCTGGAGACGAAGTTGCTGAGACGACTGGGCACGAGTCAGGTTTTCACGTGGATATCTTTTACCTTATAAATAAGTTTTGTGGAAACACCACGTAAAATATTTATTTGCTAAGCTTTCGGCCTGTTGACTCAGGCCTTCATCAGAGCAATAACAACAAGCTGTTGGCTCACGTCATTTATAAACTAAGCAACTGATCAATTAAATCACGTAAGAACACAATGGCGTATCACGCTAATTTTATTAGTTAGAAAACAAAATCAAGAATGTTCTCCAAATATAATTTTTGTTTTCTAATTAATAAAATTAACGTGATACGCTATTGTATTCTTACGTGATTTAATTGATCAGTTGCTTAGTTTATAAATGACGTGATGAAGGCCTGAGTCAACAGGCCGAAAGCTTAGCAAATAAATATTTTACGTGGTGTTTCCACAAAACTTATTTATATTACATTATCGCCATGAAAACTTTCAAAGAATTAATCTTTTACCTTCTTGTAAAATTCGGTGATTATTAATATTTTGTTGATTATTGACATTATTAACACTCCTGCATGCATATCAATATACAAGGGGATTGGTAAGATATTACAATAATTCGTCTGTTTAACAGCACTAAAATCATTGAGAATAAAGCTCGTTTATAAAAGCTTATAATACTCATGGTTCACGGCGTCTAATGTTTCGTTAAGACCTGTAGAATAGCATTCACTTCTTCAGCCACAGAGGTCAAGGCAAACTCAAACTGCGCCTAAAACAATTATTGATTGTTATCAGTATGTAGTATTACTTTAACTGGGATTCTAATCTAAGGAAGGGAGGAGAGGATAACGAGAAGAGAACGAAAACGGTCGACAGAAGATGGGTCGTCGCACTGATCTCTCTATACAACTGGATTGCTCATCATTTATGGTCAGCGGTAAACATTTTGAAGCCACTGACGGCCATATTATTGGTATTCTAGGTCCAGTGTAATTATAAGAGTAGTAAGAGCTTACCGGGGGGGGGGGGGGTCGGAAAAGCCATAAAACAATTGTCAGATGACAATTTACTGACTGTTACCAATACAAGCAAATACAATCCGAAATTGTCAACTACACACTTCAAGGCTTTGGTAAAGACTTACCATTTTACTACCAAAGGTATATAAATAGTTTTATAACGACGTTATTCACGGATTTCGTTGGGTTTTTACGAGTTTTGTGATAAAGGTCAGTTTATCGATTATCGGGTGGCGTAAGAAACTACGAAATAACACGTCTTACTGCTTAATAATTTTAACAAATGCGAAAACTAAGCTTCTAAACCTTGTACAGAGTTCTTTATATGATACCAATAGCAGAAATTTATTTAATGTGGCTTTTTTCGTCCTTTTTGGGTTACGAAAACACGACAAAGTTTCCGTGGCGGCAATCTTGGTACTCCAAATTCGTCATCTCTGGTGGCTTCATTTTCGGAGCCGGGTGAGCAATCCAGTTGTATAGAGATTAGTGGGTCGCCGCTAACAGAACGACTCAAAGGGATGCTCCCAGTCTTTCCGAGGATTTTCCAAAATATGTCGCCAAATATGTTTTTCCAAAAAGCTAGGCGGTGAACTAGATTTCCGACTAGGATTAGGTTTATGTTGGGGTTAGGTTATCCAGAAGATTGTCAAAATCTTTGAAACTCACTGAAGCTTGACGATAAATTTGGAAAAACCCCAAATATTTTATCGTTTACTTCTGAAACCACTTCTGAAGTTATGAAGAATGGCGTTCAAAGTTCGGCTATACCGGTTTTTGTTCTTAAGTTATTGAGGTTTTTGTAATATGCAAATAGGCATGTGATGACGTAAGATAAGGAAAGCAGAATTGTCGACGATTTATTTTCGAATATATCTTCAAAATTATTCATCAAAATTTCTCCAAACTTTGCATGTATTTACAAACTACTAAATTGAAAAAGATAGTTCAAGTTATATAGTCGTCATGGTAACCGATTAGTTTCCAGACCTCTTAATTTAAAGTGCTGATAATTTTGGAGTTGGTAATATTGGAAGAAGATTCTACAAACTTAACTAATCTTATACTAAAGTCTGAAGTTGTAGTAAACTCTGCTATAGCAGAAAACAAAGATTTTTTGAGCCTGGATTTAGAGGTCTGGAAACAAATCGGTTGCCATGACGGCTAAATAACTCAAATTATTATATAGCATGCTATCGGATATGAGCTTTTGCGTAATCTGATTGGTTCCCTACTACTAGGCTATCAGCTCATATCCTGCTAGTAGAGGAAAAACAAGATGGCGGCATGTTTTTTAAACTGCCGAAAAGAGTTGAAATTGACGGATTTTTATACAGAAAAACATCAACACCCTCAAACCAATGTATAAAAAAACATTGTGTAAAAATACATTAACAAATACACAATTTAGCATGTCAAATGGTAAAATTCACCTAAAAATTACGTCTTTTTACTTCAGAAACACGACTAAATTAGCGGGTTGATATTAATTTGTTGCCAAACAAAGAAACTCACGGTTAAAATCAAGCTTACAACACACATTTCGTAGGAGATCACCAGTAAAGAGACTTTTTTTTATTTAGATAAGCATTTGGAGTAGTAAAAAGCATGTTCTTTTTCAAAAACAACCAACTAAGTAATTTAGTTTCACTGCCGAAGGTGTTTCAGTTTCATTTTTGCATGAAATCAAAACCTTTTTCACGACAGCAATGCTAATATAAACAACTGACCAACCTTTTGACTTCATAAAGGTACCTTTTAATCTTTTTTGTTGATCTGCTTAACACATTTTTTGCCTCTCGAGCAACATTTATGCAACATTTCACTGAAGCTGTTTGCCCAACAGCTCAGCGAGAAACTCTGTATGAATGCATCATTACGCATGGCGGAAGTATTAGTTGCCTATGCCGGAAGTTTGTCGTTTCAAACATTTCGCTGTAATTTTGTCTCTTGTACAGTGCTTGGCTATATAATAAAACAGTTATACCATTCGCTCTCGTCGTATACGAACTAATAGCCAACTCGGCGAAGCGCCTCGTTGGCTATGAGCCCATATACGACTCGAGCTCATGGTATAACTGTTAATTATCTTTCTTAGTTAGGTGGTCTGTATATGTGCAAAGTTTTGAAAAATTGCGATGTATAAGTTTGAAGATATATACACGATATAAAATCTTCCACAATTCTGCTTTCCTTATCTTACGTCATCACATGCCTTATTTGCATATTACAAAAATAGGCACGCCCAGGCGTGCATGTATCTACTGCGTTTAATGCCTATAGCTACTATGGTAAAAACAATGATGCAACTGTTTACTTGTAACAACCTTACATTCATAGCTGAACAAGATTCTTGACAAAATTAATGGAATTGAATAGTTGTAACAACCTTGTATTCATATCTAGAGCTGAACAAGATTTTTGACAAAATTGTCTATTGTATGCTCACAGGCCATGCTGTGTTTTAACTTTGATAAAGAACTCACTCAACTCAGACTCTCAGAGTAAAGCCAGCAAGGCGCAGAAGGCTAAGTGCTTACAACTCTACTCATATCTGGCATGCGTTCCAAGCCCGGACAGGTGCATGGTCACCCATTCAAATACTAACTCAATGCAAATGGGCTTTACTCCGGTCTTCAGTGGTGAGAGGCAGTGCACTAATAGCTTGACTATTAAAGCTACGGTACTAAAACTTATAGTCATAACGTATGGTAGTAAAGCTTTAAGTAGGTCAATCAAATTAACATAACTAACTCATAAAATTTGACTTAAGCTAATTGGCTAATACAGTATTTAAATATTTTCATTACAACAATTTGTCAAACAATAATGCAATCTAGTTAGAAGGTAAAGGAAATAGCTTGAGATAACAAGCACCTCTAGTATTACTGCAGCTGTAAAATTTAATAGTGAATGAAAAAGATGTCCAGCAAATTATGTCATCAAAATAATAGAGCAACCATACATTAATTGTTCTTCAAGACATATGCATACTGCATACATGCAGTAAAAGGTACTGATAAATGCACATTCATAACACATTTTTTGCATGACATTGACAACTGCAGCATACAATTTTACTCCATTAATACTGTATATAGACTTGGCAATTCACGCTCTCAACATAGCCAGTCACTGACATTATTTTGACTATTTGTCATCCACATCGACAATATGTTATTTAATAGCATATTTCGCTCGTGGACTACCATAGGTTTTGGGCATTGTTGCTTGACCATGAAGCTAACTTTGTTTTCTTAGAAGAAGGTCATCCATTTCTGTTCGGCAACGCACAGTCTTGTCAGTTTACGAAGCTCGATCAGACATGTTGGCCATATAAATATTTGCCTCGTCTGAATATGAAATCGTCCACGCAAAGACCCGATTAATTTGCTTTCAAAAACTTTTATCATCATTCCAACGTCTAGTACATCACAATTAAGAATTGCCTACGATTCATACTTAAAATACTTGTTGAATATATCCCGTCTCGCTCCATGCTGTCAACAATGACTTATGAAATACTTGGTGTACAGTAGTTTGTGATTGGCTCCGAAGGCATTCTTTTGTTAACTTAACTTACACGCACGATAGCAATGTATCTACTCGCGCATGCGAAGTAGATACAAAAACCCAGATAACTTAAAGACAAAAATCTATATAGCCGAACTTTCAACACCATTCTTCATAATCTTAAGGGTGCTTTTAAACTAAACCATTAAATTTTTGGGGGGCACTTTAACGACATATTTTAAAAAAGCCGCGGAAAGACTGAGAGGGTCCTTTTGAGTCATCCCTTTTAGTGACGACCCAGAAGAGGAGAGAGAAAGGAAGAGCACTAGCTAAAGGAAATGATGGTAGAGGGAGAAAAGAGGAGGGAAAATGAAAGCAACTAATAAAAGCTGAAAAAATGTAAAAAAGAGGCAAGCAGCCCAGACGATTGAAAAAGAAGGAAGAAACAAGAAGTGGAGAAGAAAATAATGAAGGACGAAAGTACAAAAGTAAATGATGCAATCTCGAGCCCATAGTCTCCCTGCTTTTTGTCAGCGGGTGAGGGGGGGGGGGGGGGGACCCTAGGGAAATTGGATTGATTCTCCGTTTTGATTGGGTCATTTAAATTTATTGAATTCACCGATTCAGAACGAATAATATAGTAAGGTTAGATATATTGCCGAAACAGAGAACGTAGTAGTCTAACGTTTCGAGCGAAGGCCCTTCGTCAGAGAGAAACGTAAAGAGTGTAAACAAACAACGTGCTTACATAAGAATATTATATATTATATAAGCTCATTCTTTGTTTACACTCTTTTTTCTTCAATGTTGCCTACGCAGCACGCTACTTATATATATATATATCTATATATATCTATGCAAACAAAATGGCAGTTGTTTTTCTATTTTTTAAATATTTCCCTTTTAGCTAAGTCTTGAAGTTTCTATACCAAATAGCATTTTTCAATAGTTTTAACTTCATATACAGGCCAACGTTAAGCGTTAAGTATTTCAGCTCAAAACTAAGAAAAACTAACATTTAAAGATTTTTGGCTTCATCCAATCATAGGTTTATGGAGTTAGCGTTCCAGTCTTCCTATAGAGTTCACTGTCTCCCCCACGCTCACCCGCTGAAGAAAAACGGGGAGACTGTGGGCTCGAGATTGTAAATGATGGTAAAGAACAACGGAAAAAGGAAACGTTGGGATAAGTCACAGACCTTTGTTTTCACCATTTGAGGTCTTTGATCCCGTAAATGTTCCAATGTTGCAGCGATATCAATCTCTTTAGTTCCTATTTTAACGAAAGGCAAGAATTAAAAACAAGAGGGGACTCAGAGACTGCATATACCTCCGCCAGCGGGTTATTAGGGATGTTTAAAAAGAAAACTAGCCATCCCGCTAACCAGGCTGGCTCACGAAACCTACACATGTATGAATGAATAAAATACTTGGTTGCACTTGTACCAGAATTATGCAAAGTGTTTGTACAAAATAAGGGTAATGATCGCAATCAAGCAATTGTCTTCATTCATACATTTTTTCCACACGGAAAATCTTGTGGTCAGACTTTCATTACATTCTCATCCAATTTTAAACCAAATTAAATTGGTCCTTGGTCTATCATCAAGCTTTCCAGAAGCTTTCCTGAAAACCTGTGCAGTACTTTGTGAGATATCCTGGCGACAGACAGACAAACGGACAAACGGACAAACGGACAAACGGACAGACAGACAGACAGACAGCTGGACGGACGGACGGACGGACGGACGGAATGGACAGGCAGGCAGGGAGGCAGGCAGGCAGGCAGGCAGACAGACAGACAGACAGACAGACAGACAGACAGACAGACAGACAGACAGACAGACAGACAGACAGACAGACAGACAGACAGACAGACAGACAGACAGACAGACAGACAGACAGACAGACAGAGGTGAAATTTGCTGACAGAGGCAACAATTGATATCATACATAAAAATATTTTACAACTACGTGCTTGACTTCATAGAAACAGTATCACACAACAGCGAAAGTATCGTCCGTCTTACTCACCCTTGGACATCTTGCTGAGCACCATGTCGATAAGAATGTAGGTTCCCGTTCGGTCAATACCTCCGCTGCAGTGAACAACTACAGGGCATGAATGACTACGGAAGCATTTGAGTACTTTCCTGAACGAAACACAGAATAGAATAAAATAGGAGAAGCGTGAGAAGCAAACGAACAAAACAAAACAAACAAACTATGTAAGCAGACAAAAAAAACAAGCAAGCAAGCACGCGCGTATATGCACAAACAAACAAACAAACAAACAAACAAACAAATAAATACACACACACACAAACAAACAAACAAATACACACACAAACAAACAAATACACACACAAACAAACACACAAACAAACAAACAAATACACACACAAACAAACAAACAAACAAACAAACAAACAAACAAACAAACAAACAAACAAACAAACAAACAAACAAACAAACGAACAAGCAAACGAACAAACCATAAACGAATAAGTAAACAAACAATCGATCAAATAATCAATTGAACAGGCCAGGCTAGCTCGGATTGAGGATAACATATGACAGCATTTAGATATACCGATAACCAGGTGGCCCTCACCTTTTGTGGAACTCGTAGTAGCATTAACTGGGGGAAACTATGGTGTTGATTTTGCGGAAGGAGGAAATCCGGAGAAGCCGGTGAAAAACCCTCGAGGCATGGGAAAGAACCAACAACTCAAATAAAACTCACATAAAAGCTATGTGGGTCACCCATCGAAGTGCTAACCCCATCCGACGGCCAGTAATTTATAGAAATTGAGAGTGAACAATTGTCAGAAGGGAAACTCAAGGGTAAAATTCCTTAACAGTAAAAAAATAATCGAAAACATGCCAAATATACCTTCTAAAGTCCAATAAAGGTTTTGATGAGATCGGGATTCCAAGATGAGGCCACGTTAAGTAATGGAACTGAGTAACAGTGCGCGTTTCTCCAGTCTGTAGAAATGAAAAACAAGCGAATAAATCATACTGTACGTGGTAACGTACAAACCTCAATATAGCGTGTTCACTTGCCTGCGCGCAGGCCACGTTAACAAAACTCTCTTATTTGTCGATCGAAACGTGACTAGATTCATGCTAACGTGCATGCAGCTTGCCAATTGCAAGTCATGTAGACAATTTACATTTTAATATTTATTAGTAGGGACTTATAGTAGAATACACTATTGCAAATGCTGCAATCTGATTGCCCAGGAAATCGAGTACCCGGCTTTTGCAAAACATGTCGTCAAATTCGTTTTCCAAATTCGTCCACGAAAGACCGTCACTTCAGTGAGTCTCAATATTTTAGCACTCCACTGGATAATCTAACCACAACAAAAACTCTAACCAAAGTCAGAAATATGGTCTGGCTTTTAGGAGAAACATATTTGACGACATATTTTCGAAAAACCGCGAAAAGACCGGAAGGGTCCATTTGAATCATCCCTTTTAATCTCGACCATGAAGGTCGTTATGCAATTACCTGCACATTCTTTAGATAAAAACTTCTAACTAGATAGTCACTACACCAGATGTGCTCTGATATTAAATGTACCTAGAAACAAAACACAAAATTATTCATATATTTATACAGTCTATAGCTGCAATAAATTACAACCCGGGGAAATACCCACATTGAGTGGTGATAAACCCCATTTTTTTATATGTACACTTATTTAACCCAACTATGTCCAGATCACAGAGAACAGCTAAGATCTAAGTGTTGATTTTAAGGAGGGAGGACAACAGGAAAACTCGGAAACACAGGAGAGACCGAATACAACTCTATTCGCTTAGGTGTCAAGGTCGAGAACGGGATATTCCCATTCCTGGTCCCGGTTTGGTCTTATAATGTATATCTTCTACACTCGAAATTTTCCTTCACCAAAATTACCTTATTCTCAGGCGAGTCACCCACCGGAGAAATATTTTTCTGAGTATTATTAGTAAGATAATAAAGTATTAAGATAGAAACATTTTTATCAGAAGCTTTAAAATATTAAAACAAAATCATGTTGACACTGAGAATTTCTATAAAGTTGTTTAACTATAAGATTTATTCTATATGCCTGCATGGCTACCTGCCTGAAATGTGAACTCACAACGCGCGTTCAGTAATCAAGCAATCCATGATTCAGCCAGCTTCTAAAACTGATCATTTTCTCAATGATTACACAAGCGAAATATATCACTTACTTGATAAATATGGTACACCTCGTGTCCTTTCTCAGGCCAGTATCTGTGGCACTGAGGCTAAAATCAAGACAGTAAAAACAGAGTAAAACTTACTATACAGCAAAAAGCCAATAGCAATTAGATTTGCCAAAAAAACACAGAATAGAATAGAATAGTTTAATTTGCTCACATTCTTACAATAATGAGATAATTATATTATAATTTACAAAATGACTATATTGAGTTGCATAAATAAATCGGATTTTTCTTAGCCTGAGGGCTTTATTAACCGTTTGGTTTTCTAGTTAGCCTCCTAAACACACATAACTGTTTGGCCACTGAGAATTATGGGAAGACTTAGTTCTGTGTAGCCTTTAAATATATAGAACTGATTGTTGGTGGCCTTTGAAAAGCCATACAACTAACCACACAGCAATCATAGCTAGCCATGGTACCCTAACCCAATCACAAAGTAATAAGGGTCAGTTAACCACTATAGGTTAAAAAATACAGAAAATATTGTGTTTTATTATATGGCTGGGCTTGTTTTCGGGTCATTACGCCAAACGGCGCACGCTAATTGGTTGCTGAGAGGTCCGGAAAAAGCCGTAATGCCCTTCTCAGCACTGTGAGAGGGCATTACGTCCTTTTTAACGACCTGCAAGTTTTGGCGGGAAAATTACTGAGTTGATTTGAATGAAAATAAAAGCGAATTAGATATATTCGTTGGAAAATTTTTAACAATAATACGTCCTGAAACATCAGTGTTTCTTTTTATAAAAACTTCTTATTTAAAAGTGCGAAAAATAAAAGCCTAGCAGGTGTAAACATGAAGCGAAACGAACAAGCTCAAAAGTAAGAACTAAGGTGAACAGCGACACCTGATCAAGACAAACGTAGAACTAAAAACAGATAAGAAAACAAACCAAAAGCCATATAATAAAAGGCTTATTAACCTCGTTTTCTCGGTCTGTACGGGAAAGTATTTGCCCTCGGTTTCTCTCACAAAAACCTTGCTCCTTCGTCGCTCGGTCTGTACGAAAACCTCAGGCAAATACTTTCCCGTACAGACCTCGAACTCGGTTAATAAGCCTTTAATATATAGGCGCTGCGTTACGTTCATCGTTTGCCGGTTACACAACTAAATACAGAAATAAATCACACTCTACAGTAAAAGCTAACTTAAAACAGTATTATATTTAACGAAATATCCAAAATACACCATTTCTTACCAGTCCTAGATCTGCTAACTTGGTTAACATTACGATCACGACGACCCCTTGCTCCCAGACCATCTATAGTGAAGAAAATAAGAACGGAATCTTAACCACAGAACACTAACACTTCACGTATTATAATGTTGGACGGAGTATTGTTATTTACAAAGTTGGCCAAAAACATATGAAAAATAGTAGAAAAAAGGTAAAAAGAAGAACCAACAACTTGTCTCGCAACAATTTTAATAACTACAGAGCTATTACACTGCGCTATTTTCTCGTAACGCCTTTTTGTAAAACATGTTTTTGCGTGAACGGATATGTTTTTAATGTTTTGTTAGCTCCTGTTGTATAATTGTCGTAAGATGTTACAGTCAAAATGAAAATACCTTCCCACTTCTGCCTCTGTAGTCTGTAGTTTGTTGTGTATTACTGTATTTCTAGAAGTAGCCGCTACGAAGCGTGAGGAAAGTCTAGCGATAAAATTCGCCAATTCTTGATGTATATTCGTCTGTTGGTATCGATTTGGGATAAACATCCATTGTATTATGATTAAATGCCATTTAAAGTTAAATTATGCTATTTTTGTACAGTTTTCAACAAAAAAAATATCTCAGGCTTCGGTAGCGGCTACAGAAATACAGTAATACGCAACGAACTAGAGAAGAAGAAGTGGGAAGGTATTTCCATTTTGACTGTAAAACTCAGAAAACTCTGAGCTTTAGAAGAGGCAAAAACTCACAACCTTCCGAATACTAGCCGAACACGCTAGCCATTGAGAACACTAGAACTCAGATGGCAGACCGAAGTTGCTTACGATTAACTGCTAGATATTCGTTGAAGTTGGAGGTAGGTGCCGTAGGTAGCAAAGGCTAGTAAGCAAGCTAGACATAGCAATCGAGCTAAGCAATGAGCAAGCAATTGGGCAATCCTGGGTTCTGGATGAGATTGGAAGCAGTAATAAGATTGGAAGCAGTAAGAGGTCACCATGACAACTCTGCCAAGACAGACCACCCGGCACTTGTCACACTGAAACTCAGTGGAATAATAAGTATATATATAGCACATGTCTATATAAATTATTATTCACCTGAAAAAGGGGGAGGGTTGGGTACGGGTGAAGCAAGCAAGCAATCCACAGGTGCAAAGCTGTATAGCAATAATAACGTTTAAAGCAATGCTAGCAACTTGCTAGCAAGAGCGACCAACGAGGAGCAGAAATGGGCCAATGCTGTAGCGACGTGCTCGCAAGCGTGGGTGACACTCGTGCGCGCCCTTCGACTTCTTAAAAACTTTGGACTCCCCAAGAACTATGCAAGAGAAGACCGCTGGCTAACTACATCTGCAGTTAACTTTGCCTAAATAATTTTAACCACATTAGTGTAGTCGTGTATCGCAAATACTTGTTGGGCTAAAATGTCGCTTTGGTCAAGTACTTTTCAGTTAAATGTTTTCGTACGTTACTATAGTACTTTCTGCTAGCTTAGAGTTTGTAACGTTTTGTTAGTTCTTGCTGTACAAGCACTCAGATGCCAGACCGAGGTTGTTTACGGTATGTATACCAAGAAACCAATTGCAACTAACTGCAACCAAAAAGCAACCAAAGAGCAACCAAAAGCAACTAATTGCATCTAATTGCAATTAATTGCAACCAATTGCAATAAAAAGCAACCAACCGCAACCAAAAACAACCAAAAGCAACAAAAAACAACCAAAAGTAACCAATTGCAACCAAAAGCAACGAAATGCAACCAATAGCAACCAAAAGCAACCAAAAGCAACCAATGGAACAAAAGCAACCAATAGTAACCAAAAGCAACAAAAAACAATCAAAAGCAACCAATTGCAACCAATAGCAACCAAAAGCAACCGACAGCAACCAAAAGCAACCAATGGAACAAAAGCAACCAAAAGCAACCAATAGCAACCAAAAACAACCAAAGGCAACCAATAGTAACCAATTGCAACGAAAAGCAACCAATTGCAACCAAAAGCAACGAAATGCAACCAATAGCAACCAAAAGCAACGACAGCAACCAAAAGCAACCGACAGCAACTAAAAGCAACCAATGGAACAAAAGCAACCAATACTAACCAAAAGCAACCAATAGTAACCAAAAGCAACCAATAGTGACCAAAAGCAACCAAAAACAACCAAAGGCAACCAAAAGCAACCAATAGTAACCAAAGGCAACCAATAGTAACCAATTGCAACGAAAAGCAACCAATTGCAACCAAAAGCAATGAAATGCAACCAATAGCAACCGACAGCAACCGACAGCAACCAAAAGCAACCGACAGCAACTAAAAGCAACCAATGGAACAAAAGCAACCAATACTAACCAAAAGCAACCAATAGTAACCAAAAGCAACCAATAGTGACCAAAAAGCAACCAAAAACAACCAAAGGCAACCAAAAGCAACCAATAGTAACCAAAAGCAACCAAAAACAACCAAAGGCAACCAAAAGCAACAATAAACAATCAAAAGCAACCAATTGCAACCAAAAGCAACGAATTGCAACCAAAAGCAACCGACAGCAACCAAAAGCAACTAAAAGTAACCAATGGAAGAAAAGCAACCAAAAGTAACCAAAAACAACCAAAGGCAACCAAAAGTAACCAATTGCAACGAAAAGCAACCAATTGGTTGAAATTGGTTTCAACTGGTTGCAATTTGTTGCAAGATGTCAGACCGAGGTTGTTTACGGTATTTATACCTGGGAACAAGTTGAACCGTACGTGTATCGCAAGTACTTATTGAGCTACAAGTCACTTGTACAGTAAGAGCTAACACAACATTACAAACTGCAAGAAGTACCGTACTAATTAACGTAGAAATATTCTTTACATGGAAAACAACATGTGAAAGTTTCATAACTAAGAATATAAACATTGCTCAAGCAATACTTGCCTGCCAGAAGTCTGCTACAGTACTACCCAGAGCACCTTGGGTTGCTATATAAGCAGGCTTCCGTGGGTCATCGTCGATCTAAACAAAATACCCCATTGATTAGAAATTAAACCAAAAGCAGAAAGATTGATATGGCCATCTAAATTAAGTAACGATGATAGCAATGATGAAATTAATAATAATAATAATGATAGTAATGATGATAGACATAATGATAGTGATGATAGTCACAGTGATAGTCATGATGATAGTCATAACGACAGTAATGATGATAAGAATAATGATGATAGTAATGATGATAGTCATAGTGATAGTCATGATGATAGTCATGATGATAGTCATAACGATAGTAATGATGATAGAAATAATGATAGTGATGATGATAGTAATGATGGTAGACATAATGATAGTGATGATGATAGCCATAGTGATAGTCATGATGATAGTCATAACGATAGTAATGATGATAGAAATGATGACAGTGATGACGATAGTAATGACGATACTAATGATGATAGTCATGATAGTGATGATAGCAATGATAATAGTGATGATAATAGTGATGATAGTAATGATGATAGTAATGATGATACTAATGATGGTTGTCATGATAGTGATGATAGCAATGATAATAGTGATGATAGTAATGATGATAGTAATGATAGTGATGATGATAGTAATGATAGTAATGATGTCGACGACAATAATGATAATGATCATCATCTTGATAATTCTCACAAATTACAGATCATAATAATTGTTATGCATGATGATGATGATGATGATGATGATGATGATGAAGATGAAGATGATGATGACGATGATGATGAAGGTGATGATGGTCATAATGATGATGATGATGATAACAATTAAATAAAACAAACATGTGATTTCAATGATTGTAACTATAAGACAATACTACAACTTACTATGTAACTAGCATTAATATAATCCGATCCAGTTGCATTTGATGTCTCTCGAAGCTTCACCCTATTGTGATCAACTGCAAAAAAGAATTTCTACGTTAGTATAGTGTTTTCATCTTGAAGTTGGTAAAGTTTCGTTTGTTCTGGCTGTACAAGCTGTCGTAAGTTGTTAAACGTATAAGTTAAGCCCTAGCAGGCGTTACTGGATGAGGGGACTGGGGAGAGGGCTTAGAAGTAACGCCTGCAGTGGAGCTCTTTGGTTTTGAAAATCCCGTTCGCTGACGAACGGGATTTTAATTATTGATTACGCCGAATGTGATTCGCTTAGCGCCCATAATTTGTCAATCAAGAAGGTTTAGTAAGTAAAATTAATAATTTCAATTCTAATTTTCAAACAAAGCTGTAACGATTATCAAAGGAAATATCTAAACAGCATCTTGCTTTTGCGATTTGATCAGAATGAAAATGCTGAGTGTCAGCCTCCTCGACTCCCATACCATTCAACTAAGTTTTATATTTAAAACCTCCATGCAAGAGTTTGGAATATATCTTAATAATAGGAAGTTCCTAAATTTGATTTTGAAAGCGAACACCGTGAGACGCTTTGCTTTCACATGTCTGTCATAAAATTTCTGAAAATATTTGCGAGCGAACACCGTGGGACGCCGCAGACATTTCCGTTCAATAATGGTATACCTTTCACTCAACTGTTTTATTTTGGTAAACACTCGCTGTCATTACTGTTCTTTTCATGAATATTCGTTGCCATTGATAGAAACAGGGTTACTCTGCCATTCACACCTAATTTTATAAATTTCCAGTCCATAGTTTGAGAAATATTTGTGAGCAGACACCGTGGGACGCCGCAGACATTTCCGTTAAATAATCACTACTATTTATATACCTTTCACAACTGTTTTATTTCGGTAAACACTCGCTGTCATTACTGGGTTTTTTTCATGAATATTCGTTGCCATTGATAGAAACAGGATTACTCTACCATTCACACCTAATTTCATACATTTCCAGTCCACAGTTTTAGAAATATTTGTCAGCAGACACCGTGGGACACTGCAGACATATTCCGTTAATAGTGTTTTCTCAAAGTCCCCAAGCACATATATTGAGTACTTTTGTTGATTTGATTTTGCTGTACAAGCTATCGTAAGTTTAAACTCAGAGATAAACTTTGAGCTCCAGACGGGACTCGAACCCACAACCTTCCGAATGCCAGCCAGAAGCTCTCACCATTGAGCCACTGAAACTCAGATGGTAGACCGAGGTTGTTTTTTTATATTTATACCTTGGGAACTAGTCAAACCCAGGGTTCAAAATAAATATTTTGGATTTAGATATTTTAGTAGGCTGTCTTGCATATGTACGTTTATGGTACCGGCTATTTTTTATATACAGGCTATTTGCCTGCTATGTGAGTCCATGAGAGGCCCACCCAGGAATTGTTTTAGTTAATAAGCTCGTATATTCAGAAAAGAATCTCATTTACTGTAGACGTCGCGTTAGACTGTGAGACGTTACACTACATTGGAAGTTACACTACGTTTTAAGACGTTACGCTACGTTATAACACGTTCTTAAAACTATGTTATACAACATCACGCTGTGTTGTAAGACGTTAATAGGCTATATGTTTAAAGACGTTACATTACGCTACGTTATAAGACGTCACACTTTGTTGTGAGACGTTTTCTACGTTCTATAACATTACGCCACGTTGTAAGATGTTACGCTACATTATAAAACGTATACACTAGTCGGCTAGCGGCGTGAAAATGCCGGCTATAGCCGGCAGCTATTTTGAACCCTGAAACCGTACGTGCATGTGTCACATGTACTTGTTGGGCTACAATTTACGACTTGTTAAGCAGACGAAAATACAATCTCTAAGAACATTACAAGTCAAAATGTACTTACATGGCAGCACGTCACTGTATCTATTTTTCTTGCTGTTCTTTGGATCTTTGCCTACATCAGACCGGTCTGGCTCTGCTTCATATATACTCAGGTCCTATAAAAATATATATAAACAAACATTTGCGCTCCGATTTTGAGAAAATTACTTACGTCAGTCCGTCAGTCCATCAGTCAGTCAGTCAGTCAGTCAGTCAGTCAGTCAGTCAGTCAGTCAGTCAGTCAGTCAGTCAGTCAGTCAGTCAGTCAGTCAGTCAGTCAGTCAGTCAGTCAGTCAGTCAGTCAGTCAGTCAGTCAGTCAGTCAGTCAGTCAGTCAGTCAGTCAGCCAGCCAGTCAGTCAGTCAGCCAGCCAGTCCGTCGGTCGTTCGTTCGGTCAGTCATTCGGTCGGTCAGTGAAAGAAAATCACGAAAGGTAAACAAACATACGCATATTTAGATTAATACATAACATGTTCTCTACCTCCCACTCCTTGGAAAGTCTGTTTTCATTTTTCAGATGATCTTCCATGTACGACTGTTAATAAAAACAAACCTCCACAAGTTAAAAACACGTAAAAAAGAAAATTATTACAATTTATTTATAAAACTTATATAATTATTTATTTGGTGTCTTTTTGTCCTAAGGATACATGCACTTGAGGTTCGCGAGACCATGGGCTTGTAAATGGTGCCAGTGACCGTAAATGATGGCAGCGACCGTTTACAAATCGGCAAATGGAGTCGCCGTTAGGCTGCAAGTTTGGAGAAATTTACGCGCGAAATTAAAACACAACCTTCTGCCTAAGTAGTCACCGCTGACCTATATAACTGGACTGCGGCCGCGCCTAAAAAAATGTCTTAATTAAACGCCATCAGATGTTATGCATCTTGTTAAGTCTAAACAGCGAAATAGACTTTTCCGCATGAAGTGGATGGATCACGTGATCTTTCTTTTTAACAATTCTGATTGGCCAATGTCCAATGTTTGTCCGAAGTTTTGGATGTCCGAAGCAATCAAATCCCTCAACTCGTTATCCACGCAGTTCATGCGGAAAGGCCGATGAACTAATCACAGACCAGCTTTTGGCCAGCGCTGTCTTATGAGATTGAAAAGAGCACGGAACTACTTTTTTTACAAAAAAAACTGACTTCAGAAAGTTGAAAAACATTTCCAAAAACACTTGTAAGTAAGCAAAAAGGGCAACTAAATTTGAACATATTTATAGCACCTGTTACTTTTTAAAGGGTAATTCTGCGTGCTTTTATGTTGTATTTGTATGTTTCTTGACTTTCTTAGTGTTAATGTTTTTGAGCTTGCTTCATTCGATAAAAAAAAACACAAAGAAAAAAGCTTGGAATCTTTCACGGAACCTGTGTGTCACACCAAAATATACATATCTTTCAATGTCTTTGAATTTTCTTTCAGAAATGAATTAATTTCTGTGTAGACGTTCCTCTCAGACCTTTCTCATCCAAAAAAGTTATCGGCGTAAGTCGCGAACACTTCGAACTACCTAAGCCGTTGGAAGACCTAACAAGTTGGCGGCATTCAAATGGGAGGTTTCATGCAATACAAAAGTATCGGAGGACACGTCGTCCAGTCATAGTGGTCAGTGGTAGTCACACAATCTATTGCCTAAGCAGTCACATGACCTACTGCCTAAAAAGTTACACAATATACTGCCTAAGTAGAACTCTGCAAACGTGTACCCACAGTAAAGAAAAATATTCAAGGTTTAACGTCCCATACCAGCACAACATGTCCTGTAGAAATATCCATTTTTGTATCGACAGGTTCTTCACTCCTACAAAAATAAAGAAAAGAATTGTTATGAGGCTGGCTTGCTTCCTTCCTTCCTTCCTTCCTTCCTTCCTTCCTTCCTTCCTTCCTTCCTTCCTTCCTTCCTTCCTTCCTTCCTTCCTTCCTTCCTTCCTCCGTTCCTCCCTCTCTCCCTCCCCGCCCCCTCCCTTCGTTCCTCCCTCCCTCCCTTCCTTCCTGCCACCCTCCCTCCCTTCGTTCCTCCCTCCCTCCCTCCCTCCCTCCCCGCCCCCCTCCCTCCCTCCCTCCCCCCTCCCTCCCTCCCTTCCTCCTTCGTTCCTCCCTCCCTCCCCGCCCCCCAACCTCCCTCCCTCCCTCCCTCCCTCCCTCCCTCCCTCCCTCCCTCCCTCCCTCCCTCCCTCCCTCCCTCCCTCCCTCCTTCCTTCCTTCCCTTCCTTCCTTCCTTCCTTCCTTCCTTCCTTCCTTCCTTCCTTCCTTCCTTCCTTCCTTCCTTCCTTCCTTCCTTCCTTCCTTCCTTCCTTCCTTCCTTCCTTCCTTCCTTCCCGTCTAAAAACATTACGAAAAATTGGAAAAACTCACAGAAATACACGTGGCTCAGTAATTTGGGCCACCAGTGTATTTATTTATTTATTCATTTAATTATTTACAGCAACTCACCAAGAATACTTTGGGGGCAAGTCCTTATTGCCCAAAATGCCCTTTTGCTCTCCATTGTCAGCGTGAGGAACTGAAGGAGTGTGAATTGGAGTTTCCCACGTAGCTTGACGTAGCTGTCGCCACAGACTCTGTAAAAGTAAAGTAAAGTAAAGTAAAGTAAAGTGAAGTGAAGTGAAGTGAAGTGAAGTGAAGTGAAGTGAAGTGAAGTAAAGTAAAGTGACTTTATTTATTGAGGGTAACACATGATAGTATTTTAGATACTGATAATCCAATGGCCCTAACCCCTTGATGGAACTAGTTAGTACAATTTACTGGGGAAACTACAACCTCGTACCCAGGGCCATTTGTAGGGAACTGGGCCAAGATGGCGAATAAAACAAAATGGCGGGAACAAATAGCCCTGGTAGAGGCTAGCTCAAAATGCGCAGTATATTGCGCATTTTATTAACTAGAACTCAGTTCTTTACACAGTAATTATACCTAATTACACCTAATTATTGCATGGTTTAAAATATAATTTCCCGTGCTGTGTGCAGGAACAACCGACAAGGTCAAAATACAATTTTTAAAAACAAATACAAATTCAAACCGTCTGATTTACGCCATAAGCTCTTGACCAATCACAGGCTGAGATAGCCTGGCATCGACCAGGGCCATTTGTTCCCGCCATCTTGGCCCAGTTCCCTCAAAAATGCCCCTGGGTACGAGGTTGGGGAAACTATAGTGTTGATTTTGCGAAGGGAGGAAACCAGAGAACCCGGTGAAAACTAACCCTCGAGGCACGGGAGAGAATCAACAACTCTACTAACCCCCTTCGACTGCACGCATGGCTTAAGTTCAGCGGTGAGAGGCAGCGCGCTAAAAGCTTGTGCCAGAAGATCCAAGAGCAATGTAAAAGTAGAATACTGCACGATATATGTGAAACACATAAAAAGTATATACTGCAAGTTATCGAAGAACGAAATTTGCAACAAAGATTCAATACAACGTTACTGATGGGTTGTCCTGCGTGCTCCATTTCGAGATGGGACACGGGAAAAGCGCGGATTTTTTCGGACATTTTTCATATACATTCAAGACTTGCTAGCTTTGGTTGACAATTACAGCCATTGTCCTGCAGTGTTAAAGACCGGCTGTACGACAACGATAAACAAAAGTATCCTAAGAAAGATATTTCTACAAAACATTTAGGTTATCTTAAATAAATTAAAAATAAAAAAACGAGTAAAATAAAAGCAAGAAGCTCTATCACTAAAAATAAATGAATTTAACCGATTCAAAATTCGGACATTGCGAATAGAAACTCGTAATTTTTTCCGAACATACTGTGCTGTTGAACTTCCGACAAGCTTGAAACAATTCTTCACAGTTAGTGTTTCTTGAAGTCTCCAAAGTGACTTGTACCGTTAGGACCACTTAAGCTTTTGCTCGCTCCATAGTAGTCAAGTCTCCAGAAGCGAGTCCGTGATCTATACCTCTTATATGTAATATTTAAAACACGAGCAGGAGTGTTTTATCAGATTTGAAACCACGAAGGCGCAGCCCGAGTGTTTTAGATCTGATAAAACACGTGATGCGAGTGTTTTGAATGGCTTAAAAAACGATTCGTTATTGGATGTTATGTTCATTAGTATTCTTTATATAAAATTGTATATTCATTAGTATTCTTTATATAAAATCAGTGTATGTTCATTAGTATTCTTTCTGACGTCAAGAAGTTTTATCAGGTATAAAACCACGGACATGGTACTGATTTTCTTTGTGTTTTCCTCATGAATTATTAATGAGTTTTTTAACTATAGTTAGGAACTGCGTAATTGTAAACACATCAGTTGAAATATAGAGCCTGTGAGTCAATTACATGCATTTTCTGTGTTTCTGTACAGTTAAAATAAAACACAAATGCAGTTTAGGAAAACAAAAAATTGTAGTGAGATCGAGTGCATGGTCGCAAATGACGATGCCCGAGTGTTTCTAGAAGTCGCTTTCAAGACGCGTGAACTGATCAAACCTTCTCGTCGTGTTTTCATGAGCACGATTACCATGTTTTCTGCGAGTTAAGGCTGAACTTTGTTTTTGTTAAAGCTTTTCATAATTAAAGCCCCTTTATTATATGGCACAAGTTATACTTCCGTTGAAATCGTGTGTTCTCATTGGCTGAGACGCGTCACGTGCCGGTCGAAAATTTTCCGTAATCGACCGGTCGATTACGGATTTTGGCAGACATGTTGTTTGCAACTAAACAATGAAAGAAAACCGCAAAAATGTTGTGAATTCAATAACCTGAGGACTAAATTATGTATGAGTGGGACGATGAGGAATCTGGCAGTGAGTTTTAGGATTCCGAAAACGATGACAACAAGAGCAACAACATTGAAAACGATGAGTCTATGTCACACGCTCGAGGTCACACTATTGACAAGGTAATGTAAGATGTGTTGTTTCAAAATGCCATATAATAAACCTCCTATTAACCTCGTCCGCTTGGTCATTACGGGAAAATATCAGACCGAGGTCTGTACATAAAGACCGAGGTCTGATATTTTTCCGTAACGACCAAGCGGACGAGGTTAATAAGAGGTTAATATATACCTATTTACTTAATATGAGCTATAATACATGTTTGCAAAAGCTGCTCGTCTAAGTGAGAAAAACTGTCCAGGGTGGTAGAAGTAGTGACTGACGTTTCGATGACCTCAACGCGGAGGTCATTCTCAGAGTGCAGTGAAATGTTTCTTTCAGGTTCGCCTGTATTTGTGTGACGGTTCATTAGATCAACATGGCCAGAAATTGCGGACATCGACAATGCGCATGTGCGTATTTCGTTACTAAAATGGCGTCTGCGCTGATAGGAAAATGTATGGAAAAGAAAAAACATTTCAAAATAAAAGCAATTGAATGGGTGAATGGGCCGTTGAATTATTTGCCGTGGTGGTTTCTTCTTCTAGAACATAATTCAAATCTCATAGATAGTATTTTAACTCAAAATGTCGTAAAATTCACGGTACAATCTTACATTCAAATTTGCAATCTGTGCTTGTGAATCCCTTGTACAGAAATCGAAAACATCTTACAAGTCATCAGCTTTAACAGTTGCTGGTCGAACATCCTTAAACTGGAGTAAGTTTGCCGAGTTCGTTCCTCGAAGCCAACATAATCTTTAGTACACACTGAGATTTTCAGCCAGATTTATGACCATTAACAGCGTACATTTTGGAGATAGAAAATACAAAAGTCGAAGACAGACAAGTGAATCAAACAGCTCGCCATATATACCAGAAATAGCGAAAGTAGTCTTAACCTTTCGCTAGAAAAACTGTGATTTTCCAGATTCTGCCGCCATGTTTGATACCAAAATAAAGCTTAGAACCCGAGCTTTCTAATGCCACGGAGAATGAAGTAAACCAGTCAGCCTGGTCAGCGTTTAAACGCGTTGCACTTTTACTTCCGGTCGCAAAACCCCGCGAATTTTTATTTTTTTAACATGTCACACTCGACTGACCATATTAATATACTAAAAGCGTTCAGTTTATCAAAATTCAAGCAGAAAAGTGTGTCGGAAGAAAAAATAGCGTTCACAATAAATATTCCACTGCAGCAGCTTAGAAGTTGGCGTGATCTCAAAAGAAGTTTAGATTTTGTTTTGAAAACGATAGTGCTTTGCTTTCATTCGAGAAGCGAAAACAAAGCTAAAAAGACCAATTGGCTCTACTCACATGTGTAGTCTTTCTCCTCGCTATGATTTTTTCCACCTCGTAAAATTCTGCACGGGAAGCCATATTTCATTTCATACCGAAATAGAGAAGCGATGAGCGATTGTAGGGGTCACCGAGGAGTTTATAGGGAACTCTGCGAAAGGCTGCTGTACAGTCAGCGCTGGCTCAAATGTCCGCAATTTCTGGCCATGACTTACTCTGCTTTTATAAGTACGACAAAATTGCTATATATTTCCGTGCTTGTATATATACATCGTTTTCGTCTGCCAATGGCAGTCTGCCATATTGGTGTACCAAAATAATAAAAATGGCGACCATATTGGTGCATACCATCTTTATCCTATGGAAATTTAGCTCTATTCTTATTTAAACATTTTATTTTGTTTTACAACTCCAATAGAGCCATCGATCAAACGATCCATACCCCGATCTTGTGCGGGTGTTATTTTATAATAAATAATTCCTCACATTTGTGTCGCAACAACAACGTTCTTTTTAAAGTGCCTTGACGTCAACGTGGCCAGAGCGTCTTCCGCTCCTTAAAAAACAAAGCATTTCGAGCACGTCTGCATATGCATGTGCATGTGCATGGATAATAAAAAATATCTACAATTCACCAAAATGTTCCAAGTTGCATACAAGTATAATTCAAGTTACTTTTTAAAGAGTTCTGGCGAAGATACAAAGAACAGTCTAACGCCACACGACTTTACTCGCAATAGGGAAACCCTTGGTACTCTATGGGCTTAAATATGACTCAACTCGTGTTTTCGTATACATGTACGAAGCATCTGATCTAGGCATGGGAATTGACTTTTATATAGCATGCGAGCCGCAGGCTAACTTTTATAGAGTTAATGACTGAAAACACGACTCAGTGAACACAGTCAAATATAAACCATATCATGTATTTAAACTAGCAGTCGGATAAACTGTATACGAATATCACAAAAATAAAGACATGCAGAGAGAACCCATACTAAAGAAAAAAGAAAACGAAACCGATTCAAGAATGTAGTCAGATGGATTTGATGGTGAAAGCCGAAATGCTGTCTTGCTGTTAGTAATGGCAAGGGACTTCTAATTTGACGGCATTTTCCCGCCATACGTATATGCTGAGTCTTAAACCACAATCTGATGAGGTAAGTACTAACCGTCATCCTGTTAAGTATATATAGGCGCTGAAATCTCCGACGACAAATGTCGCAGTTGAGACAATCGTACACTGCCTAACTAATTCGTTTAAGATTAAGTTTCAAAGTGTCTACACGCCGTGAAACGTTTTATGTTGTAGTAATTTAATTAGCTATATGTACAAACTTAACATCGTTCCACTAATGACCCAACATTCGTTTTTGACCTTAATGCTCTATTATACACATGCATCAGAAAAAATCAAGTGAATCCATGTGGCGTGTAGACAAAACAAAATGACAGCGAAGCAGATCATGCATAGACAGTTTATAGATCTTCAAAAACGCAGCAAGCCCTCATCACAATAAGCTAGAAGTACATAGCATGAACAATAAAAACAATCACAACACTAGTATAGTATAGCAATCAACGTAGCTACCTCGAACTCAGGAAGAAGTATACATGTTTACTATAGACATACAACATACTTTATACAGACATATTGTAAACATATATTTGTAAATCGCGATATTATAGCGAAGTACCAGTTATTGTTTTTATATAACTACCTCAATGAAATCCATCTTTACCAGTATAACGTAGTGAAATGCTTGGGCCAACTGTTAAACTACTGCATGGACAAACAAACTTTGAGACGTGATGTTTCTTATGTAAAGAGCATGAAAATGAAACAACGTCCTGCGTTTACAAGAGCATTCACTCAACCGAAACTAAATGCTTCCGTCGCCGAATTAGCACAACCTTCAGCAATTCTACTTAACACAACTATAGCTGTACCATGAAACATACACAAATAATGAACATTTACCAATGCAAGGAAGGAATAAAGGCCTATTCGCACGATCCGAGTGATCGAGTACTTATTTTCTTTCTGGTGCAAATGCTATAGTATATTCGCGAGAAGGGGCAAACAAATAACCCAATACTCTAGTGGTAAATTCACTAAGACTAAGTGCACAAGAAGGAATGCCAGATATTAACGGGGTCTTAGTTTACACGTCATGTTAAATCTAATCATTTAACTTAAATCTATCACAAATTAATCACAAGTCCAACGTATGAAAAGTAAACAATGTTAAATCTTAGTCAAACCACGTCAAACACGCTTCAAATCTATGAGAGCATCATGGATTATCTCGCGGATTATCTTACACAAGACACACGCGAGGTTTTAACACACGTTAAAACCTCGGTTTCACATATGGTTAGAGGTGTTAAATAAGGTCTATAGTCCGACGCTTTACCTACAGCTACGAGGTCATGTTTGGAGCTTACATACTACCACTACTACTAATAATAATAATGATAATAATAATAATAATAATAATGGAAACGTTATTAATGATTCTTTTTTTCTTTTTCTAAACAAACAATTGTAAATCTCATTCATTGAGGTAATTTACAATCGGCTACTTGAATCACGTAAGCTACTTAAAAACTTAAAAGTTCATTAAGTCAGGATTCGTCCATTCCTTATTTCTACAGCAAAAAATATAATAGGTTGTTTTGATGGCAATAGATATCATAATAATAACACTAACACTAACACTAACACTAACACTAACACTAACACTAACACTAACACGAACAAGAACAAGAACACGAACACGAACACGAACACGAACACGAACACGAACACGAACACGAACACGAACACGAACACGAACACGAACACGAACACGAACACGAACACGAACACGAACAAGAACAAGAACAAGAACACGAACACGAACAAGAACAAGAACAAGAACAAGAACAAGAACAAAAAATAAGAATTGATATTAATAAGAATTTTCCATAATATTATAATATGAACTACCATGCATCATCCCACGACTTGTTCCCATGCATGGTATAGTGAACCGAAAGTCGCGGGTTCGAATTCCAGCCGCGGTCGAGTTTTTCTCTACTTACCCAGTATGATTCGTCACTCGGAGTAGCACCTCATATCATTAGTCTTAACCTGAGTTAGCCTGGTACCCTGGCCCAATCAAAGAATATGGGCCAGGTAACCACTAAAGACTTCTGCTTTCCTATTGGTTAAAATTTCGCGCCTTTTTAGTGGCTATGAGTAAAACTGCAATCGTCATAAGTGGATTTAGCCCTGATGACGCGAGAATGAGATTAGTGGTTACCTGGCCCTTATTTCTTTTGAAATTGGGCCAGGGTACCAGGCTAAACCTGAGTTAGCTGTTCCACAATAATTATTCCAACAACATAAGAGTCAAGTCTCTTAATATTGAAGAAACTAGATTTCAGTTTCGAAATATCAAATATAAGTACCATCATTCCACGACCTGCCAGTGGCGTAGCCAGGGTCTTCAGTTAGGGGGGGCAAGAACCTCGCCCT
This sequence comes from Paragorgia papillata, assembly GCA_035771165.1. Lineage (NCBI taxonomy): Eukaryota > Metazoa > Cnidaria > Anthozoa > Scleralcyonacea > Coralliidae > Paragorgia > Paragorgia papillata. The sequence continues at coordinate 4,111,680 of JAWNZC010000340.1, read as the reverse complement.
CCTAGGAGGGTCCGGGGGGGTGCACCCCCGGAAAATTTTTGATTTCTAGGGTCTCTAAAACACTGTTTCCTGCATTTTGAGGCAAGTATTTAAGAGTAATCTGAAAGCCATAAATTACACAATTTTGTTGAAATCAAACCAGAACATAGAATACGACGTCAGAATATCTTTAGATTTATTTATAAACAAGTCGTATAGTATTGTAATTTAAGTATAGCATATGCATGCCTGCAATATATATAACACATTACTAGTCTACTCACTTGGCCTTAAATCAATGTAACCCCCCCCCCCCCCCCTCCCCTACAAATTTCTCAACGGATTTAAACTTTTCACAAGAACGGTCTTGGAGACCATTGGGCTACGCCACTGCGACCTGCTCCCAACTTGACCATGTAGCTCAGTAGGTAGAGCATCTGACTATATATACAGTAAACCGAAACCTGCTCCCACTGGAGACCAGTGCCGAATCCCAGCCGCGGTGCAGGGATTAGAGTTTTATCATGGTTGGTTCACTCAAAGAAACACCTGTATTTTACTCTCCACCCGAGTAGACTAAAGCAAAGTAGCATACCTGATAGTCCGAAGCTGCTTCATGACCAGCTTGTCTAGGTACCCATTTGGAATTCTCTTGAGTCCTACGAATACCAAAAAACATTGATTGAATAATAAATATAACCCAAGCAATAATAATAATTAAACCAGCTATTATCAAAACCAAGATAAGTGAAAGCTTCACCAACATTTTGAAATTTGTCTAGCGGCAAAACTTTTCCTGGAAACCACTGTTGGAAACGTCCTATATGTGATTTCAACGGGCTATTCGTAATTTCAAAACGTCGAATTTCTTATTCTGTATAATCTGTATAAATGTCAAATTTTCAGCCCGTTTAATTAAAAGATGTTTATGTGATTACATTTAATTTACATACGCAGTAATTTACATTAATTTTGGATTTTTCATTGGCCAAGAGAATGTTTCGTTTAGCTATATACTGTACCAAGCATGCATGCACTTTTAATTCCTATGAAAATAACTCAAATGCTAGTTGCATATAAAGAAAGTAGGGATGAAATTAGTTTAGTACAAATTGCGGTGTTGTACCGAACGTAATGCTAATAACATATCAAGTGTTTAATCTATACTTGGGAAAAAAACAACCTGCAAAGTATAATTACACGATTTAAATATCTATAATTAGGGGATGTTTACATGAGCCCTGTTAACCTAGCTGACTCGTTTGGAAATTATTAGGATCGTATCGTGGTTCTAAAACTCAAATTAGCAAAGAAGAATTGCTTTGGTTTTCAAAACCAAAATTTGACATTTAGGCAAAAATCTGACATTTGGGCCGCTAGCTCAGATAAAAGCGGCTTCTACTCAGAATGGCTCACTTTTCAGAGTTTCGAGACCGGCCGAAGCAAAATGTTGCTGGAACCATTTCAAAAGTGTAGTTTTGCTATTTTACGGCTAAAAACATAATTTTGAGCGAAAATTTAACATTTGAACCCAAAAAATAATTTCGACTCAGAATGGCCTGAGATGCAAATAAATCCTAACGATGATTCAAATATCTTCTTGCGACCGAGAAAAGAACTTGGTGACACGAACTATAGCCCTGCCGACTCATATAAACAGCCTCTAAGTTGCCATGACGGTAAAAAAAGGTAGCGAAGATTTTTAAAATTATTTCTTAATCGTTTGATCAATGGCATACAAACAGGCATATTTTTTTTTAAAACTGACTGCCACAACATTAAAATTTGACTAATACAAAACAAGGCTTACGGTTAACTCAGTGAGTCTAACTCCTTATGTTTACCGTAGTATTGTCAACTTCCATAGCCAATCTATTTAAAAATTATCATGCAGATTTAAAAAATTCCCCGTTTTTGTAATATTAAATATATTAAACGACGCTGGATGCTAGGTAACGAAAGCACGGCAATTGCTATGTTGTGTTGTTATTTTGTATTGTCGTGATGCCAGAAATTGTCATTTATTTTGAAAATGACATTGATATTGCTACATGTATTTAATATAAAAACATGTTTACAACGCACTCTCTGATTTTTTAATTTTTTATTTATAAAACTTCGCCATAAACAAATACATACAATGGAATACATGGCTGGGAAATCATCACAGCTCCAGAGGAAAAAATTCTCAGGGGCCATTTACGATGAGCCCGTACAAAAGTTCAACACGTACGTCGTACATTTAGTGATAATAATAATCTTAAACAATATTGAATATTTATATATATACAAAAAGAGATTGTTTATGAGAATGGATAATCTGAATTAAAAGTTGCTACCTGGAAATCAGTCTAAAAGCAGCAGGTCTTGTGAGTAACCTGATTAAGGTTCCTACAAGTATGTCATTTCACACAGATAGACTTAAACGTTAAGGGATTATCTGGATCATAAACATTTTCCATATAACATTTATATTTTCCCATAAGGTTATTTTTAAAACTAATGACGTTTTGGGAAAGGTCTCTTTCGTCTGGGGATAAACTGTTCTATATTCGACTTGTACGAACAAAATAACTGTTCTGGAATGCTACTGTCCTGCTCCGTGGAATATCTATCAGCACACCAGTGAGATTGTTATTTTGACGAGTTACTCGTTTTTGTTGTTTAATCTGTACCATATCTTCAGTAGTGCACTCATCGTCTCCTATCAGAATACGAAAGAATAAAACTACATCGAGAATTTCGAGCCAATACGTAATTGGCAAGAGACCCAATTTCAATAACCGATTACGATATGTAACCTTCGTGCGAAAAGGAAGATTGAGTAGGAATTTGGTTACACGCCTTTGTACTTTTTCCACATGCAAGGTTGATATATTTGATTCCCTGAGGTGCCCATAATTGAGACGCGTATGAAAACAACGATCTGACAAGGGAGATATAAAGAGTACGTCGCACGGTCAAATTTGGAATTGTAGCAGAACAGCGACGGATGTAACCTGATAGACGATTTGCCTTGGAACATATGGAGATCACGTGATTTGACCAAGAGATTGAACTGGTTACCACGATTCCGAGGTCTTTCTGTTCATTAACTCTTGATAGTTCTATATACCATTGAGAGTGTAAGGTTGTAAAATCGGTTGGTGCTTTCTAGTAAAAGTCATAGCTTTACACTTCGCAACATTAAACTTCATATCCCATGTTTCAGCCCAAGATGACAGGTTATCTAAGTCAGATTGTAACAGAATCGAGTCGTGAAGCGATTTTATAACTTTAAAACATTTACTGTCGTCAGCATACAGAGCCATTTCTGAGCCGTGGTGAACTTCTTCGATTATATATCATTGATATAAATAAAAAAAAAGCAGGGGTCCCAATATTGAACCTTGTTACCGGAGACGACAGGTAGAAACTTTGAAGTTGCTCCAAGTGCTGTGACTCACTGGGGCCGGTCGGAGAGATAATTCTTGAACCAGTCGTGCAGTTTACCCGTAATACCAAACAGTTTTAGTTTAAATAGAAGGCTTTGGAAAAGTCTAAGAAAACTGCATCGGATTGAAGGCCAGAATCCATAGAGTTTAGAATTTTGTGATATACTGCAAGAAGTTGAGTTGTAGTTGATCTTCCTTTAAGGAAGCCAAATTGAAGATTGGATAGGTTTTCTGATATATGATCTATGACTTTGTTAAAAATACACCTTTCGAGCAGCTTTGACACGAGGGAAAGCAAAGAGATAGGCCTATAATTCTCCACCATATCTACTGCACGAATGATTCTATTTGCACGAATCCAAAGATAAATTGAAGAGGTCTGTTAAAGAAGGAGAGCTTTGCTCAGCACATTCCAGTAGGACTCTTGCTGGGATATTATCTGGTCCTTGATTCTTACACTCGCCTTCTTCCGTACCAAGTGAATAACTTCGCCGGTAATCCAGGGTGGAGAGTTTTTGTTCTTTAATTTGATTTTAGGAATACACTGGTCAATCATATGGTGTAAGGATGATTTCCAATTGTTCCAAACATTGTTGACATCAACATCAGTACTTGGTTGCGTAACAGAACCAAGAGACTTGACAGATTCTCTAAGTGCGGCAAAGTTTCCTTTTTTATAATTATAAACAAGCCATGAAAGGTGAATTCGATACAGGAGTGGTCTGTACGAATAGGTGCCTTGCCGACACGGAAATCCGTTATTTTCTCCGGCACATCTGTTAATAACAAATCCAAAATATTATTGCCACGGGTAGGTTGATCGTTTACTTGGATGAGAAAATAGTCATCCACAAGAGATTTGAATAAATCAGAGCCACCGTCATTTGTAAAATTATTCAGCTCAGAAACATCATATAAGCCTGGTTTCCATATAGCCGTAAGAGCCGGCGGCATGGCTACGGCAAGGGGCAATGGTCCAATCGCATACAGCTTTTTATTGCTGGCTAATTCAACACTGTCTATGATTGGACCATCGCCCCTTGCCGCAGCCATGCCGCCGGCTCTTACGGCTATATGGAAACCAGGCTTTAAGCACGTTTCAAATTCCCAAGGAATACTAGGATAATTGAAGTCTCCTGAGATTATAATGCCTTCAAAGTTGTTATTTGAATATATTCTGTTTAAGACATCATCAAAAGCCTGAACTCAGCTACTATCAGACGAAGGAGGACGATAACACACAGTTAGTAAGAACTTCTTACCACTCTGGGCCGTAACACTTACACCAACAATCTCTCTAGGTTATCCGATTCGATTTCGCGAACACGTTCAGCATTTATTCCAGATCTTACCGCAATCAAAACACCTCCGCCGACGGTTCCATTTGAACGATCACGCCTAAAAATGTCATATCCAGTCGGCAATATTTCACTATCAAATATCCCCTGGTTAAGCCACGTTTCTGTAACACAAACGAAATCGTACTCCTCGCTGTAAACTTGATTTTGAAATAGAGTATAAGGTTCGAGACACGGCCAAGGTCGTTGTCTGCGTTGTCTGAACGCTTTTTAAGCTTCGAGCGTTCAGGACTGCAACTCGTGAATTTTTTAACATGGACATCGGGCTGACCGGACCAGGATTTAATGAAATGTCGTTGCACTGCAGGATGACATTAACAATAATCACCTTTCGAATAAGATTGATAAGACGGGTAAACTTTTGTCTTTCCAGTTTCATTTAACACTGTTATCGATGGATGATCTTGATCTTGGTGTAAAATGGCCATTTATCGTTTGAATTTTGTTTACTTCGTTTGAGGCGAAAATCACAGCCCGAAGATTACTAGAAGACAACTCTTCTCTTACATGAAGATTTCTGTTGAAAACAATTAGCAGGAAGACATAAAACGCCAGACTTCTACAGAGCTTCAAAAACACGGCCATCTTGCTTATATATTCATGATACATTTAAACTTATACATCGAAATTTCCCAAACTTTACACATATATACAGACCACCTAACTAAGAAAGATAATTTGATACGGCATTATCAGAGTATAAACATTATGAATGACGCTATTTGTTACTGGGCTCTTGCATGTGACGTCAAAGTCGCCATGTTGGGTGGCAACTTCAAAGTACTGACGTTTAGTGGACCAAATAATGAATGGTAATAATTTTGCAAGAGCTCAATAAGCCATGCATGCAGTGCCTCTGTTGAGATTTTTGTAAAATTAAAAAGTCAAATAGAAAATGCTTTCAGAATGATGTGACTATTGGCAGAAAAATTAAAAGACACAAAAAATTCCTACGATCCTTTGCTTAAAGGGTTGAGGTCATCATAACAGATGATGATATCGCAGTTCATGCACCTACATGTAAATTCTGAACTACACTTGCTCCAAAATTGCGAGTGTAATGTTGCTACTATGGTTGGATTAGAACAAGTATTTTTGTATTGAGTCTATATGAACCCTATGCAGGAATCATGACTCATGACAACATCGTCCCCAAGCCCAAAACGTTCGGGAGAAGATGCGGCGAGCCGAGTGGTTCTCTCGCCTCACCGCAACGCTGCCTCCTCAGCAGGCCCGTGTTGCATCATGGACAGGTCACACTTTTGAGAGGGCCTGCCAGATCCTGTAAACAAAATGGCGACTGATCCCATTATGCACAGCGAGGCTAGGCCCTAGAGACGATAGTTTTGAGAGGGCCTGCAATTTTTTCCCGGCCGCTGTTCAACAAACGTACGTCCAAGTTCTTTTAACACTGTGACCCACCAGGAAATTCGGTCTAAACTTTCTTACAGATCATGACAATGAAGAAACCAATATGTTTTAGAATTACCGACCTTCTGCCAATAATATTTTTAGCGACAAAAAGGAATTGAAGGAAAAAATATCTGCCGAACAAAAGCAAATTCGACGGTCAGGAAAGTACAGGTTTTTCTTATTGTTTTTTTTTTGCTTTATTTAGCTATCAAAGACTGTCAACTGACCAAGAGTTAATGAGATTTAATTTTGTTAAATTGTAGGCTATAGTGTAGCGTAATTCAAGTTTCAGTTGTTGTGGAAACCGAAAAAGTGTAAACCCAAGAGTCTCTGGGTAGACTAAAGTGCATTTTCGTTGATTATTCCGGCCGAAAGTTGACAAAATTCAACCGTAATTGCTTTTTTCAACAATTCCTTCATTTTAAAGCTAGGATTCGTATGTCGTAAGTCTTCAATGTCCTTCAAAATCTTCGGAAATAGCCATGGCTATTAACAATGGTAGTTAATTATGCAAATTTATTCCGTGCCATGTTTTGCCAAATTTTTTACAGGATCTTGCAGGCCCTAAATTCGGCGTGTGTGACCTGTCCATGATGCAACGAGGGCCTGCGGAGGAGGCAGACCGCAACGATCACGAACGCCCTGGGGACGAGGTTGGAGTCGTGAATAAATGTACTGTATATCCACCAGAAAAATATATTTCTGTACTTTCTTTTTTCAGTAAATATCGCTGTATCGTGCTGAATCATTTTAACTAGCCAGTCAAAATGATCCGTGCACAATACCTAGAAAATCGTCAATAGACCATTTGCATGATGACGTACGCACGATCGAGAATCGCATAGAAAATCGGCCACTTTCATGGGGCAGTTCGCAGACCACGTGAGTGCTGGCTCACGTGAGTTGTCGGCCGAGCTTGATGAAATTTACTAAATTCTAAACACACACACAAACACAAACACAAACACAAACACAAACACAAACACACACACACGCAAATCAATAACAAGTGAACTGTCCATATATAGCCAAAAACAAAATCAAGACAAAGAAAAAATCAATCAAAGTTATCGGTTTGTTTTATGTCAACTCGTCACTTCGTCAGTCGTCAAGTATACTTTCCACGACTGATTCGAACTTTAAAATCCGTTTGAAAGGTCAGTTGGGTACACACATCTGCCAAAAAAAACCCAACCCGACTTCTTTGGGGGTAGGAAACTGCCAACAAACAACAGATTTTAGTCATTTAACATGAAAGTTTATGATACTAGATCGCACCTTCTTCTTCGTCTAAGTTTTCCGCCATATTTGATTTCAAGTCAGCAAATGCTTGATATCCTACAATATCCCTAGTATCCTCTTCAACGGACCATTATTTTCCTTTATCTTCCTAAATTGATCGTATGAACCCACATGTACCACAACGCTGATTCGCTTCTCATTCATCTCGCGCCAGGTCAGCCTGGATTAGGTTCCAGTCGACAGCCGCAATTTCCGATCGTGATGGCGTTGGGTGACTACAACTACCAGAATGCTTTGGGAGTTTCCTCTATTTATTACCACTAAAAAAACGGCAAAGCATTCTGGTAGTTGTAGTCACCAACGCCATCGTATGTCATCGTGCAAATGCCAAATGGCCTATTAAAACATCTTGCAAAATCGAGCACGGAAATGATTCATAGCTTCTCATGGCCTGACTGGAAGAATGGCGCAATATTTTGCCGACACCCAGGAAAACACACAGAATACAGTAAAGTGAGTAAACAAAATCCATTTTAGGGCTCTGTGTACCACAGGTAGCCCGAGTAATAAAACGTAAAAAGGTAAACGTACCTTTTAAGAATAACGAAGATGCATACAGATGCTAACAGAATGCCAGTAACGCAACCGGCTACAATAAGAGTTGTAAGCATAAAGGTTTTATTCTCGTCTTTAATTTCTTCTGGGTTCTATAAGTGAACGAAATGCAAACATCAGCGTAAACGTTGTTAAAATGGATGACTCAAAAGGACCCGTACAGTCCTTCAGCGACTTTTCCAAAACATACCGTCAAATTTGGTTTTCCAAATTTGTCGTCAAGCTTCAGTGACTCGCAACTTCGTAGCCATGCACCAAACACTAGAGAGTTTAAGCGTCGCGTTCGAGTGCTTCGGCAAACCACATAGTTGATTTTCTTAGTACGGTTTCTATTTGGCCCTCGTCACTTTGCGTACTGCTTCAATTCATGGTGGTAATTAGTTGTTTTCACCTCTGTTTGTCCGTTTCTCTGTCTGTCTGTCTGTCTGTCTGTCTGTCTGTCTGTCTGTCTGTCTGTCTGTCTGCCTGCCTGCCTGCCTGCCTGCCTGCCTGCCTGCCTGCCTGCCTGCCTGCTGCCTGCCTGCCTGCCTGCCTGCCTGCCTGCCTGCCTGCCTGCCTGCCTGCCTGCCTGCCTGCCACCAGGATATCGCACAAAGTACTGTACGTTTTTTGTTTTTTTCAATGAAAGTTTGTGGAAAGATTGATCACAGACCAAGGACTATGCCGTTTGTCGTGTTAGCGTGAAGTTTAAACTCTCTAATATTGTAAATATCAACGCGGTGAAAGGTGTATCTGTTTGGAACATCACAAACCTTAGACTGTAGCGATGCTGATACAATAGTTACACCAAGAGCTTTATTGAGAGCACTTTTTAGTGATTTGTCTAAAAAAAAGTAAGAAGACAATTGAGTTCGACGTCTAGTTGATTTTTCCCCATAAATTTTGCTTTTTTCCTTTAGAATAATTAAAGTATACTTTGAAAAAGTATTTCTATGTTGTAGTTCACTGAAGTCAATCATGGCGAAACACTCCTTATTCTGAAGAAGAAATGAAGTCGAATCACTGCTGCAGAGAAAAGTTTTCTGACTGCCCCAACCGGGAATCGAACCCAAGGTCTCTGGTTTAACGTACCAGCGCTCTATACCACTGAGCTATTGGGACTCCCGGCTGAGGCAGTCAGAAATATCCATATATTAAATATCGCACACATTACACTAGCTCATCGGGGGGTATAACTTACGGTGGCTTGGCTCAAGCCGACTTCGTCCTGGAGAAAGATACCTAACTTTCGTTTAGGTGGATATGATATCCCCCGATGAGCTACGGTAATGTGTGCGATATTTAATATATGGATATTTCTGACTGCCTCAGCTGGGAGTCCCAATAGCTCAGTGGTATATAGAGAGCTGGTACGTTAAACCATGCAGAGACCTTGGGTTCGATTCCGGGTTGGGGCAGTCGGAAAACGTTTCTCTACTCTACAGCAGTGATTCGACTTCATTTGAAATTCTTCTTCTTCACATATATACGCTGCTGAAGGACAACTGAATGTTTCTAACTTACAGTGGCTTGGGTCAAGCCGATTTCTTCCTGGAGAAAGATACCTAACTCTTCGTTTAGGTGGATTAGATATCCCCCGATGAGCTACGGTAATGTGTGCGATATTTAATATACGGATATTTCTGACTGCCTCGGCCGGGAGTCCCAATAGCTCAGTACGTGGTAGAGCGCTGGTACGTTAAACCAGAGACCTTGGGTTCGATTCCCGGTTGGGGCAGTCAGAAAACGGTTCTCTACAGCAGTTCTCTACAGCGGTTCTCGACTTCATTTGAAATTCTTCTTCTTCACATATATACGTTGTTGAAGGACAACTGAAACTCCTTATTCTGACTCGTAGCCAGTCGTCTCTGGAAATTTGAGGTTTCCAGTGCCTGTTGGGATGTGCACGCGCGGGAAAATCTTGACGGTTCATCATTCCAATAATGCATCGTCGAAATTTGCAACCTCAATTTCCCGCTGCGCCTTCAAGCTCCCCCCTATTAATTTAAGACGGGCAAGATCTTAGACGATACAAAGACAACTGGGTACGAGTCAACTCCTCATTTAGACCTTTGAAGTACTCATAACTGAATATGGATTCTATTTAATGTGTATAGTTGTATGCCAAAATATTATTTGATTTGAACTTTTATTTGTTATATTGAGGTTTGTATTTCCAAAATGGTAATGAGAATGACGTCTATATGTAGGCATAATTTGCATACACATTGTCCTGTCGTTACACGAGAAATATTACCCAATTCACATGTTAATGGATACTTGAATAGTACATTCTGTATTTTATCATTTTTTTTCATTAAAAAAGAAAAACACACACACAAATGCCTACATTGACGTCATCCTCATTACAAACCTCAAAGTAACAACAAATAAAAGTCAGAAAATATTTTAGCATTCAAACTATTCACTTTATATAGAATCCACAACAGTAATATCTTATTTGAGTTTATACGTATGGCACTTTAAATTCTCCTATCCAAAATGCAGGAAATGCCATTTCAGAGTCTCAGAAATCCATCTACAGCACAGTTTCGCTCTCCGTTTATAAATCGTTTTCATTCACGTGATCGGTGGCCCCATTTGGGTGGTGAAACAATACGAAATATTTGAATAACATTGGAGTTAAATTCCCATAGGATAAAGATGGTACACCAATATGGCCGCAATTTCATTGTTTTGGTACACCATTATGGCCGCCGTGACGTCAGATGAAAACTATCTATTGGGTGTGAGGTGAGATAAACTCAGTTTAGCGTTTGTGATGTAGTTCCACACATTACAAACGCCAAACTGAGTTTACTAGAAACGATTTTAACAAAATCACCTTGGTTAATCCTTTCCACAACACTCGCAGGATTTCCTCCACTTGTGGTTGTGTTGTTAAGCATATGAAACAAAACAGCGTTGTCCTCAGTGCTAAAAATGAAACAATATTCCAACGCAAAGCGTGTGTGAGAACAAACAATATACAGTATATGTACATCTGGTGCATCCACATTGTGGTAACTCTGTAGCTTTGGACAGCAACTATATAGAATTCCATACACTTTTCTGGTGTTAAAGGGCAACAAAAACAAAGAATTTCAAAAGCAAACCGACGACATGAAGACACAATCTAGTGTGTTATTTAGACCCAAAGTATTCCAATAAAACAATTTAATTGCACTTTTAGAGTTGCTAATCTGAATCAGTATCTGCCATCTTGGATACAGTTTTGAGATGCATGTGACGTCACAAGCTGGGTAAAGCGAAAACTTTAGTTAGTGATACTTTCACATATATAAGTCTGAAACTCATTTTTTGTAGATGATTTTCAATCTTGATTAAACCACAACACTTTAAAAGTAAAACCACAGAAATTCAGCTGCCAGAAGCATAAGTTTCATCATGTTTACTCAGCTTGTGAGTTGTGACGTCAGTTAATTAGGCAAGGTCTTACACAACAAGTTGAGGAGTTTAATAATAGAGAGGGGAGACGCTACCATTGATCTAACGCGTCGTCAACCGGTTTTTAGAGAGCGGGAAAAGGGAACTTGTAAGAGGGGGTGGGGACTTATTTGAAAATTGTAGCTCTAAAAGGAAGAGGGTTAATATAGAAAGGGGGTATTACACGGTGGCGAGAAGATATGGATTTTATGTTCGAGTGGCAAGGACAATATCACACGCGTGAGCGCAGCGAACGAGTGAGATACTGCTCTTGTCACGAGAACATAAAATCCATACCTTTGAGAAACCGTGTAATGTTCTATTTATTATATGGACAATGAAATTATGCGTGGAAGTGATGTTGATAAACTGGGTTTCATGCAAAAACTACAACCGCTTGACCTAAAACTTTTAGAAACTGATACAAAATACAAAAAATACAACAGCTTATTCGAACACGTCATTTTACGTGAAAAACTGACTTAAGAGAAGTTACTGGCTCAAATTTACTTGATTCAAAACTTACGGCAAAAGGCGTAAATTTTGACTTGTCGATATGTCACTCGCGAGCGTTACATACGAGAAATACACCACCCGGTTCCCAGATGTAGTGAAATATGGATTCTAAGAGTGTTTTAGTTGCTAGTAAAATATTCTTCTCCATATTATAAAGGGGAGTTATTAGGGAGGGGTAATATAAAGTTAATAAAAGTGCTCGAACCTAAATAAAACGTATACTGGACGACACAATGAGTTTCTATCAGCTGCTCCTATAATAACACCACGTCTACAACATTGGCCAATAAATAACAGGACTATGGGTCCCGTCGAAAACCTGACCGAACAAAGCCTGATGGCGGAAATATGAGTATTTTCTCTCAGGGTAGCCACTGCTGACCGTATTCTACCCAATATGTTTAATTGACTGTGGGCTCAGCCACGCACGCAGGCCGATCAATTCAGTTTAATCAGTTATGAATCATTTATGAGAAAAAAGTCAGCGGTTATTACTAATCGAAGAAAAGACCATCTTGGATTGGTCACCCATTCCATTGTCAAGCATTAATCTCGGGCACCCGCAGTTCAGTTATATATAGGTCAGTGGTCTACAGAGACAAACCAAACTACTGTAGCAATATCGCAATACTTACTCAACTGATGTAAACACGGCTTTACGACTATTAGGTCCCCAAAGTAAGCCTTGAAGAGCACTCAACAGATCACTTGCTTTATCGAGATTCAAACTGAAAACATTAAGTAGACAACAAGCTAGTACGAATTTAAACAACAATGTTTGTCTGGTAGAAACGCAATTAGACAGTTAAAGTTTGTAATCTAGCGTCAGTTGCGTTTATAAATTAATTATTTGCTGAAAAGATGGTTGCTGGGGAGTTTAAAGCCCTAATCAAACGAGAACGCAAGTCATCGCAAGTTGGTAGTCAGAATTTCTGTGGCGGTCGTTCGAACTCCCCAAATTAACAAAATAAAGGTTTCATGAGTGTTTTAAACAAGTTTTAACTTTGTCACGGTACATAATATTTTCGGGAAACTATTCAGAGCGGCTGGCTGAGATAGCGTGACTGCCAACTTGCGATGACTTGCGTTCTCGTTTGATTAGGGCTTAAAGGGGAACTTCAGTAAAAAAAATGAATTACTTTTAAAATAATATGAATCCCTTAATGTAATGTTTCAAAATGTTAATAGTTTTATGATCTCTGCTCTCGTATTTAAATAAATGACATCATCATTCTCGTATTTTACGCGGCCATTTTGAGTTTGAAAAACGGCTCAATTTTTTTGTACAGCGGTATTTTCTTTTCAATTTTGACGTCATATCGTCAAAGTCAGGTTCAAAATGACGACATGACGTCAAAATTGAAAAGAAAAATTCCGCTGTACATAAAAATTGAGTCGTTATTCAAACACAAAATTACGGCATAAAATACGAGAATGATAAGGTCATTTCTCAAATACGAGAGCAGAAATCGCAAAACTACACGTATTAATATTAACATATCATTTTAATGACAAACATTAAAGCGCAAACATTGAAGTTTCTATGAAAGGGAAAATTTGTTGGCATTTTTGTTGTTTTAATGAGCTCCTTTAGATGACCATGGTAGAAGTATTCACATAAAAATTTTAAACAATCTGATGTATAATCTTCGCGCTATTAATTATCAATTTTGCCATGGCTAATTCGTTTTTGGAGAAAAATTGGGCTCTCTGTAACAATGCCTTATGACGTACGTAAGAACAAAGAAATAAAACCAGTGTGCTGCGTAGGCAGTGTTGAAATACAAATCGAAATATAGTAAGGTTTGATGCCAAAATATTGAACGTAGTTTCTAACGTTTCGAGCGAAGAGCCTTCGTCAGAGAGAAAAAGGCCCTTCGTTAGAGAGAAATGTAAAGAGTTTTACACTCTTTATGCTTCTCCCTGACGAAGGGCCTTCGCTCGGAACGTTAGAAACTACGTTCAATATTTTCGGCAGTACTCAAACCTTACTATCGATTTGTATGCATACGAACAATGGATTTCAGCATTAATGATCATTGCGTACGTCATAAGGTATTGTTACCAAGAAACCCAATTTCTCCAAAAGCGAACTATCCACAACAAACTTTGAAAGTTAATATAGCTATACAACAGATTCTCTTGAAATTTTTAGTGAATTCTCCCACCATGCTCCTCTGTTCAATAAAACAACAAAAATGCCGACGGATTTTTCACTTCATAGAAACTTCAAAGTCATTTTGTCAAGTTAGAAGAAAAACACGAACCTTTCCTTCAGATCCAGTCTTATGCCATCGGGATAAATTGAAGGCGTTGGTACGGCACTGCGTTTGACGTTGACATTTTCTTCTCCAGAAGATAAGCTGTAGAATTTGACGCTTTTTTTTTTCTCAGCGACTGGGGCATCGACAAGAGAACTGACTTGTTGACTCTTAAAGAAGTCCTTGACCTTATCATATGTCTGATCTGGACTTTTCTCATGCACTAGATTTGTCTTTGCTTGGTCTAGCTTCCCGCCGATAAGAACACCGACTTCCGTCTTCTTAATCGGGGCCGTGTCAACGATGTTCGTTTGAATGTGCTCGATTTTTTGCGGAATTTCTTTCTTCACACTGGGCTTCTTCGGGATAGAGCTCAGCTTAGTTTTTCCCTCTACCAAGTACTTGGAATCCGAAAGGCTCAGGGGTTTAATCTCGATGTCAAAATCCAGCGAGTTCTCATTCTCAGGCTCTTGTTTTACCTTCTTTGGCTCAGCAGCCTCAGCTGCCCTTTTCCCGTGGACAGCTTCTTTGTCTTCTTTGTCTTCTTCTTTGTCTTCGCGTGTCTCCATCGCGAGATGCCTAGCGTGTTTCAGTGGAAAACTCATTGGAATTCCTATTGGTGGCAAGTTATCATCTTTGTTTTCATCGTGTTGAAACGTTCTTTTGTGTTTAAGACGGTGTGGGGAGTCCTGGCCAACGTAAACTCCATTATCACCAGTATTGTACTGGTTCCTCTGAGCTCTATCTAAATTCCGGTTAACTGGATCTTGGCCATTAAGACCATTGTTTCTTGCAACAGTTTGTCGACGCTCATATGGTGTTTCACTCGCAGAGTCGTAGTTCTCGAAATAGGTCATATCATACTTGTCGTTTTGATATGGCCCATCTTGATCGCTGGGTCTAAGATTTTCCTCACTGGTTATACCAGATGAAATTCTCTTACCCATGTCCCCATTAGACAATCCAACATCGACTTCTCCATTTTGGCTAAACCCTACAAAAATAATTGAATTTTTCAACGCATAACATTAGGATTATCTGACAAAAAAGAAAAATCTGGTCTAAGCTTGGCTAAGTGCCGGTAAAACGTACCACCCAGGACTTTTTCTCTGTACAAATTGAATACAATATAGTTCATGTAAAATGTTCATGACTTTTGCAGCTGAAATAAACTTAGCTTACTTTTATTTGTTTTACCTCCTGAGCGTTTTTCAAATATAATTTTCTGGCATTCCCCAAATGGATAAACATCTAAAATAGAAAATAACAAAATAAAATAAATAAAACAAAATAAAACCACACAACATAAAATAGGGGAGCACGGGTGGCGTGTGCTGTTAGCGCGCTGCCTCTCACCAAAAAGTTAAGCCCGGTTAGACGGGGTTAGTATTTGGATGGGTGACCGCTTGGGAATGACCCCGTTGTCGGGCTTGGACTCATGTGAGTAGAGTTGTAGTTGATTTCTCCTGTGCTTCGAGGGTTTTTCGCCGGGTTCTCCGGTTTTCCTCCCTCCATAAACACCTAACATCTTAGCTGTGATCCGTGGTCTGAACTGTGTCGTTGGCGGCTGCTTGGAGCGCCTTTGATATGCCTCGACACGGCCACGTTGATCTGCGTCCTTCGCAATTCAGCCACTGGCTGCAAGTAAGGATGATTAGCCCCCAGTCCTTTATCCTTTATTAGAAACAAGACGCCTGGGTCAGGCATCACTCGGGCTAATGGCCAAGTGCGGATGTATCCTCTGCAGAAGAGTGGGAGCTAGTGGATCTGATCATAGGCTGAATGTGGTGCATACTTCACAGTGGTGAACATATTTACGATCAAGACAGGTCAAGTCACACGGAGCCCATCTTGGCAGCGCGTGGGCACCTGTGGCGGACTCGAAAGACGCGCGGGGAACTGTGGCACACTCGATCGTGGTGTGTATTAAAGGAAAATAATAAAGGGATGAAACACGAATACATTCTTCCTTGTTTTGAACAACGTTTTAAGCGCCTATAGGTATTAAAATTGTAAGACAAGAGCGAAGTAGTTGTGATAATGATTCATTTATCAAAATATAAATAAAAATGATGCAAAATCTCAACTTTTGGCCGTGGTTTTCCAGCTAAATTACATATCGTATTTTCGGGAGATGTGTTCCGCAAGTAGCTAGGACATTACATCATCGTTGATACTTCGGCTAGCTACGAAATCCTACGATAAGCTTTTCGGATAAAGCGGGAAGTCTCAGGATTATTGATTTATTGCACATTTATCTGACTCTGAGTTTCAGTATTCTAACGGTGGCTCCCGACGATACGAGATGTCCTGGCTACTTGCGGAACACATTCCACGTTGAACGTTTGGCATTTCATCCCTTATATTTTTTTCCTCTCCCTCCCCCATTTCCCCCCTGTTTTTCCCCATTTTTTCCCCGCTTCTGGTAACCGTTTTTCGTTTTTTTAAATCCCCTGCCTGCCACAGTGCCCCGCGCGTCTTTCGAGTCCGCCACAGGTGCCCACGCGCTGCCAAGATGGGCTCCCTGTGATCAAGTCAGCCACATCTGACCGCTATTAAACTATACAGTCAGCCAGTCAGTTTTGAAATCTACCAACAGCGTGCAAGAACACCTTGATCAAAAGGCAAAGCTGTTCAAATTTTTGTCCAGCTTACTCTAAAAGCGAAAGGAGCAAAGAACTTACAACATACGTCTCAAGGCTTCACTCAGTCACACGGCTAACAACTCACCGGAAGCTTGAATAGTAGCGGAAGTAAAAAATGCAAAATCGTGACACCCCAAAAAAACAAGCCGAAACCTAGACTCGGCCTACCATAGGTAGCCTGAGTAAAAAACAACATGACTAAACTATGGTACCAGTAAAGTACAGTAAAACAAAAAAAGAAAAGAAAATATAACAAAATAAACTAAACTAAAACAAGATAAAATCATGGAACAAAAAAAATAAAAAACACTAAAAGCATGCAGGTATACTGACATAACAGTAGGGTTAAAGGAAATTGGCAAGGTAAATTGAGTTTGTCTATAAACTTAAAAAAACAACTTGTAAAATTGGAATGTCAGAGAATCGTTTACAACTTTTCTGTATCATTCTCCGTTTTTGAGATATTTCAGATGTTTACAGATTAGCTGGCGGTATTAGGGAGTTCGGGCGCGGGCGGTAGGCGGGCAACACGAAATACCTCAGAATACTGATTTTGCTTTCAGGACTCAGGAGTTATCATATTACAGAAAAGTATTGAATTATTTAAGCGTTATCGGTCATCACGTCGTTTTGAAGAGTGAGCAACGAATTGCAATTGGATATTGCAAACCAATGATATTGCTTGTTTTGTATATATCCTGGATCACGTCAGATGGCGTGCTTCATCTTTTTCAATGCCTTGTAAAATTACATGTACATGTACATGTATTACGCAATGAAAACGCAAGTGCAACTTCAATAAGTGATAAACTGTATAGAGGTTCTTGGTAATTGTTTTAAGCAGAGCTCTTCATCGGAGTAAAATGAAGGGTTTTGCTCGAAACATCAGTAATGTATGTTGATACTAAAAATGTCAGCAGTTTACATTCGTTTCACTTTACTCTAACCAAAACACTGCCTATGCAGCACTCTACTTTATTAAAAAATGCAAGGGATATATTATATATATACGTGTATATATATATATATATATATATATTGTTCAGCAGTTGCACTGTACAGTATAATCATGATAATTTTTTTCATTTAAAATTATTATTGCAGCTTTAAATTCAGCCCATGTGAAGTTCAACATCTAAATCAAAGTTGAAGTGAAATCATACACAATACAACTCTTAGCTAATAATGTTTTGTCAAATTTAATTGTAAAACAGTTTGCTGAATGTAAACGATTTAGACATTGAATTCCACATGTTCTACCAGTACGTAAACCTTATTAAACCTAATTTAAACATATATACAGTATTCACCACATGTGAAATTCAAGGTCTAAACTGGAGCTTACATGTATGTTAACCTGACCCACTAATTTAATATGTGGTAAAAAAACTGACACGACTCGAGTACAGTAAACTACCCAAGTACATGTATAACATATTTAATTATTTAAATAAGGTCTTGAAATAATCACACATTAGTACTAAAAATGCAAATTTAAACCATTATTGCTGCTTAGAATGTCTGAGGGTTCCCCCTTTGACAAGTAAAATTATAATTTGGTGTTAGACAGAGTAAAACAATAAAGCCAAGGTTATTTTTAATGGAAAGCATCAATATAAATATTATATCTCAACAGTAAATTGTCCAGTCAGAGAGCTTTATTTGTACCATGTGACCAGTTAATTTATCATAGAATTACCCTCCACAGTGGGGTATAACCTCAAATACCCCCACTGTGATCAGATGGGGTATTCGAGTCAAATACCCCGCTGACATTGCGGGGCGGGGTATTCGAGTTTGTGTACCACGTGTGAATGTCACGCACGATTCATGAAGCTGTCAACAATGGTGGAGTTTGGTGAGATAAGAAAACATTTCACCTGAACATTCAAATGTTGACAAGAAGATTGTTAGGTTACAAAAAAATAAGGATTCAGGGAATACAAAGATTTAAGCAACAAACAATGGAAACAGACAATTAAAAGCGGACAAAAGTTAAGCTAAGCGAACTTTATGAACATTATTTAAGCTTTTTTTGGAAAGATTAATATGTTTCGATATAGTATGTAATTTATAGACCTTTCGCTTGGGGAATTCGATGAAATATTACCTCTCGGGATGATATATCCTGAGGGCTTTGCCCTCGGGATATATCATACCTCGGGGGGATATTTCATTTGCCCTCAGGATATATCATACCTCAGGGTAATATTTCATTTGCCCTCGGGATATATCATACCTCGGGGTAATATTTCATTTGCCCTCAGGATATATCATACCTTGGGGTAATATTTCATCAAATGCCCCTCACCTCAGGTCTATAAATGCTAATAGTTATACATGTAGGTAGGGTTACCGTAAAGATTACAGATGTGGTTGAGGTTAGGATTAGGGATAAAATAAGGGATTAGGTTATCTTAAAATTTTGGGATACTTATAAATATTTAGCCTAATTGTGAGTACCAGGGAAGAGTATATATACAGTTGTATACTTATAAATAATTGTGCAAGAATACTATACAGTACTTACTGTATATCAAAAAATATTATATACAGCACTTCATATAATTTGTGAAAGAGAGCAGACTTAACTCTTTCCTGTCCAAACCGGTCTTTGGTATTTGATTCTGGCTAATGCCAGATGATTTTATTCACCTCTGGGGAATCCCTCAGACAGGAATGAGTTAATACCTTGCATACAGCAAGACTCAGTAACTCACTGGTCTATATTTTATTTTTCAAATTTTGAAAACATAGCTCAGTGCTTCACTGACAACCATCGTATAGAGTAAATGTGTATAAAGCTTGTGAGCTTTATGTTATGCGTAGTTATAGGTAGGGTAAAAGATTATGGTTGTCATTGGAGTTAGGATTAGGGCTAAAATAAGAGATTAGGTCATCTTAAATTTTGGGATACTTATGGTATATGAATATTTAGTCTAATTGTGAGTACTAGTTAGAGGAGAGTAATACATTATATACAGTTGTATAACTTATAAAGAATATATATAAAGTATAAAGAATATAAAGAATACTGTACATACTACATGTATACAGTATGTCAAAATATGTTACAGTATTTAATTGATATTATTGTAAAAGAGAGCAGACTTAAAGCATGGTAGCACTACCTTACTATATATAAACATATTGCTTGCAAAAATATTTTATTTTTCAAGTTATTAAAACATAGCTCATTGCCTCACTGACAGCCACTGTATACAGTATAAATGTACGGTATAAAACTTGTACTGTATTGTCCGAATTTCTCTCATAGATTCACCTTTTTATACAATATTAACAATGTATACACTAGGCAAGCCTACTTTGCATCGATGTGATGCTAACGACTACAGATCCAATTCAACAGAATTGAAAATTGTAATAATACGTAAACAATATCGCCAAATTTGCATATGCTTAATTTCCAGCTGTCATTTTTTGGGAACAAAGGATGGTAATACTATTTGAATAAATACGTTATTACAAGCTTGTGAAGAATGAAAACATTCGCTCAAATCATCATTGAAGAGGAAACTCTAGTTCTATTCTAGCTCTTGATTGTTACGTTCGTTTTCGACGAGGAAAGGGAAAAAATCGTTGAACTATTAAATAAAACAGGAAACTGGCACTCAAGCGTTGATTTTGAAACGGAAGAGCTAATTTGAATAATTATTTATATCTCTCTTATTCTCCTTAACACACAGTGGCATTCACGTAGCCGAGAAAATTTGGGAGAAAATTTGGGAGAAAATGGAACAAGATTATTAAAAAAGGCGGAGGTATAACACCTTGATCTCACTATAAAAAGAGATGAACGAGAACACCCTGATCTTCGAGTGGCACATCAAAATCATTTGATCTCGTTATTCTCGTATGCTATTCATTTACATACTTTCGATGACTCGCTTCAAACGGTCTTTCGCGTTGAAAGAACGAAAGTCGCTTCAAACGATGATGTTTCGAGTGGTCCACGCAGTGAAGCGAGAATTTCACCGACTTTTGAACGATCATCAAATTGTCTCAAGGCTAGGGCTCTTGAAAACGCATCCGAGCGCTCGACCAAATTCAAGCGGTTGGATTCGCTTTAAAATTTACTGATACACCTACCTCGGTTGCAGTCTTCGTCAGGTTTACAAATATGTTGATGTAAAGCACAACCTATTTAAGATTTAAATGGAAAAATCACAAAATTATCGGGCCCGAAACATATCCAAAGATCAACTAAACAACACAACTATTAATAAAAGTTGTAGCTTTATCAAAAACACTCACCGACAACGGCACTTCTGCCAACACTTTGTCCCACCGAAAGTAAATTTAGTACTAGCAATAATACTACTAAGGTCTCGTGATTTTCCATTTGATATCCATTAAAACTACGAGTGATTTTGACACATTTCTACAGCTCCAAGAAGCGGACTCGCGAGCTACAGCTATGCTATAAATTTAATAACCTGAGCGTGCCTCTTTCCACCTGCGACGTACTTTCCACCTGCGCCTGAGTTGTGTGGGCGCTCGGGCGTGGGTGCTCAGCTTAAAATTAATGAATGGAACAACCGTGATGGAACCAAGGGGGTGCCTTACTGTCTGAATGCTCGCCGGCTGCTATATAAAAGCTTAGCATAATAATGGTGTAAAATATCGTTCAGTCATGCACGCCATGCAACATTCCATAGAACATAAATTTTCTGTTCCGATAATACAGTACCGATCTATACCAGTCAATATTCTCGCTACCGAAAATCCAAAATTGCTCTATAATGAAATCGCGTAAATGTAACTCACTTACTCACTTTCTTATTTTTTTCTAATAGCTATTATAAAAGTTTACAACCCCCCGGTAATAGGCAAACTTGTTTGTCAAAAAAATAATACATTCCTATTATAAACTAAAATCCGCCCTATGTCAATAATGACGTCCAAGCGCCACGTGTCAGTTCAACATAACTACGCGATCGCGATGTGCCACATCTCTAGAAGTTTAATTTCATCATCTTCAATAATTTTCCCTTTGCGGACCGCGGGGTCGCCATCGACCGCAGGGACGAAGCCAGAGAGGTAGCGGTAGGAACGGTCGCTCCCACCCTTTGCATGCATGATGAAATTTTGTTTTGATCGAACACGCGTACTCAGATGCACAGGTGATACAGTAAGTGTGAAACGGCCTTGAATTACCAATAATTGTCCCACATGCGGGATGTTAAACTTGAACACATAAAGGTAAAAATCCTAGAGGGGTGTTGTGGTCGGGGTATGAGACGCGGAACATTTTTCCGGAGGGTTGTGGTTAGGTTTAGGTCTACCGGAGGGTTGTGGTTAGGTTTAGGTCTACCGGGGGGTTAGGGTTAGGCTTAGGGTTTCCGGGGGGTAATTAATTAGGTTTTAGGGTTTCCGGGGGGTAATTAATTAGGTTTTAGGGTTTCCGGGGGGTTTCCTAGTAATTCTAGGCATTTCACACTTACTGATTATTGGTAATTCTAGGTAGGAGGATATGCTGTTACCCAGCGGTTATTGACTGGATCTCAGTCGCTCTACTGACGCTAGTGAGTAATTATAATATGAAATGGTACCTTCCTTGGCTCCTAATCCAGTCAGTCTCCGTATGTATTGCACGCATGTAACTCAACGGGTTGTTTTTTTTATAGTATTTTATGACTTTTCAAACTTTCAGAATTGTGTAAAATCCTCTCCCAAAATGCAGATTTTTAGAGACTCTAGACTTCAAAATTTTTCCGGGGAGCATGCCCCCGGACCCCCCAGGAAGTTCCGCTCCTCAGTGCCCTTTCAAAATCCTGGCTACGTCCCTGATCGACCGTACGAGTTGCTATTCTCCAAGCCTGTCTGTCCAACTCCAGATCTTCTCCAATTCCGTTTTCCTTCAAGTCCTTCACTCCATCTCTCCATCTCTTGTGTGGTCTGCCTTGCTTCCGTTTTCCAGGAACTTCCATCTCACGGGCTTGCACGGGACGAAAAAATTGATTTGCACATTTGCAAATTTAATGACAAAGTTGTTGCAAACATCAACTTTGCACGCGTATGGCCAGATTTGCACATATGCAAAGTTGGAAATTGCCGTCAACTTTGCAACCGGTGCGGATTTGGCGATTGCCGTAGAGCCACCGGTGCAAAGTCATTGCAAATTTGTTGCAAAGTTCAAACTTTGCACAAATGTTTGCAAAGTTTGCAAATTTAGTGCAAAGGCGGAATTTGCTAACGTTTTTGCGCTACGTGCAAATCTTATGTAATTGATCATGTTTTCCATAGATGCAAATTTATAGCGGATTTAACTTTGCTTATATAAAAAACTTATAGACCTTATTCCAAAATGCCCTTCAAATTAAAATTCTTTTATATACATATAAAATAACCCTTATGAACTCGTTTTCATGTGGGAAATTCAAAAGAATTTTTACTTTAAACCGAGGTTATAAGGGCTAATTTATATGCGCATAAACGAATAATAATTCGGCGGCCATTTTGGAATAAGGTCTATGTAGTTCAAATTATTTTTTTTGCATTTATAACACTGTTAATTTATTGAATTATTGTGAGCAAACATCAAGCCCGGTTTTCAATTGGACGCAACAATGTCGTAGCGACCGGGGAGAGTGAAGCTAAGTATATAAGGGTCCTTCCGACAAGAGAAAAGAAGATTTTAAAATTCTTGTCGTCACTTGTAATTGCTGGTCGCAAAAATCCTTGAGCGGCCGCAGGGATAGATCCCGCGCCTATCTTAGAAACCAGGCGATCGCGTTATCTACAGGATATAGAATTCCTATACTAAATATAAACATATAAATATCCCTAACAAATGTTTATTATATATATAAAAACTTTAAAAAGATAAATAACAAACTGTAACGGTAACATATGCAAACATTTACGGTATTTAAACAAATTAAGAATTGTTATTTTTTTCGCGATGTCTATTTGATGCTAACCTACTTACTCACGGACAAATTAACATTAACTCATTCCTGTTCGAGGGCTTCCCTAGAGGTGAATAAAATCGTCTGGCTTTAGCCAGAAGAAAATACTAAACACCAATTCCGACAGGAAAGAGTTAAATTTTCTAAACTAATTTCAATTAACAGTTCATTGTTATGTATTGGATTGAAAGCATTTCCTTTTTGTTTTGTTTTTCTTTTGCCAAGTTGTCCATTAGTTTCTGAACTACAGTAGGTCTATTCAATCTGATAAGAAACATATTCTCCGTCACCTAGTTGTTTAGACGTCACTTCTATGTAATATTAGCTATATCTAAACAGAGATTATTGATTTTTGCGAATGACATTGCATGAACATCAATAAAGATTTTTATATTTTGAAGAATGTTGTGAAGTGAAAAAATATAGTCCATCCGATTGAATGAAATAATTAAAAAGCTACTGAACAAGATAACTATCTGAACAACTTGGCTATGAGGCTCCACCAGACATTTTTTCCCGTAATTTGTTGTCCGGATATTTAACGATGTTGAAGTTTCTATACAACAAAGGAAAAGAAGACATTTTAAAAATTTTTATTTAAAATTATGATTAACATACACTGCACATAAAAATACAAAACTTGTTAGTGTGCATGCTCACAACAGACTAGACGCAAGACAAGACGCAAGACAAGACGCAAGACAAGACGCAAGACAAGACGCAAGACAAGACGCAAGACAAGACGCAAGACAAGACACAAGACGCAAGACAAGACGCAAGACAAGACGCAAGACAAGACGCAAGACAAGACGCAAGACAAGATGCAAGGCAAGATGCAACACAAGATGCAAGACAAGACGCAAGACAAGACGCAATATAAGACGCATGACAAGATGCAAGACAAGATGCAAGACAAGACGCAAGACGAGATGCAAGACAAGATGCAAGACAAGAAGCAAGAAAAGACGTAAGACAAGACGCAAGATAAAAGCGTGAGACGCACGACGATACGCAAGACAAGATGCAAGACAAGACGCAAGACAAGACGCAATATAAGACGCATGACAAGATACAAGACAACAAGCAAGATAAGATGCAAGTGAAGATGCAAGGCAAGATACAAGACAAGATACAAGACAAGATGCAAGACAAGACAAAATGCAAGACAAGACAAGACAAGACAAGACAAGACAAGACAAGACAAGACAAGACAAGATGCAAGACAAGACAAGATGCAAGACAAGACAAGACAAGATGCAAGACAAGACAAGACAAAATGCAAGACAAGACAAGACAAAATGCAAGACAAGACAAAATGCAAGACAAGACAAGACAAAATGCAAGACAAGACAAAATGCAAGACAAGACAAGATGCAAGACAAGACAAGATGCAAGACAAGACAAGACAAGATGCAAGACAAGAGAAGATGAAAGACAAGACAAGACAAGACAAGACAAGACAAGACAAAATGCAAGACAAGACAAAATGCAGGACAAGACAAGACAAAATGCAAGACAAGACAAGACAAAATGCAAGACAAGACAAAATGCAAGACAAGACAAAATGCAAGACAAGACAAAATGCAAGACAAGACAAAATGCAAGACAAGACAAGACAAAATGCAAGACAAGACAAAATGCAAGACAAGACAAGACAAGACAAGACAAGACAAGACAAGACATGACAAGACAAGACAAAATGCAAGACAAGACAAAATGCAAGACAAGACAAGACAAAATGCAAGACAAGACAAAATGCAAGACAAGACAAGACAAGACAAGACAAGACAAGGCAAGACAAGACGAGACGAGACGAGACGAGACGAGACGAGACGAGACGAGACGAGACGAGACGAGACGAGACGAGACGAGACGAGACAAGATGCAAGACGAGATGCAAGACGAGATGCAAGACAAGATGCAAGACAAGATGCAAGACAAGACAAGATGCAAGACAAGATGCAAGACAAGATGCAAGACAAGATGCAAGACAAGATGCAAGACAAGATGCAAGACAAGATGCAAGACAAGATGCAAGACAAGACAAGATGCAAGACAAGACAAGACAAGACAAGACAAGACAAGACAAGACAAGACAAGACAAGACAAGACAAGACAAGACAAAAAGCAAGACAAGACACAAGACAAGACAAGACAAAATGCAAGACAAGACAAAATGCAAGACAAGACAAAATGCAGGACAAGACAAGACAAAATGCAAGACAAGACAAGACAAAATGCAAGACAAGACAAAATGCAAGACAAGACAAAATGCAAGACAAGACAAAATGCAAGACAAGACAAAATGCAAGACAAGACAAAATGCAAGACAAGACAAAATGCAAGACAAGACAAAATGCAAGACAAGACAGCAAGACAAGACAATACAAGACAAGACTGCAAGACAAGACAAGACAAAATGCAAGACAAGACAAGACAAGGCAAGACAAGACGAGACGAGACGAGACGAGACGAGACGAGACGAGACGAGACGAGACGAGACGAGACAAGATGCAAGACGAGATGCAAGACGAGATGCAAGACAAGATGCAAGACAAGATGCAAGACAAGATGCAAGACAAGATGCAAGACAAGATGCAAGACAAGATTCAAGACAAGATGCAAGACAAGATGCAAGACAAGACAAGATGCAAGACAAGATGCAAGACAAGATGCAAGACAAGATGCAAGACAAGATGCAAGATGCAAGACAAGACAAGATGCAAGACAAGACAAGACAAGATGCAAGACAAGACAAGACAAGACAAGACAAGACAAGACAAGACAAGACAAGACAAGACAAGACAAGACAAGACAAGACAAGACAAGACAAGACAAGACAAGACAAGACAAGACAAGACAAGACAAGACAAGACAAGACAAGACAAGACAAGACAAGACAAGACAAGACAAGACAAGACAAGACAAGACAAGACAAGACAAGACAAGACAAGACAAGACAAGACAAGACAAGACAAGACAAGACAAGACAAGACAAGACAAGACAAGACAGACAAGACAAGACAAGACAAAATGCAAGACAAGACAAGACAAAATGCAAGACAAGACAAAATGCAAGACAAGACAAAATGCAAGACAAGACAAAATGCAAGACAAGACAAAATGCAAGACAAGACAAGACAAGACAAAAGACAAGACAAGACAAGACAAGACAAGACAAGACAGTGCAAGACAAGACAAGACAAGACAAGACAAGACAAGACAAGACAAGACAAGACAAGACAAGACAAGACAAGACAAGACAAGACAAGACAAGACAAGACAAGACAAGACAAGACAAAATGCAAGACAAGACAAAATGCAAGACAAGACAAAATGCAAGACAAGACAAAATGCAAGACAAGACAAAATGCAAGACAAGACAAGACAAGACAAGACAAATGCAAGACAAGACAAGACAAAATGCAAGACAAGACAAAATGCAAGACAAGACAAAATGCAAGACAAGACAAGACAAGACAAGACAAGACAAGATGCAAGACAAGACAAGACAAGACAAGACAAGACAAGACAAGACAAGACAAGACAAGACAAGACCAAGACAAGACAAAATGCAAGACAGACAAAATGCAAGACAAGACAAAATGCAAGACAAGACAAAATGCAAGACAAGACAAGACAAGACAAAATGCAAGACAAGACAAAATGCAAGACAAGACAAATGCACAAGACAAAATGCAAGACAAGACAAAATGCAAGACAAGACAAAATACAAGACAAGACAAAGCAAGACAAGACAAGACAAGACAAGACAAGACAAGACAAGACAAGACAAGACAAGACAAGACAAGACAAGACAAGACAAGACAAGACAAGACAAGACAAGACAAGACAAGACAAGACAAGACAAGACAAGACAAGACAAGACAAGACAAGACAAGACAAGACAAGACAAGACAAGACAAGACAAGACAAGACAAGACAAGACAAGACAAGACAAGACAAGACAAGATGCAAGACAAGATGCAAGACAAGATGCAAGACAAGACAAGACAAGATGCAAGACAAGATGCAAGACAAGATGCAAGACAAGATGCAAGACAAGATGCAAGACAAGATGCAAGACAAGATGCAAGACAAGATGCAAGACAAGATGCAAGACAAGATGCAAGACAAGATGCAGGACAAGATGCAAGACAAGATGCAAGACAAGACAAGATGCAAGAGAAGACAAGACAAAATGCAAGACAAGACAAGACAAAATGCAAGACAAGACAAGACAAGACAAGATGCAAGACAAGACAATATATAGATATCTATTTATACATAGGTATAGTGCATAAAATAGGTATAAATTGTTGTTTTCTACAGTACTTACTTGTCTATACTTGTAAATATCTTTCTGTCTCTATGTTTGGTGGAATATAGTTAAACTCTGGTCTAGAAATAACACATGAAAAGTTATGATACAAAATAAATTTACTTGCAAAATTACAATGCAGTAATTCGAATCAATCCAAATTACAATGCAAATGCATAACAATACCTGAGAAGTAAATTAGGCAAAGTGAGGCAAGACAAAATAATTAAGGCAAGGGAAGGGAGGCAGTCCTTTAAAACTATAAACTGTTTTACCAAATACCAGACACTGCCAGATAGCAGAATTTTACTGGATACTGCCCACTGGGCACCAATACCCAGATCTGGCACATCTCTAAAAACTTTACAATATACTTATACAGAACAACATTTTTATAAAAATCATCTTTAATAATTTATAAATAAGTCACATTTAAAATAAACATATTTTTCTACTTACTTTGTTAAATAGTTAGTAGAATAAAATTATATCTTTCTGTATTTTTGTTTGGTTCTAACCTAAAAAATTACATGAAAATTTAAGATATTGAAATAGAGAGACTTGCAAAGTTACAGTAATATTTTCAAAATAATGTATTTCAATGCAATGCACTCCAATACAATGCATGTAATACAATGCAATGCAATGTAATGCAAAACAATGCAAAACAATGCAACGCAATACAATGCAATGTGACACAGTCCTCATTACAATGCAATAAATGTTAATACACTGGAAAACTATACAATACAAAACTTTACAACACTCCAATACAATGCAATAACAATAAAAAACAATGCAGTACAGTACAGTAAAGTACAAATAAAATACAGTGTAGTGAAGTACTGTGTAGTGCAGTGCAATACAGTGCAGTGCAGTGCAGTGCAGTGCAGTGCAGTGCAGTGCAGTGCAGTGCAGTGCAGTGCAGTGCAGTACAGTACAGTACAGTACAGTACAATACAGTGCAGTGCAGTGCAGTGCATTGCAGTGCAGTGCAGTGCAGTGCAGTGCAGTGCAGTGCAATACAATACAATACAGTACAATACAGTGCAGTACAATACAGTGCAGTGCATTAGAGTACAATACAATACAGTGCAGTGCAGTGCAATGCAGTGCAGTGCAGTGCAGTGCAGTACAGTATTAGTACAATATTATAAAAATGATGTATTCAATTATAAATACGTATTAAATAGGTATGATATAAGCAGCACTTAAAAGATAAATGCTTGAAAATTTACTATATAATACAATATTACAATGCAATGGAATGCAATGAATTGCATACACAACACAACACAACACAACACAACACAACACAACACACACAATACAATACAATATACAATACAGCACTCTGCAATACAATGCAAAGAGAATGTTTATACCTTTTAAGACACTGTAAAACTATACAAAATTATAAACGAAATATTTACAATAGTGCAATACATTCAAACAAACATTTGAATATAATTCAATACAATACAATAGTGTAAACACCATCTTAAATAATACATCACCTATAAAAAGTATTATATAGGTATGAGATTAGCTGCACTTAAAAATAAACAAATTGTTTCTTTCTACTTACTTACTTACTTACTTGTCTTATTTAGTTGGTAGAATATCTTTCTGTCTTTATGTTTGGTGTTCTATAGTTAAGTTCTGGCCCAAAAAAGGAATTGAGAAAGCCTTGATAAGCTTATATAAACTTT
Organism: Paragorgia papillata; assembly: GCA_035771165.1. NCBI lineage: Eukaryota > Metazoa > Cnidaria > Anthozoa > Scleralcyonacea > Coralliidae > Paragorgia > Paragorgia papillata. Next base: position 4,081,826 of record JAWNZC010000340.1, on the reverse strand, counting down.
TATTTATAAAACAAAGGGTTGCAAAGAGTAACATCAAAAAGTTTTAACTTACAAAATACATTTATAAAATACAAAAACTAGTAACGATTTAACTTGTTTTAACATGCCAAACTTAGATATTTGATGTATGGGTCAAACACTGTAAAAATTTATATTTTTCGAAGACTTCGAAGATACAAACGCTATTTATCCCGCTGTAGAATACTGGAATTTAATCCAAGATACAGAATACTATTACTAATAGTTCACACTCCTTCAGTTTACTAACCTCTTTTTATCAAAGCAACGTGATTTCTTCAACTTTTTGGCGTCGTTTCTCGTGATCAATCTTCGTTTTCAGTTTTTGTTTGTACAGTGCCGTCACTGCAGTGTATAACAAGCTTTTTTGACGTCAAAAATCCACATATTCAGACAGATAGTACGGGATAAACAACAGAGGTTTCCTAAGGTACCACTTTCGTGACAAATGATGGCGTTTTTTGTAGATGTTCACTATAAAAAGATGGATTTTTTCCTTGTGTCCATTCAGACTAAACCAACCCGCCATCTTCTTGCTTGAATTAGTGTGTTTTAGCGGGAAATTTCTTGAGATATGATTGGCCAATAAAACTATGAACAAGGCTCCGACTTTAATCCGACGACTTCCGATGACGCATCGATAAAAACATCGAATTATGAAAGCACTGCCGCAAAAAGTATTTAAGTTTTTTAGCATACTTTTTCATATTTAGGCAAATGCCTTTCTGTATAAGCTTGTGTATAAGCATGTTTTAAGCATTCGTGTTGTTTCTCGATGAGCGCGGGTGCTCTAGGATACAGGCTATATAGGGTATCCTCTTGGTAGGATACGTTACAATTTTTGTCATTCTAAGTCTAGAACATAGGGTTATATTTTTTTGGTCGAACAAAAAGCATGTTTTCGGTTTTTGTTATCTGAATGAACAAGGCACTGTTGATTAATTGTTATTGATTAATTAATTAATTAGTTAGTTTGATTGATCAATGATTGATTAATCGATTGATTGACTAATTGTTTAATTAATTGATTGTTTGAATGAATGAATGAATGAATGATTAATTGATTGATTGATTGACTACTTGATTGATTGATTGATTGATTGATTGATTGATTGATTGATTGATTGATTGATTGATTGATTGATTGATTGATTGATTGAGTTTTATTCAATTTTACGCTATATATTTGCAACGGTGGGAAAGTTGTGCAAATTTAACTACAAATTTGCTTTTTAAATTGACATGAGCAAATTCATTAGTAAAATTTCGCAAAGTTACAAAACAGCAAAATGTAATTAGCACTTATAATAGCTAATAAGAATTGGCCGTACATATATTTTAAAACTACCAGATCTATTTAGGTTTGAAGTCTTAATTTTTTCAAGAGTAACTAAAGACAAAAAAATTAAAAGACAAAGAACTAGAGTAATCAAGTGTTGGTGAGACCACAACATGTATAATAAACATATATCTCATTTAATGGTTGAACTGATTATACAGGCAGGTAATTACTCGTTTTTTCTAATTTTTACTTCTTTCAGATAGGATCGAAATTGGTGAAAGACCTGCTCGTATCATATGTAAAAAAACATCACATAATTCAGTTAAATCTCTATTTAGCCGACGTTGCAATACGTTTAAATTTGGGACCTAGTTTCAGTATCTGCTTACCGATGTTCACGCTTAAAAAAGCGCTATTAAACTGTGGTGAACTGTAGTGCATGCAAACAGGTTTTCGCTTGTATGAGAATGTCGATCAATAGAGGTTCCTAACAAACAACTATACAAGAGATGCCCATGTTTTAATTGTCGACAAAATATTCTTATACAGGTGTATCGTTTTTATCTCAAAAGAACGCGCTCAGCCTAATCAGATTCTGAACATTTACTAAGTTTGTCAAGCTTTGATCAAAACATCCTAAAAATTGTACTTTTATAGAAGACGGTCCAAACTTCAGTTTTACAATAAATTTGCAACGGCGTCAAAGTTGGCAAATTTAATGACGAATTTGCATTAAAAATTGACGTGAGCAAATTCATTAGTAAAATTTTGCAAAGTTACAAAGAGTAAAGTTGAATAAACTATTGTGCAAAGTCGTGCAAATTTCTTTTCAAATTTGCTTTAAATTTACCCTCGTAGGCAAATTTATTTGCAAATTTGGTAACTAATTTGCAAATGCGCAAATTCATATGCAAAGTCGTTGCAAATTTATCGGAATGCAAATTCAAAACACGCCATTAGCAAATTACATGCAAATTTAGTTTAACAAATTTGCAAATTATTTGCAAATGTGCAAATTTATCGCAATTTCATTTTTTCGTCCCGTGTTGGCGAATCGGTTCGTACCTCCATACGTGGTAAAACCACCTCAGTCTCGCCTTCTCCTCGACGCCTCTTATTCCAGCTGAGCCTTTCACTTCGATATTTATTCTCTTATCTTTCAAAGACACTCCAAGGTCATTTTGCAAGGTCATTTTGGAAAATCGCTCTCAATTCGTCAGAATTTATACCACAAAAATAAAATAGATATCGTTAGAAAGCTATTAATTTGTAGAATACAATGTTGTACTTGATTCTGCGATCCGGCAATAAACACAAGCCAATAATAGAATTAGTTGCGGATTTTTCAAGTAAAACCAGAGGGCTTCACTTGGAGAGACTTAATTAGAACAAACTACAAAGCGTTTCATTTTATTCAAAACATTTTTTCGCAGTTCGATTCAGAGATAAATTCCAGTAAAACGGTGTCAGCGTTTTTTTAATTTATTGCCTGGTTTCGATTTTATGACTTATTCTGCCCGAATGTTGGTCGAAAAACAGCTTTTCAAATTTGGTCGTCAATAAAATCAGCAAAACTCGATATATCAAAAAAGCATACACAGTTTTGCTGGAAATTTATCTCGGAATTAAACTGCAGAAAAAGATTTTAGAACAAAATAAAACGCTTTTTACTTGAGACAGAGTTGCCCCGAGTGAAGCCATTATTGGCATGTGTAATTCTAGAAATTAATAGCTTTCTAAGGACCGCCATTACAATGAATGATTTTGCATACTAAACGAAATTGCTAATTTATTACGCCCAGTATTTTTGGGTACTTTGACTAGCCGATGCCAGAGGGCTTTTTTCCACCCTCTAAACTTCAAAAACGCACTGAGAACGAGGTTGGACACAGCTAACCCAAGGCAAAATTAGTTTGCTGCCTCTTGTGGTCTGCAGTACTGAATAAGTTAGCTTGTGAGTCATTTGAGATTTTGAGGTATTAATACAAAAGTGATTTATACAATGGCAATTCCTGAAGAAAACATTCCTCTTACGAGAAAGGGCAATTGGTTGCCCCCATGCTGCCCGGCCACTGCCCCCGTGGCTCCGGCGCCCCTGAGGGGGCCGAAGCCCTGAAGTTCCCCTTATACTTTACGCCTATGATTTCCATCATCGCCCCTAAGATCTCTTTCAAAGCGCAATGAGTATCGCCACGAACTGGTATTAATGCAATTCATGGACTCAAAAATTTCTGTATCTTCTACCTCCATTCTTAAATAATATTACTTCCTCTCGACTAGCTCCGTACATTGTGCACAGATCCATCGATGTTCTGCCTCCCTTTTACGTCCCGGTTCCGAGCATTCTTCTCTTCTCGTCTATTCTCTCTCTTCAGCTTTTTCTTCTTTTCGTTCCTTCTCTTTTTTCCCTTTTTCTCTCCAACGTCCTATTTTTCTCGGTCTCTTTTCTATCTCCAGTGTCCTCCTTTTCTCGCCTTTTCCCCCTCTCCAGCGTCCTCCTTTTCTCGCCGGTTTCACTTTCCAGCGTCTTCCTTTCCTTATCATTTTTCCCTTTTCAGCGTCCTCCTTCTCGTGTCCCTTTTCCCTCTCCAGCGTGCTCCTTTTCTCGTCCGGTTTCCCATCCAGCGTCAACTTTTTCTCGTCCCCCTTTTTCCCTCTCCAGCGTGCTCCTTTTCTCGTCCCTTTTCCCATCCAGCGTCAACTTTTTCTCGTGCCTTTTCCCTCTCCAGCGTCCTCCTTTTCTCGTCCCTTTCCCTCTGCAGCGTCCTCCTTTTCTCGTCCCTTTCCAACTTTCCAGCGTCCTCCTTTTCGTGTCCCTTTTGCCTCTCCAGCGTCCTCCTTTTCTCGTCCGGTTTCCCATCCAGCGTCAACCTTTTCTCGTCCCTTTTCCCTCTGCAGCGTCCTCCTTTTCTCGTCCCTTTCCAACTTTCCAGCGTCCTCCTTTTCTAGTCCCTTTTCCCTCTCCAGCGTTCTCCTTTTCTCGTCCGGTTTCCCATCCAGCGTCAACTTTTTCTCGTCCCTTTTCCCTCTGCAGCGTCCTCCTTTTCTCGTCCCTTTCCCTCTCCAGCGTCCTTCATTTCCTGCCCTTTTCCATCTCCAGGGTTTGCTCTTCTCGTCTCATGTCTTCTCTTCAACATAACGTCCCCTCCTTTTCTATATTATTTTTTTCCAGCTCAAGGCCACTCACGTGGTGCAATTCAGTGCTTCTGATTAGACATTTTGTTCATGAATTATTAAGAATTTTACTTCACATTTCTCTCTAACAAAGGCCTTCGTTCGAAACAGTAAATCTCGGGCTAGTTATATACCCGTTGTATATCTATATACATACATATATCCGGTATATTTTAGAAATAGAAAATGGTAGCGCGTGTTTCTATAGGCTGAGCCCTGCTGCAAATACGAAAGAAAATTTTGGAGAATTAAAAATTTCCGTCCGCGCGTAGGGTCTCTCTGACTGTAAATCGAACCATTTGTTATGTTAACAAGACGCCTGTTCAGGCGTTCACTCGGGCTACTGATTTCTGAAAGCTTCGCGTAGCCTGTGCGTACTCTAGCAAGACTACATGACAATGGCAATGCATAATTGCATAGATTTTCACAAATAGAATCTATGGTCTTATATGAACTGCTGCGGTGCAGGAAGCGCCAAAGGTTTGCTAATAGTATAAATGTAAACATGGTCGTTTTTCTGAAAATTAAACAACGGATCTAATATATTTAGTAGACAAAACCTACAGTACTGTCGGATTCGGCAAATTCAAGCGATCATTTTGATATAGAATTTATTTAAATTCGGACAAATAGAAAATATTTAAACATGTTTTAAAACACTTTTCCAAATGTAATACGACACGCGATATCTAGACAAGCACTGAATATGTATCTTATTATCTTACTGGTATTTGCTCTATTCGGTGCTTATTATTATACTTGCATTTTGTAGTTGTCGGACTATAAAGCAGCAAGGCAAGGACCAACCTGTTTTGAAATAGCTCGTCATCTTTTACGTACTAGGTCTACGCGATCGCCAGCGTGTGCAGTTGTAAACATTGTAAAGCTTTATGATGAATTGACCACATTACTGATCAACTATAACTCGGTCACTTGCAAAGCTATTCAAACAAGTAAACAACTGAGAAACAGTGAAATGTCTTGCAAATATTCAAAAACATCGATAAAATGGCAATAAAAGCTTCGTTCAAAAGAGACAACCACTGATCATCCGCAGACAACTTGGCCAAACCTCGGTTTCGCAATTATTAAACATGACTGTTCTCTGACATCCTTCACTCCTTCAGTTTAAAGTTTCCAATTATTTTTAATACACCTTGATTCGCTGACAGTCCGACTGCTCTGACATCTTTGTTTGAGACGACTGCTGGGTAGTGTGCCAAGAAATGTCGGAAGGAAAATTTCAAAAACATCGATAAAATGGCAAGAAAATCTTCGTTCAAGAGACAACTCACCATGAAAGTGAAATCTCGGTTTCGCAAAGCATGCTGGGGCAATATCGCGACCCCCCAAAAAACAACACGACCGAAACCCAGACTCGTCTACCTTGTAAAATGGCCGTAACTTATTTATTAGGGAGTAACTTCCTCTGTTCTTGACATTTATCCCTCAAGGCCCTGTTAATTAAACAAGTTTTCTTGCAACTTATAATGCAATGTTTTGCTAAAAAATACTACAGGTTGCTATAGAATTTCTAAGTATGCAACTTGAAATGTAATTATATTACAAACTAGAAGTGTTGCAAGAAGCATCTTTTTTTCTTCTGCAACGCACATGTTGAAACACCGTTCTGAAACTCATTAGTAATTCATGAGCAAATCATTCAATCAGAGGCGCTCAATTGTACCACGTAAGCAAACTTGAAATACTAGGAACGTACTGGACAGAGAACTTGAACTGTTTTTTTCTCCCGAGTGTGATAAAGTTATCAGACTAGTTCCTAGTCCTCTTTTCTCTCGAACGTATTTTAGTGTCGTCACAGAATAGGGATCGAGCGAGAGGACTAGCGGAAAATGTTCGTCTTTATCTATAATGAATCCTGCTGGAGCTCGGATTCCTTAATCTTTATGAACGAGGGCATTTAAACAAACTTCTTCTTGAGAGCAGAAAGTAAACGAGTAGGTTTCTTTGTTTTACATTACGTTAAAAGGTTGTTACATACGAGGCTTTATAAAGAAGTGTTCGGCGTAGGAAGTGATTGTGTTGAAACACATTTATACAAATCGAAATATGCTATTTTAACGTTTCGGGAGTAGACCAACCTTGCTATATGATGTTATAAAGAATTGTGCAGACCGACGTGAGTGTTATCTGCCTTGGTTTTCCGCCAAACGGCCGTTTGGTGCCTGTATAATTTGGGGCCAGTTTTGGGGCCAGATTTGGGGCCAAGCAAAACATTTTATTCCAGGCCTCTCACAATTCGGTCTGCCGCTCGACGTTAAAAAGAGAGGCCTGGGAACCAGGCTGTAAAGTTATGCTAAGAGTTATGCTACGGGAGGCATGGGTGGCACACGCCGTTAGCGCCTTGCCTCTCACCGCTGAAGTTAAGGCCAGGTCGAATGGGGTTAGTACTCGAATGGGTGAACACGTTTGCTTCATGTGGGTAGAGTCGTTGGTTCTCTCCTGTGCCCCGAGGGTTTTTCACCAGGTTCCCTGGTTTTCCTCACTCCGCAAAATCAACACCATAGTTTTTCCAGTTACAGTCAAACTGGATGTTCTTTACCGCGCTACCTTGCAATATTGACAGCAACATTGCAATGTTGATTGCAATCGGTACACGGCGACTTCTTCGCAAGTTGCTAAACATTCGCATTTTAAATATCGAACTTCACATAATATGAAGTTTACTTAGAGTTAGTTATTCTGACTTTCAATAGAACTTCATATTATGTGAAGTTCGATATTTAAAATGCGAATTTTTAGCAACTTAGCCGTGTACCGATTGCAATCCAACCTCGTACCCAGGGTCTTCTCTGCTTTCAAAATGGCGAGAGGAGAAGCTACCTGGCAAAGGTTGGTCACGTGATTCCCAAATACTCCACGAGTCTTGGAGTATTTGGTCACGTGGATAATTTGAGTATCGCCCGTCCTGGGGGGAGCGGTTGATTCGGTTCTTAAATGTCTTCTTATAAACGTCAAGGTTGTTGCAAGTCCGGTAACGTTAAATTCGAGCGATAAATGAGATATATTTCAAAATTTACGACATTTTCTGGATAATTCATATTTGTTGCCGTCAATATCATAAACTGATAAACAGAAACCCGCTCTGCGGTTAATACAGGTACTGATACATACACTGATACACTAAAAATATTCGAATGCTGTTGATTGTTGGAAGTATATTTACCGTCCAGTATAGCACATTTATGTTTCTTGTCCACACGTTTTGGATTTGTGGAAATTTAATTGTTGTATCTGTTGACTTATACTCAAACGGCATATTCGAATCTGCTGTCCTCGTTGACTTTGAGGTAGTACGTTAATACAAATATTCGATCAACAACAATGCTACGATCGACGAACATTATAGATCAGCACTGAAGACTTTGACTTTTTAAATTAGATTCGGAAAGCCCAGAACCGTAAATATTAATGAACACTTCTTGCTTGCATAATAAAGCAAATATGTTGTAGAGTAGACGCTTCTTACTAAAGATGGTCATTAACTGATTTGATAAACTTGAGTAAGAGAATGTCTTGTTATTTGTACGATTTGGTTATTCTTGAGTGCCTAAATAGTTCGCTGAATAGTTTTACAAACGCAAGCCAACTATACTCTATTTATCAGTGACTGTACTGCGCCCCCCGGTACAGTGTGAGTCACTCATCAAAATATTCCAAAATTATTGGTATCACGTGACCAGCCTTTGCCAGGGTCTTCTCTCCGCCCCGCCATTTTGAGAAGGCCCTGGGTACGAGGTTGATTGCAATCAACATTGCAATGTTGCGCGGTAACGAACATCCGGTTTGACTGTATATCTACTAACTAGTCAGTTCCTGATCAAGAGGTGAGGGCCATTAGGTTACCAGTATCTAAATACTGTCATACGTTACACTCAATAAATAAAGTCGCTTTACTTTACTTCAGTATATATTTTGGTTAAGTTTGAAATAACTCGATTTAATTAAGCGTTATACAGAAAAGGTAAGAATTAACACACTGTACAATTTAGACGAAAGGTAAATCTCTTTCTATCGATCTTCTGTCAGCGTATCGAGTCTATCAGATTTTAGAAGATTTCTCAAATTCTACAAAACAAAATATAAAAGAAAAACATCAGTAACTAATATTAACTTTTGAGTTAAACTTGCTAATAATTTTTGACAAAAAAAGTAAATAAAGTAATTAATATTCAATCACTATCGTTAATTGACACACACAAGTTCTTTAACCCCTTGGCGCCCTAGAACTCTCCCCTTGACGAGTAAGGGGCTGTTTACATGAAGCGGATTGAGTGTTCAAGTCAAATCTCCCATGTTGTTTCTCCTTGTTGGGTTTACATGCAGAAGATTGAAAGTTTTCGAATCGGCTTGAATGTCTCCAAACTGATTCATTTAAACACGGTTTGACTTGAAAATGACTTGATGCGCATGAGTGAAGTTGGTGCGTGTTGTAAACATGGCGGACATCGAGGAAAGCCCAGAAAATAGTGTTGAAATACCTCTTACAAAAAGCAAAAACAGATCGGATTCTCCATGTAAATATGTGCCCAGATTGACTTCAGTCGCGTTTTTCGATTCGATTGGACTGTCAATCTGCTTCGTGTAAACAGGTCCTAAAATACTCTGGCGTTAGTCAGAGTGAGTAAAATACTAAAGTACGTGCTTGCATGGTACTGAAAGGGTTAAGAAAATATTTTTTTCTATTTCACGTATTTTCAGTGTAAAGTGCTCAAAATCCTAGAAGTCTTTGGCGTACCGCTAAAACCTTCTTATGTTAGCAATATTGTGTAGCTCGAGGTGTAGCTTACACAATCAATAAACTCTTTATGAGCATTTGATAAACATATCAAAAGATAAAAAAGTCAATTATGAAGGTATAGAAAGTTTTTCATGATTTTCCTCATGAAAATGTTTCTCATGTTTCTCTGAGGATGGTTCTGTAATGAAGGTATAGGTTATGCTACAAAAATACTGAATCCGCCATATTTACAGTAATCAATATAAAATTTGCTATCCATGTTCGAAAGATATTTTCTTTTTGACGTACCACTCAAAATATCTCTATTTTAGCATTATTGTGTAGCTTGTACAGTCATACAAACTTTCTAAGTACATGTGGGGGTTAAAGTGCCTATGAAACGAAAATTAAGTCTGTCTCATTTGAAAGAACACTTAAAATGATAGAGTAACACCTTTTGAAGTTTTTCGTTTCCTTGCTTTGTTCTCGAGATATTTCAGTTTGTTTGAAATGCAAATTAAACATTTTAACGTATAAAATCACAGAAACGTCATCACAGTGACATCATTAAGATTACATATACTACTTACAATCAACGACACATACAAAATACAGTTCTACTAAGTTTGTCGAGTCAAGGTTTCTGACACAACTACAGTTTAGACAAACTGAGCGCCAGGTTGACACGATATCAACATCAAAAGTGTTATGAAGAGAAGCAAAGTATCTTTCTTTTAAATATTTTTTAAATTTGTTGTAAATGTTTATTTCTTTTGTTTGGTCAGAGAGATTGTTCCACACCCTGGATGATCTTATAAAAAAACTGTTCTGGAAATGTTAGGTCCGAGTTTTTGGTATTCTAAAATTTCGTTCACTTGAGTGTCTGAGATTGTTAACCGGTAAATTCAAGAGGTATCGTGGTAGATCAATTTTGTATTTTCTATTTAAACAGCCATGTAGAAAGAGTAAGTCCTTGATTTCATGCCAGTATGAGAGCGGAAGAAGTTTGGTTTTCAAAAACCGTTCTTTATAAGTCTCGGTGTACCAAGAATATAAGAGGTAGCCCGCCTTTGCACGACTTCGAATTCGATGAGCCTTATCTGGTTGATGGATTGGCCAGACCATGTTTCGCTCGCGTAGTCCGGGACGAACAAAAGTCAAGTAGAGCAATCTTTTGGAATTAGCACTAAATGACTTTGTGTTCCTCTTCAGTTGTCCCAGCATTCTGTGTGCTTTGCCGACAACGTTGCTTGTTTGTGACTTCCACTTGAGGTCAGACGTAACCAACACTCCCAGGGCTTTCTGAGTTGATGTCGATTTTAGAACATAGCTACCTAGCTTATATTCAAAGCACACCGGATTCTTTCTTCTGGTGATGGTAAGTGATTTGCATTTGAGCTCACTAAATTTCAGTCGCCATTGTTGACTCCAGTCATGAAGAAGGTTCAGGTCGGCTTGTAGAGACATGGCATCTGTAGTATGGTGGTAGTTCTGTAGCATTTTGTGTCGTCTGCGTAGAGGGTAAGTGAACTGTTCGCAGACGTTACCGTTGGTAACTCATTTACATAAATCATGAATAATAGCGGACCCAAGATTGATCCTTGAGGCACTCCGGATAAGACAGGAAGGGCATTGGAAACTTTCCGTCGACTACAGTGCTCTGACACCGATTTGACAAGCAGTCCGAAAACCAAGTAGCAACATTTCCACCGATACCATAGGTTGTACCATACCGTAGTTTGTGAATGAGCAGCTTGTGATTAACGCTGTCAAAAGCTTTGCTGAAGTCAAGATATATTACGTCCGTTTGGAATCCCTTATCGAGTTCAGAACCAATGTCATGTAAGAAGCGGAGGAGCTGTGTGACGGTTGATCGGCCTTTTAAGAAACCATGTTGAGCATCATGTATCTTGGATGAAACATGCGGATTTACGTTCAAAAACACTCAGCGCTCAAGAACTTTAGAGATGATGCAAAGAAGAGATACAGGACGGTAGTTAAACACAAGTTCTTTATCTCCTTTTTTGTGCACAGGAACGACGTGAGCATATTTCCACTGAGATGGTAAGCGACCAAGCTTAAGAGATCTTTTAAACAAACAACACAACGAAGGAGCAATTTCAAAAGCACATTCCTTGAGTATTCTTGCAGGAATACCATCCGGACCATGCGCTTGGTTGGGGTCAAGTTGGTATAACACTCTCGCAACATCTTCGCTGGTTAAGACAATATCCTCCAAAAGAGATTCAGAATTATAGTTTACATTGGAGTCTGGAATAGATAAATCATCGGAGGAGGCAGTAAAGGAGGGAAAGAAGTAGTTGTTAAAAACTTGAGCTTTATCTTTTGATTTCTGTATTATTTTACTGTATTAGGAATGGAACCAGTTTTGGTGCGTGCTTTTGACCAAAATCGTTTTGGATTATCTTTTAACGACTCGGCAACAAAATCAACATATTTCTTGGGTTCTTTCTTGATGGAGGATTTTACCAGACGACGGAGAGCACGGTACTTTTCCCAGATAAAGTTGTTGGCATTTCTGTCACGGGATAACGCTTTTTTATCTAGTAGAGTTCTTTAGGTGAAGAAGATGTAATATTTCATCGTTAATCCATGGAGGATTATTGACGTTTCTGCATGATCTTTATCTTAGGGACATGCTGTTCCACCGCGGTAATAAAAAGATCGTACTAACACTGAGTCAACGTTGATGTCATCGTTTCCTAAACCACACTCAAAAGGCGTTGTTCTCAGTGTGTTTCTTAATCTGTCAAAGTCAGCTTTCTTGTAACAGTAAACAAAACGTGTTTGTTTCGCTTGGTATTTAGGCTTGACAATGTAATTAAATAGCAACAGTGAATGATCTGTAGGAAATCGTAATTCGTTCGGTGGTAACACATGTAAATTTGTGATATAATCAAGATAGATGGTAACGATTAAGTCAAGAATACCTCCGTCGACACTGCCAAGTTGTCGTGTAGGAGTTGATACCATAATAATCATTTAGTGTTTCATAGAATAAAAATTCATGACAGGAAGAAGACATCATAGAAGGGGCAATCCAGTCGATCTTCGGGAAATTAAAGTCATCAAGTATAACAATCTTTTTATTACTTTTTAAAAGATCAGTTTGACGAAGAAAACTCGAAAATTCATTCACAAAATCTTTAGAAGAGTCTGGAGATCTGTAAAAAGCAGCTACAATAATGCTGCAACGTAATTTTGTTTCAAGTTCAATAGCTACCATTTCAATATTGCCATCAAGATCTGAGCGACGTCGAAAAATACAATTGTTTTTAACGGCTATCAGTACACCACCCCCTTTTCTTCTATCAGATCTGTCCTTACGATAACAAGTGTAAGCTAACTCGCCAAAAATCTCATTATCCAATATGTGCGAATTAAGCCATGTTACTGCCAAAACATCCAAATTATTACATAAAAGTATATAGTTGCTGGAAGTTATCGAGTTTGTTATTTATTATTTATTTATTTATTTATTTATTTATTTATTTATTTATTTATTTATTTATTTATTTATTTATTTATTTATTAATTTATTTATTTATTTATTTATTAACTTTACAACCATACAAGTGTGCGAAAGAATTAATACAAGTTAAAAATAAAAACGATGCAAGACTTGATCATGGTTGAAGGTATGGTCAACAGGACATGAGTCCCATGTGAAGACCAACCTGACAAAAAAATACGGAGTAGACATAAATTAAAGATAAGGACTAATACACTATTTACATACGATAGGACAGATTAAGAACAACAGCTTAAGTTGTAAGAACGACACTTAGAGCAGTAGGTTTTCCAAGTACGTATTCTATTTATTTCAGACCGACCGAGATTTAAGAGGACCACATTTTAATAAATTTGAAGAACGTACCTGACTGTTCATGCAATATTCTCAATAATATACACCTGCTGAAAATTGCAGGCACGTTTGTGATTGGTGCAAATCGACAATGGACAAGTTCACGAGTCCAGCCGTGATTTCCTACAGATATTAGAGAGCTTAAGCATATTAGGCGTTTTTGAGACACGGACGGTGACCGGAAGAACAGGAATACAATACAGGAACTACTGAACCGCGTATTCTTTGAAAATAATTTTTTACCCAAAACAAAGGCTATAAATAATCACATATCTAAACTGTTAGCTTATAAGCTTAAATTTCATCTTCATTCCTTTATTTTATATTGTTAATGTAATGAAATTATCCCCCTTAAAATACAAGTTTCAGCCTACTTTAAAAGAATGTCTCATTGTAGTAAAACAGCGATGACAGGCCTCAACGTTCTAGAAGTTCCCGTCGTCTCAAGAACGTGAAAATGCTCTCAATGACGTCTTGTGTAGAACGACGACGGCGTTCTCTTTGCTCTTGGAATTTTAAATTGCTCATTATCATTGTTTTGAATGAAAAATGCTATTGAATTAAAACGCCGTCCGTGGTGTAAAACGTCTGTTGCTTAAGCTCTCTATAGTTATCTTCAGTACCGGGGCCCGAGGAACGGTTGGAAATCGAGCCTATATATACGCGACGTGGAAAAAGATTCTTCTCTTAGTCATTCGCAAAAGTAGTTGGAACAACTCGAGTGTACGCCTTTATAGCGATTACACAAATCTAAACATATTAACTTTGCACTCCCCAATTCATTGTTGCTTTGAACAATAAGGTAAGGCAAACATTGCTGATATTTTGCAGTTGACAACATTGTTTTGGGGAGAGAGGAGGAAATGAAGGGAAAAGATTATTTTCAGAAGCTTTTGTTCTAAGAATTTTGTAACTGATTGTTGATACAGTTGGTCCATACATATTTTCATTTATCCGTTTGATAAACAACATTCAAATTTCAATTTAGTAAAGATACTCACAAAATATTTAAAGCGCTGACACATATGAATGCAATCTTGAATGACAGGATGTTGGTAAAGAAGATAGAATGGCAAAGAATGATATTGGTCCGCTCCAAGCTCGACAAAAACGCCCCTCAACCGATCCTGAAAAAATAAGTATTATTTTACTGTATGTAGTGGATGGCGTATAATAGTGTTTCTGTACAACTTTTAATTAGAATGATGGCGTATTGGATGGCGTAATCTATCCATGTTTTCCATAAAGTTATAGAAACACGGCTTTTAACCAATCACTGCTTGCGTTTTCAAAATGTTATTTTATAAAATGTAATGTAATGTAATGTAATGTAATGTAATGTAATGTATACCCTGCGAGCAGAGCCTTCTTTTCCTTATTTCTTCGTTGAGAGAGAGGAAGAAAAGTAGGCTCTGCTGTATTCGTGTTTGGCTTCGTCCAAGATTTAAGACGAAGTAACCCGTTTAAGACCCGTTTAACCGGTTCTCGTTTTGTTTTCTGCTCTGATTGGGACTGGGTGCGAGATTGTGACCAAGCAACTGACATGCATGCGCAATGGAACCAGTCACGAATACAGCAGAGCCTACTTTTCTTCCTCAGCGAAGAAATAAGGAAAAGAAGGCTCTGCTCGCAGGGTATGTAATGTAATGTAATGTAATGTAATGTAATGTAATGTAATGTAATGTAACGTGACGTGATGTGACGTGATGTGACGTGATGTGACGTGATGTGACGTGATGTGACGTGACGTCGTGATGTGATGACGTGACTAAGATGGCCTTCTGTTAATTTTCAAAAACAAAAACAAAGACTGAATGAAATACGTTAGTATAGGATTTGAAGTGAAGGCAATCGTTTGAGTTCGTGTTGAAATTAGGATTATAACAATAATAACTACAACATACTAGTCCTTTTTTATTGACCATTTAATTACCTTTGCATAAGGATTGTGGGAATCTTGTACTCGTCGAAATCTTTGATTGTCGCTGAATCTACTTTCACCATGATGAAATACCTGGCAAATCAAGCAAACAAAAACTATAATCCTGGTGCCATATATTACAGAGCTTAAGCATTGAAGGATGGAGTGGGAGAGAGTTGTAGACAAAGACGGCATCGAAAAAAAAATATTGTAGACAATACAGAGCAACCAGATCCTGAGTACCGGACTCTGCCAGCAGGATACTGTAGATCACTGAAATCTCTAGTATACAGGGTGTCCCAAAAAAATGCCCCCCATCCGTTTTTGTACTGCATCTTCTTTAATTTGGGTACAAGAAGTAAATTTTTATATCACGCCGAAAGCCCATCACTCCTTCTTTGTTGTCTGAAATTTTCAGAGCTAAATAGTTATCTACTCGCTTCCTGGAGGCATTTAAAGAGGCAACATCAAAATTTGAACTTGTCCAAATTATGCAAATTATCTATGCTACCTTCAGATTTGGAAAAATACAGGGTGTCCCAAACGAATGTCGCCCACCCCGCTTTGTTTGATTGCGGAATACAGGTTTGAATACATATGCATATCAAAACTGACCACAGGGGAATAAAGTTTGATTCCAAATGAAGCAATGCGGCATCAAATCATGTGGGGTTCCTTGGGATAATAACGATGCTCATGAGAGTTCCACGCACATGTTTGCCATGTAGGCAGAAGTGCACTTTACTTCATCCGTCTTAAGATGGTTGGACAACAATTCACTCCCGAGGAAAGAGCAATCATGGTACTTTAATTCCTATCATGAAACAAGAAGCAAAACAAGGACAAGGGAAGCCTTTAGGAGAAGATTTCCAAATCTTGACGTAGCATACATAATTTGGACAAGTTCAAATTACAGGAAGCGAGTAGATAACTACTTAGCTCGGAAAATTTCAGACAACAAAGAAGGAGGGATGGGCTTTCGGCGTGATATAAAAATTTACGTCTTGTACCATAATTAAAGAAGGTGACCTCATAAATGGATTGGGGGGGGGGGGGGGCATTGTTTTTGGGACACCCTGTATATACTGAATAGCGCATTCCTTTATGTCCAGCAGTCAAAATTTTGAAGCCAGATCCGCCATCTTACTACTCCCTGTCCAGTACTCTTTGCGGGCTTAAGAGTAGTAAGAGTTCACACCGGGGGAGTCGGAAAATCCGTAAAACAATTTTCAGATGCCAATTTGCCGTTTATACCACTGGAAAACCGGCAGGAGGAAAATACAGTCCGAAATTGTCAACTATACACACTTCAAAGCCTTGTAAAGACATGTTTTACTACAAAATGTATATAGATAATTTCATAATTAAGTTATTGACCGTTTTCGTTGTTTTTTTTACGAGTTTTGTAATATACGAAAGTTTATCGATTCCAGGACAGAACTAAATAACAAGTTTTTCTGCTTAATAATACTAGCAAATTCAAAAACTAAGCTTCTAAACCTTGTGTAGTGTTCTTTGTTCGGATGCCAATAGCAGAAATTTTCTTAACATGGTTCTTTGCGTGCTACGAAAACATGCAAAAGTTCCGTGGCGGCCATCTTGGTACTCCAAATTCGTCATTCGTCATTGGAGCCAGATGAACAATCCAGTTGTATAGAGATCATATCCCCAAGCCTGATTGACACTTGTGAAATAAGTATAAGCACAACACATACGCAAGCGTAATGGTCAATTGCATTTTCTTCCAAACTATTCAGTCTAAATTTAGTGTGTTATATTCACCGCAATTCTAATCATGTTGACAGTTGACTTGGATTTGCATACGAGTTTTTTCAAGTTTGCGTCCCGTCCATTGAACTATAAGAAGACTGGAACGATAACTCAGGGGGGGGGGGGGGATTTTGAAGCCAGTGCCAGTCCCTTTGCAGGTAGCTCCCAGCTTCAAGTTACTTAATTTTCATCCTGCCATATATTTTGTTTGGGACGATAACAAATTACTCCAAAACAACGGATTGAAATACATTGTTTTATACGTATGTTTTTAGAAATAGCATTGGCTTCAATTTGATTTATAGTATAAGTTTCCTCGTTATTTTAAACTTTTTAAAATGTAGTAAATGTTCGACCATATTTCGCTGGGAAATAACACTAAGAAACTTGTTGTAGTTTTTTAATTTATAATTAAAATATATAAAAACAACTGCCATTTTTTAACGTTCGGCAAACAAAATGGCAGTTGTTTTTATATTTTTTAATGATTTCCCTTTTAGCTAAAGTCTTGAAGTTTCTATACCAAATAGCATTTTTCAATAGCTTCAGTTTCATATGCAGCTCAACGTTCAGCGTTAAGTATTTCAGCTCAAAACTCAGAAAAACTAACATTTAAGGTGACTCCATACAGTTTCTTGAAAAATGGAAAATACAAGTTTGAGAGTGCAAAACACGCGATTAAACAATTCGGGAAAAAGAATAAAACTAAATGTTATGCATAGTTAAACAGTCTGACAATCAAAAATTGTTACCAAATAAATAGCAACAGTTGTTGCTATGGCAACAATGACTTTTCAAAATGGCTGCCAATTACCCTTTAAACTAATTTAATTCGAAAAAAACTTTGGTGACCCCCAATTTTTTTTTCATTAAAACTTTTCTTGAAGTATGAGTAATTAATAGGCCGATTTAAAAAAAATTCTGTAGAACGAAATTTAAAAAAAATTAACAAACATGATTTTTCCAGAAAAAAAATTATTTGCACTCTCCAGCTTGTATTTTCCATTTTTTTAAGAAACTGTGTGGAGCCACCTTAAAGATTTTTGGCTTCATCCATTCATAGACTTATGGAGTTAGCGTTCCAGTTTACTTAGAGTTAAATGGTCAGGTCTTATATATAGTGACACTGCGCCTTTAATTTCAATATGTTATTTCGTTAGTTTCGTTTGAAAAACTGTTGTTTTTTTAGCTGTCATGACAAGGTTACCTTCAGTAAATGACCCAAAGAAATAAGTGAGTCTGCACCAGGTTCAGCGGCAATATTCTGAAATAAAACACCAGTGTTAATTTACAATTAAGAATGACATAAAACAACCTATGTAATACTATAAAATTAAAATAAATTAAAATACATTAAATTAAATTAAATTAAATTAAATTAAATTAAATTAAATTAAATTAAATTAAATTAAATTAAATTAAATTAAATTAAATTAAATTAAATTAAATTAAATTAAATTAAATTAAATTAAATTAAAGGTGCTGTCCAGTCCGTTCTGCGCATGATCCGCATCTTTGTTTATCAGGACCCTCAAACATAACATTCGTAGATAATTACATGAAGTACTCAGCTCAATGTAAACCGTTAGAAGCGACATGGCAGAAAACCAAGCGATTCGGTGAGGATATCTCTTCGGATTTCTTCTATTTCTTCTGAAAATGTTTTGTTTCAAGTACAAGTAATGAAGAGGAAGCAAGAAAAGCTTACAATCTTCAATAAGGTATCAGTAAATATTTTAATAAACGAAGAAGTAAACATTAGTTTCGTACATGCGCAGAACGGACAGGACAGCACCTTTAAATGAAATGAATGAAATGAAATGAAATGAAATGAAATGAAATGAAATGAAATTACACTAGAGTATATTAGATTAGATTCGATTAAATAGGATGAAATCAATACTGCAGCCTCAGAGTAAAAACAAGCTTCTTGTTTTTGATATATTTCTCGCTGATTTTTACGTCTCAAACAAGGTGTCACGACAGGCGTTTTATCGGATATCGGATAAAACACTGCAGCTCGTATTTTAAACATCACAAAAATAAAAAAAAACACAACAATATAAATCAAGTCATCAACTTTTTAAGATCGTTTTTACTACGACAGCTTGTACAGCAAAAACATACGAAAAAACTTTACCAACTCGAGCTGAAAACACTAATAACATACAAAAAACGTTTTAAGTAATAGTTAAAATATGAGCGGCCGATCATTATGGCGAGCCATTGTAAATGCCCATAAAGATCGGACGCGAATATTTTAACTTACTTATCAAATTCTAAGTGTACATGATGAATACTTTGTTTAAGAGCAGTGCTGTAAAAGTTACATAATTTTTGTAACTAGTTACAGTTACAGTTACATCATTAGAAAAGTAACTAGTTACCGATAAAAGTTTATATGAAAAGAAAGTAACTAGTTACAGTTACAAAGTTACTTCAAAATTTTTGTAACTAGTTACAAAGTTACATTCCTTTGTCCGTGTTACTAGAATCAACAAAGAAATTACTGGTTTTTAGATGCCAGTACCATAATTATGTTTTTACAGCCAAATGCCCAAATATAATTGTCACTAAGCAGACACATTTTTAAACGAAATATTGCAACTAGTTACAGTTCTTTAAAAAAGTAACTAGTTATAGTTACTTCTTCAAAAAGTAACTATAGTTATAGTTACAGTTACTTATTCAGAAAAAGTAACTAGTTTCAGTAACAGTTAAAAATGTAACTAGTTACTGTAACTAGTTACTTGTAACGAAGTTACTCACAGCACTGTTTAAGAGTTGTAAGAAACGTTAGATAAGATCATTTTAACTCAGAAAAAACTGAATTGAGCCGCTAGTGTCTAATAACTTTGATAAAACATTGATGTTTTATTAATCAATGTTTTAACATTATTTACAAACACCTGATTAAACATTCATTTCTTTTGAATTTTCCTTATGAATTATTAATGAATTTGATAATATCGTTTAATAATTATAAGATCGTTCACCTTTTCTTCAGTTGGAGATGTTCCAGTATTTGTTTCCTCGCACTCGTCATCGATGTCAATTTGAAGTAGTGAAGAGGAGAGCATGGGTTGACGACAAACTATGGTCAAAGCTCGTAAGAAACCTTCAACTGGGTTTTCATCCATAGCGAAGTACATTAACTAAATGAGAAAGACATATAATAAGAACCAAGAGGGTACTTAGAAACTACATATATATATATTTATTATATAGCATGCTATCGGATATGAGCTTTTGCGTAATCTGATTGGTTCCCTACTACCAGGCTATCAGCTCATATCCTGCTAGTAGAGGAAAAACAAGATGGCGGCATGTTTTTTTAAACTGCCGAAAAGAGTTGAAATTGACGGATTTTTATACAGAAAAACATCAACACCCTCAAACCAATGTATAAAAAAAAAACATTGTGTAAAAATACATTAACAAATACACAATTTAGCATGTCAAATGGTAAAATTCACCTAAAAATTACGTCTTTTTACTTCAGAAACACGACTAAATTAGCGGGTTGATATTAATTTGTTGCCAAACAAAGAAACTCACGGTTAAAATCAAGCTTACAACACATGCACATTTCGTAGGAGATCACCAGTAAAGAGACTTTTTTTATTTAGATAAGCATTTGGAGTAGTAAAAAGCATGTTCTTTTTCAAAAACAACCAACCAAGTAATTTAGTTTCACTGCCGAAGGTGTTTCAGTTTCATTTTTGCATGAAATCAAAACCTTTTTCACGACAGCAACGCTAATATAAACAACTGACCCAACTTTTGACTTCATAAAGGTACTTTTTAATATTTTTTGTTGATCTGCTTAACACATTTTTTGCCTCTCCAGCAACATTTATGCAACATTTCACTGAAGTTGCTTGCCGAACAGCTCAGCGAGAAACTCTGTGTGAATGCATCATTACGCATGGCGGAAGTATTAGTTGCCTATGCCGGAAGTTTGACGTTTCAAACATTTCGCTGTAATTTTGTCTCTTGTACAGTGCTTGGCTATATAATAAAACAGTTATACCATTCGCTCTCGTCGTATACGAACTAATAGAACTATGAGCTCATATACGACTCGAGCTCATATATATATATATATATATATATATATATATATATATATATATATATATATATATATATATACTATAAATGGGCTTACCTCAAATGTTGATGGTCGCTACTGTCAGTTCACGCTGGGCGATCTTCAGGCGACCGCCTGAAGATCGCCCAGCGTGAAACTGACAGTAGCGACCATCAACATTTGAGGTAAGCCCACTTATAGTATATTCGCTCTATCTTTACGGTATTGAGCACTTTTCAACATTTCGCGAAAAACACTTTGTTTGTTTGAATATATATATATATATATATCGGTAATATAGCGATAATGCAACGCTCACTACCCTTGTGGAAGTTTGAGCACTCTGGGCCCATGCGCACTTCACGCTATCTGAACGTACTTCACCGATGCTGTCCCACATGCGGTTGTCACCGACGATCGCATGTGTATAAGTAATTGATGAAATTCATTCAGATTGTTCCAAGCTACACTGATGAAACACGTGTCTGTAGACTGAACTATATATATATATATATATATGTAATATTTATAAACCGCGCAGGAGGGCTTTATCGGATATAAAACACGAGGCGATAGCCGGTGTTTTAGAGCCGATAAAGCCCGTACTGCAAGGTTTTTAAATGACTTCTAAAAAGAATCACTTCATACGTTCATTGGCGTAGTAATTTTGAAAATTAAGCTTATCTCAGCCGTTAAAAACCAGCGAGAAACTTAGAGCGAGTCTATATCACATATATAGATCGGATACGCTCATGATTTTTCTTTGTGTTTTCCTCATGAATTATTAATGAATTTTAGAAATATATATATCGTATCATTATACAGGTGCTATGTCAATTGTCACACTATTTTACCTAAAATTGTCTTATATTCAAATTCTGATGTTTTATATATATATAATAATTGATTATATATATATATAATCAATTATTATATATATATATAAAACATCAGAATTTGAATATAAGACAATTTTAGGTAAAATAGTGTGACAATTGACATAGCACCTGTATAATGATACTGAAACAATGTCAATGTGTAAAACAAGATACGTACCATGTTTTCGTAGTTTAACATAGATGGCACTACCTGAGAATCCGAAAATACCTTAAAAAAGAGCTAAAAAGAAAGCAAATGATATATTTGAAAACAAAATCCTAAGATCTCGATTTTTAAAAAAAAATTATGAAATTGATATTTAAAAAAAAAAAAGAAACAGTGATGCCAACAGTGAAAACAAATTGTTAACCCTTTTATCTGCATTGTTGTTGTAAAACAACTTCATCATTTTACATTGATATTTTTCATTGATATTTAAAAAAAAAGAAGAAACAGTGATGCCAACAGTGAAAACAAATTGTTAACCCTTTTATCCGCATTGTTGTTGTAAAACAACTTTATCATTTTACATTGATATTTTTCATTGATATTTAAAAAAAAAAAAGAAACAGTGATGCCAACAGTGAAAACAAATTGTTAACCCTTTTATCTGCATTATTGTTGTAAAACAACTTTATCATTTTACTTTGTCTAACGCTAGACGATTTTACTCTCGGAAAGTCGTGCATGAAAGGGTGTCAGTTCCTTCACTTCTGTGCTATAAGCGTGTATTCTTCATACCTGTTTAAGATAGTAAAGTCTAGGATAGAGAGGATTAGCCTCCGTTGTGGCGATATTTTCAGATTCATTCAAATCAGTAAACCACAGATCAACCTGATAAAAAAAAAGAATTAATATAATTTATGCATTTTGTTGTAAAGTGTCTATATGAAGTGAAAAACTCGTTGGCATTGTTGTTGTTTTAATAAACAGACGAACACTGCAAGAGCATTCATAGAACATTTTAAGAGAATCTAATGCATAGTCTTAGCGCTATTAACCATCAAATTTTGCCTTGGCTAATTCGTTTTGGGGCAAAATTTAAGCTTTCGGCGACAATGCTATAAGACGTGCACATGCAAATGGCAACTATACATAAGAAGTTCTTATGTATAGTTGGCCATTTGTGTACGTCATAACGCATTGTTAATGCACGAAAGCCCAAATTTCTCCAACAAAGAACTATTTATTATGGCGAACTTTTACAGTTAATAGCGCGAAGAATAAACAACAGATGAGGTGCTCCCACCACGCTCCTCTGTTCATCACATGGTTTTTTTTTGTCGCTTTATTGCCAACCGAAATTGTTGTTTTAAAGTTTTAAAGTTACTCAGCTAGTTTAGCTTCTTAGTTATTCTGAGTCGATAGCTCAGTAAAACAAATAACAATAAGAAAACCTGTACTTTTCTGACCGTCGAATTTGCTTTTGTTCGGCAGATATTTTTTTCTTTCAATTAATTTTTGTCGCTAAAAATACTGTGGGCAGAAGGTCGGTAATTCTAAAACATATTGGTTTCTTCATTGTCACCTGTAAGAAAGTTTAGACCGAATTTCTTGGTGGGTCACAGAGTTAAAAGAACTCGGAAGTACGTTTGTCGAACAGCGGCCGGAAACCATTTTGTTTACAAGATCTTGCAGGCCCTCTCAAAAACTGTGGCCTCTAGGGCCTAGTCTCACTGTGCATAATGGGATCGGTCGCCATTTTGTTTACAAGATCTTGCAGGCCCTCTCAAAAGTGTGACCTGTCCATGATGCAATGATCGCGAGGGTCTGTGGAGGAGGCAGTATAGGCAGCGACGTTCTTAGAGACTGGGCCTAGCCTCTCTTTCCGGCTGATCACGTGGTTTGGGGACAACTTAAGAGGCGTCAAATAAGGTCTAGCATTGTTCACAGTTCTCCAAGACGCTGACCAGATGCCGAGACTGGCAAGAAACAGCTCATCAACTCCCGCGCACCTTCTCTGAACTCACGTGCTAGCTGCCTAAGATTTAACCGAAGCATCACTCAGTTCAGAGAACTAGATTTCCAACCCGTAGCGAACACTAGAGTTTCATTGACCAGATGTGGTATTTTATCGAAATTTTTCATATACGTAAGAAATTAAGGTAACTCTCCATGTACGTTGTGAGGTGATATGCAGTGCTATATATTATAGGGATGGTGTAGTGATGTAACTACTTCCTTTTAGGAAACAATTAGTTAATGGGTAACCAATGGTATATATGAGATAGTCACGAGGCATGGAGGGAGAGAGAGGATACAGTGAGAAGAGTGTAAATAAAGAGTACAAGAAAGCGTTCAAAATATAACAGATGGGAAACGGGTTACCATAAGGTTTTGGTCAGGCTCAAGGACACGGCTTTGACAACCTTTCAATCAAGCTCAGGTATCAGCCTTGCAACCTGTATGATCTCATCCCCCTTCAGCCTGCAATACTCCAAAGCTAGATGTACTGCATGTATGCATTATATACGACTTTATTGATTTGCAACTACCTTTCAGGAATAGAGAGTAGTTAACTTACAGTTACAAACCAAGGAAGCCAAAAATATACCTTTGAAAACTGTTCCTCGGAAACAAAACCTGTATGCTCAGAATCCATCTCCACAAATTTCGACAATGTATCAAACAGCTCAAAGCGCGTTGGTCTTGGCAAGGGGTAAGACGCAAGAACTATGAACCTCATCCAGTCCACAAATTCTGAATCTCTAGATATCAGAGTAGCAAAGGAGTGCAGTTGGAGCGCAGTTTGACTCATCCACAAATCTGGTAACATTTCCATACCGAACTAAAATTAACAAACAAGAAACAATTAGAAAAAGAATTGCGTACCACAGTGAAAGTGTGGTACACGTGCAAAAACCTCACAGCTTGTTAACAGGATGTGTTCGCAACAAGCTCGTAGCAAGCCTATTAACAAGTAGTTGACACGGTGCGATTTTATCAAGCCGATACAAGCTTGTTGTCAACCTTGTAGGCTGTAGCAGCCAGCTCCTTGTTAAAGTGCCTATGAAGTGAAAATTAAGTTTGCCTTATTTGAAAGAACTGACGAGGTAAACTAACAGAAACGTTTTTCGTTTCTTTGCTTTGTTTTTAAGATATTCAGATTTGTTTGGTATGCAAATTTAACCCCTTGACGTCGCATGTGCATAATATAATGACTTAAGGGCTGTTTACATGAGCCGGGCAAGCCTCGTGTCACGAAATTTTTCCTCGGCGACAAAAAGAGATTTTAATCAACGTTAGGGTTTGTTTACATCTAAACTAAACTAATTATTCTTTGTACATTTAGTTTACGCGAGTTTCAAATGCACAGTGAGATCCTAATCAATCGCGTGAGCCCAGCTAACCGGTTAATGAGCCCGGTTAACCAGGCTAGCCCAGCGCACGCGATTGATTAGGATCGTATTGTGGTTTTGAAATTCGCATAAACTAAATTTACAAAGAAGAATTGGTTTAGTTTAGATGTAAACGAATCCTAACGTTGATTAAAATATCCTTTTGCGGCCGAGAAAATAATTTCGTGACAAGAGTCAGTCCGGTTAGCCGGGCTAGCCCGCCTCATGTAATCGGCC
This sequence comes from Paragorgia papillata, assembly GCA_035771165.1. Classification (NCBI taxonomy): domain Eukaryota; kingdom Metazoa; phylum Cnidaria; class Anthozoa; order Scleralcyonacea; family Coralliidae; genus Paragorgia; species Paragorgia papillata. The sequence goes on along the minus strand of JAWNZC010000340.1, from coordinate 4,056,487 downwards.
CCTTATTGAGAAATATTATATATCTTTCTCAAACTCATTAATAATTCATGACTAATTAGTCAATCAGAAAAAAATATTTGGTCTTGTGTATGAGTTTTGAAACCAGGTAAAGGTCGCGCTAACTGAATTTATAATGAAGAAATCAGATAATAAACGGCACAAACAAAGAATCGTTTATTACCACATTTCTTAATTTTAAACTCAACGTGAAACCATTGTCTAATCTAATACGCACCAATATCACCAAGTCATAAACTCGTCTATCGTGTTTTACCAGGGGTTGGAAACACTCGAGAACAACAAAAATCACTCGGCCTATTACCTCGTAATTTTCAATGTTCTCTCGTGTCTGTAAAACATTCGAAAACAATAAAAATCACTCGGCTTGCAGCCTTGTGATTTTCATTATTCTCTCATGTTTTACAAACACTCGAGAATAATGAAAATTACTCGGTTAACGGCCTCAGTGATTTTCATTGTCCTCTCGTGTTTGTAACCCCTGGTAAAACACTCCCACTCGTTTATAAAATATTACTTGAAATTATCAAACGAAATTACTTGAAACTAATTCTGAAAGTGTGTCCCCACAACACAAAGAATATATTGTTTCATTTAAAAAAAGCCATAACGATAAAGTTTGGGAAAACATAATTTAATTTACTAACGTAAGTAAATTATGTTTTTCCAAACTTCACCGTTACAGTAAAAACCCGCATAAAAGAACCCCCTATTTTTCCAAGTCAGGTTGAAATGGTTCTTATATATTTAAGAAATAGAAAATGGCCACCCATCTTTATATAGCCTGATGGAAACACGAGAGTGAGTTGGGAGAATTCGAAAGTTTATGTGAACCCGAGCCGTGGGCGAGGGTTTACATAAGTATTTTCGAATTCTCCCAAACTCACTCGAGTGTTTGCATCAGGCTATATAAACACAGGGCATCCATTTTCTATTTCTTTTATGAAATAAGACTAAGAAATGTTCCGTGACGTCACAACCGTGTTTGTATAGCCTGATATAAACGGTAATTGACCAATCACAACGCACGTAAGACGCAACCTTATATATATATATATATATATATGTTGGATGTGCAGTGGGAAATCAGGCTGATAGGTTCTTATTTATAGGGCAAAAACAATTGTTCCTTACATGATGTATTTCCTTTTATACAATACCCTGGTTGCTATGATTGTTTTCATTGGTTGTTGCCCATGATCTATTAGAGGACAGATACATGGACACGTCAGATCACGTCAGCTGACTTGCTTTTTTCCTTCTTCATGCCCCAAAATCCGGCAAGATTTTCGATGAAAACGTTTTAAATTTTTGTATTGTATAAAACAAATAGATTCCTAAACCAAATCCGCTATGTCATGAACTGAGATGCACTGGGTTATGTTTCGTCAATCACGTGATCTGCTAAAAACACATCATCAGAGGCCTTATTCGTAGATACGAATGCTGTACGAGCGTTCACGAGAGCAAGCGGCAGTATGCCGAATTTCGCTTCAGCGAATGCGATTTTATATAGCATACCACTACAATATATTTTACATGTATAAAAAGGCAAAGCGAATACAGTATCATTAAGACGCCGATGGATATCAAACGATTATAGGGAACTTATCAACAAAGAGAAGAAGGTAAGAGAACACGAATATAGATTTTAACGTCAGACGCTTGTAGGCGCAAAATATTAGTTTGTTTCTTCGCTAGTTCGCTGTTTGCTGTTGAATTATGTAAATTTATATTTAGAAATATTAAGATAGACAGTTTATAATCTGGCTAATCTCTTGAAGTATATACAGTCTAATCATTTCCGAGCATTAACGTTGCTTTTTTTCTTGATTTTAGGTGCGAATTCATTATTAAACTTGTTGTAACAAAGCCAGCATACATACATTACTTGTAATATACATTGTAATAAAAAATTTGATCAGATTTTGTCGTTTTGTCAGTGCTTATATAGTCTGTGAGGATACATGCATCTCAAAACAAAGTCAAGTGAAACTTAACTGAAAAGTAAACAATTATTGACTATGAGATTGAGTTATCTCAGGGTAGGGCCAACTTGGGAAACCAGATTAACATTGGCCCAGTTTCACTTGATAAAACACAACTACCAAGTTATATTACCGTCTTTCGAAATAATGCTAGCTTTATGTAAAGGCTCAGAGTTTGCATGTGTAATTAGTTCAGAATTTCACCCTGTCTTCTGAGCTATCTCGGGTAGAAGTATTCAGAAAAAGGCCAGGACTAGAAAAGTCTAGCCCTGGGGTTACTGTACTGTATTACTCAGACCGATTTATCTCTAGGTACCCTAATTTATCTCATTTACATGTGAGCAATTTACTTTTCAAACATAAAAATTAGCTCGTGTCAAGATATCTTGGGGATAGGAGGAGCAACTGTTTCCCCCCTGAGGTCACTAGTGAAATTGTTATAAACCAGGCTCAAGTCTTAATTCCATGTGAGTGCTGGTTACCTGAGGGCACTAGAAATATTTCATTTCTTCAGTGCTCTGAAACTCAGTGCAGAATACTGTCATGCAGAAATTATCACCTATTCTTTCCTAGATCAATTACCTTTACTTGACTTTGCAAAATATACTTATAAAAGTTATAAGACTGCTATAATTTATTAAGCCCAACCTCCAATAACTCACCTCCTATCAGGCTTTCCAATTTTTGTCACAACCATGCATATATCTATACTTTGCAATTTTATAGCCTTTTCAGTATCTTCACAATTTTTGTGTAATACAATTTACATTGTTCAATCATCTGTGGGGCACATGGCAAATACACTACCAGTATCCGCATGTACGCAGTGCGTATCTATTTTTTTGTGGTCTGTTCAGTTATAGATGCATAGAAGACGTCACAACGTCTCGACTGCGTCTCGTGGGCCACTTTTTGTTCTTATCACCTTGTGACGTCATCTGGGCATCTATAACTGAACAGACAACGGCAAAATGGAATCTATTTGTTAAAAAACGATCAAGTCGGTTTTCTTTGTTTTTTTGCGGGATTTATATCCCATAAATCCCGCATTATAAATTCATAGGGTGCCTGCTACAACTATCTCGCATGGTAACGCCGGTGGCGCCCACATACGGGAAGGAGAGCAAGGGTTTGCTTTTCGCTCCACGTAGTTTACGAGAGGAAGGCAAACCAATGAAAATCATCAAAATCTGTTGGTTGAGTCAGCAATTTATTACACTGATCGTTGAGCATAAAAAGTGGGGTTGATACTGCATCAAAACGCATACCCAATGCTGTAATGATAGATCTAGTACTAATTATTCATACTAATTATTCAAACAAGCTTGTAGAAGTCTGTGTATGTGTTCAATGAACCTTTACGTACTTATCAAGTTGTTTAATAAACTGCTTTGGAGTCTTATATTATTTCATAAATCCCGTTAACATTTGACATAACAATGTCCTTCGACACTCGGCAAATGCTATCTTTTAGAAAACCTTCTTCAATCGTGTTTTAAGTCGGATAAATACCGAGAACGGACGCTGGCTTAAAGCCTCCGTTCTCGGTATTTATCCTAGACATAGAGTACATACATCTGGTTAAAAAGAGTGTATTAATATATCCAGAACACAATGTTTTATACTAATGATTACTATAAAGAAACAAACGAACAATAGAATACCACCATTTAGTATAAATAGTACTATTTTTCTGGCATTGATTTAGTATTTGTACTCTAATGTCTGTTTCCAAGGACCCTTAAAGCATGCCCTGAATATATACATGTATCTGTGTGTTCTGAGCTCTAGTAATTTTGAATTTTAGCATAAGAAACTGCTTCATTGGTCAGGCTGAACTGGTTCTTATATATTGGGTGCTTAATTGGCTAAATTTCACCCTGGAGGTTCTTAATCTGCAGTTTCTTTTATGCGGATTTTTACTGTATGGCTTTCTTTGAGAATTATTTGCTGGACAATTATTTTTTTTACAAGACCACGCTTTCCGCCTGGTATATCAATAGCTACATTGTTTCAAGTGATTTCCGCGTTTGATAATTACAAAGATATATAACTTTCTCCAACACGTCATTATGCACGTGTGACGGCAAGGGGTTAAATTTCAATATAGAACAAACCTTAATTTCTCATGAACGAAATTAGATATAAAAGAGTTCTAAACGCCAATCTTTAATATTGCAAGACTACTTCCAAATAAGAGAGTTTATTTTCTAACTTAAATTTTTCATTTCAGAGGCACTGTTAACTAAAGGGCGGTAAGTCCGGTAACATGTTGGGACAACTTCTCACAAATCTATAGATCGTTTTCACTCACATGATCGATGGCCCCATTGGGGCAGATTATATTCCCATACAGTGATGGATCCAGCTTGATCTGGTAGGGGGGTGCTGCAGGGGGGATCTAGACATGCCCCCGGAATTTTTTTGAAATTTGGACCTCTGAAATGGCATTTCCTGCATTCTGACGGTACTTTGAAGAAAGATTTAAAAGTTTTAAATCGTGTTTTCAATAGTGCATTTTATCAAACCTGGAAGGTGTCAAATAAATTTAGGGATAAAGTGGACGTTTTATTATGGATTTTATTAGGGATATCACAAGGAAGCTAGACATTAGAAGTGTGATTGACATTTTCAATGAAATCCACATCGCATCCTACTGCAGCAAGGCACTAATTGAATAATTGGCACCCACCCTGCACCCCCTTGGCCAGGGGACAGGGGGTGCGCAACCCCCCCCCCCACCCCCCTGTAAATCCATCACTGTTCCCATAGGATAAAGATGTACACCAATATGGCCGCGAGACGTTAGATGAAAACGATCTATAGACTATAACAAGCATAGAATACATAATTTCACCCTTTCACGTCAATTTCTTTTCAATTTTTCTTTTGAATTCTTTTCAATTTCGTTTATTGTCTTAGCTTTTGTATATTTTCAATATAATTCAAAAGTCCGGAAAATGACGTACTCTGCACTTACTAAAAGGGTCTATTTAAGTCATCAACCTTGCTACAAGTTGACAACAACGCGTTAAGGCCTATCTACACGATACGATTGTCGCATACGATTGTCATCGTGATGTATGTGATTCACCTGCACAATTGTGTAAACGACGTTTTTTGACATTCACCATCCAATAATGAACAAGAATTGTGTGCGCGTGCACAAAATTGCATACGCCAGAATGACAATCGTATACGACAATCGTATCGTGTAGATAGGTCTTTACGGATTGGTTAACAGACTGGGAACAACCAATGCGAATGAATCCCGGTGACGGCTTGTTGGAACAGCCTTGTAACAATTTGCTTGTTAGGTATGGAACAACACGAGCGTTTTTACGCGTGTAGAAAAAGAAACATTAAAACCTTACGCTGGTTGTCATTAGATCCAGAAAGATATCCACAAAAGCTCTGCACGAAATAAGACCTGATGGGGCGGCTTGAATAAACTAAAACAAAAAAAAATACTCAAGATCTAAAATTCTGCAACAGCTTTTAGCGAGGAAAAAATTGAACAAGTCAACTTTCAACTGAGTCAACTTTCGCTAGATCAGAAGTTATGTTAGTAGTATACCATTCCATTCTATAGTACTTCATTCTATTTCACTCCACTCTACACTAGACTACACCACACCACACCACACCGCACCGCACCGCACCGCACCGCACCGCACCATATATACCAAGCCGCCGGCCAGCCAGGAAGCAAACAAACAAACAAACAAACAAACAAACAAACAAACAAACAAACAAGCAAACAAGTAAGCAAGCCAGCAAGCATATCTTATTATTACCTGAGCATAAAGATGTTCAAGTTGTACGACAGTAAAACTGTCAAGAGAGTTAAACTCTCTTGGACTAGGTGGCGGAGTAGGACTCGGAGTTCTAAATACGTTGATTTTCTAAAATAATAATAAACGTCAGAATTGTTGGACGGAAATTATCAGAACAGAACAGAACAGCTACAGGATAGAACAGAACAGAACAGAATAGAACAGAACAGAACAGAACAGAACAGAACAGAACAGAACAGAACAGTTGCAGGACAGGACAGAACAGAACAGAACAGAACAGAACAGAACAGAACAGAACAGAACAGCTACAGGACAGCACAGAACAGCTACAGGACAGCACAGAACAGCTACAGGATAGAACAGAACAGAACAGAACAGAACAGAACAGAACAGAACAGAACCGAACCGAACAGAACAGAACCGAACAGAACAGAACCGAACAGAACAGAACAGAACAGAACAGAACAGAACAGAACAGAACAGAACAGAACCGAACAGAACAGAACCAAACACAAATACGTGGATATCGTAACTCACCAAATCAACAACAAAATCTTTATCTTCAAGAATTAACTGACGCTGAAGTTTGTTTTCATTTTCAATGGCAGTTCGTGCCAAGTTAGCCATGGCTCGGATGCTACACGTGATGAATATATAGAGAATATTACATATGTCTCCCTTGTGTATGATATATTAATTAAAAAACAAAACGAACGATATATGCACTCCTTATAATTTGGTCTACAATGCGCTACCTTTCCACTTCTTGAAGGAATCTTGCGCCAAGCCAATCGTCCATGTCCTTGTAAGTTAAGTCTGCTTTCCCCTAGAAGTTGAAACGGCAATCAAGACAATCAAGATGGGGTGCGCTGGTTCTAAAAGCTTATCGCTGACATCACGGATTTACGTATGGTATAGTCAACAACATCGTGATTTTGGGATTTCTGTCCTTTATCAGAGTAAAATGTGATGAATTAAAATGATACGGGGAAATTTTGCGAGCCTCGACAGCCGCCATTTCCGATCGTATATATATATATGTATATTATTTATTTATCAGTAAATATTCATAATAATAATAACACTAAACAAATATACAAGCAAGGTAATAAAAAACCCAATTCTAAGTAACATGAATATGAAATATATTGCGTATAACATTTCGAGAAATATTGAATGATGCTTAAATAAACAATTTTTTGGCTTTTATCTTTTTTTGGAGAACACTTAAAGCTTTCGTTCTGTAGTGCAGGTAATGTACAATTAATATTGATGTTGGTAGCAAACAGGAAAATTAAATGATCTACATGAGTGTCTAGCTATTTAAGCTTTGCGGTTGTTTTTCTCAAGGCGTCTTGTGCCTTTCTCATTTCGCTTTGTGCTGAAAAAAGTTCTTCCCGTAGCCTTCGTAAATCAATTCTTTTCTTCAAGTTATCAGTATTATTCTTTTCCGTTCCTTGTATTTCTGTCTTCAGATTTTTTAATTTTTCTTTTGCATTTTCTACACGGGAAATATTTTGTTGCAAAGTTCCCTTTTTCAAACTGGTTGACAGTTTTCCAGAGCTTAGTGTAACCGTTTTACTCTTAGCCACCTTGGTCATTAGATCAGCCTTATGCATGCGCCAGTCTTGATGGATTTGTTGGTAAAGATCGGTCTTCTTAATGTTACGCACACTAAGCTCCTTTGCCCTCTTATTCCAAAAAGCCCTCCTCTCTTTTTCTTTGGCAGAACTTGTTTGGATTTCCCTTTGTGAATAGATTTTTATTCCTTTAATAGAACAGGTTGTGGGGGACTTTAGTAAAGAGAATGCTGTGAAGTTTGATGCTGATGATGAAGACATGTTGTCAGTATTTGAAGCCTTGCTGTCCGCGTTACTTGCACTCATAACGTCTTGTTCTCCAGGGCCGGATTCTTGAGTTTTGGCTAGGTCGTCTTCACAGTTTTCCCTTTGGACATGATCCAAGTCGCATTGTTTATTGTCTTCTTCCATAGACATAGTGGATTCCCACACTCTGTACATAAGAGTTGGCAATTTAACCCCCCCATTTGATTGCCTGACTGACAACAGTGCTTTGTTCTTCAACGAGGCTTAAAGGAACACCACGTATCGTAAACCTATAATCACGTTGCATCAGATCTTCTGCTTCATTTGCAATTCGCGTGCGAATGACATCCAGTGTTGAATTATGATCAACATCAAATATGATGCAGGATACAGCTTCTACAGACTCTTCAGATATGTTCAGGTCCATAATTTATAAAACCACTCGCTATTCAGAAGTCAATATTCAAAACAAAACAAAACAAAGCCGAGATGTGCAATATCTTTAATTATCAAAACCTTTCTCCTTTGACTGCTAACCTCCGCTTCTTTCTGTGAATGAAACGATTATAATTTTTTATAATATATTATAGCTCACATTCCCCGCGACATCGTGAGAATGGACGTCACGTGGCATTTATAATTATTATGTAGTTGCAAAATGCAAACGTTAATTTACAAATAACTATATATTTTTATTTTTTAACTCGCTCCCTCCGAGGGCAAGGATTCGATTCGCTAGCCCACTGGAAAGTCGTCTGGCGTTACAGAACATCAGCATTTTTTACCTCGTTTCACATTATTCGTACATGAATTTAATTTACAAATAGACCATTAATCATTGTCATTCAATTTGTTTCTTTTCTTATATGTTATAAACTTATTATTTATTTTTTCGACAGAATGACCCAAAAATGCCGAAGAAAAAAAGTCCCTACGGGAAATTATATGTGCATGAATAAAACTGAATTTTTCTCTTCCTTCAATTTTTCGTATTTAGTAGCCCCCTATTGAAAACGAACTATTTTTCCAGCAATCTCGTTCCCAGAGCCTGCGATCCGCTGTGCGAACGAGATTGTTTTGCCAGATACTCTTTTTAGTGTAAACAATGCAGCCCTGTTTTACAGTAAAGCCCTAATCAAACGAGAACGCAAGTCAACGCAAGTTGGCAGTCAGAATTTCTGTGGCGGTCGTTCGAACACCCATGCAAATTAACAAAATAAAGGTTTCATGAGTGTTTTAAACAAGTTTTAACTTTGTTACGGTGCATAATATTTTCGGAAAACTATTCAGAGCGGCTGGCTAAGATAGCGTGACTGCCAACTTGCGATGACTTGCGTTCTCGTTTGATTAGGGCTTAATATCGGGTACCCTTGCCGAGCACTACGGAAAAGGTCGGTTGAAAATCGGTTAATTTATTTTTAAAAAAATGGCAAAAAACGGATATCAAACTGAAGAAGAAATAAAAATTTAAAAAACAAATTATACGGCAACGGCTATTTTATACATCGAATTGAAAAACGGAGTAACGACGTTTTTATTTAAATATGCAATGTTTAATTGTCTTCCTCGACATCCTTCGGGTGTTCCATTATGTCCTCTACAATATATTCATCTTTAATGCTTTGAGCCATTTCTTGTAAATCATCTGCTTCGATGAAAGCGGGAATTTTCTTCTCTTCATCAGTGTTCGCAGATGGAGACTCAGGTTTCTCAGCATGTTCTTCGAAAGCGGTCAAGCTTTTCTGGAGGTTGGCCTGGTGACGTTTAAGTTTACTGAATAGTTCATCAAAACGTTTCTCTTCCAGACGCAGCAGCCTTTTGTTTCTCGATATGTCGCTTCCTTGATCATTTAATTTCTTATTGATATTCTCAATTTTCTGGTACGAAGAACTAACCTCAAACTGGGATATATCTAATCTTTCGCAATTTTTAATAAAATCTTTTTCATGACTTGCCGAGTTTTGCGACATAGACGTCGCACTTAAATTTTTTTCTTGTTCGAGGATCCGAAGTACTTTATCTGACATAACCTTTAAAAGTTGCGTCTTCTTTTGTGTCCACTCGACATCGATTATTCCGTACACTTCGAATTTCGAACATGATTTTGACTGTAATTCTTCTACAAAATCCTGAATACGTGTATTCCAATATCGACGCTTTTGAAATTCGATACCTTTTGACGCCTGCATGTCTGCAACTGAATATACTTGAAATGAATCGCCCTCACTGATTTTTTCTTCACTCTTCTCGTTTTTTCCCACCACAGTTTTTTTCTGATTCAGGTTTAATCGGGAAATCATCTTTAAGCAGCTTTATAGAAATAACTTTCATTCCTGTTTCGCCGGGTACTTCTTCGCTTATTTTATCCAAGGTGACTAATTTCTCTTGTTGGCCACTGATAGGGGCATGTAGTTTCTTGAAGATAAACGAAGATTTAGGAATACCGGAATGTGACTCTTCTTCGATGCGGTTTCTGATTTTTGAAAGTGTGTCTGAAACACGAACATCGCATAAAAATATCTCTAAACTTTTGTCGTCTGCTTCTACTTTTAAATCAGTCACACCTGCCGCCATGACTGTCTATCATCTCATCTCAGCCGGTTGGTATAGCTAAACAAATATTGATTTTTTGAGCACAATTCCCATGCATGCGTTCATGCACATTTTCTGACTATAATTTTTACGGTTAGTCGATTTAGCTAATTATTGGCTATAGTGTTTACCATTAGGGTTGTTTTTTGGTTAGGTGACCGAAATTATGCGGCTAATTGAAATAACTCGAAAAGTATTTTATCTGGGCATCGCGCGAAACTTTGTTAAAAATCAAAAGCGTGGGAAAATCTTTTGTCAAATGAAGCAAGCCCTTTCAACACCTTCTACGGAGACCGTAGCTTAAAATTGTCTCGTACAATGTTAAAGATGACTGTTCCCTCTGTAAGAGAAGTGAATCAAGATTTAAACCAGTTGCGCGATGCAATCATACTCGACAACAGAGATGTTGTTTCTTTATTTGAGACGAAGTATCGAAGATTTTTGCCTTCTCGTGTTTTTCAAAAAAATATAGCGTCGGCTAAAGTAGACTCATTTTCCTCGTATTTACTTCCACGAGACATCCCGCCAGATCTTGTTCCTGTCAAGACAACGGGCAACGGTGATTGCTTTTTTAATTCAGCCTCATTTCTGTTGGTTGGAAATGAGAGTTTGTGCGCTGTTCTTCGGCTTCTAATCGCTGCAGAGATTTTTTTGCACACAACCTTCTATGCAAATCACCCAAGGTAAAAAACATTTTTTACTTAGTATAGCGTCATGTAAGATTTACTCGTCTTGGCAGGGGCCGTGGAGCAGCTTTTAAAGTGTGTGTGTGTAGGGGGGGGGGGGATCTTCCTCGGGAATTTTTAAAATATTTTGGGATCAGGAAAAAGTGGGTGGGAGAAATTTTCAGGTCACAGAGCAATAATTTCATGAGAGGGTGGAGTAGAGGACTTTTAAGCATCCCTGCATGGGAGAATCTTTCTTCAAATATAAGCTTTATTGAGCTGCTATTCACAGTTAAAAATAAAAATTAAAGAGCACTTCTACTAAAACTCTGATATAATGATTTACGAAGAAGTAAAACTTTTATAATGATTATGTAATGGTTAATCTCTTCTGTCTATATTTTACGAAAGGTTTGATGAAGCAAGTACGCATTACAGTAATACTACACGTTTTATGATGTCACTTGCCATTGACGTCACGGATGGTAAAAACAGAATCAAGTGTTTAAAAAAGCAAGCCGTAGACACATGTACCCCGAGAAATTGGGCAGGGTTGATCCATTTTATGGCTCTGTCTTCAGTAATTCGCCATCCTATATTTTCGGTCTATCCAGCGGTGAGTCCAGCGCTACGCCCTTTGTTTCATGGCCTCGTACATCCAAGGGAAGATGCTTTAGACAACGACGTTATGTACATCATGTTTACAAGAGACGGTATGTTTGATAGCAAGATGAATACCAATTATCAGCCGAATCACTTTTGCCCACTTCTCCAAAATGTCAATGACGACTTTTCGCCACAGAAGCAAGAAAATTTTTTGTTTAACGAAAGTGATTTCCCCCCTCTGGTTTCCAAAAAAGAATCAACTTTGGGTCGACGTATGACAAGACCAATTGATCTACTGCCAACAAAAAAATGGAACAGATCGGATGTAACGGCCACCGCACCCGAATCTTCAGCGCCAGTGTGTACGACTTCTTGTAGCTGTACTGCTCCACGTACTTTCCATCCACCTAGTGCCTTTCCTCTAATTAACAAGGCAAAAGTCCACACACAAGATGACCCAGATCCATCAACTAATTCACTTTCACATGCGCAATTTGGTGCTGAAGAAATCTATCCAAATGTATCATCTTCTATTTCCAGGAAAAGGCCGTATCCGCTTTTACCTCGACAATGGTATGCAAAAATTGGAGTGGCATCAGAAAATAACATCAAAGAAAACACTAAAGTCTCTCAAAACAAAGAGATTTATAAGTCAGAACATCACTTCCTATCCACCCGATGCTTTCTCTCAAAGGAAAAAAGCCAAAGTCTACCCACCAGATAGTCCGCACTCATTCACTGCTTCGTTCACACGCGGGCAATGCGCTGCTGACGAGACCTACCAAAGTACGTTACCCACAATTTCCACGAAAAGGCCCTACCCGTTTTTATCACAACAGTGGTATGAAAACATCGGAATGAAAGTAGAAAACAATATTAAAGACGAAAACAGTAAAATTTCCTCCTATACACCTGACGCCAGTGACGCCTTCCCTCTAAATATTAAAAAAGCAAAAACCTGCACACAAGATGGTCCTGATTCATCAACTATTTCGTTCATGCGTGCGCAATGTGGTACTGACAAAACCTGTCGAAGTGCTTTGTCCACCATTTCCATCAAAAACCGTATCCGCTTTTACCTAGAGAGTGGTATGAAAAAATTGGAATGGAAGCAGAAAACACTATTAAAGAAAACACGACAAAAATATATGAAAATGAAGTAGCTTTTAATCAAAATGTCACTTGTTCACTGAGTGGTCATTCAGAAAACCGCGCACCTAATACGTCGGAATTAAGAAGCCCTACGAAGCATATTCACGAACAATCTTCAACTTATTTGCCGCTTTCTCACTCTGGTAAACGGCTGTTTCCTTTGTTGGGCAAGGCATGGTATCAACGTCGGGGTAAACTTGCAGCTAAAAACATTGCAAGAGAAAAGAAAAACATACACAAAAAAGAATCATTTATTGATAACACTAAAGCAAGCGTGGATTTCGGTATTTGTTCAGGAACTCTAAAAGATAACATATCTAGCATTTTAGAAAAAATGGCTTCAACAACAGAGGAAAAGAGGAGAGCTGATCTCAGCGGAATCATTAAAACTGCCGAGTTTATTGAGTCCAATGGTCCCATCGTATCTACACAGGAGGCTGGCAAAATATTTAATAGCGAGAAACAACGGTACATAGAAATTTCAGCTGACCCTAAGAAACAGTGCAGAGCTACGTCGGCGGATATTTTCCAGAAACTTTCTCAACATCTCAATATAAAACAAATTTACATTTTTGGCAAGGCATTTGTAATGGAAAATCGAAATCAGCAGGTCAACAAAATCATCGATAGATTAACTAATCTTGTCAACAGCGAAAAAGTTGTCAATGATAAAATTGCCGCGAAGATTGGAGACCTTTTCAACGACTCCATGAAATACATTGACACAAAAAGAGACAGAGACGTCTTGAAAGGTTTATTTACGCAGGCAACAAGTGCGTCTTTCGTGTCTAAACTACAAGGGGTTACCAACAAAACAGCAATAATGAATGCAAGAGATGAGTTAAGGGAGAATGTTCATCGCTATACAGACATTACTACAACTTCCAGAATTGTTAGAAATGACATGACAAATGAACAGCAATCGCGCTTAACAAAGAGGATAATAGAAAAGAGAAAGCAAGATGAACTCAAACTTTCCAAACAATTTGATGGTAGAGGCAGGATGCTGAAGTATGAACAATTTCCAGAAATGCCTAGAATACTGGAAGGTATATTTGAAGGAGGCTGCATGGACGAATGCACAGGTGGAGGTTTAGAAAGCCATCCTCGTTTGATTACGTCTACCCGCTACAGATCGGCGGATAATGTCACATTTATGCACCAAGCAAGAAAAATACTTCTTTCCTGCGCACCCTCTGGTTTTAACATTTCTCTATCATCATGCTACAATTACACAGAAAATTACAGAGAAAATTCGTTAGAGGCAAAGAGACACCATGCTGGACGTGACATCAATGCTAATATTTCTCTTCGTCGACCCCCACGCAACGCAGTCGTTGACAATAAACAAGTTGTTAACCTTCACTGGTCAAACATGCAATGTTAACTATTTCGTAGATATAGCGGCGGCCCAAACCAAGTCTTTTATGGTTGATTCAAAAGACGCAAAAAGGATCGTTTTGGCTGACAGTTGCCCTGTTCAGAAACCTGGGCAGACATGGAAGAAAATTAATTTACCAGATCACGATTGGGACCAAAGTAGAAATAATGCTGTCACACCAATGACCCATTTATTCATAGAAACTCAAATAACACAAAAGGAATCTATTCCTTCGCTATTAACACCTGAAGATACCTTTATACGCCCATCACAAACAAGCTCACTTATTCTTCACGTTACTAGAACCGGTAGGGCAGTGACACTATTGAATCTTTCTCTTTATGAACCTGAAACTACCAGCCGAGCTTTTAATGAAATATTTCTTCTGCTTACCAAACCGTCGCTCGATTGTTACTTCAGAAACCCTGACAGTGGTACCCTTAAGGAAAACTTTATTTTTGTTGTTGACAATGGACCATCAGAAACCCCATCAAGTCCATTGGTTCAAATGTGGCTTTCTAGGATGTTGAAATACCTTAAACTTGACCGTATCTCACAAATTTCTTTTGCTGAGTACCACAGCAAACGAAATTTCGTCGAAAGGGTGCATGCAGCAGAAAACGAAGCCCTTTCAAGAACTGTATTCAATTCAAAGTCAGTATTTGAAAAAGCAGATCCTGGGAGCAAGGAACACAAGCAGAACATAGAGAAAATGGCAAGCGATGTCAAAGAATGCATTCAACAGGCTAAGTTTAATGGAAAACATTTAGAAGTCCATCGTGGGGTTGGTGATGAAGTCATATTTGATGATGACGACAAATTGAAAAGCTTTTTAGTCCTTTCGGAAGAAAGAAAATTAGAGTGCAAATGGAGATACAATGCCAAAAGAAATTTTATTACAGAAACCCTTTCTCAAGTGTGGAGTATTGACCTGAACTACACAGGTAATTATAAAAAGGACTACTTAAGAATTAACAATAATCTGGTGACTGAGCGGACTGCTTGGAATGACAAGTATCAAACTACACTGTGGAGGGAAGATGACAAGTGGATAGGCACTAATCAATCCAGGAATGTCGTGCAACCAATACCCGACTACATAAGATGGTGTAAAGCATCAAAGGAACTTCATTATTTGACAGTAGAGAGAAACACTCGCATTACAAGCGTAGATGGAAGATGGAATAAAATGCCAGGACTTTTTCTGCCATCAAGACTCCTGAACTTGTTTTACAAAATAAATCCTAATCCACCAGATAATATTCTCAGTGAAATTGCTCTCCTGGTCTGGATTCCAGCAAACGAGGTGAAAAGATACTTTAAGGAGGCTAACGAACAGGACTTGCGTTCTTTTCAGCAGGATAAGGCTAGGGACAGATGGAAAACGACTACACTGCAAATCCCCAAAAACTTGTTTTAAGAAAAAAATGCTTGTTTTAAGGATATTTTTCCTTAAAACAAGAAAAATTATCTTGTCCCGTCTGCAAGATAATTATCTTACCAAAACAAGATAATTTTTCTTAAAACAAGCAATACTTTCTTGTCAGGTTATCTAGTTTCAAGAAAAATAATCTTTTTTTAAGATAATTTATCTTGAACAAGAAAAACTTTCTTGTCGTTTCTTCAAGATTATCAGCTGGAAAGACAGATAATCTTGAATCAAGAAAATTTTTCTTGAATTAAGAAAAAATTTCTAGTTAGATATTCTTGTTTTAAGAATATTTTTCCTAAATCAAGAAAAAAATTCTTGAATCAAGAAAAAAATTCTAATTGGATATATTCTTGTTTTAAGAATATTCTTCCTAAATCAAGAAAAAAATTCTAGTCACATTCTTGTTTTAACAATATATTTCCTAAATCAAGAAAAATTTACTTAAAGCAACATTTGGTTGGTCAATGAAAAGATTTTTTTTCAAATTTGTGCCCCTTACAACCTTGGAGTTCGATGAAAATTTTATGATGGAATTACAATGTGATTGGCTGTTATGCTTTACAGTATATAAAACCAAGCTTAGGCTTTAATTTATGCATTTCTTTTAAAGTTTTTTGTAAATATTACTGAGCTCTCTCTTACGGTTTAGTTTAAAATTTCCTTAAATATTAACTCTAAAAAAGATGTGTTAAATTAACACACCTTGTGTTTCACGAAGGTGTGTTACTTGTATGTTATACAAAACATGTTAAGATGTGTTATTGTATAGGTATATTAATGAAAAGGTGTGTTACCGGTATGTAACATACCCTGATGTGTGTTATCTTATTTACACATGTATGCAGATGTGCATAATAACAATAAACACACCTTGAAACATGTCATTCAACACATCAATGACCGAGAGAAAATAAACATTTTTAAAAGCATTTAACATTGTCAATATATTCAATATATTTGAACACATATTAAAAAACTGTGAGTATTTACATCAGGCTGACATTAAAGTATACACTTAAAACTTAATAATAAATACTAGTTATATACATGGTATACAGTGAGATGATCATATGCAAACCATTTTTCACAGTTCAAATTCCCAAATATTTCAAAGCTAAAAATCCTAGTAAGATTAACCACTTAACAATTAATGTTACATGTGGTTCTGCCATCTATATCCAAAATACATCAGCATTTAGGATATTACATGGCATATTTAAAATGTTGGTATTTTCAAAGTGTACTTAACAACAATCCAATCAGCAATGACACAAGTAAACATCAGTGAAATCATCTTGGAGATCAACAATCCTTTTCTTTTGTTGAGAAGTTGGCTTTCAGGTATCTCTCTTTGTGTACCGGTCCTGCAAAATGAGAAAATTAATTCAACAATTTGTTAATTAATATTTAATTAAATCAAATATTTAAAGGTATGTATTAACCACTTTGCAACAACAACAAAATATTTTAATTTATGATGATTTGATTAATATAAACATAGTAATCCAAGTAATATGAACATTTTTTGTCAAAATCACTATAATTTTAACAAAAAGGACAATCTTATCATCTGCCATGCATCTGATGTTACAAGCCGGGTAAAACTAAAGTTTACTTTTAGTAAGGGGGCATTTTTGACTGGCTCTGGCAGGAATGGGTAATAATCACTTGGCCCAGTACCATTGTTACCACCCCTTTAGAGAGTTAAATCATCTGGAGCATAAATTAATGTCAATATTAAACTTTATATACAAAGTATATTTAGGACTTAATATTCCATCATATACTGTATCACACAGACGGACTCTCAGTAATGACCTACTAGCTGCCCAAAAGTGACTCACATACTCATGCATTCTTCCTAACAACAAGATTGCAGTTACCGAACAAACAATTTGGACAGAAAATTCTACTTTTCTAGCAGAATTCTTGTAATTTTGAAGACAATTAGAATATAGGGATGTTCAGTAATGTATAAGGAATATGCAGTATCTGTATATACCACTAAAATTATACAAATATTTATTATTATTTAATAGTATATTATACCAATTTGAGTCTTACTGTATTTATCAAACCAGTCAACTTTCTAAAATACCCAGAGGTACATGTATGATCGGTGTTTTTTAGCATATCAATGATACTGTGTGACGAAAACACTCTTATTATATATACACACAAAACAAATACACACAAAACATACTATTAGTCTGTTAGCAACAATTATTTCAGAATGATGAATTCTGCTAGTGAAAATACACTAATCAACTACAACTTCAACTACACTATTAAAGTTTAATTGCAATATAAAATTGCAATCAAACAGGAAATTTGACAACGAGAGTCAGAGAAAATTTCACATTACAATACTGTAGGACATTTATTAATAGAAAACAAACGATAAATACTCAATCTCTTACCTTGCTCGTGCGAGAGAAACTTCTTGCATGGACAGTTGGACTTTCTTGGTTCAACTGGATTTTCATGGCTTTTAGTTAAATATTTCCGTAAAAAAACAGGTTACTTTGGTGAAGATTGTCTGCTCGATCTCCTCGCAAACAAAAAGTCTTATTTCCAAGGGTTTATGTAGCTTGAATCTCAAAACACCTTCAAAGGTGGCGCGCTTCGAGTCTTCGAGATGAGATGAATAGATGATGCTATCCCAAGTATCAATGCGCGCTTGTCACCTGGGGGGGGGGGGGGACATTTTTGCCCGAAAAATTAAGTCGAAAATATATTAAAACAGTTCAAAATATAATTTTTCATGAATATTTAACAGCAATATTACCCGAATTTACCCGAAATTTATTTCAAAAAGTGCCCGAAACAAAAACGTTTGGGGGGGGGGGGGGGGGGGGGGGGGCGGGAGGTGGGCAATTGCCCCCCGCCTGGTACGCCTATGACCTGTGCGGTTTTTTTCGTAGACGGCGCCTGTAGCGCTATTCTGTCTCAAAATTACACATGTTATTGATTCGGAATTACTTCATGGACATTTATGTATAGATATAATGTTTTAAACGTTAGGAATATTTAAGCTAAATAAATGTTGTATTATATTTAAAAGATGTGTTATTCCAAAGCGTTCTTTCCTTTTAGTTTTTCATATCAAGATTTTTTTTCTTGAAACAAGACATAAATTTTCTTAAAACAAGAAACTTTCTTTTTAGTTTTTCTTATCAAGATTTTTTTTCTTGAAACAAGTAATAAATTTTCTTAAAACAAGAAACGTTCCTCTTAGTTTTTCTTATCAAGATTTTTTTCCTTGAAACAAGACAAATTTTCTTAAAATAAGAAAATGGATCTTGAAACAAGAAAATTTATCTTGACAAGTTTTTGTGGTTTTGCAGTGTAATCTTTACAAAAAAAATTCATGCCGGGAGTTGCAGGATAAGTGTAGGAAAGCTGGTCTGTCCTGCATGGGTCTTAAGTATCAACTGGTTGAGCGACTCTTTGAAAATGGCACGGAAAACACATCACCCAGTGATTTCCATTCAAATTATAAAGGAAACATTAAAAGTATACCTGGGTCTTTGAAAGAATTACATAATCTCTCAACCGCTCAAATGAAATATATTCTAAATTATCATGGTTTATCCATAACAGGCAATAAGGATGAACTAATTCTTCGATTAACACTTGTCAAAAATGGACACTATCGTTTAGCGTTTTATCAGGAACAAACCGAAATACTAAATACAATCAATGACGCTGAGAAACTAGTTTTGGAAGAGAGACAAGACTA
Organism: Paragorgia papillata; assembly: GCA_035771165.1. Lineage (NCBI taxonomy): Eukaryota > Metazoa > Cnidaria > Anthozoa > Scleralcyonacea > Coralliidae > Paragorgia > Paragorgia papillata. The sequence goes on along the minus strand of JAWNZC010000340.1, from coordinate 4,037,288 downwards.
CCTACAACATCCCAATGATGTCTACCGTAGACGAACATATCTATCATCAGAAGAAATCAATTCAAAGGAAACAAACACTTCTGACAGTTCTGTTTCAGTGCCAGATGTCGAAAATTTACATAAAATATTTAAAAAACTCAAAGAATATATCGAGATTTTGAGAGGCATTAACAATAACAAGGCAAATGATTTGAAAAAGAACGATATCGGAAATGCATCAGAAGAAACCGAAGAGAGTGACGAAGAATCATTTTTTAGAGTCGGTACAAAGGTAAAAGTAAAATGGTGTGGCGATCATCTAAAAGGAACAGGATGGAAACCTGGTTGGTACACAGCTTACGTTCAATCTTCAGATCCTTTACAGGATCAGATTGTTGTTGAACATCGTAGTGAACCAGGTAGCTTGTACACATTAGACGTTTCACCGCTGATAGCTGAAGGGAGTTTAAGACTGGGATAATCATGTTTAATATATTGTATTCATTATTCAAACTAAACTACCAATATTCATGTGAATATGAACTGATATACCACTGAGGGGGAGCAATGAATTGACTATAAATATTTGTAAATAATTTATATTCGCTTTATATGCATGGTTCAATAATTTAGTTTAAGTTTATAAGTTTGTTTGTAAAATAGTTTAAAGCCTCATTTACAGAGACAAATTATCGGGATTGCGATTGAGAATTGACACACGATTTATTTAGTTAATAACTAAATAAGCAAATAGACATACAGTATGAATCGTGTGGCTATACACAACAAAACTTACTGCAATAGTGAGATACGATAATGTGGCTTCGTGCAAATGGCACTATAGACTATTGTCAATAAGTATATGTTTGTAAAACGATCTAATAACAAACATTATGACCAATTAATTTACCCATTAGTATTATAGATAACAGCATACTTTTTATATGCACACACATGCTGTAATAGTGATTATAAGATTTTTACAACTCTCAATTTTCTTTAAAATTATTTATTCTAACACCTTATGTAATATTTAAAACATGAGCAGGAGTGTTTTATGAGATTTAAAACCACGAGGGCGCAGCCCGAGTGTTTTAGATCTGATAAAACACGTGATGCGAGTGTTTTGAATGGCTTCAAAAACGATTCGTTATTGGATGTTATGTTCATTAGTATTCTTTATATAAAATTGTATGTTCATTAGTATTCTTTATATAAAATTGTATGTTCATTAGTATTCTTTCTGACGTCAAGAAGTTTTATCAGGTATAAAACCACGGACATGGTACTGATTTCCTTTGTGTTTTCCTCATGAATTATTAATGAGTTTTTGAAGTATAGCTAGCATTAGCGAATTGTGGATCTAATTAAATAAAGTACAAAAAAGGGATTGCATATACATGTATCTTACAGGCTCATTAAAGCCACATCTACCTATACCCTTGTAATAATGAACAAGATCAATCTGTACGTCAAGCCCATTGACGTTGTATCACTAAACCAAACACTTTCATGTAGAAATAGAAATAATGCTTGATATAATGAATACAACAGATAAAGATATTCTAAGATGATATCATAAGATAATTTAAACCTCCCCCAGTCCCCCTGCATTTTGGCATAGATAAAGTTAACGTGCAAGTATTTTAATGAAGTTGATGGTAATTTCCCATTAAAAAGGACAAATGATATGCAGTCGGAAATTCCAAGAGTTACGAAAAATTCAGCGAAAAGATTAATGGCAATTCCAGTAATGGGGTATGAATGACAGCTAGAAATTTAAAGGAATACACCTTGGAAATTCAAGGAAGGGGGGCGAGTGTCAGTTGGAAATTCCAAGGGATACTAAATACCACCTGGAAATTCTGGGGAGAGGTATAATTGTTAGTTGGAAATTCCAGGGAAAGGAATGAGTGACAAATGGAAATTAGAAACGATTGGGGAAAATACTACATGGAAATTCCAGGGCAGGGGACAAACAACAGTTGGAAATTCCAGGGCAGGGGGCGAACATCAGTTGGAAATTCCAGGCAGGGGGCAAAAAACAGTTGGAAATTCCAGGGCAGGGGAGAAACATCAGTTGGAAATTCCAGAGCAGGGGACAAACAACAGTTGGAAATTCCAGGGCAGGGGACGAACATCAGTTGGAAATTCCAGGGCAGGGGAGAAACATCAGTTGGAAATTCCAGGGCAGGGGACAAACAACAGTTGGAAATTCCAGGGCAGGGGACGAACATCAGTTGGAAATTCCAGGGCAGGGGACAAACAACAGTTGGAAATTCCAGGGCAGGGGACGAACATCAGTTGGAAATTCCAGGCAGGGGGCAAAAAACAGTTGGAAATTCCAGGGCAGGGGACAAACAACAGTTGGAAATTCCAGGGCAGGGGAGAAACATCAGTTGGAAATTCCAGGGCAGGGGAGAAACATCAAGTTGGAAATTCCAGGGCAGGGGACAAACAACAGTTGGAAATTCCAGGGCAGGGGACAAACATCAGTTGGAAATTCCAGGGCAGGGGACGAACATCAGTTGGAAATTCCAGGGCAGGGGACGAACAACAGTTGGAAATTCCAGGGAGGATGATCTTAGGGAAAGGGGATCCTCAACAGGGGGGGTGCGGATATAAATTGGAATAGCCCATTTAATATTCAATGAAGGCAACTCAACTTACGACATATAATTTAGCACAACCATTCATATTAAGACAAAAGCGAATTTTAGTTTTAGTTGTACTGTTGGCAAAACAGTATTGTATCATTATTTTACCTCGGCTCTCACCGTGTTCGGTCCGACCATTGATCGTTTAATCGAATTTACTGCACTTTATTAAATATTCTTTGCAAAGGGAGTTTTCACGAGGGACCATCTATGCATATAATGTCCAAATGAAGTGGAATTTATATCGAAACCATCACGGAAGAACTTCGTTGTAGCACTTGTAGGTACGCGCCTCGCTGCTCTAATGTAAAATCTTGCTTTTTAGTGCTCAATCATGCAGGTTCAACGTCACGTGATCTTGAATTTGGCGAACAATAACATAAATCTCAGTCACGCCCACTTTCACAGCCCTCTCCCTTTCCAGTGGCTATGGTTTGTTAACAAAAGAAGCTTTCGGAGCCAATCAAAACAGAATGAAACGACAACTTACGACAAACCACCAAAACCAAAATAACTACTGTACACCAAGTATTTGATAAAGTGAGTGACAAAGGAGCGAGAAACATTCAAGAAGAGACAGTTTTTACAAATTTAGTACGTAATTGGTTTGATAATGACTATGAAATAGAGTCGACATATTACCTCTCATTTTGTCTTATCTTGTTTGTAACTTGAATATCAAGTCACATGCAAGATGACGATTTTCGGATTATGTTTTATTCTTTATTTCCAGTATGAATTGTAGTCAATTTTTAATTGTGATGTAAGACGTTGTTGGAATGATGACAAAAGCTTTTCAAAGTCTCTTTAAAGTCGTTTAATAGACGATTTTATATTCAGACGAGGCGATTTATATGGCCAAGTGACCAACATGTGTTCAGCAGTCTGATCAAGCATTGACAAAGCTGTGCATTGCCGAACAGAAATGGATGACCTTCTTCTAAGAAAGAATTAGCATCATGGTCGAGCAACACTGTGCAAAGTCTGTGGTGGTCCACAAGCGAAATACATGTATGCTATTTATTATTAACACTATGGAGTCTGAAGACGAGTCTTTAGTATTTTATTCTGGCTAACGCCAGACGATGTATTAGTATTAAAATGACAAAATCAGTGACAGACTAGCAACTGCGGCAAGTCTTTATATTAATGCATTAATTAAATTGTATATTGTAGTTGTCAATGTCATGCAAAATTTGTGTCATAAACGTGCAAACATTTATTCTAGCTTATCCTACATGCATGCATATGTCTTGAAGAACAACCATGCAATATGTATGGTTGCTCTTTAATTCTGATGACATTGCTGCACATCTTCTTTATTCATTTCATTAAACTTTACAGCAGTCATACTCGACCAATCAGGATGCAGTAATTTTGTCATGTATATTATTACAATAAATATAACACTCTATTTCAATTAATATATAGTTAAAATATAATTAAAATTTTTATATCCTTTTTTTACGTACCTTTAATTCTTGCAGCACAGCAACTGAGTGGTTTCTAATCATTTCTACTCGTGTTCGCAGTGTAGCATCTGCAATAAATAGATTGAGATAACTGTCTCTGACGGAAGTACAATAACAGTACACGATGTTGTTTTTTTATGAATTATCCCACGCTGTGAGTCCAACTTAAACCTTGAGCTAACCATTGCACATCCTCGTGGGTTAGCGTTAAATATCATTATTATACATTCAAACTTCATTCTCGCTCGTTATTGGTCAACATTCTCCAGTTAATTCTCAATGTCCAGCAGCTCTGGAGTAATTTCCGTTGGGAAATATTTCCGTACTGTGAATTATTGGACGAAGGTGTTCAAAAAGGAAATTATTGGACGCTGATGACGTCACTACGACAAAGTGCGCAAAAATTACAAAATCTTCAATAAATAATTCCATTTTGCAAGATTAGTCGCATGAGCCTTTCTACTGCCAGACTTTTCTTGCATCTCATATTTTGAATGTATAATAAAACAATTATTGAATTCGGCTTACACGTGATATCGAGAATTATCCAGACCTACAATCAGTGACAAAATACCTTGGGACACTTTGTGTTTGTAGGTTAACTTAATATATTTTACATTTCTTCTCGTGATAAAGTTTATCCCTCCCTCCCTCTCCCTCCCCCTCCCTCTCTCCCCCTCCCTTTACAACGTTGACTAGGAAATAAGGGTCGGTGTGAACGTGAAAAAGAGCGCTTAAATAGTCACCAACATTAAACAGGGGGGCCAGGGAATATAAAACGGAAAATGTTGCTTTTTAAGTTGACGTGTCCCAATACTTTTGTCACTGATTGTAGGTCAATGTTATCTGCCGAAGCCAAAGGCTGAGATAATTGGATAATTTTAAATATCATGCTCAGCTTCATCCAATAATCGTTTATTATCCAATCAATCAATTGCATTGCATTGCATTGCATTGTGTATTGTATTGTATTGCATTGCATTGCGCATTGCGCATTGTGCATTGCCTTGCCTTGCATTGTGTATTGCATTGTGTATTGCATTGTGTATTGCATTGTGTATTGCATTGTGTATTGCATTATGTATTGCATCGTGTATTGCATCGTGTATTGCATCGTGTATTGCATCGTGTATTGCATCGTGTATTGCATTGTGTATTGCATTGTGTATTGTATCGTATTGCATTGCATTGCATTGCATTGCATGGTGTATTGCATTGCATTGCATTGTGTGTTGTATTGCATTGCATTGTATTGCATTGTGTATTGCATTGCATTGCATTGCATTGTGTATTGTATTGCATTGTAGTGTAGTGTATTGTATTGTATTGTATTGTATTGTATTGTATTGTATTGTATTGCATTGCATTGCATTGTGTATTGCATTGCATTGCATTGCATTGTATTGTATTGTATTGCATTGCATTGCATTGCATTGCATTGCATTGCATTGCATTGCATTGCATTGCATTGCATTGCATTGCATTGCATTGCATTGCATTGCATTGCATTGCATTGCATTGCATTGCATGGAATTGCATTGCATGGAATTGCATTGCATTGCATTGCATTGCATTGCATTGCATTGCATTGCATTGCATTGCATTGCATTGCATTGCATTGCATTGTATTGTATTGTATTGTATTGTATTGTATTGTATTGTATAAAGGGGATATTACACGGTGGCGAGAAGGTATGGATTTTATGTTCGAGTGGCAAGGACAATATCTCACGAGTGAGCGCAGCTCACGTGCGCAGCTCACTCGTGAGATACTGTTCTTGCCACGAGAATATAAAATCCATATCTTTGAGCAACCGTGTAATGTTCTATTTATTATATGGACAATGAAATTATGCGTGGAAGTGAGGTTGATAAAACTGGATTTAATGCAAAAACTACTGAGCCGCTTGACCTAAAACTTTTAGAAAATACAAATGAAAAATACAACAACTTCTTCGAATACGTCATTTTACGTGAAAAAAATGAATTAAGAGAAGTTACTGGCTCAAATTTACTTGATTCGAAACTTGCGACAAAAGGCGTAAATTGTGACTTGTCGATATGTCACTCGCGAGCGTTACATACGAGAAATACGCCACTCGGTTCCCGGATGTAGTGAAATATGGATTCTACGAGTGTTTTAGTTGCTAGTAAAATACTCTTCTCCGTATAATAATGTATTGTATTGCATTGCATTGCATTGTGTATTGTATTGCATTGCATTGCATTGCATTGTGTATTGTATTGCATTGCATTGCGTTGTATTGCGTACTGTACTGTACTGTACTGTACTGTACTGTACTGTACTGTGTTGTGTTGTGTTGTGTTGTGTTGAACGAATATTATATGATGACTGAGTTATTTTGCATCCCTAGCTAGAAATAAGTGTAAAGAGGTTCCATGTCATACCTTCAAATCCTACGGCTGCCAATAATTCTCGTCGACATTTTTCTCGTACTTCCTTTTTAAGCTTTTCCTCTTCATTTTCGCCTTCACTGTTAGCAGTTACAACTAACATGAACAGAACATCAAGGCTAATTAAATATTTCTAAACTAACATTTTGCTTATACCACGGAGCTCAACACTTATACCTTTTAAACTATAAATCAGCCACAACATACCTGGCAGGGGGGATTCTTGTGGCTTTGGAGCTGAAGTTTTACTTGCACTTTTTTTTCCTTTTTTCTCTTTTTTCTCTTTTCCTGGCTTTTTGGTAACTTCTTTCTCTTTTTCTTTCTCTTTTTCCTTTTGAGCTTCGGCAAGTTTGCTCGCTTCCTCCTCCTGTTCTTCTTCATCTAATGCGGCCTGATAAATATCAAAGCCAAGTAATATCACATATGTGTACACTATAAGAGTACGTGTACACGCACAAGCTTGGTATATATAATCATGAATTCTAGAAAGTGTGGATACGAAACTAATAGTAACGTTAATTTACATAACTCATCTTATAACTTAATGTCGGAAGATTTCACTACACCTCGATTTAAAGCCCTATTCAAATGAGAACGCAAGTCATCGCAAGTTGGCAGTCACGCTATCTCAGCCAGCCGCTCTGAATAATTTCCCGAAAATATCATGTACCGTGACAAAGTTAAAACTTGTTTAAAACACTCTAATATTACTTCATATTTTTAAAAAGTTTTTGTACATTGTTACTTATTTATAGCAAGTCATTTTAGTTTACTCTCGTTTCCTCCTGTAGTAACACTGGATGAATGAGAGATGGTCCTTACTGGACCTCATATAGTTACTAATTAATATTTTTATTTATTTATAAGAATTAATTAGATATATTGTAACTAGATAGGTGTCCCCAAGTAGTAGACGAAATGTTCCTCGGCTATATGTAATCAGACACGTAAATAAAGTTATTATACATTTATTTATTTACGTGGAGCGTTTGAATCCAGCTTTGATTGGTTTAATCGCATTTCATTCAGTGTGCAAAAAGAGTTGAAATCTAGTTGAAAATGGTGATGTCACGAATGACGTGAGTATATGCTTGCAAAAACTTCTTTTTTTTATTAAACATTGCTTCAAATTCTTCATATTCTTACATGCAAATGACTATGTCAACATTTCACTTATGATTTTATCGCCTTACAAACCTGCCTAAACTACAATGGAATGTTCGAGGTGAACGTTTTTGTTTTCTGTGTTGTTTCGACTGAAAACTGGCGTTGCAAAAAAGTACTTTGTTTTACTTAGAATTAGCGATGCATATTTTATCCTAGTAAACCTTGACATTTTCTTCTAAACTGTGTAATAATAGACGGGTATTTTATCTTAATATGGCTTTGTTGTAATTACAGGAAGTCTGATTATAATTTTAAGCTGTATGAGAAGTTGTACGTATACATGTAGTGCATGTGGTACGGTTTCAAGCGTGGTGTAATGTAACAGACGTTTGTTGGGCGTTCGTCAAGCTCAATTACTCAGAAAAGCCGGATTTCTGAGCCCCAGACAGGGTTCGAACCTGAGGTTGCAGGATCGAACCCTGCTTGGGGCTCAAAAATCTTTTCTGAGTAATTGAGCTTCACAAACGCTCAACAAACGTCTGTTATTTTAAGCTGTATTAATCCTAAAGTTTGAATACAGTATGGGCTTAATAAATAAGCTCAATTGGGCTTAATTGTCAATTGCAACCAGGTTGTCACGCTCACGCCATCAAGTTTCCTATCCAGTTTTTTACTGGCCATGATATAATGTAACATACGTTTGGTAAACGTTCGACAAGCTCAAATACTCAGAAAATATTTCTGAACCCCAGACAGGGATCGAACCTGGAACCTTCTAGTGACCGGTTAGACGCTGTAACCATTGAGCTACTGAGGCTCGGATGTCTAAGCCGATCCATTCTGGCCAGGCTGACCAGTCTGACCCAGTGAGCTCTGTATATAAATGGAGTGATATCTTTGTGGCGGACAATGTGCGGGCATGTAGGCCTTACGTATAGTTCAAGTCTTCTACGCCTCTGGTCAAGTCTGATCTGGTCAAAAGACCGCGTAGGAGACTGGAACTATACGTACTTCAGGCCTACATGTCCGCCATGTTTGGATTCAATCTTTGCCTGGTCAATGACCAGCAGATACGACTCCGGTTATATATAGAGCTCACTGGTCTGACCTTGTAAATTAAGTGGAAAGTGCCCTAGGCGTTAAGATTCTAAGACTTCTCAATGACATTTTCAAACCAACACAAACTTACCAAAGTTTCTATTATGCCAACAGCGTGGAAATAACCATCAAAAATCAACTGTAAAATAAACAAAGTAGTGAATCATGGATAACGATAGTCTTATTGGAAGTTGCAAAACAAGATGTTACTCAAGTAGAGAATCATGTTTGTACTACTGACCTATATATAAGTAAGCAAGCAAGCAAGCAAACAAGCAAGCAAGCAAGCAAGCAAGCAAGCAAGCAAGCAAGCAAGCAAGCAAGCAAGCAAGCAAGCAAGCAAGCAAGCAAGCAAGCAAGCAAGCAAGCAAGCAAGCAAGCAAGCAAGCAAGCAAGCAAGCAAGCAAGCAAGCAAGCAAGCAAGCAAGCAAGCAAGCAAGCAAGCAAGCAAGCAAGCAAGCAAGCAAGTAAGTAAGTAAGTAAGTAAGTAAGTAAGTAAGTAAGTAAGTAAGTAAGTAAGTAAGTAAGTACTGGTAACCTAATGGCCCTCCCCCCCCCCCCCCCCCCCCCGCTTGATGGAAATAGTCAGTAGATTGTAACTGGGGAAACTATGGTGACTATGGTGTTGACTTTGCGTTAAGAGGAAAACCGGAGAACCCAGTGAAAAACCCTCGAGGCACCAATTTCGAGCCCATAGTCTCCCTGCTTTTTGTCAGCGGGTGAGCGCAGGGGAGACTTTGGGGAAATTGGATTTAATTACCCCTGAAGTGAGGGGTTCCAGTTGTTAATGCGCATGTTCGTAACCGGAGGTGCTGTGCAGAATGTGCGGTGTGTTCATGAGTCCGTTTCAATTGCTATTCGAAATTTGTCTTAACTTTGTTATGAAGTTTGTTTGTGTGACTGAGACCCAGATATAATTTAAACAAAGAGAAGAGATGTAAACGAAAAATAAGGCAATATGAATTTCATTATTTCAGAATCTGTTGGTTTTGAATCGGTGAATTCAATAAATTTAAATGACCCAATCAAGACGGAGAAACAATCCAATTTCCATAGAGTCTCCCCCGCGATCACCCGTTGACAAAAAGCAGAGAGACTATGGGCTCGAGATTGCCGAGGCACAGGAGAGAATCAACAACTCTACTCACATGAAGGTTATTGTTGTCAACTTCAGCGGTGAGAGGCAGCGCGCTACCAATCTCGAGCCCATAGTCTCCCCGTTTTTGGTCAGCGGGAGAGCGCGGGGGAGACTGGGGAAATTGGATTTAATTACCCCTGAAATGAGGGGTTCCGGTTAAGCGCATGATCGTAGCCTCAGCTGCTGTGCAGAATGAGTTCGTTTCTCATATATTTGTTTGAAATCGCAAATACTATATTTGTGAGAACCCTGCATAAAATGCAGATCAAATGCACGTTAAAATTGTCGGAGAGAGACTGACACTGCTGGTTGTGGCACTTGACATAAACGGTCTTGAAATCCAAGTTAAACTATCAATTCACAACGCCAATATTGCGATTGCGAAGGCTGATTCCTTCTTTAATTGTCTTAAATATGCTTTTTCGTTGTTTAAATTGTTTTACATTTATACATCAAATATAGCGAGAAATCCCACCAGGATTTGTTTTGTTCATTGGTTATTCGAAATTCATCTTAAGTCTTTGCTATGAAGTTTGTTTGTGTGACTGAGACCCAGATGTAATTAAACAAAGAGAAGAGATGATGTAAATGAGGCGTCTAAATTTGAAGATATATATATGTTTATTGAATAAAGCAATATATTTGAATTTCATTATTTCACAATCTGAATGTTTTGAATCGATGAATTCAATAAATTTAAATGAACCAATCAAACCGCGCTCTCCCGCTGACCAAAAACGGGGAGACTATGGGCTCGAGATTGCGCGTTAACAGCTTGTGCCATATAACTCCATATAACTGGACCGCGGATGTCGTATATCAATGACTGGCAAGGGTGACCAATCCAAGACGGCAGTTTATGGGTCCTTTCTCCCATAGTAGTAACCGCTGACCGTTTACTCATAAATATATTTACGGCGCAGATGAACCCACAGTCTAGTACACATATTTAGAAAAATACGTTCAGCGGTCGCTACCATGAGAAAAAAGACTCATATTTCAACAAGAGGGAGTGGTGAACTCATAATGATATCTTAACAAATCAGCTTGTCCTATGTTACGGACCATCACGACGTCGTCACTCATGACGTTTCCCGCAAGGTTTAAATAGGCAACTGAAAACAACTAATGCCGCTATGGCAATTTCCGTAATTGGCTTTGATTAAAAGTTAAGTTAATTTTGCGTTCGTAAATTTGGAGATAAACGAAAAGATGAAAAAAAAAGGTATGGCCTTAGCTATTAGTGAAGTCACGATGGTGCTGAGAATAGGACACGGAAATTGATGTATCCTCCCCCCCCCCCCCCCCCCCTTCTGTATTTATACCATCTTTGTTTGGTCACTTTTTGAATGGGACCCGCAGTTCAGTTAAATATACCAGTGCTTTGTACCCGTTCATCAGGATCTGATGGTAACACTGGAGTTTCAGACTGATTATCTCCCTTATCCTTCTTCTGGGATGACCTTTTATCTTTTTTGTCCTTGCCAAACGAAGTGTCTCCAGACTTTGGCCGACGAGGAACTAAAGGAATCCTTCACAAAGAAAGTGATACAAAAAAAGAGTAGAAATGAATAGGTAAAGAATGTACTTCAAAGACGTCTTTAATTTAATATATGCCGGTCATCTAACCGCATATTTTTCACTCATTTTTTTCAAGAAGCTTACAGACAGAGTTTTAAAAGATTTTCATCAAATTATTATCCAAATTTAACCAAAATTTAATCGATTAGTCGTCATTTTAACAATCCGTCCAACAATTTTTAAGATTTTCTTGCTGACAGACAAACGAACAGACAGACAGAAAAACAGTCAAACAGTCAAACAAACAAACAAACAGACAGACAGACAGACAGACAGACAGACAGACAGACAGACAGACAGACAGACAGACAGACAGACAGACAGACAGACAGACTTTATTTAAATTCGGAATCTTAATCAATTTACAAAATTTCTTTTCGCAAGAGCCGATAATAGAAAGAATATAGTATTACTTATTTACATAAATAATATACAAAATATTTACATGGTTAATTTGAATTTAAGTTGGATTTAATTTGGAACTGAGGTGTTGGTTGAGACAGACAGACAGACAGACAGACAGACAGACAGACAGACAGACAGACAGACAGAACAGGCAGGAAGGCAGGCAGACAGACAGACAGACAGACAGACAGACAAACAAACAAACAAACAAACAAACAAACAAACAAACAAACAAACAAACAAACAAACCAGGGCGATTGCTTTTGATAGGATGTTTACACCAATTGCACTGAGATTGGCTTGATGGTGTTCTTATGTTCTTATTACCAAATTAAAATAGAAAAATTGTATTTTAAAACTGCTCGTGAATTTTAATATTATTATAATAAATTGAAAAACCCCCAACCTGTGTCGGTTCTCATCTCCCTCTGAAGCAACGTCTGGTGTTTTTAAAACTTCTCGATCTTTGCGACTAGACGATTGCTTTACTTCATTTTGACTTCCAACGTCACTTCCTGAGGAAGGAACTTCAGGTATAATCGGAGGTAGTTCAACCAGCGGCACGCGGCATGTCTCTGTGTTTGCTTCAATCGGACTCTTGCCTAAAATATTAAAGGGTATTGGCAATAAAAATTAAGTTTATCTCATTTGAAAGAACTCGTCAAATGGTATAAGAAGACCTTTTACAATTTTTTCTTATCTGTTTTGGTTTTGGAAATATTTTGATCAAACTCAGCGTGCTGTCCGCCATCTTGAAATTATTTTCGATATGCAAAATTATGCATGTGACGACATAAGCAGGGTAAAGTGAAATTTTTATCTTGTCAACATGACATTATGAGCTAGAAACTCGATTTTTTTATTGCGCTATTTCCATTTTAAATTGACCCACAACATTTAAAAAGCCTTCCGTGGAAATTTGGGCACCCACGGAGTAGTTTCATCAGGTTTACCCTGCTTGTGACGTCACCAATTTCCTAGTTAATTAGATCCAATATTACAACAAGATGGCGGACAGCACACTGTCTTTGGTCGAAATATTTCAAAACACAAGAAAGATACAGAAAAATTACAAAAGGTCTTCTTATACCATTTGGCGAGTTCTTTCAAATGAGACAAACTTAATTTTACCCTTTACAATACCCTTGCCAAAATTCAGTACCTTTTAAGAGAAGAATTGTGCGCTCAAAACTGATTTCTACTGATCATGTCTACAATCATAACTATAGAATATTTTTTATCTTTCTCAACCCCCAAATTTACATAAAAAGTTTTTTGACTGTACGGGATAAACAATAACGATAAAATAAAAAAGATTCTATTTTGAGTGGTACGCCAAAAATAAAATGTTTGAAAACGAATAAATTTTGCGTTGATTACTGTAAATACGGGGGATTCAACATTTTTGTAGTATACCCACTTTTACAGTTATGATATTTTTTTATCTTCTGAGATGTTTCTCAACCCCAAATGTTAATGTTCATAAAAAAGTTTGTTGCTTCTATAAGCTATATGTGGAATAATGCAAAAATAACGAGGCGTCAAAAACTTCGAGGGTTCTGAGCGCTTTTCATGCACCGAAAATACGCGACATTGAAAAAAATTCTCCAGCTCTTAAGTTAATAACGTTGCCTTTAAATACCCACTATAATATGTTTTATTATATAGCATGCTATCGGATATGAGCTTTTGCGTAATCTGATTGGTTCCCTACTACCAGGCTATCAGCTCATATCCTACTAGTAGAGGAAAAACAAGATGGCGGCATGTTTTTTTAAACTGCCGAAAAGAGTTGAAATTGACGGATTTTTATACAGAAAAACATCAACACCCTCAAACCAATGTATAAAAAACAAACATTGTGTAAAAATACATTAACAGCTACCCAATTTAGCATGTTAAATGGTAAATTTCACCTAAAAATTACGTCTTTTTACTTCAAAAACCCGACTAAATTAACGGGTTGATATTAATTTGTTGCAAAACAAAGAAACTCGCGGTTAAAATCAAGCTTACAATACACATTTCGTAGGAGATCACCAGTAAAGAGACTTTTTTTATTTAAATAAGCATTTGGAGTAGTAAAAAGCATGTTCTATTTCAAAAACAACCAACTAAGTAATTTAGTTTCACTGTCAAAGGTGTTTCAGTTTCATTTTTGCATATAATCAAAACCTTTTTCCCGACAGCAACGCTAATATAAACAACTGACCCACCTTTTCACTTCATAAAGGTACCTTTTAATCTTTTTTGTTGATCTGCTTAACACATTTTTTGCCTCTCGAGCAACATTTATACAACGTTTCGAAGTTGTTTACCGAACAGCTCAGCGAGAAACTCTGTGTGAATGCATCATTACGCATGGCGGAAGTATTAGTTGCCTATGCCGGAAGTTTGTTGTTTCAAACATTTCCGGCGCTGTAATTTTGTCTCTTGTACAGTGCTTGGCTATATAATAAAACAGTTATACCATTCGCTCTCGTTGTATACGAACTAATAGCCAACTCGGCGAAGCGCCTCGTTGGCTATGAGCTCATATACAACTCGAGCTCATGGTATAACTGTTAAATGTAATATATCATACACGAGAAGCCGTTCATTATCTGATTTGAAAACAGCAATTATTAATGAGTTTTATATTTATATTTATATTATATTTTTTATTTAATTCTATTTTATATTTTATATATTATATTTTATATTTATCATTTGAAGGCCATGTATCAGAAAATTCAAAAACCAAAAATCGAAGCAAAATCGTGCAAAAGCTGACAAAATTCTCTGTTTCAAAAATGTTTCTTTTCAAAAACATTTAAATTCAAGTACTTTTAAGGACATTCATGTTTTGTGCGAACCCTGAACTAATAACGGATCGTTTTTGAAGCTGTTCAAAACACACAAGTTTAATTATGGATTAAAGCATCCATATGAGTGTGTTATCGTGATTTACGCCCACGAGTTCACTAACAAGCAACAAAAAAAATTAAAATACTGCTCGGGGCGAAGCAGGGTGTAGTATTTAATTTCGGGTTTCTTGTTAGCGAACGAGTGAATGTAAATTCCAATAAAGCACGCACAAAAAGTGCTTTAAGCATTTTAATATCCAATTTGAGTACACTGGATATGAAATTTACGCTAGTTGTGAATTCAGCGACAAACTCGCTGAACATTCACAAGGCATCTTTGCTTAAATTTCCTCGCTAAAAAACGAGTCTCCTATAGAAATATCTAAACTACTTCTTTACTCTTAAAAAATTGTAATATTCCAAACTGTTCAATATTTTGTATTCCTCGGTATAGCTTCACAATTTCAAAAATTCGGCAACCGTACTTTATTATCCATGTGTTATTAAATTTACTGCACGTGTAATAAAGCATGGCTGAGCGTTGCCATTACATAAAAGGTGTCACGTGGTAGAAATTAACCAATCAGAATTCACAATACACCAGCATACAAATATTAAAAATTGATAACGCACTGCTGTTTGTGTTTTAAACACCACAATTAATACCTTCTGTTGCGTTGTAATAATCCTTTAAAACTCGCATAGTATCCTGATAACGATCGACTTCCACTTGCATTAGAGTTAAATAATGATTGGTTAGCAAACCCAAGCGATCTTCGAGCCAACCTTCACGCATTACAGCTAATCGTTCATTTTCAGCCATTTCTTTTCGACTATCACAAATATCATAAAGTCTGTCACATAGATCCTATAAAGTAATATATTTTTATTTAATAAGAGATAATACAAATGATGGACAATCGGATGAAGTTGTCCAGTAGCGTACTGAAGATTGGGGTATGTGTTTGAACAAATAAAACTATCAAAAAATGATATTTTATTTTATATTTTATGGGTGAAATGCAACTTTGAAAAAAACAACAACTTTGCTTTATTTTAAAATATTTTAAAAAGATATAATGAAGTAAGAGAGTAAGGCCATGTCCACACTAATCCGTTTTCAAACGAAAACGGAGACCGTATCCAAATGGTACCAAAAGTTTTCTGTTCACACTATCGTTTCGCCATTTAGAAAAACGCTAAAAAGTTCTACTGGGGTTGAATGAATAGTTCTAGGTGACTGAAACCAAGATAACATAATCGGTTTCCAAAAGCTTCGTTTTTGCCGTCCACACTGGCTCTCGAGAGCGTTTTCGAAACGCTACGTTTTCGGTCACCGAAGACGCCGGATTAGTGTGGACGAAGGCCTAACCGTGTCAAAAAGTCTCCGTTTTCGTTTGAAAACGGATTAGTGTGGACATGGCCTAAGTTTGAAAAAATCCAAAAGTATTTATATAAACGTCTACAGCTCGGGTTCACATAAACTTTCGAGTTATACCAATCAGCTCTTGTGTTTGAAGCAGGCTATATAAATAAATGGTGAATATCACACACTTCAAAACTTGAACTAAATATTTCAAAGAAAATCCACTAATGACTTACTGGCGTTAACGTTTTAAGAGCATTGTCCCCTTAATTTTATCTGATGTAAAACTACGTATTTTCCTTTGCTTTCGAGATATTCCAATTTGTTTGATACTATAATACGTAGATTATATGGTCTCTGACGTCATAACCAGGATAGAGCATTTCCACACATGCCAAATTCAGTTATATTTCCAAATTTGTTCAACAAACTCACTTGAACTTGTGCACATTAAAACTCCTCGTGAAACTGAACATTTCATGTTGAGCAATCATGGAAGCACAAGTGATTTTGTAATTGATGGAAATGCAGTACCCTGGTTATGACGCCAGAGATAATCTCATTTACATATCAAACAAACTGACATACCTTGAAAACGAAGATACGGAAAAGTTGCAAAAGGTCTTCCATTATAATTTCATAAGTTCTCAGTTTATTTTAGACAAACTTAGTTTATATTGCTAATGCATTTTAAGCATTAATTTTATAGCCGACGCTGTGCCTTTAACCCTTTGAGGCCTGGACCTCTCTCTGTGCTGAATAAAATCGTCTCGCGTTAGCCAGATAAAATACTAAAGACTTGTCTTCAGGCTTCAAGGGTTAAATTACAAATAATGCAATAACTCCTAAAAGGAATTACACGGTATGTAAATGTATTCTTTCAAATACTATTATAAATATTTTCATTTTACATTAAATGAGAAAAACAAGAGAAACACTTTGCCTTCAAAGAATTTTTGCGCTATCCGATTGTTGGGTTCTTCAGAAAAATCATCAAAGTTTGTTTTATCTTTATCCATTACAGACAAAATTAAAACCCACAACATATTCTACAAATCGAAATATAGTAAGGTTTGAGTACTGCCGAAAATATTGAACGCCGTTTCTAAACTTAGAAAACGTTTAGAAACTACGTTCAATATTTTCGGCAGTACTCAAACCTTACTATATTTCGATGTGTATTTCAACACTGCCCACGCAGCACACTACCTTTCATTTCAACATATTCTACACTAGGTCAGATAGAACCTCTATTAAGCGGCCCTCTATTAAGCGGCCATTTGTCAAAACCCCTAAAATATTCCCTGTAATTCACTATAGATTACCCCTCTATTAAACGGCCACCTCTACTAAGCGGCCACGGCCAGCTACGAGCGGTCCCAATTGGTATTTCGTATTGTTTTTTACCTGTAATAAACGGCCAGCTTAATTTATCTTAGGCACAATTTTTACCACAAGGGAACCGAAACTAAAACTGGAGCTAAATAAGAGACCATAGAACACTTAGTTGCTGTCAGTAAGTACATGTATTTCATTCAACACATGTCACTTGAAACCTCATGCCTCAAGTTTACATGTAATCAAATTAAAGAACAATGTCGGTAATAAAAATATCTGCATGTCCGGTGCAGAGAAACACTACTCTTTACTTTGCGTCAAATCCCTCCTTGTGCAGGGATTTGGCGTGCTGAGACTCTGCGGAATTTCGCACAATATCATGCATGGATACGAGGAGCTAGCTCCATCAATTTCGAAGACAAATTACTTGCTTTGCGCTTTGAAACTCAGTGCACCGCTGAGACAGATGCAATTGATAACTATTTTAAGCCAACATAACTTGCTAGGCGTCAGTATACATGCATCGAACATGTGGCATTTTTGTTATTCGTTTCGATGCTCCTTTGTTTTATTATTTTTTCGGTTTTTGAAAACTGTTTTGTTAACTACTTGTTGGTTTTTTCAAAGTCTACTTGTTACTGTTATCAGTGTTTTAGAATTGAATAAAAGGACATTTGACCACACCCAAGGTCCATTGTTGGCGTCACTCTATTAAGCGGCCACCTCTATTAAGCGGCCACAAAGCCATTCCCCGAAGGTAGCCGCTTAATAGAGGTTCGGCTGCATGTACTCTGAAGTAATTACAATTATACTAACATCAACTTCTTGATGCAGTTCTGCCTTGACATCATCATCGCCTCGCATATCTTCAGCGACCTCGTTGTAGTGTTTCTGCCACTGCAGAACGTATTCCTCCTTTTCATCAGGTCTTTGCAGGTATGATAAGAATTCTTTCCTAAAATATTTCAATTATGATTGTGCGTTTATAAAACAAGACGTCAACTTCATATACCGTAAACCTCTAATAATTTTCCCGTATAAAAGTAAGCCCTCTAGATTATAAATCTCTTCAACCTTAGTATAACGTCAAGATTATTATAAAGTGTCCCTAAAATTAAAGAGAATGCACTTGAAAGTTCGGCGTTATCGATTTTGGTTCTTGAGTTCTTGAGGTTTTGTAGTATGCAAATAAGATTTGTGATGACGTCAAATAAGGAAGGCTGAATTTTGGCAAGTTTTATATTATGTATATCATCAAAATTATCCAACGAAATCTCTCAAATCATTGTATGTATTGATGGTTCGCAATCAATCCCTTGAGATTTAGAAGACAAAGATATGGTGGCCATGTTGCAGGAAAACATACTCCAGATACAATAGCCGCTAATGAGATTCTTTTGATAGTTCCTCCGATTAACAAGAACTTGCTGGTATAAATGTGTTCTTAAAAGGAGACGTGCGGTATTTGACATGGCGAAACAGACGCTTATACCTAAGATGGTAAACTGACTCGTTTCTTGGTGGTGGTAGTATGTGATATAGTTTGTGATCAGAATTATTTATAACCGAGGTGAACAGTATAGTACATAACTCCTGGTGTCTATATGGACTAGTGACGATAACTGAAAATTTTCTACACTTTCTTGGTATGAAAGTCCAGGGGAAATTATAGATAGAGCCCTCTTTTGAACATGTTCAAGACCATCACTTAAGTAAGATGGTAAGGCATGGTGAAAAACTGGCACACAGTACTATAATACTATAGGTCGTATACAGTACTATAGGTCGTATGCACGTGCGGTAAAAAGTGACAATGTCACGTTCGAGAACTTTGGTACGTTTCAAGAGAACTATAAAGTAAAGACGTATATTTTCCCTCTTTACAGTTACATTGGTGTGTTCGTTCCAATGGAGGTTGTCAGAGATTGATCAGAATTAATAATCTAGAGAACAGCAGGGCCAAAATATAAGGTAACTACAAAGTTCTCAGCAAGTTCTTAAAGCTGTTTTCCACTGAGCCTATATTTTTCGAGCGAAGAGACTTTTTGTTTTGTTTTGTTTTGTTTTGTTTTGTTTTATTTTATTTTGTCTTGTCTTGTCTTGTCTTGTCTTGTCTTGTCTTGTCTTGTCTTGTCTTGTCTTGTCTTGGCTAATTAGTTCCACCCGAGAGCTTACGAGACAAAATTTCGCCTAGTGCAAAATCGCCTTAGTTTCCAGACCTCTTAATTTAAAGAAAGATTATTTGTTCTCCCAAGTTTTGACCATTTTGATGTTAATTTAATAGTAGAGGACTAGAGGTAGATTAGATAACCTTAATGGGGAACTAAAGTTTGAAGTTAGAGTGAAGCCAGTTGTGGCAGAAAACAAAAGTTATTTCAGCAGTAAATTTATTTTAAAGGTCATGAAAACTAATCTGTTGCTATGGCGGGCGATTATATACATACAAGGGTTGAGAAATTTTGTTGAATAATTTTGATGACTTTCGCCGAAATTCTGCTTGACTGATTTGACGTCGTCCGCAAATGTCCTTTTTTCATATTACAATAACTCACAATAACTATTACAAAATTTGATATCGCCAAACTTTCAACGGCATTCTTCATGATTTTACGAACACTTTCAAACGTTATACGTACTTTAGACCTTATTCATAAGTAGCCGACGATCAGAAACCTTTTTATATATCCATGTTAATTCGCTCCTCTGACTTCGTTTTATAATTTAGAGTAACAATTCTTTCAATTTCGAATTCGCACATGAAAACAAATTCAAAGAGGCCAATTTATATGTATGCATAGAGAAATAATAATTTGGCAGCCATTTATAAACACGTTGATGAACTAACGCATATGATAAACATAAAATAGACAAATATTTATTGAATTAGACTTTTTAAATGTCAAGAACTATCAAGGACGAAGCCTGTGTTATCTGCCAAAACCGCAGAGTGTTTGGGAGTGGGTCAGGGAGCACGGTTGGCGTGTGCTGTTAGCGCGCTGCCTCTCACCAAACGTTAAGCCGGATTAAACGGGGTTGGTACTTGGATTGGTGGAACTCATGTGAGTAGAATTGTAGTTGATCTCTCCTGTGCTTCGAGAGTTTTTCGCCGAGTTCTCCGGTTTTTCGCCCTCTGTAAAATCAATACCTATATATCTTAGCTGTGATCCGTGGTCTAATTGCGCCGTATGGCGGCTGCCTGGAGCGCCTTTGATATGCCTCGACACGGCTACGTTGATCTGCGTCCTTCGTAATTCGGCCGCTGGCTGCGAGTATAAGGATGATTAGCCGTCAGTCCTTTATTCCTTATTTTATGGGTGTGACACCCCCACTTTTCAGAAAACTAGTCGATAAAACAGCTATATTCGGCAGGGGGAAACGTGACTTGTCGGTAAATTGTTAGAATAATCGAGTTAATTGGAAATGCGAGGAGGCAATATAGAGGTAGACCGAGTGGGTACACCCCGCACTCAGAATGGTCATGGGACGCCAGCGCCATGCAATTTTCACTTCATATTATGCATCATTAATTTCCTAAAGAAAAACAACTCTGTAACTTAAGGTTGGTCGACAGTCTAGATCACAAGAAATTGTTTCCCCCCAGAAAAAGTTTGGCACAGGTCTCATGAGCTTCATTTTAGTTCATTGCATAACTCTAGTGGTGGTCTTGATTATATTATTGAAAAGTTTTATATTCTCAAAGTTTATCTAAGTGAAGAAATCGTGTTTCTAATAAATGCAGAAAACCTAATTTGCATTAAATCTGTCACTACCACAAACACAATTTCTCTAGATACGCAAGCGCTACAAGTATAAATCTTTTCAATAATCAAGAGCACCACTATAGAGCTATGCAATGAACCAAAATGAATCTCATGAGACCACTGATCTCTATATAAACTGGATAGACCATTCCCTATGGCCAGCAGTCAAACATTTCGTGCCAGTCGCCGCCATCTTACGTATGGAACATATGACGCATTGCGGCCTTAGAACTTGTTCCCAATCCCAAAGTTGATTGGCATTAACGTCAGCACGGTCAAATTCTCCGGGGGGAGGAATATTAAGTACTCTGTGCCGGGGGAGTCGGAAAAGCCGTAAAGCAAACAACAGATGCCGGTTCGTTTAGTTTTCACTGTTTCAGTCAAAGATGGCAAGCACGTACACAACACGAAATATTGATAAGGCATTAAGATTACTATAAAATGTACAATATAAAGCCCTAGTCAAACGAGAACGCAAGTCACCGCAAGTTGGCAGTCACGCTATATCAGCCAGCCGCTCTAACTGATAGTTTCCCGAAAATATTATGTACCGTGACGTTAAAACTTGTTTAAAACACTCATGAAACCTTTATTTTGTTAATTTGGGGAGTTCGAACGACCGCCACAGAAATTCTGACTGCCAACTTGCGATGACTTGCGTTCTCGTTTGATTAGGGTTTAAGACTTGGAATTGAATTCTTCGTAGATTTTATAGTCTGTTTTTCAGTTTATATTATCGTGAACTTTCTTCGTTGTCCGCACGGAAGAAAAAACAACGAAACTTAAAGGTTTTACAGCTCAGTAACAGAAACAAATACAAGAAATTAGTGTTTAAACCTTATTAAGTACTTCTTGTGTCCTTACATTCGTTTAAATTTTCTTAAAATAACGCTTTTTGTCTGTTTTCAATCTACAAAAGCTATGAACTTCAGTGAGTAAAACTGCAATCGTCATAAGTGGATTTAGCCCTGATGACGTGAGAATGAGGTTAGTGGTTACCTGGCCCATATTTCTTTTGAAATTGGGCCAGGGTACCAGGCTACTTCAGTGGCAGCCATCTTGGGTAGTGGTCACGTCATTATACAACTGGCAAGCAAAATCCGGCCTAATGCCCCATCCAGTTTTATTGAGATCAGTGCATGAGACTTGTGCTAAATTTTTCACGAATAAAATACGTAATTTCTCATGATTTGTCTAAATCATGAGAAATTACGTATTTTATTCATGAAAAATAATGTCGAGCCTCCTTAACAACGTCATCCTGTCAACCTTACCTTGTGCCATAAAAATATCTGTAAATAAGCTCTCGTTCGTCGCGAACCTCTCGAAACACATTTTTACTCGTTTCAATGTAAGTATTCTCCAAATTTTCCCATCGACTTGAAAGAATCGACACCAAAGGCTGAAATGAAATTAGAAAAAAATTCCATGCACTTTATTATCTAAACCAACTTTAAAATAAATTACAAGGATATTAAAAATGGGCTGATGATAATATAACTGAAAGCAGATACCCAGCTCCGACCAAAACGTGTAAGCGATTTTTGATATATAAGTTAGATATTTTTCGTTTACACGAGTGTCATTTTTAGCAGGGTATGTAGTTAGCAATCCACGGATATTTCATCAAGAAAACTCTATTTGAGTTCGGAATTATATGTACAATTATGTACAATTGCTTTTCAAGAGAGCCGAATATAAATTGCATTAAATTGAAAATAAAAATATGTACATACGTATTTACAACATTATTATAGTAATTATTTAACAACATTATGATGTATTAAGTTGGTAATTAGTGGAACTAAGAGATGTCAAATCTCATTTGAAAGACGACAAAGTAATTTGGTTTTGATATATACCTTCCATAAGTTAGCGCCAAAAAATGTAAAGCAGACAGACAGACAGACAGACAGACAGACAGACAGACAGACAGACAGACAGACAGACAGACAGACAGACGTCGAATTTTTTGCCGATGTTTTAAATTTTAAGGACACGAGCCAATTATAAGTAGACTAGCTTACCAAATCAATGGGTTGATCGATATATGTCCAATCTTCTGATCCAGGTTCAGGGCCTGGTGGCACGACAGGCTCAATAGGTAGAGCTTCTTCAATTTCTTGCTTGCCTTTAACTAAAATCATTATAAATAGAGCAGTCAGAAAGCAATTTAACGTGAAGGCAATGTTACATTAAAACTTGTCTTGCAATTCTTTTGCGGTAGTCCCAGGAATTACATTGTGTGAAAATGCAGACCAACTATTCGTTCGATTTTTTTGTCCATGGTTGTACAAATGTGAGCACATTAACAATTACTTAACAAGTTGCATATTTGATGTTATATATCATACACGAGGAGGAGTGTTTCATCAGGATTTCCAAACACCGAGACATTTGTTGAAAACCGAGGTTTTTGAACAAATTTCGAGGTGTTTGGAATCCTGGTGAAACACTCTTCCGAGTGTATGATATAGCTTTTCAAACAAATCAGTATTCTAAGAGAAAATCGAGGCGAAAGTTGGATTAATTTATGTAATTTCTTCCTCCGTCTCGGTACTAATTTCCTTTGTTTTTTGGTTCATGAATTATTAATGATTTGAGAAATAATAAAAACAGCGGTTGGCTGCATAATGAAGACTTATTAACCGAGTGTGAGCTATGTACGGGAAAGTCTTTGTCTGAGGTTTTCGATCGTGCAGCCCGAGCGACATAGGAGCGAGGTTTGTGCGAGGAAAACCCAGGGCAAATATACTTTACCGTATACATACCGAACAAACTATAGGTTAATAAAGAATTCATTAAATGGCTTTTGGGTTGTCTTCTTCTCTGTTTTTCTTTATTTTTTTGCTGGGTTCGTCTTCAAATATTGCCTCGCTTAAAGATAAACAGCTTTCAAGAAAAGCAACACTAATGTCCCTGGATGTATTATTGTTTAACGGCCTGGCCAAACGCTTTCAACATCGCATTCAACATCATTCAACATTGTTGAACGATGTTGAAAGCACGAGTGGCCAAATGAATTCAACATCGTTCAACATTCACGAATGACAATTAATTGAACGCGGGCTACCACAAAAGCTGGAATCGATAATATCCCGCATGGCGCATGTCTCTGTTCAACAAAGTTGAATGGAATGTGGCCAAATGCGTTCAACACCTTTCAACATTTTGAGAACAATAGAAATGTTGAACGCGTGTTGAACGAAAATTTGAACATATTATTAATTATAACAAATTTCGTTCAACATCATTCAACACCATTCAACAACGTTCAACATCATTCAACAGGGGTGGCCAAACGCTTTCTACATGTTGAATTTAACAATGTTGAACGATGTTGAATGAAATGTTGAAAGCGTTTGGCCAGGCCTTAACATTTTCCAACAAACATTCCTAAGGGGTGTTTATATGGAGGTGACTAAGGTGAGGCAGCCCGGGTACCCGAGCTAGCTCGCTTTGTCGAGATGATTTTTATTGTGTTTGCATGAGAAGGGCTAGCTCGCCTAGCCGTGCTGGCTTGCTTGTTGTAATGTTGTGCTAATTGCGTAATTTATCAGTTCTGGTAAGACACGAAATCTCATTGTTTTAAATATGAACTGTACATGAACAAGCAGAACTTGTGAATTGTTAATATGTCGGTAAAAGCTGATAAAAACAAATTTTGTCGCGTGTACGAAGCTTTTACTGCCAGTCCGGGTAGGCGAGGCAACCCCAGCCCGGGTAACTGGGATCTCGGTCTCACAAAGCGAGATCTCGGCTAGGCGGGCTGGCCTGGCTCTCATATAAACACAAGATGAAAATTAACAAGAAATAACAGCATAAACGAGATCTCGGCAAAACGGGCTAGCCCGTAACTGGGCTCGATATAAAGACCCCCTAATACTCTATTATTCTCATTCAAAGCAACTCAGGATTTTTCCCGCCAAAACTTAGCTGTCCGTTACGGTGCTGCTACACGATGCGTATTTTCTTGCAACTGGCAAAAAATAAGCTGAATGTTACAGGTTACAAAAAAAAAAAATTACACTGTGTAAACCTTGTAGCAACATGCGATTTTCTTATTTTTGCCGTGTTGCAAATTGCAAAAAAAGTTGGATGGGTTTCTACTTTTTGCTGCAAATTGCAACATAAATTCAAAGTTGCTGAACGTGTAACACCCTTTCTGCAACTTGCAACACAATTTTTTTTCAATGCTAACCAATCAGGTGTGAGAACTTCAGAATAACGCGCGCACTCGAGACTGGGGCCAAACGCTCAAACAACATGGCGGATCAGCTTGACGATGACATATTCGAAGAAATTGTGACTGTGAACACCTCTCTAGGCAATTTGAGAGTTTTTTCCAATGGGTGAGTTTTGTGCAAGTCGGGAAAAAATCGCATCGTGCAACAGCAGCTTTAGGGGCTGTTTACATGGTAGGCCGAGACAGGACAAGCAAGCGCGACTGGACGTTTCTTATCCCGGGTTATATGAGAATGTTTTCAGGCGGGACAATTGCGACGGAACGTTTCACAACACAGTTGCATAAAGTAGAACAAAGTTGTACTTTTTTACGGTTTTTCTCAAACATTGATTAAACCTTTTTTCATTTCTTCATGAATTGTTAATGATTTTAGAGTTCTATATATTTATTTACCGGGAGATTTAGCTCTTTTGGAATCTATCCGCGAGCCAGATGGTGATTTCATTTTTGAAGCTTTTCTAGAAGGAGAAGGCGAGCCTTTCTTAGAATTGGGCCGTGAGCCAGTCTTAATTCCTTTCTTTGATCCTTTTGGAGAAAGGTGTCGATCTGCGAGTTTCGTTGACGATGGCGAGGGAGTGCGATCTTTTCGGGACATCTTCTTGGAAGGCTTGGGCGAAACTTCACAAAACAAACAAACAACCCAATATTTAGACATTTTTATACATACAGAATCATATTACAAGATGATCTAAGCAATCGGCCAATCAGCCAGGTAGCAAATAGGAACACCAACCAACCAATCAATCAATCAATCACCAAATCATCCAACCAACCAACCAACCAATTAAACCAACCCACCAACCAACCAACGAACGAACCAACCCACCAACATACCTACCAACCAACCAACCAACCAACCAACCAACCAACCAAATAAAATAAACCCACCGAATCAACCAAATAACCAACCAATTAACCAACCAATCACCAACCAACCAATTAACCAACCAACCAACCAATCACCATACCAACCAACCAACTATGCAACCATCTTTTATCATCTTGATGCAGGATTTTTTATTTGTCGACATAATTTGTTAGAAACCGCTGTAATACCGTGGAATTAGTCTCTTTCTGCGCACGTGGCAAATCCACGCTCTTGTTTTTTTGTACCTGATCTAGGATCTTTAGCAGCTTTTAAATCTGTCACTGCTTCAACATCTTCTTGTGCAGTAGGGGTTGATGCATCCGATTGTTCTTCAGTCGCATTAATCACAATTTCTTCAGCAGGAGAAATATGGGTGGCATCGTCAACTAAAACATTTATAAATGCAAACAAGTTACATGTAAACAAGTTGTAAACAAGTTATCCAAAAACTGTCCGTAAACAAAAACTAACTGCGACAAACAATGGAAATATTACAAATACCCAATGTATTTGTAATATTTCCATTGTTTGTCGCAGTTAGTTTTTGTAAAGCAAAACAATGTTGCATTGGGGATATTCTAAAACAACTTTATCGTTAATTATGTTTCAAATTATTAAAATCTTCAAATAAATTCCCAACGCAGCCCACAGGGAGCCAATCTTGGCAATTCGTCATGTCAAAAAGCGCGTGGGCACCTGTGGCGGACTCGAAAGACGCGCGGGGGACTGTGGCACACTCGTTTTTTCCTCTCCCACCCCCTTTGCCCCCGTTTCCCCCTTTTTTCCGCCTTTTTCCCCGCTTCCAGCAACCGTTTTTCGTTTTTTTTAAATCCCCTGCCACAGTCCCCCGTGCGTCTTTCGAGTCCGCCACAAGGTGCCCACCCACTTTTTGACATGACGAATTGCCAAGATGGGGCTCCCTGTGCGCAGCCAGGCAAAAAAATCTAACATACACTGCTGGCCAAAATTGGTGAGCCGCCACAGAAAAAGCAAATTAAAGCACTGTTTTCAGAATATCAGGAAGAAACCATGTTTGACAATGACATCCTTAGGGTTATGAAAGAGGTTTTGGAGTTTTTGAAGTGGCTTTAGTCACCCTTGTTATGCGGGCCTATTGTATATAGGGGGGGTCTGAATTTCCGAAATCCGTTCTATTTTGGTAATTTTAACCGCAACCCCTTTTCCGTTTCACTTAGGAACACAACCGCGTTTTTTGAGCAATCATTGCCAGTTATCCGAAAAGCGCTCTACATTCTAAAAGCTAACCGTATCCAATGAGGACATTTCAAAGTTTCCGGCAACCGAACGATTCTCAGTTAACCACAAACCGCCCCGAAAATCTGGATATGATCGAAATCCGTCCTAAAATAATGACTAAATAGAGAATAATACGTGGATGTGTGAAAATATGAAATTTATTTCGAGTGTTGGCCAGGATATCTCACAAGTAAGCAAAACGAACGAGTAAGATATCCTGTTCAACACCAGAAATAATTTCATATTTCCAAACATCCATGTATATACTATTGAAATATAGTAAGGTTAGATATACTGCCGAAACAGAGAAAAAACTCGAAACGTTAGATTCCTACGTTCTCTGTTTCGGCAGTATATCTAACCTTACTATATTTCGATTGTTGTTTCTACACTGCCTACGCAGCACGCTACTTTTATTTCATGTATACTATTGTTCTGTTTATTATATAAAAAAAATAATCCTATTTCCCCCCACAATTGAGTAGTATACTCGAAATAACGCATTTTATAATAATCAGCAGATGTGAGATTATCATAAATAATCACACAAGTGAGATTATCAATTTTATTAGTGGTGGAAAATCAATAAACCTATTTTATATCAATCGCCTAACCGCCAAACTATAACAGATCCCCTTGTTATGTGTTTGAATGGAAAAACACACGCAAAACAATACTGAAATAGACTAGAATGCCAAATGTTTGATGTTTTCACACACTTTGAGATATAGGAATTCAAATCAAATATAAAACTTCTTATACTTTAACTTTAATAACTTTATTGCCTATTGCAACTGGTGGTCAAACAGAGCGAAATGCCCCAATTGAACATGACTACCATGATGTAAGTGTTGGTTTTGCGGAGGGAGGAAAACCGGAGAACTCGGCGAAAAACCCTAGAAGCACAGGAGAGATCAACTACAACTCTACTCACATTAGTTTCCAGCTCGACAACGGGGTCATTCCCAAGCGGTCACCCATCCAAGTACTAACCCCGTCTAACCTGGCTTAACTTTTGGTGAGAGGCAGCGCGCTAACAGCACACGCCACCCGTGCTCCCCTATGGAACTCTAATGGTTCTAAAAACATTACGGGAAAGTTGAAAAACTTGCAGGAATATAGGTGGCTCATTAAAGTGCCTATGCAACGAAATTGCACCCCAGTTTTTTATGATTGCATTTGAAAGAACACTTAAGGTTACTGTAGACCTTTTAAACCATAATTTTTTTTATATTTTTTTTATTCGCTGAAAATGAAGCATTTTATGAGGGCTTTCAGGTCTGGAAAGGAAATCATGTTGGGTTTTTTATTTCTAAACAAGGAAAAAGCGCATTATTTACTTTGTGTGAATAAGTGAAGAAGTGACAAGAGGTTTCTTTCACACGGCGTTTCCTCAAAGAAATGTTTTGAGCTAAAGTATAAGAACTTTAAAAAGCTAAGTGAACACGAATTTATCAGAATCATCTAAAAACTGATATTCGATTAAATTAATATTCTGTTGACAAAAGTGTGTCTGGGCATAGTCAATCGAGATATGGTCTGGAAACTCGGCAAACTTCAAAGCACCTATAATGAGCGGTGATTTTATGTTGAACCGTACGTTACACCGTGCACATCCTTTGTTTTAGGTTTATTAATATTTAAATCGCACGGTTGAGTGATTGAACTGAAACGTTACTATTGGACAATTCGTTCATTATACTAAAATACAATGTGTTCAGTGACCTTGCACCGTGCACAAAAATGCATAAAGGCGAACAAAAAGATAGACCAAAGCCTTTAGCTGAGTTTCCAGACCATATCTCGATTGACTATGGTCTGGGAATTGTAAAATTTTCAATATTATCGTCTTATGGCCTTTTATGCAACCCCATTCAACATCCTAGACGGCTGGCCAAGGCTTCAAAATATTACTTTTGATGGCATTTTTTGTTACAAGCAGGCAACCATGCCAAATCGTATTGGATAGTGCATACTTTGAAGGTGAGGGGGGTTACCATCTGTAATTATTGATTTATATACTAAAATATAGAGCTTTTTGAAAGTACAATGTGATGGATGGGATATCTGTAAAGAGCTGTCTAATATACGTTTGTGTTTTATTTGAATTGCTAAATTCAGAATGCATCCAATCAGCGTGCGTGAAGTTCTGATTATTCTAATTCGCATAACTACTAATGATAAACAAACAAGAAACATGGCGCAAATTCACCTAAATATAACACTTCGAAGAACAGCCATAACAAGCAGCCAACTTTTTGTTACAAGCAGGCAACCACAATAGAAATGTAGCTTAGACATTGATCAAGATGACTAGACCGGTTGCCTTTGGTGTATCACAAGATAGCACTGTTGAACCGCCAGAACCGGTGAGTTAAATGTCCAAGGAACAATATAAGTAACACTACTGTAGTACAAAAAGCTCAGCTTTATAACAGTAGATACATGGCGGTATCGGCAAATTATCAAAATAAAACGAGGTAATTTACGAATATGCATGAGACTTTCCTGTAGCTACCAGATCTAATAAATTTCTGATTCTTTGCAAGCTTATGTTGTTGTAGCTTTTCTTCGAAGTGTTATATTTAGGTGTATTTACGCCATATTTCTTGTTTGTTTATCATTGTGAGTTATGCGAATTAGGTTAATCATAACTTCACGCACGCTAATTAGATGCATTCTGAAGTGAGCTGTTCAAAATAGAACACCAACGTAGTTTGCATGACTCCACAGAAATCCCATTCATTCCAATGTGTTTTTAAAAAACCATAAATTTTAGTATATAAATTCAAAATTACGGTTGGCAACCCCCCTCATGTTCAAAGTATATACTATCCGATACGATCTGGCATGGTTGCCTGCATGTTTGTAACAAAAAATGCCAGTCAACGGTGTTTTTGAGACACTTTTATCGAGGTTGGCCGTCCGTCTATCCTGTGAGATTGTGTAAAAATTCGATAAATCTAGTATTTGGAATTTTAACAAACACAGACACACTTTTTTTTGCTGTGATATTTATCTACCAAACTGCCAATTTTCAGAGCATTATAGTAAATAGTTGTTCACTTATAGCATTTCGAATTGAAATGAAAACATTATAAACAGAAGCGCTATTTTTTGTTTGCGTTCATAAAATAACCAAAATGTTTTGCTGCAGTCTTGTAGCCAGTTATATTAGCTTTCAATAATGTGTAGGTCTTGGTGTATGCAATAAACAGAGGGAGCGCTATAATGTTTTCCCTAAAACGTAACCCGAAGGTTTACAGTAACCTTAAATTGATAGAGTAACGAGATATTCAGGTTTGTTTGATGTACGCAAATGTCATACTTATGACATCACACTGCATAATGGACTTTTTAGAAAAGTATGTTTTTCTTTGACACTACTTATCGAAAGTACTTACTAAAAATTTGCACTTGCATGTATGTAGCCATGACTGCATGGTCGCTAAACCTGTGTAGTTGTGTGTAAAGTATTTGGACCATCCTAAAATTGATGCTCTTTCAAAAAGTCATTATGCAGTGTGATGTCAAATAAGTATTACATTTGCATATCAAACAAACCTGAATATCTCAAGAATGAAGCAAGGAAACGAAATTCTACGAAAGATGTTACTCTGTTAATTTAAATGTTCTTTCAAATGCAATCATAAAAAACTGGGGTGAAATTTCGTTGCATAGGCACTATAATTTTGGCCACCAATGTAGTTTAACGCTATACTCTAATAGCTCGACAGTCATTGTTATGTGGTTATGTTTACATTTTCTACTATTAGAAAGTTCGGCAAGAAATAATTCTAAAAGCAATACCTCCGTCATGTTTGGAAATTTGAGCATCTGACGAATCAGTCTAAAACATGAGTTTGTAAGAGAAAGTTAATAATACTATTCATTCAGCCGAACACTGATATCTAAAAATTGCACTCGTTCCTTGCCTGTTCCTTGGAAGATTCTTGAAGTTTCTGTGTTGTCTCGACGAGCAATGAAGAAACAGCTTCATACACATGATCTGAAAAAAATATATTAAACATTCACAATTTTAAAGACATTTTCTGAAGAAAATATGATTCTCTCTCTCTTTACAATATTGGCGCAATAGAGCAGCAATAAAGTATATTAATTAAGATTGGCTGATAGATATATATATATATGTTATTTACCGGCTGGGAGGTCCGTATAGAAAAATATTTGCCCGAGGTCTTAAAAAAGGCCCGAGGCCGCAGGCCGAGGGACATTTTTGAGACCGAGGGCAAATATTTTTCTTAAAAAAGGCCCGAGGCCGCAGGCCGAGGGACATTTTTGAGACCGAGGGCAAATATTTTTCTATACGGACCGACCAAAACGGTGAATAACATATTTATTTTTTTGTTACATAATTAGAGAAATTAACATAATTGAATTAAGTTGCGTAATCGAGATGACGTTCACGTGATATTCAAAAGTCCAAAGTTTATCGTTCGAGAGTAAACAACTGCCGACATGCAGTCTTACTGACTCTTACAGGGAAACTTGGAACCTTTTTTGTCATAAAAAACCATTCAAAACTCGAAGATCTAGTTACGAAGGGAAGTCAAAATGCAGTCCAAGTGTTTTTAAAGTTTAGTTGATAAAGATTCTTCGTCGTTCTTCTTCGTCGCTTGCTCGTTTTTGGCTGTTCGCTTGCATGGAAAGTCGCTTTCAATATTTGGCTGACTGCATGAAAATTGAAAGTGTGGTCCTCGAGTTTGAAGACGAAAATGCTTGTCAGTAAGCCATTTGTAATTTCAAGTTTTAAGGACATGAGACGATGAGGTTGGCATGTGGAAAATGTTTGGTTAAAAGGTAAAAGACTTAAAGCTTGTAGCGGTTTTGTTGAGTATAGCGGTTGGATAACAGAAGAAAGACAGTTTAGTGTCAAAAGGTTTCACTGAGCTTTTCTATCTTAATCTCGTGGTATGATTTTTTATATATATTTCTATATAGTTTCATTTAGTGATTCAAAATACTGTGTTCACAAGTTTATGTATGTTATTCCTACTGTTTTCTTTATAAATGTCAACTCGTAAATTTTGCTTTCAGTTTTCCCAGCGTTTTTTTTTTAAATTTGCTGTTTACACATGAAGTTGTCAACACCATTTGGATAATAAAACTCATTTGCATCCCCGTAGCTCTCTGTTGAATTTATTTTTTCTGTGGCAAGCGAAATAGTTATGAAAATCGGTCAATTTGAAATGAATTTTAAAATTAAATTTAGGATTCCGTGACCGTGGTCAGATATCTTAAAAAACTGCCCGCTCACGCAGCCAATCAAATTGCAGCATTACCTAGGATTCCGCCCGCTCACGATTGATTAAAAAATAAGCCTTGATATTTCTTATAAAGGTTAACATACTAAAACACTTTTTCACGAAAGCTAAAAAGAACTCGGTACGTTTCTATATATATTCTTCTCTATACTACGCTTTTGTCGTGCTGTTAGCGACCTCGTGGGTGTTTATAATATAACATTTTTTAGGTTTATATAATATTTTTTAATAATATACAGCCTTAATTCTTTCGGAAAGTTTGCATGGTGACAAATAGTAATACAAGCGAGAATTTGTGGTAACACCACGTTTATTATTAACAGCCTCTATACAGAAACGTAAATTGCTACCCATTTAAGTAAAGCAACATATCTACCTTTCTATTTTACTCTAACGCAAATAATATCGAAATATTTATTGGTTAGTTTCAGAAATTGCAGCTTGATGTTAGTAATAATTGTCAGTTGTTTGCTGTACAAGCTGTGTTAGTTAGTCATACTCAGAAAAACTCTGAGCTCTAAGCAGGACTCGAACCCGCAACCTTCTGAATGCTAGCCAGACGCTCTAACCATTGGGCCACTAGAACTCAGATAGCAGAGCAAGGTTGTTTAAGGTATTTATACCATAGACTGTGCCCAGTCCGACACGTCTGGCTAGCATTCAGAAGGTTGTATTACCAACTAACACAGCTTGTACAGCAAACGACTGAAATATTTATTGTTCATAATGTTTTAACCCTTTTGATCTCCGTCGGTGGGTTTACCCTGTAACGAGTAAAATCGTCTGGCGTAAGCCTGAGTAAAATACATAAAATTTGAGAGTCGGATCAATACCGCCCAGAAAAAGTTAAAGGGCATGTGCTAGAAATCTTGCCATTATGCAAGAATTGGAGAAATATACCAGTAAAGATTCATATACTAACGTTTATATAAGAATGTTTGTACTAACTTATTCAAATTGTTGATAATTAGTAAAGAAAATTAAAAACAAATTAAGCGGGTAATTTTTCCAATGTCGCGTAACATACATTAAAAACTGATGTCTAGTATATATCGTATTTATGAAGAATACACATTTTCGATATGTTTTTCAAGCTCCAAATGCATTTAAATGGTATGTTGAATGTACAAGCTAGACAAAATTGCTAAAATAAAGAGGTTTTGAGTGGGGAACCAAAACAAAAATTGTTTTGAGCGCTTTTCACCAAAAATACGTGACATATAGAGCGTTTTCATCTGACGTCACGGCGGCCATATTGGTGTACCAAAACAATGAAATGGTGGCCATATTGGTGTACGGTATGGGAATTAGCTCTTTCTTATTCAAATATTTCGTATTGTTTCACCACCCCAATGGGGCCACCGATCACGTGAGTGTGAAAACGCTCTATAGAAGACATTTTTCTCTTAATATTTCACCAATATTTGTAAATCTTGATACAGCATTGACTAAGTAATATTTAAAACACGAGCAGGAGTGTTTTATCAGATTTAAAACCACGAGGGCGCAGCCCGAGTGTTTTAGATCTGATAAAACACGTGATGCGAGTGTTTTGAATGGCTTCAAAAACGATTCGTTATTGGATGTTATGTTCATTAGTATTCTTTATATAAAATTGTATGTTCATTAGTATTCTTTCTGACGTCAAGAAGTTTTATCAGGTATAAAACCACGGACATGGTACTGATTTCCTTTGTGTTTTCCTCGAGAATTATTAATGAGTTTTTGAATAAGACATGAATGTTGTATTAAAATTTACAGACGCTATAGTGGCTCGAATTCAGCTTGTTGTTTCGCCTACGGCTTGCCACTAAATACCCACACAGTTCGGGCGTTCATGTTGTATATATTTCTTATAACAACGCTTACATACCAATAGTTTTTTCAACATCAACTTTTCTTAAAACGCCAAACCTATTGAACCATTTTTCAAGTTTGGACCATGAATCCTCAAAACCAGTTATTCTAAAAAAATGTAGAGAAACGCATATGTCGTTATACTCTAACAAACAAACAAACAAACAAACAAACAAACTAACAAACAAACAAACAAACAAACAAACAAACAAACAAACAAACAAACAAACAAACACACGATCAGACAAGAACAAACAAACACAGACAGACAGACAGACATACAGACAGACAGACAGACAGACAGACAGACAGACAGACAAAAAGACAAACAAACAAACAAATAAACAAACAAACAAACAAACAAACAAACAAACAAACAAACAAACAAACAAACAAACAAACGAACGAACGAACGAACGAACGAACGAACGAACGAACGAACGAACGAACGAACGAACGAACGAACGAACAAACAAACAAACAAACAAACAAACAAACAAACAAACAAACAAACAAACAAACAAACAAACAAACAGACAGACAGACAGACAGACAGACAGACGGACGGACGGAGAGACAGACAAATAGTGGGTAGAGATGGGGTGGGGTGAAAACATAACCTCCTGGCGGAAGTAATTAGAAAAATAAGGCAAAAATCTGTGGTTACCTTTGTTGTACTTGCTCACGGTCATTAGAAGGATCAGTAGTAGGTAAAACCTTTTCTTGTTTTCCTAAACCAGTATAGGCACCGTCCGATGGAGGATTGAACTCCTGGTGAAATTGTTCATCGGTTGTAGGATTATCTAAGGAATATTTCATCATTAATCATTTTAGAACGGCATACAGTGGCCAGTAAATCAAATTTTGTTCAAACTAAGGGTGCGTTCTTTTGGGTTATTCTGGATTAAGAATGATTTCTGAAATATTCCGGAATAGCTCGATCTCTTCTTTTCCAAACGATAAGTTATTCCATAACTATGGTTATTCTAGTAATCTAGTATTCCGAGTATTCTAAACTAAGAAGAGCACCTAAATCAGAGTTCGCGTACGTGATTCTGGCTATTCCTATCCCGGAATGGTCCCAAACGAACGCACCATAAAATATGAGGGTACAACTACATACAGCCTGAACAAAAACAACAACCACGGAAGAAGGATCACAACATTGTATTAATCAATAATAATCAGTATTCATTAAATCAGTATTAAATTATGTGTCAAACCCAAGATTTGATCAGTTGTAGAGAAACTAGAAATACATGAACGCAACAACCCCTCGCCCGCTTCAAATGCATTTTTGTACACCCCCTTCCCCCCGACCAATCCCAATTTCTGTTTTTGTTGTATTATAGTAAAACACAGAAAACACCCCAGAAAATTAATTAGTGAAGTTCAGCCGTAGTCCTGTACTGACACACAGAAAGAACTTGCAAAGTCAATTTAAAAAAAACAACGAGATGAACCAAATTACAAATTTTCACTGCTCAAAAATAGATAATAGTGGGCCACGAAAAAAAAACGATGCCAACGTCCTAGCGTCCAAGGACAACTCTAGACAATATATTATTTATATTGATTTTCATTTTCAAGACTAAACTGGTAATACGAATCTCCTACAGTTAAACTTTCTTCTGCTTTGGTCACTATACAAACACTACCAATTCAGTCTAGTCAGTCTACTCTTTTCGGATTGTTTTTCTCGTTCGTGGTAACTTTTTTCGTTGTTGACATGAATAAATATGACAAGGCATCATTCAGTTCTCTCTCATGGCCTATAAAGCCGTTTGTTTCAAAATTTCTTCATCGTTCTCTCTCGAGTTAAGTAGAATACACCAGAGCAGAATTCTTTATCGGCTTTGAACAGTTTCAGGACACATCCTTGTTCTTTCAGTTACATTTCGGACATCGTTTTCGGTCAGCATCGTAATTTTTACGATTTTTTCAGTGGTTTTAAGTCGCATTTATTGTTGTCTCTTGTCGCTCTCACATCTCTTCTTAGCCTTCTTTCTTTGCTCTTTTTCCATAGTAATATTAATGTAAATTTTAGCTGAAAGCAGTTTTCTGGCAAAGATTTCTTTCGTCATGATCGTTGGAAAATTATTTCGCAATCCAACCGAACTTACAAATTTGCTGACGTAAATTTAAATAATTTGAATAATTTAACAGGATTGAAATAGATAAAAAGATTGAAACTGATCTATGTAACACTTTATTAAAAGCTAAATTTTCGATCACTAACTGTGATCTTCATCAGAACTAAAACTAAGAATACAGAACGCCTGCGTCCAATCATTAAATATCATTACACGTGGTTCTTAGGGACGGTAACAATGGAGTGTAAGATTGCGGAAATATACATCTTTCATTGACCGTGCTGCTATCTATAGTAGAATGTAAAGACTCTAAAAATAAACGTTCACGTTTATTACTAATACCCCGTTCTAAAATAATCACATCGTCCGGATGTATATCATGTCCAGTACTTTCGGCATGATTTCTATGGCAGAGTCATTCTGTCGTCTTGTGCCGGGCTTATGTTCAAGACCACGAGAACTCCATGATCGTTTACTTTCTGTAAATGTAAATCGTGTTCATTTACATAATGTAGGAGAAAGTAAACGATCTTGGAGTTCTCGTGGTCTTGAACATAAGCCCGGCACAAGACGACTGTGTCTAATGCCATTAGAAATCATGCCGAAAGTACTGGACATGATATACATCATGATATACAATCTGATTATTTTAGAACGGGGTATTAGTATAATAAACGTGAACGTTTATTTTTAGAGTCTTTACATTCTACTATAGATAGCAGCACGGTCAATGAAAGATGTATATTTCCGCAATCTTACACTCCATTCTCTCTCCTCCGCAGAGGCTCGGAGGCGAAGACGCGCGAGGAATGATGGGAAGAGGGAAAGAAAAGTAGCCTCTGCCAGATAATGTTGTCAATATGGCGCCCAAATTCCGTGATGGACTAGGCACCAGACTCGGAATTTCAATATATAACCAAATTTAACTTACGGAAAAGTTGGAAATCCATAAATTGTGGACAATTTATGAACGAATTGTGAACGTATACAAGTAGTGCATGTGGTACGTTTGCGAGCTTGGTGTAATGTAGAAAGTTAGCGCTGAGAATATTCCAGCGCTGCATGTTCGTCGGCTATGTTTATCAACGATTCAACGTTCGATACTAAAATGTTTGTCAGTCTGGCAGCGTTTCGAATTTTTTGATTCGTTCCGCAGGTGATTTCCATAGAAGAATTCAGAACTAATAACGTCCAGAACATTGTAGACTTAGATCTTGAAGAAAACATTGTACTTCGTCAAACTATCGTATTGACTGAAATCTCTTCGTATTCGGTTCGTTTGCCGACTTCGAATTCGGTGTTAAAAATCCTTCTCCGGCGTACTTGCACTTATTGCAAAGCATTCTATATCTTCTTCTGCATTATGGTTATCGTAAAGAGAATAAAGAAGTCTAAATTAATTGAAATACATCTAAATTGATTTAAAATGGCAGACACGTAAATAACAGCAAGAATCAAATAAATTCCTTTAATTGCACTATTTCTTCACGAAAATCGTCATGCTAACCTTTGATACTTAGATCTTGAAGGGAGTGCTGAATTTCTCCCAAACCGTCGGGTTTTTATGCCATTTACAAGAGAACCGCGAATCGTGCCAGAGAACCGCACATTATCTGGCAGAGGCTTCTCACCTCTTTTTCCACCTTCCCGACGTTCTCCGCGCGCTTTACGATTGCCTGCGCGCCTGCGAATAGAAGCCTCTGCGGAGGAGAGAGCACTCCATTGTTACGGTCCCTAACGACCACGTGTAATGATATTTAATGATTGGACGCAGGCGTTTAGTATTCTTAAGCCCTAATCAAACAAGAACGCAAGTCATCGCAAGTTGGCAGTCACGCTATCTCAGCCAGCCGCTCTGAATAATTTCCCGAAAATATCATGTATCGTGACAAAGTTAAAACTTGTTTAAAACACTCATGAAACCTTTATTTTGTTAATTTGGGTGTTCGAACGACCGTCACAGAAATTTGTGACTGCCAACTTGCGATGACTTGCGTTCTTGTTTGATTAGGGCTTTAGTTTTTAGTTCTGATGAAGAGCACAGTTAGTGATCGAAAATTTAGCTTTTAATAAAGTTTTACACAGATCAGTTTCAATCTTTTTATCTATTAATATATATATATATATATATATATATATAATGCAACGCTCACTACCCTTGTGGAAGTTTGAGCACTCTGGGCCCATGCGCACTTCACGCTATCTGAATGTACTTCACCGATGCTGTCCCACATGCGGTTGTCACCGACGATCGCATGTGTATAAGTAATTGATGAAATTCATTCAGATTGTTCCAAGCTACACTGATGAGCGAAACACCGTGTCTGTAGATTGAACTATATATATATAATATATATATATATAAACAGGATTCAGAATTACTTTGGTAACATGAGTTTTTTTTTGGTAACATTCATCTCGCGTGTAAATGGCGTCCACGCATACCGAGATTAGCACCCTCACCTGGCTCCGGGCCTTCGGCCCTACGCCCGGGCTCGGGGACAAGAAATGAGTAATATTTCAAACAGTATTGGTTAACAATGACTTTGTAATAAAGTCGAAATAATGACATTAGGTGATACTCCAACTCCGAGTGACGAACAATATCGGGTAAGTCTATTCGACCGCGGCTACGATAATCGAACTCGCGACCTTCGCTTTACTAGTCCAACGCTCCACCATTGAACTCTAAAAAGACTGGAACGATAACTCAGGGGGGGGATATTGAAGCCAGTGCCAGTCCCTTTGCAGGTAGCTCCCGTGCTTCAAGTTACTTAATTTTCATCCTGCCATATATTTTGTTTGGGATGATAACAAATCACTCCAAATCAACAAATAGTTGAAATACATTGTGTACGTATGTTTTTAGAAATAGCATTGGCTTCAATCTAATGTATAGAGCGTTTTCATCTGACGTCACGGCGGCCATATTGGTGTACCAAAACAATGAAATGGCGGCCATATTGGTGTACGGTATGGGAATTAGCTCTTTCTTATTCAAATATTTCGTATTGTTTCACCACCCCCATGGGGCCACCGATCACGTGAGTGAAAACGCTATATAGCATAAGTTTCCTCGTTATGTTAAACTTTTTCAAATGTGGTAAATGTTCGGCCATATTTTGTTGGGAAATAACACTAAGAAACTTGTAGTTTTTCTGAGTTTTGAGCTGAAATACTTAACGCCGAACTTCCGGATAACAAGGATCCTGTGATGGCGTGAACGGATTATCCCAGAGCCTCTCGTTTCCCGCCCGCTGGGTAAGGGGGATGTGGGCTCTGGGAACGAGATTGATGCAGTTTATCAAAGTTAGGTCCAGTCACAGGCGAGCTTTTGGTCAGCGGTGTCTCATAAGATGGAAAAAGAAATGGGGCAAAACTTCACTAAAAACGAGCTAAAATAATTCACAAACCAAATGTTCAACTAAATTTGAGCATATTTATGGTTTACTTTTCAGAGCATAATTCAAATAACCACCATGCATAATCATTAACCATTAATAATCAACCATAACCATTAACCATGACCATTACTCATTAACCATAACCATTAACCATGACCATTAATCATTAACCAAAACCATAACCACAACCATAACAATAACCATACCCACAACCAGAACCATATACATATCCAAATGATATTGGTTAACATTAAAATATGTACCAAAAAATTAAACAAATTGTTAAAACGAAAAGAATGTCCTCCACTACTGACTACTTACAAGTTCGCCCTTCAGCTCTTCTTAAAATAACGTCATCGGAAAGGTCGAATAAAATGACAATATCAATGCCACTTTTAGGAGGCGGAATCTTAAAAAATAATGTTTGCTTTATCACACAAAATCATATAAAAACAAATAAATTTGAAAACCAAATTAAACAAAAGGGCACTCAGAGACTGCATATACCTCCGCCAGCGGGTTATTACAGATGTTTACAAAGAAAACGAGCCATCCCGCTAACCAGGCTGGCTCACTCTAGGCTTACATGTATGAATGAATAAAATGCTTGATTGCTACCAAAATTATGCAAATGTTTTTGCATAAAATAAGGATAACAAGCACAATCAAGCATTTTTTCTACACGAAGAATCTTGTTGTCAGATTTTTATTAATTTCTGATCCAAATTTCAACCAAATTCAACCAAGATTGAAAGGATTGCATGGTCCTTGATCTATGATCAATCTTTCCATAAACTTTCACGAAAACCTGTCGAGTATTTTGTGAGATATCTTGGTGACAGACAGACTCACAGACAAACAGATAAACTGGCGGAGGTAATAAAATCAAGTCGAGCCTTGTCTTGTCAAGTCGAGTCGAGTCCAAGTTCAGGTCTAACTCCAAGTCAATTTACGATGGAAAGAACGGATGGACAAGCAAACAAATAAAAAGTTGGTTTAATTCAACATATATAAATCTTACTTCAAGAGCAGGATGTGGGTCAGGAGCAATGCGGGATTTCTTTCCTTTTCCTTTCACCTCTTTAGTTTTGACTTCTTTGGCACCATCATAACCTGTTAAAGCCTTTTCAAGCACCTAAGCAATTAAAAACCATTGTGAATTAGAATCGTCCGTCTGCCCAACTTCTGTTCTCCAGTTTCATTATCACTCTTAAACTTAAACTTACACTTAAACTTAAACTTAAACTTAAACTTAAACTTAAACTTAAACTTAAACTTAACTTAAACTGAACTAAACTAAATTGAATTATACTGAATTATACTGAACTACACTAGACTACGCTAAACTATACTAAACTATACTATACTAAGCTATATTAAACTATACTAATCTATACTAAGCTATACTAAACTATACTAAATTATACTAATCTATACTAAACAATACTGAACTATACTGAACTGAACTGAACTGAACTGAACTGAACTAAACTAAACATTTTTACTCCACTTCTGTTTTACTCTGAATCTGCTAGGTATCCGACAGTTCTCCTAAGGGCTTTTCAACATTGCTATCATTTTCTCACCACGACAAAAACTCTAACTTTATTATGGTTTCATTACAAGCCTTTTGCTGGGCAATTATTTTTACAATACTTCGATATACTAACTTTTGCTTGACTTATCGTCGAAGGAAATCCATCCATAACCCATCCAGTTCCTTCGGGAATTTGTCTAAAATGGCAAAGTTCTCTGTCAAAATATCGACCCTTAATAATCCTTTGAATTGAACAATACCATAAACTGTGGATTATAATAGTCCAGAGGCTGGAGGGGGAGTATTGTCACCCGCGCGGAGAATTTACGATACCAACTTTTTTTAGTGTAATTTGGGGTATAGATTACGATTTTGCATGTTGATCAAGTGTTTGAGGGGGCGTTTCCGAGAAACGGGGGGTGAAAGGGGGGTCTTTACCTTATCAGTTTTACCTTAAAGTGCCTATGCAATGGTTGGGGATTTTACATATTTAGGATATTTGGAACCTTCTGAGAAGATTTGTAATATATCTTCCTTTTCCAAAATTTCATCTTCGTGGACTTTTTTGCTGTTAAAGTTGACGGAAGTGACGTCAAAAGAGGAATTTGTCTATATAAAACCACTTTGCAGATTCCTCCTTTGACGTCACTTCCGTCAACTTTAACAGCCAAAAAGTCCATGAAGATGAAATTTTAGAAAAGGAAGATATATTACAAATCTTCTCAGAAGGTTCCAAATATCTTAAATATGTAAAATCCCCAACCATTGCATAGGCACTTTAAAGGACATTGGAAGTATAATTTAAGTTTGTCTCATTTGAAAGAACTCGTGAAATGATATAGTAAGACTCTTTACAATTTTCCCATATCTGTCTTAGTTTTCTAAATATTTTGGCCAAAATCAGCGTGTAGTCCGCCATTTTGTAGATCGTGAAATATATGACAAAGAGTGAGTAACTGTTTGTAGTAACTTTGTACGTACCTTATTGATCTGTTTACATTCTTTCAACCCATTTCAGCTCAAAAATACAGTAGATGAAGAATTGGATGAACACGTTTCGTGAATCTAAATAATTCAATGTCTATTGATATGAATTTTCCCCTTTTTTTTTTTATATTTAATTTAATTTAATTTATTCATATCAATAGACATTGAATCATTTAGATTCACGAAACGTGTTCAATAAGGTACGTACAAACAGTTACTCACTCTTTGTCATATATTTCACGATCTACAAAATGGCGGACTGCACGCTGATTTGGGCCAAAATATTTCGAAAACTAAGACAGATATGGGAAAATTGTAAAGAGTCTTACTATACCATTTCACGAGTTCTATCAAATGAGACAAACTTAAATTATACTTCCAATGACCTTTAAGGTAAAACTGATAAGGTAAAGAAAAGACCCCCCCCCCTTTCACCCCCCGTTTCTCGGAAACGCCCCCTCAAACACTTGATCAACATGCAAAATCGTAATCTACACCCCAAATTACACTAAAAAAAATTGGTATCGTAAATTCTCCGCTCGGGTGACAATACTAATCCCCCTCCAGCCTCTGGACTATAAGCCTTGGGTACGTAAATAGTTCTTGGGAGGACAATAAACGGGAGAGGCTCATATCTGGTGAGAGGCGTATAAGCGGTTTAAAAACGTTTCGGTATAGGCAGCTAAAGGAAATAATTTGAGACTAACATTAATTGAAATACCAAATGATTTTCCGTGCAGGATACTCTGATCCAAACACGCGGGATGTTGCGAGACTTGAGAAAAGCATAACAAAACACGAGCCGCTAGGCGAGTGTTCTTAGCTTTTCGAAAGTCGAGCAACTTCCCAAGTGTTTGGATCAGAGTGTCCTGCACGGAAAATCATTTGGTATTTCGTTTATAAAATAACTGACTTTAAAAAAACGGTATATTTAGTCGGGAAAACATGATGAAAATACAAATTCTCTCGACATTCATCAACTACCTATCACATTTTCACTTCTAACATTTCGATGACGTAACTGCACTGAACTGCAGGCGAAATGGAGAAGTTGACAAGCCGGAACATTTTTTGGGTTTGTTTTGCCGAATTAAACGGAGATAAAAACGGTGGTAAAACGGAGGTAAAAAGTCAACTCTGGATATCGCAACAGTGAAAAGTATTTGCAACTACCGTAGTCAGCCATCTCAGCGTCTGGGTCATGTTTTAAAACATCGTTGACCGTAAAAACC
Source organism: Paragorgia papillata (assembly GCA_035771165.1). NCBI lineage: Eukaryota > Metazoa > Cnidaria > Anthozoa > Scleralcyonacea > Coralliidae > Paragorgia > Paragorgia papillata. Next base: position 3,993,359 of record JAWNZC010000340.1, on the reverse strand, counting down.
TACTAAGTGTGTATGAAACTATCTAAAACTCCGAAAAGAGAAAAGTATAGCTTTTTCATCGGGAACATTCAGTTTGGATTTATGTTGAGAGCTCGTGGACATTTTGCTCTATATAGATATATAGTTTTTTTCCTATACCAAGTGAGTTTATCAGGGAAGAATACAAGAGGTATATATTTTACACAATTTACACAATTTTATTTCGTTAAGTCGCTTTTAAAACGTGAACTGATCACACCTTTTTGCTGTGTCTTCATAAGCACAAACATAGTCAATCGAGATATGGTCTGGAAACTCGGCAAACTTCAAAGCGCCTATAATGAGCTGTGATTTTATCATAGTCAATCGAGATATGGTCTGGAAACTCGGCAAACTTCAAAGCGCCTATAATGAGCTGTGATTTTATGTTGAACCGTACCTTACACCGTGCACATCCTTTGTTTTAGGTTTATTAATATTTAAATAACACGGTTGAGTGATTGAACTGAAACGTTGCTATTGGACAATTCGTTCATTATACTAAAATACAATGTGTTGAGTGACCGTGCACAGTGCACAAAAATGCATAAATGCGAACAAAAAGATAGACCAAAGACTTTAGCTGAGTTTCCAGACCATATCACGATTGACTATGATTTTATGTTGAACCCAACCGTACCTTACACCGTGCACGTCCTTTGTTTTAGGTTTATTAATATTTAAATAACACGGTTGAGTGATTGAACTGAAACGTTGCTATTGGACAATTCGTTCATTATACTAAAATACAATGTGTTCAGTGACCGTGCACCGTCACAAAAATGCATAAAGGCGAACAAAAAGATAGACCAAAGACTTTAGCTGAGTTTCCAGACCATATCTCGATTGACTGTGGCACAAATCACCGTGGGTTTTTTTTCTAAGAGTTAGGCATTTGTTGAGCTTGTTTTTTTTTTGTCGAAGCTTCTCACAGTTCAAGCCCTTACACATTCCTTTTTTTGTTTATTTATGGCTATGATACGTTGCTTTTATATAAAACTTAAAATACGACAAAAGTGCTTTCGATTTCCGTGTTTGGATACTCTGATCCTGCATGGTTATTGACCAATTAGAGCTTGCGTAGTATAAACGGTATTTTATAAACGGTATTATCATATATGGTCTTATTCAAGACTCTTAAATTTTACAATAAATCCATAGCACATTTCAATTTTCCGTACAAAACAAATTTAAAACTATAACAACACGAATGTAACTGAGAACTCGACAAAAATATATAACTATCTTCTTGGTTTGCACTTGACGTCATGGCGGCCATGTTGGAGGAACTTTATAAACAAAATAATTCATTAGCAGCTATTGTATTCGGAGTATGTTTTCCTCCAACATGGCCGCCGTTTCTTTGTCTTCTAAATATCAAGGGATTGACTGCAAACCACCAATACTGTACACCCGAGGTTACAAACATGAGTAGGTAAAAAGCGTGGTAAATACGTAATCCAAAAACCCGGAAGTCCGTAAGATTGCATTACTAATAAATAAAATATATATATTTTGGTGGGGTAGCTAGGGTTGTTTCTAGATAAACGTTTATTTTTAGAGGGGGCTAACTTATATCCGGAAAGGCTTAAAGCAAAGAACTGGGGCTAATCATCCTTAGTTCATGATCACCTCGGTTTTCTTTGATGTACCGCGGTTGTTTATTTATAATAATTACTCCCAACCACGCATAAATCAAGTTAATTGCCCCGGGCAATAATAATATTTGTTATATACCAAAGACTTTCGTTTGCCAAAGATGAAATCCTATTGGTCAAATAATGGTCACGTGTTGTTCAACAAACTCACTGTTTCTTTCTGCCGAGGGAAACATTGCACTGTTTCCCTCTGACGTCAACAACGAAGAAGGAAACAGTGCAATGTTTCCCTCTGACGTCAGCTTTAATCATGCGTTGTTCACGTGAATACACAATGATTATTGCATCAGATCAAGAATTTTGGACTTTTCGGAACATTTTGAAAAGAAGAGCTGTTTCGAGCTTGTTTGGTACGAAATAGTCCATTTTCCGAAGGAAAGAATATCTATACATATCTTCAAAGAAGGTCTGAAGAAAATCTGGATAAATTTAAAGCTGTAGTTCTTTGTACTTGTTGAGTCTGGTGTATTTGTTCAGTTGAATTGAAATACGAAGACAAAGTCAAAGTCTTTTTGCCTTTTACAAGTTTCGAAGTGTTTTGGTAAGTCTTTTTGCCTTTTACAAGTTTCGAGTCAGTTTGGTATTTTGTATTTTAAAAGTCTTTGGTATATAACAAAACGCTTGTTGACTTTTGCCTCGAGAAACATCGAGTTTTACGGACCCGAAGGCTTCAATGTCACCCGAGGGCTTTACCTCGGCGCCAGTCAACAAGTGTATAATATTAGCCCGGGGCAATTAACTTGATTTATGCGTGGTTGGGAAAATAAGGGTTAAATCAATGGTCACGAACGTGATAAAGGATTTATCATCGCGACTGAAGTGTTTTTAGACAACCTCTGCGATAACGAACTCAGTATCTCAGTTTTCTTAGGCAACCTCGGTGATCTTGAACTAAGTAGGTTAGTTAACTCAACCTCGGTAACTACGTAACTTATTTACCTCGGCCCTATACACGATCGGAAATGGCGGCTGTAGAGGCTCGCGAAATACGGGCTGACCCGTATTAGCTACGCATGCGTAGAACGAATATCTTGCGTGTAAACGTCATCAATACACGGCCGATAATTCACTTGAGCCAGCACGCACGTGGACTGCGAACTGCCCATGAAAGTGGCCGATTTTCTATGCAATTTCCGATCGTGCTTATTTGCAGCTAGCTAGTGGCTGAATTGCAAAAGACGCAGATCAACGTAACAGAGTCCAGCGAGGCGAAGGTATATCAAAGGCGCTCCAGGTCTACATGTCTGACAACGATCAAAGTTATTTAACGGAGGGAAGAAAACCGGAGAACCCGGCGAAAAACCATCGAAGCACAGGAGAGACAACTATAACTCTACTCACATGAGTTCCTCACCCATCCGATTACTAACCCTCGTCCGACCGGTGAGAAGCAGCGCGCTAACAGCACGCGCCACCCGTACTCCGTATAACTGGAATAGCTTTTTGTTTATATGTAGAAGGGGCTTATAAATGGAAGAGCCTAGCTATAAACGGGGGGAAGCTTATAATCCTCAGTTTACGGTATTCAATGCAGTAGCAGAAATCGAGCGATTCAATAGTACGGTGATGGTGTATAAATATGTAATACCGAATCTCACCTAATGGCGTCCACCATGACGTCGACCAATAACTGATCTGGAATTTGTTTTCCCTTTTTCAAGAATGCATACGATTTACCACCCAGTTCTGCTCGAGAACTTAGCTAAAATGAGCACCAGAAAAAACGCAAATTATTGATCAAAAGAAATATATGTTACCAGAGATTTCTATCAAATACATGCTGCAGTTCTGCTGTGCAAAGGCCTCGCAAGCAAGCGGGATCTTTTATAACTGACAACCAAGAACGCTTATGCCACGACACAAATGACAGAATGCTTTATACGAATCTTTATAAAACTATCAACAAATTGGTGGGGAATTAGAAAGTCGGAATACCGAACACTCCCAAACCAAGACTAACCTACAATCATGGCCAAATGTTGTCGGACACTTGCTTTCAATTGTTTAAAGTGGATTGGCATTAAAAATTAAGTTTGTCTAATTTGAAAGAACTCGTAAAATTGTAATAGAAGATCCTTCACAACTTTTTCGTATCTTTCTGCGTTTTCAAGATATTTCAATTTGTTTGATATGTAAATGAGATGGTCTCTGACGTCAGGAGTGGGGTAAAATATTTTCATACAGAGCAAAATCACTTACATATCTAACATGAAATGTTCAGCGTCGCAAGGAGTTTTTATGTGCACAGTTTCAAATGATTTTGCTGAACAAACTTAGAGATATAACTGGTTTTGCTACATGTGAAAATATTTTACCCCACACCTGACGTCAGAGACCATCTCATTTACATATTAAAGAAATTGAAATATCTTGAAAACGAAGAGAGATACGAAAAAATTGTAAAGGATGTTCTATTACAATTTTATGAGTTCTTTCAAATTAGACAAACTTAATTTTTAGTGCTATTGCCCTTTAAAATGGCTATGAAACGAAAATTAAGTCTGTTTTATTTGAAAGAACATTTAAAATGACAGAGTAACATATTTTTCAGTTTTTCGTTTCCTTGCTTCGTTGTTGAGATATTTCAGTTTGTTTGATATGTAAATTAAACATTTTTACGTCAAATGTTCATAATGAGTTATCGGAAAACATGATAAAAATTTGCTATTATCAAATATAATCACTTGAAAGTCGACATGTTTGATGTTGTGGGAGAGACACACCCACACACTTTCTTCGAATTAACTTCGTGTGATAATAGCAAAGATATATAACCTTCTCCGATAAGTCATTATGCACATTTGACGTCAAAATGTAAATTAAATTATTACATATCAAACAATCTGAAATATCTCAAGAACGAAGCAAGGAAACGAAAAACTGCAAAAGATGTTACTCTGTTATTTTAAGTGTTCTTTCAAATAAGACAAACTTACTTTTCGTTTCATAGGCACTTCAACCCTCTCAACCCTGAATTCCCTTTTAGTATTTTATTCTGGCTAACGCCAGATGATTTTACTCGTCTTTTCAACGTTAAAAACGAGCGAATTTTGACAAAAATATAGGATTTCGTACTACTCAACAAAGTTTGCATAGAGCTTTTGTGGAGACATTCAACATTGAAAAAGGAAGAATTTGGGGAGGGGGGTGTTCGGGGGGGGGGGGGGGGGGGGGGGAGCGGTAAAGAAAGATGGAAAACCCACCCAGTTTTTTATGATTGCATGCATCGTAGAATTTCGTTTCCTTGCTTCATTCTTGAGATATTCAAGTTTGTTTGATATGCAAATGTCATACTTATATAACATCACACTGCATAAGCCTGGTTTCCATATAATCGCTACGAACGCTACGATCGCCGCGATCGCTCAAAAATTAACTCGGCGATCGCAACGATCAACAATCGTGTCGCTGTTTCCATATGAATGATCGCGGCCATTGTTTTAATGTTCCGCTGGGATGCATACTGATCGCCAAGATCACTGAGATTGCAAAATCACAGTTTCCATATAAAACGCAACGATCGCTGAGATAGAACATTTTCTATCTCGGCGATCGTGGCGATCGCGATCACAGCGATCGTAGCGATCGTTGCGTCAGTGGTTTCCATAATATTGTCGTTACGATCGCTGCGATCGCCAAGTTCATTTTTGAGCGATCCTGGCGATCGTAGCGATTATATGGAACCAGGCTATAATAACTTTTTGAAAGAGCATCAATTTTTGGATGGTGCAAATATTTTACACACAGCTACACACGTTTAGTGACCAGTCATGGCTATACATACGTGCAAGTGCAAATTTTAAATAAGTACATGCGATAAGTACTCTTATTATATGGCAGCAGCGCTGAGAGGTCCGAATACGGAAATCCTGTAATTTGATTGGTTCATAAGCGGTCGGATATTTCCCGTATCCGCCCACTCAGAGCGGAATCTGCCGGTTCGGGACCGTAAGTTTTATAAACAAAATGGCAGTCATGTCAGTATATGCAACAAGATGGATTATAATTTCAGAACTACTCATTGTTGAAATATATCGTGCAGGTATGTTGTTAGAAATTTTATAAGCTTTCATTTGATGTATAGTTCGAGTTTCCACGTTTTGTGAAAGTTTTTAAAATGTCCAAAATGTTCGTAGCATTGTTCGTACTAATATAACATTTACTTCTCACAGGTTTTAGAATTTCAGATGATTTTGTATTCAACTACTTAACGTACGATCTTGAGCAATATGTCAAACAAAAGCAATTAAAAAATACTATTTGGGGTGGAAAGTTCAGGATTCTAGCTCAACGGAAAGTATTTTAAAAATGGGAAAATGTCTGGCCATTTTCGTTTAGTTCGCAAGAAAGATGGGTCGAGTCAGTTTCACACAGAACGTTCACAACATTTATGGCCATATAATAAACTACTTATTGACCTCGCTTGTTCGGTCTGTACTAGTGAAATATCGGACCGATCTGTTTTTTGCACAGACCTCAACTCGCTGCGCTCGTCTCGGTCCGTACTAAAAAAAGATCGGTCCGATATTTCACTAGTACAGACCTCACGCTCGGTCAATTATAGTTATTATTAAAGAAAATCATACTTTTCTAAAAAGGCATTGTACATGCAGTGTGATGTCTTAAGCATGCGACATTTGCAAATCGCTAAACCTGAATATCGCAAGAATGAAGCAAAGAAACGAAATCTTACGAAAGACGTTACTTTGTCATTTTAAGTGTTCTCTCAAATGCAACCATAAAAAACTGAGGTGAAATTGCATAGACACTTTAAAAATAACAAACCATACACATGAAAATACTCTCCCGGCAAATAGCTTACGCTAATCTTGGCGGGTAATGTTAGATATAAATTATAGATATAGATGTAAATATGGATAAATAATAAATACACCACTGTATATAAATAGAAACATAAACAAGTATCAGGGCGGACATAAACAGCGTTTTCACTTTATTAATTTATCTATTTTTACTCTCGCTCATCCTTTTTACACCCCCTCCTTTTTTGCTCATCGACGGTATGAATAGCAAATGTCTTTCGCATCTCATTATCGATTTGTTATTGTTATTTTGCTTTGATTGGCTCATTTTTCGCATCTCATTATTAATCTGTTATTGTTATTTTTATCTGATTGGCTTATTTTTGGTCATATGATTATCTTTCTTATATAAGCTGACTGTTTGTTTACACTCCTTACGTTTCTCTCTGACGAAGGGCCTTCGCTCGAAACGTTAGACTCCCACGTTCTCTGTTTCCGCAGTATATCTAACCTTACTATATTTCGATTGTTGTTTCAACACTGCCTACGCAGCACGCTACTTTTATTTCACTATTTAAATATTATTTATATTTGTTTAAAAAGGAAAAAAAAGAAATGGCTCATTTTACATATCTAAATAAACATATCCACCTGTACATACCCATATATACGTGCATGCATAAACACGTACAAACACATATATATATATATACACGTACATGCGCAAATACGTTGACCAAAACATGAAGAACCCACCAACCTTTTTAATCACATGCATACTTGTCTTTTCTTGTATTATCTCGTTACCAGACCCTTCATCAACAGCTTTTATTTCGGTAGAAAATGACTGAGATGCATTAGGGTCTTGATTTTCTACATTAACAACAAAATCAAGAAATTAGAAGACATTTATTTCTACTGATAACAAATTTAACCATAGTTAGGTACATTTCAACATGGATCGTAGTTCGATTGTTAACTGCTTTGAAGTTTGCTGGGTTTCCAAACCGTGTCTATTTTTTATTAACTATAATTTAACAAATATATGCAAAGATATTGGCAAACAGGACATAGCATCCAGATGAAACCAATGAAGTATATAGATTATAGAACCAGGACCATATTAGGAGCCATGAATTACTATAGGAATATAGACCACTTTACAGTTAATAATCCTTAGAAGAACGTGTAGAAGTCAAAAAGAAGAATTTCCCCCCTTTCAATTCTTAAAATATTAACTCCGAAATGTTTTCAAACTTTTTACGTTTTTCATAAAAATATTTAGGTCAGCTGGCTTTAAGATTAACAGAAGAACCTGCTGACGCCATCGTCATGAGGATACTTTTTATAACTGAAATGTAAGGAGACCCATCAGTCTAGTTATACAGAGATCAGTGGCTAAATCCCACTAAAACGCCTAGTGTTTTACCATGGGTTACAAACATGAGAAGACAAAGAAAATCGCGAGGCCGTAGACCGAGTAATTTTCATTGTTCTCGAGTGTTTCTAAAACACGGGAAAATAATGAAAATCACGAGGTGATGGACCGATAGGCTCGAGTCAATTGTGTATTATAATGATCAGAATATGTCTTTAAGTTCTACGTTGTTCTGCGTTTGTCTCGTGTTGAATTTATAATTAAGAAATGTGGTAATAAACTGTTCTTTGTTTGCGCCTTTTATTATTTGATTTCTCAATTATGAATTCAAAACTCATGCATATGACCAAATATTTTCTTCTGATTGGCTAATTAGTTCATGAATTATTAATAAGTTTGAGAAATATTACGTGGATGTGTGATACTTAAAAGAAATCTAAAATGGACGCTCGTGGCCATAATTACTTCCGAACTCTTCCAAACTCAATCGAGTGCGTACATCAAGTTACATAAACACAGCGCGTCCATTTTCTACTTTTTTATGAAATAATACTAAGAAATGTACCGTGACGTCACATAGCCTTATGGCATATAGCCTTATATAAACCTGACCAATCACAGTGTGAATAAGATGCGAGTCACGCATCTAATTTTATAAGAAGTATAAAAATATTACCTTTAGTTTCCAGTGGTAGATTTGACATATCCTGAGGTTGATAATGATTGTCTACAGTTTCAGCCTACACGTAAAAAAACCCGTTTCTGGTTTCGGAACCATGCCATATAGTACAGCACAGTACAGAGTAGAGTAGAGTAGAGTAGAGTAGAGTAGAGTAGAGTAGAGTAGAGTAGAGTAGAGTAGAGTAGAGTGGAGTGGAGTGGAGTGGAGTGGAGTGGAGTGGAGTGGAGTGGAGTGGAGTGGAGTGGAGTGGAGTGGAGTGGAGTGGAGTGGAGTGGAGTGGAGTGGAGTGGAGTGGAGTGGAGTGGAGTGGAGTGGAGTGGAGTGGAGTGGAGTGGAGTGGAGTGGAGTAGAGTGGAGCACAGTGCAGAGTGCGGTGCGGTGCAGTGCAGTGCAGTGCAGTGCAGTGCAGTGCAGTGTAGTGTAGTGCAGTACAGTGCAGTGCAGTAATACAATTACAAATACATACTGAATTTAAATTACAAATACATTCATTACTACACAGTTCTTTTTTACTACACTAGTATTTTTAAGAGGAGAATTTTTTCTATATTGCGGCAGTCGCGCAACATGCACTCAAAACTGATTTCTACTGATAATAAATATACATTCATATAACTTGTATAGAACGTTTTCATTTTTTGACAAGTTTCTCAACCCCCATGCACTTAAAAAGTTTGTTAACTGTATGAGCTAAACAATAATGTTAAAATGAAAGGATTTTAAGTGGTACGGTTTTATAAACACTAGCCAATTTTGCAACGATTACGGTAAATATGGAAAATTCAACATTTCTGTAGCATATCTACGTTCGTAATTATGATTTTTGTTTTATCTTTTAATATTTTTTTGATAGTTTAAACTATACAATAATGCTAAAATAGGAAAATTTTTGAGTATAGTATGCCAGAACGTTCTATGTAGGGTTTTGAGCGCTTTTCACCGAAAATACGTGGCATAGAAAAAAAATCATCTTTTAAAGTACTTTTAAATCTGCCTTATTTGAAGGAACAGTGAAAATGACAAAGTAACTTTTTTTGCAGTTTTTGGTTTCCCTGCTTCGTTTTTAAGATATTTCAGTTTGTTTGATATGTAAATGGCACATGTGATGTACATGCATGTGCATAATGATTTTATCGGAGAAGGTTATATATCTTTGCCCTTACCAAACGAAATCTAAATATTTGATGTTGTGGGAGAAACACACGCAATGGTACGCTATAAAGTTTGGTTTGATAATAGCAAAGATATATAACCTTCCCCAATAAGTCATTATGCACATGTACGTCACAACATGTGACATTTACATATCAAACAAACTGAAATATCTCAAGAAACAAAGCAATGAAACAAAAAACTGCAAAAGATGTTACTTTGCCATTTTAAATGTTCTTTCAAATAAGACAAACTTAATTTTCGCCTCATAGGCACTTTAATAAGCTTCAACAAAACAAATGGTGTCCACACCTGTTTATCTTCCACGATTTCTTCTTCCGCCTCACCAATCTTGTGAGCTTCAATGGCGTCCTGCACTAAATCATCAATGCACAACCTAACGAGTCTATGCCCTAAACATAATAAACGTTATTAAGTATCTCCCGTAGGAAACAATAAAAAGTAAAAAGATATGACTTGTTGATTTAAAATAGGTGATTTGCATGGCTTCAAGAATTCTTCGTCGAGGCCAAGAGTCCAAAAAATCATGAAGTACCAGTTAAAAGGGATGAGAGTTACTTAATATGTTTTAACAATAGCTGTTGCGTCTACTTTTAGTATAAAATCTTGTATATTTCCTTGTGATTTGTACAGCTGACAGCTTAAGATGGTCAAGTGGATCGAAAACGTTTGTTTTTAGCTTTTTAACCCCCTTTTACCTTGTATATACATTTTATAACCTTATGGAGGATTCAATCACGAAGAATCCCCAGTATTTCATACCTGACGCAAGTCGCTGCAAGGCCGTTGTTTTACCACTGAAAAATTTGCCAAGAAAACAAGCTTTGACAGGAAACGGTGGAAATTCTGGCGGAGGTGGTGGATGCTAAAGGCAAAAAATAAAAATAAATATGAGGTATTCGAATCACATAAATACGTTGTAATTGAATAAGTTGTAATTGAATGACCTTAATTATAATTGAGCAAAAGCTCTCACTGGAGATTCCCTTATGAATTTTAAAGTTGGGATGATACCCGCCATGCATTATTATGCAGTATAGCTGTGGTAGCAGAAAATGACCTTGAATATGACCATAAATTTCCCGCCATTTTTAGTTACCAAGACAAGCCTTAATTGTTTCTAGTCCACACGCGGCCATTTAAAGAGCCGGGCTTTAAGTGCACTGAGCAAACGAAAACGTTACCTACCTCAGGGGGTGATATGATATTGAATAATTTTTGTATGATATGTCCAAGAATAGGATTATCTTTTGGTGGAGCGTGAATGTCTTCACTCCCATTTGGTTGCCATTCACCGACAGCGTTCTTAACAAAGATGAATAATCATTTGTTAATAAAGAATTCCTAATATGTATATATCAAAACACTGATTGTACCCCAATTTTGATTACTGTATCATAGTACGGGAAAATTGCAGTAAAACACTCCAAATATTACAAAAAGGAGCTGCAAGAGTTATGACTGGAGACAATATATGAAAGCCGGCCCAAAGAGGTCTTAAGTAAATCAGAATATAGTAAGGTTGGATATATGCTGCCGAAACATGGAACGTAGAAGTCCAACGGCCCGGCTTCGTCAGAGAGAAACGTAGGCCCCTCTCACTGACGAAAGGCCTTCGCTCGAAACGTTGGACTTCTATACGTTCCATGTTTCAGCAGTGTATCCAACCTTACTATATTTCGATTTGTGTTTCAACATTGCCTACACAGCACAGTACTTTGATTTCACTGTTAAGTAAATTAGGATGGGAATCTCTTCATAAAAGAAGGACATCCCAAACAATCTCCTATATAGAAAAAGTCAAAAAAGCAACGCCCTGATTATATTTCGAATATGCCAATTTCAATGCCATAAAAAGGAGTTTTAGTTATGCGGCTGCAAAGACATAGAATTCGCTCCTCAAAGAAGAAAAGTTGATTGCACTTGCAACTAATAATAAATGAAACAGTAATCGGCTGTAAATATAACTAATACATAATTTTATTAGCTTTATAATATTTTAGCTATAAAATAGAATAGGTTTCAGTTACACTAGTATACGCGTACATGTAGTTATTAGATTTTAGATAAGTTGTATTTCGCTTGTAATATATTCACGGCCTTATGAAAAACAACCATTTTAAGTTCTGCTCTTGACTCAATTTTTACTGGTTGATATGTCATCTTGTTTAAAAATTATTCAATAAATCAATTGATAATCCTAAAATATTGCTATTGTAACCTATACACATTTTCCTCGTAGAAAATATCTATTGCTCAAAATTTAAATTCCAAGACAAACATATGCAGAATGCTTAACTATATGCAACAATACGTTAATTACTGTAACTAATTACTATATATACTACCAGTAAGTTAATTATAATTAACTATATGTACCAGTAAGTGTTTAATATAAGATTTTATTCACCATTTAAAACAGGGTTAAAAAGATTAAATAATACACAAAGTCGTTTTAAAATAAATAAATAAATAAATAAATAAATAAATAAATAAATAAATAAATAAATAAATAAATAAATAAATAAAAGGATGTAAAGTAAAGTACATGTAAAGTACAGTACAAATTGTAATTAATTACTATATGTACCAGTAAGTTAATTGTAATGAACTATATGTACCAGTAAGTTAATTGTAGTTAACTATATGTACCAGTAAGTTAATTGTAGTTAACTATATGTACCAGTAAGTTAATTGTAATTAACTATATGTACCAGTAAGTTAATTGTAGTGAACTATATGTACCAGTAAGTTAATTGTAGTTAACTATATGTACCAGTAAGTTAATTGTAGTTAACTATATGTACCAGTAAGTTAATTGTAGTTAAACTATATGTACCAATAAGTTAATTGTAGTTAAACTATATGTACCAGTAAGTTAATTGTAGTTAACAATATGTACCAGTAAGTTAATTGTAGTTAACTATATGTACCAGTAAGTTAATTGTAGTTAACTACATGTACCAGTAAGTTAATTGTAGTTAACTAAATGTACCAGTAAGTTAATTGTAGTTAACTATATGTGTCAGTAAGTTAATTGTAGTGAACTATATGTACCAGTAAGTTAATTGTAGTTAACTATATGTACCAGTAAGTTAATTGTAGTTAACTACATGTACCAGTAAGTTAATTGTAGTTAACTATATGTACCAGTAGGTTAATTGTAGTTAACTATATGTGTCAGTAAGTTAATTGTAGTTAACTATATGTACCAGTAAGTTAATTGTAGTTAACTATATGTAAGTTAATTGTAGTTAAACTATATGTACCAGTAAGTTAATTGTAGTTAACTACATGTACCAGTAAGTTAATTGTAGTTAACTATATGTACCAGTAAGTTAATTGTAGTTAAACTATATGTACCAGTAAGTTAATTGTAATTAACTATATGTACCAGTAAGTTAATTGTAGTTAACAATATGTACCAGTAAGTTAATTGTAGTTAACTATATGTACCAGTAAGTTAATTGTAGTTAACTATATATGTCAGTAAGTTAATTGTAGTTAACTATATGTACCAGTAAGTTAATTGTAGTTAACTATATGTACCAGTAAGTTAATTGTAGTTAACTATATGTGTCAGTAAGTTAATTGTAGTTAACTATATGTACCAGTAAGTTAATTGTAGTTAAACTATATGTGTCAGTAAGTTAATTGTAGTTAACTATATGTACCAGTAAGTTAATTGTAGTTAACTATATGTACCAGTAAGTTAATTGTAGTTAACTATATGTACCAGTAAGTTAATTGTAGTTAACAATATGTACCAGTAAGTTAATTGTAGTTAACTATATGTACCAGTAAGTTAATTGTAGTTAACAATATGTACCAGTAAGTTAATTGTAGTTAACTATATGTACCAGTAAGTTAATTGTAGTTAACAATATGTACCAGTAAGTTAATTGTAGTTAACTATATGTGTCAGTAAGTTAATTGTAGTTAACAATATGTACCAGTAAGTTAATTGTAGTTAACTATATGTGTCAGTAAGTTAATTGTAGTTAACTATATGTACCAGTAAGTTAATTGTAGTTAACTATATGTACCAGTAAGTTTATTGTAGTTAACTATATGTACCAGTAAGTTAATTGTAGTTAACTATATGTACCAGTAAGTTAATTGTAGTTAACTATATGTACCAGTAAGTTAATTGTAGTTAACTATATGTACCAGTAAGTTAATTGTAATTAACTATATGTACCAGTAAGTTAATTGTAGTTAACTATATGTGTCAGTAAGTTAATTGTAATTAACTATATGTACCAGTAAGTTAATTGTAGTTAACTATATGTACCAGTAAGTTAATTGCAGTTAACTATATGTACCAGTAAGTTAATTGTAGTTAACTATATGTACCAGTAAGTTAATTGCAGTTAACTATAACTATATGTAGCAATATGTTAATTGACCTAACCGAAAAAGATGGCGACTTGTACATTTAACCACAATCCTTTGCGTGCAGTAAATATCGTTTCTTGCAGAATTATCGGAAGATAGGTCTTTAAAACGATCAACTTTGGTAGGAATGAAGTTCTTACTTACCTAATCCATGTTTGAGGTCGCAAAGCATTGTGGTTAAATGTACCGCCGCCATCTTTTTCAGCGCCGTCAATTGTTGAATATTTAAACATTGTTACAAGGCATACTTACTCTGTATTCAATAAAGTCCGATTCATCAGTGAGCTTTCTCTTTTCTTCTTCTAGCACCATTTCCTTTGCTCTTTCAATATCATCGTCGGTTAAATCCTAAATCACGAAAACCATGAATATAAAGGGACTGTGCCACACTATTTTCAGCCAAAATGGTCTTATATTCAAATTCTGAGATGCAAACTTCAAATTAAAAGTATACACTGATTCAATTATGAAATATGAGTTACCAAACAACTAAGGACGAGTTCTGAACATTTAAGACCAAGTTCTCGCACAAATTGAGCTAAACTTGATTTCTGTTTTGCCAAACAGAAATCAAGATGTCGATTTGCAATCCTTATCAATGTCGCTCAATTTTGACTATTCGTACTTCTGTGCAAGTTCCAAGCATCTCTTTGTGTTTTTATATCTTTTAAAATCGTTATTGGGATCAATTTTGTTTGTTCCAGAATTGCTAAAAATAAGGTGATACAGCCCCTTTAATCTGTAGACCAACCTCGTACCCAGCTTATTATCTCAGCTTCTGATTGGTCAAGAGCTTATGACGTAAATCAGACGGTTTGATTTTGTATTTTTTTTTAAATTGTATTTTGACCTTGTCGGTTCTTCCTGCACACGACACGGGAAATTATATTTTAAACCATGCAATAATTAGGTATAATTACTGTGTAAAGAACTGCGCATTTTGAGCTAGCCTCCACCAGGGCCATTTGTTCCCGCCATTTTGTTTTATTCGCCATCTTGGCCCAGTTCCCTACAAATGGCCCTGGGTACGAGGTTGTCTGTAGACTTATCCCTGTCGAGTTTCTATAATTTTATAATATTTAATCACCTCTCGTGGATACAAAGGAAGACCAGCATCAAAAACACCCTTCCATTCACGAAACAACTTATCTGGTACATTTCTGTTTTGAAGAGAAATCAAATGATTTTAGTACACAAGCACATTGTCTAGAGTATATAGCAACAGTAAATGAAACGTTTTATAATGACAAAGTGACATCTTTTGCAGTTTTTCGTTTCGATGCTTCGTTGGGATATTTCAATTTGTTTGATATGCAAATTAAACATTTTGACGTCGCATATGCATAATGAGTTATTGTAGAAGGTTATATATCGTTGCTATTATCAAACATATTTACTGGAAAATCTACATGTTTTGTGGTGTAGGAGAAATACACCCACACTCTTCCTTCGAATTAATTTTGATAATAGCAACGATACATAACCTTCTCTGATAACTCATTAAATACGAATTATGCACAAAATATTAATTTACATATCAAACAAACTGAAATATCTCAACAACGAAGCAAGGAAACTTCGCTTCGTCGGTTATTACGGCAAAATTATCCTGCCCTTGGTCTTATCGCACAAACCTCGCACCTTCGTCGTTCGGTCTGTACTGAAAGACCGCGGGCATGATAATTTTGCTGTAAAGATCTCTCGCTCGGTCAATAAGTTTTTAATAATGATTATATCTCGTCCTTCCAGTTATTTCTTTATTATTTAAAGTGCCTATGCAACGAAATTTAACCCCAGTTGTTTATGATTGCATTTTCATTTTTAAAGAACACTTAAAATGACAATGCTTCATTCTTGAGATATTCAGGTTTGTTTGATATGCAAATGTAATACTTATGACATCACACTGCATAATGACTTTTTAGAAAAGTATGATTTTCTTTGAGAGTATTTATCGATTTTTTTTCACTTATGCATGTAGCTATGACTGGTCACTAAACGTAGTTGTATGTAAAATATTTGGACCATCCTAAAATTGATATAATATATCAACAACGAGTTTGAGTGTTTCATCCGGGGATCCAAACACGAGAAAACATGATGAAAGCACGAGGCCGAAGGTCGAGTGGTTTTATTGTTTTCGAGTGTTTGGATTCCCCTGATAAATACGATAAACGAGTTGTTGATATGGCATCTCAATCGAGCGATTTCAATTGAAAAATTCCATTAAAATAAACCCTCATGAGATTTTATTCAGGAGTGTGTGTAAAATGTATTCATACAGCAACTTGCTTTTTTGCAGAGATAATTGAAATCTTAAGAATTAGATGAACACCGGTTTTCATGTAATATCTTGGGCTTTACTGGAGTATCAAAGAAACCTGAATATATCAAGAATGAAGGAAAGGAAATTCTACGAAAGATGTTACTTTGTCATTTTAAGTGTTCTTTCAAATGCAATCACAAAAAACTGGGGCGAAATTTCGTTGCATAGGCACTTTATTTAAAGAAATAACTGAAATGACGTAATTACTTATCACTCATTATAATTAACATTTTTATTACTTACCACAGCTGGTATTTTATAATCTTATCAATCTTATTTTTAAACCATGTACAACATTGCTATTTGTAAATCCAATCAAGTACAGTGCATGACGAACAAGAAAATATTATCCTGCTAAGTGCCTATGAAGCGAAAATTGGTTTGTCTATTTGAAACAACATCTAAAATGACTTGCAGTTTTTCTTTTCCTTTCTTCGTTGTTGAGATATTTCAGTTTGTTTGATAAGTAAATTAAACATTTTGACGTCGCAATAATAAGTTATCGGAAAAGGTTATATATCATCAAATATAATCACTTGAAAATCTACACGTTTAATGTTGTGGGAGAAACACACTCAACATGCTTTCTTCGAATTAATTTAGTGTGATAACAGCAAAGATATGTAATGTTTTCCGATATTAAGTCATTATGCACATGTGACGTCAAAAATATTGAATTTTCATATCAAACAATCTGAAATATCTCAAGAACGAAGCAAGGAAACGAAAAACTGCAAAAGATGTTACTCTGTCATTTTAAGTGTTCTTTCAAATAAGACAAACTTAATTTTCGTTTCATAGGTACTTTAATACTTTTAAATTATTATGCATTTTCCACTCTCAATTTTGATTGGCTAATAGCACTTTGCTAATTCCAAATGCCACTGTGTTAACGCGTCATAACTACATGCAGACATTGGTATTTATCATGTTGATATGTCATTCCTACAGATAATAGTCTACTCGTTCTGCTTGACAGTTGACAGAACCACGAAACACGTATTTGAAAAAAACCCCAACTCTTTAAAAGAAACTTTAGAAGTGAATTTTATCGCCACCTTGTTACGTATTTATTACATTTTCACTTCTATTTTAGTATTGAAACGTTGCCATTGTAAAACTTTAATTTAAGTTCTGCTCTTTTAACTGTCGTTTTGTTGTTTACGAACGAACTATTTATTTGTTGTTATAAGGCATCCGTTGCATAATAAAAACAATTGTTGGACTCGGTTATCGCATAACATCAAGTATTATCATGGCCTGGGTTTGTTTACCCGACAGATAACAAAAACCTTGGATACTTCTTGAATCGTGCTCAACCTCGTCCAATAATTGTTAATTATTATGCTTTTGGGATACGCACTAAAGATCAAAATAAATTATACTTAGGATCAGAATAAGTGTAGGACAAACCCCTCAGTGAGCTCTCGATATTCACCAATCTTGCAACTGAAGTCAACAATTTCTGACAATATCTGGGAAAAAGGAAATGTTTCAAATATTTAACACACGCATTTAGTAATGTTTAATAAACGAGCAAGTGTTTGTTTATTGAACGGCTTCAAAAACGTTTTGTTATTGGTTGTTATAAAATATTGTATGTTCATTAGTATTCTTTATATAAAATTGTATGTTCATTAGTATTCTTTCTGACGTCAATACGCATTATCAGGTATAAAACCACGGACATGGTACTGATTTATTTTGCGTTTTCCTCATGAATTATTAATGAGTTTTTGAAACAGACTTTATTTGTATTTGTCATGCCTTTTTCGTGCTTCTCCAACAGCAGTAATTACAATATAAAGTAAAAAAGTCGCTCAACTAGGATTTTGTAATCCTGCCTGGTGCAATTATTCCGAAATAACAGTGCAAAAATGTGTCACCACGATGGGAAAAAACTGATGAATCAAAGTTACAGTCAAAATGGAAATACCTTCCCACTTCGGCTTCTGTAGTTGGTTGTGTATTACTGTATTTCTGTAGCCGCTACTAAAGCGTGAGAATTTTTGTTGAAAACTGTACATAAATAGTATAATTTAGCTTTAAATGGCATTTAGTCATAATACAATAGATGTTTATCTCCAAATTGATCCCAACAGACGAATATACATCAAGAATTGGCGACTTTTATCGCTAGACTCACGCTTCAGTAGCGGCTACAGAAATACAGTAATACATGCAGGGAAGGTATTTCCATTTTGACTGTAAAAATTGTTGTCAAGCACTTTCTTTGCTCAAGAGAACCCAAAACGAATGTGTAAAGTCCCCACAGATAAGAAAGGCACTTTATTACTCTTTCAACACACTAAAAAAATTATATTGATAAAAATAGCTTCTACAAAATACAGTTTGCTATTTCTAGAAATAACAAAATACATTTCGTAAAGCTTATATTTTCACTTATAGTTTAATCAAGATTTTAATTTTGGAAGTGTCTGTGTGTCGAAAGAGTATTAAATTAATTATTTGAAAGTTTTCATGGCGATAATGTAATATAGATAAGTTTTGTGGAAACATCACGTAAAATATATTAAATAAAATAATAAAATATATAGCAAATAAACATTTTACGTGGTGTTTCCACAAAACTTATCTATATGAGTATTAAATTATTTATGTCAAATTTATCGTCTACTTTAGTTTTTTTTATAAAAATAGGTTGTGTCTTACGAACGATGTGATTGGTCAGTTACCGTGTTTACAGCAAGCGATACAAACATGGTTGTGACGTCACGGCATATTTCTTAGTCTTATTTCGTAAAAGAAATAGAAAATGAACGCCCTGTGATTAATATAACTAGAGTGAGTTCGGAAGAATTCGAAAGTACTCATGTAAACACTTGCTCACGGCTCGGGTTCACATAAACCTTCAAATTCTCCCAACTCACTCTCGTGTTTGCATCTATTTCTTAAATAAACACGGCTAAGGGTCATTAAAATATTATCTGTAAAAACACACGACACTTTTAAAGACTTAATTACCTGCTGACAGATGTTATAGTGTTTGCAATATTTTTCTTCTCTTCGTTGTTCCATCAATTGCCGACGCAATTCCTCAGCTTTTTGTGTCTCTTCGCGATACTCGATCTGAGCCAAGCGACACATTTCCTGCAAAAAAACCCCGAAAAGATACACACATAAAAACGTGCTGTTCCATACCTGAAAACAAGTTTTTACAAAGCTGTTACAACAAGCTGTCACCGTCATGTGTTCGCACTGGCAGTCCCAGGTTGTTTTAAACAAGGTTTAATCGCTCAACTGAGAGGTCGATGCTAACAAGGTTGTAGCGGTATGTTGAATGAACAGCCTTGTTACAACCTGTTAACAGCTTGCAACCAGCCTCTTGCGACAACACCCTGTCTGACAAGCTGTCAGATTTTTACGTATGTATATGTATTAGTTATTGCAAAATACCATCTCTTCAATGTAACTTCACGTCAGTTATATCAAACATGGCCAACATCGTGGCTACATTGTTTACCAACACGACGTAATTTCGAAATGCAGAGTGACCGTCGTTGGGTATTCATGTGCCAGAAAAAAACTTCCTGCAATGCTTTATATTCGATACACAAAACTTGCACGAGAGCTGCAAATATCATTTACACTTAAACAGGCATGCAAGTACAAGTCCTAGTTTAAAAATCTTCATAGCATAGACATTTGAAATGGCACCGATACGAGCACAAACATTGCAAGCCACTGGCAGTCTGGCACTAAAACTGTCAACAGTATTGACAAGCATTGACACAACCAGAGGGTCTAATACTGACTCTAGCACTGACACTTATTCTCCATGGTGATGGAACTGGAAACTTCCATTGGCATTGGTACTGGTATGAGTACCAAATGGTTTAACCAATTACTTTGGCATACACTGACATGGAAAAAGTCATGAATATGAACATGCAACAATAATTAAGCCACAACAATAACATAACGATAACGATGATGATCATGATAACAATAACAATATGATAACAATAATTATAATATAATTGATGATAACAATAATTATAATATAATTGATGATGACGATGATGATGATAATGGTGGTGATAATGCTGATGACGAAGATAATGATAATGACAAAGATGATGTGATTAATAAGGAGCCATTTCATGCACATATTGCCCCACTATTTAAGGGAAATTTAATCTTGAATTTGAAGATCTATTTACTTTCCTTAGAAATAATTATGTATTTGTATTCAAATAAACTACTTCCTCGAACCTTTGACAATTTCAATATACGGATCAATCAAGTACATACTTATATAATATCCAGATTTCCAATCTTTATTATGTACCATTTTGCAGAACAAAACTTAGGCAATTTTCTGCTAGTTGTCAATACAAGGTCCTTTATTTTATAATACGTTGAACTCTGATATTCGAAATAGTACAAATAATTATTCCTTCCAGTTCAAACTAATCTCTTTTCTCGTCTATGAACTGTCCTCGTCTAAGAATTTACTTCTCATCTATGAACTCTTCAACCACTTTTAATTTTGTAAATCATTATCTATGTATAATCTTTGATGTACTTTCTCTTCACGCCATTCCAATTATCTAACTAGTCTACTTCTCTTTGTTTTTAATTCCACGAAGCAGTCTGTCTAAGTTTGTATAAGCTTAGGCTTCTAGTAGACTGCCTTGCCATTTACATTCTTCCTTTTTTGTTAATTAATTGTAATGTTATAAATTGGTGAAATTAAAATAAAATGAAATAATGATGATGATGATGATAATGATGACGATGATAATAATAATAATAATAATAATAATAACAATAATAATAATAATAATTATAATGATGATGATAATGATGATGATGATGATGATGATGATGATGATGATAATGATGATGATAATGATGATGATGATGATGATGATGATGATGATGATAATGACAATGATAATAATAATAATAATAATAATAATAATCATGATCATGATCACGATCATAATAAAGATGATGATTATAATGATAATAATAATAATAATAATAATAATAATAATAATAATAATGATAATAATTCATGAGACAGACAGAAGAGGAAGGTGGGGAGGAAAGATGGCTATGATTGAGTGGTGCAGGGATTAAGAGGGAGACAGAATCGTTAATTATGGCAGCACAGGAACAAGCAATAAGAACGAATGTGATTAAAGCGAGAATTGATAGAACACAGGAAGAAAGCAAGAAGTGCAGAATGTGTGGCAGGGTAGATGAGACGATAAATCACCTGTTAAGTGAATGCAGTAAAAAGGCGCAGAAGGAATACGAGAGGAGACATGATTGGATAGGAAAACGAATACATTGGGACGTGTGCAGAAAAAATGATGATGATGACAGTGATGTGCAATGAAAATAGAAAGTCTCCAAAAGGAATATCCAACGCACCGCTTCTCGATTTAAAGCATCTTCAAAATCTTTCAAACGTCTTTCAGCATATTGCTTTTCACGAAAAATTCTGCAACAAACGTTTTAAGTAGAATTACTTTTCAGCAGCACAGTAAACTGGATACAATTTAAAAAACAAATCCATGAACGACAATGGTGCAATTACCATTGACCCGTGAGTAATCCCCACGGGTCCCGGGCAAAAATAATTAATCATTATTATTATCATGTCATGACGGCATCATGGTTTTGTTTGAATAACGTGTCAAATCATTTTCAGACCTCCAAGTCTCCAACATCGAGTCGCAGCAAGGTTAGGAAGTAGAACTGTGATATCAAGGTAAAAGTTAAATCTACCCCCTCCTTAAAAATCAATTTACACTATTATACACATTCACACTACAACTTGTAAGATGCGTCCTAGGAAGATGGCGAATGCCAGAAATATGAGAACACAAACATCAAAAGTATAGCAACACTGAGTTGGACTTTTGGTTGATATTTATTCTGTGGCTTGGATATACGTTTTGCGGGCATTCGAGTATAATCGGACCACTGCCAAATTGGTGGCAACGGCCCTGCTTGAAAAGGGACCCCGAAGTAATCTATACCATGGGCCCCCATAAGCCTAGTTGTCTAGTTGTGCCACTGCTGAACGACCAAACTAAATTTTTATGTACAATCATTTAAAAAGTAACAAACCTGTTCTCTTTGATAACTTGTTTTTCATGTCTGATCTGCAATGTTAAGTTAAAAGAAAACAATGTCAAATTTGAAAATTCGGCAGAAAAAATAGTTCGATAATAATTACCGTATTTACTCGCGGCGCCAAAAAGCTAAAAAATATTTAACAATTAGACAATGCGAGCCCGAGTTGTCTAATTGTTTTAGTATAAACCAACTAGTCGGACAAACTATTATTTTAAAGAAACAAACTAAAACCTGAGGCAAAATGCGAGTTTTCTGCTATTATTATGCATTTAAAACCATAGATAATCGAAGGGGAAACTGGATAGGAAACTTAAAACGATGTTACGAAACCGGAAACGACGTTTCCACAACTTGCTATGGTAATTATACACTTATAAGGGGCTAATGCACCTAACAGATGGTCCCGCAAGGCCAGGATCAGCTATTGCTGAAATTAAACAATAGTGTAATATCACTTAAGTTCAGCAGTGTCTGATTTTAGCCATGTGGGACCACCCGTTAGGTGCATTTAGCCCCTTATAAGTGTGTAATTACCATACCAAGTTGTGCAAACATCGTTTCCGGTTTCGTAAGTTTCCTATCCAGCTCCCCTTCTATTATCTATGTTAAAACTTGACCCTTTCACTATTAGTGGTCTATCACCAATAAACAGTGAGTAGGTTAGCCAATCAGGATGCAGCATTTGTAATAGTCCACTAGTTGGTTTATACTAATAAAGTTTAGTTTATTTAGTTCATCACTTTTTGGTGAACGGAATACACCAACAGATTAGGAGCCCGTTGTGGTCTAGTGTTCACCACACTTGTCTATAAGCTGGGAGACCCTGGTTTAATCCTTGGTCGGACCATCACTCAGGTCTTAAAACATAATTGAGGAGAAACGTTGTAAACAACACCAGCAAACGGTAACACTTACAAGTCTTCTCGGATAACGACTTTGAATTGTAGGCCTTCGAAACCCTTATCAGGTAGTCTCAAATAAAGTCACATAAAGGGCGATAACTGTTGGGAGCGTCTGAAAGACCACATCCGGAAGGAAGAAAGCAGGAGGAGAGCAGGGGTTATATCAGTAGCGGAGAAGGTACGGGAGGCGTGTTTGCGCTGATATGGCAACGTAATGAGAAAGGAAGATGACCATGCACCTGGGCAGACTAGTTCCTAGTCCTCTTTTCTCTCGAACTTATTTTGGTGACGTCACAGAATAGGGGTCGAGCGAGAGGACTAGCGGAAAATGTTCATCTTTATCTATCATGAATCCTGCTGGAGCTCGGATTCTTTAATCTTTATGAACGAGGGCACTTTAACAAACTTCTTCTTGACTAGCAGACAGCAAACGAGTAGGTTTCTTTATTTTACATTACGTTAAAAGGTCGTTACATACGAGGCTTTATAAAGTAGTGTTCGGCGTAGGAAGTGATTGTGTTTAAACACATTTATACAAATCGAAATATGCTATTTTAACGTTTCGGCAGTAGACCAACCTTGCTATATGATGTTATAAAGAATTGTGCAGATCGACGTGAGTGTTATCTGCCTTGGTTTTCCGCCAAACGGCCGTTTGGTGCCTGTATAATTTGGGGGCAGTTTGGGGGCCAAGCAAAACATTTTATTCCAGGCCTCTCACAATTTCGGTCTGTCGCTCGACGTTAAAAAACGAGGCCTGGCAACCAGGCTGACGCCTAGGCATGGAGGTAGTATGGAGGCCGCCCGTGGAAGAGAGAAGATCAAGAGGAAAACAGAAAAAAATATGGCGAGACGGAGTGGAGAAAGACCTGAGAAATTTGGGGGTTAACACGGATATGGCATTGGACAGGGCTTAATGAAGAAGAGTTTGAATACAGGAGGAACAGCCGACCCCTAATTGATGGGACAAAGTCTAAATCAGGTAATCATGTAAATATTATACCTGCATAAGCTGAACAGCAATTCGTTTTTCTTGTTGAGACTGTCTCATGAGTCGTTTGACCAACATTTCCTCTCGGCGCTGTTCCTAAAAAATATTTGTACAACATTTACATGTAAAATACACACCACATATAAAACAAAATAAGAAATATCTCGATGCCAATTGCCAGTGTCTTTCATATGCAACCAGTTCAAGTGCACCGACTATTACTGGAGTCTCCTCAGAAGAGTAAGAGGATAGTTGAATTGTGTGTGCACGCAATCCGGATAGGTGACATGCAATAATGAAACACATACGGGATCTGTTTTTTTTATGGGACAATTATTTGCATCATGTTAGAGCGGGGTTACACCCAATTTTTTTTTTTAATTTAAATGTTCTTCTTTTTTTGCTTTATTGCACAGTTTGACTTCAGAGTAAAATTTAGATGCTACATTCCTGCTCGATGACACCGCATTTTAGTGTTTTCTCCTTGAAAACTCGATTCTTAACTATTTTTGACACTTTTCTGAAGGAAATGATGTATACATCAAATTCTCAACAAAAAAGGCGTAAGGTTTTGGCGTCCTAATGTGGCGAAGACAGCCACAATAATAATTTTTCAGGATTCTTTCCGTTTTTTTACCAATTTACGCAAAGTTTACATTTTCGACAGTTGAGAAAGAATTAAGAGGAAAAAACCCCGTGATGTTTTGATAAGCCAGAGATAAGATAACTTTGAAATCGAGTCGAGATAACACAGTTTCATATTAGTCCCTCTTGTATTGATTAATATCTTGAGTTTTCAAGCATTTATTTTTCGGAATATACTTATCGGCTGGTCTTGGGTTTT
The DNA here is from genome assembly GCA_035771165.1 of Paragorgia papillata. Lineage (NCBI taxonomy): Eukaryota > Metazoa > Cnidaria > Anthozoa > Scleralcyonacea > Coralliidae > Paragorgia > Paragorgia papillata. The sequence continues at coordinate 3,968,109 of JAWNZC010000340.1, read as the reverse complement.
TGACCAAATTAAAGTGCATTGAAGCATTTTACCTCTTGAGTTTCGTGTGCTTTTAACTGTTCAACTAAAACTCGTCTTCTACGTTTCTCGCGTTCCTAAATCAAATAACAAGGAACAAGGCAATAAATAAAATGACAAAATTAATAAAGGCTTATTAACCGAGTTCGAGGTATGTACGGGAAAGTATTTGCCTGAGGTTTTCGTACAGACCGAGCGACGAGGGAGCGAGGTTTGTGCGAGAGAAACCGAGGGCAAATACTTTCCCGTACAGACCGAGAAAACGAGGTTAATAAGCCTTTTATTATATGGCTTTTGGTTTGTTTTCTTATCTGTTTTTAGTTCTACGTTTGTCTTGATCAGGTGTCGTTGTTAACCTTAGTTCTTACTTTTGAGCTTGTTCGTTTCGCTTCATGTTTACACATGTTAGGCTTTTATTTTTCGCGCTTTTAAATAAGAAGTTTTTATAAAAAGAAACACTGATGTTTCAAGACGTATTATTGTTCAAAATTTTCCAACGAATATATCTAATTCACTTTTATTTTCATTCAAATCAACTCAGTAATTTTCCCGCCAAAACTTGCAGGTCATTAAAAAGGCGTAATGCCCTCTCACAGTGCCGAGAGGGCATTATACGGCTTTTCCCGAAACCTCTCATCAGCGTGCGCCGTTTGGCGTAATGACCCGAAAACAAGCCCAGCCATATAATAAAACGATATAATAAGAGTCTATTAAGCGAGAACGAGGTCTGTACGGCAAAATATTAAACTGAAGGCCGTTTTCCGCTTCAACCGTATACCGTATGAACGTGGAGTTTTTCTTTGTCTTGTGTGCTCTCGAACAGAACGAATGACCTTAAACTGCCTATAAACCCAAATATGATATTACTAATATGAACTCTATGTAACGTGAATAGTTAAATGACAAAATATTTTTTGATTTCAACTTTTATTTGTTGTTATATTGTTTGTATTTCCAAATTGGTAATGAAGATGACGTCTATGTCAGGAGAAATATTGCCCAATTATGTATTCTATAGCCTTCGACATTGATATTTTCAATGATTTTCGAGCCTTGATATTTTCCGGGCACAGACCGAGTTAACGGGGTTAATAAAACATTTATTGTATGGTTAGTTCAAGTTCTTCAATACTTCTGATAAAATCAAACGAGTGTCGTCCACTAAAACTGTTGGAGTTATGGTAGCTAGATGAATGCATCACCTGGGATAAACATATCGACCAAGTTACGCAAAATGTTTCAAGGTTTATTCAGACGATCTAATAAAGATTTTAGTTATAAGGGAGCTATAGAGTCTGGAATAACATTTCTGTATCTGAAAACTTTTAGAGACCCAGTGACTCTTACCTTTCTTTATATTCTTATAAATTTTAAATGAATGTCACCTTCATTTTTGATATTCTGATAAATTTTACATGTAAAAATATCCATTATTTATCCATTATTCTGCACAATTATTAATCTTTGGTTTACAAGTTGAGAGGCTAGCATGTTTAAATAATTGTAAATAAATAAATAGATACCGAAAAATACAGACCGTGGTCCGGATATGCATCTTTACGGACCGTGTGTTGACCAATTAGTACTCAGGATATTACAAATTTATTTTATTAATAAAATAATTGCACACCTCTCAACCAATCAGAATGTAGTAATTTTGTCATGCATATAATAAGCTGTTTAACTAGGGGTCTTAATAAAAAGTCTATCCAGATTTCTAGTAGACCCCTAGCCCTACAATTCAAAAAAAAAATATTGTAATTATATATGGGCAAATAATAAATTAAAAAAAAAATAAAATAATAAATAAAAATGTATTAACTGAGCGAGAGGTATTTACGGCAAAACAAAGTCAGTCGAGATATGGTCTGGAAACTCGGCAAACTTCAAAGCGCCTATAATGAGCTGTGATTTTATGTTGAACCGTACCTTACACCGTGCACATCCTTTGTTTTAGGTTTATTAATATTTAAATAGCACGGTTGAGTGATTGAACTGAAACGTTGCTATTGGACAATTCGTTCATTATACTAAAATACAATGTGTTCAGTGACCGTGCACCGTGCACAAAAATGCATAAAGGCGAACAAGAAGATAGACCAAAGACTTTAGCTGAGTTTCCAGACCATATCTCGATTGACTATGGGCAAAATTATCATGCCCGCGGTCTTTCAGTACAGACCAAGCGACAAAAGAGCGAGGTTTGTGCGAAAAGAATAAGGGCAGGATAATTTTGCCGTAAAGACCGACCAAGCAAGATTAATAACTAAGGTTTTTATTATATGACCCATGACTTGTTAGTTTAACTTGTATGTCGAGAGTACAAGCAGCAAAGACGGAAGTAACCGACTTTTAACGAAAACTGTAAGCAACAAGAACACTTTACACCACGTAAACATTGTCGTATTTAAAGTTTCGTTGCGGACTTGCGGTAAACTAATTTTCACAATATCTGAACAACATTTTAGCTTGACTTGCTTAATTTTCTGATTTTGTTTTTCAATTTTTGTAATGACCAGTCTTTACCGCTTTGTAAAAACCGCTAAGGAACCAATCAGATTGCAGGAAAGTCGCGTTAAGCTCGCTCACGTGACAGAGCCATATAATTCTTGTAATTATCGACTTCTTCAGCTAAATACCTTCCGTGCCACAGAATCTTCATTTAACTTTCTTTTAATCTTGCAAACGTAGTCATCACCAGAAGTTTTCTAAATAGATAATACATTACACCAAGCTCGCACATCGATCACATGCATGCATGCAGGTACACGTATCGACAAATATCCACGTCATTAAAATTATATATGCGTATGATAACCGAGTGATTAAATTTCTTAGGAAAAACGTGATCATAGCAAACTTTGAGAGTTTATCGCTCGAAGACTAAATACCAGCTTGACGTAAAAAATGAATTTCGTTTTTCACTTCATAGACACGTTCTAAAAACGTCTTGTACATTTTGCTGTTGTCTGATACAATCAGTGACAAAAGTCGGCTTGGGACACATGCAAGGTTTAGGAGTCCGGTTCCAGTTTTGTAACTCCCCCGACCCCCTTGTATACCGTGGCGTAGTTAAATTTATTTAGGCAAAGTTAACTGCAGATGTTGTTAGCCAGCGGTCGTCTCCTTCATAGTTCATGGGGAGTCCCAAGTTCTTAAGAAGTCGAAGGGCGTGCACGAGTGTCACCCACGCTTGTGAGCACGCCGCTACAGCATTGGCCCATTGCTGCTCGTTGGTCGCTCTTGCTTGCTGATTTGCTAGCATTGCTTTAAACGTTATTATTGCTGTACAGCTTTGCAGCTGTGGATTGCTTGCTTGCTTCACCCGTACCCAACCCTCCCTCTTTTTCAGGTGAGTAATCATTTATATAGACATGTGCTATATACTTATTATTCCACTGAGTTTCAGTGTGACAGGTGCCGGGAGGTCTGCCTTGGCAGAGTTGTCATGGTGACCTCTTACTGCTTCCAATCTTATCCAGAATCCAGGATTGCTCGATTGCTTGCTCATTACTTAGCTCGATTGCTATATGGCTAGCTTGCTTACTAGCCTTTTCTACCCCAGGATTGCTCAATTGCTTGCTCATTGCTTAGCTCGATTGCTATGGCTAGCTTGCTTCCAACTTCAACGAATATCTAGCGGTTACTTTACAGTAAATTTCACCGAAACTGTTAATTTGTTTCTTTAAATAACATTGTAGAGGGAGGGGGAGGAAAGGATTGCGTGCATATGAGAAAATAAACGATGTAGTGTCCCAACGACTTTTGGCATTGATTATAGATGCACAGATGACGTCACAAAGTGGTGTAAAGAACAAAAAAGTGGCCCACGAAAAAAAGTTGAGTCAGTGATGTTGTTACTACGTTGTGGCGTCATCTGTATATCTATAACTGGACAGACAACGGGAAAATGGAATCTATTTGTTTTATGTAATAAAAAATAGAAGTAGTACATTTCAAAAGATTTACTGAATTTTCCTGGAAAAATTTCGTTGCATTAAGAAAGATTATTGTATAATGTGTTGTATTTTTAAGTGCGTGCGCGCGCGTGGCCTTGCTTTTTCTTCATTGTAAAAGTAGTGAAAGCAAACTATGAGCAAACTTACCACTGTTATAGGCTGCAGTGGTTTTCTAAAAGCTCTGCCATCTAAATGATCCTGCTTTGTTATCTCAAGTTCACTATAAAAATCCGAATATAACAGCTTCAATAAAATAAGCGAGTATTAGCTAACAAAATTAACTTCCTATAGTTTTGAACCGGCAATCGTGTTACTGTTGGTCATGCAGTTACGATACTTTTGTATACCGAAGAAATAATTGAAACCAGTCACTCGGTTCGACTTTTATGAACTGTCTTTGACTTTGAGTTTTTGCTCCTTTTTCTGAACTCGTGTGAACGACGACCGTGTCAAAATAAAGACTGGTACTAGTACCTTGTGATGTTCCCTTACGAAAATTTAATATAAGACTTCATATACGATTTCATATATGAAATGTCAATTTCATATATGAAATGTCAATTTCATATATTATGACATTTCATATATTAAATTTGTAATTTCATATATGAAATTAAACATTTCATATATGAATTACAAATTTCATATATGAAAATGTTCCAATTCCATATATGAAATTTCTTATTCCAAAAATGAAATTTTTATCTTCATACAAAAATTTCATATATGGAATAAGAAATTTCATATATCGAAATGAAATTTGTAATTCATATATGAAATGTCTAATTTATATGAAATTTTCGTAAGGGTCATACCGGTAACAAACAGCATGGTTGCTCAAATACGTTCTGAAAACGTTCGCACCATGATTGGTGGGTTTTACCGGTATGACGTCAAAGACAATAAAGTAATCATTCTCCTATAGAAACGCGGTTATGCTTCAAGAGGACCTAAGAAGGTTTCGCTGATAATTTCTTTGCTTTACCTCGAAATTCATATTTTTCTTTACTTTTGCTAAGTTAGATGATAATCCTTTCAGAAGAAAATATAACTTCAAAAGGTTTAGTTGACCTTTAAGACCTAATCAAACGAGACACGCAAGTCATCGCAAGTTGGCAGTCACGAATTTCTGTGGCGGTCGTTCGAACACCCAAATTAACAAAATAAAGGTTTCATGAGTGTTTTAAACAAGTTTTAACTTTGTCACGGTACATGATATTTTCGGGAGATAATTCATAGCGGCTGGCTGAGATAGCGTGACTGCCAACTTCCGATGACTTGCGTTCTCGTTTGATTAGGGCTTTAAGCCTACGTTTACACTTAAGAGCAAAAGTTTACAGAGTCGTGATGAATCCGAAACGTTTTGGTACCGGACTGCTTTTGCCGTTTACACGCAAGAGAATGAATCCGGAATAAAAACCTTCCTGGTTTGGTCACTTATCCGGAGATTATATATGATTATGATTGTATCCGAATATGATTGTATGTATATGATTGTATCCGAATACTTTTGAATCCAAAACAATACGTTGGTGTGAACGGTTATTCCAAGATACCCGAATACTGCTGTAGTGTAAACGCCTAACAAATCCGAATATATTATTTGCACCAAGTATATACTTGGTACGAAGTAACCTGAGTATCAGGCATTATTCTCGTCCTCCGCTAAAAAGCAAGTGGGGGCGAGGCAGGGGGGCGGGCGAGAAGACGAGAAATAAGGCCTGATACAATTATTTTCCTGGCCGCCCCCAAATGAATTTTCTGAATCTCCAATCGACGAAGCTTTAATCGCACATTCCAGCCGTTCCAAGTTTCCAAGTTTGAAATTTGCTGTTTCCTTAGATATTCAAGCGGACTCACGACTACAATCCAGAATTGTTTCAGAGTAATTCCTTCACGAGCTTGCTTATACAGTTTATATATGTCTTCGTAGACGCTTGGGAGATGTTGGTATATTAAACTCTTGCCATAACCAGTACGGAGTACAGCTAGCACATCCTCATTAAACAGGACTTTTTCTATACATTCGCGCTGTTCTTTCTTTAGATTTTTTACTTTAAACTTCACTAAACATCGTTGAATCGCTAGATACGTTAGACGCTTTGTTAATTATGTAAAGCATAATTCATAAACAAATCAATCAGAATCAAATCAAATCATACACAAACCAATCAGAATAGAGATTTTCGGGTTATAGCCAATCAGGACGATTTCCAAAATCTGCAAGTACTGCACGAACTTTTAACGACATTTGTATCAGGCCATAGTTTACAATTGGCCTGATTGCAGGTTAGGTACGAAGGGAATCCGGAAACATTTACGAATCCGGAAACTTTGCACTAGCGTAAACGTGGTCTAAACATTTTCTTGGTAACCTTACCTGAAATGTTGATCAAATATTAATTATTAAAAGCTTTATATGTAGCTTTAATATAAAGAAAAGTGTGGTGTGAACATTTCTTGACAGTTTGAAGACAAAATTACAACACACATTTTGATAAAAAATCTTTGACCAACAATAACATGATTGCAAACTCAAAATGAAAACTATAGGGAGTCTCTTTAAAACGCCTATGAAAGTGCATGTTTTATTTGAAAGAACACTTAAAATGACAAAGTAGCATTTTTGGAAGTTTTTCGTTTTCTTGCTTTGTTGTTGATATATTTCAGTTTGTTTAATATGTAAATGTCACACGTGGTGACGTGCATGTGAATAACGACTTATCGAGAAGGTTATATCTTTGCTAATATCAAACAAAATCACTTGAAATCCTACATGTATGGTGTTGTGGGAGAAACACACGCATATGCATCCTTTGAATTAAGTTTGGTTTGATAATAATATATATATATATATATATATATATATATATATATATATATATATATATATATATATATATATAGACACGGTGTTTCGCTGTACTACAGCTCATCAGTGTAGCTTGGAACAATCTGAATAAATTTCATCAATTACTTATACACATGCGATCGTCGGTGACAACCGCATGTGGGACAGCATCGGTGAAGTACATTCAGATAGCGTGAAGTGTGCATATATATAGTGTGTTTAAAAAAAACGGAACCCTTAGAAAATGAATTAGTATTCTGTTCAAACAACCTATTGTAGTAGTTTGAAAGCCCTAAACACCTCTGAGCCACGGATGCGTAAAAAACGCGGTCTTATACACCTGGGAAATTAAGATAACTTGAAGTGTATGCATGGTGAAAGTATTTAAAAGCTTTTTCTCTTCCTGTTTAACTTATTCATTTATAACGCAGCGCTTTTAGGGCTTTCAAACTACTACAATAGGTTGTTTTAAAAGAATACTAATTCATTTTCTAAGGGTTCCGGGTTTTTTGATACACACTGTATATATATAACTTTCTCCAATAAGTCATTTATCCACATGTACATCACAACATGCATGTTACATTTACATACATGCATATCAAATATCTCAGCAACGAAGCAAGGAAATCGGAAACAACAAAAGATGTTACTTTGTCATTTTAAGTGCCTTTTCATATAAGACAAACTTAATTTTCGCTCCATATAAGGTACTTTAAGATACTATATTATACCCTTATCTATTTGGTAAATTGCTCACCTATCAAAGTCCACTGGGCTTTGTGGCGGAAGATTTGTTTTCATACTTGCTTCAAAAGAATCAATATAATCTTTGACTTCCTATGTCAACAAAAAGAAAATATATTATACATTTTAACATACAATTGAGACCAGTTGTACAAAGCCTGCATGCATGGATAGCCTATCTGGCAGATAAATCTAAGGGAGTGAACGGCATTGCTATCAATTATTTGAAAAATCTAACTTATATTTTATGCAGTTGAATAGCACTATCAGATACATATATACGTGGCTATTCGGTTTTTAACATTTAAATTAGGTTAAAGAATGGTTGCACTCATTCAGCCAATCCCGATCGAGTATTTCAACGCTCTATATTCCATAGTGTTTTGATTCATCAAGATTAGACATACCATCGAGCTCTATATATCTATATAGTCCACTGCAAAGATCTTTTATTTTCTTGTCATGCATAGCACAGTGAACTCTCTATATAGAGTCACTAATGATTTCAATAGAGTCACTAATGAATGAATTCAATAGAGTCACTACTGTAGTCTATATAGAGTAAATTATCCAGTAAACGTGCTCGACGCAAAAGAAACACGTTTACAGTTAAAACTTGAAACTTCTTCGTGGTTGCAACCATTCTCTAAGGGCGCTTTCCAATTGACAAGGTTAGACCGGTCAGTCCGGCCAGAATAGACTTGCTTTTGATTAGGACCAAATTTTCCAGTCTGACCGTCCTAAGTCTTAAACGAATCGTGTTCCATTTGACCGGACTGACCGGTCTAACCGTGTAAATGGAAAGCCCCCCTAAGACGGTATCCATTAAACCTGGATATCCACTTGACGTAAAATACGCGCTCTCTACTTTCCTATGTACAAATTGAATAGTTTTCTACTTCGCTCGACATGGAAACTCATGCACAAGACAAAAGAAAAAAGTCGAGCTCGCAAAGTTTCCAGTGCATTCAGATTAACTAGTAGTTTAGACTTTAAAAAAGCATTTGGTAAGAAAGCGACCAATGATATGCAAGTATACTGCTGATCACGCATGTAATTTTGCCCTGGAATAATGTACAGTATAGCGTTGTATCCACTAGTCTCTAAAAGAAGACTGGATCGAGTAATTTATTGTTCATCAGGATCAGGAAATGAAGCTCGCAAAATGTCGATTTGGTTCCCAGTCTCGTAACCAGAGCCTTCGCCAGCACACAAACGAATGTTCTGGGATAATCCATATTGGGAAGTGTTTTGATTGGCTAGCTAAGGACTGATTTAAATCAATTCTAAATACCGTTTATTGTCATAAAACAATCGCAATTCATGTAAATCGTAACTAACAAAACTCCGACAATAAACGTATACTAAGCACAAACTATATGAGAAGCTAAGAAGCTGTATCATTCTCATCTATTCATAAAATATTATATACAAATCTGATGTCACGCGTGTCGGCAAGCAAAGTAAAATTACTTAATTGACAGCTCCGCAAAATTGCAAGCTATTAATTTATTAAAGCATGCATACTACATCAAAATTAACGATGTCTATAACAGTTTTTATTATATGGCTGGGTTTGATTTCCGGTCCGTACGCAAAACGACGCACGCTGATTGGTTCCCGAGAGGTCGAGATTTTACGATATTGACCTCCGGTCTGTGTCCGGGTCAATACGCTTCTTTCTCGGCCCTGCAAGTTTTGGCGAGAACATTTCTGAGTTGATTTGAATACAAATAAAAGAGAACTCGTTATCTTTATTCAAATATTCTGAATAATAAAATGTGCTAGAACATTGCTGCTGGTTTTCTTTAAAGCTGTTTATCTAAAAAGTAAAAACACGACAAATAAAGGCCGAACTGGTGCGACACGAAAGGCCAAGTAGCGACACGAAAAAGTTAACAGGTAAGGTAAACAGCATACTCCGAAGACGAAAACAACGCTTGAAACTTAAAAATAAAGTGAACCAATAGCCATATAATAAATTCCTTATTAACCTCGTTTGCTCGGTCTGTACGGGAAAGTATTTGCCCTCGGTTTTATCACACAAACCTCGCTCCTTCGTCGCTCGGTCTGTACGAAATCCTCAGGCAAATACCTTCCCGTACAGACCTCGCACTTGGTTAATAAGTCTTAATTTAATCTTTAATTTGTAGACCTTCTCTGTTTAGCTTCTGTAATTACTTATCCAGTGCAACCCAAAAAACATCGGTTCCTTCCATTTGCGAAGATCTCGATCACAAAATAATCTCGATATCACGTCTATTTCTGGCTGCGCATGCTCTTTTCAATCGGGAACCGGTTTTTCGGTTTCCGGCGATGGATTATCCCAGAGTCTTCGTTTGCGTGCCGGCGAAGGCTCTGGATACGAGATTGTTTGGTTCCTTCCTAATAGCGCCGATCAGGCAATGACACGCGGCTAAAAGCTGACCTGCACCAGGCTAAAAATAGCAATACCGCTGAAGCGCAACGGGGCTCGTGTTACACATATAATTATAAGTATCTTCACGTGTTCGGCATGCGATGTGAGTATAATTTGTAATTTCAGGAACTGTTTCTTTTGTAGAAAAAAATATGTGAATTTATTATTTGGTATAAAGAGTTACGTTGGCAGGGCACATGGCCAACTTTGCTGTGGCGCAAATTATTAACAAATCACAAACAGTTAATTGAAGATAGAAACGTTTTAGGTACTTTATACTTACAAGATAAAATTTCAACCGCAGAAAAAACATCTTTAAGTAAGACAACGAGTCGATATAGTTTCCACTCACGTTCTGTTCCAACTTGGATATTTTCGCGTTCTCATAGATGTTTTTTAAACGGTTTAGCTTTTATCGGCTGGTTTATATGTTTTCTCTACTTACGTTTGGGATGTTTCCGAGCGAACAACTCGGAATCTGATCAGCGAGTCCCCAAAAATATTATAATTAAGTGCATGTAGTCCCGTAGGGAATACAACCTTGACAGATAGTGTGTATCATATTACAATAATCATAATGACGTAAACGCAGTGTTGCTATTTTTAGCCTGGTGCAGGTCAGCTTTTAGCCGCATGTGGGCAATAGACCTTATGCATTATCGCAAAGAATGACGGTTGTTAAATTACATCCCAATTACATCCCTTAGTAATGGCGGATTCTGGCTTCATTCTTTCAAACAATAGTTGCTCGATCCAGTCTTCTTTAGAGATCAATGGTGGTATCAGGTATAACGACGGAATAAGTGTGCATGCCTGGGTACGAGGTTGTGTTCTTACCTGTATTTCAAGATCTTTTCTTATCTCTTGTTTCGTTTTACCTGATTTCTATATTTTAAAAGGATAAAAAATCATTTAAAAAATTCTAATTATAATTAAATAGTTGAAAATACACTATGTTCATTTAATTTTTTTTTCTATATTACAATAATAATGAATTAGAAAGCAAGCACCGTTGTTTTTGGAAGTTACTAATATATGCAAGAGTAACACACAGTTCGACGTAGTAGCGTGCTGGAGGCCCACTAGCATATGTGAACTCAGTAGCGTGCTGGATGCTCAGGAGGGTGCTGTGAGTTTAGTAGCGTAACAGTGTGAGCTTAATAGCGTGCTTAAATAGCTTTGCCTATAGTGGTGCTGTTTTGTGGAATAGCCTTCCGATTGAGTTGCGACAAGCGGAAAGTCTAGGTGGTTTTCGCGCTGGCTGCAGCAGTTTCTTACTTTCTCAGTTTTTAATTTTTTATTTATTGATAACACACAGCACTTATGGAAAGCAGGTTCTTTGTGTTTTGTGGGGTTTTTTTATTATTGTTTTAATTAGGTATAGGACATTTTGTAATATATTATATATAGTAGGTTGTAAACTTTGTATTTTAACTTTTGTATAAATCCTGACGAGTATACCGTGTATAAATAAAGTTATTCTATTCTGCAAACTCAGTAGCGTGTTGGAAGGTCAGGAGCGAGTGGCGTGCTGGAAACTAGTAGCGCGATGAAGACTCGCTAGCGCGCTCAGTAGCGTGATGGATGTTCAGTAGCGTACTCAGTAACGGGTTGGATGCCCAGTAGCGTGCTGCGAGTTCAGTAGCGTACAATGGGTTCACTTAGCGTGATGAAAGCTCATGCGTAGCGTGCTGGAGACTCAGTAGCGTGCTGTGGGCTCCGTATCAGGATGCAGATTCAGTAGTGTGATTGGAGCTCAGTATCGGGATGGAGATTCAGTAGTGTGATTGGAGCTTAGTATGGGATGGAGATTCAGTAGTGTGCTTGGAGCTCAGTATCGGGATGGAGATTCAGTAGTGTGATTGGAGCTCAGTAGCGTGTTCAGTAGTGTGATGCGAGCTCAGTATCGGGATGGAGATTCAGTGGTGTGATTGGAGCTTAGTATGGGATGGAGATTCAGTAGTGTGCTTGGAGCTCAGTATCGGGATGGAGATTCAGTAGTGTGATTGGAGCTCAGTAGCGTGTTCAGTAGTGTGATGCGAGCTCAGTATCGGGATGGAGATTCAGTAGTGTGATTGGAGCTCAGTAGCGTGTTCAGTAGTGTGATTGGAGCTCAGTAGCGTGTTCAGTAGTGTGATGCGAGCTCAGTATCGGGATGGAGATTCAGTAGTGTGTGATTGGAGCTCAGTAGCGTGTTCAGTAGTGTGATGCGAGCTCAGTATCGGGATGGAGATTCAGTAGTGTGATTGGAGCTTAGTACCGTGTCCAGTAGTGTGATTGGAGCTCAGTAGCGTGTTCAGTTGTGTGATGCGAGCTCAGTATCGGGATTGAGATTCATTAGCGTACTGGAGACTTAGTAGCGTGCTTAGTAGCGTGATGGAGGTTCATTAGCGTGATGGGAGCTCAGTAGCGTGCTCAGTAATTCAATAATTGTTTTATTGTTCAAATCAAAACAAAATTAAATTGGTCAAATCTGCCCTGCTTACTGGCAATCATTAATCCCAGTCACTTTGACTTAGACTTTTTTAGACTTTTTAGACTTTTTATTAGAATTACACAAATAATATATATACAAGATAAGACTTGCCCACAGGTAGCTTTAGCTAATCTAGGAGGGTCAGTCCAAATAATACAATTAATCAAAAAACGAAAAAGAAAACCTTTTTGCAGGAGAAAGAAAAGAAAAAGTTGTCAAATAAAGGTATTATAGATAAATCATAACAATACGCATATATATTCATATGTACATTGTCACATATGCTTGTATATACATACGCATGCACATACATAGTTAAATTTTTGTGGGTTTTTTTTTGGGTTTTTTTTTGTTTTTTAATGATCATGGGGACTTCAAACTTCAATCGTTGACGTTAATCAACCATTAATTTTTTCATTATTGGACGATTGATGTCATTCGTCCAATAACTGCTTTTTTGTTTCAAACATTACTAAATATAAACAGCTTAAGTTTGTTATGGAAAATTAACTAGGGTGATTCAGCTAATCAAAAACATTATTACATGGTCGATTATAATAACTACAATTAAAAAACTCATTAATAATTCATGAGGAAAACACAAAAGAAATCAATACCGTAGCAGAGGTTGTAAATCGGATACAGAATCGTCCTGATTTACATAAACTTTAGCTTCGATTTTCTCGGCTAAAATAGAGTATATCGCTAAAATAGTTGGTGAACTTGATTACTTGCATTTGTATTTTAAGAAAGATACAGCATGAGCAGCCGATCTGTATCTGATTTACTACGGCTCGCCTTGTAAATCAGATACAGATCGGCTGCTCATGCTGTATCTATTACGAAAAGGTTAGCAGCTAACATCATGCGCCACCGTTTGTCATTTATTTTTTTCATTTTAACAGCTTTATTTTGACAATAAAAAAATTTATATTTACATACGTACATTTGTACAGAAAATAAGTAGACAGACTAATTATACATGTTAAAAATTAAAATTGAAAGATGACTAATAAAATATGTGTAACGTGCAAATAAAATATGCCAAAATCTGGTAAAGCACAAACGGGACTGAGTCCCATACAAGGTGCTCACCATCTAATCTTAAATCTAGCTTTAAAACGGAGAAACAAGGAAAATAGACAAATAAATATACACCTGTAATAGAATGGGAACAGGAAGATCGAAAGTAAAAAGAACAAAAAACAAAACAAAACAAAACAAATACAAAACAACAAAACGAAACACACCAAATACAATTTAAAAAAAAAGGAACAAAAAACAAAAAAAAAATAGAATGAAAAAGGTTATATACAATATATTCAACTGTAGTTAACGAGTGTGAACTTAATATGTCAGAATTAAAGTTAGTAACGGTTAAATTAAAATAGGTTTTTTGCAAGTAAGTTTTGAAGGTGGAAAGAGTATCAAAGGAGTTAGATACTAGGTTGTATCAATGAGCTCTACCAGACTTAAGAGTTACAGAGTTCAGTAAGATATATCAAAGAGTGCAAAGATTCAATGTAAAATTATTCTCAATTTTTCCACAAACCTTTGTCTCAGGAGGCTTCGGAATCTTTACTTGAGTTTCCCTAAAATGTTTCAGAAAAATATTTTCATCCAAAGAAAATTTGAAATTTAAATTCAATCAATTCGGACTGAAGCACATGCAGTTTTAAAAATAGAAAACGATTATAAAATTTACTTTAATTGATATTATGTTGTTTCTATAACCTACCGTATTCGTTGCATAACTTCGTTTTGTTTACCATGTGTCAATCGGGTCTGTGAATAAAAACAAATTCATCTTAAAAAGCCAAAATTACAATGCAATACGATAACCCCTTGTGATGTGTGAGAATAGAACAGAATAAAACGCAAGGTAACGTAGTGTGATGTAATGTGTGGTGTCGTGTCGTGTCTGTCACGTCATGTGTAATGTGTACTGAGTAATGTGTAATGTGTAAAAAAAAACGTGTAATATGGGTAATATGTGTAATGTGTAAAGTGTAACGTGTAGTATGGGTAATGTGTAAAGTGTAACGTATAATATGGGTAATATGTGCAATGTGCAATTTGTAATGTGTAATCACTGTAATGTGTAATGATGATCTCGCATCTGATGTACCTTTTCTAATCCTCTTTGCCTTAGTTCTTGCTGGTATTTCTTGATCTTCTGCTCTTCTTCTTGCCTAAATAGCAATTTAAAAATGTGTGTGGTGTAGAGATTGATTGAAAGTTGTATTTATATACATTGATAAATACATGACCATGTTACAAAAATGTTGTAATAAAATATATAGCAATACACTAAATTAGCTCGGGAAAACAATAGACCTTATTCATAAATAGCCGACGATTTAAAATCCTTTTATGTGCATATAAATTAGCCCCTCCGACTTCGTTTTAGAGTAAAGATTATTTTGCATTTCGCACATGAAAACGAGTTCAGAGGGGCTAATTTATACACACATAAAAGAACATTAATCCCATGGCCATTTATGAATATGGTCTATAAGCCGATTCAGAAATGCCGTCCAACCGTTGTTTACAACAACCAGCACGTTCAAAATACTAACTATGTTAATCGACAATTAACTATTGGATGTCTTTAGTTTTGCAATGTTGTGGTCGGTGACGGTTAAAGTCGAGGTTATATCTTGTTTGGCTTCTCACTGTCTAATCCTTAAACACCGTAACTAAATCACCGTTTCTGCAATTGGCCCAATATATAATATAAGTATGTCGCCGCTCGAGCGCTCGTTGATGCCCTCGGCTTCGCCTCGGTAAAAAATCAACGGCATTCTCACCGGCAAATATTTAATGAATAAACCTTTAAAATCGACACTTTCGCCACCCCCGTCGTGGTAGGTAAAAGACATGCACGTGCATGAAAACACAGAGAACTAGGTTTCAAATTCTCCTTATACAACAAATAAATTCCTAACGCATCCAGGTGAAAAATCAGCTCAAACGCTACTCTAGCTCAAACGTGTTTGAACGTAACTTAAAAATATAAGTACGCACTGGGTACATGCGTCTACAGGCCTTTAAAGGTGCTGCGTGTTACACGGTGGCCCAAAGAACGAGTTTACTGGTCGCTTGTCATATCACGCGCTTGGGCGACTGTGGCTTGACAAAACATAGTCAGTGATATAGAAACATCCATTCTGCTGACATAGCGCCACACGGTTTCCTAAACGCAACCTGTAGACGCAAAAAGTTACTTCTACGTTTAAAAACTTCTAATTTAAGCCGCAGCGGCGTTATACTATGTCTGATTTTCCCTATACTGTACAATGAGATCAGGAAGTAGGAAGTATAACATTGGTATGATGATCAACCAGTATCTGTAATCATAATTCATAAAAAAAACAATAATAATTTACTATTATTTTAAAGTTTCAAATTTATCGTACATAAAATATTAATTGAATTAATAAATTATTAATACTACAGTAATAATTCAAAAATAGCAGTTTACATACTTTGCCTTAAGAGCCATCTCCTCTTGTTGTTTTTGTTTAGTTTGATATTTTTCAACCAAAGTCTCAAAATTTACATCGACCTGCCGGGGAACCAACTGTTTCAATCTCTAGAAAAGCCAAATGATAATTTTGATTTGATTCACATGTAACCGGACTTACAACCAATAACGTTAAACTATATACTACTAACTATACATTTTAGAAAAGCATATGCCACATACTGTAGAGATCAATGGGTCAAAGCTGAGAAGAACCTCATCTCATTTTCATTGACAGAAGCCAAATCAAATCCCTTTTTCAACTGATTGATTACATGTTCAATGTCATTACACATTTCCCCTGCGTATGTTGTCTTGGCTTAAATAAAAGCAATTTCATTGCTTGCCCAATTCTTTGACTCCACCTAAAGTGGTTATCCTCATAAAGTTCCTTCTTCCTATTCAACAGTTTACTTTTTTCCTCATGTATTGTTTTTATTGTCTTTTTATTGGTTGTAGTGGTGACTCAATGTCCTTTGGCTCTTACTCACATCCTCTATCTTTTTCTTGGGTTGACCCAAAAATTGATCGTCACTAAAAGAGACGACTCAAAAGGACCCAGTCTTTCCGCGGTTTCTCTAAAATATGCCGTTAAATTTGCTTTCCACATTTGCCGTCAGGCTTCAGTGAGCCAGTCAAAAATTTAGCAATCTTCTGGATAACCTAACCACAACAAAAAACAAACCCTAGTCAAAAAATAGCCTCCTCCGCCGTCCTGTCCGCGCCAAGCCCCCTCGCGCGCTCCCTTTACTTTTTGACGGATTTTGGTCATTATTTCAAGCTTTAAAATAATGTCAAAAACCCGATTATTTAGCACAAATAAGCCTCTTTTTAGCTTCTGGAGCAACAAGGCTTCATTTTCGTTAAATACTCGTTAAATGCTATATTTTAGCCTTATTTCAAAAGTTGAAAAAATGACCAAAATCGGTCAAAAATTAAAGGCTACCCCCTTTACTTTTTGACCGATTTTGGCCATTTTTTCAAGCTTTAAAATAAGGTCAAAAAACGATAATTTAGCACAAATAATTCCTTATTTAGCTTCTGGAGCAATGGGAAGGCTTTATTTGTGCTAAATATTTATATTTTAACCTTATTTCAAAAGTTGAAAAAAATGGCCAAAAATTAAAGGCTACCCCCTTTACTTTTTGACCGATTTTGGCCATTTTGTCAAGCTTTAAAATAATGTCAGAAAACGATTATTTAGCACAAATAAGCCTCTTTTTAGCTTCTTGAGCAACAAGAAGGCTTCATTTTTGCTAAATGCTCATATCTTAGCCTTATTTCAAAAGTTGAAAAAAGTGACCCAAATCAGTCAAAACGTAAAGGGCTCCCACCCTCGCGAGATGCCAGCAGAGGAGGCTAGTCAAAGATATGGTTTACCGCCTAGCTTTTTCGAAATACATATTTGACGACATATTTTGGAAAAGCCTCGAAAGGACTGGATGGGTCGCTTTGAGAGTCGTTCCTTTCAGTAACAACCCAAAATATTTTATTTACGTATACATGGTGGAGTATTCCAAATTTCTAGTCTTAATTTCGTTTTGAGTAAAAAAAAAATTAGGGTGAAAATAGTTTCTCTTCGGCCCCAACCCCACGGCCATAAATTATGACTAGTCTTCCAAAACACGGGAGTAACAAATTGCATGATATCATAATTAGAAGAGATCGCCATGCAGTCAGTAGATACAAGCTGCTGTAGCAGTAACCCAATCAATAATTCAGTACAATGTTACCTCTTTGTGAATCACACTTTCAATGCTTTCAAGTTTCACTGGGGCACTTGGGCGCATTGTTTCCATGGCAACTCCGGTCAAGTTCTTTTTAGCCTTTCTTCCAAGCGCAATAAACAACTGATAAAGCAACTTAGTAGCAGCACCATGATTCTCATTCATGATAGCCCTTGCCTGTTGAGTAAAACAACAACCTATATATCTCAAAAATTTCTAAACAACACAGTACTACTATTCTTAGTTTGCACTTAACGTCGTGGCGGCCATGTTGGAGGAACTTTAACAAAAGAGTCTCGTTAGCAGCTATTGTATTTGGAGTAGCATGTTTTCCTTCAACATGGCCGTCGTATCTTTGTCTCCTAAATCTCAAGGGATTGATTGCAAACCAACAATACTTGACTAAACACTCTCTCCTGAATGAACGCCTCCCATTCGCATGTACACTAGTATACTTTGCATGTTTTTGTATACATAATTGAACAAATAAACTAATGTATTCAAAACACTACTGTAACAGCAATGGACTTATCCTGGCTTAGCAAACTTTAGTGGCAAAGCTAACTAAATGCTCGTGCTATGCAAATTTTAATATTTTTTATAGCATAGAAATTGAAATTCATAATGACCAACGATATTCAAAAATCAAGAAAAATATTTCTAGTAATGCAATGATTAAATAAAGTGGTTAAATGTAATTTAGACAAAGTTAACTGCCGACGTCGTTAGCCAGCGGCCCTCCCTTAAGATAATGGGGGGGGGGGGGGGTCCCAAGTTTTTGAAGAGGCCCAAGGGCGCACACGTACGTTTGCCATTTCAGCAGAGCTTGTCTCTATCATTGCTGCTATCTTTGCTCGCCTTTCTTGCTCGCCTGTTGCTGCAATTTGCGGATTGTTGCTTACCTCACCCATATAATACATATTCCAGTGTGACAGGTGCCGGGAGGTCTACCTTGGTAGAGTTGTTACGATGACCTCCTGCTTTTAATCTTGTCCCGAAACCAGGATTACTCAACTGCTCGGTGTGTTGCTTAACTCATTGCTTACGGCCAGTGGTGAAAATTGTGGCGGAGTGGGGGAGGGGAGGGCAGCCGCCCCACCACCCCCATGTCAAAATAGTCAATTTATCGGAAATAATCATAAAAAGACAAAAAGCAGTCAAAATCCAACGCTTTTCGTGCAATTGTGTAGGATATTTATGAGGCTTTGCCCCCCTACCTGAAAAGGTGAATTTCCGCCACTGTTTACGGCTAGATTGCTTAGTCTTGGTCACCTATGGCACCTACCTCCAACCAACAACGAATATCTGGCAGTTAAATTGAAAAAATAATGTACTGACTTAAACTGAACAATAATGTACTGATCTTAGTCGTCAAGGCAGCGGCCATGTAAAGCATGACAAAAAATTTATTTCTTCAAAAATATCTGTTTGTGAATAGGTTTTTCTTGACGTCTAAATAAATTTGAAAAGCTTCGCCTGCTGATATGCTTAGATCATTTTGAATCTGGAGAGTATGATCAGTTGCTGTGCTTAGCCAATTCAAACTTTAATTTTTTTTCTAAATCACCAATATATATATAAATGCTTCTCCTTCATGGACATTGAAAAAAAGGTTTAGGCCATTTAATCTAGTATTAAAATATGACCAGTATAAGTTGTTTTACGGTACATACTTAGTCAGTTTATACTCACCATATTTGTATCATAAGGAATTTCCAAAAGCTTCATTACAGATTCTAACCTTGTAAAATTATTAAGTTTTGAGTCGGCAGTCCTTAAAACATAAACGGTGAAAGAAATAATTTTAATGAGATTTAATTACCATTAAGAGGGGAATTTTTTTATGTCATGTATTTTCGGTGAAAAGCGCTCAAAACCCCACAGGTGGCCCAACCTCACACTAGGTTTACAGTTATTATTGTTGCACAGTCGAACCTCTATTAAGCGACCCACTATTAAACGGCCACCCTCTATTAAATGGCCACTTGTCAAAACCCCTAAAATATTCCCTGTAATTTACTATAGATTACCCCTCTATTAAACGGCCACCTCTATTAAGCGGCCACGGCCACCTACGAGCGGTCCCAATTGGTATTTCGTATTGTTTTTTACCTGTATTAAACGGCCAGCTTAATTTATCTTAGGCACAATTTTTACCGCAAGAGAACCGAAACTAAAACTTGAGCTAAATAAGAGACAGAACATTTAGTTGCTGTCAGCACGGCTGTCAGTAAGTACATGTATTTCATTCAACACATGTCACTTGAAACCTCATGCCTCAAGTTTACATGCAATCAAATTCAAAAACATTGTCGGTAATAAAAATATCTGCATGTCCGGTGCAGAGAAACACTATACTCTTTACTTTGTGTCAAATCCCTCCTTGTGCAGGGATTTGGTGTGCTGAGACGCTGCGGAATTTCGCACAGTATCATGGATATGAGGAGCTAGCTCTATCAATTTCAAAGACAAATTACTTGCTTTGCGCTTTGAAATTCAGTGCACCGCAGCGACAGATGCACATTGATAACTATTTTAAGCCAACATAACTTGCTAGGCGTCAGTATACATGCATCGAACGTGTGGCATTTTTGTTATTCGTTTCGTTGCTCCTTTGTTTTATTATTTTTTCGGTTTTTGAAAACTGTTTTGTTAACTACTTGTTGGTTTTTCAAAGTCTACTTGTTACTGTTATCAGTGTTTTAGAATTGAATAAAAGGACATTTGACCACACGCAAGGCCCATTGTTGGCGTCACGCTCTATTAAGGTTACGTTACACCATAGAAATTTAAAGAACTAAAAATTAATTGCGTAATTAGATGCCTTAAGCCAAATGCTGAAAGGTTTTGAAAAGTTTATTTCGTTTAAAGCAAAATTCATTAAGATATTTAGCGATGAAAATTGCAAGCAGGTCTGTTTTCCCGCGAAATGTAAATGTTCCAAGGCTTGTTTCTTCAGCTTTAAATTTCAGCTAAACAGCCGTATTCAAAGACTTTTGTTGAACACGGGTTTTGGCCGATTTTTTTCAAATTTTCACAATGTATCGGAGACAATAAGAGCTTCAAAAGTGTGTGCGGTAGATATACGATTTTTTTTTTTCATCTCTGAGTAATCGACTACGATTCATGGTATGCACCCAACTTAACTGAGGTTGCAAAAGAATGCCTTATATCTCAAAAATAACAAAAAAAAACCATAGCTACCGCACACACTTTTGTAGAACAGCTAGTTGAGTTGCAATTAAAACTATTTTTACATTATTTGATTGAAACTGTAGTTCAACAAAAGTCGCGGCGCAAAGCGAATGCGTTTTCAGAATTTTGTCAAAACAAAACAAGTTTAAATACTTTTCAAAATTGTAAATCAACTGTCCAATTCCACAATCATTTTGCTATAAACTGTAAAAATTTGAATTTGATTGCTTTTAAACTCAACGCGCAGTTGCATTTTTCGCAAAGCACTACTCCAAGGTGTTACGTAACCTTAAGCGGCCCCTCTATTAAGCGGCCACAAAGCCATTCCCCGAAGGTGGCCGCTTAATAGAGGTTCCACTGTATTTGTTATATAAACTTGAAAAATGTTGCCGTATGTTAAAATACGGCAACATTTTTCATTTGTCTTATACGGCAACATTTGTCTTATAGTTCCGGAAATCATTAAAATAAACTTACTTTTGACAGTTCATCTCTCATGTTGTCTACCTTCAGTCAGTTGCAGTGGCAGTAGTTTCGAATGGCGTTTGGCCACTGCCGCTGCAAGTTTCAACTGACTGAAGAAGGACAACATGAGAGATGAACTGTCAAAAGTAAGTTTATCTTAATGATTTACGGAACTATAAGTTAAAATACGGCAACATTTTGCAAGTTTATATAAAAATACAGCAATAACAAGTGAAAACCCTAGACGTTTTTGGCATAACGCCCAAAACCTCTTTATTTTATCATTATTGTGTAGCTTATACAACCAATAAACTTTCTTTGAGCATTTGGAGGTTGAGAAACATATCAAAAGATAAACTAGAACACAAGGATAGTGCAAAGTTTCGTAGAGCAATTAACAGTACTGTATTTCGACATAAAAAAACACTTAAGCTTTTTACATTTCAAATGATTCATTTTGCTTTAAATTGGACGATACATGTATGTACATGTAATACATTGTACAATTCAATGAAAAGTCTTGAGGATACAGCATGAAAAAATCTTTCTGATAGTTACACGTTTTAATTTAACTGCTGTATTATTTCTAGTTTACATTATTGATAAACAGTTAATCCAGCATTAATTAGTAGAGCTAAAATTTTCCTCGTTCTGTTGGAACATGTGGAATGTTAGGTCAACTATACCTTTTGAGGTTATATATATTTTCAAAGCAGTTATCATGTAATTTCGCAAAACTGAAGAAGAAAAATGAATTTGGAGTAAAAGCGCATGACTTACTGGGGGGAGATTCTAAGTACCTCTTGATGCACGACCGAGTTGTTTAGAAGAATGGGTACTACATATTCGGTGACGTCATACCGGTAAGTTGCCTAATTACCGCAGAAATATTCCAATGTTCGAGCTTTGGTTTGCCACCTATTTACTCATGCAAATACGTGTAAAAGCATTATTTTGGGGCATTTTAAGGTATATCTTCTTCACACGGTTCTGTCAACGAGTCTTCTTAATTGTATTTGGGCGAGTTTTGCGATATTTAAAGTAGAAAGTGATATAGATAATGAAGCTACGGCAGCAGATCCAATTTCGCAAAAGCAAAACTACAGTTCTGACGAACAATGTATATATATCCAGGCTTCTGTCAAATCAATAACTCAATAGTTAGAACTAACAATATACAGTAGTTTAAAACTCAATAGTTTTGTCTTATCAAGACAAAAATGAATCGTACCCTTCTTCCCCTCCATACTAGGCGTAGTGTTTTTTTCTTGCGAAAACCCGTTGTACTGCTGTATCGTTTGGTAAGCTAAAATATCATAGCCTTTCTTGAGAAGTCGTGGAGTCGAACTTGTGGCCAGGTATCTTTTCGAAAAACTCTTCTGGTTAGCATGTTGACAATGTTGTAGCCTTTTGCCGAAGCGAGCTCTGTTTTACCGGTATGACGTCACAAGTTTGCTAGTGCCAAACTACCTTTTAACGCGGTCGTTGTTTAAATATGATTCAGAAAAATGGCCAAAACTCGATCTTTGACGGAGCATAAAAACAGAACAGAGTGACCAATTTTAATTTTTTCTTCGGTTTTGGAATAAACGTTTTCGAATTTAACAGAAAATATAATAACCTCAAAAGGTATAGTTGACCTTTAAGTTTTCCTGAGTAGTCAATAAGGAATGAAATATGTCATAGTTCAATTTTTTAGCCATTTTAAATTATTGGTGTTGACTAATCGTCCATCTGTATATAGTCGGTAGTTTTTAAATGGAATGAATCCGTATAGGATTTAATCTTAAAATTTATACAGGCAAAATCCGCAATCTTTGAGGTTGATTGGTCATCTTTGTCATTGCTGTACAGTACATGACTGGTACACTGTTTTTTATCCTTTGAAGGTTTATAATCTGCACTGGGTATCTATTTAACAAATAGATTCCATTTTGCCGTTGTCTGTTCAGTTATAGATGCACAGAGGACGTCACAACGTGGTAAGAACATCAGTGACCCACTCGACTGCGTCTCGTGGGCCACTTTTTTGTTCTTACCACGTTGTGACGTCCTCTGTGCATCTATAACTGAACAGACAACAAAAAAATGGAATCTATTTGTTTTATACAATAAAAGTTTAAAAGGTTTTTGTCGAAACTCTTGCCGGATTTTGGGGCATGAAAAAGGAAAAAAGCAAGTCAGCTGACGTGATCTGACGTGACCATGCGTCTGTCCTCTAATAGATCATGGGCAACAACCAATGAAAACACGCATAGCAACCAGGGTATTGTATAAATGCAGATTGTTTGCACAGTAGAGCCATCACCGTTTGACAAGTACAATATTTTTGTTTCGACAACATGACTTTAGTTGACGTCCAACTGAATAAAACTTGCTTAGGATGTACACTTGATTTTCACTCTTTTAGAGTTACAGTAGGTTGATTACCAATCGTGTGCCATTTTTTCAACTTTTTACCTGCAATGTAAATTGATAAAATTAGTCAGTTAATCAGTAAATTATTTTTAAATCAGATTATGCGACACTAAGTGAATGGGAATGGTAAACTTTTAAATGGGGTAAATAATTAAAAGACGACTGACCTACAACACACCTTGTTCCTGCCAGCAGAAAGAGGGGCCCCAGCTAGTTCAGTTAAACAGTTAATCCAGCATTAATTAGTAGAGCTAGAACATGTGGAATGTTATTAAGTTTCCTTGAGTAGTCAGTAAGGAATCAGATGTGTGATACTGTAGTTCAATTTTTTAGCCATTTTAAACGATTGATGTTGACTAATCCTTTGTCTCTATATAGTCGGTAGTTTTTAAATGGAATGAATCACATGATTTCAGCTTAAAGTTCGTATGGGCAAAATCCACAATCTTTCAGGTTGATTGGTCATCTTTGTCATTGCTGTACAGTACATGAATGGTACACTGTTTTTTATCCTTTGAACGTTTATGATCTGCAATGGGTATCTATTATATATATATATTATATATATAGCTAATATCAGACCTGCCAAGTCTCACGGTTTCGCCGTAAGACTCACGATTTTGACTACAATCTCACGGTCTCACGATTCCGTACTCGATTCTCACGATAAATGAAAATCCTAAAACTAGATTCTTCATTGGTATGATTTCAGTATTTTAATTTACCGAAATTTAGCGACAAAATAAATATGGACATAGATTGTATAGTCTGTACTTGTAGATGTAGGACAACTGACAAGTAACGTAGTAATTTAGCAATCACGAAAAATTCATTTCCACATCCGCCACTTTGAAGTTCATGTGTACATAATTATGCACATACGTAGTTGTAATGCATAAATTATGCGCTCACGTGAAGTATTTCAATATGGCGTCCACATCAAAGCGTCAGGTATTGCAAACTATCATTTAAAAAAAAACTAAAAAGCTAAATAAAACAAAACCCAAAAAACAACAACAAAAAGTCTTATCTTTTATTAATACTACTGTATTTGTTAAAACTACTGTTGCATGGGAAAAAAGCAAAATGAATTGATTTGAACATGAAGGTTGTTTTCTCACTATTTTTGCATTTTTCTCACTATTTTTTGGGAGGAAAAAATTGGATCTCACTGTTTTTGCTTGGGGTAGGTTGGCAGGTCTGTAATATCATACCACCCTTAAGAAACTCGCTAGTTTGACTCTATAAATTTCAAAATTAGCAGTTGGGCGGCTGGGCGCTATTCGTCAATCGTCAACAGTGAAATATAAACTAATACAAACTACTGAACATACGCTTACCTCGAAACACATGTGACAATATAATCCTTTCGCTCAGACCATATTTAATTAGACCACATAGTCCTTATTTTGACAAGAAAATTCATCGCCTCCTCTCTATTAATCGCTTGTCGGTCGCGCTTTCTTGACATGGCGTTATTAGCAGGAATCCCTCCGGCTTCTGATTGGCCGATAAATTTAGCACTTCTGTTGTCAAGGTGATTTGTCGTCTGCATGAATATATGGATTCAAAAATAATTGAAATGTATTTGACTGAAGCTTAGCCGACGAATAACAAATTTTAATAAAATCGAAGTATCGCATTGTTGTGAATGAAAATTAAAGATTAATTCTTTGAAGAGATTGCTGTGCACGTTTGGCGATAGAATGAGTCAAATACTCGAAGCCCGATGCCGCGATCAAAGCGTTAAGTATCATAATTTCCGAGATAATTTCATTAAACTGTTTAAGTTATAATTATGCCCAATCGCATACAAATTCCCCAAGCCACTCTTGGCCAAACAAAGCTTAAGAGTGGGTAAAACTAAGTTGCAAACACGTTGTCGTATCAAATAGTGCGAATCTTTCTTTTTGATATTTTAATACCGATTTCAAATCCGCGACTGCTCTTTCAACGTTATTGACATGGCGCGTTCGTGTGCTCTAACATCTTTGCTAAATTTGGAATTGTTTCTGAAGCTGAGTCACAGTATTTGCAACAGAACTACAATCTAGAATCAATCCGAACTCAAGGAGCGATATATTTGTGCTACCACATACATAAATACGCCATACCACGCCAGATAACGACATGCGGAAGTGCTAAATTTCTCGGCCAATCAGAAGCCGGATGGATTCCTGCTAATAACGCCATGTCTTTCTTGTGTCTCCGCCATTATATTGTATTCACTTCGTTGCCTGTAAAATTTAGTTTCGCGCGTGCGCAGTAAGATTCTAACCAAACCGGGGGGAAAACACCCAGAGGAAAACATTATATTCTGATTTTAGACTCGACATACTTCAAGATTAAAATGCAATATTTGACTTAAGTCTTTCAAGCGATATCCACAAATACTTTACTAAATTCTCTTAGTTATCAGTGAAACTCTTTAAAGTACCTATTGAAACAACGATATTGTTCAACCAAGCACGACAACTTATATGTCGCTAAACTTGGTACACCCCCCGGAAAAGTTTACACTATCTATCGTGTGAATTTTCGCCACAATCACAATACTATAAAATCATAATTATAATAATTTTATCGGGCATTGTGGTGTATTCTGCGGGCTAAAATGGAGAATTCAGCGGGCTAAAATATATTTTAACCCGCTGATCTTAGCCTATCAGTTTTTAATTGGTTTGCTTTTTACGGAATTGTATACTTTTCTTGTTAATACTTTTGAGAAAAGATTGTTTTGATGACAAATGTTGCGTTTTTCTGCCGATTAGCTACATTATGTAAATATTTATTGGAATGAAATACACGCCAACGCGAAGGTAGCACTGTTCAAGATATATAATGTCTTTGATTTTCTTCTAAATGCCCACTAAAATTATTATAATTGTAATACGGTTGATGTTCTTGGGCATAAATATTTTCTTCGCCCTTCTCACAGCTAATTTTAACCATCGCCTTCGGCTCGGGCTAAAATGAGCTTGGGTCGGGCCAAAAACATGTTTATGCCCGCAAACATCAACTCTCTTGTTATACTATAAATGTAGGTTATGCTACAAAACTGTTGAATCCGCCATATTTACAGTAATCAAGGCGAAATCTGCTTGTGTTCAAACAACACCGTTTTGACATACCACTCAAAATCTCTTTTTTTCAGCATTACTGTGTAGCTTGTACAGTCAACAAACTTTTCAAAAGTACATAAGGGGGTTGAGAAACATATCAAAAGATTTTAAAAAATCTATAATTATGAATGTAGACTATTACAAAAACTATAAAAAAAAACTATTACAAAATAGCACAACGTTTTTCAATTTCGTTGATGACTCAA
Source organism: Paragorgia papillata (assembly GCA_035771165.1). Lineage (NCBI taxonomy): Eukaryota > Metazoa > Cnidaria > Anthozoa > Scleralcyonacea > Coralliidae > Paragorgia > Paragorgia papillata. The sequence continues at coordinate 3,940,980 of JAWNZC010000340.1, read as the reverse complement.
CTTTATTAGCCTCTAGTATAGTTTTGTTTGGGTAAAATATTTTGATAAATAAGGCCTATCGATAAAATCTTTTTGAGTTTTGTCTTGCATCTTTTTATTAAATAAATGCTCGTTGTCTTGAAAGAGATGAAAATCCATTTAAGCCCTGTTGGTAAAATTTCTGTTGTATGTGGTATTTTAGAAAATGCCCATGCATGTCTTTATGGTAATCTTGTTTCAGGATTTTTTGACGTCAATCCACCTACTTTGGCAGAGTATTTTTTATAAGTGAAATGACAAAAACATGAAAGCATGAATTTATTGTTACATTTATTAATTAAAAATGTAAAGACAACAACAACAACAAAAAGTGTCAGTTTAAATAACTACAGTAGATAAAAGGTCCAAAAATGGCCTTTAAATAATAAGTAACATAAATTGTACATTATGAATTTATCACAAAATAGATCAGAGAAACAAGGAAATACAGAAACAATTAAATTAAGATGCCTAGTATATAACTTTAGTGTTCTTTATTATTGTTCGTGAACATTTGCGTTATTGTGCACACTTGTTGCTGGACCATTATAAGTTGTTGCTGCTGCTCCATCTGCTACTGTTGCTGTTGTGCAATCATTTGCTGAAACATTTGTTTTTGCAGCATTTGTTGCTCTTTTGAATCTGCATCATCCTCATCGTTTCAACATGTTGGTTGGTTCCATATCCTCTTTTCCTTCTTTTTTTTTTCATTTCCATTCTCTCCTTTAGCCTGTCAATAGTTTCGGAACTTCTCCTTCTTTTCTTAGTGCTTTCATCCGTGCTTTCTTCCTTCTCTACTGATCTTTTCAGTGTCTCTCCCATTCTCTCCATTGCTTTTTTCTCATTTCCATTGCTTCTTTCTTTTCTTTTCTTTTTCAATTTCTTCTTTTTTTTCGTTTCGTTTATTTCCTCTGCGGCTCTGCCACTCTATCTGTTTCTTCACTGATGTGCAGCAATTCCTTTAAAAGACCTTCAGACTCATTCGTTTCAACCTCTCCACCACCACCAGTCGTTCGCTTTTCTTTTGACAACTTGGCCTTCAATTTTTGTGACAGTACATTGAACCTATAAAAATATTTGGAAACATATGCTAGTAAGTATAACAAATTTTAATTACATTTGTTTTTGTATGACAATAACCTTATACAGTTGTACTTCAGTTGTCCCTATCTCTAACTGATCTAGTAGTAAAATCTAACCCAACAGTCGCTAGATTGTCAGCAACCCTCTACCAAGCTGCTCCCTTCTCCCTAGAACCACTTCGGTGGCGTTTCTTAATAAATTCAGGTCCACGTTTTTGGTCCAAACAATAGTGCAGTTCTGAAATAGTAAAACTGTTTTCAATATACAAGAAACAAAACAAAACAATCCATGTTTCAAAATAATTTTTACCATACTTTTTTCAAGAAGCTGGCAGATGGTTTGATGCTCACTGCTTTCTTAGGCCATATATAGTTGCATGAATGCCAGTGATTGATAATTTCACAAGTTTTCAGTTTCACAGTCCCTGCCTAAATTATTTCCGTTTTATGTATTTACATGTATGTTAGTAAAAGCAATGTGCAAATTGCAAATTTGGCAAAGCTAATAAATTATAAACTAAAAATTTTAGCTAGTACGATTTAAATTTTTTTGTAAACAAGCGTACAGGTTTCGTGTCACAACAAGTTCTCGCAAAAAATAGAATTTATAATCAAGCGCAATTATGTAAATAGGAATTCTTACCTTTGTTGTGATTGTTTATGCTCTTTTATATTAATAAAGTGTTGTGAGTGTTCATGCTCCTTTATAAAACTATTAAAAAATATGTTTTTAATTCACACCGATTACCAGGTTGACGTGATATGGCGTTTGCCGATCAGGACGTCTTGTCAGAACGTCTTTTGCTCACGTTATCGCTCACGCCATCTTGAAAAACCGGAAGTGAAGAAAGTGTTTGCCGTCCTCTTGCCGTCGCCGTCCCATTGCCTTCCCAAATCTAAAACTGTCTATTAAGTAAATGCACAGCATTGATGGATATTAGTAATTAAATGTCCTCAAAAGCCGAAAAAGGTTTGTAGAAGCGGAACCTTGATCATTAATATGCCAAAATAACATACATTTGCTTTGTAATTGCAGTCACAGAGTTCTGTGACGCATGCGCAAAAAGAAATTTTCATCCCACACGACAATTGTTGGAGATTTGAACAAGATTAAAAAAGTGGGTGAATTTAACACTGCATTTTTCCCACCTCAGCATCCTCGTCATCGGTAGCAGCTCTTCTTTTCTCTTCAATGGCCATATCTTGGCACCATATACACGAGAACTGGATAATCACAGTCTTATAGATCTTTATTTTCAACTTTGTTGGTAACTTTGGATCGCATAAACGCCGCTGACCTCTCTCCACTTTTGGCAAGCTGCTTTTCCTCTGGCTTTCACGGATTTTTCACAGCCTCCATCCTCCTGTATCATAGATCCCAGATACTTGAAATGTGACACCGGCTCCAGTCTTTTCCATGCAGGTCTACAATCTGGACTTTGGTTATAGTAGCTTCTTATGCTGACTATGAACCTCTGTCTTTCCGGAATTTACTTTCAGTAATTTATTTTCCAAAGCTCCTCTTGTGCTGACTATATAGAAACTCTGTCTTTCTGGAATTTACTTTCGGTAATTTCTTTTCCAAAGCTTCTTGCCAGGAGGTCAGCCTAACTTGTAGATTCTTAAGTTTCCAGATGTAGTTGTTAGTGACAGGTTGTCTGCATAGAGCTCCTCCATCGATAATCCTCTGCATGATTCGCTCTACACATCCGTCACTATGATGAAGAGTTAGGGTCTTAACGCTGATCCCTGGTGCAGTCCTACTCCCACTTCAAAGGTTTCTGTGTCTCCGTGTGGCGTTCTCGCTACATTTCGTATGTGCACTGCACCGTGTGTAGTAATTTCTCTGGTACATCCTTCTTGCGTAGACACCACCATACCAATTATCTTGGTACTCGGTCACACGCCTTCTCCAAATCAACAAAAGCGTGGTATAACTTCTTCTGCTCTTCAAGTGCCTTCTCTTGAACCTGCCTCAGCACAAAGATCGCATCTGTCGTGCCACATCCCGATCACATCATTCTGTTAATCTCCACAATCTCTCTGAGCCTTTTGTCCAACACCTTTTCCAGGACTTTCAGGATATGCTCCAGAAGCTTGATACCTCTGTAGCAACCTCGTCCCCAGGGCCATTTGTAGGGGCTGGGCCAAGATGGCGGCCAAGAACAAATGGCCCTGGCACAGGCTGAGCTATCACTACATCTGATTGGTCGAGATAACATTGGATGTTTTAGGTATTCTGATTGGTGGAAACAAGGCGGGCGGCAGGCTAACTCGCGGGCATTTGCTTTTGGGCTCAAACTACACCAGAATTGCCGGCTGTTAAAAACAACTTCAAAATGAATGAAAATGTGAGGAAAGCTGGCGAAACACCTGTAAAAACGTCGGAAGAATATGTAATGATGGGTCGTGTCGCCTCTGCGCCCTGGCTGCCATACAACGAAGTCCATGGGACGGCAATTTAGAGTGTTTTCTAAATCGGGCGAACGAAAGACTTGGTGAACAAAGTCAAAAAGTATTTTGGCTGCGAAAGGAAACTACAACACAGGGCAGAATTTACGTGTTTGGCCATTGAGAAGCAGGCTTTTTTCAAACAAGAATTCTCGACTAAACGAAGCCTAAATGTTTTTCAAAACGCTGAATTGAATCCACCGAAAACTCAAAACAAGGCGGCCCGGCCACACAACGGCAATCCAGTTTCTTGCGAATTTGGTACAACGGTGAAGCAAATGATAAATAATAAGCATTTACAGATATTTATTAAAAGTGTATTTATTTTAATAATTCGACAATGTATTTGGAAATGAATGTTTTGATTGTTTTCAGTTTGGGTCAGTCAAGCTGAACTAAATATTCAGAAAAAATTGAGCCTGACTAGGCGCGATAAACTTAGTGGAGACTGGGTCCGAGACTGGGCCATATTATGGCGCATTTTTTGCAGCCTGTGCCAGGGCCATTTGTTCCCGCCATTTTGTTTTTGGCCGCCATCTTGGCCCAGCCCCTACAAATGGCCCTGGGGACGAGGTTGCCTCTGTAGTTCTCACTGTCCACAACATATCCCTTCTGTTTGTATATTGAAACCAGTAGACTCTTCCTCCAGTCATCGGGGATGCGTTCTTCTTTCCAGATTGGTTGAAGCAGGCGCCAAATGTGCATCTCTCCTGCTCTTCCCAATGCCTTGACCATGTCTGGCGTCAGCTCCAATGGTCCTCCTAACTTTCCTTTCTTCAACGTTCCCAGGGCTAATCGTATTTCTCCCTCACCGATTCAAGCTCCTGGTCTTTCAGTCGGTGGTGTATTCTCTAGTCGCTCAAGAGTATTCTCCACATTGAGCAGACTGTCGAAATACTCTTGCCATCTATGTTCCCTTCTTTATCCTTAATGACAACCATATCTCCGATGTCTCGCTTAAGTCTTATCTTTGCTACCTTGTACACAATTCTCTCTCCTTCTTCCATGTCCAACTTTTTGTACCACTCCTCTGTTGACTTTTCCGATACCTTTCTGATACCGGATAATTTGTTTTTTGATAATTTGGCATTACTTTTGGGTAATTTACCAGGATCTAAGTAAATTATTGAAGTAATAATAGACGTAATAGTAATAGTATAATAATAGACACTATACATGACGTGTATAGAATATCCAGCATCATTTATTTCTCAAAGAGTGAAATTTTGGCAGGGCTTTAAAACTCAGAAAAGTGCACACGCGATCATCCGAAGGATAATTGTCGCAGTTAATTAAACGACTCGTTCCCAGGATGGCCACGTACAACTGTTTTTCTCTGTATTTTCGACGTTTCTGTATTATCTGAAGTAATATTTATTTTACAGAAGAGTTTGAAGCAGCAATACGGATAATTCGGTCACAAAGTAGGTTATAACTCAGAAACTATGTTAAACACCACTATTTTTTTAAGCAATTCAAGTATTCCACCAGATAGAGGTACCAAAAACTTGCACACAAATATATCCGGCCGGAGTTTTTTCCAACTATCCGGCAAATCCGGTATCCGGCCGGATAGTAAAAAGCACTATCCAGTAATCCGGTGCACCCCTAATGCAGCCTGTCACGATCGGAAATTGCGGCTGTCGACTGGGACCTAATCCAGGCTGACCTGATTAGCTACGCACGCGTAGAACGAATATCTTGCGTGTAAACGTCATCAATACACGCAAGACCAAGCGAGGCTGGCGCGAGATGAATGAGGAGCGAAGGAGCGTTGTGGTACATGTGGGTTCATACGATAAAATTAGGAAGATAAAGGAAAATAATGGATCCGTTGAAGAGGATACTAGAAATCAAACTTGACGAGGATACTAGTGATCAAACTAGAAGAGGATACTAGAAATCTGACTTGAAATCAAATATGGCGGGAAAATTAGACGAAGAACAAGGTGCGATCTAGTATCGTAAACTTCCATGTTAAATGACTAAAATCTGTTCTTTGTTGGCCGTTTACTACCCCAAAAAGAAGTCGAGTTGTTTTTGTTTGGCAGATGTCATGTGTGTACCCAATTGACCTTTAAAACGGATTTTAAAGTTCGAATCAGTCGTGGAAAGTATACTTGACGACTGACGAAGTGACGAATTAAAATAAAAACAAACCCAATCAACTATGGAAGGTAAATAAATATCTCAACTATCAGATAACTTTGATTGATTTTTTCTTTGTCTTGATTTTGTTTTTGGCTATATATGGACAGTTCACTCAGTTATTGTTGTGTGTGTGTGTTTAGAATTTAGAAAATTTCACCAAGCTCGGCCGACAACTCACGTGAGCCAGCACGCACGTGGCGTGCGAACTGCCCCATGAAAGTGGCCGATTTTCTATGCGATTCTCGATCGAGGCTGGTGCTCCGCCTGGAATCACGTGTCTTCCTGTCTCTTCTCCGCACAATTGTGTCTTCTGGGCCACTCTTGAAAGCGATGAAGTATTCTTCTGTTCTCCTGAAGCCTGTATTTGCAATAAAACAACTCGACTTTCAGCCATCTTCAGTTCTCTGTCGCCTTCTGTCCATGAATCTTGCGCCGTAGCCCCATCTTCCCCAACATGAGCATTAGTTCGTCCCAATCACCAACTCTTCCTCCTCAGGAATGTCTCTGACAAGATTTTCAGACATCTCCAGAAAACGCTCCTTCAGTTCTCTTCACCGTCACACCGGCGGTTGTGGGGCGTACGCTGACACGATGGTCATGATGCCACAATAATTATGTTACCACGTTCAGGCTCATCAACCTATCCGAGACTCTCTGGACCCCGACCACTTTCTTCTTCCAATCTTCGCACAGGATGATGCCCACTCTATTCTTCCCATTTAGTCTTGCCACTGTAAAACAGCTTGAACCCTCGGCCGCCTATCTCTTTTGCGCGCTCCCCCCTCCACTTTGTTTCATGGATATAAGTTGCTTGCACCAGCGTCTTCCTTCCAGGACATCTGCAACCCCTCTCCCTCTTCCGGTAATTGAACCGATGTTCCAGGTTGCAAACCTGCTGTTGGTGGTCTTTTGCTGGTCCACTAGCTTCTTTAGCCGAGGTCGTGGTCTTCTCGGTACCCTCTGCATGCGGATTTCTCAAGGCACCCGAAAGCTCGGATGCGGCGCGGCGCTTATACACGGGGGACACCCCGGCCAAATAACGACTCTAACTCTATATTTCTGCACTCCATAAAAGTTTTTGGCTGGGGATTTTACATCGTCTCGCCGGGACTGACACAACCCCCTCCTTCTTCCTCTTACACGTGGGACCATTCCACAGCTGTTTGGTGATATCTTTAGTAAGATACAATCTGAATTACTAAATACATGTACTTTTCCATTGTCCGAGTAACACAGTAAAATAAAGACACGTGTAATTTCATGGTTACTTCGAGATCCTTTATTGTTTCCAGATGGACAGTTACTGTTCTATATCCCTCATAGCTTAGCATAATCTTCCCTCATGGTTCACGAGGAAAACGTCATGCAGTTCGTAATCTCAACTGCGCATCAAAATGACGCGTTCTGTGTCAGGATAAAACTTATTCTAATACATAACATCAGGCTAACGCCGCAAAATTCATTTGCATTTTCATTATTAAACACTTGCAAATACGTTATACTGAATTCCCCAGCCTGATGCATGACGCGTTATTTTGATGCGCAGTCGAGATTACAAACTGGCTTATTAGCAATCGGGATGATAATAACAAGATTGCACATGCATGCACTGTGTATAAATATATAGACAAAGTTTATACAACCTTGCAAGACAAAGCTAAAGTCACCCTCTAGTTATGAGAGGTTCAGATGTGACTTCCGCTACCATGGGGATTTTGGTGCTTATGTTCAAATCATGTTCAGACTCCTATACTTGCAACCAAATGTAGCGTGCGATCTTTTTAGTAACGAAATACTGATGTTTCGAGCAAAGACCTCAAAGTAATTTCTTTTCACGTCCACGAACATAATTTCTTGCAATAAATAACCCCAATTTACATCCGTTCGCTAAAAACGAACAACGCCTTTCAAATACAGTAGGTTTGTTGAACATCTTCGCTGGGTGAAGCTGGAATGATAAACCAGTGGCTGGTCATTTCAATTAAGCTCTATAACCATTCGGTTTCAGATATATAAAAGTCTGTGCCTCTTTCCTAGTATCTCAGGTGGTAATAATTAGCCACAAATAGGAAGATAAGCGTCTCATTTTAACTTCAATAGAATGGTTAATAGAAGGGAGACAACACAAGTCTTACTGTAGTTACTCATGATTATGACAGCTTAAACTCTTTCACTCTCATTGACATTGCTTTTTTGGGTCTTAAAACTTTATCTTTTTACTGTTACTAAAGCTAGATCATTTTGCTCATCAAAGGGAGATGTCTCAGAAAACCATAAACTTAAGCAAAAGGTCAGTTAAACACTTTCACTTCTTTTCAAGTTTCTGTTTTCTACCATGGCATTTACTGTAACCGGCCCCACTAACATCAGTCCCCTAGTGTATTACCAAGACAGAGCTAACTGATTTAGTTCATTCAAGATATAGATGATTTCCGGTGTTATTTAACAAAAAATAGTGTTCTAGATGTAGTTTTAAAGCAATAATTATAGTAGGTCATTTAATATGCAAGGCAACTAACCAATACTTAGTTCACAATCACCTCAGTTTTCTTTGATGTACCGCAGTTGTTTATTTATAATAATTACTCCCAACCACACATAAATCAAGTTAATTGCCCTGGGGTAATATATATTAGCCCAGGGCAATTAACTTGATTTATGGGTGGTTGGGAAAATAAGGGTTAATCAATGGTCACGAATGTGCTAAAGGATTTATCATAGCAACTGAAGTGTTTTTAGACAACCTCTGTGATAACGAACTCAGTATCTCAGTTTTCTTACACAACCTCTGTGATCTTGAACTAAGTAGGTGACTTACCGCAACCTCGGGCCAAGGTAAATAACTTAAATAGTCACCTCGGGTTCGGTAACTAACCTATACTTAACTGCAGGACATCAAAGAGAATCAATGGATTGTATGAATAAACTAACAGGCTCACACATACTGTAGAGAACTCAGGCTCATTGTTTAATTGCTAAATAAATTTAAATAGCCTCCTCTGCAGGCAACCTTTGGAAGGTTTGATGCCTACAGAAACTGTGGCTTTGGGGGGCTGGAGAGATCTGTACAAATTACTCCAGTGTTTTTCTCACTTCTCCCCAATAAGAGCCCATAAAGTTGCCTGCAGAAGAGGCTACCATTCACCATGCTGGTACAGGGACATGGCCAAGAGGGTGGCTGTGAAAGGGCTAATTTCTGCAGTAGTACTCCAACCTTACTAATTATTTCAATTTATTATTATTATATAAAATAGAGTGTTTTATTGATTTTTCCACCACTAATAAAAGTGATAATCTCACATGTGCGATTATTTATGATCATCGCACATGTGACGATTATCGCTGAATCAGCATTATAGCTTAATGCAATTTTTGCAAGGCAATAGGACAATTTTTTTATATAAAAAACAGAACAATACATGGATGCTTGGAAATATGAAATTTATTTCTCGTGTTGAACAGGATATGTCACTCGTTCGCTTCGCTCACTCATGAGATATCCTGGTCAACACTCGAAATAAATTTCATATTTCCTCACATCCATGTATTATTCTCTATTTATTATTGTTATTATCATTATTATTATTATTTATTATTTCATTTTATTAAATAAAATATAATATATATATATATATAAATATATATATATAATATATACCTGAAGAGTGATCTGGTTTACCCATAGTTAATATATACTGACCTGGTTTACCATACTGTATTTATATATACACTTACCTGACACAGTGATATGACTTGGGTATAGTAAAGTGTAAACCACCCCTACCCAGTATAGCTGTTCACCATGGTTAATATGCTTTTTCATGCTTAAATTTGTCACCACGAAAAAATCAGTGTTTTAACTAACCTTCCTTTTGAGAAAGATGAGAAATCATCTTGCAATCCATACTTATACAGTATTTCACCAAATAAATAACCACTGGCAAAAAGCTTTGAAACATTTTCCTTTTCTGAAAAAAATTTTCAACCAAATAACAACCAAAGATTAATAAAAGTAAATATACAATAATATCTTGACTCAATAGCAGTCATTTAAAATATATATAAAAAAATTAAAGTATTAAAAAGCAACACTACATATATTTTAATATGCTAAAATACAAAATTTAATATGCTAAAATACAATACCAAATACTAAAATTAGTTAAGGCAGATAATAATCAATAAATGCAAACTTTGTGGATATGAGAAAGGGAAATTAGGATAAAATTCACCATTGCCATCCGATCTGGTAAACCTGTATACAGTATGTCATGTCACTCAATAAATTTCTGAAAATTGTGCAGTTTTAGTTTGTCTTGTTGCGGACTTACCTACACTGATACTGATTTCGACATCGTCGTTTAGCCAACGACATAAAATGTCAGTCATTATGGATGTAATTCAGAATAGTTTCACCAAATTAAACGAAGATTATCGCGGAAAAGTGCAAAAAATTGCGAGTCTTGTGCTCCCAAACGCCCGCCATGATGTATGTTGCCTTAGTAACGTACGTCGTCGCGAAAACAGCATCTAGGGGAGACTGGGCTCCAATCAGGTAATTAAAGAGCTGGAAGCCGGAAGTAAATAAAAACGGCCAGAAGAACATGACAAAACATATTGTTTTTATGTCTCCAGTGGTTTATATGTAGTGTTTATTAGCATAACATGGTTATATAAGAGTGACAACTTTTGCTAATAATAAGTCTGTGGGAGCAACAACCATATACCAACTAACGTGATGTTCTTCAGTTGTATAAATAGGCTCTTCACACGTCTCGTGTGTTGGATATGGAGGATATTAGGGTTCGAATCACGAGATCAAAAATTTGAAAGGATCGAGAAACATTTGTTAAAGTCGTGTAAGCGTTTTTACCAAGAAAATTTCGTTCCTATTGAAACGAACGTCCGCATACGAACTGTTGTTTTCAACCCTGGCGTGCCCAACAGACACCCACTGGTACTTCTACATGGCCTCGATTCTGGTTTATGTTCTTTTCATCACAACGTATCGAGACTGAGTGGGAATTGCACGGTATACGCCATCGATCTACCGGGATTTGGGCGCAGTTCTAAATTGGATGTTTTGGGAAACGGGCAAGAAATCGAAAGAAAATACGTTCGCTGGCTCGAGCTGTGGCGGCAACGACTGGGAATCGAAAAAATTTTCTTACTTGGTCATGACTTCGGTGGCTATGTCGCGACACTTTATACTCTGTCCTACCCGTGGAGGGTATGTCAGCTCATCCTGTATGACCCGTGGGGGTTTCCAATCCTTCCATTTGGCATATCTGACCGCAGTCCGAATAAAAAATCCTATGAAAATCCTGATGTGTTCCCGAACTGGATCTCCAAACTCGATTATATTTTGCATCGTCTGTCGTTTCTTTACAGACTTATGTGGTTTTATTATCTTCAGTCTCGATCGTTTGCTAGGTTAGTGCGACATCCGCTTCAGTTTCTACAAGGTTTTTTCAAAACGGAGGACCCACTAGTGGAATATCAAGGCCTGTGTAAACAGGCTCAGAACACATCTGGCAAAATAGCATACTGCAAGCTCAGTCTGTTGAATACGTGGGCGAGAAATCCGCTCATAAAAAGGATCAATTCACTCGATACTCGTGTCTTTATAACATTTATCTTCGGTTCAAAATCTTGGTTCGACCACAGATCTGCTTACGAAGTGAAGTGCTCGAGGTCGAACCAAGAATCGGTCAGTGTTCACATCGTGGAAGGGGAAGGCAAGCGAGATATTCATCAGGAAGAGGCAAGAAAATTTGAATCGATAATTTTGAATAAATTAAAATCGTACGAAGAAGAACACGACGAAGGCTGGATCGAAGATGACTGGATTTGCTGCGATCATTCAGACACTGTGTATCACACCGTATATGACGATTATATCGATGATAAAGTACAACTTGATGAATAATAGCTATAAAAACATAAGCCGTATTAATATTATAGTTCTTTGTTTTTCAAGTACCTGATTTAGTTTATTTACATTGCAAAGTAGCCTACTTGAACAATTTCGGCAAAAATATGTACTCGTAAAAATGGAAAAAAGACAGTTAGACACTCTAACCAAAATGAACAAAAAAAATTAATACTTCAGTGTGTAATTTGTAATAATATGTAGCTAGTTATGTATATCTATGTCTGAAAATCATATATTGACAAATAAACCGACATTTAATATTGGCATATTTGAACTTTCTCTTAATTTGTTGTCTCAATTCAAAAGCTGTTTGCAGTGTGCTAATAGGGACCTTACGCAAGCTAGGACGACGACGGCAAAAAAGTTACTACATTTAAAAGAACCATGTATTTTGTAAAGCCCTAATCAAACGAGAACGCAAGTCATCGCAAGTTGGCAATCAGAATTTCTGTGGCGGTCGTTCGAACTCCCCAAATTAACAAAATAAAGGTTTCTTGAGTGTATTAAACAAGTTTTAACTTTGTCACGGTACATAGTATTTTCGGGAAACTATTCAGAGCGGCTGGCTGAGATAGCGTGACTGCCAACTTGCGATGACTTGCGTTCTCGTTTAATTAGGGCTTAAGATATTTATTAAAAGGCAGCCATAGCTTCGACAACGTGACGTACGATAGATTAACGCCTAAGTAAACTAACAACTTTTTCTGTTCCTTGCCACAACGTCGTCTTGAAAACGTGAAAACGCTTCAGTTAACGTTGTATGTGCAACGAGGACGGTGTTGGGATTACTCTTGGCACTGCAAATTATTCAACGCTTTGTTTTGGTTGAAAAATCCTATTGTACTTGGGTCGTCATCGTGACGTTCTCGTTGTGCTTGCTTAATGTCCCTAATAAATGCTAGAAGGCGTTAGTGTGTAATTTTTCAACCCTATTTTGAGTGAAAGGGCCCTATTGTACTCGAAACGAAATCGCATAACGAGAATGTGTAACGAATGAGCGAGATCTGTGCCGTAAAAAACTGAAAGCAAAAACTTTCCGGTGACAGACTGAGCAAATGCATGACATTAACTATTCTGAACACTGCTTGTCTGCTTAGTCTTTCAGGTTTACCGCAACAAAATGAAACAGAATTTAATTGTGTCAGTGGCGGAAAGTTACGTACATATATATATATATATATATATTCTGACAAATTCTGTACTATTGCTATAGCGTCTTTTATGTTTTATAGTTTATCCTGCCGCAGTATAGACCACTTTCATAATAGCGACTACTTTGAATATTCTTTTATGCGCATCTTAATAAGCCTTTCTGGCCTCGCTTGTGTGTCTACAATTCAAAAGAATTTTTGCCTCATAACGAGGCCAGAAAGGCTTATTTAGATGCACATAAAAGAATAATTAAAGTGGTCTATTAGGCAGTGTGAAGCGAGTGAGAAAGGCAGCACGCAGCAGACCGAGTTGGGCAATCTCTCAATTTTGCAACAACGCATTGCATTGTGGTTAAAAATGTATCAACCACAATGCAACGTGTTTAAATTTTGTTGTTATATACCAAAAACTTTCGTTTGCCAAAGATATCCTATTGGTCAAATCATGGTCACGTGTTGTTCAACAAACTCACTGTTTCTTTCTGCCGAGGGAAACATTGCACTGTTTCTCTCTGACGTCAACAACGAAGAAGGAAACAGTGCAATGTTTCCCTCTGACGTCAGCTTTAATCATGCGTTATTCACGTGAATACACAATGATTATTGCATCAGATCAAGAACTTTGGACTTTTCGGAACATTTTTAAACAAGAGCTGTTTCGAGCTTGTTCGGTACGAAATAGTCCATTTTCCAAAGGAAAGAATATCTATACATATCTTCAAAGAAGGTCTGAAGAAAATCTGGATAAATTTAAAGCTGTTCTTTGTACTTGTTGAGTCTGGTGTATTTGTTCAGTTGAATTGAAATACGAAGACAAAGTCAAAGTGTTTTGGTAAGTCTTTTTGCCTTTTACAAGTTTCGAGTCAGTTTGGTATTTTGTATTTTAAAAGTCTTTGGTATATAACAAAACGCTTGTTAAAGCCCTCGGGTGACATTGAAGCCTTTGGGTCCGTAAAACGCGATGTTTCCCTCGGCGCCAGTCAACAAGTGTATATCGTCGAACTTAAAAAGGAAATGAAATAAAAATTGAGTTTGCTTCATCTTGAAGATCTCCGGAAAGTGATAAAGAATTACTTTTACAGTTTTTCCATAACTCACTTCGTTTTCAAGTTATTTAGATTTGTTTGATATGTAAATAAGATAAACTATGACGTAAAGTTATGTACAGATAATTGTAAGTTATATGGAAAATCATGTATATATCTTCGAAATTATTGAACGAAATTTGGTCTGCAGTGATGTTTAGTGTGTTGAGATGCATGTATTTGCAAAGTTTTAAGTAATTTTGTTCAACAATCCTAAAGATACACATGATTTTCCACAACCTCGTTCCCAGGGCCTTTTTGAAATTGGTACGGCGGGAAAAGGCTCTGGTGTCGGCTGGTGGCCTCTGCATTTTCATTGGTTGATTGCTTTTTTTAAATATTCCTCAAAAAACATAATTACGCATAGTTTTGTGCCAGTTATGATTAAATAGCTTCAACAGGACCGCTAACGGAACCAATTGGAATGAACTTCTCCCACAGGACTGCATTACTCAGAATGATTTTGCATACTAAACTAAATTGCTAATTTATTACACCCAGTAGTTCTGGATAGTAGTAGCTGTGACCAGCCGATGCATGAGCCTTTTCCCGCCCTCCCAATTTCGAAAATGCCCTGGGAACGAGGTTGGATTTTCCAATAAATTACAATGATCTGCAATCTCATACCCCGAGCCTGCGATCCGATCCTTTTGGTCATTACCAAGGAACGGAGGCTCTGGGAAACTCCGAAACTCCGATGAAAAAAACAACAAAATTGGGTTTTTGTCCCCAGTCCTCTGGATCCCAGTTCCCTATAATTTGTTACTGTCATCGACGATATTTAGCTTGTTCGAAGACCAGGGAAAACATTTGTTTACCGATAAAATGGCCCACGGTGTTTTACAAAACTCTTGACAAAGCGTTGCGATACAAATGGTCTTTCTTAGCTTTTTTCTAAATCGTCAACCGGACGATTTGACGAGAGTGTTATATGTCCGCGTCGCCGTCGGCACTCGGCAGTAGGGTTCGGCTCAGCTGCTCAGGTAAGGAATTGTACTTTCTGTCAGGAATTTTGGCTAAACTACATCGACCTTGTATTCTCTAATATAATTTTAAAGTTCTGAGAAGAAACTGCGAAGAATTACGAGACGAGTCAGACGATGGATGTTTGTTTAGCGACGGAGAGAGAATAATAATAGTTTTAACTTCTAAATTGTCGGGATTTTTGCTGTTTTAAATTATTTCATGTGTTCAATTGTATTTTGGGATTGTCGTGTCTAATTATGTGTTACAGAACGTCGAGAAATCGATTAAACAAGTTAGCAACGTGCACATTATTTGAAATGTTACTGTTTTTAAACTAACCGATCAGATGACAAGTTTCATCGGAGTTCCCCAGAGCCTCCCGTTCCTTGGTAATGACCAAAAGGATCGCAGGCTCTGGGTACGAGATTGAATGATCTGTACATAACTTTACGTCATAGTTTATCTCATTTACATATCAAACAATTCTAAATAACTTGAAAACAAAGTGAGATATGGAAAAACTGCAAAAGTCATTCTTTATGACTTTCAGGAGATCTTGAAGATGAAACAAACTTAATTTTCATTTCATTTCCTCTTTAACTTAAAAAATATATGCACCAAAAAGAAAAAAAACAACATTAAATCATGTGGAATTTTTGTAAGGGAACAAATCGTGCATGTCAATTTCAAGTTAATATACTTCGAACCAAAAGACCAGATAAACTCATAAGCAGCTTTTTACTACACATACCACCGTTTATTGAACATGTACACTGATAGATCAATACATGTACTTTAAAAGTGATTAAAATCCTCACTGATGACTAAATGTTCATGTGGCCCTTGGCAAAAACTTCTCCTTTTAGATCAGCTAAATAAAAATTTTAAAAAAACTTGTAAAAATGACCTGACAATTTTAGTTTACCATTCACAATATGCAATTCTCGATACCCGATATCCAATATACGATATACGTGATATCCAATACCCGATATCTAATATCCAATATCCAATATACGGGATCCCGATATCCGATATCCGATATACGCGATATCCGATATGCGTGATATCCGATACCCGATCTCTAATATCCAATATCCGATATCGAATATCCAATATACGGGATATCGAATATCTAATATCTGATACCCGATATCCGATATCCAATATCCGATATACGCGATATACGATCTACGTGATATCCGATACCCGATATCTAATTAACAGTTATACCATGAGCTCGAGTTGTATATGAGCTCATAGCCAACGAGGCGCTTCGCCGAGTTGGCTATTAGTTCGTATACAACGAGAGCGAATGGTATAACTGTTTTATTATATAGCCAAGCACTGTACAAGAGACAAAATTACAGCGAAATGTTTGAAACAACAAACTTCCGGCATAGGCAACTAATACTTCCGCCATGCGTAATGATGCATTCACATAGAGTTTCTCGCTGAGCTGTTCGGTAAACAGCTTCGAAATGTTGTATAAATGATGCTCGAGAGGCAAAAAATGTGTTAAGCAGATCAACAAAAAAGATTAAAAGGTAATTTTATGAAGTCAAAAGGTGGGTCAGTTGTTTATATTAGCGTTGCTGTCGTGAAAAAGGTCATTGATTTCATGCAAAAATGAAACTGAAACACCTTCGGCAGTGAAACTAAATTACTTAGTTGGTTGTTTTTGAAAAAGAACATGCTTTTTACTACTCCAAATGCTTATCTAAATAACAAAAGTCTCTTTACTGGTAATCTTCTACGAAATGTGTGTTGTAAGCTTGATTTTAACCGTGTGTTTCTTTGTTTGGCAACAAATTAATATCAACCCGTTAATTTAGTCGGGTTTTTGAAGTAAAAAGACGTAATTTTAGGTGAATTTTACCATTTAACATGCTAAATTGTGTATATGTTAATGTATTTTTACACAATGTTGTTTTTTTATACATTGGTTTGAGGGTGTTGATGTTTTTCTGTATAAAAATCCGTCAATTTCAACTCTTTTCGGCAGTTTAAAAAAACGTGCCGCCATCTTGTTTTTCCTCTACTAGTAGGATACGAGCTGATAGCCTGGTAGTAGGGAACCAATCAGATTACGCAAAAGCTCATATCCGATAGCATGCTATATAATAATATCCAATATCCGATATCCAATATCCAATATCCGATATACGGTATATCGAATATCTGATACGCGATATACGTGATATCCGATACCCGATATCTAATATCCAATATCCGATATCCAATATCCGATATCTAATATCCGATATCCGATATCCAATATCCAATTTACGATATCCGATATCCATTATCCAATATCCAATATCCAATTAACAATTACAATACAATACAATACAATACAATACAATACAATACAATACAATACAATACAATACAATACATTACATTACATTACATTACATTACATTACATTACACTACATTACATTACATTACATAGATTAAACCTTGATTATTTCGACCTACAGCGTGTATATTCACTGTAACGCAATATAAAACACAGAACAAAAGCTTTTACCGAGTTTCCTTAATTTCTACCAAGTGACTAAAATTGGATAACATAATTCTGAAGCTATGTTTAACTAAAAACATACCAGCATTTCCGTAATATGAAAGTAAGTTAACACGCAATACTGTTTTGCACGCAAAGGTGTGTTTTTTATGAGGTGTGTTAAAGCAAAGGTGTGTTAAGAAAAGGACTGTAAAATTGACACACCTTTCTTGTGTATAGGTGTGTTATGACTAAGTGTGTTCTTTGAATGTGCATCATGCCATGGTGTGTTATTTAACACACCTGTTTTTAATTGAGTGTACGTTTAAACTTCGTGTGAAATGTGTTGTAAACGTATATACTTACATCCTTCGGGTATCGTGTGCGATTCTCCAACTTGACAATCCTTTAAAGTACTATTTTCGTTGATATGAGCATTACTGCAGATGACGCTTCCTTGAATATTACAACTGCATAAGATAGAAATATAAACAAATAAAACAAGTAAAATAAAGCAAGTGAGCAAGTAAGTCAGTCAGTAAAGGGCTGTTTACATGAACTGGGCTAGCCCGGCTAACTGGGCTGACTCGTATCACGAAATTATCTAAACTAAACCAATTCTTCTTTTTAAATTTAGTTTATGCGAGTTTCAAAATCACAGTGAGATCCAATCTCGTACCCAGAGCCTTCGCGGGCACACAAACGAAGGCTCTGCCGAAAAACCGGTTGCCGATTGAAAAGAGCATGCGCCGCCAGAAATAGACGTGATATCGAGATTATTCTGTGATCGAGATCTTCGCAGATGGAAGGAACCGATATTTTTTGGGTTGCACTGGATAAGTCATTACAGAAACAAAACAGAGAAAGTCTACTTATTACTAATGGCCGTATTAAGGCGGGGGCTGATGGGGCTACAGCTCCAGGCCCAAGAGAGAAATAGGCCCCTCTCTTGCCAGACAACAATATTAAATTTAATAATAAATATAGTAAACACTAAACAAATAATGTCATAGCGTGAATAAGTGTTCTTTGCCAATATCATTATGTCAAAACACAAAAATATTCTGTGGTCCTGGGCCCCTAGCCTGTTAGGCTGTTTAGCTCGACCCAGGCAAAAACGGAGCAAGAGACTGGTGTGAGTACTGAGCGTAATCACCTATTTTGGCGCCAAAACAGCACGGTTGGAGCTCTGGGAACGAGAATGGCGCTGATTATCTGAAATTCTGAGTTCGCATCGATGCAACCGACTTTTTAACCAAAACAGTTAACTTTTAATTTCAAAATGTTTTGGACATCACTTCGAATGTACATATAGTAATTAGAAAAGGTTTCAAAAACACTGTCAGTAACTAAAGAATGATTTGTATCGATTTCCGACAGTTTCGGCGGAGATTTGCAACGTTGTTCATTTAAGGCTGTTTTTCATTACGTCCGCTTTGCCCGCGCGGGCGGACCTGTTTTTGAAAGTTGGAAATATTTCAACTCCCAAGGCGAACCAAACTATGCACGCTCCGCCCGCGCGGGCAAAGCCGACGTTAATGGAAAACAGCCTTTAAAGACATGTAAAAAGAGACAGCTTTGTGTATTTAATCATTTTGATGACGTCACATAAAAACACATATAGGCCCTGTTGTATCTGACAGCTCCAGGCCCAACAGACCGTTAATCCGGCCCTGACGATTATTGTTGGAGTTTTGTTAGTTACGATTTACACGAATTACGATTGTTTTATGGCAATAAACAGTATTTAGAGTTGATTTAAGTCAGTCGTTAGTTAGCCAATCAAAACACTTCCCGATATGGATTATCCCAGATCCTTCGTTTGCGTGCCGGCGAAGGGTCTGGGTACGAGATCGGTTAACCGGGCTAGCCCGGCTAACGTAAACAGCCCCTAAGTCAGTCAGTAAGTCAGTAAATAAGTAAACAAGTAATGAGTGAAATTACTTACTTGTCTTTGATAGTCACGTGATCCATGATGACGGAGTTGGTTATTTTTACTTTTTCTCCAATTGTCACATGTTTTCCGATAATCGATTTCTTAATTGAAACTTTTTCCGAAATATTAGAACCTTCGCCAACCATACTGTCTGATCCAACCTGCAAAACACGGGAAAATTTAGGACTTGTTTGCCTCGTAAATATAAAGTATATTAACGCACTGCGATTGACTAAATGAGATTCGTCTTTTCTACCTTGGGCTCAAGGGTTTTCTCACTTTATAATATGAAATGACTAGAAATACATGAACGCAATAACCCCTCGCCCGCTTTTGCATGATTTTTTGTAAATACCCCCTGATATTCCTTCTGATTAGAAACACTTGCGCTCTTTTTTATTGGGGGCCTGGAAATAGGCACTCCTTTTGATCAAAATATAGTTTTAATTCTAGTAGAATATTTGAAATAAAAAAACTGCAGTTTTAATAACTCTATTTTTTGAAGAAAAAGGTAACAAGGAACAAAGAAAAATTTAAGGATGATATTTCGTGAAAAATATTGAGATGAAGAAAATGGCAAGTCGCATTCACGGTTTGAACTCGTCCATGTAACCGTGCAAGCCGACTATGTTAACCACCAGACTACCGAGGCAGGCGGGAAAATGTTAAAATATTAGGGTTATATTTTACACTTCTTTCTTTCCATGTTTACATAAAACATCGCTACAGCATCTGAAAACATTTTTCAAAGGCACTGAACTGGTTGAAAACTATGAAACAACTACCTGGCATTCTGTCACAGCAATATTCATTTATGACATTTCAAGGTGCTGAAATTGTTTTCACCTACATGTTAATAAATATTTCAACATCATTTGTACGTTTTACAAAAGAAAAATTGCTCCTTTTCCGATTTTTATGCCAATTATGGACAAGCTACGTTAGTCACAAGTGGTTTTACAATAAGAAAACTATTTGAAAAAAGATATTAAGACAGCAGCCACAGATAAAAAATACAACAGGCAAGCAAACTAACATGCAATGGATATGTTTAAACATAGTTAATAGAAAATAGACATGGTTTGGAAACCCGGAAAACTTCAAAGCGGTTAACAATCAAGCTACGATTCATGTTGAAAGGTACATGAAGGTGTATGAATACGTTTCCCCAAAACTCCTTTCTCAAGTCTTTTTGTCAAGAATAAATTATGTTGTTTAATAGTTCAAATCTTTTTGTCAAGAACTATATGACAGTGACTATATTGTCCCCAGTGCTCC
Organism: Paragorgia papillata; assembly: GCA_035771165.1. Classification (NCBI taxonomy): domain Eukaryota; kingdom Metazoa; phylum Cnidaria; class Anthozoa; order Scleralcyonacea; family Coralliidae; genus Paragorgia; species Paragorgia papillata. Next base: position 3,920,419 of record JAWNZC010000340.1, on the reverse strand, counting down.
ACAATCTTAACCGGGCATGGTCCGTCCACACATATATACAAATAAATAAATAAATATTCAGATCACAGAAATTCGTTCGCATACAACGTTTGTCCACGCGTGTAAAACGACTCCGCGCGTGTCGAGATTAGCACCCTCACCGGGCTCCGGGCCTTCGGCCCTACGCCCGGGATCGGGGACAAAACTACTGCATTCTGATTGGTAACAGCAGTAAAATTCAAAATGGTGTTTTTTTCACTGGTACTATTTTCACTTTTCCAGTTTTTATTTTATTTTATTTTCACTTTTTACTTACACCGTGAATTATTATTTAAAGTGCCTATAAAACGAACATTAAGTCTGTCTTATTTGAAAGAACACTTAAAATGATAGCGTAACACCTTTTGAAGTTTTTCGTTTCCTTGCTTCGTTCTTGAGATATTTCAGTTTGTTTGATATGCAAATTAAACATTTTAACGTCACATATGCATAATGAGTTGTTGAAAAAAGTTATATATCTTGGCTGACGAAGCAAGGAAACAAAAAACTGCAAAATATGTTACTCCATCATTTTAAGTGTTCTTTCAAATAAGACAAACGTAATTTTTGTTTCATAGGCACTTTAAAAATACCATTTAATATTTTCAAATGAATACACAGCTCACATAAACCGGACGTTTTTAAAAGCTTGGATGAGTACGAAGCGTACGTGTCGCATTCGCAAGGTAAAGTACTTGTATTTTGTTCAGCAAGTTTAATGTTTGTGGTTTCTTCCAGTTGCTTGCAAGAAGATTTGGGAAATTAAATGACTAGTTTGAAAGACCATTCTTAAAAATGTTTGCGATTATAAGTAGCAGTTAAAATATGAGCGGCCGAACTTTAAGGGCATTTACAATGGCAAGCCGGCGAGCCATTGTAGACGCCCATAAAGATCGGACGTGAGTTTGAGTGTGTCATCAGGGGTTCCACACACGAGAAAACAAATGAAAACCGAGGGCGTAGCCCGGAGGTTTTTATTGTTTTCGAGTTTCTGGAGTGTTTCTGAGTTTCATCTTGCTTCTCAAACGATTATTCGCATTTCGATTTGCGGTGTTTTCTTCATTGATTTCAATATGCAGATTAAGAAATGTGATCCAGTTCACTAGGAAGTTTCCTACAGGTTTTCATTGGGTATCAAAACTCATGCATGTGATGTGGTATACGTTCATGGATTGGCTACGATAATTCATTAATTATTAATGATTTTGAGAACAATATTTACAAATATTGATTAAACATTCATTTCATTGAATTTTCCTTATGAATTATTAATGAATTTGATAATAGCAATTAAACATTCAAATGAAGAAAGAAATTACCACAATGTAGTCATAACATTGTAATTTTGTCATGAATATTGTAAATAAGTAATCATAAGATTTTCTATTGCAATTGAGGATTTTACTCGTGATATTTACAGCGAGTGCAATTTGGATCAATTTTCAAAAAATCACAACGGCTACAAAGAAGTATTATCGTGATCCATGGCTGAAGATTTCGAACATATTGGGCGTCTCAATTGAGCAAGCCAAGAAACTGACTCAAAGTAAAAACGAATTCATCCGGAAACGGACTAACTCGCCTCTGGGACTTAAAGAAGTCTTTCGGAGGGTTTGACAGTACAATACAGTACTCCTGGTGTAAAATACTTAATCGCACTCGCTATGATATGATTACCTACACTTATAAGTTACGCCGTAAAGCAAGAGAAGAGAGAGAACCTCTGGTAGAAATCAGTGGCCTAGAAACGAATTCATGTTGAAGGAGCACAGTTTCAAAAGGCCCCTTTCTTCGGGGGGCGTAGTGTTTCAAAAGAACACTTGACGCACATGTTTTATTGAAAAAGGGCAATTTTCTGTTGCAAAAAGGGCACTTTATGGGAAAGTTGGAAGTAACATATCCCTGGTAGAAAGCGTTATGATGATTGATCAAACCACTCCATAATTTCTGTTTTTAGCTATTTAACCCTAATTTCCCGTCGGTGCATTTTCCCTGTGTCTGTCATGAGCATAGAAATTTTTGGTACCACAAATATTGTTGAACTAAGCATGCTCGTAATCTACAATCCTGGAAACAATTGTTGCGACACTTTGCCGTTTTTGACGATTTTCACTTGGTGTCCTTAGGACTTTTGTCAAGGATTGTCTGATAACGAAAAATTAAACAACATCGAATAAAAAAACAATTTGGACACGACAATTCTGCGCAGTTTGTTCCAAAATCACACAAATACGCTCCCACATGCATGAGCAACAAATTGTTTGTGGTGTATAGAAGGTTTGGTAAATAGGCAAATTAAATAAGAACTATCGTGCGGGTGGTACCCGTGTGGGTGAGAACTCTGCTCCGGTGATACCTTCCCCATTGAGGGTGGCTCTTTTATTAAACTGTATAGACCTTTTGCAATGTTACAAAGCTAAAAGGTTGTGTTTTATTGAAAATTTAAGAATTCGTCATTTTCAGACAATCCCAGACAAAATTGTTGGGACACTTCACTTGGTGTCCCAAGGACGTTTGTCCAGGATTGTAGATCACACGAATCGAAGTCATAGTTTTAGTAAAGCCCCGCACAGACGACCAAGTTTTCCTTGACAAGTTCCTTAGTAGCTTTCCTTGTTCGTGTGTACGATGAACAAGGTTTTTTCCAAGGCTCCTTGTCGAGGAAAAACTTGTCAATTTGTGTCGTACACACGAACAAATAAAACTTGTCAAGGGATAACTTGACAAGGAAAACTTGGTCGTCTGTGCGGGGCTTAATAGTCGCCCTATAAATCATCGTTTCAAACTATTGCGGCGTGTACGTTTTACCATAATCCTTTGCGACCAGCGAAAACTATACTCGAAAAAAGATCAAAAGACAAAGCGGCAAGGATACTAAAATTGGTAAGAAGAAAGTTGTTATCTATTAAACTCAAGTTGACATGTCAAACAATGTTTTGATTTTGTCAGAACTCATTTAGAATCGCAAAGGATCATGGTAAAACGTACAGTGACCATTTTTTGCTATAATGTATTTTAATATTCAATTTTCGCACACTGAAGTATTTTGTGAGTTCTGATTGGATAATTTGCACCACGTGCACCCTGTTATGTTATGGCAACGTTCAGCCATGCCTTATTTACTCGTGTAGTAAATTTAATAACACATAAATAATAAAGCACGGTTGCCGAATTTTTGAAATTGTGAAGCTATACCGAGGAATACAAAAGAGGAATACAAAAGATTGAACAGTGCTTTAAGCATTTTAATATTTAATTTGAGTGCAGTGGGTATGAAATTGACGCTTGCGAAATGAGTTACAATCTCGCTGAACATTTACAAGGCATCTTGGTTGAATTTCATCGCTTAAAAACGAGTCTCGTATAGAAATGTCTAAACTACTGGTTGACCTTAAGAAATTGTAATACCCCAAGCTACTTGTTCACTAACAAGGGACTCAAAATTAAATACAGCACTCGGCTTCGCCTCAAGCAGTATTTAATTTCTCGTTCGTTGTTAGTGGACTCATGGACGTAAATCCTGCGAGGCTGCGACTGTTTAAATCCATAAATAGCATTTAATTTTAATTTTAGAGCATACCTGAGATTTTTTAACGTTAGCCAGAGGATGTACTAAATCTTTTTTCGATAATGCCGGTAACATTTTCGGAATCTAAAAAAGGATCAAGTTGGGTGAGATGCGTTACATCTAATTACGATTGATAAAGTTCTTTAAACTATGACTCTCAGTCAGAGTAGTTCAATATGGCAGTATTGGACATCTTGGGACCAGTCTTGTCTCACAACTTGATTTAAAAGATTTAAGATAGTCTTGGATATCGCTCATTTGCATATCGAAAGAGATGTCAAAAAATGAAATCTACTGATTTATAAACATTATAAATAACACACAATGCAAATGCAGCTGTTAGTGTAAACAAATCATATTGGCGGAAAAAACAACTATACATCATCGGATTTATATTGATCTGTAATTTGATTTATATAAACAAAGCACTATACAGTTCTCGTCCCTTCCCTTCCCTTCCCCTTCCCTTCTATTCCCTTCCCTTCCCTTCCCTTCTCTTCTCTTCCCTTCCCTTCCCTTCGCTTCCCTTCCCTTCCCTTCCCCTCCCCTCCCCTCCCCTCCCCTCCCCTCCCCTCCCCTCCCCTCCCGTCCCTTCCCTTCCCTTCCCTTCCCTTCCCTTCCCTTCCCTTCTCTTCTCTTCTCTTCTCTTCTCTTCTCTTCTCTTCTCTTCTCTTCTCTTCTCTTCTCTTCTCTTCTCTTCTCTTCTCTTCTCTTCTCTTCTCTTCTCTTCTCTTCATCTACGCACCAAAGTTTATAAAGTTCAAAAGAATGAAAACTAACTTTCAAACGTTTTAAAATTCATTTTTGTTACGTTTAAGTCATGCTGCCCTCTATGATAAACGCCGTGCTTATGTATAGACTTACCAATCTGTTTGATTCCATATATACGGGAACTGTATTAATCCGAAGACAGTGACCTGAGTTCATAATGAAACAATGACATCTTATATCATCCTTACTAGTTCGGTCGGATGTCGATAAATTTTGTGCTAATTCCTCCAAGTCATTTCTTTCAATACAGTTAAAAATATCTAAAAGAGGAAAGAAATTATAACGATATATCTGATCCAGGTAAGCTCAATTAACAAATGGAGCCACCCTGAAAGCTACAAGAAACATGAAAGCTACAAAAGCCAAAAAGTTAAAACCGTATACAAAAGTTGTACAAACCGTACTACTTGTGAAAACCCCCATATAATAATATAAATGATCTGGAAACTCAGCAAAAGTCTTTGTTCTATCTTTTTTGCTCACTTTTATGCAAACTTGAAAAAGGTCAGGTCATTGTACGTTTGGTATATAAAGCAATCATCCAATAGAAGCGTATGGATTCAATCACTCAACCGTGGTATTTTAAATACCGAGAAGATCGTCTCAACATAAAACCACAGCTCATTATAAGCGCGTTGAAGTTTGCCGAGTTTCCAAACCATATCTTGATTTGACTATGCTATTATCTTGAAATGCATTACTTATCTGGAAAAGCGGCAAAAGTCAAAGCGGCTAACAATAAGCTGCGATTTGTGTTGATGAGAATGCTATGAAAGTGCACAGATCTTGTTTTACGTTCATTATACAGCATGGTTGAGTGATTGAACCCAAATGTTGCTATTGACTGATCGCTTCATTGCACCAAAATACAATGTGTTCAGCAAGTGTGAAAGTGCACACATTTGCATAAACGTGAACAAAAACATAGAACAAAGACTCTGACCCTGTTTCCAGAGACTTTTAGGGCCTGTTCACATAAGGGGAGTTATCTCGGTGGGTAGTGTTATCCCTATCCCTCGAGATATTTCGATGTTAGTTCATTTCCATATTAAAAAAGTAAACCGTTCACATGAGACCGAGATAACTGGGGGGATAGGGATAACTCGGTCTGAGCGACAGGATTATAACCCTAGAGCCAGAGTTAACCCTACCTCCATGCAGTGGCGTAACTCCTATAGACGCTGCCCGGCAAGAGCCGGGGGCCCCTTTCACTGGGGGGCCCTGAGCCAGGATGTCGGATGTCCTTTATGGGGATTCCGTCATTCCGTCATTTTCACGTATTTATTGGGAAATCGTCAGTCGTCGTTAAACTGGATATAGCTTTCCATCATTTAAATATTGGTACGAAGTTTCAAACAGTTTCATAAAAAATACAGAACGTTGCAACAGGTTAATAAAAGTACGAAAATGGATGTCAGACGGCTTGATATAAGTCGGCTTCACCTGCGAGTATCAACGGGTTGATAAATATTCTTATAATCCAACAAACGTTTGATATATGTAATGATGAATTTCACCTTGATATACCGATTAATTGTTTTGAAAATTCCACGCGGAATCGCCGAAAATGCACTTCTGGGGCATGTGAAATTCAATTTGGGGGCTTCGCGCCCTAGGTCCCCCGGGGCCAGGGGCACCCTAGCCTAAAGTTACACCACTGCCTCCATGTGAACGCTTTCACCCGAGTTATCTCAGGGGGTAGGGTCAGCTTTTTGCATAATTACGCATGCGTAATTATGCTGTTGCCCTGGGTAACTCGGGGTGAAGCGTTCACATGAAGCTAGAGTTATTTCGGGGGCCAGGGATAACGCGGTAGTTGCATTTTATCATATATAAAACGGGGTGAACTTTGACCCTAGCCCCCGAGTTATCCCTCCCCCTCCCCCTCGAGATAACCCGATCTCATGTGAACAGACCCTAAGGTGGCTCCCTATACGGCTTATTGAAAAGTAGAAAGGGAAAAAAAGAAAATGCGCATGCAATCCATGCATGAATATTTTGTAAAAGAATAAAACTAAAGTTATGCGTAGAATAACGTTTAGGGCATAAAATACTGTCAGCAGATAAAGTGTTTCATCTGCTGCTATAACAACAGCGACGTTTCAAAATGACCGCAAATTCACATTTAAGGTGGCTCCACACAGTTTCTTAAAAAATGAAAAATACAAGTTTGAGAAAATACGTGATTAAACAATATAAAACTAGACAAAAACTGTTACAAAATAAATAGCAACAGTTGTTGCTATGGCAACAATGACTTTTCAAAATGGCTGCCAATTACCCTTCAAACTAATTTAATTCGGAAAAAACTTTGGTGACACCCAAGTATGAGTAATCAATAGGCCGATTTAAAAAAAAATTGTAGAACGAAATTATTAACAAACTATGATTATGAAAACAAACATGATTTTTCCAGAAAAAAAATTATTCGTTCTACAGAATTTTTTTTAAAATCGGCCAATAGATCACTCATACTTCAAGAAAAGTTTTAATGAAAAAAAAATTGGGGGTCACCAAAGTTTTTTTCGAATTAAATTAGTTTGAAGGGTAATTGGCAGCAATTTTGAAACGTCATTGAGCAACAACCGTTGCTATTTATTAGGTAACAGTTTTTTATTGTCAGACTGTTTAACTATGCATAACATTTAGTTTTATTATTTTCCCGAATTGTTTAATCACGTGTTTTGGACTCTCAAACTTGTATTTTTCAAGAAACTGTATGGAGCCACCTTAATCCAACTTATTTCAACAAGGAGTTTAGTTACCTCCAATTATGTTTTTACTAAAACATTTCTCTAGGTTTAAGTAATCAAAATAAATTTTTTTTTAAAATTCTGTAGATCCAATTTCTTACCGAATAAAAATCATGGTTGTTTGCGTTTTTAAAAAATTGGATCTACAGAATTTTCTAAAATCTTCTTAGTGATTACTAAATAAAAAAATGGAGCGTATATAACCAGAGAGTTTGTGAAATTTGATTAAAAGTTAATTTTCGGCCATTTTGAAACGTCATTGTTGTCATCAACCTCGTTCCCAGGGACTTTTTGAAATTAAGAGGGTGGGAAAAAAGGCCCTGGAATCAGCTGGTGGACTCTGCATTTTCATTGGTTGATTGCTTTTCTTAAACATTCCTCAGGAAACGTAATTATGCGTAGTTTTGTGCCAGTTATAATCAAATAGCTTCAATGGAACCCCCAACGGGACCAATGAGACCGCCCATTACAATGAACTTCTCCCACGAGACTGCCATTACTCCGAATGATTTTGCATACTAAATTAAATTGCTAATTTATTACACCCAGTATTTCTGGGTGTTGTGACCAACCGATGCCAGGCCTTTTCCCGCTCACCCAATTTCAAAAACGCCCTGGGAACGAGGTTGTGTTGTCATAGAAACTGCTCAAATACTTTATTCATTAACAGTACTTGATGCCCTGAACATTATTATATGCATAACGTTAGTATTTTTCTTTTCTAAAGTATCTATAGACCAGAAGTATTTTCTGAGTTTGAAACTTGAACTTTTTCCACTTTTCAAGAAACAGTAAGGGGTCACCTTTATTCTAGGGACTATGATTGTCTTGATTGAGACGATATGCTGAGCTTTACTCTTCACATACAAGTAAACTGCAAAAAATGTATTAAAGTGCCTATGAAACGAAAATTAAGTTTGTCTTATTTGAAAGAACACTTAAAATGATAGAGTAACATCTCTTGAAGTTTTTCGTTTCCTTGCTTCGTGTTTGAGATATTTCAGTGTGTTTGATACGCAAATTTAACATTTTAACGTCACATGTGCATAATGGGTTATTGAAAAAAGCTATATATCTTTGCTATTATCAAACCAAAATAATTCTAGGGAAGCATGTGCGTGTGTTTCGCCCAGAACTCTAAACATGTAGATTTTCAAGTGATTATATTTGACAATAGCAAAGATATATAACGTTTTTCGATAACTCATTATGCACGTGCGACGTCGCAAAATGTGACATTTACATCAAGAACGAAGCAAGGAAACGAAAAACTGCAAAAGATGTTACTCTACCATTTGAATAAGTGTTCTTTCAAATAAGACAAACTTAATTTTCGTTTCATAGGTACTTTAAAGTGGTTCTCTGGTGAAAATATTGTTGGCAATGTTTTTGTATAATCCTAAAGATGTTATGGTAGTTAGTAATCGTGCAAAGTTTCATTTCAAAATTCGTTGAAGAAAAGGTGATATTTTACGTGTGAAGTTTGTATTTTAGAGCGCCGCCATTAAAGTAGCCAAGCTTGAGAAAAATGCGTCGAGGAAGCTTATGACGTCATAGACTCAATAAGAACAATGACTCTTTTGTTGACAACAACAATAATCTTTTTTTTTTGTCGAGTCTATGGCGTCAAAGTTCTCCTCAAGTCATTCTTCTCAAAACGGCCAATTTAATGGCGGCGCTCCGAAATACAACCTTCACACGTAAAATACAACTTTGTTTTTGAGAATTTCGAAATGAAACTTCTCTGTCTTCGCACAATTGCCAACTATCCTAATATCTTTAATATTATGCAAAAACATTACCAACAATATTTTCATAAGAGAACCACTTTAAGAGGAGAATTTTATCTTTTTAGTGAAAAGTGCTCAAAACTCCAGAACTTTTTGGCTTACCACTCAAAACCTCCTTATTTTTGGTAATATTGTGTAACGTATTAAATCAAAAAACTTTGTATAAATATTTGGGGGAAACATCAAAATATTAAAATCATAATTATAAGGGTAGGTATGCAACAAAAATGTTGAATCGGCCATAATTATTAACTACTGTTTAATACAAAATTTGCTCGTGTTCAAAAAAGCCTAAATTTTCTTTTTGGTGTCAAAACCTATTTTAGCGTTTAACCTATTGTGTAGATCCTACAGTCAACACAAACTTTTTAAGTAAATGTGGTAAGTACATCTATAATTACAAGACGCCTGCGTCAGGCGTTCACTCGGGCTAGTGGCAAAGTGCGGAGGTGCTTGGGTAGCAATAACGAAATCGAAGCCTGAATCGAAGGCCTCTCCTCCGCAGAGGCTCTATACCGCGCTAGTAAAGGGGGGAGTGGGCAGAGGAAGATCAGATCGAAGAAGGCTGAATGTTGGTGCATACGTCACACTGGTGAACATATTTACGATCAAGACAGTTGTCAGCCACATCTGATCACTGTTAAACTTATGTTAAACTACAAAGTCAGTCAAAGCTGTTCAACTTTTTGTCCAAGTCCACCAACAACTCACCGGAAACATAAATAGTAGCGGAAGTAAAAAGTGCAAAAATGCAAAATCGTATAAGGAAAAAAAAAGAAACAGAGCCTAAACCTAGACTCGGCCTACCACAGTAGCCCGGCGAGTAATAATAATAATAATAATAATAATAATATAACTTTATTATAAATGTAGATATGATCTAGAAATTAGTTTTGAGCGTATGTTATACGCCTTATACACGACATACTGTAGAAAAAATTCTCCTCTTCAAGCTATTAAACTTATATGCACACTCTAAAACACTGAATATTATTGTTTATACCGTTTTTTGAGTCTTCTTCCACTACATTGCTGGGCGTGCCTCCGTTATGTCGCCCAACATGTTTTTTTCCTCTTCTATATTGTTTTTTCATTAAGTAAGGAATAAGTTCTCCTTTTATTGAATTAAATGACCTTCAGATAAAAAAAAGTAATCACCACCATCATTATACGTTACTACGACCTATTGGTCATATTATAGGGAGCTTAAGCAAGCTAGGACGACAATGGCAATCTAAAGTTCAGTATCTAGCAGAAACAACGAATCCATTTACGTAGTATTAAATATTTAAAGTATGTTTTTCGACATCCAAAAGCTTTAGAGTTCTAAAAGAATTTTAATTGTTGCATAGTTCGAAGTCAAACACAACTAACAGGTTTCGCCGTTCCACGAGTTAACGTCGTCCTGAAGACGTGAAAATGATATGAATAACGCTGTATATAGAACGAGGACGGCGTTAGTATTACTCTTGGGATTAAAAATTATTCATTTTCTATGTTGTGTGAGAAATTTAAATCGTATTGTATTAACGTCGTCGTTGACGTTCGCGTTGTATTTGCTTAAGCTCCCTAATACCTATATTTAACAATTAGACAACGAGGCCGAGTTTTCTATGAGCTGATAGTCAACGAGGCGAAGCCGAGTTGACTATCTGCTCATAGAAAACAAGGACGAGTTGTCTAATTGTTTTAGTATCAACCATAAACAACTTTTCTTTAACGTAAAGAAGTCTTATCAAACATTGTTCTAAATGTTCAGATTTATTAGAATATACATAACTGTCGCAATTAGTATCACAATAAACTTACTTGTTGCTCGCAAGAAAATCAATCACCCACTTTTTAATGATATACAGATGAGCATCCACTAAGTTGCTCTTGATATTTACAAATGGAAACCTGGAATAAAGTATTTTTTAAGTAATAGATTAAAGCATGAGCGGCCGATCTGTATGGGGATTTATAAGGCGAGTCGCATATCGTACTAGTAGTATTATAGAGGCCGATCGATCCCCTTTTTTAAGTTGCCGCAAGTTGCCGCAGGGCGGCGTTCTCTTTAATATTCAGGCGGCGTTCTCATTATTATTCAAGGTCATTAATATTCAGCATGACTCACGAATGACTCACACATGACTCGCGCATGACTCACGCATGACTCACGCATGACGAACGGAGTAACAGAATAATAAGATTACGTAAGTAAACCAGGAGAGCCAGAACCGGAGACAGGCGTCTATGTGGGCGAATTGACGGACGAATTGGACGGTGATTACATTACGACTTTTATTTCTGGTGGCCCGAAGAACTATTATGAATTTAGTAGCGGAAAAACGTGTTGTAAGATACGAGGTATCACTTTAAATTTCCAAACAGTTAATTTCAATGTTATGTGTGATTTAGTGTATTTAATGTTCTGTGTGATATGAAAAACACAGAGTGCTGTAGATATATACCATTCAAAATTACCAGGAACACTAGCACAAAGCAAGTTATCACAAAACAACAACACAAGAACTATAGGATAGTGTACAATAAACGAGTAATTGTAGAAAATTTCAACACCATTCCGTACGGTTACTAATTTTTGTGCATGGGATCTGTAAATAATTGTAAATAGTTTAGGGTTTTTAACTTAGTGTGCTGATAATTAATACTTTTGTGTGTACTTGTAAATAGGAAATTTAATAACATATATTTTATTAACACTACCTGTTGTCTTATTTTGAAGAAAAAATTATTGCCAGGTGTGGGATTCGAACCCACCGCGTCTTCTGGGACTTTAAGCCCAGCGCCTTAACCATTCAGCCACCCTCGCGCTTACATTTAAAGTTCCATTTTTGCGGCTTAACACAATTTGATCATGGGGTAACATAGGCTCCTGGGGACACTCGCACGAAGCAGATTATCACAAAACAACAAAAAAAGATTATAGAATAGTGTATAATAAACGGGTAATTATAGATAATTTCAACACTGTTCCGTACGGTTACTAATTTAGCACATGCATGGGTTCTGTAAATAATTGTAAATAAATGTAAATATAAAATTGTTCAATGAAATATAAAATAAGTTAATTAAACGAACAGTTTCATGTTTAATGTCTCGAGAATGTCATTTACTTGCTGTGCCAGCTGTTGTTCTTCACTCTCCTGTAGTTCTTGTAGTAGGGGTAGAGCAGGTTGCTGTTGTACACTTAGAGGAACATTATTCGACAGCATCGTTGACCAAGCACTTTGAAAAATTACAGAGCTTGGTTAAATAATTCGTCGCTATGATTTAGTATGTTATAAGATTCTCGCACGTGCAGAACACAAAAGGGAAAAGTCATTAAAATTACTAATGGCTAAAACATAACCGGATTTGCATATAAGTAGAATATTTAATTCATTTTAGGGGGGTGATCATGAGCTTTGGGGAATAATAAGGGGTATTAATGCATGGGCAAGTTTAGGCGAGGCGTTGGTGTAACCATGGAGAATGTACAGCGTCGCGTCGTCTCATAAGGCAGAATTCAAAGTATTCAGTTTAAAATATTTATTTCTTGGTCCAAAAAATCAAGGCATAGTCGAAAGTGTTATCGTATTTGAAGAAAACGCAGTTAATCAACCTGTTGGAGACAGTCCTGTTGTTAGTTTGGCAAGCGAAGAGTGTGTAAATGATTCTAGCTTCCCCCTAACCTTAGCTGGATAGAGTAAATGATGCCTTGAATGAAGAAACCGTTCGGTAAGTGGGTTTGCCAGAATATAAACTGTCAGGGGTTAAATGGATGACTCGGCTATTTTATTAACGTCGTCAAGCATCTTGTTAATGTTGCTAAGGCTGATATTTGCATATTTATCCTCAGTGCACGTGCAGGAGACAAAAGAGAAACTCATTAGGGGTCATTAAGAGGATTAAGCGCTTGGGCAAATCTAGGCGAGAAAGTCATTAACTGTTACCATAGCAAAACCGCGTGCGTCCTTCATTCGTCTCAGGCTCCTTTGGGACCCTCTAGCTGTTACTCAACCCCCCGTGTAATACGTCATAATCGATAGCTCTCCGACTAATTCCCGAAGATCGTCATTATGAACCAAATTTCATTTATGCACTTTACCTTACTGATCGACAGGCATGTTATAATATTCAAACAGAATAAGTCATCCTAGAATCATTGCTTACTAAACCCTTGTTTATAAGTGAAGAATTCGTGAGAAGATAGAATGAGGAATCACTTTAAGCCGTATATAAGAAGAACTTAAGATAGTGTGAGGAATCAATTCGAAAAGCCGTGAGCTAGGGGTTTAAAACGTATTAACACTAGCACATAGCAATGAAAAGCTTATATATGAATATTATATTAGATATTTGGTTCGCTTTTGTGGTGTTTATACGTTTAAGAACTGTGCAAAGTTCCACAAGTCCGGCACAGTGGCATCAGCTTTCTGGGGGTTTCTGGAGTATACACCTCCTATTTTAAATCTTTAGGCATTATGAGAATATTTCGTTTGTATTCTGTCAACGAATTGGTGGCTCTTAAAAGATTATAGTTTTTAGAATGTGATTTGTTCAAAGAAACGTTTTTGTAATATGACTAAATAACGAAATAAAGTTTAAAAACTATATAATTTCATATTTACAATCACATAAAGCTCCTATTATTTACAAACACGCAAAAGTTAAAATCCATAAGTGTCAAAATTATTTACAATCACTTGCCGTTTAATCGCAGATTGAATTTATTCTCTTTTACATGATAGCAAAAATTGCTATATGTGTTATGAGAACATTATCGAGTTAATGCATAAAGTTAAATTATGTTTTAAGTTAAATAAATTTGTTGGACTATTTAGTGTGTAAGAAATTAAAGATGTGTAATTTTATATGTGTGTAATTTTATCTGAAGAAAAAATTAATAAAGACATATGAGCAACATTATAATAGTTTTTTGTAGTTTATTTTTTATATTTATAACAAATTACAGTGTACATATTGACAGCTAATTATTTACATAAACAAATGTTTTTCAATAAAGCTTTAGAGTTTTTCAAAATAAGCGTTTACGGTTTCTTCTAGCGCACCCACTTCTTAGATATATCGTTTGTTTCTCTGTTGTCAAAGCAATACTCGCTCTTTATAGGGAATTTTGATATTTTCCGTTTTTTGCGTTGTTTATTATTTACGGACTCCCCCTGCTGCTCTCTTAGATAATTATTGAAGTTTGTTGCCATTTCCTCTTGTCTCCTTATAAGGCTTTTCAAAGTTTTCTTCATATTTAGTTCTGTGCTGTCTGCGATACACCTATTCCAATTTTACTCCATTTTAGCCATTTAGCGCGTTCTTTGTTATCCATGTGGTGTACTTGATCAAGATGATTTGCTAGCCTTGCAAGATTAGTGCTTCCGCAACCGAAGACAGGACAGTTTCTACGTGTGCGACCCATGTTTAGTTGTTTACTCGAGCAATGACAGAAAGCATTTGACATTTTTTGACATGTTAGATGCTTTTAGGCCCGATTAGGCCCTATTTGGCCTTTTTTGGCCCGTTTAGGCCTTTTGGCCCGTTCAAAGATACACTCTTCACCCCCGGGGACACCCCAGAGATACCCCCATTACCCCCCAGGGCACCCCCAAAGATACCCCCATCACCCCCTGCGGCAACCTTTTAAATAATCAATCTTAGGATTCAATGATTCAATCTTAGGATTCAATGATTCAATCTTAGGATTCAATGTGGGATGTTTTGGGGGTATTTGGGGGGTGTTTTGGGGGGTATTTTTGGGGGTGCTTCGGGGGTGATTGGAGGTGTTACGGGGTGTTTTGGGGGTATTTGGTGATGTTTTGGAGGTGTTTCGGGGGATGTTGAGGGTGTTGAGGAGATTTTACGGGTGTGGTTAAGAGTAAAGATAAGGGTGTATATAGCTTACAGAGGTGATTTGGGACAATAATTTTATTAATCAACATTAAATATTACAATAAATGTCTTGAGTTTATTACAAGAATGACAACAAATACGGTCTTTATCATTTCTAGACATTCATTTTCTGTTTTATATTCTGGGTTGGTAAACGTAATGCGTGTCTGTTGGGAAAATTCCAGATCTCAAACGTATTTCATTGGGGTATGTCGGTGTGAGATCAACAAATAAGTATGTATACGGTTCTTTGGTTGCCATTTCATATTATTAACCCCCAAAAAAGAAATCTATTTATCATTGATGACATGATGGGTGAAAAAGATACGATTATAGCCAAACTGTTCACGAAGAAATCCCATCATGGTAATCTCAGCGTGATTTATATTGTGCAAAATTTTGTTTCATCAAAGCAAAGGCCATCGTACCATCTCTCTCAACGCTAGTTACTTTGTCCTAACAAAAAAAATGTTCGTGATTATTTATGTTTAGATTTCGTCAAATGAAAGAAACCAGTATTACAAAAACTAGCGTACTCCTACAATCAATCTAAACACCATAGTATTGGAATGACACCAATTATAAGAATTAAAGTTACTGTTGAATCGTTGAAACATTATCTTCTGTACTATGCTGAAGTTCAATAAAATATTTACAAATAATGTATATGTCTTTCTGATATTCCTTTGTATCCAAGCAATACTAAATTTTTTCAACAAGCGTATGAAATGGCAACCAAAGAACCGTATACATACTTATTTGTTGATCTCACACCGACATACCCCGATGAAATACGTTTGAGATCTGGAATTTTCCCAACAGACACGCATTACGTTTACCAACCCAGAATATAAAACAGAAAATGAATGTCTAGAAATGATAAAGACCGTATTTGTTGTCATTCTTGTAATAAACTCAAGACATTTATTGTAATATTTAATGTTGATTAATAAAATTATTGTCCCAAATCACCTCTGTAAGCTATATACACCCTTATCTTTACTCTTAACCACACCCGTAAAATCTCCTCAACACCCTCAACATCCCCCGAAACAATCTCCAAAACATCACCAAATACCCCCAAAACACCCCGTAACACCTCCAATCACCAATAATAAACTCAAGACATTTATTGTAATATTTAATGTTGATTAATAAAATTATTGTCCCAAATCACCTCTGTAAGCTATATACACCCTTATCTTTACTCTTAACCACACCCGTAAAATCTCCTCAACACCCTCAACATCCCCCGAAACACCTCCAAAACATCACCAAATACCCCCAAAACACCCCGTAACACCTCCAATCACCCCCGAAGCACCCCCAAAAATACCCCCCAAAACACCCCCCAAATACCCCCAAAACACCCCCCAAATACCCCCAAAACATCCCACATTGAATCCTAAGATTGAATCATTGAATCCTAAGATTGAATCATTGAATCCTAAGATTGATTATTTAAAAGGTTGCCGCAGGGGGTGATGGGGGTATCTTTGGGGGTGCCCTGGGGGGTAATGGGGGTATCTCTGGGGTGTCCCCGGGGGTGAAGAGTGTATCTTTGAACGGGCCAAAAGGCCTAAACGGGCCAAAAAAGGCCAAATAGGGCCTAATCGGGCCTAAAAGCATCTAACATGTCAAAAAATGTCAAATGCTTTCTGTCATTGCTCGAGTAAACAACTAAACATGGGTCGCACACGTAGAAACTGTCCTGTCTTCGGTTGCGGAAGCACTAATCTTGCAAGGCTAGCAAATCATCTTGATCAAGTACACCACATGGATAACAAAGAACGCGCTAAATGGCTAAAATGGAGTAAAATTGGAATATGTGTATCGCAGACAGCACAGAACTAAATATGAAGAAAACTTTGAAAAGCCTTATAAGGAGACAAGAGGAAATGGCAACAAACTTCAATAATTATCTAAGAGAGCAGCAGGGGGAGTCCGTAAATAATAAACAACGCACAAAACGGAAAATATCAAAATTCCCTATAAAGAGCGAGCATTGCTTTGACAACAGAGAAACAAACGATATATCTAAGAAGTGGGCGCGCTAGAAGAAACCGTAAACGCTTATTTTGAAAAACTCTAAAGCTTTATTGAAAAACATTTGTTTATGTAAATAATTAGCTGTCAATATGTACACTGTAATTTGTTATAAATATAAAAAATAAACTACAAAAAACTATTATAATGTTGCTCATATGTCTTTATTAATTTTTTCTTCAGATAAAATTACACACATATAAAATTACACATCTTTAATTTCTTACACACTAAATAGTCCAACAAATTTATTTAACTTAAAACATAATTTAACTTTATGCATTAACTCGATAATGTTCTCATAACACATATAGCAATTTTTGCTATCATGTAAAAGAGAATAAATTCAATCTGCGATTAAACGGCAAGTGATTGTAAATAATTTTGACACTTGGATTTTAACTTTTGCGTGTTTGTAAATAATAGGAGCTTTATGTGATTGTAAATATGAAATTATATATTTTTTAAACTTTATTTCGTTATTTAGTCATATTACAAAAACGTTTCTTTGAACAAATCACATTCTAAAAACTATAATCTTTTAAGAGCCACCAATTCGTTGACAGAATACAAACGAAATATTCTCATAATGCCTAAAGATTTAAAATAGGAGGTGTATACTCCAGAAACCCCCAGAAAGCTGATGCCACTGTGCCGGACTTGTGGAACTTTGCACAGTTCTTAAACGTATAAACACCACAAAAGCGAACCAAATATCTAATATAATATTCATATATAAGCTTTTCATTGCTATGTGCTAGTGTTAATACGTTTTAAACCCCTAGCTCACGGCTTTTCGAATTGATTCCTCACACTATCTTAAGTTCTTCTTATATACGGCTTAAAGTGATTCCTCATTCTATCTTCTCACGAATTCTTCACTTATAAACAAGGGTTTAGTAAGCAATGATTCTAGGATGACTTATTCTGTTTGAATATTATAACATGCCCCAAAACTGCTGACTGTCGATCAGTAAGGTAAAGTGCATAAATGAAATTTGGTTCATAATGACGATCTTCGGGAATTAGTCGGAGAGCTATCGATTATGACGTATTACACGGGGGGTTGAGTAACAGCTAGAGGGTCCCAAAGGAGCCTGAGACGAATGAAGGACGCACGCGGTTTTGCTATGGTAACAGTTAATGACTTTCTCGCCTAGATTTGCCCAAGCGCTTAATCCTCTTAATGACCCCTAATGAGTTTCTCTTTTGTCTCCTGCACGTGCACTGAGGATAAATATGCAAATATCAGCCTTAGCAACATTAACAAGATGCTTGACGACGTTAATAAAATAGCCGAGTCATCCATTTAACCCCTGACAGTTTATATTCTGGCAAACCCACTTACCGAACGGTTTCTTCATTCAAGGCATCATTTACTCTATCCAGCTAAGGTTAGGGGGAAGCTAGAATCATTTACACACTCTTCGCTTGCCAAACTAACAACAGGACTGTCTCCAACAGGTTGATTAACTGCGTTTTCTTCAAATACGATAACACTTTCGACTATGCCTTGATTTTTTGGACCAAGAAATAAATATTTTAAACTGAATACTTTGAATTCTGCCTTATGAGACGACGCGACGCTGTACATTCTCCATGGTTACACCAACGCCTCGCCTAAACTTGCCCATGCATTAATACCCCTTATTATTCCCCAAAGCTCATGATCACCCCCCTAAAATGAATTAAATATTCTACTTATATGCAAATCCGGTTATGTTTTAGCCATTAGTAATTTTAATGACTTTTCCCTTTTGTGTTCTGCACGTGCGAGAATCTTATAACATACTAAATCATAGCGACGAATTATTTAACCAAGCTCTGTAATTTTTCAAAGTGCTTGGTCAACGATGCTGTCGAATAATGTTCCTCTAAGTGTACAACAGCAACCTGCTCTACCCCTACTACAAGAACTACAGGAGAGTGAAGAACAACAGCTGGCACAGCAAGTAAATGACATTCTCGAGACATTAAACATGAAACTGTTCGTTTAATTAACTTATTTTATATTTCATTGAACAATTTTATATTTACATTTATTTACAATTATTTACAGAACCCATGCATGTGCTAAATTAGTAACCGTACGGAACAGTGTTGAAATTATCTATAATTACCCGTTTATTATACACTATTCTATAATCTTTTTTTGTTGTTTTGTGATAATCTGCTTCGTGCGAGTGTCCCCAGGAGCCTATGTTACCCCATGATCAAATTGTGTTAAGCCGCAAAAATGGAACTTTAAATGTAAGCGCGAGGGTGGCTGAATGGTTAAGGCGCTGGGCTTAAAGTCCCAGAAGACGCGGTGGGTTCGAATCCCACACCTGGCAATAATTTTTTCTTCAAAATAAGACAACAGGTAGTGTTAATAAAATATATGTTATTAAATTTCCTATTTACAAGTACACACAAAAGTATTAATTATCAGCACACTAAGTTAAAAACCCTAAACTATTTACAATTATTTACAGATCCCATGCACAAAAATTAGTAACCGTACGGAATGGTGTTGAAATGTTCTACAATTACTCGTTTATTGTACACTATCCTATAGTTCTTGTGTTGTTGTTTTGTGATAACTTGCTTTGTGCTAGTGTTCCTGGTAATTTTGAATGGTATATATCTACAGCACTCTGTGTTTTTCATATCACACAGAACATTAAATACACTAAATCACACATAACATTGAAATTAACTGTTTGGAAATTTAAAGTGATACCTCGTATCTTACAACACGTTTTTCCGCTACTAAATTCATAATAGTTCTTCGGGCCACCAGAAATAAAAGTCGTAATGTAATCACCGTCCAATTCGTCCGTCAATTCGCCCACATAGACGCCTGTCTCCGGTTCTGGCTCTCCTGGTTTACTTACGTAATCTTATTATTCTGTTACTCCGTTCGTCATGCGTGAGTCATGCGTGAGTCATGCGTGAGTCATGCGCGAGTCATTCGTGAGTCATGCTGAATATTAATGACCTTGAATAATAATGAGAACGCCGCCTGAATATTAATGAGAACGCCGCCCTGCGGCAACTTGCGGCAACTTAAAAAAGGGGGTCGATCTATAATACTACTCGTACTTGTGAAATGAAACATTAGAATGAAGCTAATTAGTATTCATAACTTTTGATAAAGATCACCAAGAAGGCTAATTAGTATTCTTAACTTTTGATACAGATCACTTTGTCCAAAAGATGATCTTTATTGGGATTTACAGACGTATACATGTGACTTGAATGCTACGTTTTGATTGCTTCTTAACCTCATTAATTATTCATGAATTTCACAAATCTTTTTAAAATTCTACATAAACACATAAACATGAACGGTATATACATAAGCTGATCTTTCATCACCTTTTCAATAACGACTTGTGAACAACTAATTTTTCGTCAAGATCATCTTCAGCGTCAAGGTAAATCAACCGGTTTTGATGTTCATCAAGACCAATAATATCTCTCTGGCCTATAAAACAGACAAGTTTGTTCTTCAAAGGCCTAATTCTATAATTATAAAGTATGAAGAATGTCGGCGAAGACTGCGGGTAAAACAAAAATATATATCAGCGCAAGCCGCAAACGCCGCGTATGAAACGAAAATTAAGAAGGTGTTTATATGGAGGAGGATCAGCCCTCTTTGCCGAGATCCCGCATCTCAGCGTAATTCCTTGTAAAAATTTGTTTGCGTTTACATGACAAGAGGGCCAGCCCTCCTAGGCGAGACTTTTTATTTTACAAGTTGCGTTTGTTCATGTGTTTGTTATAAATTCAAATCGTGTTTGCGAAAACATGATTTCGGGCTTCGTGGGAAAGCTGTACAAGTCGGTAAACAAGCCAACGCGAGATGATATCCAGACCTCTTACTAGAACTAGTGACAAAGTAACATCTTTTGAAGTTTTCTCTTTCCTTGCTTCGTTGTCGAGTTATTTCAGTCTATTTGATATGTAAATTAAACATTTTGACGTTACAGGTGCATTATGACAGTATGGGAGGTTATGTATCGTTGCTATTATCAAACCAAATTAATTCGAAGGACGTGTGTGGGTGTTTCTCCCACAACATCAAACATGCAGATTATCAAGTGATTAGGATTATGTTTGATTATTATAAGTAATAACATGACTTGAGGGAAATTAGCGATTAAATTTCCCCGCCACCGAGGGAAGATTTGTGAAAGTTCGAGGGCCGCAGGCCCGAGGACTTTTCCAAATCTTCCTGAGGCAAAGGGGAAATTTAATCGCTAATTTCCCGAAAAGTCATGTTATTAGTTTTTATTATATAAAATAGAGTGTTTTATTGATTTTTCCGCCACTAATAAAAGTGATAATAATATACATGAAAAAATATCTCGACTGTGATTGGCTGATTCCAGTGCAGTTAATCCTAAACAACAGTGCAGAATTGTGTTATCACAGTGCAAAAATCTGTTATCACAGTGCAAAAATCTGTAATCACAGTGCAAAAATCTGTAATCACATTGCAAAAATCTGTAATCACAATGCAAAAATCTGTAATCAAAATGCAAAAATCGGTAATCACAGTGCAAAAATCTGTTATCACTAAGAACCAATCAAATTGATTGTACAGCGGATTTTTCCCGACACAAAACAAACAAAGATGGCGGCCAAGATTCGGCGGTTTTGGGGATAATTTGTTCAAATTTGAAGCTAGTTATGCTTTAATATTGCCAAGTGAAGTACCTACAAGAAGACCAGAAGCTTCTTTATGCCTCGAGTAAACTTTTTTCAAGTAGTAAAGGAAGCGAAGCGTTTTTTAACAAATAAATATGCGAGGAGTGGACGGCTAAACACGTACGTTAAAATATTAGTACAGTTGTTTTGAACATTTTTTCATGTATATTATTAATAAGTAATAGCATGGTTTCTCGTGCAATTTAGAAAAACATGCACTCGTGAGTTTTTCAAATACTTCAAATAGCACTCGTCCTTCGGACTCGTGCTATTTTGACAGTATTTCAAAAATTCACTCGTGCATGTTTTTTTCCAAATTGCACTCGAAACCATGCTATTACCTATACTAATCTCACATGTGCGATTATTTATGATAATCGCACATGTGACGATTATCGCTGAATCAGCATTATAGTTTAATGCAATTTTTGCAAGACGATGGGACAATTTTTTTATATAATAAACAGAACAATACATGGATGCTTGGAAATATGAAATTTATTTCTCGTGTTGAACAGGATATGCCACTCGTTCGCTTCGCTCACTCGTGAGATATCCTGGTCAACACTCGAAATAAATTTCATATTTCCGCACATCCATGTATTATTCTCTATGTAATATTATGATCGCCGAGGAAAACTTTGAGAATCTTACCGACAGGAAATTTACACGGTTGATCAGAGAAGTTGCATCTAATTTTCCCGTGCATGTTGATGAGGGAAATTTAGAAGAAGACAAAAGATTTCTTTGTCTTCTAATTTTCCCTCATCAACATGCACGGGTAAATTAGAAGAAGATAAAGGATAAATTTCCCTCTTGCAAGAGCGATGAGGGAAATACGAGGTTTACATTCCCTAGGAGAACAAAAGAATCCGAGGCGATCATGGTATTATAGCAAATATATAATAACTTCTCCGATAACCACATATTATGCAGTTTCTAAAATAATTAAAGCTGTTATGTGATAACCAGCATGGATTTAGACAAAACAGATCTTGTGTTACGCAGCTTTTGCAGTTATTGCATAATTGGTTTGAGACTTTGGATAAATTGGGCTCAGTCGACGGGATTTCTTAACATCAAGGAAGCAACGTGTGGTGGACTTAACTTAACTTAACTTAACTTAACTTAACTTAACTTAACTTAACTTAACTTAACTTAACTTAACTTAACTTAAAACTTAACTTAAAACTTAACTTAAAACTTAACTTAAAACTTAACTTAAAACTTAACTTAAAACTTAACTTAACTTAACTTAACTTAACTTAACTTAACTTAATTTAAAACTTAACTTAAAACTTAACTTAAAACTTAACTTAAAACTTAACTTAACTTAACTTAACTTAACTTAACTTAACTTAACTTAACTTAACTTAACTTAACTTAACTTAACTTAACTTAACTTAACTTAACTTAAATTTAATTTAATTTAATTTAATTTAATTTAAAAAATTTAATTTCCCGGTTTGCCGGGATCCTGGATGAAAATGTCCATGTAACCGGTAAGGCGGGCTGAAAACTGTTTAACTCGTTCCGATACGTGCTCTTGACTGTGTAAATAAATAGAGCTGACCACTTGGCACAGTGAGGTGACTCGGGTACGGTGAAGTGTAAACTACCGAAAATTATAGTTATGAGTTAACCGAGTTGGAGTTAGCCGATAGTAAATGACTGTAAAATTAGGATCAAATACAAAGGAAATTGGATTTTGTTCGAGTTAGCGGGGGGAGCTCGAGTTAACCGAGTTCGAGGGGTTCTACTGTAACAACTAAATTTTACCGCAACAAGACAGGGTCGCTCAGGCTTTTCAAAATATAAATTTATTGCAAACTCACTTAGAATATCCTTTTTGGCCTTTGTTTTTGCATTATCCTGTTGTTCTTTTTCACTATTTTCATTGGAAGCCAGAAGAACAGAAATAGTTGCATCATAAGTACGATGAACATCAGCCAGTTGATGTAACTTCACTTCTGCTATTAAGTCACAGCTTACAACCACAACGTCTTTCTAAACATAAAACTGATATTATTAGTAACTTCACAACTGCAGGCAATTCAAGATAATCGTTAATTTAAAAAATAATTGAAGTTGGCAGTGTCTCCAAACAAGCAACTAAATTTTCTAAATTACCCTGCTTGAATATTGTGTTAAACCAAAACAACCAGAAACAACCAAAAACATGCAGCCAAAACAACCAGAATCAAACAGAAACAACCAAAAACAACCAGAATCAAACAGAGACAACTAAAAACATAATCAAACAGAAACAACCAAAAACAACCAAAAACAACCCAAAACAACCAGAAACAACCAAAACAACCAGAATCAAACAGACAACCAGAAACAACCAAGAACAACCAAAACAACCAGAAACAACCAAAAACAACCAGAATCAAACAGAGACAACTAAAAACATACAGCCAAAACAACCAAAAACAACCAAAAACAACCAAAACAACCAGAATCAAACAGACAACCAGAAACAACCAAGAACAACCAAAACAACCAGAATCAAACAAAAACAAACAACCAAGACAACCAAAACCAGAAACAACCAAAACAACCAGAATCAGACAAAGACAACCAACCAAAACAACCAGAAACAACCAGAAACAACCAAAACAACCAGAAACAACCAAAAACAACCAGAAACAACTGAAACAACCAGAAACAACCAAAACAACCAGAAACAACCAAAACAACCAGAAACAACCAAAACAACCAAAACAACCAAAACAACCAAAAACAACCAAAACAACCAAAACGACTAGAAACAACCAAAACAACCAGAATCAAACAAAAACAAACAACCAAAACAACCAAAAACAACCAGAAACTGAAACAACCAGAAACCAAAACAACCAGGAATAACTAAAACAATCAGAAACAACCAAAAACAACCAGAAATAAAACAACCAGAAACAACCAAAACCAGCCAGAAACAACTAAACAACCAGAAACAACCAGGAACCAAAACAACAAAAAAACCAGAATCAACCAGAAACAACCAAAAACAACTAAAGCAACCAGAAACAACCAAAAACAACCAGAATCAACCAGAAACAACAAAAAACAGCCAGAATCAACCAGAAACAACCAAAAACAACCAGAAACAACCAAAAACAACCAGAAACAACTAAAACAACCAAAACAACAAGTTTTCAGTTTTTGAAAGCGAATCAAATCGCACTTGATCTAATATATCACTGCGCCAATACCCTCGGCCTTATTTGGCATAGAGAGCGTTCAAGACGTTGTTTCAAGAAATATATTTGTTTCAAAAACTGAAAAATCCGACGCAATGCCAATTCACCTTCGATGGGTCTCTAGACTCGCTTAATAAATCGCGACAAAATCGTGCTTGCCTGAACACTAAAGTCAAAGTCCCTGTTTTCAAACGTAAAACGCGATCGGGTTTGGCGTGGTATTCATTTGAAGACACCTATATACATTCAAATGCCGTCGTGCAAAACCTTCGTTACCTGTATTTTATCTTTTATGTGTTTTAATGAGTCAGCAGTTCCCATAGCTATGTTGTCAGGAATAGATACAATATCAATTTTCATCTCCATTTCACAACACTTGACTATAGCTTGACTGATCAACAATTTCTCTGATTCCAGAACTACGACAATGACCTCTGTAAAAAAATAATATATATATTTTTATTATTATTATTATTATTATATTATATTTAACTAGAGGCACTCAGAGACTATGACTATATTCCTCTGCCAGCGGGTTATTAGAGAAGTTTGAAAAGAAAACGAGCCATCCCGCTAACCAGACTAGCTCACGAGACCAACACATATATGTATGATTATAATGCTTTATTGCACTCGTACCAAAATTATGCAAAAATGTTTGCATAAAATAAGGATAATGAGACACAGACACAGACTCAGATACAGACACAGACACAGACACAGACACAGACACAGACACAGACACAGACACAGACACAGACACAGACACAGACACAGACACAGACACAGACACAGACACAGACACAGACAGACAGACAGGGGTAAAAACATAACCTCCTGGCGGAGGTAATAATTATTTGCCCTTTATTTATTATTTAAACTAGTACAGTTGGTAACAATTTTAAGAACAGTTCTAGGGCTAGGTGTCTATTGGAACCTTTATAGGCTTTTGGTGGAAGACCCCTAGGATTGATTATTATTTGATTATAATTACAAGGTCCATTAAAGGGTATTGGCAATAAAAATTAAATTTGTCCCATTTGAAAGACCTCGTCAAATGGTATAAGAAGACCTTTTGTAATTTTTCTGTATCTTTCTTGTGTTTTGAAATATTTCGGCCAAAGACAGCGTGCTGTCCGCCATCTTGTTGTAATATTGCGTCTAATTAACTAGGAAATTGGTGACGTCACAAGCAGGGTAAACCTGATGAAACTACTCCGTGGGTGACCAAATTTCCACGGAAGGCTTTTTAAATGTTGTGGGTCAATTTAAAATGGAAATAGCGCAACAAAATCGAGTTTCTAGCTCATAATGTCATAAGGTTGGCAAGATAAAATTTCACTTTACCTGCTTATGTCACATGCATATCGAAAATAATTCCAAGATGGCGGACAGCACGCTGTCTTGGTCGAAATATTTCCAAAACCAAAACAGATACGGAAAAATTGTGAAAGGTCTTCTTATACCATTTGACGAGTTCTTTCAAATGAGACAAACTTAATTTTTATTGCCAATACCCTTTAAGAAAGACGGAATAGTTACGGCAAAATCAGTGTCCTCTATAAAGTTGACACAGTATATATATTTATAGTACATATTTACAGTACAAAGTATTTATAATACAAATTCTTTTAACATTATATATGTATCATTATATGTGTAACAAAATAGTTATAGTAGTTTTGAAACAGCTTTGCATGATGAGATTTTGTTTGCGTATGTTCGATTCCGTGCTTTGCCGCAGGTCATCCAAGAACAGGGCCCATGCAGTTAAGACGAACTATGCCATAGGGTACAGAAGAAGTTGCGGGGTCCAATGTGCAAAAGTAACGACACAACGCTAGGGGATTTGGAGAGCAGGCACCCTCTGAAAATTTAAGATTTGGGTCTCTGAAACGCTATTTCCTGCAGTTTTGAGGACACTTTTGAGAAAATTATAACAGTGTTAAATCATATTTTTTCACAGTGTATCATAATTTTTATGAAATATTTCGGTCCAATATTTTGCTCATTCCGATGATTTGGCGTTAAATGGAGGGATGAATGGCGTAAACGTTTGAAACACTATCGTGAGGGCGAAAGCGCGGGGGCCACCTAAACGCGGGGCTCAGCTAAGGCACGTGTCCTTTTGGCCGCAGGGTTAACTGGGCCCGGTTCGGGAGCATGCCCACAAAAAAATTTCTGAAATAGGATTTCCTGTCTTCTGAGAGTAATTCCCAGCAAGTTTGAATTGACTTAAATTGTAAATATATGGAGGCCCGCCTGCAGCTACGGCTCTTTTGCAGATACAAACATGTCAAATATCTTTTATTTTGCTGAGCTTTTGTCCTGTGTTATTCTCCTGAATATTCATCAAATCTTGTGATAAATTCAGTTCGCAAGCTCTGATTAGAGAGCTAAAGCAAGCTAGGGCGACGACGGCAATCTAAAGTTCAGTATCTAGCAGAAACCACAAATCATTTACGTAGTATTGAATACTTAGAGTATGTTTTTCGACATCCAAAAGCTTTAGGGTTCTAAAAGGATTTTGTCGCATAGTTTGAAGTCAAACTCAACTAACAGGTTTCGCCGTTTTACGAGTTAACGTCGTCCTGAAGACGCGAAAATGGTCGGAATAACGTTGTATGTAGAACGGGCCCCAACCTCGTTCCCAGGGCCTTTTTGAAATTGGGAGAGCGGGAAAAGACCCTGGGTGCAATAAATTAGCAATTTAATTTAGTATGCAAAATCATTCGGAGTGATAACGGTCCCGTGGGAGAAGTTCATTGTGATGGGCAGTCTCATTGGTCCCGTTGGCGGTGTCGGGAAGAGGATTATTTAGGACCCCAACAAAACCCGACGCTTGAAGGATGAATATGAACTTTTAAGTATTATAACAAATTACAAAATCACGGTGTTTTACGTTTCTCACTCACTCACGATGTTTACAGTCTCCCAAGATCTCGAACCAAAATCACAATGTCTTTTTCATTTAGTCTCTCCTCAGTCCTTTTCTCACGCTGCCTAGCTAAAAATAACCTTGTCTCATGTTCCAATGTTCTAATTATTACATTACAATCTGCAAACTTTACCACAGCGGTTTTGTTGAAGCTATTCGAATATAACTGGCACAAAACTATGCATAATTACGTTTCCTGAGGAATGTTTAAGAAAACAATCAACCAATGAAAATGCAGAGTACACCAGCCGATGCCAGGCCTTTTTCCGCCCTCCTAATTTCAAAAAGGCCCTGGAAACGAGGTTGAACGGGCCCGGCATTAAGATATTACTCTTGGGACTAAAAATTATTAATTCTATTTGTTGTGTGAGAAAAATGCTATTGTATTAAAAACGTTGTCCTTGACGTTCGCGTTCTATTTGCTTGCTCTCCCCATTATGTCCTGAGCTGTTAAATTGAATTCTATAGACCTTATTCAAAAATGGCCGCCGAATTAGAATTCTTTTATGTGCATATAAATTAGCCCTTATGACCTCGTTTTAAAGTAAAAATTATTTTGAATTTCGCACATGAAAACGAGTTGATAAGGGCTAATTTATATGTATACAAAAGAATTTTAATTCGGCGGCCATTTTTGAATAAGGTATATAATAATTATTAGGCAAATTCAAAGGAAATTAACGTTTAATCAGTATTTGTGCAGTATAATACAAAACTGATTAATAAAACATCAATGATAATAATAATTCGATTCGATTTTTCCTCTACCTCCACTTCCACCTCTACCTCTACCACTACCTCCATCTCTACCTCCACCTACTTCTACCTCTACTATGACCTCTACATCTCTACCTCCACATCTACCTCCACATCTACCTCCACCTCTACCCCTACTTCTACCTCTACTTCTACTTCTACCTCTACCTCCACTTCTACCACCACCTCCACCTCCACCTCTACCTCAACTTCTACCTCCACTTCTATTTGTCGACTGTTGGTAGTTACCCCAATTCCGTAGTTCTAAAGAGTAGGAAACTTGAAAAGATTTTATTCTTCGAAATGAACTGATTTCTGTCTTCTGACACCAGCCGCCTGACTAAAGTCTGAAGAGAGAGTTTTGAATTTTAAACGAGTCTGAATTTTCTCATCAAGATTCAAGAATATATGCAAAATTCAAAATTCCTTCTAGTTATCGATCGTTTGATCTTTCATTTAAAAGAAACTGTGGAAATTATCTCCTGCATCTCTTGTGTGACGGCCAAGGCTAGCAGATCAGAACCTCTTATACATCTGGCAGCTGTCAACAACATCTTAAAATTTGTCATTTGGCTCAGGGGAAGACGTTAATTCATAACATTTATAGCTCTTTTAAAAGTTGTCTCCTATTAAATTGTCGCGTTCCCAGCTCCGTTGTCTCCGGAGTTCGCAAGTGTCAACCACACGAGACTGAAGTGTTTTTAAACGTGAAATAATGAACCTCAGGTAATGCGGTGAAACTATATATTAAAATATTACATTAACAATTGTAATAACCAGCGTTTGGTTTGACTTAAAATACAAAAAACAAATAGGAAACAATAAAGGCGAGTGATAACTTGCGTCTATACTCTCTAGGAGCTCAGCTGTACACAAAAACAGTACAAAAAAGGTAAATAAATTGTTCGTTTGCTCCTACTAAACTCGCCAAAAAAGAAAGCAAAACGTTCTGACAACGTAGTTCTCGTTGCATGGCAACGTCGGCCGAGGGCACTGGGAACAATTAACCGACCGGTCAACAAGGTTCTAAGTTATTCTAACGAACTTCACATAAATTAATCTTAAATTCGTTATGCAGCAGTTTCGTGCAGAGGGGAGAAAAAAGTAACAAAACTTTACATTAATAAAGTTACTCATTAATGAACCTAGTCACTACACTGTTATTTTCAGGGAGTAATTTTAACTCCCAAAACAGGAGTTAATAAAAAAGGTTCAAAACTATCCGAATTGGGGGGAAAAAAGGGGGGAAAGGTGGCAGAGACCAGAATTAAACTCCCGATGTCGTCGTGATTCGTTGCAGGACGTGTCTATATTGTTTAATAAGGTTAATTGAACGCACTATTGTTATTTCGTGTTATTTGTTATTCTTGGCACTGTATCATGTTGCATGCATGTATTATAATTGTTAAGTCCATAACCGGCCCAACGGACTGTCGCCGTTTTAATTGTGTGTTTCCCAAAATTATGTCAGAAAGACTTCGTTATAAAACGTTAAACTGCCGAAAAATCCGATTCATTTAATACATGATCTCCAAAATAGAAAATACGTTTACTTTCATACATTTGGTTTTCGAGACTCCCTAGACTACCCTGACAAACTGTTCTTGCTTTATTACATTGCACCTCGATTCCTTAATATTATTTACTGATACTCGTGCATTTCTTTGAATTTTTAGGCAATCGTTTATGATGCGTTCATATATGCAGCAAAATGTGAATAGTAAAACGCGTGGAACAAAACACTTGATTCTTGAAAACATTGATGCCCATTTACTAAAAATAACAAAGCGGGACACAATTCTGTTCTGTAACAGTTAACAGAGAATACTAAAAAGTAGTATACTGCTTTGACAGCGTAGAAAGGAAACGTGTAGTAAAACAAATGCATAACGTGTATCGTAAAATAAATTTAAACGTGAAGTACAGTAAAATAAATTTAAACGTGAAGTACAGTAAAATAAATGTAATGTATGTAGTAAAATAAATGTAAATATATAAATATATAATAAAATAAATGTAAACATGTGTAGTAAAACAAATGTAAATATATAGTAAAATAAATGTAAACATGTGTAGTAAAATAAATGTAAACGTGTGTAGTAATATAAATGTAAACATATAAATATACAGTAAAATAAATGTAAACGTGTATAGTAAAATAGATGTAAACATATAAATATATAATAAAATAAATGTAAACATGTGTAGTAAAATAAATGTAAACGTGTATAGTAAAATAGATGTAAACGTATAAATCCATAGTAAAATAAATGTAAACGTGTGTAGTAAAATAAATGTAAACATGTGTAGTAAAATTAATGTAAACATGTAAATCTATAGTAAAATAAATGTAAACGTGTGTAAACGTAAATATATAAATATATAGTAAAATAAATGTAAAGGTGTGTAGTAACATAAATGCAGACATATAAATATATAATAAAATAAATGTAAACATGTGTAGTAAAATAAATGTAAACATATAAATATATAGTAAAATAAATGTAAACATGGGTAGTAAAATAAATGTAAACATAAAATATATAGTAAAATAAATGTAAACATGTGTTGTAAAATAAATGTACACGTGTATGGTAAAATAAATGTAAACATATAAATATATAGTAAAATAAATGTTAACATGTATAATAAAATAGATGTAAATATATAAATATATAGTAAAATAACTGTAAACGTGTGTAGTAAAATAAATGTAGACATATAAATATATAGTAAAATAAATGTAAACATGTGTAGTAAAATAAATGTAAACATAAAATATATAGTAAAATAAATGTAAACATGTGTAGTAAAATAAATGTAAACATATAAATGTATAGTAAAATAAATGTAAACATGTGTAGTAAAACAAATGTAAACATAAAATATATAGTAAAATAAATGTAAACATGTGTAGTAAAATAAATGTAGACGTGTGTAGTAAAATAAATGTAAACATATAAATATATAATAAAATAAATGTAAACGTGTATAGTAAAACAGATGTAAACATATAAATATATAATAAAATAAATGTAAACATGTGTAGTAAAATAAATGTAAACGTGTGTAGTAAAATAAATGTAATGTAAACATATAAATACATAGTAAAATAAATGTAAACGTGTATAGTAAAATAGATGTAAACATATAAATATATAGTAAAATAAATGTAAACGTGTGTAGTAAAATAAATGTAAACATGTGTAGTAAAATAAATGTAAACGTGTGTAGTAAAATAAATGTAAACATATAAATCTATAATAAAATAAATGTAAACGTGTGTAGTAAAATAAATATAAATATATAGTAAAATAAATGTAAACGTGTGTCCTGTAGTAAAATAAATGTAAACGTGTGTACTGTAGTAAAATAACTGTAAACGTGTGTACTGTAGTAAAAAAAATGTAGACGTATATATAGTAAAATAAATGTAAACGTGTTTATAGTAAAATAGATGAAAACGGATATATAGTAAAATAACTGTAAACGTAGATGTAGTAAAATAAATGTCAACGTGTATATATTGTAGTAAAATAAATGTCAACGTGTGTAGTAAAAAATAAATGTAAACGTGTATAAGGTAAAATAAATGTCAACGTGTGTATACTGTAGTAAAATAAATGTAAACGTGTATATAATAAAATAAAATAAATGTAAACGTGTATAAGATAATAACTTTATTTAACCACGGTAAACTCGTCAGGATTTTCCATACACTAACTAATACAAAATTACAGTTAAATAAATCTCAAATTACAGTTTTAATGTTCCTAATAATACTATAAGTTAAAAATACCTGCTTTCCATGAGTGCCGTGCAATAAAAAGGTTAAGAATTTAAGTAGCTACTGTAGCCTGATTTAAAATCACCCAGAGTGTTCGCCTTCCGCAACTCGATAGGAAGGCTATTCCATAGCACCGCACCACTATAACCAAAGCTTTTTTTTAGGTAGTTAGTACGGGACTTAGGAATAGCTAGTTTGCCCTCGGTGTCTCTCAATGAATAATTCGTTACGCTGCTACGGTCCGTGAACATGGGACGCAAATAATCGGGAGTGAGCCCATTAAGTGATTTGTAGACCATAACAGCTTTTTCAAATTTGCGCTGGGAGTCAAGTTTCCTCCAGCCAAGTTTCTCAAGAAGAAAATCAGCATTAGTGTCATAACTAGAAAATGTTAATACCCTGGCTGCACGATTTTGTAATTTTTTAAGCTTATCAGCGAGGGTTTTGTTACAATTATCCCAAACGACGCAACAGTAATCAAAATGTAGTTGAACTAACGAATTGAAAATAAACGGTAGCGTCGTATCAGGGACAAACGATCTTACACGTTTTAAAGCTCCAACGCCTGAAGCAATCTTTTTACATAGGCGTACGGGCCGGGGGAGCTGGGGGGGGGGGGGCTGCAGCCCCCCAGTTAACTGGAGAAATTGAAATATTCGGGCAGAAATCGTCTCGTAATTCGGGAAAAAAGGGTCTTGTCATTAATATTTTAACACATTGACATTGAGGTTCAACCCGAGCCTCTGTTCAGTGTTCACCTGCATGCGTTTGATATAAACTTTTAAGTATATAACAGTCCTTAGTTGATGTCTTCTACGACATCATCGCTTCAGTCTTTTTTGGCTGCCTATTCAAATACCAAACCTAGATGTCTCCATCAAGAAAGCTTCGATTTGATGTGGTCATCACTCATGCGCAAACTTAATTCTGTTCCACGTACTTTGATTCAAAGCTTAAAACCAACAGGTGCGCACACTAATTTACTCTTTTGATACATGTTCCGTGTGGACACAAATACTATCACCTCAAAATGTCTGAAAAGTTTATGGCTTGGAAGTTAAAATACTGAAAATACTTTCCAGAAGGGGCAGAAAATACGTTTTGGAGGTTTCAAAATTCAAAATTTTCTGCCCTACACTTGCCTTGACATGGGGTTCAGAAGCCTAAACGCCTTTCATTGCAAGCTATCGTGCTGCCTCTGAGCTAGTGCAAAACCGGCCAGTGGAAAACTATTTTTCTATCAACAGCTACTACGCGCATTGACGAATGCATGGGATCGAGCTCAATTTGAAGGCGGGATCAAGTTGTGCTGACTGTACATTTGCAGACAGTGTTTTCTGCAGTTCTCCAACCGATGCAAATATCAAATTTACATCGATCGGGGTTCTATGGCGTTGACAATTAATTTCTCAATAGCGAGAAAGCAATTTTCGAGAAACTTCATACCAACGGACACATGCGAGGGAATGACGCGATGACGTAATTTATTGTCATGTGATGGCATATGACGTCACAGTTTATTCGGGCAAATTCTGCTCAGCCCCCCTTACAAAATTTTGCCCGTACGCCTATGTCTTTTTAGATAACTTATCTAAATGCAATATATTATATAAGTGCAAACGTGTATATAGCAAAATAAATGTAAACGAATACATAGTAAAATAACTGTAAACGTATATATATATATATATATATATGAGTAAAATTTGTTCTCAAGCTTGAGAACAAATTTTACTCACATTACACCAAGCTACAATTTCAACTAACATATATATATATTTATTATATAGCATGCTATCGGATATGAGCTTTTGCGTAATCTGATTGGTTCCCTACTACCAGGCTATCAGCTCATATCCTGCTAGTAGAGGAAAAACAAGATGGCGGCATGTTTTTTTAAACTGCCGAAAAGAGTTGAAATTGACGGATTTTTATACAGAAAAACATCAACACACTCAAACCAATGTAAAAAAACCTAACATTGTGTAAAAATACATTAACAAATACACAATTTAGCATGTCAAATGGTAAAATTCACCTAAAAATTACGTCTTTTTACTTCAAAAACACGACTAAATTAGCGGGTTGATATTAATTTGTTGCCAAACAAAGAAACTCACGGTTAAAATCAAGCTTACAACACACATTTCGTAGGAGATCACCAGTAAAGAGACTTTTTTTATTTAGATAAGCATTTGGAGTAGTAAAAAGCATGTTCTTTTTTAAAAACAACCAACTAAGTAATTTAGTTTCACTGCCGAAGGTGTTTCAGTTTCATTTTTGCATGAAATCAAAACCTTTTTCACGACAGCAACGCTAATATAAACAACTGACCCACCTTTTTACTTCATAAAGGTACCTTTTAATCTTTTTTGTTGATCTGCTTAACATTTTTTGCCTCTCGAGCAACATTTATACAATATTTCGAAGCTGTTTACCGAACAGCTCAGCGAGAAACACTATGTGAATGCATCATTACGCATGGCGGAAGTATTAGTTGCCTGTGCCGGAAGTTTGTTGTTTCAAACATTTCGCTGTAATTTTGTCTCTTGTACAGTGCTTGGCTATATAATAAAACAGTTATACCATTCGCTCTCGTCGTATACGAACTAATAGCCAACTCGGCGAAGCGCCTCGTTGGCTATGAGCTCATATACAACTCGAGCTCATGGTATAACTGTTAAATATATATATATTAAAATAAATGTAAACGTGTATATTATAGTAAAAAAATAAGAAGGCGCCTACATGTGTCTGCCCTGCCACCTGAAACGTTTTTGCATCCGAACCCTACACACAAGCCATCATTTCGGTAAACGTCGTTAATATGAAGTAAATGAAATAGTTCAATCAATGGCAATATGTCTTTTCAAACAGATTTGTGATGCTTTATCAGATTTCGGATCATGGTCTGGATGGAGTTAAAAACAAAACACGCTACAGCGAAAATCTGATCGTTCGATAAAATCTAGTTCTCAAATTGTATATCAAAATAAACGGAAACGTACGAAGGACAATCCTGTGACGAAACTATAACGATGGGAGTAGACTAAATCGTAAAATATTAAAAACTCGAATCGGTCATTGAGTCATTAGGGCCGTTTATACGAGAGCTGATAAGACGCGGTTTACACAGGACGAGCCTTACATAAGACGCCTCCTACACAAGCCGCGGGTTGTTTAAAAACGCCGTATAAATTAGTCACATCGCGTCTAATGTAAGGCGCGTCTTATCTCGTATAAAGCAGCGACTCCGAACGTATTCGTAAGGCAAAAAATAGTCCGAATTCGTTTTAAGCTCAACGAGCTAATACATAAGTAAGTAAATAAATAAATAAATAAATAAATAAATAAATAAATAAATAAATAAATAAATAGATAAATAAATAGATAAATAAATAAATAGATAAAATTTTCGCTAAGATTAATTTTCATCCGACTGTCAAACAGAATAACACATAAGGCAGTAGATGCAAAAAGCACAGCCACTTGGCCATAAACAATGAGGTTTCGAATTCTCGACGCGACATAACCCCCAGCATCCATAAAACACATACAAGCGGAGCTACATGTACGATCGTTGCCGAAGATTGTATTGTAAAATAAATGTAAACGTGTAAAGTAAAATAGAATGATGTAAAGGTGTATATAATAAAATAAATGTAAACGTGTGTAGTAAAATAAATGTAGACGTGTGTAGCAAAATAAATGTAAAACGTACAGTATGTATTAAAATAAATGTAAATGTATGATGCTGTATTGTAAAATAAATGTAAACGTGTGAAGTAAGATAGATGTAAAGGTGTATATAGTAAAATAAATGTAAACATGTGTAGTAAATAAATGTAAATGTACTGCCATGTGTAATTCTACAATTTTGAACAGTAAAACTAATTTCAAAAGAGTGAGTCACTAAAAAAGCTGATTTAGCCGGTTTTTGTTGATCGTTTTGGATCGTATTTTATGAATAATAAGAGAGTTGTTCAGTTGAAGTGTGCACATCCAAACTCCTTATGAAAAGATTACAAAATCGTGCATTAATCTAAAGATAGGTCACATAAGTTTCGAAAACAAAAATAAAGGGAAAGCTAGGTGTTTAGTTATAGAAGAGGTCAACGGTTTTTCCAAGCTATCGCCGATAGATTTTAAAGTGAATTAAGTAATTAAGAAAATTCACAAACAACTTGAAAACGTGATACGCCAAAGTGAATGTGAATTTTTTGTTGTAATATATAAGATCGAGATACTGAATCTGAATTTGTATGACAACAGATATGCGTTCCAAATCGAAGCTATATTTTTGCGTTCTATAACTAAAGCCAAATTAGTCTGATCATTTTGAGATCACAGAAATGAGAAGACATTACAGCCATAAAAAAATCATGAAAGGTTCGTCTATTTTCAAAATAAATTATTAAAATTACGATTTAACGTTGTATTGGAGTAGATTTCACCGCGTGTATGTCTCAAAAAGCTATATTTTCTATATTTTCCTGTTTTTGAAAATCTTACGGTAAATTAACGATATTTGCATGAATGGCCACTTATTTTTGTCCACCCCCTGTATACAGAGAACATTGGAGTCTAACGTTTCGAGCGAAGGCCCTTCGTCAGAGAGAAACGTCAACGACGAAGGGCCTTAGAAACGTTAGACTCCTACGTTCTCTGTTTCGGTAGTATATCTAACCTTACTATATTTCGATATATATATATATCTTGGATGTTCAGAATTTATTTCAACGAGTATGTATATATATATACAGTCAAACCTGTATTAAGCGGCCCTCCATTAAGCGGACACCCTGTATTAAGCGGACAGACTCAAAGTCCCGAATTGAATCCCATATTATAACCACACAAAGCGGACACCTCTATTAAGCGGACACCTCTATTAAGCGGACATCTCTATTAAGCGGACGCGGACACCTAAATCGGTGTAAAACGATACCAAATCCCTGTGCTACGCGGACAGCGTTTTCTTTTATTCATTGATTTTTAGCATATGTTTCCTTGAGATGGTAAAGATTAGATTAGCGTCTTTCTTGATTTCAATGTCTCACGACGGAAATCAATAAATGTATGACAATAATCAGTATACTTTCTCGCATACTTTTCTAAACTGCGTTTGGTTCGAATTAATGTTATTATTTATTGGAGACTTGGAGTCAGTCCAACGTCAAAGTTGGGAAGAAATACTGCAAGATTTCTCCCGTTATCAAGGACAAGAGGAACTTTCTTTAGCAATTTACCTGTTGTTTTTCAATTACGTCAAAAAAAAAAGTCAATTACCTGTTGCAAGAAATCAAGATTCAAGGGTGCAAACAGTCGCGCATTGACGATCATTAATTTTTTTGTAGAACAACAATAAGTTGACTAGTACTCGCATAGACATCAAACAATCGGGATTTGCATCATATTTAAAATTTTTGTTATTCATGTTACTGTTAAACACATTTGTATTACGAATATCGTTTATTGGTTTTAATAATTGGGAAAACCGTATCTGGCATCGGGGGGGGGGGGGGGGGGGGGCATTGGTGTGGGTATGAGGTTGACAGGGGCCTGGATACGAGAACCTCTATTAAGAGGACACCTCTATTAAGCGGACACATAACCAATTCCCAAAAAAATATATATAATTATAATATATATATATGTATAGGTTATCACATGAGGGGTGAGGTGATATCAGTTTTATCGCTTGAGGGATGATATCACCATTGTCACGAGTGAGCGCAGTGAACGAGGGACAATTACAATATCATCCTGAAAGCAATAAAACTGATATCACTGAGTCATGAATGTGATAACCTGTTTATCACATACTTGTGCCTTTATCAGTGTCTGAATTGGCACAATTTATAGAATGCCGATCAAACAACACTATAAAGTACGGTATTAAAAAATAAAAACATTTTAATACTCAGGTCCTCAGTAACTTCTTAACTGACATTTTTCTTATTGTGTTGTCATTTATCTTCTCAGCTATGAACCAGCATCTATGTTCACTGACTCGAACCGCGAGTCCACCATGTTTGACTCCCAGCGCAGGACAGTGGGAGATATGGTGGGACAGATACAGAACAGTGGGACATATCGTTTTTATCGCCCACTGTTATCACCCTGATAAAGGCACAAGTATGTGATAATTAACAATTAGACAATGAGGCTGAGTTTTCTATGAGCTGATAGTCAACGAGGCAAAGCCGAGTCGACTATCTGCTCGTAGAAAACGAGGACGAGTTGTCTAATTGTTTTAGTATCAACCATAAACAACTTTTCTTTAACATAAAGAAGTCTTGTCAAACATTGTTCTAAATGTTCAGATAGTTTTACCTTTTTGTTTGCAGAAGTCTCCCCATACATAATGCAGAGCAGTTCGATGGCGTATGGTAAACAATCGCTCACAAAACACAAGATTGTAACTACTTTGCTTCAAATTTGGTGTAGATATACTCCATAGGCATAAGTGAATTCATTTTCTTATTCGAAAATGTCAAACTGAATATATTTCCATTACTTTCAATCCAATGTTTTCTTCACTTGTACAAAAATTTTAGCAGATGCCATGTTCGATTTTTTAGCCTAGTTTCCAGGTTTTGCTTGCGGCGTGTGAATATGCCGTGGCTTCTGATTGGTCAGAATAGGAGTATTCCAGCTATAAGAAGGTTTATCATTGGATAACGCTATCATGGTCTATCACCAATAGACCATGGTAGCTCAGCCAATCAGAAAGCCAGATTTGTAATAGACCACCAGTTGGTTGATACTAAGTATATATATATATATATATATATATATAATGTACTTTTTCAAGCATGCTTTTCAGTCTTTATTACTAGGGTGTTCTAAAATTAGCAAAATATATAAGCTAATTTAAGTACTTCTAAAAGTTGCCTGGCTTTTAATACAGTCACTTTCATCAGCAACACATTTATAATAAAATATTAAAAAGACACATGAAAATGGACGTCTGTAAGCTCAAATTTCAGGCCATTATAGTTAAGATTTCCTAAAGTAATACGCACAGCTACTGATACCTTCAAATCCCGACGTTTCCAAAAGATTAAGGGGATACCAAATGAGAGGTAAATTGCCAACTGGTAGGATTGATTTCGGGAAGTTTTCCGTTAAGGGATACATCCTTGAACCACGTCCAGCAGCCATAATTACTGCTTGAAACTCTGACATTTTAAATGCTGTGAATCCAGCTATAATGTAATGGTTTATAACGTGTTGAACAAATACTCAGGTACTGGCCGCCATCTTGAAAGCTGATGACGCATGCAACAGGAAACCCAAGATTGCGCTAAATTCGTCATTCTGTGACGTAATTCAGCAAGTTTTGCCATATTTGTATAGGTAATAGCATGGTTTCGAGTGCAATTTGGGAAAAAACAAGCACGAGTGAGTTTTTCAAATACTGTCAAAATAGCACGAGTCCGAAGGACGAGTGCTATTTGAACTTTTTGAAAAACTCACGAGTGCATGTTTTTCCAAATTGCACGAGAAACCATGCTATTACTTATTAATAATATACATGAAAAAATGTTCAAAACAACTGTACTAACATTTTAACGTACGTGTTTAGCCGTCCAATCCTCGCATATTTATTTGTTAAAAAACGCTTCGCTTCCTTTACTACTTGAAAAAGTTTACTCGAGGCATAAAGAAGCTTCTGGTCTTCTTGTAGGTACTTCACTTGGCAATATTACAGCATAACTAGCTTCAAATTTGAACAAATTATCCCCAAAACCGCCGAATCTTGGCCGCCATCTTTGTTTGTTTTGTGTCGGGAAAAATCCGCTGTACAATCAATTTGTTTGGTTCTTAGTGATAACAGATTTTTGCACTGTGATTACAGATTTTTGCACTGTCATTACAGATTTTTGCACTGTGATTACAGATTTTTGCACTGTGATAACACAATTCTGCACTGTTGTTTGCGATTAACTGCACTGGAATCAGCCAATCACAGTCGAAATATTTTTTCATGTATATTATTATAAAAGTAATATAACGACAATAATATAACAGCAGTAAGGTAACAACAATAATGTAACAAGAATAATGTAATAAGAATAACTAACAACAATAATGTAACAACAATAATAATATACATGAAAAATTATCTCGACTGTGATTGGCTGATTCCAGTGCAGTTAATCCCAAACAACAGTGCAGAATTGTGTTATCACAGTGCAAAAATCTGTAATCACAGTGCAAAAATCTGTAATGACAGTGCAAAAATCTGTAATCACAGTGCAAAAATCTGTTATCACTAAGAACCAATCAAATTGATTGTACAGCGGATTTTTCCCGACACAAAACAAACAAAGATGGCATGGCGGCCAAGATTCGGCGGTTTTGGGGATAATTTGTTCAAATTTGAAGCTAGTTATGCTGTAATATTGCCAAGTGAAGTACCTACAAGAAGACCAGAAGCTTCTTTATGCCTCGAGTAAACGTTTTCAAGTAGTAAAGGAAGCGAAGCGTTTTTTAACAAATAAATATGCGAGGAGTGGACGGCTAAACACGTACGTTAAAATGTTAGTACAGTTGTTTTGAACATTTTTTCATGTATATTATTAATAAGTAATAGCATGGTTTCTCGTGCAATTTGGAAAAACATGCACTCGTGAGTTTTTCAAATACTTCAAATAGCACTCGTCCTTCGGACTCGTGCTATTTTGACACTATTTGAAAAACTCACTCGTGCATGTTTTTTTCCAAATTGCACTCGAAACCATACTATTACCTATACTTACAAACGTCATTGTTGTTACATTATTGTTTATATATAATTAATTTTTTGTTGCATTATTAGTGTTGCCCACTGATCTCAAATAATATACTCATTATACTGGATAGAGCATCTATTGTTTCGCGCGTGGCGAAAATTGAAGTCGGAAGTGAGGCTAAAAATCTCGCGGCGGCTATATCCGGTGGGACCCACAATATTGCTGAATCATAGTTTTCGCCTCTGGTTTTCGCTTTAAATGATTGGATTTTTAACGAAAACCAGCTAAATTTTTGTGACATGTACCTGTCGCTATGGGAGAACTTAAAAGTGGCTGTATGAAACCCAAGTGGGTCCCACCTGAAATGGCCGCCGCTAATTTATTCCGACTTCACAGCGAGCACCGGATGCTCTATCCAGTATAATGAGTATATTATTTGAGATCAGTGGTGTTGCCACATAACATTACAGTGATTACACGAGTCCTAGTGGTATTTGAGGTCTTTAAAAACTTCACGGGTGCATGTTTTTCCAAATTGCACAAAAAAAAACACGTTATTACTTATTAATAATATACATAGAAACATGTTCAACTCAACTGCACTTACGTGTAATGTCGTAACTTACGTTACAGCTAGTATACCCTTTCGGCCGTCCATTCCTCGTATATTTGACTGTTTAAAAACGTTTCGCTCTTATCACCACTACTTGAAGTAGTTCACTCTAAAGCACTAAACATCACCTAGCCTTCGTGCAGGTATTTTACTTGACAATATTAAAGAATAATTAGCTTCAAATTTAAACGAATTGACCTTGGTAAATAATTCAAATCTTGGCCGCCATCTTTGTTTATTTTGTGCGGGAAGAGCCTGCCTGGGTACGAGGTTGGAAAATATCCGCGCTTTCCGCGCTGTGGAATCATTCTCGTCCCCAGAGCCCTTTCATGAAAAGGGCTCTGGGGGAATCCATATACATCGCGATCTGATTGGTTGTTCAAATTCAAAGGCCTAATTAACGGAGCTTAGTGTATGTTTATAAATAACCAGTATTTGAAACACGAAAACTGACAACGAAGCAGAATTCTAATCATAGTTGTAATCCGAGCAATTTAATCGAACATTTTTGAAAGCAATCAACCAGTTTCTCTTTAATAATAAACTCAAAGACAGAAGACAGACAGCAATTTGAAACCGACAGACGATAGACAACACACTGCAGGCTGTTCGTGTATGGCTTGGTGCACATGTATTGTATGGTACATATTTAATAAAAATCTCATTGAAATATACAAGTCAAATATAAACGAACGGTGCAACAAATTAAAGAGAACTACCTTCACTAAAAGAGGCCGTAAATACGAAGAAATTCCGACGCGACCCTTCTGAAGCGAACTCGTAAATTTTAATGTCTTTTGCCCTGCCGAGTAAACGAGCGATGAGCCACACTCGATAAGGACCTCCTTCGAACGGAATCTACCACGATCAGAATTGTTCCAAAGTCAAACGAGTTAATACGAGACGGCCAAACCGCCAGAATCGAAAACGAAAGGAAAATTATCAAGTTATATCTCTGAAGTTATATCAACTGTCGGTGATCTCGTGTCCAACTCCCAAAACGCGAACTTAAACGCATGCGCTTTAGAAAGAGCACCAAAGAATCTTGGTGTTCCGGTTTGGATTCCCCCAGAGCCTTTTCCGCGCGCCAGCACGGGAGAGGCTCTGGGGACGAGAATGCTGTGGAATTTGATTCGCTCATTGGCTTTAAAGATTTGCACTATATTTCTTTTTTCAACCAATCAAAATTTTCAGTGATAACAGTTAAAGTGCCTATGAAACGATTTTTTCTTTATGATTGCCTTATGAAAAATAATGGAAAATGGTTTTTACATGACTTTCATATCTTATTCCGTTCTGGAGTTATTTCACACAATGTGATTTTGAGTTATGACGTCATCACCTTTGCATGGTGTTGAAGCACAAGGGAACACAAGGCACATGTCCAGAACAATCCGACTACCCGGCTACGAAACCCTGCAGACACACCACGGTCACCATGGTGACAAATTAGTTTCCAGGCTACCTGAAATTTTACATTACTACAAATATTATTGTTTATTTTGAACTGTCTTGTTACACAGCAATAACACCAACTGGTTAAAATTTGAAATATCCCTTTACATCTGGTTGAAAACAATGAATTATATAAAAGAAAGAGAAGCCTGGAAAACTAACATGTTACCATAGCAACAGCAAAAGAACAATAGAAATGCTTACTTTTGTCAATAGACTAAGTCTGCAAAGTTTCAGCCGAATTAATCAAATTATTCTGAATGTATACCGTGTGTTCCTTTTTGTTTCAACACCATGCAAAGGTAATGACGTCATAGCTCAAAATCACGTTATGTGTGGTAACTCAAGAACGGAATCATGAAAAAGCCATTTTTCATTATTTTTAGTGTTCTCCAAAAAACAATCATAGGCACTTTCTAATGCCAGACAATTTTACTCGTCACAGAGAAAATCCGTCGGAAAAAGGTTAATGCTAAAAAATTGGAGATTACCGAACTCGTTTGCAAAATAAATGTAATTACATGTCAATTTTAGCCATGTATATTTTATATAACCTTGTCCATTCACGTTTAATTCTTTCTTACAGCTTTATTCTAAAATGTAACAAAAATTAATTACGTTCTTTAATTAAATAACTTATAAATGTTTTCACATGTACAATGCTGTCCATGCACGTTATAAATACAGATATGTGTTCTTAAGATGCTGCTACACGATGCGATTTTTCTTGCAACTTGCAACAAATTTACCCATGGAAAAAAACTGGCAAGTTGCAGGAAGGATGTTACATGCACGTTCAGCAACTTGGGACCTTTGTTGCAAGTTGCAGCAAAAAGTAGAACCCATCCTATTTTCTTGCAACTTTCAACACGGCAAAAATAACAAAATCGCAAGTTGCTATACCGGTGTTACACAGTGCGATTTTTTTTGCAACCTCCAACATTCAGGGTATTTGTTGCAAGTTTCAAGAAAAATCGTATCGTGTATGCAACAAGA
Organism: Paragorgia papillata; assembly: GCA_035771165.1. Lineage (NCBI taxonomy): Eukaryota > Metazoa > Cnidaria > Anthozoa > Scleralcyonacea > Coralliidae > Paragorgia > Paragorgia papillata. The sequence goes on along the minus strand of JAWNZC010000340.1, from coordinate 3,876,397 downwards.
TCAACGTATTTTAAATAACTTATAAATGTTTTCATATGTACAATTTTGTCCATGTACGTTCGGATTTATTGACTAAATACAGCTTTATGCTAAAATGTAAAAAAATCAACGTTCTTTAAATCAACTTATAAATGTTTTCACATGTACGATGCTGTCCATGCACGTTAGAATTTATTGACTAAATACAGCTTTATGCTAAAATGTAAAAAAAATCAGCTGTCTTCAAATCAACTTTTAAATGTTTTCACATGTACAATATTAGTGTCCATGCACGTTAGAATTTTTTTAACTAAATACAGCTTTATGCTAAAATGTAAAAAAATCAACTATCTTTAAATCAACTTATAAATGTTTTCACATGTACAATATTAGTGTCCATGCACGTTAGAATTTTTTAACTAAATACAGCTTTATGCTAAAATGTAAAAAAATCAACTATCTTTAAATCAACTTATAAATGTTTTCACATGTACAATGTTGTGCATGCACGTTAGATTGTTTTTGACTATATATATATATATATATTTATAAGATAATGAGTAATATATATATATATAATGAGGATAATGAGGGAGATTAGATAATGAGGGCACCGTATAAAGCGATTGACTAATTAACAATGAGACAACAAACCCAAGTTGCCTATGAGCTGACAGTCGACGAGGCGCAATTCTAGTATAAACCAACTAGTCAGACAAACTATTATTTTAAAGAAACACGCAGACTGAAATCTCGGCAAAATGCCATTATTTTGCATTTAAAACTCGACGCTTTCACAAAATAATCTTTAAAAGGTATTGGCAATAAAAATTAAATTTGTCTCATTTGAAAGAACTCGTCAAATTGTATAAGAAGACCTTTTGTAATTTTTCTGTATCTTTCTTGTGTTTTGTAATATTTCGACCAAAGACAGCGTGCTGTCCGCCATCTTGTTGTAATATTGGGTCTAATTAACTAGGAAATTGGTGACGTCACAAGCAGGGTAAACCTGATGAAACTACTCTGTGGCTTTTTAAATGTTGTGTGTCAATTTAAAATGGAAATAGCGCAACAAAATCGAGTTTCTAGCTCATAATGTCATAAGGTCGGCAAGATAAAAATTTCACTTTACCCTGCTTATGTCGTCACATGCATATCGAAAATAATTCCAAGATGGCGGACAGCACGCTGTCTTTGGTCGAAATATTTCCAAAACCAAAACAGATACGAAAAAATTGTAAAAGGTATTCTTATACCATTTCTTTCAAATGAGACAAACTTAATTTTTATTGCCAATACCCTTTAACAAAACTAGCACTGTGTCAAAATTCAAAGAAAACTCAAGATTTACTATTTAGTGTTTTGTGAAACCAATTTTGCCATCATCGTGGAAAACTTGTTATAACAGCGAAAGTTTGAAATAAGAAATCCTCACCAAATTTACACTTAGCTTTCATATAAAATCAGCAATTACTTGGCTTTCTTGAATGAGAATTTTAAGCCTAGTTCTCACTTGTCGCAAGAATCGGGGATAGTTCTACCCCCACACTGTAACTTTCAGGGGGTAAAATTGACCCCATTTTTGGGGTGAAAGTGCTATTTTTTGAGGGGTAAATGATGGAGGGGCAATAATTACCCCAGAAATAAGGGCAATTCTTCCTTTCGTCGCTGAGAATTGCCCCTTTTAAGGGGGTAATTTGTTAGAGCAATTTTTTTACCTTGCTCGGGGCCAAAAAGATAAAGTTACCTCACAACAAGGGGTACATATTTAGGGAATATGAAGGGTAACTAATAGCGGGGGTACAATTTACCCCCTATAGAAGGGTAACTAATAGGGGGCGTAAAAAAAATTTTTACCCCGGAATTGCGGGGTACAAATTACCCCTTTTTTAAATTGATTGAAATTTTACCCCCCAAAAATGGGGCGTCCTGTGGAAAACTTTTTACCCCCTCATTTTGCGGTAATTTTTACCCCCTGAAATTTACAGTGCGATTATCGGCGATTCTTACGACAGCCACGTTCACACATGTCGTGACTTGTCCTAATAATCGGGGATTTTTCCTGTCCCCGATTTTCCCAGACGAGTGGTTTCAGAGTTCCTCAGTGTTCACACATTTCGTAAGTCGTAAGAATCCCTGATCGTCGGCGACCGTCTGGGATGCATTTTCCAAATCACAAATGATTCCAATTCTTACGATGCTTCCGATCAGATCGGCGACTGTCTGGGATGTAATCAGTACTTCAACCATATTCACACTTGTCGTAACAATCCCAGACGATCTGGGACAGGAAAAATCCCCGATTCTTACCACAAGTGAGAACCAGGCTTAAACAGGCACTAAAATTTAACGTGCAATTGCCAATCCCTCAAAACATATACCTTCATTTTCTAATGTATACTGTACAGATCATAATTAAAGAGCCTTTATTATATGGCTGGGCTTGTTTTTGGGTCATTACGCCAAACGGCGCACGCTGATTGGTTGCTGAGAGGTCCGGAAAAAGCCGTAATGCCCTCTCGGCACTGTGAGAGTTTTAATGACCTGCAAGTTTTGGCGGGAAAATTACTGAGTTGATTTGAATGAAAATAAAAGCGAATTAGATATACTCGTTGGAAAATTTTGAACAATAATACGTCCTGAAACATCAGTGTTTGTTTTTATAAAAACTTCTTATTTAAAAGCGCGAAAAATAAAAGCCTATAACAGGTGTAAACATGAAGCGAAACGAACCAGCTCAAAAGTAAGAACTAAGGTGAACAGCGACATCTGATCAAGACAAACTAAAAATAGATAAGCCATATAATAAAAGGCTTATTAACCTCGTTTTCTCGGTTTGACGGGAAAGTTTTTCCTCGGTTTCTCAGGAAAACCTCAGGCAAATACTTTCCCGTACAGACCTCGAACTCGGTTAATAAGCCTTTAATAACGCGAAAATTAAGTTTCGCCTATTTAAAAAAAGACACTTAAAATAACAAAATAACATAGTAATTTGTAGTTTTTGTTTCTTGGCTTCGTTTTTCAGATATTTCAGTCTGTTTTGATATGTAAATGTCACATGTTGTGACGTTATATATATCTTTGCTATTATCAAAAAAAAATCACTTGTAATTCTATACATGCTTAGTCTTCTGGGAGAAACACGCGCACATGCTTCCTTCGAATAAAGTTTAGTTGATAATAGCAAAGATATACAGTATAACTTTCTCCGATATGTCATTATGCATATGTACGACACACCATGTGACATTTACATATCATGATGCAAACAAACCGAATATCGCAAAAGCGAAAACAGGAAAAGAAAACTGCAAAAGATGTTACTTTGTCATTTTAAGTGTTCTTTAAAAAAAAACAACCTTAATTTTCGTGTCATAGGCGCTTTAATTATGCGTTTGACAGGAAAATGGAAACATTAATACTTGGCAGAGCAGACGTTTTTCCATTTGTTTCTGATCAATCCTGCAAGAAATCCATGATTTTTGTCTGGATCAAATTCCCAGTATTGTGTGCCTTTGAAGAAGTATATTTTATTGTACCACTCTGAAAATAAAACAGCATCGAGGTCGTTTGGAATACCAAACCAACCTGAACTGATCTTTTTTGGATACCCGTCGTCAACTTTGAAGTAATAATCATCGAATCGCCAGTATTGATCGCCTTTGAAGAAGTACGTGTGCTGGTTTTTAATGTCGCAAAAACTAGCGTCAGGCATGTCCGGAGCACCAGGCCAGTCATACGCTATTGTGTTGTTATATATTACCTTTTTAGAATGTATGTGGTAGCCAAATGACTTTCTTCCTTTAAGAAAGTAGATCATATTGTCAATTGACCATACCAGCGATGAGTCAATGGGCGTTGGTATGTTAGAATTGGGAAACTCGTCTGAAATTCTTTTTGGATAACCATCCAGAACATCTGACATTAAGTCGTCAATTTTCCAAACTAAGTCACCCCGGAAGAAATAGCTTCGTCCCGACCTCGAAGCTGCGCCGTCGAGTTTCGTTTCACACGGCCCTGAAAGCAAAAACATGCAGGCATGATTACTTGAGGCGATAGCCGGAGTGTTTTAGATCTGATAAAACACGTACTGCGATAAAAATAGCTTCAAAAACGACCCATTTGGTAAGTTCATTGGCGTAGTAAATTTGAAAAATAACGTTGTCTAAGCCGAGAACATCAAAGCAAAAGTTTATGTAAATCAGGAAGTTTCTTTATCAGATATAAAACCACGGACATGGTACTGATTTCCTTTGTGTTTTCCTCATGAATTATTAATGAGTTTAGTTGGGTCATCGACAGAAATTCCGTGACCGTGGAGAGCGTTAGGTTAGTTTTTCAGTGGATTTGTCTTCTATGAAGGCAGAGCTATGAAGGTTAAATAACAAATTTAGTCCCTATGCCCCTCGCAAAAAATGTGGGCTAACTCCGCGACACCCCCAAATCCAAAATGGCCGCCGTCGGCCATGTTGGAGGCTATATTTTCAATTGTTCGGCCTACAATGCTGCACAGTAGATGTGGTTCTGTTTTTTTGGGCGGACGAGGGGTTCATATTTGATGTCATTTTAATGTTTGGACCTTCAAATCCAAGTTGGCCGCCGATTTTCAGATCAAAAAGAGGCTAATGAATGCTCTCTTCATGTTAAGCGGAGGAGAGTAAAACTATACAAGTAATACATCGGTCATCTCAGAGGTCAAACGATAACGAAACTTCGCTCTCCATGAGCACATGCAGTTACTGGAAATAATCAAATGTAATTAGTTGATTGATAAATGTGTGTATTGGAATACATTAGAATGTATTTGTACATCAATGTCAACTTTATTTTATAGAAGTGAAATGTATTTAACCTGAATTTACAACTTTACAATGATTATTTATATAACTAATGGACCGCTACTCCTCACCCGAATCTGTTGATTCTCTACAGTCACTGCTCTCATGCATCATCGCTACTACTTTCATCCATACTCTCATCTAAACAGTCACGAGGTGTGAGCTGCTGGGGTAAGGGGGGGGGGGGGGGAGTGTGGCGCACAGGTCGACACTTCCCATTAATAATTTCCCAACCTTGGGCAATGGGGGATGGATGCTCTAGCAGGTTGTAACGATGCTGGCAATATGTGATGTTGTTAGTACTTTCCACATGGAAATCCAACGAGTTGTCATCAGGTGGAAGGCGAATTGTACTCTTCTTCTTCAGTTTGTGCCACTTGGAAGCTCTAGCTTGTCCACAGGTAACATCTTCACTCTCAGCATACACAGTAGAGAGGATAAATGCCTTCATATCAGCCCTGACTGACGTCCTCTAATTCCAGACACTCACCCACTCGTTCCAGGAGCTCTCTTGCCTTAGGATCAGACGAGTGCTCACCTTCTCCAACACCGGCTTTTCACCGTGTCCATAGAACACTGATGTGCGGTCACTGCCTGCAGTGATCACATGGAAAGGTATCACGATATTTGCAATCTCTTCTGAAAGCAGCATATCACCTCGGAGTTGTTGCGAGACATAAGCCGCTTGGACATACACGTCCGTGTCTTCGCTGTCTAGTACAACTGCTCCATGCAGTGTAGTTTTCGGTCCTCAGCTTAGCATAAGTAGAGAGCAACATTGTATCTGTCTCTGGATGCTTGAAGACATAGTCCCCACTCACAACACCGCTGCTCAGGTTGGTTGATGTCTCTCCCTCATAGTATATGATGCCACCTCGCATCCGACGAACTTGTGTTTTCATTTGTTCCTTCACAAGCTTCTGCAATCTGACCTTGTTTCCTGAATTGACCTCAAATGAGTCTGATGAACTCTCCAGCTCCTGGGAACACTCTCTCTCTCTCTCTCTCTCTCTCTCTCTCTCTCTCTCTCTCTCTCTCTCTCTCTCTCTCTCTCTCTCTCTCTCTCTCTCTCTCTCTCTCTCTCTCTCTCTCTGTCTCTGTCTCTGTCTCTGTCTCTGTCTCTGTCTCTGTCTCTGTCTCTGTCTCTCTCTCTCTCTCTCTCTCTCTCTCTCTCTCTCTATTATATATATAACTCATCGGTAATTCATGAGACCGAAAACACAAAGAAAATCCATGTTTATTGAGGGCCTATATGCGATATAGATTCCTCTTGATTTACATAAACTTTAGCTTTGATTTTCTCGACTTAGATAACGTTTTTTTTAGAAAAATTACTACGCCAAAGAACTTACCAAATAGATCGTGTTAGAAGTAATTTACAGAATTCCTGTCCGTTCTATATCGGGATACAGAACGGCCACTCATTCTGTAAATAGTAGATATCATATGAGGGACAAGATTATGTCGGTTTTTCCTAAAAGCGATAAAATTACTTATATCACCGAGTCACGAATGTGATATCCTGTTTATCATATACTTGTACTTTCATCAGGACAGCGGGTGATTAAAACGATATGTCCCGCTGACCCGGGATATACTCTTTTTATCAGCCGTCGTCTATGATAAAATGTAGAGCCACGCATGCGACGTTTTCTATTATAACATAGCTTTGATATAGCAACGTTTTTGATTGGCTGTTGTGCGTGCTCCATAACTCGATGGAGCACGGTAAAAAAGCGCGGGAAACATTTTTCAAAACAAAACTGAGTTTTAAATAAATTAATAAAGAACAACGACCCAGAAGACATAAACTGGGTCTGGGTAACCGAGTTTAAACTGTCCTTTTGGTTGGATTTTAGTGAACAAAAAAGACTTTGGCTACGAAAGTAGAAAAACACAACAACCAAAACGATTCGCCGGCTTGTGAAAGGATTTAATGCTATGTTATAAAAGAAATGGCTCATGGCTACGCCTCGACCAACTCTTACGATTTTTTCGTGCTCTCTCAATTTCCCGCGTGCATCCATAACTCGATGGAGCACGCTAAACCATGAGCCATTTCTTAAATTTACCTTATTTATTAGAAGCCCACTGTCAAATAAACGCCCCTCTCCAATACAGACGCCCCTCTAACAATAAAAGTATTTAATAAATGCCCCCCTCCTATACACACACCCTCCAATAAACGCCCCCCTAGCTTGCTTCAAGGAAGGTCAACCGTGTGAACATTTCTTTGGGAAAAAGCTGTGTGAAAGAAACCTCTTAGCTTGTCACTTCCGGCCTATAAGTGAAAGTAAATAATGCGCTGGAGTGAGACATCTCCAGTCTCAGCTTTCAGTTTTACAAGAGTGTGATAAGCCTGATCCACTGATCTCTATATATAAACTGGATATGCATGCGCATTCCCTATGGCCATCAGTCAAACATTTCGTGGCAGTCGCCGCCATCTTAAGTGGAACATATGACGCATTGCGGCTTTAGAACTGGTTCCCAATCCCAAAGTTGACTGGCAAAAGCAATCTTGACGTCAACACAGTCAGATTAAAACTGGGGGGGAGAATATTAAGTACTCTGTGCCGGGGGAGTCGGAAAAGCCGTAAAGCAAACAACAGACGCTGGTTAAACTATTCTGTGGTTTAGTTTTAACTGTTCAACAACAACTATAGTCAAAAGATGGCAAGCACACAACACGATATATTTTTAAGGCATTAAGACTACTATGAAAGATTCTATGAAAGGTCAGTACAATTTAAGACTTGGAATTGAATTCTTCGTAGATTTTATAGTCTGTTTTTCTGTGTATATTATAATTCTGTTTGTATTATCGTGTTATTATTAAGTTTCTTCGTTGTCGGCACAGAAGAAAAACAACGAAATTTAAAGGTTTTACAGCTCAGTAATAAAAACAAATGCAAAAAATTAGCTTCTTAAACTTTATTGAGCACTTCTTGTGTCATTACGTTCGTTTAAATTTTCTTAAAATAACTCTTTTTGTCTGTTTTCAATCTGCGAAAGCTTATGAACTTTAGTGGCGACCATCTTAGGTAGTGGTCACATCATCATACAGCTGGCACGGCTAAATTCGGCCCCATGTCCTATCCAGTTTTATTGAGAACAGTGGCCTGATCCTTTCAAGGACATCGCTGAGACAGATGTCGAGGATGCAGTTGACGAGCTGTTTATCATTGACGATGACGAGGCTGAGGACGATGAAATTGAAATTTTGTAAACAATTGGTTGTTACATGCATGTAAATTGTGCGAACATTTTTTGTTTCTAATTGCTTATTCGGATGTTAAGGACGCATATGATGAACTTTTTAGTTTTTATTATATATATTGATAATGAAATTGTGTGAACATTTGTATGACGTTTTTTCTAATAATTGAAATATCAAATTTTGAAATAAACGCCTCTCTCTAATAAACGCCTCTCTCAAATAAACGCCTCTCTCTAATAAATGCCCCCGTTTAGAGCTCATTTTTTTCAATAAACGCCCAGGGCGACTATTGGAATAAATACGGTACTTCTTTTACAATTCAACCCAAACCTTACCGTAAATCTCGATGATTTTATTTTTGTCGTCGGCATCAAGAAGGATACTACTTCTCGCATAGTACTTGGGATACATTATGCTGTTGTAGATATTGGAGTGAGATAAACCAAGACTGTGTCCAATCTCGTGCACAGCAACGTTCAGTAAGTCTGTATCGTATTCCCACCGCTCATCTGAATCAAAATGAATATCTCCCCCATTGTTAGGATAATACGCATGCGCCAATATATTACCTCGACCGTCAAAATTATAGTAGTCCCCATGATCTCCTGAAAAATTGAATATAAATTGTCTTGGTAACTTGATTAGTATATATATATATATATATATATATATATATATATATATATATATATATATATATAAATAAATATATATATATATATATATATATATATATATATATATATATATATATATATATATGAATTTGAAGATTTGTAATCCAGGCATAATGTAGTAAATAAGTGTTCTCCGGACTATATTATTAAAGTTTTGAGTTTTCAACTCGGTTCTTCGAGTCTTCTTCAGAAAAGTTTAATGGTGTATTAGAATGTTCGCGCTGTTCCTCACGTAATTGTATTCGACGAGAGCGTCTGATTGGTGCGATGTTAGGAATAGGTGGCGTTTGATTGGTTGAGATGGGACGCGTTGCTAACCAGGTCTGTGTATAGTTGATGGTGGTCGTGGAGTGTCCAGTGTTCGACGGGTGGATTTCTTCGGAAGGAACGGAGGGTGGGTGTGAATCAGGATTGTTATGTGAACGTTTTAATTGAAGGTAGGTTGTAGGAATGTCGATGTATCGGTTTAATGTACGTTTGTCTATGCTGTGCCACGCTTCTTTAAATTCGCGCGCATGTTTGGTAGTCGCCTGTCCTAGTATTTTCGTTCGTGACCAGTCAAAAGTGTGTCCGTTGTCGTCAGCGTGTTTGGCAGGAAGTGAATTATGGTCATGTCGGTTTATAGCGTTCTGATGTTCTGTTAGTCGTGTCTCAATCTTTTTGGATGTTTGTCCAATGTATTGTTGTGAGCAGTTACGGCAAGGAAACATGTAAATAGCGTTGTGTCTATCGATTGTGATCGTCTTGTCTTTATGTTTCGTGAAATTGATCTAAGTTTGTGTGTTGGTTTGTGTGCTATGTCAATGTTAAAAGGTCGGAGAAGTCTAGCTGTCATTTCTGATGTAGTGTGGATGTATGGTAAAGTGATCCTAGTCCTTTCAGGAGCAGGTTGGTCAGGTGTGATGTTCGTTGGTGTTCGTTTTTTGCGTGTTAAGACTTTGTTGATGAAGTTCCTAGGGTAGTTGTTCATACGGAATGTCGAGAGAAGGTATCTACGTTCTTCTGTTTTGGATTGTTCTGTGTTACAGTGCGTGTCAATTCGGTTGAATAATGTTTTAATACAACTGATTTTGTGTTGAGTAGGGTGGTTGCTGTTGTAATTCAGTATTTGGTCAGTGTGTATTTTCTTTCGGTAGACTTGGGTGTGCAAGGTGCCGTCATTAGTTTTAGTCAGTAAGACGTCGAGAAAAGAGAGTTGGTTTTTCTGTTCTTCTTCTTTTGTGAATTTAATATTTTCCGTAGCGTTGTTGATTGTTTGTAATTTTTTGTCAGTTTTGTCTTTCTTGATTATTGCAAACACGTCGTCTACGTATCTGTCCCATATTCTAATGTCGTTGTTGTTAGTCACGGTTCTCTTTTCTAGTTCCTGCATCACTGCTTCAGCAAGGAAACTGGAAAGAGGTGACCCCATAGGGGTACCGGATACTTGTCGGTAGAAAGTGTTTTGAAAACAGAATTCCGTTGAAAGGCATAGGAATGACTAACAACAACGACATTAGAACATGGGACAGATACGTAGACGACGTGTTTGCAATAATCAAGAAAGACAAAACTGACAAAATATTACAAACAATCAACAACGCTACGGAAAATATTAAATTCACAAAAGAAGAAGAACAGAAAAACCAACTCTCTTTTCTCGACGTCTTACTGACTAAAACTAATGACGGCACCTTGCACACCCAAGTCTACCGAAAGAAAACACACACTGACCAAATACTGAATTACAACAGCAACCACCCTACTCAACACAAAATCAGTTGTATTAAAACATTATTCAACCGAATTGACACGCACTGTAACACAGAACAATCCAAAACAGAAGAACGTAGATACCTTCTCTCGACATTCCGTATGAACAACTACCCTAGGAACTTCATCAACAAAGTCTTAACACGCAAAAATCGAACACCAACGAACATCACACCTGACCAACCTGCTCCTGAAAGGACTAGGATCACTTTACCATACATCCACACTACATCAGAAATGACAGCTAGACTTCTCCGACCTTTTAACATTGATATAGCACACAAACCAACACACAAACTTAGATCTAATTTCACGAAACACAAAGACAAGACGATCACAATCGATAGACACAACGCTATTTACATGTTTCCTTGCCGTAACTGCTCACAACAATACATTGGACAAACATCCAAAAAGATTGAGACACGACTAACAGAACATCAGAACGCTATAAACCGACATGACCATAATTCACTTCCTGCCAAACACGCTGACGACAACGGACACACTTTTGACTGGTCACGAACGAAAATACTAGGACAGGCGACTACCAAACATGCGCGCGAATTTAAAGAAGCGTGGCACAGCATAGACAAACGTACATTAAACCGATACATCGACATTCCTACAACCTACCTTCAATTAAAACGTTCACATAACAATCCTGATTCACACCCACCCTCCGTTCCTTCCGAAGAAATCCACCCGTCGAACACTGGACACTCCACGACCACCATCAACTATACACAGACCTGGTTAGCAACGTGTCCCATCACAACCAATCAAACGCCACCTATTCCTAACATCGCACCAATCAGACGCTCTCGTCCAATACAATTACGTGAGGAACAGCGCGAACATTCTAATACACCGTTAAACTTTTCTGAAGAAGACTCGAAGAACCGAGTTGAAAGCTCAAAACTTTAATAATATAGTCCGGAGAACACTTATTTACTATATATATATATATATATATATATATATATATATATATATATATATATATAAGTGAGTTATGGTTCACGAAATGTTAGAGAGTGCTCAATACCATATAGATAGAGCAAAATACAAAGTATAAAGTATAGTTTTACCTTAAAGTCTTCGCTACCAGAGGTTTCACCCTAAACGGGATCATCAGGCGACTGGAAAATATCGGTTAGTGGGCTGCTTAAATGCGTTAGTTGGGGCGTGGGTGTGGGCGTCGAAACGTCCGGCGCATTCATTTGGAGCGTGGGTGTGGGCGTCGAAACGTTGCGCGCATTCCTTTGATTGTTTAGGTTGTTGATCCGAAATCTATTTTTGTGCCGACACGTCGAAACTATTTCTGATCTTTTGTTGAGTAAGAGTTGTTTGTCTGCCTTCATGATGAAAAGTTTTTCGTCCAAACATAAATTGCATCTTTTTGATCCTCCCGTGTAAGAAATTGAGTGTTTTAGTATAGACCAGGTTATGTCGAAACTTTGGTTTTTTTCTTTTAGATTCCAAATGTATTTCGAAAGTTCCGTCTCATTTGAATACTTTTTATTCTGGAAAGATTTAGTATGGTTACGATATCGCTCTTTAAATGTACTTGCTGTCATGCCAATGTATTGCTTGGTGATGTTCGTGTTGCTTATGGAAATAGATGCCTTGTATACTATGTTGTTTGTCATGCATTGCCCACGTAGGGGGCAATTGTCCTTAATCCTGCAATTGCAACTGCTTGTAACTATGCTTCGTGGCTTGCTTTTCCTGATTGTGCGTGAATTATGTTTCGTGATAATAGACTTGACGTTGTTCATGCAACTATAGCTAATCTTGACTGTGTTTCTGTTAAAAAGTTTGTGAAGCTTGTGTCCTGGTGGAAAGTGCTTGTCAATAAGGCTAAGAAAGTTGCGTCCTATGTTTGTTTTGACATTTCTGTTAAATGGAGGGTTAAACCAGATGATATTGCGGCGTCTATTTCTGCGTGTTTGCTGTGGTGCTTCTTGTGTGTAGTTTAGCTCATGGTTGAAATTGCTGCGCCTTAATGCATCTTGGTAAATTGGTGCGGTTTGATGGAATGTCCGCTCGTCAGACGAGAGGAGGGAAATGCGCTTGTTGATTGATGTAGGTAGCTGTCTTAAAAATTGCTTGGTGGGTGGTTTGATTGCTTGTTTATGTATAAATGGATCGTCATTGGGCTTTCGAAAAGGTTTGTATTTTCCATTGCTTAGGTCGAAAGTGACGTCTAAAAAGTTTACTGAAATTAAATTTGCTTCTGCCGTGATTTTTAAGCCAAACTGTTCGAAACTTTTGTGAAGATCTTTTCTTGTTTTGTCTGCCAATCGTGCGGTCTTATTTTTTAGTACTGCCAATCCGTCGTCTCTATATAGGCCAATATTTTGGTTGCCAAACTTTTTCCCTAGGTCGTTTAGAATGAAAAGGACTACTAGTTCGCATACTTCAGCGCCGTCATAGCTACCCATATAACAGTTTATTTGATGTTACCATGGGTAGCTATGACGGCGCTGAAGTATGCGAACTAGTAGGCCTTTTCATTCTAAACGACCTAGGGAAAAAGTTTGGCAACCAAAATATTGGCCTATATAGAGACGACGGATTGGCAGTACTAAAAAATAAGACCGCACGATTGGCAGACAAAACAAGAAAAGATCTTCACAAAAGTTTCGAACAGTTTGGCTTAAAAATCACGGCAGAAGCAAATTTAATTTCAGTAAACTTTTTAGACGTCACTTTCGACCTAAGCAATGGAAAATACAAACCTTTTCGAAAGCCCAATGACGATCCATTATACATAAACAAGCAATCAAACCACCCACCAAGCATTTTAAGACAGCTACCTACATCAATCAACAAGCGCATTTCCCTCCTCTCGTCTGACGAGCGGACATTCCATCAAACCGCACCAATTTACCAAGATGCATTAAGGCGCAGCAATTTCAACCATGAGCTAAACTACACACAAGAAGCACCACAGCAAACACGCAGAAATAGACGCCGCAATATCATCTGGTTTAACCCTCCATTTAACAGAAATGTCAAAACAAACATAGGACGCAACTTTCTTAGCCTTATTGACAAGCACTTTCCACCAGGACACAAGCTTCACAAACTTTTTAACAGAAACACAGTCAAGATTAGCTATAGTTGCATGAACAACGTCAAGTCTATTATCACGAAACATAATTCACGCACAATCAGGAAAAGCAAGCCACGAAGCATAGTTACAAGCAGTTGCAATTGCAGGATTAAGGACAATTGCCCCCTACGTGGGCAATGCATGACAAACAACATAGTATACAAGGCATCTATTTCCATAAGCAACACGAACATCACCAAGCAATACATTGGCATGACAGCAAGTACATTTAAAGAGCGATATCGTAACCATACTAAATCTTTCCAGAATAAAAAGTATTCAAATGAGACGGAACTTTCGAAATACATTTGGAATCTAAAAGAAAAAAACCAAAGTTTCGACATAACCTGGTCTATACTAAAACACTCAATTTCTTACACGGGAGGATCAAAAAGATGCAATTTATGTTTGGACGAAAAACTTTTCATCATGAAGGCAGACAAACAACTCTTACTCAACAAAAGATCAGAAATAGTTTCGACGTGTCGGCACAAAAATAGATTTCGGATCAACAACCTAAACAATCAAAGGAATGCGCGCAACGTTTCGACGCCCACACCCACGCTCCAAATGAATGCGCCGGACGTTTCGACGCCCACACCCACGCCCCAACTAACGCATTTAAGCAGCCCACTAACCGATATTTTCCAGTCGCCTGATGATCCCGTTTAGGGTGAAACCTCTGGTAGCGAAGACTTTAAGGTAAAACTATACTTTATACTTTGTATATATATATATATATATTATATTTCACAATATATATATATATATATATATAATAATAATAATAATAATATGCTCTGCGTATCCATTGAGCATTCTGCCAAATGTTATTATAACCTACTCAACCTATATATATATATGTATATATATGTAGAAGAAGAAGAAGAAGAAGAAGAAGAAGAAGAAGAAGAAGAAGAAGAAGAAGAAGAAGAAGAAGAAGAAGAAGAAGAAGAAGAAGACGAAACAGGCAACTTCATACTGGTCCTTTATTAAAAAAAGTTTCGACCATTCCGTCTTCATCAGTAAAAATACAATGAAATTAAAAGTGTATTTTTACTGATGAAGACCGAATGGTCGAAACGTTTTTTTAATAAAGGACGAGTATGAAGTTGCCTGTTTCTTCTTAGTATTATTCTACATAACAATTCTTTGAAAGAACGGCTGCTGAATCCACTGGGATCCTTCAACTGGAAGTCTTCGTTTTGGTATACCAAGCAACTGTTTTTTGTTCTGTTATTACTATTACGAAAGTCGCGGCCGTGCGCGCACCCCCTGGTCGTGGGAAGTAGGTGAGATAGACGAACGCCTTTCTCTATTTTCTTTATTGGAGTTTTCGTACATAGATCATATCTTCTTTCAGAAAGTGACAAAGATTTGAGTTCTGTGAGGGCATCAGAGTATATGTACGGGGAGTATATGTATATGCACGGGGAAAATTAGATGCAACTTCTGTGATCAACCGTGTAAATTTCCTGTCGGTAAGGCCTGCGCTAAACGTCGCACAATAGACGAATTTAATTCAGACGAATTTAATTGTTTGAATTTTATTCGACGAAACTGCGACGTATAACTCGATTAAACTCGACACAACCGATAATGCGACGATAATGCGTGTTCGAGTTACACGACGAATTATTGTCGCGTCGAATTAAATGTTTCTCTTCTGTCTGTGACAATTCGGTGCCATGTTTTCAAGAAGTCGTTCGTTTTCAGGATCCACGAGTCCAAGTAAAAACAATTAAATTCGACTGAAATTCGACGTTTAACTCGACGTCACATTTACGTCGCATTACCGACGAAGTTAATTCGTCTGAATTAAATTCGTCTATTGTGCGACGTTTAGCGCAGGCCTAAGATTCTCAAAGTTTTCCTCGGCGATCATAATATTACAAACTAATACCATGACTTTTCGGGAAATTAGCGATTAAATTTCCCCTTTGCCTCGGGAAGATTTGTAAAAGTCCTCGGGGGAAGGTTTGTGAAAGTCCGAGGGCGGCAGGCTTCGGCTGCGGGAAATTTAATCGCTAATTTCCCTCAAGTCATGTTATTACTTATAAATATTTTTTAAAAATAATTAAACGAACCATCACGTGGACCGGCAGCCTAGCTCACGAGACCTACACATGTGTGAATGAATAAAATGCTCGTACCGAAATTACACAAAAAATATTTGCGTAAAATGTGCAATCAAATATTTCTCCTATACGGAAAATCTTCAGTAAAGACCTAGTACCTAATATGAACGAGTTTTCTGATTGGCTATAACTAACCAATCACATTGTCTATCATCAATTCGTTCCCATGCTTCTTACTGATCGGGTTAGGGGAAAGGTTTCTTAGTATAGGTATAGGTGATGACCCAAAATCTTGTTGTCAGATTATTTATAAATTCTTATCCAAATCGCAACCAGAATTGAATGGGTTGGTCCTTGATCTATGAGCAATCGATCGTTCAACAATATTTTCCTTAAAAACCTGTGCAGTACTTTGTATCCTGCATGGCGACAAACAAACAAACACAGGTTAAAACATAACTTCCTGGCGAAGGTAATAGCAAGAGAGCAGTGGCGCAACTACTGGGTGGGAAGGCGGTGGTTAAACCCCACGGGCCCCGATCAAAAGGAATTAATTAGGGCTCCCGAGCATTTTGTGACGTCATTATTATTATCATGTCATGACATTATATTATTATCATGTCTTCCACTAAGCTATGCGCGCAGGCTATGCGGCCGGAATGGAATGAATGCAGTTATGAATCTATTCAAATAATTTGCCCACTTTAACAGATTTTGAATCGGAGTGTGAGCGATTAGATTTTGCTCAAAAGTGCCCTCAAAGTGCAGGAAATGCCATTTCAGAGACCCTAGATTCAAAAATTTTCCGGGGGCCGAACCCCCTAGAAATGCGGTCACTTAAAATCGGAAAGGGCCCCCGAAGTAATCAATCCCACGGGCCCCCAGATGCCAGAGTCGGACTGGCTTCGTATTAGGGGCGGTGCCATTAGGGAGAAGGGCGCAGTTAACAAAAAAATAAATAAATAATGACATTGGCCTAGTAAGGTGCATTGCAGACAAATTTACCCACAAGCCTCGGTATAAATAGAAAGATTTCAAAATTAGTGATTGTTGTTGCCATTGTTCCCCCATGTATGATTAACTCACAGAAACTTTATATTAAAACGACACCAAAATATACGTTACGAAACAGCAACTCTTCTGTCTACCCCTTGCAAGTTGCAACCATACACAACATGAATTTAAGGAAGCAGAATATTATTCAGTAACAAACTACATGCAATGGACAGCCATATTATTTTATAGTGAAATAAAAGTAGCGTATAAAAGTAGCGTAGCGTAAATATAGTTTAGGTTAGATATACTGCCGAAACAGAGAACGTTTCGAGCGAAGGCCCTTCGTCAGAGAGAAAACGTATATCGGACACCCACTTTAATATCGGCCACTTTAATTAGCAAATACATGAGTACAGTATAGTTCAAGGGGCGAAGTTGAGGTATTCTAAAGGGGGCGCATGTGCCATAATGGCACATATAGGCCAGTCCAAGCCTGCAGATGCCTAGTTGCGCCACTGCAAGAGAGTATACAGGTAAGAGAAGAAGTGTATATAAATGGGTCTAGTTCTATCCTAATTCCTCTTAAATTATTTTTAGACATATCTATCGTGATTATGAGATTGAGTGTTAATCCAGAATTAAACCTGAAGTCAAACCGAGTAGTGCTACATTGGAAATGTTTCACACGATGGAAATTTTGGCAAAAACCTTTGTATTAAGCACAATATTTGGGTAAATTAGGAACTTTGTTATTGTTTTCAGTTTGAATAGATTCAGGTTTGTCAGTAGAAACACTCACAGTAGAAACATAATGAAATTCTTTCAAATGACCTATATGTATAGTTGTATTTATTTCCTCAAGACTAACTGCATCAACAGTAGTTGTCTCATGAAAATTGACTGCAGATTTAGACAATTAAGAGCATTGACAACTGCCTGAATTATTTCAGCCATGAGTATAAAGATGAGATGTAATGGTGTTTCGGGAACCGATATTGAAATATTATCAGCTGCATCTTTATTCAGTACTGATATTTATGTCTACACACACATACTGATTAGCGTGTTTTCAGTAAGCTACATTTGTTTCTGGTTTTTGCCGTTTCAAAGCCTTCAAATCGTTGCAATCGAAATCGTTTCAATCCGTTTCAATCGATTATAAAAACGTTGAGCACTGTAGCTAATTTACTTTGTATTTCTATAATGAGTCTGTCTACCAATGGTACATAAAACAAAACATTGGTACATATACCAATGGTAAACTAATAAAACAAAAAACTGAGACAAATCTTTAATCAGATATTGCTCACCTAAGGCCGTCGGTGAACAGTGAAGAGCGCAAAGCAGCCTGGTCATTTGTTTTCCCGCAAAGCAGCCTGGTCATTGTTAACGCCATTGGAATGTATGGAATGTTACAGCGAGCGCCCACAAAGACTCATAGATGCTGCTACACAGCATCCGTGAGTCAAAAAGGGGGCGTAATTCGAAAAAGGTGGGGTGGTGATGGCAAGTCCCTGCTTCACAGGTAGGGTGAACGTCTTGTAGAAGAACTGCATTACGAGAACGTTTTATTAAAGGTTCGAGCTTGTTCCCAAGATTACAAGAATTAGATTAAGACAGTCAAGCCCAAGAGATTTGAATTAAAAATAAAAGGAGATTTGAATTAACGTTTAGATTTGTTTACATCTAAACTAAACCAATTTTTCTTTGTAAATTTAGTTTATGCGAGTTTTAGAACCACAGTAAGATCCTGTCGTTAACCGGGCTAGCCCGGCTCATGTAATCAGCACCTAAAACGCCGCTGTACTTTTATTTAATATTATAGACATTTATATAATAATATGAACATCTATAGACCTTGTTCAAAAATATATGGTCGCGGAATAGCAAAGCGCACAGTTGCTATTTATAAACCTAAAATGCGGAAAAACAAACCAAAATAAACTCACAAGGGATTCAAAATGAATGTTTTTCTATTGTTGGCAACTCAGAATTAATGAAAAATGCGGACAAACATGATGAAATTGACAACACCGACGTCATATGTGCGGAGGGCTATAAAATTCCAGGGTGCATTCCGTGCAAGTCTCACGCCGGAGATTGGCGACGAGGCTCGGAGCTTTACGCCAAGGCTACCAATTATTTTTTATCGGACCTTTTGGTGCGCCATGCACATTTGAAAATAATAAGTAATAATACGCAAAATAATAAGAAAATAATACGCCAAAAGAGGCAAAGGGCTGGTCACATTTGTTTGCACGCCAAGAAGACTGAACAAGTGCGTACGCCAATACGCCAAGATATCAAATGTTGGGTGACTCACGCCAGCACGCCAAGCACCGGAGATATCCGGCGTAGCATGCACGGAATGCACCCCGGGGGCTATTAAGATTATTTTATATACACATATAAATTAGCCCTTATGAACTCGTTTTCATGTGGGAAATTCAATGGTTGAAAGGGATTACTCAAAGGGTGTCGGTGGTTTGGATATCGGAGGAAGAAATTACATAAATTAAGCAAACTTTCATCTTTATTTTCTCTTAAAATACTGATTTGTTTGAGATGCTATATCATACACTCGGAGGAGTGTTTCATCAGGATATCACAAACACCTCGAAGTTTGTTCAAAAACCTCGGCTTCGCCTCGGTTTTCAACAAACGTCTCGGTGTTTGGATATCCTGATGAAACACTCCTCCTCGTGTATGATATATTACTTAATTATTGGAATTATGGTATTTTATATCTCTAACGCCAAGCGCGGGAAACTCACAAGTAATCAATTAGGCTATAAGCTAATAAGGGGATGTTTACCTAATTTAGATCGGTTGTAGTGATTTTTACTATAGATCGTTCCATAACATCGTCTTCGGTTCACAGTTTTTTGGCATTGCACTCTTAAATTTCGGCACGCTTGCCAATGTTTTCTGATTTTCGTTATGTAAATGCAAAATTAGAGGTCCGTCATAAACGTTTGGGGTGCCGAGACCACCTCAAAGGTAGTCTCGGCCCGCCTAAATTAGGGGCCGCTGACCAAAAGCAACTTACGCATGCACGCAGTTCTTCAAAACAAAGTGTCAAAGGCAATATGGCGTCTAAAAAATCGTCTACAACTACAACTAGGGGCAAAATATGGTCGGATGAAACAACTAGAACGCGCTTATACATTTGTGCGCAGAGGATGCAATTCAAGTTTCGTTACAAAATAATTGCCTAATGTAAACAAAAATCGAACCGCGAAAGTTCAAACCGACCTCATGTATTAAATACTCCCTAGTCCCTAACATGCGCCAGTATTTTGGATCCTTCTTGCATATAAAGTGACAGTTTCACTATATGTGTATTAGAGAATTCGAAACACGAGTTGTCATGCAACAACCAGGGCTAACAAGTTACATTAAGTTATTGGTTTATTATAACGGGGATACGTTTATTATTTGGTCCTAAAATCGTGCAGATTTTGGTTCCGATTACAATTTATGTCAGATTTGCGGATTTTGTAAAAGTGGCCGATTGCCGATTTTCTCAGTAGTTGGCCTCGGATTATGAATTTTTCTCGTAATTTCCTATGAATTTTAGATCTCATTTCTCTCAAGGATTGTGGTAATCTGATTATGCTTCCCTGTCACAACTCACAAGCGTGACGCTGTGCATAATTAGCTAAGACGCCGCCGATAATTGACTTACATTGACATAAGCTGTGTGAAAAACACCTGCTGGCTGCTACACACATTACTGGGGTTTGTTGGAAAAACCCCTTCACTGACCTTTTCAAACCGCTTGACTAACTCCCAAAAGGTCAGTGAAGGGGGTTTTTCCAAAATATATGTCGTCAAATTTGTTTTTTCCCCAAATTTGTCGTCAAGCTTAAGATCTAGATTTTAGCAATCTCTATTCTGGATAACCTAACCACAACAAAAACCCTATAAAACCCTGGTCAGAAATCTGGTTTACCGCCTAGCTTTTTAGAAATACATATTTGACGACATATTTTGGAAAAGCCGTGAATGGACTGAACGGGTCGATACTGATTTCCTTTGTGTTTTCTTCATGAATTATTAATGAGTTTGAGATGTCTCCATGAACGTATGTTGATTAAGTCCCTAATCTTGAAAAGTCCGCTTCCAATAATTTTTAACTACTTGGGTCTTGTTTTTATTCTATTTTACCAAGCAACGTATAAAACAAACTAAATGCTAATAACGCAGTGGATCCGCAACAGCGATTAGCCAATAGGCGAGTTTCAGGGTGTTGCGCGCGCATCATTTTAAAAAACTGGCAACCTCCACTCAAAGTAACGTACTGTTTAAATAAACAAAGTATAGATACAGTTTCTGGATGTTTAACACTGTTATTCTGCTGTTGTTGGCTCGCTAGCAAGTCTGTTTGCCATTGCTTACTATGTGGGGAGCCCGCCAATTCCTTTGCAAAATGATGAGCGGGCAATACCCTGAAATTCGCCTATTATACAGCGGGCCCGAACACCAATCACCCAAAAAAGTAATTAAGCCGATAGACTTTTCACGTATAATATATATACATATTATATATCACATATATCATACAGACTTTATCACATATATCATACAGCATCTCAGTCAAATCATAGACTTTATAGCATCTCAATCAAATCATGCAGTACTTTAAAAGAGAAAATCGAAGTAAAAGCTTGCTTAATTTATATAATTTCTTCTTCCAATATCCAATTCACCAACACGCCAACACGGTAGTGACTACTAAATTCCCTTGTGGTTTCCTAGTCATGAAAATAGGGTCGGGGTGTAATACATTAAGGCAGGAGAAAACATTCTTTAGCATGGTATCTAAACACCGAGACGTGAGTTTAAAAACGATCGGAAAAGTATATAGCCGAGTTTTTTAATATACTTCAAAAACTCATTAATAATTCATGAGGAAAACACAAATGATGAACTGTTATCGATGAACTTTTTCTTCGATTTTGCGGCTCAGATAACTTCAGTTTTCAAAATTGATTTCTACATGAGCTTATTATATTATAGTTTTTAAAGCCATTTAAAACATTCGCAGTACGAGTTTTATCAGATCTAAAACACTCGGCTATTGTCTCGTGTTTTAAATCTGATAAAACACTGCTGCTCATGTTTTAAAAACCTTACCATTCACATGCCATTCACATGCCATTCACGCGCTGCGTGCGCCCTCATTCAAGTCTGCTAAATACCATCTTTTTCCTGTCTGACTGATAAAGCCAAAAAGATATGTCAGGTATGTTTTGTGAGTATTGTAGTATGTATGTTGTGTTGTTTTATAATACTATGACTACTTGTGTATATCTTTGTCGCAAAAGCAAGTTTGGCCTAGGGTCTGCGAAATTCAAAACTGTCAGACTGTCAGGGAGAACCTGAGTAAGCCAGAGTTAAATAAGTATATCAGTTAGTGGTAAGACCCATTTTTAATACTCAAACAAAGGTTTTGCTAAATCGTATAAATTTCGCCCAGACTTTTAAAAAACTCGGCCGTATATACGCCTATATAGCTCTGATTATGATTCGCGGATTATTTTTCCACAAGTTTCTCTGGAAACAATTAACTCGCCAGCAATAAACCCTTTATGACCCAGTAGGTCTCCAATTGACGAGTAAAATCGTCTGGCGTTAGCCATTGTAAAATACTAAAGGCAATCTGGGGCATTAAAGGGTTAAATAAGAAAGAGAAAATGACCGCCCGTGTGTTTATATATAGTCTGTACAAACATGTACTTGGGTGAGTTGGGAGAATTTGAACGTTTATGTATAAAGGCCGAACTGTAGGCTTGCATGCATACTTCCGAATTCTCCCAAACTCACTCGTGTTTGTATTTAACAAATAAAACATAAAGCTCCGTGCATATGTACTCTTATAAAGGTTCGTTTGACGTCATATGAACACGAAAGAAGTTGAGTAGAGGCACGAGGCGATAGCCGAGTGCCTTTACACTTCTTTCGTGTTCAAATCACGTCAAACGAACATTTATAAGAGTACATATGCACAGGAGCGGTATGTTTTATTTGTTTTATAAAATAAGAGGGGGGAAAATAAACTAAAAGTGGGATAGTTTTGAAGGTTCGCTAGCTTTTCCCACCAGGTGACGCCATCCTACGCCGCCACTTCACGCCATTTTACGTCATTCATGATCTTCATACTCTTATAAATGCACGGGGCCCAGCCAATCAGAGCGTGCGTAGAGGACACCTTATTTTATTATAGGTTATATAAACATATTTCTATTTCGTTTAGGCCGTAACCTCACAACCATGTTTGCATAGTCTGATGTAAACACGGTAAGTGACCAATCACATGGAGCGTGCGTAAGACGCAAACTATATACTGAGTACTATTCTGTAATGTATTAATATGAGTTATGAGATGGAAATGTTATAATTATGAGTGGGAAACTTACCACTGAGAAATTGAATGACTATGTCAGCTTTATGTCTGTCGGTTGTATGGGTAAATTTCAACGCTGACGAATACTCCCATATTTTAAATGCCTTGTCCAATATATTGATTTGAGTACTTATGGATAATCTGCTGGATTGATAATATCGGAAAATTGTCCATTGAAGGGTATCTTTATGCCACTTGCCTCCCTGTAATGTCACTTGCCTGCGAATACGAGCATGCAAGGTAACTTTGATCGGGCTTTTGTTTTCTGATTCACCTTTGTCAGGCAGGCCACACCGCGGACTTTTCATTGCCTTTGTCGTTTTTTCATTCATATAACCCGTTGGTGGTAAACCAAACGAATTCTGAAAGCTTTTGATTCCCTCTCTAACGTCGTCTTCACTGTACGGATGAAAAGAATCCTTAGTCGTTATCTTGCCTTTTTGGGAACGAAATTGATCTCGCGCGTCAAGTCTATCTCCCAGGTGACCGTATTTCACGAGGTAATGCTAGAGATTTGAAAAAAAAACAACGGAGTTTTTGCAAGAGAACTGGCTTCAGCGACCTTTGTTATGTGTTTGAAGGAGAAAGTATTCACAAAACAATACTAAAATAGATTAGAACTCAAAATGTTTGATGTTTCATACGCTTTGAGATGTAGGAATTCAAATAAAATGTTTAGGGTCTGTTTATATATGGAGGCGAGTTACCTGAGATGATTATCATCAACGAAAGTGACATAAAACAACGAATATAGAAAATTTATCCCGCTGTGCCGAGTTACCCGGGGAAAAGTATTTATATGCATGGGGAAATGTTTATTCCCGTCTGTCTCATATAAACACTGCGGTGGGAAAAACAGTGTTTGCTATATACAGACTCGTCATGTGCCAGCCTCCATATAAACATGCAGGCCCTAAATCTAACACTTCTAATGAAGCTCCAATGGATTCTAAAAACATTGCGGAAAATGTGAAAAACGTGCAGAAATATAGGTGGCTCATTAATCTAAGCCACCACCATGCAGTGGCATAGCATAATACAGCATAATACTACAGCATATTACGATTAGCCAAAGCCATCGGAACGAAAAATTCTAAATTGGCGTCAGCCGTCAGGTCATTTTTATATGCAAACTTTAATGTTTCAGGTTTTTAATAAATATATCTACAGGATAAATACAACATCAAGGCCTTCTGACTAGAAACTAAACCTGCTACCCTGCGATATACTATATAGTGTATAGTGCTCTGACAAATAGCTATACGGAGCTGGCTGTTGCCAAGAGCTTAATAGTTATACGCCTGTATTCGGCTAAAAGCTCACTCACACTCAATGAGTGGCCCCTCACACTCAGTAAGTGCAACTCAACACTCAATGAGTCACGTCCCGTTTCTCTCTGACGAATTAGGGCCTTCGCTCGAAACGTTTGACTCTTACGTTCTCTGTTTCGGCAGTATATCTAACCTTACTAGATTTCGATTGTTGTTTCAACACTGCCTACGCAGGACGCTACTTTTATTTCACTATATTAGAGACATTTAGTTTGACGTTTGTTTTTTTTACTGCTAACGCCGTCTAACCACTGTCCGACGTTTGAGGTTACACGCGTTTAGGTACACATTTTCGACCATCGGTTTTCGCGTAAGTCATTTACATCTGCGATTCTCTGCTTGGAGTTTGCATTATCTCACCGCGTATAAATGATTTCGGTATACAATTTTTCTTTGATCTGCTATGAATTTTAATAGAGGGCTGGCAAGGCTTCAAAATATTACTTTTGATGGCATTTTTTGTTACAAGCATGCAGGCAACCATGCTAAATCATATCGGATAGTGTATACTTTGAAGGTGCATGAGGGGTGTTGGCAGTCGTGATTATTGATTTATATACTAAATGTTCGAGCTTTTTGAAAGCACAATGTGATGGATGGGATAACTGTAAAGCGATGCCTATTTATGTTTGTGTATTATTTGAATTACAAATTCAGAATGCTATCCAATCAGCGTGCCTGAAATTCTGATTATTCTCATTCGCATAGCTCACAATTATAAACAAACAAGAAACATGGCGCACAAATTCGCCTAAATATATAACACTTAGAAGAACAGCCACTTTTACAAGCAGGTAACCAGCATAGAAATGTAGCTTAGACATTGATCAAGATGACTAGGCCTTGCTGCTTTATAGTCCGACAACTACAAAATGCAAGTATAATAATAAGCACCGAATAGAGCTGTTCTCTGACGTCCTTCACTCCTTCAGTTTAAAGTTTCCGAATATTTTTAATACACCTTGATTCGCTGACAGTCCGACCACTCTGACATCTTTGTTTGAGACGACTGCTGTATAGTGTGCCAAGAAATGTCGTGGAAATATTCAAAAACATTGATAAAATGGCAAGAAAAGCTTCGTTCAAGAGACAACGCGGCCATGAAATCGCCATCGCGCGGCCGGGAGACTAATGATCACGACCCCCCAATTTTTTTAAAACAAACCGAGTAAATAGGCAGCACTTTACAGATATCCCATCCATCACATTGTGCTTTCAAAAAGCTCTAAATTTTAGTATATATAAATCAATAATTACGGCTGCCAACACCCCTCACCTTCAAAGTATACACTATCCGTTACGATTTAGCATGGTTGCCTGCTTGTAACAAAAAATGCCATCAACGGTGTTTTTGCGACACTTTTATCGAGGTTGGCCGTCCGTCCAAAAGAGCAAGAAGCGAAGATTTTTGCCTTCTTCGTTGTTTAAAACATGAACACTGCATGTATATGACAAGAAAATTAACATGGCGGATCCGGCATATAACTGAGTAACTGCTCTGACTAATAAACTGATAGAAAATCTATTTGTTTCTTAATTCTTGTGTAACAAGAAAAAAGCTATTTATTAGCTTTGGATTAATTCTTGTATTTTTTATTGGCATATAGTTGTTTGTTTTTTTTTGCAGTAGTTTACAATTAATGTAAACTTTACATTAATTATAGAGGATTCAACCTAAATGTACAAATTGTCCCAACTTCTAATTACACCACTGAAACGGCAAACAGCAAACTGGAGTTCGCAGTTTGAGGTAAACGTGGACCTAAAGGTCTCTATCTGTCTATCACACGTAATAATCCCTACAACATCCAGTTTAATTTTAATATACCGGCCAATTCTTTACCAGCGTATTTCACCATTATATATATATACAGAACTCGTTGACTACGCTCTGGTCAACAGCGTCAGGAGTTCAATGGTCAGAGCACTGTGCTAGTATCGCATGCATGCATGGTTGCGGGTTCAGATGTTCAATTTCTATAGATGGAAGCTTGCATGTGATGCCGTTGCATTTTCGCAATAGGTCTCGGTTTGGTCTTATTGCATTCTTACAATCGGGTGCCATAAATATTACCTTTAAATATACAATATAAATACAGCGATAAGCTATATCGGAAGCTAGCTGTTAAAATAGGTTCTTACCACTACACTGAGGTCACCATTTCCAAGCATCATCAATGACTTGCTAGTACTACGGACCCTGAACATGGATAGAGCTGGAACCAATGTTGGTACCATTGTCAAAACGATGAACATTTCCAGACGCAATGGCATCTTGGTCTTTTTTTTTCCCTCCACTGTTGTCAGTATCGTTTTCGTTAAATGTTAGTTTTGATACGATATACCTTATCTTTATACTCATTATACGGAAATGGCATGGAGCGCAAAAACAACGATTATGCCTGTGGGGGTTTTCGGCAACGTCCATACATGGTCAATGTCAAGGTAAATTTGCCAAATGCCAAGGCCAAGCCTTTCGCCCCACCCCCCAATTGCCCCCTATCCTCCCACACACATACCTTAAATTTAAAGCCACAAACAACATTATCAAAATCAAAGTCTAATTTGGACAAAATCTTTGTTAAAAATGATACAATGTACCATTGATGGGATTCAATCGAAATTCTATATAAATTTAGAGCCAGTACCTTCAAGTATAACATCACATTTATGCGTTGTTCGATGTTTAAAACCAATATTTTAAGCAACCCGGAGCGTGATCACTTCCAGAAAAGATTGCGCTAATTTTGTTCATGTAGTCTAACTCTTTCTGACTTCCAGATTTCTCTCTTTGACGATCGAGTAAAATCGTCGGGTTGCCTTATTATTCAACTTACATCGGCATATACATCCGGAATCCTATAGGCTAATTAGAAACAGTCACAGATGCAAATAATATTATTTTTTTTTGTCAACTGCTCCATAGACCACACATAATCATGATGTAGCTAGAGGCTGGCGATGTTTTGTTTGGTATGTGAAAGCACAGGAAACTCATGGTTCACTATAGGCCTGTTTACACGGCCAAAAATTAAGCGGGATCTGAGCCACATCTGACTTTAAGCGGGCTTAAAATGTCCGTGTAAACAGATCGGCGTTAATCGCGATTAGTTTGCACCATCACCTCAAGAAGGTGGATTAAACTGAGCACGATCAAGCTGAGCGCTTAACTTGGCCGTGTAAACGCAACGGGATTGAAAAAAGCTTGCTATTAATACGTCGTTATTACTCGGGGTACCTGTCTGTGGTAGCCGAGTCTATGTTTCGGTCGTGTTTTTATTTTTTGTTTTCTGGGGTCGCGATATTGCCCCAACAGGCTTTGCGAAACTGAGGCATGTTGTGACACATCGAGTTTATTTGGCGTAACTTTATTAACACAACAACACATAATCCAGGCAAAAACAAAGAGTCTCTTCAGCACGAAATGTCAACACAGCGTATAATAATTTTCAACGTTGTTTATAAATCGTTTATAATCAGTTTGTCTTGATCGAGACGGCGGAATATAACCCAGATCGAACCACTCGATCGAAAAGAAAGAAGGCAGTGTGATTCAACCTCGGATTCAATTCAACTGCTTCACGAGCTCATGTGTGCATTTTAATAGTTCCTTGGTACATGTACGTTCGCTTGTTGTCGATCGTCTAGGTAATATAGTAAATATACTGCTTACTGGGTAGCACCAAATAATGCAAAAAATACTGATAAACATGTACTATGTCGAACTGTTTGCACGTCTAGATTAACGCCATGAAGTTAGCTGCCAGTTCGCCGCTGCACTGTAGCTCGTTCAATCCAGCTTTTTCACTAACGGCAGGCGAACTGGCAGCTAACTTAACGGGGTTGTCTAATGATCGCTTGAATCTACCGAATCTAGCACTGTATAGATTGCACTGTAGGTTATTTTGTACTTTTTAACAAACGCTTAATATGTGCACGCTGTTTCGTGCATAGGCTATGCCAAGCTGCATTGCTATGAGTAGCCAGAGTGAACGCCTAAGCAGGCGTCTTAATAAAATAAAATGCATTTTTTTTGCCCTGCTGTAAAAGCTTCCATCTCGCTATTCTTTGTTTCTTTCTTTCTTTTGCTATTATTCTTTCTCGTGTACCGATGCTCTCTCCTCCGCTGAGGTTTCTTGAGCTTTTTTGAGCTCTTCGATATATAGGTTTAATCAACCTCGTCCCCAGGGCCATTTGTGGGGGCTGGGCCAAGATGGCGGCCAAGAACAAATTGGCCCTGGCACCACTGAGATCAGTGCCTGGCACAGGCTGAGCTATCACCACTTCTGATTGGTCGAGATAACATTGGATGTTTTAGGTATTCGGATTGGTGGAAACAAGGCGGGCGGCAGGCTAACTCGCGGGCATTTGTTTATAGGCTCAAATTATATTAAATAAGTGATACCAGAATTGCTGGCTGTTAAAAACAACTTCAAAATTAATGAAAATGTGAGGAAAGCTGGCGAAACACCCGTAAAAACGTTGGAAGAATATGTAGTAATGGGTCGTGTCGTCTCTGTGTCCTGGCTGCCATACAACGAAGTCCATGGGACGGCAATTTAGAGTGTTTTCGAAATCGAGCGAACGAAAGACTTGGTGAACAAAGTCTAAAAGTATTTTGGCTGCGAAAGGAAAGTACAACACAGGGCAGAATTTACGTGTTTGGCCATTGAGAAGCAGGCTTTTTTCAAACAAGAATTCTCGACTAAACCAAGCCTAAATCAGTTTTTCAAAACGCTGAATTGAATCCACCAAAAACTCACGAAAACAAGGCGCCCGCAATCCAGTTTCTTGCGAATTTGGTTCAACGGTGAAGCAAATGATAAATAATAAGCATTTACAGATATTTATTAAAAGTGTATTTATTTTAATAATTAAAAAATGTATTTGGAAATTAATGTTTTGATTGTTTTCAGTTTGGGTCAGTCAAGCTGAACTAAACAGTTCAGAAAAAATTGAGCCTGACTAGGCGCGATAAACTTAGTGAAGCCTGGGTCCGAGTCAAAAATGAGTCAAAATATGGCTAATTTTTTGTAGCCTGTACCAGGGCCATTTGTTCCCGCCATTTTGTTTTTGGCCGCCATCTTGGCCCAGCCCCCACAAATGGCCCTGGGGACGAGGTTGGGCCTGCCAGATCCTGTAAACAAAATGGGGACTGATCCCATTATGCAGAGCGAGACTAGGC
This sequence comes from Paragorgia papillata, assembly GCA_035771165.1. Classification (NCBI taxonomy): domain Eukaryota; kingdom Metazoa; phylum Cnidaria; class Anthozoa; order Scleralcyonacea; family Coralliidae; genus Paragorgia; species Paragorgia papillata. Next base: position 3,846,811 of record JAWNZC010000340.1, on the reverse strand, counting down.
CCTAGAGGCGATAGTTTTGAGAGGGCCTGCAAAATATTTCCGGCCGCTGTTCGACAAACGTACGTCCAAGTTCTTTTGACACTGTGACCCACCATGAAATTCGGTCTAAACTTTCTTACAGATCATGACAATGAAGAAACCAATGTTTTAGAATTACCGACCTTCTGCCTATAATATTTTTAGCGACAAAATGGAATTGAAGGAAAAAATATCTGCCGAACAAAAGCAAATTCGACGGTCAGGAAAGTACAGGTTTTTCTTATTGTTTTTTGGTTTATTTAGCTAATCGAAGACTGTCAACTGACCAACAGTTAATGAGATTTAATTTTGTTAAATTGTAGGCTATAGTGTAGCGTAATTCAAGTTTCAGTTGTTGTGGAAACCGAAAACTGTACAAACCCAAGAGTCTCCGGGTGCACAGCCGGAAACGCACATGTTGTAACAGGTCTGCAGCCTGTCTGTTACAACTTGTCATGAACAAGCCGATATCCGGATGCGCATGCCTTGTTCCAGTTTGTCGTGACAAATCTGCAACAGGTTGTTTGCAGGCTAGCTTGTTGCAAGTTGTTCTGACAAGCCGGAACAATATTGTCGTCATCAGACCTGTAACAACTTGTTCCAACAACTTGCTGCAAGCTTGTTGTGAACAGATCGTAACAATATTGTCGTCATCAGACCTGTAACAACTTGTGAACACAAGCCGTAACAAGTCTGCAGTTGACAAGTTGTAACAAGCTTGATGAAACACGCGTTGTTCTCGCGTTGTTCATGCACTGAATCTATCTGAATTATTAGATTTCTTAAGTATAGAAATAACGAAATTATCACACCCTGCGATACTTTCGTGATTTCTATACTTAAGGAATCTAATTCAGATAGAATATAGACAAGTCAAATATAATTTACACAGCTGCAAATATCTATCAAAGCAATTTTATTTTACAGAAGACAATTCAATAAGCTTAGTTCACTCGCTCATTTGAATGTTTTAGTACGTTCATTTAACTGAATAAACTCAGCACTAAAGGTATAAGTAACAGATAAAAGTATACCGCTTCTTTTTGAACGTTTGTACTCCTCAGCATCAGTTTCATTCGTGGTTGGCACAAAGTTCAAGTCTGATCACCCTTTTTAATTGACAGCTCTTTACGTTGAGTGCTGGACCAGCGGACCAGTTCAGTCCCTTTTAAACAGTACGCACTTGCATGAATACTTGAAAGTGAATTAAAAATAGAAATGAACTGCTACTCCCGACACATTTGGTCTTGAATGTTGCCAGCGACGACTGTTATCATTCCTCAAAACTGAAATGCAACTCCACTGAGAACTTCTTCCAAACGGTGAACGTATGATGATTTAACACGAACCAGAGTCATATTTCAATAACATATATATCATGTCCGGATGAAAACCGATAGACTTTTATCCGTGAAATCGTGGATCCCGGTCTGTTTCAACTTTCAAACTGTGAAAAATAATATTTAGCTAACGGTCGTCCATGGTGACGCAAGTTTGTTTTCGTAATCTCATTCTCATTGGCTGGTGATTATATTTTCTCGCATATGATTGGCTCTCTGAGCATAAGATGATGCAAGCTCATTACTTCCTGTTTTTAGCCTCGAACTTTATTTACAAGCTGTTCGAAAGAAACACTTTGAAACTCAAAGATTTTTCGGACAAACAAAACTTGGTCCACAAACATTAAATTTCGAAATACAAACAGGGTCTGTAACAGATCAGTCATGCACAAGCAGTTTTGTATTCGAATTCGAAAGTCGCTTTTGCAGTGAAGTGCCGTGGCCGTGGAGGAAACATGCAGTTTTAGGCTTAAGTTTAAAGAGATTTTGAGCTAAGTTCTATTTTTTGGTTATAAACCCCAAAATATGCCTGTTGTGAACTTGAACATAATATTGAAGTGATAAATATGTGTATTATGATCATATTAACGTTCCTATAGCTTTGATAAGTCGATATCTTTTAAAATTTTGCAAAATGAATTAGTGATGTCTCGACATGCCTGGCCGCGATATGGCTGTCTTCGTAGAGTGTTGTGATATCAGAAACCGATGTTGTGCCGTCTTTCTCCTGAACATTTATAGTTTGAATAAATAGCAAAAACTAGCTTATAATTAGCTGCAATTGTTCTTCATTATTGTTTATTTTTTTATTTTTTTCAAACACATTTCCGTTCACAAAAAACGTTTTGAAGTTTTACCCCTACAAAGAAGCAAGTTATAAACTGAATACTAAATAAACGTTCTCTCTCTCTCTGCTTCAAGTGAACCGCTATTTAATATGTTGTTCATTTCTGTAACGGTAGTCCCATGCAGTATTGATTTATTAGGAAAACTGGCGTGTTTAATATACTTAGGCCTATAGCAGCTTCGGGAAACTGAGCAATCAAATTATATAGCTGCCGATTTTAGCGGCTTTAGCCTGTTATAAATTGCGGTTTACATGTAATAAAATAATACCACAACGAATTAAACGTGATAAAGCAACCATGCATAAATTAATTTGTCGGCGCCAGAAAAGCTAAAAAGCACACAGCAAAACGTCCATAAATTGCACGGATTTTATCTGAGATTCTCTGCAGACTTGTTCCAATTTATTGTGACAAACGAAACACGGGTTGTTAATAACAAATCCGTCGCAAGTTGTTGTCAACTTGGTGCAAGCTTGGCAATAACATCTTGCGACAAGCCTGTTGGAACAAGTTGGAACAACCTTGTTGGCTTCATCAGACTTGCTATAAGTTGCTCTATCAGATCTGATATTCCATGTTCTCAACAGGTCTGTTACAACTTGTCCTAACAACTTGCTACGGCTCTGTGGCCAACATATTGTAACAGATCTGTTGTAACAAGTCTGTTAGAGCATGATGAAATCAACAGGCTTGTTACAACTTGTCAACAGCTTGTAACAAGCCCGAAAATCCTGCAGGTTGTAACAAGTCTGTGAGATTTCTGGCTGTGTAGACTAAAGTGCATTTTCGTTGATTATTCCGGCCGAAAGTTGACAAAGTTCAACCGTAATTGCTCTTTTTAACAATTCCTTCATTTTAAAGCTAGGATTCGTATGTTATATAAAGTCTTCAATGGCCTTCAAAATCTTCGGATATAGCCATGGCTATTAAGAATGGGTAGTTAATTATGCAAATGTATTCCGTGCCAAGTTTTGCCCAATTTTTTACAGGATCTTGCAGACCCTAAATTCGGCGTGTGTGACCTGTCCATGATGCAACGAGGGCCTGCGGACGAGGCAGGCCCAGTCACTGACCTCTATAATATAACTGGACTGCATGCGGGGAGAGACCCCGCAGTCCAGTTATATTATACAGGTCAGTGGGCCCAGTCCACTGATCTCAATAAAACTGGATGGGGGCATGAGACCGGATTTAGCGTGCCAGTTGTATGATGACGTGACACTACCTTAAGATGGCCGCCACTAAAGTTCATAAGATCGGCGTAGATTGAAAACAGACAAAGAGTTATTTTAAGAAAATTTAAACGAATGTAAGGACACAAGAAGTACTCAATGAGGTTTAAGACGCTAATTTCTTGCATTTGTTTCTGTCACTGAGTTGTAAAACCTTTAAATTTCGTTGTTTTTCCAATTTTCTTCAGTGCCGACAACGAAGAAACTTCACGATAATATAAACTGAAAAACAGACTATAAAATCTACGAAGAATTCAATTCCAAGTCTTAAATTGTACCTTTTATAGTAATCTTAATGCCTTAACAATATTTCGTGTTGTGTACTTGCCATCTTTTGACTGTATTTGTTGTTAAACAGTGAAAAGTAAACGAACCGGCATCTGTTGTTTGCTTTACGGCTTTTCCGACTCCCTCAGGCAAAGAGTACTTAATATCCCCCCCCGGATAATCTGACCATGCTGACGTCAAGATTGCTTATGCCAGTCAACTTTGGGATTGGGAACAAGTTCTAAGGCCGCAATGCGTCATATGTTCCACTACGCAAGATGGCGGCCACTGTCACGAAATGTTTGACTGCTGGCCATAGGGAACGGCCTATCCAGTTTATATAGAGATCAGTGGCCCAGCCCCCACAAATGGCCCTGGGGACGAGGTTGGTACCCTGGCCCAATCAAAGAATATGGGCCAGGTAACCACTAAAGACTTCTGCTTTCCTATTGGTTGAAATTTCGCGCGTTTTTAGTGGCTACGAGTGAAATTGCAATCGTCATTAAGTGGATTTAGCCCTGATGACGCGAGAATGAGATTAGTGGTTACCTGGCCCATATTTCTTTTGAAATTGGGCCAGGGTACCAGGCTAGGGGTTTATCTATAGACTATAGACCATAGAGTAATGCGGTAGAGTGTAATGGGCAATAAGGAAAACCGCTGAAATTCGGAACGCGGGCGAGAGGAGCGGGGAAGCCTCTGCCAGATTTGTGGCCAAATATGGCGCCAAACCGGGGGGTGCAATCTGCTCGGGATACAAGAGAGCAAGATGGCGTACGTTAATGTGAATAATTCATGTCCACATAGAGATTTTCTAATTTCTTGTAGCCTGGCGAAGCGGAAAAACTTGTTGTCCTGTTGGTTGTAGTCAAAACCGGGCTACTTACTCTCGTAATGGGCTTCACCATGCAGCATTGCAGAAGAATGTATAAAACGCTAGAATTCAACGATACGACAGTGAAATAGGGAGTTGGTGCATTGCGTGGATTTTCTGCTTCAGAAACCGCTTGGCAAAATCTCCTGACTCTTTCCGAACTGAGAAACAAGTCGGTAGTTGTTCAAAATATGTTCAAAATATCGACTTCAGAACCTTCAGAACAGTTCATATCAACAGCAACTGCCTCCTACTCTCCTAGGCTCTTCTATCGCATCAAAACGTTAAAATACAAAAATTAAGACGTCAGCCAAACGCTCTTGGTCGCATGTCTCCTTACATGAAAAATCAGAACGAGAAACAAAAGGATTCCCGAGATATAAGACGGATTGCAAGAAATCGCCGAGTTCGTCAAGATATCGCCACAAATCTGGCAGAGGCTTCCCCTCTCTCCGCTCCCCTCGCCCGCGTTCCGAATTTCAGCGGTTTTCCTTATTGCCCCTATATATTGAAGAACTCAAAAAAGCTCAAGAAGCCTCTGCGGAGGAGAGTTACCGATGTCTTCCGTACCAATACGAAGCTTCCAAAACCAAAACTATAGCTCGTCCGCCATGTTGAATAATGGTGTACGTGTTTTAGTAAGGGATTATTCTATGACCCTGTGAACACCAAGGTGGCGCATTTTAAGCGTGCTTAAATTTTGCCCGTGCATGTAAACAGCCCTTATATCTATAGTACTTGTATAGAACACTGGTAATCTTAAAACATTAAAATGGATAATTTTATTAATATGATAAAATTTGAGGACGGAATTTGAAATAAATGCTTACATTTGATCTTCTGTGTTGAGTTGTTCTTTAGAGGACTGAACAGCTTTGAACTCACTGCTCTTCAGAACACTAGTATATATATATAACATTATAAATTTTATAGACAAGGCTGACGGTTTTAGCAGAAAGGTTCTCTCTATACAACTTGAATAAAAGCTGTAATTCATGCCAGTTGACACATGCAGCCTTTCTATTTTTCTAACTAGCGGCATGAAAGTCGCCATTTTCAGTTCATTTTATATAAAAAATGCATGAGTTTAATACTGTTTGATATTAACGAGCAGAACTGTTTTATCAAGGTATACATATAAAGACTACGCCTAATAAAACACGAACTGGGACTAGTTTATTGAACAGCTTAATTCAAACACGAACCATTTGGTAAGTTCATGCATCGGCGTAAAAATGTTAAAGATTGACGTTGTGTTAGCCATAACATCCAACAATAAACCTATCGAAAATGGCAGGCGTGTCTTTATCACATATAAAAACGCGACATTAACCCTTACTTTTACTAACCCTTTAGCACTTTATACGTTTCTCACCGAATTTTGCACCGACTCAAAACTGACTCGGTGCTGACTCAGTAGACAAAATATAGACAAAACAACAAGCTGCATGAACGTCAAGAATCATATTGATTACTCGGCACACTAAATTTTATAAACATTAGCCGGGCTTTTGTCTGGGCTTCGAACCCGCGACCTTCGCCGTTCGGTTCACCAACTCCGACGTCGCTACGTAATACCGTAGTCGGCGCGATTACAAGGTCATGTTGGGAACAGCCTGTGCCACAGACGACGCTAATAGAAACTTTAAGATATTAGGGCGACAACGGCGGTCAAAAAGCAACATAAATTTGTCAAGTTAAAGTATAGTGCTAAAATAATTGTAACAGTTCTCATCTTTTGGTGAGCTGACTTGTCCTGAAGATGTAAGTGACGTTGTATAAAGAACGAAAACGGTTTACAAAACATTGGTTGAATTTGCCGTCGTAAATCGATCAGCGCTGTGTAGCGTCTGTACATCAGCGTCAAAATGAGTGTTCTATAATATCTTCCAATTATAATATTTGCAAAGTGCATTTTGATTGGTTGTTGCCCATGAGGACAGATACACAGATTACGTCACTAACGTAGTCTGATTTCTGTAACCATAATTTCGTTGCTTGATCTGTATAGATGATTCACGTCAGCTGACGCGATTCATCTTTTTCAATGCCCCGAAAATTCCCCGCAATGTCGAGTCACCTTAACTTGACAATGCCATAGCAACTAATGAATGTATGAAAGGGCTTTGCATTGAACCTTTTATAGTAGAGGAAAATTTCGATTCGCTGATTTAGTGATTTCGCTCTTATATATATTTACAAAAATATACGGATTCTTTTTTCAAGTTTGTATCTTCTTCTTTACTTGTACTCAAAACAAAACATGTTAAAAAGAAATAGAAATCTGAAAAGATATCCTCATATCCTCGCTGAATCGCTTGGTTTTCTGCCACGTTGCTCCGAACAGTTTACCCTGAGATATTAGGTACTTCATGTAATTATCTACGAATGTCATGTTTGAAGGCCCTCAAAACAATGCTTACAATGCTCAAAACAAAGATAGCGGATCATGCGCAGAACGGACTGGTGGGGGGAAACAAATTTTTTCCGAAAATAATTTTTTTGAATCACGTTAAAATTTCGTGCTAAACTTTCACACAAAACAAATTTAGAAAACCAAGTAAATAGTGACAGATAAATGCCAATGTAATGTTTTTGACCGATAGGAAAATTTTGAAGTGCCGTTTACTCGAAATGTATTATTTGCAACAAAGGGAGTTTTTAAAAAGTTGCAACTTAAAACGAATTTCTTCGATTTCCTTCAAATTTTCAGATACGCGGATAGATGAATCTATCACTAACAAAACTGTGTCGGAGAATTCGATAATACCAAAAGCTTTTACGTTGACGGCCATACCCTTGCGTTTACTTCAGGCTTTTCTGTCAATTTACAAAACGTTGTAAAGTTTTTACCGGAATCGAATATCGAAAAGTACCGACGTAGTTTTTTAGCGCTTTGTATCAGAATTCCTAGGAAAGAATCGAATTAAAAAATAACAAACCCCCTTCGAGTTAAATCCTTTAACAACATCGGTCTAGAGCCAAGATGGATCGTGGAAATATCGTTAATTCGTTAAAACAGGAAATTACAAGAAATTACTTGTCGCGACTTTTATAAGTTTACAGGAAATTACTTGTCGCAACTTTTATAAGCTTTAATTTGATGTCGAGCCGTACGAGTTGAAAATCCGGGTTTGTGGATTGATCCAGTCATCCAGTTGTCAAACAAAGGTAAGACGTTCAAAAAGTGTAACTCGTATCTGACTCCTCTGCTCCCTGTGGACCGCTCACAAAAATAGTCACATGCAGAACTACAGAGGGTAATATCAAACACGAGAAGCCGTTTATTATCTGATTTGAAAACATCGAGAAGTGTATTGAAAAAACGAGGCGATAGCCAAGTTTTTTAACTCACTTCGAGGTGTTTTTTAATCAGATAATAAACGGCTTTCGAGCGTATGGTACAGCTTCTCAAACAAACCAGTATTTAAAGAGAAATTTGAGCTAAAACGCGTCTTAATTCATGGGCGTTTATTACCACATTTCACAACAACGTCTCGGTAACTGATCCATTTGAGAAGTAATATTCTTACTCGAAATTTTCTTTTCCAATATATCCCATATAAAAACCCCAAACACGCCATTCTGCCTAAAACTCAGGCCATACACGTAATTCGTCAGTCATATTACATTTGGAATATCACACAATTAAACTACATGTTTGGGGATTTTTGGTGAAGGAAAACTTCGAGTGTATAGGAATATATAAGAAGAAGGCGGTTCTCTATCAACTAGGCTATATGCCGCCAGCCAGCACGCGTGCAAATGTTTGCTGTGTGTCGTTTATACGATTATACTTCCTGCATGGGAGCAGCGTATCCGGGAATAATACTAGCATAAAAACAGATGCAAATCCTTTTTAAAGTAATTAGTTATTATTTATTCAATAATTTATAAGTGACTGGTGCTACAATAATAAACGAGTTGTAAAAGTTCATGTGATCATGCCCTACATAAAGCACACACAAACCATAACTCGGGTATTCGTGTGTCTAGGACATGGATTTATAATCTGTAAAGGAACGTACATAATCAACAAAATACAATCTTATTTATTATATATACATTACACGATACAGACATGGTGATTTTACGAAGACGACTACAAACACTATTTAAAAACAAAAAAAAGCGATGTCGTTTAGATGATAATAGTATTTGACATTTGTGCTGGATTGAAAGTTCAAACCTTGAAAGGAATTGCTATTTAATAAACAATAAATCAATCGCTGACCTCGCAGACAGTGCGCACGACAACTTCAGTTACTTTATAAGGGTCTGCATTGGCTGCAGGTCTGCGGTCTTCCAGGTAACCCTTACCATCTTCGGCGCACTGACGCGGAATGCGTACGCTGGCTCCACGATGGGCAACTCCATGCGAGAAAGTGTGAATATCTGCTGTCTCGTGGCGTCCAGTCAACCGCCGAAGATTATCTTTGCCTTCTTTCGGGTCATACGCTTTGATGTGAAGATCGTGGACTTTGGAAAGTCTTTCAATGGCTTCATAAATATACGTCAACCCACCTTCTTCCCTCATGGCCAGTGTGCTGAAAAAGGTTAAATGGACATGCAATTGAATGAAATAAGAGAAGAGATGGATATGCTAGCTCGGATATGAGAATTGAGTGTAAATGTTCTTCGAGCTATTTTAGGAAAGTTTTTCTGAGTTCGTGAGGGGGGCTCGAAACTACATCCTGATCGCCGGTGAGAAGCTATAACCAATGAGCTACTGGGACTCAGATCATTTGAATTAACGTAGATTTCCGTCGAATTGGAGTATTCCGTAGTGTTACTGCATGTAAACCAATGGCTGTAAAAATTAGGCCATTTCTTGTTTTCTTACTAATAAAATGTATATTGTGTTCTCTTTGTCTTTCGTGGATATTGTGTTACTTGCAGTCAAGGAATTTTGAAGTTATCAGCATGCAGTAGACACATATACGCACTGCGTACCTATTTTTATTACTTGTACTCGAAACAGAACATTGACAGAAGAAATCCGAAAAGACGTCCCATCGACTCGATTAGTTTTTTACCATGTTGGTCAGGACTGTTCACACTAACTACACGTATAGGCACTTTACGTAATTCCTATAATACTTAAAGTCTTACTGTAAGCAATATACCTCGCTAAACGAAGATGGAGGGTCACGCACCAACGTCTGTAGAACACCCTGTTCCTTTAATAACCCATTACGTTCGACAAAATTTAGAAATGGCAGCGAGGGACATGGCTCGGTTTCCCTTTTATTTTTATTATTCATTTATTTATATATTTATTTCTTTTTAAGGGGGGGGGGGGAGATATAACGATAATGTAAGATCTCTAAGCTTGGCGATAATTTACCTGAAGTTTGTATGAGCACCTGCTCCATTCCAATCGCCACTCACGGGCTTTGGATCCAAAGTAACCATGATACCAAAATCTTCAGCAACACGATGAAGAAGGAATCGAGCAATCCACAAGTGATCGCCCATTTCAATACCTTCACAAGGTCCAACTTGAAATTCCCACTAAAAAGATGTAATCGTACATTTATGGCTACATGTAAATTGTTTTGTCATACTAAAATATGCCACCCGACGGTCAGTAGTTTTATTTCGAATGACAGAAGGCACGCGTTGTAACCCTTTCGCGACTGTATCGTTCCTTTTGCTAATCACTATACAAGGTCTAAAGGAAGACTGGATCAAGCAACTATTGACAAAATGAAGCCAGAATCCACCACTACTATAAAGGGACCAACAGCTGCATGTGCGAACTGTCGCTACGAAGTTTGTCCTCGTTCTTTTTTCCTTCGTTTTTTTACAACCCCTAATCGGGACGGCTAATAAGCAAGGAACCGTGCACGCATTTTGCGAGTTTTATTTTGCGACCCTAATGAACAACGAGTTACTCGATTTAGTCTTTTCTTTTTTTAGAGATCAGTGGTGCCAATTGCTTTACAAAGTATCTTGCATTAAAACATTAGGGGGCGATTACATGGACCGGGCTGGCCCGGTTAACCAGGCTAGCCCGCTTTATATATAAAACCCATATCTTTTTAACATTTCGATTACATTGCAAGCGGGCTAGGGGCTGTTTACATGAGCCGGGCTAGCCCAGTTAACTGGGCTCACGCAATTGATTAGAGTCTCACTGTGGTTTTGAAACTCTCATAAACTAAATGCACAAAGAAGAATTGGTTTAGTTTAGTTTAGATGTAAACGAATCCTAACGTTGATTAAAATCTCCTTTTGTGGCCGAGGAAAGAATTTCGTGACACGAGTCAGCCTAGTGTGGTATGAAATGTGTCACGAAAACAGCTGCCGTAGGCTTTGCATGCTAAAGATGATTGTCTTTCTTTTTCGAGTTGACTAGATGTCAAACTATCGGAAAATTATGGCTACAAATTTTCGACCTCTCAATACACAGGTAGGCTCAGATTCCAGCCGTTGGGGCTCGGTGCGCAAGCGATCCTCGCCCTATCAACGGCTGGGCTTGATCATTGTTTAAACCGACCAATTATACGCAAGCCCCCCAAAATCGGGGGGGGGGGATAAATGTCACTCATAAATGACGTAACGTAAATAATTATATACTACGGTAAGTACGATTAGCGTAACTTTCATTTAATTTTATCACAAAAGTTTGACGTTTGTTGGCAATCGATAACTCTCTGGCTTTTCTTGGAAAGAAAATATCACTCCACAAAGAGCACACAAATTGTTATTGAATTCTGAATGCCTGGTTAGTGGTTACATCAATAGCGTACCGTCGAGCTGCTATTAGAGACCTTAAGATACCCCGGATTCGGTTTACGGGTACGGTTAATCTACCCGTACCCGTATGTACGGGTAGACCATGATCTACCACGCGAAAACGGGTAGATATTACGGGTAAACAAAAATGGCGGTACCCGTATCCGTAAACCGAACCAGGGGTATCTTAAGGGTCTCTATTAATAGCACAAAAAGCGGACAAACAAAGCAAATTGACTTTCAAATGAGCGATTATCTATTGTTTGGACTGCAAGAATTGTGGGTAAAAGCGGACAAACATCGATCCTGACGTCATCACGACGAAGCGCTATATATTTTATTTAAATTGCAGTACAGTATGTGTTCCGCGAGATGCATGCAAGCCAGGATATATATTCATGCAGGGGAGGTTAGGTTAGGTTACGTTAGATTACAGTACTTTAACGTTTGGAATGGCATTAGAATAAGTGTAAAATCTTCGGTATTCAACAGTTCACACAAGTGATTGATTATCATACTATCACAGTCGAATCCGTGAATAAAATATGAATAAAATATTAACGACAAAAATTGTTAGTGGAAAACGCTCTTTACCTGGATACTACAATCACGAGTTTAGCGTAACACAGAAAGGGAAAGAAAAATTGTTGATGATCTCATCTGTTTTCATGACACTTCATACGCACTATTAGAGCTAAGATCAGGAAAGGTCTTCGGTTCACTCCTATTAGCCATGTTTCCGACCCCTCAAACGGCCCCTGTATATATCGAAAGGTCGAACCCCATCATTTTCTGATAGTTTGACATCTTAGTCAACTCAAAAAATGGGGGGAAATCAACTTTAGCACGCAAATCCTACGAGATTACACTTCAGTCATTTACGTCATTCTATATCTAACTGAAGTTTTATCACCTCCAGTGTTCACCATTTGTCCCTGAATCCTGATTCATTACGAAGACAGGAACAGTCGTAAACAACAAACTTAAAATTATGCAATGAACAATGGACTCCAACTCTTTCCTGTCAGAATTGGTCAAAAAACCAATGATATTTTATTCTAACTATAATGTCAGACGATTCTATGTACACCTAGAGACTCTCTCGGACAGGGATGAATTATATAGAAGATATTATACGGTGGGGCGAAAATATGGATTTTATCATCGAGATTTTACCACGAGAAGATAAAATTAATATCCTTAAGCCACCGTGAAATTTTCGTTTCAATACAAGAAGCGGTCAATAACGTCATCGATATATATCTTCACTAGTGAGGATATGGAAAATATGTCACTGGATATTTTCTAGTAAAACACTCACATCTATATAATAAAAACTAAAAATAGAAATTCTTGGGGTCAATCGAGGTTGCCGTGCGATGGACGACAGTACGACACGCTAATTGCTAAACGTTAATTTTCAACATGTCCTCTCACTTAGAATTCAGGATTATCCTGAATTGTCAAAGTGTCTAGAATTCAGGGTGTTGTGGTCGGGGTCTGAGAGACCCATTTCATTCTAAATGAGAGAATATGCTGTAATTTTTCTATGGCCTAAAGAAACACCTCGTGTAAAACAGTAAAAGTTTATAACATGTCACTGGGCACGGTATAATTTGCCAGCGTGAAAAGGCAGTGGCTTATGAAAATTATTAACAGCTTGTGGATTTACAACTTGATCGCCTAGGGAGAGCTTTACCTCTTGCAGAGAATTAAATTAATCCAAGACGGCATTCCGGGCGTTTACAGAACTAATAGAAACCGGGAAAATTCATCATTCCACACCGCCAAGAGGCATATACTATAACCCGTTTCTATTTAAACCGTACCGTACGAAACGTAGAGCTCTTCTTCGTCTTCCCCGAGCAGAACTAATTTTAATACCTGAAAACAAAAGAAAACTCTGTTTCGGCACGGTACGGGTGAAGTAGAAAACAGGCCTATGGTTTTCGGGATGCACGGAATTTTATTTGGCGGCAATCAACTGTCTTTCTTCCCGCTGGTATGATAACGTACACACAGTACGACTTACGAGATTTCCTTCGACGGTATTCATAATTCATAAAATGTGTTTTAATTCATAAATGTGTAAAAATAAACAGAAACTTATAATTCTTGCTGTTACCGATCCCATAAACAGAAAATTATAATTCTTGCTGTCACAAAGAACTACAGCAATTGTTGATATTAGCGTTTAATCAAAAATCTAGAACTACATATGATAACATTATTTTATTTTTTTATTTCTCTGGCAATTGGTTACTGTTACCAACAACAACATAATCAACGACAGCTATAAAGCATACCGTTTATTCACGTTAATATAATTTTTCTTAATCATCATCGTCGGCTTTTCGGTTTAAATATACAGTAAAGTATTTGTATTCGGTAAAAAACAACCTTAACATTGGTAAAATAACCTTTCAACTCAATCTATACATAAACTGTACAGTACCGTACTTCAATTGTGGCGCGAGAAGCATCAGGACTAAAGGCCTGGCCAAACGCTTTCAACATTTCATGCAACATGTTGAACATGTTCAAATTTCGTTCAACACCATTCAACAACGTTCAACATCATTCAACAAGGTGGCAAATCACGGTTGAATTCAATCACGGCTGAATTCAACAATGTTGAACGGTGTTGAATGAAATGTTGAAAGCGTTTGGCCTTAACACAACATAATTCATGTGATGGATTAATTGATTATTGATCAATTGTTGACCACAAGTAACAGAGGTTTCAATAGAAGGCAGCCACCATCAACAAATCACGGAACCACCAGCTACTTTGCTCTTTATTGTCGATTACTTTCACACTGAGCTCAATCAGTAGAAATTTATCTCAGAATTGATGAAGAAAGCTCTGAATTCAATGAAATATTTATTATTTCAGAGTTGAACAAAATATATTTCACTCTGTTCGGTTTTGTTTTTGAAGCAATGCTGCATTCAGACACAGAATAGTAATACAACTTGTATTACTGTTGTATTACTATTCTGTGATTCAGACTTTGTTTCTCTTCGTCATGGTCCTCATCATTTACAAGAAAATGCCGAAATAGTTTTACTGGGCGATTTGAATGTCGATTATCAACGTCGACCATCCTAATGAGGCCGAAAGCCAGACGAGGAGCAGCGATATTGGGTATATCAGGAATTTACCGGATCGTATATTTAACAGTTATACCATGAGCTCGAGTCGTATATGAGCTCATAGCCAACGAGGTGCTTCGCCGAGTTGGCTATTAGTTCGTATACGACGAGAGCGAGTGGTATAACTGTTTTATTATATAGCCAAGCACTGTACAAGAGACAAAATTAGAGCGAAATGTTTGAAACGACAAACTTCCGGCATAGGCAACTAATACTTCCGCCATGCCTAATGATGCATGCACATACAGTTTCTCGCTGAGCTGTTCGGTAAACAGCTTCGAAATATTGTATAAATGTTGCTCGAGAAGCAAGAAATGTGTTAAGCAGATCAACAAAAAAGATTAAAAGGTACCTCTATGAAGTCAAAAGGTGGGTCAGTTGTTTATATTAGCGTTGCTGTCGTGAAAAAGGTTTTGATTTCATGCAAAAATTAAACTGAAACACCTTCGGCAATGAAACTAAATTACTTAGTTGGTTGTTTTTGAAAAAGAACATGCTTTTTACTACTCCAAATGCTTATCTAAATAAAAAAGTCTCTTTACTGGTGAGCTCCTACGAAATGTGTTTGTAAGCTTGATTTTAACCGTGAGTTTCTTTATTTGGCAACAAATTAATATCAACCCGTTAATTTAGACAGGTTTTTGAATAAAAAAGACGTAATTTTTAGGTAAATTTTACCATTTAACATGCTAAATTGTGTATTTGTTAATGTATTTTTACACAATGTTGTCTTTTTATACATTGGTTTGAGGCTGTTAATGTTTTCCTGTATAAAAATCCGTCAATTTCAACTCTTTTCGGCAGTTTAAAAAAACATGCCGCCATCTTGTTTTTCCTCTACTAGCTTCTACTAGCAGGATACGAGCTGATAGCCTGGTAGTAGGGAACCAATCAGATTACGCAAAAGCTCATATCCGATAGCATGCTATATAATAACAGGAAATATTCCGAGTACTCATGCGCTATCAGGTAAAACGCTGACAAAGACACAGACTCAAATGTCGCGTATTTCTGGCCATAGGGTAACATTTTTCTTCAACTTTCAACGCAACTTTGTTACGTGGCAAGTCTAAAAAGCGTTGTTGCATGTATTACCCACTCACCTTAAACATTGTCACGCAACAAAATGTTGTTGCAAGTTGAAAAAATTTGTTGAAAAAAGTACATGTAGATGCCAGTTCTACTTGCTGCAGCATGCTATTTCAACTTGCAACAACAAACTTTTGTTGCGCGACAATGTTTGAGGTCGGTGGTAATACGTGCAACAACGTTTTTAAACTTCTAACGCAACAATGTTGCAGCAATTTGTTGCTCGTATCACTTCACCTTTACTAGTTCAGCAATCTTCTCCAATTGGACAAAATGGCGTTCAAGCAAAAACGTGACCCAAACAAAAGCATGTGAATACTCAGAGCTATCTGTCCCACAAAATCGAGAAATACACATCTCTAATTATCAAGGCGGATGCTCCTGGATCCCCATAGAAGGAAGACCACACATACTGTATATTACAGATGCATACCGCAAGTACTTTCACAAGACAGCCACCTCCCTGCCCTTTTAAACCTATTGAAACCCTGGATTAATGGATTATGACTCAATCAACCCAGCTCTACAAAAATAAGTTACAAATACAGTATGTCAAGGCATTTTGAACAAGCTAAGAAACTTACCTGGGAAGGCATAACTTCAGCATTGGTTCCTGCAATCTTCACTCCAGCATATAAGCATGCTCTGTAATGAGCTTCAACAACCTCCCTTCCATATACTTTGCCTGTCCCAACTGAACAATAGTATTTGCCCTGAGGTTCTGGGTAACCTCCCTTTGGCCATCCTAATGGATGCGTATCCTTATCAAGCAATGTGTACTCTTGTTCAATACCAAACCATGGATGTTCAACCTGAACGAGTAGAGTAACAACAATTATCCAAAGTCAAAAAGATTAAAACAGAACAGTCCAATCTACTGTACAGTGTGTACCATAATGTGTAAAATAATGAAGTTAATATACCGTACTGGTGCAGGTATACACCCTCATCTTACACGTGAACTAGAGCCCAAAGCATAAAGGGGGCACATACCCCATATCACTCAGATATGGTAGGAATTAAGTTCTTGCTCACTTAAAGGGTATTGGCAATAAAAATTAAGTTTGTCTCATTTGAAATAACTCATCAAATGGTATAAGAAGACCTTTTACAATTTTTCCGTATCTGTTTTGGTTTTGGAAATATTTGGACCAAAGACAGCGTGCTGTCCGCCATCTTGGAATTATTTTCAATATGCATTTGCATCATAAGCAGGGTAAAGTGAAATTTTTATGTTGCCAACCTTACAGTACGACATTACGAGCTAGAAACTCGATTTTGTTGTGCTATTTCCATTTTAAATTGACCCACAACATTTAAAAAGCCTTCTGTGGAAATTTGGTCACCCACGGAGTAGTTTCATTAGGTTTACCCTGTTTATGATGTCACCAATTTCCTAGTTACAGTAATTAGACCCAATATCACAACAAGATGGTGGACAGCACGCAGTCTTTGGTCGAAATATTTCAAAACACAAGAAAGATACAGAAAAATTACAAAATGTCTTCTTATACCATTTGGCGAGTTCTTTCAAATGGGACAAATTTAATTTTTATTGCCAATACCCTTTAATCCATGTTAACACGATAAACAATGTTTAGTTGTTATTTGAGCTGATTTGAGGTCACAAAACATTACTGTGGTTAAATGTACCACCACCATTTTTTTCAGTACCGTCAATTATTTTTGGCTTATCTTATGGCACATGTATGTCTAATACATGGCACATGCGTGTCTATACATGTAAGGGGAAAAGTGAAATACAGTTGTTGGCATGTACACCACCTGGAAAAACATGTTTTATATCAACTTCAAAACATTAAAAATTCATGAGCAAAACACAATGCAAATCAGTACCATGTCCGACAGTTTAGTTCCAGTACTAATACTTGGCCACAATCTGACAAGCACAATGATAAAAAAAACATTTGCCAAATTTGTATAGTGAAAACATCCTTGAAGCTTTATGTTTTTGGTTGTTCACTTCTAGTTTCCACAGTGTATAATTTTAAAACTAATTGATATTTATTGTAAGATATTCAATAAAAGGTGCTTGATTTTCCGAGCTTGCTGGCCGTTTTGAGGTGCATTTTACAAGCACCTACTGTGCTACGATGGTGCCAACAAGAGCGGTTACAACAATATATACAGTACCTTTGCAATTTCCATTACAGCTTTACATGTTTTTCGAAGATTGGTAGCTGTTGGTTTGTGGTCATAGTGGTACGTTTCACAGAGAAGTAACTTGTTCTGTCCACGACGGAAAGGATCACGGAATATAGCAACAGGGTGAAGATAGACATCACTGTTTGCACCAGTCGCTTGTCCAGTACTACGAGAATTAAAATGAAGCAGTACAAAGTCACAAACTATGTTCCCTCTATACTTCCCTGCCCTGAAATATTTTAAGGAGACTATTTCTGAAGATGGTGTTAATTAAGAACTGTCTAAAATTTGCTGATTTTTCAAATTTACTGGTTTGTCAAACTACATTTTTTTTTATTCTATTGATAAATTAGCTCACCCAACTGAGCCAGTGGTGGCACTACATACGTGCAGGGGTGCAATTAGTGTGTGTGTGTATGGGGGGGGGGGGTGACACCCCTAAACAATTGAAAATTGCTCGAAAAAGTCAGTCCTGAATTGTCTGTTAGACTACCTTTTCGGTATTGGTCATCTCTGGTGGGATGGTTTTGAGGAGATGAGTTTAATAAGGAGAACAGGAAAGCTTATCAAAAAGACTGAACCAGAGGGTCCAACCATTCTGATTTCGTTGGGATTATTCCAATTTTGCTTGAAAATCCCCAAATCCAGACGTGACCTTGATAGGAAAAATACGGTACTGATTTTAAAGATCTTATCTCCAAAATCAGGATTTTTCCTATCCCGATCAAAGTCTGCTCCCATATTATACAGTACCTGAGAAAGTACTTGCTTTAGGGCTGTACTCTGTATTATTGGCTCACAGAAATTCAAATTAATAACCTTAACAAACTTTTACAATATTTTCAATTTCTATTTACATGTAAATAATTATAATTCATCCACTTTGATTCAAATGAGAAAAATATCAAATTACACAGGTTTGCTTTCTTAAGTAAGTAGTATTGGATTTCTCAAGCTTTAACTCAGTAAAGATGTCTGAGGAATAATGAACACTTTGCATTTTTATGGGAAACAAGCATAAAATGACAATTTTAACAGAAATATTCACCCGAGACTCGAGTGTGCTGGAAATGGCATTTCAGGGCATCCAAATTTCACAATTTTCTGTGGGGGAATACCCCCAGACCCCACTAGGTACTGTAGACCATGATTTTGCCTAGAGGGTGACTTTCATTAAAAAAAGCAAGACTTTGAGCCACAGAAACAACATATTAACCTTTAAAACCTGATGACCATCAATTGCATCTAAGTACAGTACATGTTTGCCAACTTCAAACTTTGACATTTTCTGGGAGCAATTTGATATGTTTTATATTACCAATCATTGTGAAACAAGATAATAATAGAAACTTGACAAATTATGCTAGCGTTAATAATAAAGTTTCACATGGGTGCAGGTAATTTTTTATTACAGTACAAAGATGTTTCAGTTTTCCACTGGGAAAATTCAGCCTTGTAGAAAACCAACCAAAAACAGTTCATGGCATGTGATGGAGCAGATGCCTTATTCCACCTCAGGCATGTGAAGAGGTGTGTGTATGTGATCGCACACCTCTCATTGACAGGCTTGCACACCCGTAACACCACCATGGTTGCCAATTCCCAGTTGAACCAAAATGAAAGGCACTACAGCACATCACATCCACCTAACTACCTGAACAGGTGGGTGTATTTGTTCTTTATTAACATTTTCTTTATGCAGAAGTCAAAATATGATTTTAATAGTGAGCTCTCTGAGCTTTTCTTCATTTTTAATATGCCTTCCAAGCTTGTAGATCCAGTGATTTGCTGTTCAACTTGGCGTTTTTTTGTTGAAGCTGGAAAGGTTCATCAGTGGAGCAGGGAAAGTACAGAATTTTACAAAGATGATCTTAAAGAAAATTGATTTCAAATCCAAGTCCTTTCTGTTCAACCTCACAAGATTGATTAAACTTTTTCTTTTACCTCAAGATAAGTTAATGTGCTTTACATATTCATTACAAAGCTTTTCTGGCAAACACCAGTTGATTGAATTACACTATTTTCAATGAAAACAACAATTAACCCTCCTCTTTGATGAAGGATAACAAAAAATCTAACCATTCGTATTTCAAAATAGCATTAAGGCACTTTATTTTTATTCATCTGTTTTCCTGAATCAAAATTATCTTAGGGAAAAATGTATAACACATTCAAAAATCACTCACGATGACCCATGGTCGGCCCAAGCAGAAAATTATAGTGGGTTTAAAGACTGAGCAAAGAGCCACACTTGTTTTGTCAACAGCAACTTTTGAAGAAGCTTTAACTATTCTTTCTACATATCTTTTTCCAACTATGTGATTTTCTCACACATCAAGCTTATTATGTAGTTCTGAGGTAATGTCAGCCATTGACTGTGGCAAAATTCAAATGTCAAATAAAGCAGAAATGCAAAAATATCTCAAAAACTAGACAATCGCATTACTTTCAGACCGTGATCTTTGGTTGGCCATTGAACTGCAGAGTCAGTAATTCATTTGGTAAAAAAGGGGGCAGGTAGATTAATTCAACATTGCATATAACATTTTGTTTATTTCCTTTTCAATTTATATTGCATACAGGATGTGTCCCGAGTGTTTCACGAACCCACGCAAAATCCATGCATTCTTGATTTCACACATGTGCAGACAAAATTTATTGCCCACCTGTTAACCAACTACCTAACTAACAAAAGGTACGCTATGCATACATATGTATCTGCGCCAAATCTTGTACGATCTTGTATGATCAGATCTTGGAAAATCTTGTAAGAAATACTGTAACAAATCTTTCTGATTAACTTAACCTTAAAACAATTTACAAATACTGGAGAAAAGACCAATGGGGAAAAAGCCAGCAAAACAAAGCGATCACCGACCGGAATAAATATTGAAAATTTATGCTCGAGATATTAATGTCACAGTTGGGAGTCGTCTAGATTTACATCGGCATCGCTAGCTTTCTAACGACTCCCACTAGGTGCTAGCTTTCTCCCACAATATGACAATATCCTGCCGCATTGCTCTTTCTACCACGATATCCTGCCGCATTGCTGATTTTTCAAGCTGTCTACCGCACTATTCTACCACATTCGAGCATTTTGCAAAGTAGCCTAGTTCCACAGGAGATCTTCCACTAAAGTGGCGTACTTTCCACTATGGTTGATTGGCGCTGATGTAATCATCGTTCATTGGTTATAGTTACACAACAGCACACACTACAGGTCAGTGGTTACACAAAAAAGTTAACATACCCACACACAACACAATAGCAATATATCTGCTGTGCAGATACAAAAATTTCTCTCTTCCTAAACCATATTACCCTAATCCCAACCTAAACACTAACCCTAAAATTAAAATTATCAATTTTTGGTGATCCTCAAAGTTGGTTATCATGGTCTTAAGGCCTGGCCAAACGCTTTCAACATTTCATTCAACATCGTTCAACATTGTTGAATTCAACCGTGATTCAACGTGTTGAAAGCGTTTGGCCACCCTGTTGAATGATATTGAACGTTGTTGAATGGTGTTGAACGAAATTTGAACATGTGCAAATTTTCGTTCAACATGCGTTCAACAATATTGAACGATGTTGCATGAAATGTTGAAAGCGTTTGGCGAGGCCTTTATACAGTAGGTCGATCTGATAAAGTGCTTTACAACAACAATGGACAATTCATCATAATACACTGTACATGTATTTCATCATACTGCCAAAGACAGTGAAGCTCAGTGACCCATGACTGGACTCAGACTGGAGGAAAAATGTTTCCCGCCTTTACTAGTAAATATATACGACTCAGGCTAATTTACGGCAATATCTTTATAACGATCATGATATATTGTACGAGACTTGGTCACATTAATCCTTTCTGGATTACCTTTTTTGGGATACACGTACACTGTATTTTCAATAAAGCAAAGTTTCGTTTGCTGGTGAACCTAGAGTGGCTCCAAAGGCTACTGCCACGCTGTACGAGTGCTATTAACTCGCGCGAAATAATTATGCGCCGACTCTTTTTATCCTAAACAAATTCGACAAACTCTACTTAAACTCTAAAGGTACAACCCTTGGCGAAGCGAAGAGTTGTTTCGATGCCATTTGACCGAAGGCGTATTTACCATGCTTATAATTTATAAACATGTGATTCAACATCATTACTTTATATCGTCAACAAGACAACTGTATTGGGGAGCGTAAACATACTTGACAGCGAAACAAAGTCGTTTCCTACTATCATAATGTAGCTGTAGGAACGTTTATTAATACAAACCTCGATCCATCAAAATTCCATATTGGGCAGTCGCTGGGAACTTGAGGTTCAAAGTCCATCGTTTTGGTTTTACAGCGAAGGTTCTCACCAGATCCATCGATCCAAACGTACATCACTTGAACAAAACCACATTGGTCTAAATCAAGATATCTGCCAACGTCTGGTTTCATAATAGCACTCGTCATGATTGCTTCTTGAATGAATGGAAGGGCAAGAATACTGTACGTTCTTTCAATTAATAAGTTAAAGCGGTTCACTGAAACGTGCTGAAACGAAAGAGAACATAATAATTTCCCTAAACAAATCAAATTAAATATTTGCTACATATAAAACCCAAATATAACAAGGTTTGCTTACAAACTAAGTCTTGTGATTCAGTGAAGAGACGGAGAGCATTAATACACGAGCACGACTACAGGACGTTTGTCGACGTGGCCACAGAGACACATGACAAGATCACAGAATAGAAATACGACCAGAAGTCCAACTGGCGTCGGAACCTTTGAAGTTTCTATCCTCGCGCATGTCGCCTCGCGCATCTTGATTCCTCGCCATCCTACGCCATCCTACGCAATCCTGGCAAGTTCCCCCGGCAGTTTGGACCTTCAAAAGAAGGTTAAAGCTGCCGGGGGAACTTGCCAGGATTGCGTAGGATGGCGTAGGAAATTGCGTAGGATTGCGTAGGATGGCGTCGGATGGCGTAAAATATCGCGCCTGCGCATTGAAGAAATGCGGACAAGTTGTCACTCGAGTTGGACTTCTGGTCAATCCTTATTCTGTGACAAGATCGTGAACATGGCGTGGACAAGATACTTTAGATTCTTTACATGTAAAGCATCACGGGATAAACATTAATTTTGATTGGATATCATATTTGGCGGCAAAAATTCGCGGGAGATTATTACCGAAAGGGGTGGGTCACAGAACTTCAAAATTTGGCGAAAAATTGGCAATCGCGCGTGTTGAAAGTTGAATATTGGAAAACGAAAACATGAATATTTTTTTTAAAACAGACTGCACTGAATAAAATCGTGCTGAATAAAATCATCTGGCGTGAGCCGGAAAAAATAGACTCTACAGGCTGCAAAGGGTTGCTGTGGACCTTCTGCTCACGTTTTAATTCCCAGACATATTTTTGTCACCAGAATATTAATTTACTCGAATATCAATTTTGAGATGATTCTGATAAATTTGTGCTCGGTTGGGTAAACCATTTTTCTAGGGAGTGAAGGGTTGGGTAATTACTTTTTTGAACAAAAGTTTAAGGTTGGGTAAAACTATTTTTAATATAAAATATTAAAACAAAATTTGAAAATATTTTCCAAAAAAGTTATATGCATTGCATATTAAACTAAAATATGACACAAAGAAATGTATAACTTAATTTGCATGACTATATATGCACTGTCAGAGTCATCTTCATCTGTGTTCAATGACCCAATCATTTTCAAGTACCAATCTTCTTCTATCAATTATATTTGAAACTGCATCAGCCATCTTGTAGCATCTTCCCTCATTGCATCTTCCCTATGCGCACCCTGGCTGACCTTGGCGTGGTTTTAATTCTGGGAACTCTCGTTCCAAGAATTGCAAATCGGAAGATCCCCAGCAATGTCAAACACCATGAATATTTAGAACTATGGATGCAAATGAGTTGTTTAATAATTGTATACGGTCAATTAATCATTTATCAGAATACGCTAAGAATTTTGAGGATCATGGCTATAATGACTTGGATCGGAGAGGCCAGTCAGCTCAAGAATTACTCCAAGCAAAGAGTACTGTACTGCACCTAAAAAAGTCAACTGACAGACTCTAACGTTTTCCCAAGGAAAGTTTGTTTTGGAAAAAGGAACAACTACTGCAGCAGATTCTAAACCTCCATGGCACAAATTTTTGAAACCACCTCCGAGGACAGATAAGATGAGATTTTAAAGCAAAGCATGAGAGTCAGTTTGTAAGTTATCTCAATGGCCAGCAACAGTTTCGCTGAGATGTTACACAGAAGATCAGGAACCTGCATGGAAGCAGTGGCGTAGCCAGGGTTCTGTCTTTGGGGGAGCGAAATTGGTCGAGCGTCGAAGACGCGAGCCTCCTAGGGGGGTCCGGGGGCATGCCCCCCCGGAAATGTTTTGAATTCTAGAATCTCTCAGACTGCATTTCCCGCATTCTGAGGCGAGATTTTAAAAAATAACTGATCGCCATAAATAGCAAAGTTTTGTTGTCTCCAAACCAAAACAATGTAGTACACATATCAAAATTTATTGAGAATTATTTATGATAAGTCGTATGTATGTGGACCTTGTAATGCTATATTTTCCATCTAGACTACACCAAACTGAAATTTGACCCATCAAAAAGTTTCAGGCCAAGTTCAAACCTGGAACTTCACATGAACCAAAATCAATGCAAATTAGGTTAAATTAAGGAAAACATTCTTGACAATTGAGTTAGGTTTATGTGGCGTTTGACGTTTGAACTTGAACTAGGCCTAGGGCTTTGATATATTTCAAACAGTGCCATTCAAATTGTCGAGTTGGAATTTTATAGTAGCCAAAACTGACATATAGTCGATATACTCACACAAACAGCATTACAATTTGTAGTCGACACATGCATAGGCATAATTTGCAAGTATACGATATATAATTGGTATTTACATGCACAAGCAGCACAACAAATAATATGGTACTTAAACTAAATCAAGTCTTCTCGGTGCCATGCCTGCGAAAGTTTCTACGAGATAATCTACATTTAGTTCCTGTAATACATCAGACTCTACAGACATAAGCATCAGACTTTGAAGCCTTTCCTGTCCCATTGTGGACCTAAGTCGAGATTTAATGAGCTTGAGCTTCGAAAATGCAAGTAGTAGGTATATGCGGATTCAACGACACTTTTGAGATTTTCTTGTTTTTCGGATTTTATTTCTTTCATTTTAGAAAAAGTTTTAATTCATATTTTTTAAAAATATGAATTTCCCCATTTCCCTCAAATTTCCTCATTTCCCCCAAATTCCCATTTTCCTAATTTTATGTTTCCGATTTCCGAATTTTCCGAAAAGCCGAAGCCGTGTTAAAACTGGTTACCAATACCCAACATTTTTGACACACTTCCAGTATCCTAAATATTTTTTCCACTGCTCCGCGTTCCTAATATTTTTATGACCGATCGCCAAAGTCCGAATTCCGTCTTCTAAAATTATTCTCTTATCGTCGTTTGCCGAAAGTGCTATTTTGTTGATAATAGTATAAATAAAAAATGAGTATACATTATGGTTACGAAACATGCTGCTGTAAACACAAGATATTATTAGATCAAAAACAGTACAAAACTGTTTTTGACGTTAACATGTTAAAAGCTGTGAAATCTGGTCAGGCCGATAAAGGAGTTAGAGTTGGAAGGGTGCAAGACAATGAATATTCACTTTTTCAAAGTATATATAATAGAGGACCAATACCCGGATTAGATTTTATTCAAAATACCAGAAAGTGTTTTATGATATTTAAATGTCCGGAAATGATTAGTATTAATGTTTCAGTTTTTATCGTGGTACGTGTTATTGGTAACACCAACAATTCTGGAAAATGGGCATACATTATTGGTAACGATAATGGTGGTTACGATAAATTTATTGGATATAAAACTGGAACAACAAACCAACTTTCATACGGAGGTGGATTTCCTACGAAGGAGTACAACTGTACAATTCAAAGTGATGTTAGCATTTTTGAAAAACATATAATTTCATGTCATTGGTTATTAAGCGGAAGCTGTTTGTACATAAATGGAAAAAAGTCAGCGGATTCAGATTTTTTTGCAAATCCTAAAACCATTGGTGAAACATGCAGTACAATATTTGTGAACGATAGGTTTACAGGAACCACAGGACCGTTATCAAAACCTTTTACAGGAGAGATTTACGATATTAAGGTAATTAGTGGTTTTTTAGAAACAGATGATATAGTTAACATAAACAAAAAGATAATGAGTGACCATAAAATTTTACAAGCGGAAAAAATACTAGCCTGATTGGAAACCGAATTCCTAAGAAAAAAATCTTAGGAATTTAAACTTTATTTACATTTTTTTATTTTTTCTCTGCTTCCTTTACCGCTTTTTTTGTTGTTTTCCTTTAGATCCTTCTTTTTCTGCTCTTCTTGTTCCTTTTTTGACCTTTCTTTTTCGTGGTGGGTTATATATAGTTCTATTTTTTTTCTGAGATAAATTTTATTAATACGAAAGATTTCAGAATTTAGTTTTTCTATTTCCTCTTGTTCTTGTTTCTTTCGGTTTTCTGCATATTGCTTATTTTCCTCATTTAATATTTTTATTTTTTCTGTTTCTTTTTTGCGCACCATTTGGTGATGTTTTGCTATTTTTTTCTTATTAGACATTAACTTTTTTTCAAGTTCATTTTTATCTTTTTCTTGTTGTTCATTTTCAAGTTTTGTTTTGCATTCTTTTTGAAGCTTATCTTCACGTTCTTCTTTGAGTTCTTTTTTATTTTTTTCTTTGCGTATTTTTTCCACATACTTTTTTATGTTTCCTTTTTTGTACTCTTCTTCGTATTTTTTGAAATCATAATTATCGTCGATGGCGAGAGTAAAGCCATTTTTGAAGAAATGGCAAGCAATTTTTTCATTGCGGAAATATCTTTCATAAATAGCTCTTTTTTCAGACCAGTTTGGTTCAAAATAGTTTTCCCACGTTTCAATGGAAAACAGGTAAGAAAAATACTCTGCATCCTCTTTTAATGAATAGTCAGCCCACATATCGTGTAAAAACGTGCAGCCGTCTGATAATTTACAAAGAAGTTCTCCATCGTCCATCCATCTTCCTGTTCCAAACATGTAAGGACTTTTGTCTACAAAACTATGAAATCTTATCCATGCATGAAAAGTACAATCATCACTATAATTGTCACCACACATTTTTAGTGAAAATTTTCTCCAAAGATTGAACCATTTTTCATTTTTTTCTTCGTCTGACATTCTGCTAATGATTTTTATACAACCGAGCCAATCATTGTAAGTAAAGTTGTCTTTAAAAATAGAATTTGAATTAGTTTCAATTGATGAATAATCAACCATTGCTTCCTTTTATTATAGTACCTATTTAAAAGAATAAACTCTTTTACTACTATAATAAAAGAGTCATGGAAGAAACATTAAAATTTTACATTAGCCAACTTTCCCCAAAACGAGCAACTATTTATTCAAAATCCTGGTGGGCCATTGGCAACGCTATTTACAAACTTACTAAAGGAAGCAAGGAAGGATATGATCTTTGGCATAAGTTTTCCGCACAGGATATAGATGATTATACCAACAATGTATGTGATAAAAAATGGGCATATTTTAAGAAAAACAACTATTTTGTTTCAATTAATACAATTGTTGGATACGTTTACAAAGATGGGGGATCGGTTTACAATCCCAATCACAAACAGATGATAGAGAATGAAGAAGTAAGAAACCTTGTTTACGATGTGTTGTTACCTAAACTTTCAATAAGAAGAATGAGAAACGTGAAAGCTCTTAATAATTTATGTTCTGCATTATATCATATTTCATCAGGAAAGGATGAGGATGTGTTAGATGATGTTTGTAAAAGGATTAAGGACGTAAAATTAAAAAACATATTTGTTTCATCTTGGAAACATAAATACTTTCCAGCTCAGTATGGATTAAATGATATTATTGGTTGGTTAAATAATGATGAAGATGAAAAATATCATAAACAAATAGAAAAATTTAAAAATTATATTGAACATTTAACAAAAGAGTATTGTAAAATTCAATATTACTACTCCAATGACTTAGAATGGGTTGAGAAAACAAAAAGGCAGTTAAAAAGAATAGATGATAAAGGTAACAAACCATTTTACCTAAAAGGACATCTTGGAAATAGAGAAAAGAAACTACTTAAACTAAAAGTTTAAATTGATTTATGGTTTTAAAAAAATATACTATAATAAAAGAGATATGTTAGTTAATAACAATTTCAAGTTTGCAACAAAATGTGAATTTAAAAGCAAAACCTGGTTTGATATTGGTAAACTTATTTACAACATTTTAGAAGGAAGTAATGAAGGTTATAGACTTTGGGTAATGTACAGTAAAATGGATCGGGAAAACTTTGATGAATACTATTGCAAAGAATACTGGGAACATCTAGATTTAGTATCCAAATTTGAAAGCGTTGAGGTTGAACCATTGCCAGATGGTTGGTAAAGATGTAAATGATTAATTTAAATTATGAATTCCTATTCTTTTGAATAGGAATTTTTTTTCACGTCTGATGACCGTTTATATTAATTTGTGTAGTAACCATCCACCTCCACCTCCCATCAAACCCATCGCAATAATTTGATACTTTTTCATTTCATCCGATGGTTGGTAAAAATCTTCCAACCTTGGAGGTGGTATTTTGCGTTGTTGTAGTATTTTTTTAAGTTCGTTGAAAGCTTTGTTGGTGTCCTTCATGTCGCTTTTTGCATCGTAGATTTCTGTTTTTAATTGTCTTTCTTTGTCTTTTCTTGCTGTTTCTTTTTCTAAATATTCTTCTTTAGAATTTGAGAGTTTTTCCATTGCAAGGTCATGTCTTTTGGTTTCTTTTTGATAATCTTTTTTGTTAAATGTTGAGAATAGATATCCCGCACCTGCGAAAGAAATCGCGTTAAATAATCCTCCTGCGATCATTGATGCCATGTTTTATTTATACATTTAGGTTTTTAGGTATGTACCCTGCGGATTGTCCTCTTTTAATTAAAAAACTTCCTGCTGCAACAGCAACAGCTAGTTTTGCGGTTTCCTTTAGACTAGCTGGTGCAGCTAAAGGTTGTCCTGTTAAACGTTTAGAAGCCATACTTACGGCTACAGCTCCTGCTGTAACTAGTGCAGCATTGTATAAATCTTGAATTACTTCCTTTTTGTTATCACCCATTTATTAGTGTAAAAAATATTTTTATAGAGTTATGTAAGGCATTGTTTTAGATGGGTTGTTAAATGTTGACCCAGATTTTTGAGAGGTTTTTTAGACTGTTAGTGTAATGTTATTATTTTATTGTTATTTCTAACAGAATATCTCCAACTTTTTGATCTGTTGAAAATTTAAGTTCATTATAAATTCCGTTATTTAGTTCAGTTTTGCTGTTTATATTGTTATATCTTGTAACAGAACCTTTTAGCGACTGGGTTGTTGTAATTGGAAGTATGGCAATTGTGTTATCGCGTTGTCCAGAAAATGATGTTTTTGTTCTGTTAACAGCATCACATTTAATACTGACATATTTCATTCCAAGATTTACATTAACTGAGGTATTTCCAATACGTCCAGAATCTTTCGGAATATGTTGCCAAGTTTCAGAGAATCCGAGTATTGGAGCTAATTCAAGTAATGACATATTTTCAGTTGGAGTAATTTTTATTTTTTGTGAGTAATGAACAAGCTCAGCACTTGCATTAACTTCTTTAAGTTTTTCGATAATCATATTTGCAGTCCAATATCCAGTTTTAAACCATAATTTTTGTTTTCCGTTCCGAATATGAACAGGTTTCTCAATATTGTTAAAGTCCCAAAACACACTTGCACACTTCACTGTCATTGTTTTATTTTCAATGACCAGCGGTTCATCAAATTTAACAGTGGTTTCAAAATTGTCTTCCTTTGTTATAAGAATTCTTATAAGTCTAATTTATTTTCAAAAAAATCATATGTTTTAGTTACATATGATTTTACACACTCCGTTTGATTATGATATTATTTCGTGGTTGTATGGATGAATTAGATTAATCTCAAGTCGGCTGTACTTAGTATTTTTTAGTTTTTCTTTTATTTTTTTTTCTTCTTCCTTACTAATATCTAAGTAATCATCTAGAATAACTTGCATATCTTTCCTATTTGGATTGTAAAATGAAACTAGTTTTGAAATATTTTCACGGTATGGTTTTACAATAGATGTGAGTTGCTGAGTTATCACTATTGTACTTATATTCATATGCCTTGCCCCAAACCCAAGTTTGACTAACTCACTAGTACGGTTTTTTACTGACTGACCAGATGCGCAATCATCTAGAATAATTAGTGATAAGCTTCCCTTACAGAAGTCAACCACAAATTTTAAATAGTCTTCTGTTTGATCTTGGTTACAGGGAATAACAAAAAGATTAGGATCATTTATATGTCTCCATTCTAAATATGTTTTGTTCCACTCAAATGTTGGACAAATTAAAAAAATGTTTTCGAACTGTTTAACATACTTTTCTTCTAACATTTTAAGTAAGTAGTGTGTTTTTCCACAGCTTGTCATTCCAACTATTATCATGTTAAAAGGTGTCATTTATTGATAAAATCATATATTGTTAAACATATGATTTTTTAGCGTAGACGACCGTTTTAGTAATTTTTTAGAATTTTTTAGTAATTTTTTAGAATTTTTTAGAATTTTTAGTAATTGTTTTAGTAACTTACACCTCGGAATTCACCGGCTTGCACCTTTAAAACTCCATCTGAAAGAACGAAAATATGGCAGTTAAGGTTTGCTGTTGTTGCTTTTTTGGTAATTTCAAGCATGATTCCAGATTGTGTTGATAAAAGTTTTGTTCCATGGCCATATAGTTCATTGTCATCAATAGCTCTAAGATCAACCACCAAAGCAAACTTGTCATTTGTGTAAAAGCTGTTTGCGGAAACTGCGCTGGTATCTTGTCTGAAAAGTCTTTCTGCCTCTTCAAACAATCTTTTCTTAACTATTCCCTGTGAGTAAACACTATTGGGAATGCCTTCAATAGTTACCTTTACATTTTCGATGTTTGGGAAAACGTACTCTTCGGATTGGCCGCGGGTTTTCTTTGTGAAAAGCATTACAACGGCTTTCATGCTTTTTCGTGGGAGATTAATGGTTTCGTTAACAAGGGTTGTTGCTTTGTTCCACTCCACTGTTTTTAAAAGGGTAACATGTTCGAAGCTAAGGGATCTTCCTGCGTTATATCCACTTTCTACTTCGCGTACAAGATCGGTGTTGGTAATGGTTTCGTATTCCAGCTCCATGTTTTCCAGGCTGTAACTATCCACTGTTTGGCTGTTCTGTGCCTGCATAATTTCGGTGGCAGGTGGAAGGGAAATGATGTACTGTAAGTCGTTCGCCATGTTGTAAGGAGCATATAGTCCATGATCCATTAAAATTTTTCCTAGTTGGATTCGCTGCTTGGTTCCGTAAACTGTGGCGTACGCATCGGATGAAGCGTCATCCGATTTTGAAATAACCTTACGTTGGTTTTCAGTGGCGATGCCATCTTCCAACATATTTGCACGAACATCGCGGTTTAACCACAGGTCTTCGTAAGTTCTAAGTATGCTTTCTCCTGAGTTATCATATATAATTTCACCTGCAAATTTTACTTTTAGTTGCTTTTGGAGTTGCTTTGCAAGATTGTTGTTAAACCATGATTTGGTGTTCGTATTTTTAAAGTCAAAAACCAGAAACATTTTGTCTGGAACAAGTGTTGTTCCAGGTTTAAGTTTTGGAATTTGGATGTAAATTTCTTCACCAGGATTGGCTTTGTTGGGATTAAAGGTAATTACGTGACGTGTTCGTTCACCAGTTATTTCACTTTTTTGTAAGCGTTTATAACCTGGTTTTAACTTGGTTTGTCGATCCTTGTTCATTTATTAGTGGAAAAATAAGTTAGTTTTTTTAAATATCATCTTCATCAAGGTTATTATATTTTACCTTCGTTAGATTTGGTACTGGTTTTGGTGAAGGTTTGGGTTTGCTTGGGGATACTGGTTTTGATGTTGTTGAATTAACTTCTTCCTGTTTAAAATTTTTCCAGGCAATATATGTTCCTATTACCCCGGTTACAACACCAATTAGCGAAATGAAAGTTGTTAAGTTAGGAAGTTGTGGAAAGTCGCTTGTTTCTTCATTTTGTTGTTCAGCTCGTTTGCGCGCTTTGGCTGCTTTACTTATTTCAGCAAGCTTTTTTCCTTGCGCCACCCTTTTTGGGTTTTTAACTTTTTCTTCTGTATTAGTTTTTGTAATGGATTGTTCTTCGCTGTTCATTTATTAGTAACTTAAATAGTTAATTTGTAGCTACACTTTGCTCAAACTAGCTCAAATTTTGTTTAAATTTGTTTAACAGCTAGCTTAAATTTGCTTAACAGCTAGCTCAAACTAGCTCACATTTTGTTTAAATTTGCTCAATAGCTAGCTTAAATTTGCTTAGCAGCTAGCTTAAATTTGCTCAATAGCTAGCTCAAACTAGCTCACATTTTGTTTAAATTTGCTCAATAGCTAGCTTAAATTTGCTCAATAGCTAGCTTAAATTTGCTTAACAGCTAGCTGTATAATAAATAGAACAATGTCAATGTATGATAATGATGATTGTGATCATATTATAGATGAATTTAATGGTGTGTTAATGTGCTTCACATGCGGTGAAGTTTTTGAGCCGCTTTTTAAAAATAGTTATAACAAAGACAACCATTCTATGAAAGAACACTCTATGTTTGAAAATAAAATTTCAAAAAGAGTGAAGTCATTTAACAAAATGATGGACGAGATGTTTCCAGATGTTTTTTTACCAAATGGAAACACAATAATGGAAGACATAGAAAGAAGATTTGATCAGCTAGAAGAAAGTGTTGGTTCATTTCCAAACATGAAGGTTGTTGTCCATTTCATACTTAATAAGTGTGAGAAGCCAGATCTTGCTAATACAATCACTCTTCCAAAAAGTGAAAGATCACAAAACATTTAAAAAAAACTTTTTGAAGATTAGAAAGACACCAGCAAGTGAAACTCCAAAAACTAATGGTAATACCACTTCTGACTCTGGCTGATCATAATCTTTTATGTTAACCCGCGGATTAACTGGAAATTTTTTTGGTTTTTGTGGATATTCTAATTGCGGTGTTACTGATACCTGTTGCGGTTTTGGCTGAAAAACAGGCTTATTTAATGTCTTATTAACACTTTTGTTGTTACCAAATGACATCCTACCTGTTGCTAATGTTAAAACATTGTTAAATCCACTAATTGGGTTAATAAGAATTCTCATATCTGATGGTATTAGAATTAAACCCGGTGAAATTGCAAAATTCAAAATAACATTGGTACTTTTGATAGCTTTCCGCATGTTTGAAATGGCAACAGTTATATCATCTTGCGCTATTGTATCGTTTACAAGTTTTTTGAACACCTCTTGAGTTTGTGTACTTTTTGCCCCCTGTTCAACAATTTCCCATCTGGTTCTTGCTTGCGCGCCTAATACGCAGTAAACATAACTTTCAATAGATTGCTGAAATAATCTTTGACCTAATGCGGTTAATCCTGTAGTGGTTTTTGGAATAAAAAGTAGGTAATCATCTGCTTCAAATGGTATATGACCGGTATATTCTTCATATGTTGTTGTTACCCCCATATTTCCGTGTAAAATGTAATTAAAGTTCCTCACCCTTTTTCCCTGACTTTCTAATTCGTCGCTTTGTGCAGCAAACGTTCCACTGGAGCCACTAGTCCGATCTGTCCAAATTTCTACATATGGATTATGTTTTTCTAATATTTTAATCACATCTTTTGTTATATACCTTTTAAGTTTTTCCGGTTGTTTCATAAATCTTCTGAAATGGAAGGCGAAGTGGTAATAAACAATACTTGTTATAATATTAGACGATGCTCCTACTATTTTATTCAAAAAATGTTCTTGTGAGATACCACACAAATATGTAATAACATAAGTTGCAGCTATTGCGGTATAGAACGGATCGCCAACGTAGTCAAACAGAAGATGTTTTGTCTTACTTATACTGATTGGGTTAAGATTAAGTGTGAACTTTTTCTTTTCTGTAACGTAAATTACGACGTTATCATGATCAAGTTTAAGTTTATTCTTTTTAAGGGTCTTAAGCTTTTCCACCTTTCCATCGTTCTTCCATCCTCTTGGCCAGTATAAATACTGTGTCCAATCAGGATTGTTTTTAAACGTGGACGATGTAATGTTAAAGGATGACATCGAATCATTCGGGTCCTGAAAAAATATGGATTTATCACCGGACGGCTTGTCCGGATTAAACGTAACAATAAATTTAAACCTATTCACATCTGAACTTGGATATTTTTTTAAAAACTCATTACGAAGTTTTTCCTTTTCTACAAAAAGATCTTTAGTAACTTTTTTGAAATATTTTTCATTCTTTTTTTGATCTTTTGATATGTACAAATACTGCGTCCAATCAGGGTTTTCCTTGAACGCATCTGATGTAATGTCATAGGATGAGATTGCGTCATCCGGATCTTGAAAAAATATGCTTTTTTCTCCAACCGTTCCATCTCGATCAAATGAAACATCGAATTCAAATCTTTTTACATCTGCGTTTGGATAATCCGTTAAAAACTTTTCTTTAAGTTTCATCTTTTCTATGGCACTCTCTTTAAGGACTTTTTTTATAGTTTTTTTCGCCATAATAATCCTTTAATGCTTGAATTTCTTTTGCGTTCATTTTATTTACCACAAATAAAATGACTGCTTTAACATTACTTGACCTTGAGTTAAGAAATATATATTACAATCCTGTAACCGGTTATCAAAGTGCGGAAAAGCTATATCAAAAGGCGGTTGAACAAAATGTGGAAGGAGTTACAAGAAAGTTAGTTAAGGAGTGGTTATCATCGCAAAGTACGTACACAATTCATAAACCGCTAAGAAAACCACGTAAAACGCAAAGAACCTTTGTTAAAAATCTAGCTGATCAGCTCCAGATGGACTTAGTGGATATGGCTAAGTTTAGTTCTGCAAATAAGAAGTTTAACTGGATTTTAACGGGTGTTGAAATTTTAAGTAGATTTGCTTTTGCTGTTCCTGTGCACAGAAAAAATACAGAAGGTATGGTAGATGGTGTTGGTAAAATGCTAAAGGAGTTTAAACATCACTTTCAAAAATATCCTGAGGTTGTTCAGTTTGACAATGGTAATGAATTTTACAATGTTGGAGTAAAATCCCTTTTAAAATCTCATGACATAGAGTACTTTTCAACACTTTCAGAACGTAAAGCAGCTATTGTAGAAAGATTTAACAGAACTCTTAAAACTAGAATGTGGAAATATTTTACATTCAAACAAACTAAAACTTGGATAGATGTTTTAGATAAATTTACTAAAAGTTATAACAACACATTCCACTCAACCATTAAAAGAAAACCTGCTAATGTTAACACAAATAATCAGGATGAGGTATTCAAAACTTTATATGGTTTACCTCCAACAAAGTTTTCAAAACCAAAATTTAAGGTTGGCGACTATGTAAGAATATACAAATACAAAAAAAACTTTGCAAAGGGATATGATCCCAACTTTACAAGTGAAGTTTTTAAAATATCAGCTGTGTTCCGCGGTAACCCGGTAATGTACAACATTGATGACAAAGATGGAGAAAATGTTATTGGAAAGTTTTACAATGAAGAGTTAGTTAAAGTTATACAATAAATAAAATGGAAGGTTTTGAACTAGATAATTTTGGTGATAATAACGAAATGGAAAGAATAATGGAAGAAGAAACAAGCTTTATAGACAACGATTATAACGACTTCGATGATTATGATGACTTTGACGATTATGATGACAACATTGATCTGGATGGTAGAACAGACCTAAGACCATTTGATCCTGATGCGTGGTTAAAACAAGGAGATACAAACAATGTGGAAGAAAACGAGGAAGAAAACACATTCCAAAACAGACGTAAGCGATGGGAGACCGCTGAAAGGCGAAGAATTACAAGAACACGAAAAACATTTTTTCGCAACAATTTTAATCAAGAGGTGGTAATGAAAGATGGTCCCGCTTCAAAAAAGTTAATAGACAAAAGTTTAATTTCTGTAAGTGAAAAAACAGGAAAGGTAAACGGAATACTTTACAATGATGTCAAAGTTGTTGTTAGAAAAGGAAATAACTTTGTGTTAAGTAGTAACGAAAAAATTAAAAATACTGTTCAAGAATATAGTAGCATCATGGAAAAAGCACGACAAGAGCATAGTAAAACAGCGAATGGCGCTATTGAGGAAATTGTTGGTGACTTGCCTGGAACATCTAATGTTAATGGAATTAGAGCAAACATTATCGATAGAATTCAAGATGAAATAACAAATGATGATAACGCAGTTGACAGAACACAGCTTAATGATGAAGAGCTAAGAGAACTTGGCGGAATACTAGCAACAAATAACGTAGAAAACCTAGATCGTAATAAAACTAAAAAAAGCCGTAAATGTAAAAAAAAACATGAAAAAAAGTTAGAAATAAATGTTTTTAAGTTATTAAAAACATTAAAAATAGTTAAGTTATTCCTTTCATCAAAAAGAAACCACTTTAATAACATTAAGTGAAAAACTGCTCGCGTAAACTTAAAAAGAAAGAGTTTTAAAGCAATCATACTAATATATTTCAGCTTTTGATTTAAGTCCCTTCAAAAAAGTTGCGTGCGTAATTGTGGGAGTCGCAAATCCTATGTGCGCATGCGTAGTTACGAATTGACTTAAAAATCGCTTTTTTACATATATAAAAAAAAAAAAAAGATATATAATAAAAGAAACACAATGACAACATTTACACTTAGACAATTACGTCAAATTGGAAAAGAACAAGGAATCAAAAACACATCCAATATGAATACATCAACGTTATGTGATTTACTTAGTATTCCACTAGTAAGAAACCAATCTTTTGACACACATAACAAAGACAAAATTACCAAGTCGGTTTGTATTATTTTCGAAAACAAAGACACGGGTGAAAAAATAGAATTTCCAAGCATTTACAATGCGGCAAAACAACTTAATATTAATCCAAGTTGCATCCCTTTTTACATAAAAAAAGGATCAATAATAACGTTTAAGGAAAAGAAATATACGGTTAAACGTAAAGAAGTATAACTTTGTTCAGCCCTTTGGCTTTTCGCAATGCTTTAGCTTTGCTCAGCATTGCTACGATTTCTTATAAGATTTTACCTTATAAGAAATTGAATCAATATTTTTTTTAAAAAAAACACTATAATAAAAGAGACAATGTGGAACAATAATATTGTAAAATACGTTCAAAAACTTCAGTTAAAAAAGGAGCAGCAACTCAAACAACAAGAAGAAAAACTTCGACGACAAGAAGAAAAACTACAACGGCAAATCCAACGACAAGAACAAGAACACAAAATTCAACAAGAAAGACTCAAGCGTCAGGAAGAAAAACTCAAGCAAAAGTTACAGCAAAAATTGGACAAAGCTTTGGTAAAAGCTAAGAAAGCGTGGAACAAGCAAGAACTCAAGGAACAAAAAAAGAAACAACACAAGGAAACCATTAAATGGAGAAAAGAAATTAAACAAGAATCAAAACGTCAATTTAACCTTGAGGAAGGACAACAGTGGAAGGGATCTAAAAAACTCGGAAACGTCCGAGA
Organism: Paragorgia papillata; assembly: GCA_035771165.1. Classification (NCBI taxonomy): domain Eukaryota; kingdom Metazoa; phylum Cnidaria; class Anthozoa; order Scleralcyonacea; family Coralliidae; genus Paragorgia; species Paragorgia papillata. The sequence goes on along the minus strand of JAWNZC010000340.1, from coordinate 3,809,352 downwards.
AAAACTTAGCAAAAAGTTGTGGAGCGTTCACAACAACAAACAAAAAATACAAAACATGTCCACCAACACCCACGCTACACTCGTTTTAGACGCCCTAAGAGGAAAGGCATCCAGATGGGCTATTCCAGGAAACGGAATTAAAGACCCAAATGTCTTTTTAGAAAACACCACTCCAGCTGTGGAAAAACTAATTAACGACACAGACAGTATCGGAAAAAAAGTAATCTCTGTACTCACCTGCAAACTAATTAAACACAACATAGAAACAGGTGAAGACGAAATCTCCACCGTCTATTTTAGAAGTTATACACACTCCATGATCACAAAAGAAGAAACAAAAACAGAATACGAACAGATGAGGGAAAAGATGTTAGAGTCTTTAGCCGTCCATCAAAGAAACGGAAGTGGGTGGAGGTTGCACTCAGTGGACTTACTCGAAATATTCATCGTAAAATATAAGCCAATGAAGGGAAAAAGCTACAAACCATTACCACCCTTCATAGAAAACAAAAAAGCCACCATCAACATAAAAAACAATGATGACATGTGTTTTATGTGGGCTGTCACAAGAGCACTTAACCCAGTTAATGAGCATCGAAAAAAAGTGACCAAAATCTTAAAACAACAAGCAAAATTGCTAAACTGGGATAAAACACCGTTCCCGACAGCAATCAAAGACATCCCTAAGTTTGAAAAAGAAAACAAACTTAGTATAAATGTTCTTAGTTATGACGATGAAGTTAAGAAAATCTTCCCACTCAAAATTAGCAAAGAGGTAAGCAAAAACACCATAACCCTATTTCTCTATGACAACCACTACAGTGTTGTCACAAACATAAGCAGGCTTCTCAGTTCCCAACTTAGCAAACACGGACGCTGCAAACACATTTGTGTTCGCTGTTTTAACAGCTTTGGAAGTGAAAAATTACTAACCAAGCACAAAGAAGTCTGCAACACACATACACCGCAAAATCATATATATCCTAAGGAGGGTTCCACAGTGTTCTTCAAACAATATAAAAAAACTGCTGATGTTCCATTTGTTATTTACGCAGATTTTGAGTCATTCATCCTTCCTATTGACACGGTACAAAAGGATGACAACAAAAGTCATACAACTGCATATCAGAAACATCAACCTAGTGGGTTTTGCTATACAGTAAAATGTATAGATGAAAACGTGTACAAGACCAAAACAGTTTTGTACACGATGGAAAAGGAAGGAGAGGACATTGGTAAAAAGTTTGTGGAATCCGTGGAAAATGAAATGCGAGAAATATATAATATTACAAAGGTAGACAAACCGATCAAAATGAACAAAGCGGAAGAAAACTCCTTTCAAAAAGCAGAAAACTGCTATGCGTGTGGAAACGCGTTAAACATCGATAGAGTTAGAGATCACTGCCACCTAACCGGGAAATACCGAGGTGCTGCCCATAACCTATGTAACTTAAGAATGAAAAACCCCACTTTCATCCCAGTGCTGTTCCACAACCTGGAAGGATACGACTCCCACCTGTTCATTAAAAGTTTAGGATTAACAGAGGGAAAGATTAACTGCATACCAAAAACTGATGAAAAGTACATCAGTTTTTCTAAAAAAGTTGTTATGGAAACAGGAATTAACAACAAGGGGAAAATTTGGGAAACCAAATGCGAGTTAAGATTTCTTGACTCGTTAAAATTTACCCTAAGCTCGTTAGACACATTAGTTAAAAATTTAGGGGGAGATCAGTTCAAAACTGTGGAAGCGGGTTTTTCTAAATACAAACAAACTAATCTGTTAAAAAAGAAGGGAGTTTTTCCCTATGAATTCATGACTGGTTTTGAAAAACTGGATTATAATTCCTTACCAAAAAAGGAGGAATTCTACTCAAAGCTTAACAACACATACATTTCAGATGAGGAATACGAACATGCACAAGATGTGTGGTCATCCTTTAAATGTAAAACAATGCGAGATTACCACAATCTTTACCTTAAAACAGATGTTCTGCTCTTAGCAGATGTTATGGAGAACTTTAGAAAAGTTTGTAAGAAAAACTACGGACTCGACCCATTGTGGTATTTTACATCACCAGGTTTGGCTTGGGATGCCGCCTTAAAACTCACAGGTGTTGAACTGGACTTAATCTCCGATCCAGATATGTACCTAATGGTTGAAAAGGGGATCCGAGGAGGGATCAGCACCATTACAAAAAGGTACGCTAAGGCAAACAATAAGTATATGGAAAAGCACAATCCAGAAGAGGAAGACGTCTTCATTCCATATTTAGACGCAAACAATCTGTATGGGTGGGCGATGAGCAAACCACTCCCAGTTAAAGATTTTTGTTGGATACCTGAAAATGAGCTAAGTGGGTGGAAAGAAATGCCCTGCATTTTAGAAGTAGATTTAGAGAATCCGGAAAAACTCCATGAGTTCCATAATGAATATCCATTGGCAGCGGAAAAAATAGTTATCAACAAAGTGGAAAAGCTAATTCCAAATTTAAATAACAAAGAAAAATACGTAATTCACCATCAAAGTTTAAAGCAATGCATAAGTTTAGGATTAAAACTAACTAAGATTCACCACGGAATTACTTTCATTGAAAAACCATGGTTAAAAAAATATATCAAGCTAAACACTGACTTACGAACAAAAGCCACAACAGAATTTGAAAAGGCTTTCTTCAAATTAATGAATAACTCGGTCTATGGCAAAACAATGGAAAATGTGCGAAACAGAGTAGATGTTAGATTAGTGACAAGTGAAAGTCAACTAGAAAAGCTAGCTTGTAAGTCTAACTTTAACGGAGTCAATATCTTTTCAGAAAACCTTGTGGCTGTCCACATGAAAAAGACTGTCGTTAAACTTAACAAGCCAATCTATCTCGGAATGAGCATTCTAGGTCTCAGTAAGACATTAATGTATGATTTTCATTACAACTATATCAAACCAAAATACGGAGTCAAAGCAAGCTTGTTATTTACAGACACGGACAGCTTGTGTTACGAAATTAAAACCAAAGATTTTTACAAAGACATTTCAGCTGATGTCAAAAGCAAGTTTGACACAAGTAATTTTGGGAAAAGCCATCCAAGTGGGTTACCAGTTGGAATTAACAAAAAGGTAATTGGGATGATGAAAGACGAGGCGGGTGGAAAACAGATATCCGAATTTGTTGGATTGCGTAGTAAATTATACGCTTACAAAATGGACGAAGGAAAGGAGGAGAAGAAATGTAAGGGAGTCAAGAAGGGGGTAGTAAAAAATGAAATTATGTTTGAAGACTACAAGAAATGTCTTTTTACCAAAAAGAACATTTTGAAAGGTATGAACACATTTAGAAGTCGGCAGCATGAAATCTACACGGAACATATCAACAAAATAGCACTTTCGGCAAACGACGATAAGAGAATAATTTTAGAAGACGGAATTCGGACTTTGGCGATCGGTCATAAAAATATTAGGAACGCGGAGCAGCGGAAAAAATATTTAGGATACTGGAAGTGTGTCAAAAATGTTGGGTATTGGTAACCAGTTTTAACACGGCTTCGGCTTTTCGGAAAATTCGGAAATCGGAAACATAAAATTAGGAAAATGGGAATTTGGGGGAAATGAGGAAATTTGAGGGAAATGGGGAAATTCATATTTTTTAAAAATATGAATTAAAACTTTTTCTAAAATGAAAGAAATAAAATCCGAAAAACAAGAAAATCTCAAAAGTGTCGTTGAATCCGCATATACCTACTACTAATGCACTTTCTGCGCTCGAAGCTTAAGATGTGAGTGGCAGTGTTAGTGCAATTTTCATAAGTGCTAGAACCTGGCCGTAGCACTCTGGTTCATGTCGAAGCACTCGGTACAACTCTATAAAAGTAGCCTCTCTCTCTCTGGGTATGCTAGAATATACAGTAGCTAACACATCCAAGGCTTGCATTACTGCGCCGGATTAAGCCTTTCTTAACTAAAGATTGTGCTCTTCGTTTTCATAACTCCTGCATTCATGCCAATATTATTTACTGCTCTGTCACTTGGGGTAATTGTTCCAAAACACTTCTGCAAAGAATTCTTCGCCTTCAAAAGCGTGCAGCACGCATTATCTTAGATGCTGAGTATTCTACTCCTTCTGTTCTCCTTTTTTCCCAACTTAAGTGGATTCCAATTTTTGATCTAATTAAGTTTAGGAAGCTTCTTCTACTATTAAATATACTAATCAATCCTAATGCTCCACCGTCTTTTAAATTTATGTTCAATTTCTTATCTGCCACTCGACAACACGCTCGTACTAGAGCCTGCTTATATGACCTTAAGCTTCCTTACCCGCACACTAATTCTGGTAAACGAACATTTCTCTACAGCGCCTCAACTCTCTTTAACGCCTTAGATAGTGATTGCAAACAGCTTGCCATGTCACCTGCATGTACTTCTGATGCTTTGACGTTAAGATTAACTACTATTAAACGCAAACTCCGTAATTACTTTCTTCATAAACTTACCTGTATTTACCATCTGGAAGACCTTTTTTGCGTCAATTGTAATTTTTTATTGAATTGTAAATGTGTTTCTACTTGACTAGTTTATCACTTGACATTATTTCCATATATAGTGTATTAGTTATGTCTGTTGTATTTGTAAATATTGTAATATTGTGAGGGCCGTATGTTAGATAACCTTTACGGTTAATACGTCTTTTTCCCTCGTAAAATAAAGTTTTATTCTATTCTATTCTTACAGTATGATGAATATTCTGCGTAGATCTAGGGCGTTGTTTCCGGAATTACAACTGTAATCAACAGTAAACCTTGCCTTGTCATTCTAAATATAGCTATATGTACGTACGTACTTTACAACTGCGGCATATAATCTTACATTGCTTAAGGGGGATAAGGATTAAGTTGATTACACGTAAGCGCGACAGCACGTTTGTGCAGAATCACAAGGTCAAATATACGACCTTGATGAATTGCGCTACATTGCGTTTAACGTCGAAGCCGCAGATCGTTTAATATTTTCGTGCATATTAAAACAGTAATATATAGTAATATCATTACGAGTCAACTTGCTTCTCCCTTGAAGGCTTCACTACGTAACATCATTACCCCCCGCCCCCCCCCAACAAGTTTCTCCCCGGATTTAAACTTTTCACAGGAATGGCCTGGAAGACCATTGGGGGGGCGGTCGCCCCCCCTCGCCCCCCCCCCCCCCCCCTTGGCTACGCCACTGCATGGAAGGTAATATGGGTGCATGGTTATGAAGAAGGATTGATTCCTGATCAAAAGGTATTTGGAGATACCGTGTCAGTCATGCCAGTCGAGCACTAGAACACATCAAGTCTACATGTGTGAAAAGTGATGAACTTCTGGAAATTTTGAAGAAAAGGAACTTAGAATTATATGATAGAGACAATGAAGTAAAGCGATGGGCAAAGAATGAAGCTGAGGTAATTCATGGGTACCTTTCCTCTGTAAAAGAGCTAAAAGGAAAGCTGGTTTGCTTCGAAGATAATTTAAACTTTGTCACAACAAGTCTTCAAAGAAGTTTAGCACCTCAGTCGTATCAACTTATCCAAATGAAACGAAAAATGAAGGAGCAGGATATTGCAGGAATGTTAGAAACTTTCTTGCAGACAATGACTTTACATGGGATGATATCGACAGAATTTGCCCTAATTCATATGGGGGAAAAGCATTGCAAACTATAAAGATGGAGGACTTATTAATAAAGAATGTTCAGGAAGGAGACAAAGATCGATCATTTTCAAAAACATTTGGTACTTGAAAATGATTGGGTCATTAATTGAACACAGATGAAGATGTTGAAGAGTTTTTATTGAATGATGACTCTGATGAAGATGACTCTGACAGTGCATGTATAGTCATGCAAATTAAGTTATACATTTCTTTGTGTTATATTTTAGTTTAATATGCAATGCATATAACTTTTTTGAAAAATATATTCAAATTTTTCTTTAATATTTATATCTTCACTCCCTAAAAAAATGGTTTACCCAACCCATTTCTCTTCGGTACCAACCCCAGGCATAAATAATGAACGGTCCCTTAGTATAGTGTTTTCGATTTGAAGTTAATTTGTTTAAAGGGGCTTTTGCCAAACAGAAGCTGAAGATGTCCATCTGTAATCCCGCTCAATTAATGCATGTCGGCCATCATGCATCCGTACTTCTGTGCAGGTTTCTACATATCTTTTGTGGTTTATTCTCTAAAAATCGTTATTGTTATAGTCCGTTTCAGCTTGCTTTTGAAATCCGATACGTATAATTGAAATTAACATTCCGAACTTGCGTTGCAGTGTTCCGAACCATGGCTAGAAATCCAGGACACTCAGCGGCAGTGGCCTGTGGGCTCATATTTAGATGGAAATATTAATTTGAAAATTCTGATGGCTAAATATCGATCATTTCGGCTATAAACAGAAGTCTATAGCAATAAATTAAAGTAGAGTTATTCGCTAAAATGTCTTATTGACCCATTTCTTACTCAAATATCAAATTACAAAACGTTTAATCGTCTAGACAGGCCTGTACACTCATACTCACAAAAATTGCCGCATAAATTTCGGTTATTATCTCTGAATCCACAGTCACATTTAATAATAATAACAGCGGTTAAGACCCTGGCAACCTAGCAACAGCTCCATAAGAAATGGCGGACAAGAACCCGAAATTATCGAGCAATGCATTGCTTCTTCACGCCGAGTTCAGTATTTATCTCGGCGCTTGATGGATTAAATTACAACGACTCGGCTGCAATAAATCGTACATTTTAAGGTCTTTGGGAACCTATTAAACAACGAAAAAGTGGAACGAACAACTCCGCAAAACAAAGTAACGTTCATCCCGAGCAAATTCAGACGTTCGCATCGTGGACAAACAACACAGAAGCAGCCAAAATTGGAGCTCCAAAATAAGTGCTATAGCAGATTAATAGACTTTAAACAGCGAATAAGAGGTATGCTAACGAGGGGCTCGGGAACCTATTTAGGACGCTCCAAACTTAATAGAAATTGTAGTGCTGAACGATTGTTCAATTTGGTGAAGTTTTGGACGTTCGCATGTTGGAATTTACAACAGTAAATAACCGAAAATGATTGTTCTTTATATTTCCTTAAGAAATCTATTGAAGGACGCCATATTGAATTAATTAAAAAGGGATTCAGTGCGCATGCTCTGCCGCCATGTTGTCCTCGATTTCTGGCCATGTATACGTTGCGAGGTAGATACAAATTTAAGTCAGCAATTTGTTTCTGCTTAACCAAGTATCTATTATTACTGTGTATTCTATACAACAAATAATCTTCTTCTCTGTGATTTTGTCAAAGGAATTCAATTCAAAGTTTATTAAATTCGAACTTCACGACGAACTTCACAACGAACTTCGCGAAATTCCGTACCAAGTTCCCAACCTTCCAACGAATGTTGACAAACGAATTTCAAAAGCAAGCTGAAACTGACTATATATTTTGTGTGATTTCAAGACAATTTTGTTTGTGCCATGCAGAATTGCTAAAAATAGCGTGACACATCGGTCTGCTATCCGTGAGTTCTACACGCGTAAAAACGCACAAATTGTTCACGGTTGTTAACATGCAAGCGTGAACAATGTTGTGCTGCACCCCGTGAACAAGTTTTCAACAAGTTGTTCACTTATAGTTCGAACAATTTGTTCACGGATAAATCAACAGTCATGAACAAGTTGTTCCAACAGCACATTTTTTCTAGCCAACAACGTTGTTCGCACATGATACATGTCAGTGTAACAGCATGACGAAATAACAACGATGAACAACAATGTTACAACAATGGTGAACATGGTTGATGTATCAACACGTGCTTCGGTTGTTACAACATGCGTGAAGTCAAGCTGTAACAACTTGTTGAAACAATGATGAACAATGTTGTTAATTCATCAATGTTGTTCACACATGATAACAACATTGTTACAGTATTGTTCAGGCAACAATGCTACTTACGGCAGCTTGTACAGCAAAAAACAACTAAAACTAAAGCTTTGCAGTCTTGAATGCTGAAAATACGAACATGCATGACGTTGAGAATGCGAATTCTATGTTATAAAAAAAGAATGGTTCGTAGTTTGGTGTGCTCGATCGACAATGGATGCACTTGAAAAGTTTGCAGACCAGAGTTACTTTCGCCTTTCTCATGAGCTAAATCGTTTGTTTACGATAATTAGCCTGTCGATATTTGCCTTAGGTTCGGTGCATGAGAACGGCGACGTTTGACCTTCCCAACCGTTCCCGCGTGCACCATAAGGGACCGATAACTGAAAAAAATTAGCACATCTGAGGTGGGGTAAAAGAAAATGTAATAGAGGGAAAAGTGCATGGGGTAAAAAAAAATTAACATATAATATATTTATAGGTGTATAGTTTTTATTGGCGTACGACAGCATATATATACATAATTAACCCAAAATTGGTTTGAAATCACTGGTGCTATACAATCTCAGACTCCTTAGTACTCTTTCTCTGACCGAAAATTGCTATATTTTTTTGTTCCCGAAACTACTCTATTCAGGTAATGTTGTAAAATCCACAATACTTACACTTTCAGTTGTCATGAAGATTTTACCTTGATGAATTAAGTCATCTGGTTTTAGCCAGAGTAAATTACTATGTAAAGTGAAAAGGTTAGCATGTGACTTTGTCAAATAGGTGTAGGGGTGGGGTAAAAAAATGTTCTGTCTTACAGTGGTCCATGGTGTGGTTAAAGCATTTTTTGGTTTAAAAATGGTGGGGTTAAACAATTTTGGTGATCCAAAATATTTTCTCTTCGGCTCCCACCCCGACTATAAATAATGACCGGTCCCTAACTCGATGGAGCTCGCCAGACCACGAACCATTTCTTAATCTTAAATATCCTTCACTCTTCACAACGTGAAAGACGAACATCAGCGATAAAATAAATTAAAAAACAGTTATAAACAGCTATTTTTATAGCACAATCAGAAAAAACTACTCAAAAACACCTACCTATATCGCTGTAAAATCTAACAATTTTTACAAATCTGCTGGTTATAAAATGCTAAATAAGTTTTGCATGGAATGGATTCTCGTGTTAGCTGAGTATAGTTGGGCCTGATGATAATATCTCATCAACCATGAAACAAGACTCTGAATTACAATGACAGTAACTACTAACAATAGCGTTCTGTGCAGACAATAAAAGTGTAGTAACAAGAAGCAAAAGCTCCGTACGTCATGCATATAGTTAATTGTCTGTAGAAGAAGTATTGCATGCAAGTTTATTCTCTATACATTTCTAAACGGGTAATTTGTATAGGTAATCGCATGGGGCCGAGGAAAATTGAAGTTTAATTTCACGAGTGTTTTCAAAATTTTGCAAAATTGCCCGAGTCACGAAGCGACGAGGGTAATTTGTAAGATTTTGAAAACACGAGTGAAATTAAACATTAATTTTACGAGAACTCGTGCGATTATGTGTTAATAATATAGTGGGCAAAATTATTCAACAGATATGTTATGTCCAGAAAATGTCGAAGTGCATGTATCTTTAAATCACGGTCGGTGCTCGGCAACATTCCAATTTTCCTCGCTCTATCGCTGTGCCTGAAGCTTTCTTTTTGTAAACACAGGCAAAAGCTCGTAAATTTTCTAGTGTATTCATTTTCACTAATAGTTTACACTCATTCAGTAGTTTAAGTTAGTTCAAAGTAAAGAAAAAAGCATTTTCAGACTACGAAATCTTTCAGATTTGCTGGAAAAAAATCAGGCTGTTGCTTAGTAACCAAGCGACCAATTACATGCAAGTATTGCTGATCAAGGAACCAATCAAGTGCAAGTAATTTTGCGCTGAATTACAAACAAATGCCCTCTTTATTAGCCAACCATATTCAAGTAATTTTGCCCTGTATATTATTATTTGTAGTAATAGCATGGCATTGAGGTTGATTAGTGATTAAATGTCCCTCAAGCCTCGGGACGTTTAGTAAAAGTCCCAAGGGCCATGCTATCACTTTGTAATATTACGGTTTCCGAGGAAGAAGGAGAGTAAAACAAGAAGGCTTTTGGCGGAGTCAACATGTTCAAAGTGAATAAATAGAGTTGTGATTAATACTATTGGGAATTCGGTGTAAATCGCACGAAAATATCAACATCAGACCCGAAGATTCTGTCAGTAACGTCTGTTCCGAGGGCAGCTATAGACGCTCCGTACTTTCGCGCGCTAGTTCAAGATCATCGAACAGAAGGGCAGCCAGCGCGAAGGCTAAAGCGGCGGCAAGAAAGGCGATTCTCGAAGCCGAGGCAGCGGAACTGCAACGTCTTAATGCGCTACAGGAAGAGGAGTTGAGATTGCAACAGCGAATGAGACAATTAGAGCTCCAGACAGAGCAGTTCCTCTTCAAAGCTTTCTTGCTGTACTTGCTTGAGGATTTCGACTTCAGCGGCGTCCATGTCAGTCACACTAATGGGTACGATTGCGCTTGTTGGCTTTTGCACATGTACATTGACTTTCTTTCCTGACTTGCGTTCCTTGGCGAGTCTTTGCAAGTTAGCCTTAAGATGAAGTATCCACGCGATCGTCTTCTTTAGACGACTCCACGACGAGATGCGCTTGAGGATATCAGTTACCGCGTTAGGAGATGGGTTGTTTGAGGTTGCGCACACCTTAGCCTTCTTGTATTCCAGCTCTTCATGCGGGAGGTCGCGCAGGTTGGCAGGTTTCTGTGGCCACGTTTCGCTTGATTGAGTAAGGAAGCTTGGGCCATTTATCCAACGTTGGAGCGCGTCAGCTGAGGCTCCTTGGGATGCTTCGTCGACTGGATTGGATTTGGTATCGACGTATCTCCACTGCAACGGCGTGGATGCCTCTCGTATAGTCGCGATTCGGTTTGCAACAAACGTTTGGAATCTAGTTGCTTCGTTGTTGATGTATCACAACACACATGTGCTGTCGGTCCAGAAAAATGACTGGTCAACTGGAAGATCCAACTCTACTCGTGTAGATTTGTCTAGTCGTGTCGCTACAACAGCCGCTGCTACCCTTACAAAAAAAACACACAGTGAACACACTGTCAAACACAGTGTGTTCACACTGTGTTTCACTGTGTGTTCACTATGTTAACACGGAGTGACTATGTGGAATTGGGACGGTTTGAACTCAGTGTACACACAGATAACACTCAGTGAACACACAGTGTTCACACCGTGAACACTCGGTGTACACAGTGTGGTAACCACTGTGTGTTCACTGTGTTAACACGGAGTGACTATGTGGAATTGGGACGGTTTGAACTGAGTGTACACCCCGTGTACACACAGTGTTCACACCGTGAACACTCGGTGTACACAGTGTGGTAACCACTGTGTGTTCACTGTGTTAACACGGAGTGACTATGTGGAATTGGGACGGTTTGAACTGAGTGTACACCCCGTGTACACCCCGTGTACACCCCGTGTACACCCCGTGTACACCCCGTGTACACACCGTGTACACCCCGTGTGCACCCCGTGTACACACCGTGTACACCCCGTGTGCACTCCGTGTACACACCGTGTACACTAACTTCAAACCGTCATAATTCTAATGTACATAGTCACTCCGTGTTAACACAGTTAACTCTAAACACTAACCCTAATCTCAGAAGCAATAACTAATTAGCCTACTATATAGTCACCCTACAGAAACTCCCATTTCTCGTCGAGTGTCTACGCAACTACGGGGAATAGCTTGCCATACTACACGGTAGGCTAATGTGAAAACAGCTTCTTAACCGCTTCTTGTATAATATTTAGCGTATAAATTTATGTAAACTTTAACATTTATTTAACCACAGTTTTGTAGTAATTTTAACTACATTTATTTAACCACACTTTTGTAGTAAATATAACTACAAAACATAACTGCACTTTTGTGGTAAATTTAACCACAATTATTTTACTAGAATTTAAAAGTAAATATAACTACATATATATTTAATTACATTTGGGGGGTTAATTTAACCACTTATTATTTACAAAAATTAAGATATTTACAGACGATTTCACATCACTTTTGACAACAATGTCCCGAAGTTTGTTCTAATATTCGCAAGTTCGTTCGGATGTTTGCACGTTCATTTGAACTGACACATTTGATTGGCTACATGGAATTCAATAGCCAATCAGATGTGTAAGTTCAAATGAACTTGAAAATATCCGAACGAACTTCATAACATTGTTGTCAAAAGTGATGTGAAATTGTCTGTAATTAAAAAAAGTATTAAAAGTTAAAACAATCTTGGCTGGTGGGTGCATATAATACATGTATATGTATGAAAAACTAACAATTTTAAACTAAGTTCTTTTAAAAATTTGTTGATAGCCACTCTTTTCTTCGAATTGTTACAATTGTCCATCAATACTGATTCAATATACAAAAACATGTTCCTTGACCAAGGAAGGCTACTCCATATTAAAAAAATATAGTTGCTACCAACCAATAATGAAAGTGCAGTAGCCAAGCCCATATTATGCGGCAATATAAATTGGATCAAGAGATCAAACTTCCTGACATAACCAGCTGCAGCACAACTGACTTTGCAATTTTGACATCAATTGATTCATCATTCTGATATAAGAAAAAAGAAAATCATTAGAATTGCTCTAAGACGTATATGTACACAGGAGTGTAAAATACAATATATTAGGCAATATTAAATGAAAAAGTGCATTGGACAATTTTTTCATATGCATCTGATGTTACAAGTTGGGTACAACTGAAAATTACTTTTAGTGAATACTGAATATTGTTTTCACATCACTGAATTACAACACTTTCAGTGGAAAACACTCGGCTATCAGTGAAATGCAAATTTATAATTACTGTATTTGTACCCAGCTTGTGATATCACTAACACCCAAGTTACAGTAATTGGGCACAGTATTAAAACAAGATGGGGGATGATAATGATATAAAATTTGTGTTTTGCCAGAGTTAGTAATACATTGTTATACAAAAGGAAATGTTCTGGTTTACTTTAATTACCTGTAAGTATTTTTATTAACCAGAAAAATCATCTGGAGTGTAAATTAATGTCAATATTAAACTTCATATACAAACTCAAAGTATATTAGGACTTCCATCATATACTGTATCACAGATGGGCCTACTACCTGACTAGCTTTCCAGGGTCAAGAGTAAGATTCCCTGCAAAGGTCACATACTTATCAATCCTGGCCGTTTGAGGCGCGCGATCGCGCGCGCGCGCCTCAGCACGCGCCTCGAATCATCGAGATGCGCGTTTTGCCACGCGCCTCGTTTGTTCTAAGAACATGAAATCGCGCGCCTCGCACCATTTTGACACCAGACAAAAATTTTATAATACGTGAATTGAAACGATTTGAGTAATATTCTTTAGACTATTTACAGAGGATTTCACATAACTTTTGCCGATTGTGTTCCGAAGTTCGTTCGTTATTTCCGAAGTTGGCGACGAACTTCGCAAATTCATTACGTAGTAGCCAATCAAGTTGCGAACTTCGAAACGAACTTGCGAGATTGCGAAGTTCGTTGTTCACGGCATCATTTCAAAGTTCCCTGTTGGACGTATAGAGTAAATATTCGAATAACAACGGATCTAAATACTTTCGGTGGACAAAACCTATAGTGCTGGATTCGGCAAATTCAAGCGATCATTTCGTTTCAAGCGTTTTTGTTTCAATTCATAAGTTACTGCTGATTTTGTTTCAATTCCGATGCTATTAAAACTTGTTTTCTGGTCTCTACGACCCCTATTAGCGTATTTTTTAATCGCGCGCCTCACTTTAATGAGGCGCGCGATCCGTCGCGCGCCTGCAAAAATTCTTATGGCCAGGTCTGACTTATACATTCTTCCTAACTACAAGATTGCACCGAACAAACAATTTGAACAGAAAATTCTACATTCATAGCAAAATTCTTGTAATTTTGAAGACAATTAGAAAATATGCAGTATCTGTATACTAGTAAATTTATACCAATATTATTAGTATTATACCAGTTTGAGTCTTATTTATCAAACCGGTCAACTTCCTAAAATATCCAGATGTGTTTTCTAGCATATCAATGATACTGCTATTTTATATACAGTATATACTGTATATATATACTTATTTATTATATAGACGCAAGTGTTTTACTGGAAAATAGACAGTGAGATATTTTCGATATCCTGACCAGTGAAGATATCAATGTCATTTCCCATCCTTTGCATATTTCTATATAATGAAAAGAAAATTACATGTTGGCTTGAAGATATGAATTTTATCTTTTCGTGGCAAAAACAATATGTTACTCATTCGCTTCACTCATTCATAAAATATTGTTTTCACCACTCGAAGATAAAAATTCATATCTTTGCACCACTGTGTAATATCCTCTCTATATATTATATATACCAAAAAGCCTGGTAATGTATATCAGAAAATCCTGATGTATCAAAAATCTCAGTATATACGGCATCATTGTAACTTTAAAAAAAACATAGAGTTAGAGCAATATATCACCTGATATTAGTATTTTGAGATATCAACCACCTTTATTGGAATAGATCACTATGTCATTTAGTCATTAGTCAATTAATTAATTTATCACTAGTATATGAATTTAAGCTAATTTTATAAGGATTTTACTTACCAATAACAGCAAGTTGAATGGTTGAACATAACTGAACAAGGTAACTCTACCCTATGCACTAGAAAACAAAAGAAAAAATGAATAAGCAAACAAACAAACACACACATAAAAAACATACTGTTAGTCTGTTTATATATACCAACAATATGATGGTGAAAATACACTAATCACAAATAACATTTACCTCAATATTTGAATGCTTTAGTTTTATATAAAATAACCCTTATCATGAAAGCAACGGTGGCTAAAGAATGGCAACGAAGAAAGAATGAGAGTTTGTTATAAATAGGAACCACAATTGATAGTGAATTGAGAAGAGATTCCAGTCAACTATATTAACTTCAATATAAAATGGTTTGTATTGGACTATTGGACAATCAAACAGAAAATTCGACAACGAAAGCAAGAGAAAATTTCACTTACAATCAGTGTGACAATAGAAAACAAACGATAAATACTAAATCTCTGATGAGTGTTTACCTTACCTTGCTCTGAGAGTATTAAGAAGCTTCTTGGACTATCTTTCAACTGGATTTTGATGGCTTTAGTTAAATCTCTCCGTAAGAAAAACATGTTACTTCGGTGAAGATGGTCTGCCTGATCTCTTCGCAAACAAAAAGTCCTTTATTACCAAATGTTTCTACCATCACAAAACCTTCAAACGTGGCGCGAAGAAATGAGATGACGCTATCCCAAGTATCAATGCGCGCTTTCTAGCTGCGCGGTTTCGTGGCTGCATGTGCCTGGGTACGAAACTGCCTGTGGCCTTTCTTTCTATTTGAAAAGTGATTTATTTCGGTTCTGTGATTTGGTTATGACTTATTGTTTTGTGAATGTTCGAGTAAAATATCATGTATACTAACACCATAGTTAATTACTCTTGAGTACAACTCGAAGATTAAGTAAAACTCGAGTCGTAAAAATAGCTATATGCAGTAAAACTTGTACTATTTCTGATGCATTCAGAGTAGTTTTCACTATCGGAATATTAAGTTCAAACAACTTAACTCGGTTTGGAAAATGGTGAGGCAGCTATAATTGAAAACCTAGTAATGGTCCCTATTCCTTCTTCAACTGACAGGCCCATTGCGATTGTTTGTTTCCTGGAAATTTTCCCCTACTCTGATAGCCGGCAAAGACTCACATACTGGTGCTTCCGCGAAACACATAAAACATGTTTCTGAGGTTGATGACATGATAAGGGTTGTTGACGTAAGTGCGATTAATTGCAAATTCATTTGTATCACACAAGCCAGCGATGTTAATTCCCAAATTATCAGTGCTTTACCAAATCTTATTGAGAGGGATTAGTAGCTATATTGTTAAATCATTTGTTCAACTGCTTGTTTAAAAAGTTAAAGATGTAAACTATCTATTAAATAAAGTGGTAACAAGAACTATTAATGACAGCTTATCACTTCTCACTGTTAAGCGATTATCATATTAGTTATCAGATATCATGTAAATAAAGCAGGCGTTTCTTCTTCTTAATTATGATGTCATCTGCATATTTCTTGTATATATGGGTATATGTTTATGTTTATAATCACTTGGTATGACGATGATTTTGAAATATAATCGAAATATTACCATTTCACTTTTGTCCCGTCTTCTATAGCTTAAATATTGGGTTTAAAAGATGACAATTCTTTTCGGAATTTGTATATATATATATATATATATATATATACACGAATTTTTTAAGTCGGATGAAGTTTTTAACAAAAGGTTAAATGAATGAATATATATATATATATATTAAATACTGTAATTTCAATTAGATTAGATACTATAGATTCAAGTAATACCGCAGTCTACACGCGAGTGTACACTGAATTACTCAGTGTAATAACTGAGTGACCACACTGTGGAATCTCCACTGCGAAAAATGGGTGTCACTGAGTGTACACGGAGTGAAAATTTTTAACCACTCAGTGAACCACTGAGTGACCACAGTGTGGAATACCCACTGTGTTAAAAATGGCTGTCACTGAGTGTACACCGAGTAAAAATTTTTAACTACTCAGTGAACCACTGAGTGACCACAGTGTGGAATTTCCACTGTGTTAAAAATGGCTGTCACTGAGTGTACACCGAGTGAAAATTTGGAATCACTCAGTGAAGCCACTGAGTGACCACACTGTGGAATATCCACTGTGTGATCACTATGTGGAAAATCGTGTTCACGGTGTGACCACCGGGTGAACACAGAGTAAACACTGCGTCAACACTGTGTACACACTGTGTACACACTGTGTAATTTTTGTAAGGGTAGTTCCATTCTCGGTATCGTCACTGCTTTGAGAGGTGCGAGTCTTGACTTTCCCATTACGAGGGAGCAATGAACCTTGCCATGGTTGTCCTAGTATTCCTTTCCGTTTTCCATTATGAGGTGCTAAACGTCGCGTCGTCGCGCGAAGGGATAATCGAATTAATTTTGATTGCTTGCTGATTGTCACGACCACATGCGTGCTGCGCTGTCACAAGCGTTGAATGATTGCGGCGCGTCGAGTTTCAGTTCTTTACCACAATGTTCCATTCACGGCAACGTAAATCAAACACGAACTAGTGTATCATCAAATCAGTGGCGTAGCCAGGGGGGGAGCTGTGGGAGCCGCGGCTCCCCCCCTTTTGATAGAAAACAACAGACATGTAACTACAAAACTGATGCAATATGAATTGTGTCAGGAAATAAACTGTAAACAATGTATTCAATCTACTGAGTGTATGCATTTTGAGTATCTATGTGACGTTTGCGTGTTTTGAGTATTTTATATGACGTTTTTTAACCTTTAGAGTCTGTAAAATCTTCCTCCAAATGCCAGGAAATGGCATTTCAGCGACTCTCGATTTCAAAATTTCCCGGGGGAGCATGCCCCCAAACCCCCCTAAAAGTTTATTTTGATTTCGGCTCCCCCCCTTTCAAAATCCTGGCTACGCCACTGCATCAAATTCGAACTAATGTAAACTCGTGGGCCGCCGATAGATATGAGTAATCCCACGAGTCACAGGGGTAGCAAATGGTACAAATAATTTCGAACTCAACAGTAAAACAAACTTTATTGACAATGGGTACACTGATGTAGGTCACGAAATGTTCTATGTGAACGTAGATTTAGCAATAGGTCGAGTGTAGAATAATTGGTGGGTGTAGAACTGTAGAATGATTGAAGCTGGACGAATGTAGAATAACTGTAGGTTCGAACTGAAACACGACAGTGAAATAGATCTAGCTTAGCTAAATGTTAACTAATGTTACGCATACAATACTGACGATCACTGATACTAACTATATATTTACGATTATATAAACAAAATTAAATGAACTTACTTTGGTTTACACCTGTACCAAGTAGCGATTGATTGGGTAGCGATTGAGGTAAATCCTTAACTTTTATAAATTTCTTAACTGACTTTGGTCGCGTGTATACTGTAACACAGTTCTTGACTATACTAACGATACTAACGATGTACACATGTATGTCACGAATCGTAGATCTATCCTAAGCGCATTTCCGTAGCGAACAAAGAAGTACTAAAGAATGAAAGGCCCTATTTATACAAACCAAATAATCACTAATAAAATAAGCGTTTCAAACTAACATTCGGTAAGTGTTCACTTCATGTATTTGTTAGTTATTATATGCATAAGCGAACCTTGGCGGCGTAAAGATTAGGTATGATTAGTTACTAATCGTACCTAATGCATATACATTAGGTATCTTACGTAATCGTTATACATCAGGTTATTTAGAGATTAAATGTCCGTGTGGGAACAATGAAAACCGAGGTGGCCTTGATATTATATTAAATAATTTCTTGGAATAAATTGCATATACACGTCAGCTAAATACGACAACTTAATTTTTTTTTGTTAAATTTTGCCAACCAAGAGTTTCAGATAGTTCAATCTGCATTTGAGTCATATAGGTGCCATTTTAGTGTATGTGAAGCGAAAATTAAGTTATATAATTAAGGTTACGATACACCATAGAAATTTAAAAATACCAAAAAAAATATTTTTTTTGCGTAATTAGCTGCCTTAAGCCAAATGCTGAAAGATTTTGAAAAGTTTATTTCGTTTAAAGAAAAATTCATTAAGATATTTAACGATGAAAATTGCAAGCAGCTCTGTTTTCCCGCGAAATTTAAATGTTCCAAGGCTAATTGTTTCTTCAGCTTTAAATTTCAGCTAAACTGCCGTATTCAAAGACTTTTGTTGAACACGGGTTTTGGCCGATTTTTTTCAAATTTTCACAATGTATCGGAGACAATAAGAGCTTCAAAAGTGTGTGCGGTAACTATACGATTTTGTTTTATTTTCTGAGTAATCGACTACGATTCATGGTATGCACGTAACTTAACTGAGGTTGCCGCAAAAGAATATGCCTTATATCTCAAAAATAACAAAAAAAACCCATAGCTACCGCACACACTTTTGTAAAACAGTTAGTTGAATTGCAATTAATTAAAACTATTTTTACATGATTTGATTGAAACTGTAGTTCAACAAAAGTCGCGGCGCAAAGCGAATGCGTTTTCAGAATTTTGTCAAAACAAAACAAGTTTAAATATTTTTCAAAATTGTAAATCAACTGTCCAATTCTACAATCATTTTGCTATAAACTGTAAAAAATTGAATTTGATTGCTTTTAAACTCAACGCGCAGTTTTCGCAAAGCATTACTCCAAGGATTACGTAACCTTAAGGGGGTCTTGGACAAAAAAAAATCGAAATTTGGAATTTTTTGTTTTTGTGAAATAGACACCCTCAACTATCTAACTTTCCACGGGCAAGTGTATTTCCTGAGTATTTTCACTAATTTAACGCCAACGATACGTTCTTTGTAGCGAGGTAATGAAAATGGTGTCCGTTTTCATCGCAAGGCAGAGCAGATTTTTCCCCCGTTTTACGCTAATTGCCCTGCCTCTATTTACCCCCTTCTATCTAACTTTAAAAAAAGAAGCTATGCAATTCCTAACATGACGTATATCCTTTTCTAAACAAGTTTTTTTCATCGCGGGCGGGTCTATTTGAATATTTTCGTTAACGGTTGATTAGCGAGAGAGTTTTGCAACGAGTGGATGTGTTTCATGGCTCTCATGGAACTGCTTCCGAGTACTTCTCAGTTTCCACATTGTCGTGTTCTAGCTGGTGAGGACATTATAAAGACCAATGATACCGATCTCCTGATCTTGTAGAAGAACTTACAGATCCTCTGGCTTCAAGCTAATGGGGGAGGCTGTCACGACAGGAAACGAGGAGCGTCCGCCATGTTGTAAAACACAAATTTGTCCCTAGCTCAATAAGTGTCGAAGACAAACAATTTTTAAAACTTAGAAACATAAGTGTGACTATATAATCTCTCGCTTAGGTTATATTTCGGTTTCCCTTTTGTACTTGCTGTTTGAGTACGGTGTAATTCCCCTTGTTATTAAAATTGGACTACGGCTCATGCCATTTTTATTGTAGAGTACTTATACTGGCATATATTAAAGTGTTTTTCTTGAGCAAAGTTACTGTCAAAATGATCGGCAGACTGTCAGTAACATTCTTAGATAAAAATAATCTTCACTAATGTCACAGAAACGGTTTGAAAAGACGCTTTCCAAACCGGCCAGAAGCCGTATAAATTAAGACGAGTCAATTTCAGACGGCACCAGAATTTTCACACGGCACCAGAATTTTCACAACAACTGATAAATATCTAAAGCTGGTTTCCCTTTTCTGTACACTTTCTGACACACATATTAAACTATATATCTAGTCCTCTAAACATTTGCAACATCCCCAAACAAAAACTATCCACTGAAAGTAAACAATAAGCAGTACTCGAAGCCGAGGAAGAAACGTTCCACATTCCTTTTCCGTCTCGCCGACAAATAATATTATTCAGACCAAACTGTAAACAACAAACCCAATAGGTTACCGGATCATACTTTTTGCGTAAAAAATATGCATCTAAACTATAGATATAGGAATCTAAAATAGTCACGAACAATTGACACAGACCAGTGCAATAACCCAACGTCGAAACAAAATGGTTTATTTATACACGTTTGTACAACTATCCTCTCAGAGAAGAAACCAGACAGTGGGCAGACAACTTCAAATATGAACCGAGTCCCATGTAAAGCTGGCGCTTTTAATGGAAAACAATTAGATTATGTTGACATAGGACAAATTTGGGTAATAATTTGAACATTGTTTTTAACTGTAAACTTTAAATGCATTTTGCCGGAATTGTGATTTCAGCCAGCATGGTGGTTTCAAATTTCTAAACACGATTTTCTCAGTTGCCTAATTTGGTAATAGTACCTGAACGCCAAACACGCTAGCGCATTCAATATTTGATGTAATGCTTTAAACTTTTTTAGAGGCTGTGTAATATGAACGGATCTGTGTTGCAAACCTCAAATATATTGCATAATGAATGTTATTCTTTTTAAAAAGGTCTTGTTTTGTAGCCTTATGAATAAAAATCAGCCATCTTTTCAAAAAAATAACATTTTTATCGAAAATATTTATAATTTTGTACCTTTTTTGAGGTTTACAGCATAGATCTGTGTGTGTGCTTTACATTAACATTTGTTTGGTGTTTGTCAGACCGTTAGTTCTCATAGAATCTTGTTCACCGCAAGTGCTATATTTTGCTCACTAGGGGGTTGTTGCTTGGATACCATGGTAACAACGCATGTCTTACTTAGCTTTTTAACATCAGGGAAACATATCCTATATATTTCTGCCAAGGTATCTTTAGATAAACCAATATTAAAGAAAAAAACTTTTTTTGTCCAATACCACCTTAATTATAAGTGGCTCCACACAGTTTCTTGAAAAATGGAAAATACAAGTTTGAGAGTCCAAAACACGTGCATGCATAAACAATTCGGAAAAAGAATAAAACTAAATGTTATGCATAGGTGAACAGTCTGACAATCAAAAACTGTTACAAAATAAATAGCAACAGTTGTTGCTATGGCGACAATGACGTTTCAAAATGGCTGCCAATTACCCTTCAAACTAATTTAATTCGAAAAAAACTTTGGTGACCCCAATTTTTTTTTCATTAAAACTTTTCTTGATGTACGAGTAATCCGTATGCCGATTTTAAAAAAATTCTGCAGAACGAATAATTTTTTTTCCGGAAAAATCATGTTTCTAAAGAATTTTTTTAAAATCGGCCTATTGATTACTCATACTTCAAGAAAAGTTTTAAAGAAAAAAAAATTGGGGGTCACCAAAGCTTTTTTCGAATTATACTAGTTTGAAGGGTAACTGGCAGTAAGGGCAATTGAAACGTCATTGTTGCCATAGCAACAACTGTTGCTATTTATTTGGTAACAGTTTTTGATTGTCAGACTGTTTAACTATGCACAACATTTAGTTTTAGTCTTTTTCCAAATTGTTTAATCACGTGTTTTGGACTTTCAAACTTGTATTTTCCATTTATCAAGAAACTGTATGGAGCCACCTTAAGTATCTTGATTGAAACAACTCTTAAAATAATAAAGAATATTAATTTACAGCTCTTCCATATCTCACTTAATTCGTTCTAGAGAACATTGAGATTTTGTTTGATATAAAAATTTAACCCCTGACGTCACACGTGCATAATGACTTTATTGGAAAATGATATATATCTTGGTCCTTGTATTATCAAACGAAATCACTAGAAACTAATCTGTTATTTGATTGTACGTGCGTTTTTTTGAGACAACACGTAGTAAACCGACAATGTTTCAATTTCTAGTGATGATATGCTAGCTATTGCTAAGATATATAATATACTATTCTTTTTCAGTTATTACGCACGTGTGACGTCAAAGAGTTAAATTAGACGAAGAACGGTTAGTCAGATACATGCATGGAAGTTTATTTCTAACTCAATTTTTCATTTCATACGGGCACTTTAAAATAATGAAGAATATTAATTTACGCAAGAAATTAGAGAGGGTCTGCCGTGGGAGCTGTTGTATGCCGACGATTTGGTCTTGATGTCCGAGAGCATTGAGGAACTTAAGGAGAAAGTGCTGCGGTGGAAAGAGTGCGGGGAGGCGAAAGGGTTGAAAGTGAACACTGGTAAAACAAAGGTGATGGTGTCAGGGAAGAATTGTGGCAGGGACGTAGCCAGGATTTTGAAAGGGGGGAGCCGAAATCAAAATTAAATTTTTAGTGGTGTCCGGGGCATGCTCCCCGGAAATTTTGAAATCGAGAGTCGCTGAAATAGATAAGATAAGATAAGATAAGATAACTTTATTTACCCACGGTAGGTCTTTCAGGATAAAATAGGAATTACAAGAATAAACTATGCTAATTATAAATTAAGGTTACAAAGTTATATACTAATTAACTAAGAAAATATATAAAAAGAAAATGAAAAAATACCTGCTTTACAAAGACGCCGTGCAATATGAGAATTAGTCACTCTGAAAAGTGTGGGAACTAATTTGGGTCTTAAAGTTTGCCAGTGACGGAGCTTGTCTTAGGTTTGATGGTAAGCCATTCCACAGTACCGCTCCACTGTAACTGAAACTTCTTTTATAGTAGTCAGTACGCGGAAGAGGAACTGCTAGCTTGTTTTCTACATTTCTCAAGTTATAAGACGTAATGTCCGTTCGATTGATAAATCTAGAGCTCAAATATTCTGGTGTTTGAGCGTTCAGAGCTTTGTACATTAAAATTGATTTATCAACTTTACGCTGGTGATCTAATTTGTTCCATTTCAACGAATGGAAAAGTTCGTTTGTACTAGTATCGTAACATGAGAACGTAATTATACGCGCAGCATGATTTTGGAGTTTTTGAAGTTTTTGAGAAAGGCCTTTGTTACAGTTTCCCCAAACCACATTACAACAGTTAAAATGAGGTTGTACTAATGCATTGTAAACAGTTAGGAGTGTTTCACGAGGAACAAAATACCTAATGCGTTTTATTGCACTAATCCCAGATGCAATTTTCTTAGACATCACATTAACGTGGTTTTCCCAGGTCATATTCTGGTCAATTTTTACACCAAGTGATTTTGATACTGAAACTTGTTTCACAGAATTATTGTCAATAATGATGTTTGGGCTTTCTTGGAGATTAGACAATCTCTGTCTAGAGCCAATTAGTAAAAATTCAGTTTTAGTCATATTTAACGTGAGTTTATTTGCTGCAAGCCAAATATGAAGTTTTTCCAAATCAAAATTAACGCATTCATTTATTTCGTTTATATCATTAGCTACTGGCGTATGTTATGCTCGTATCGTCAGCATACATTCTTGGCTGTGAATAAGTCAGACAATTAGGTAAATCATTTATGTATAGTAAAAACAATAGTGGGCCTAGGATAGTCCCCTGAGGCACTCCACTCCTAACCAAAGTCTTAGACGACTTACAACTATTTACAATGCATATGTCTGCGTACGGTCTTTTAAATATGAGTTAAACCAGTTCAGAGTCTGACCGGTTATTCCATAAAATTCAAGTTTTGAAAGCACTGATATGGCGTGGTCTACCGTGTCAAAGGCCTTTTTCAGATCTAGGAATACAACTGCATTAATATTGCCACGATCAATGTTTAACGACCAACTGTCAGTCTCCTCCAGTAGCGCAGTTACGGTAGAATGAAATGCCATTTCCTGGCTTTTGGAGGAAGATTTTACAGACTCTAAAGGTTAAAAAACGTCATATAAAATACTCCAAAGACGCAAACGTCACATAATAGATACTCAAAATGCGTACACTCAGTAGATTGAATACACTGTTTACAGTTTATTTCCTGACACAATTGATATTGCATCAGTTTTGTAGTTACATGTCTGTCGCTTTATATCAAAAGGGGGAATCTCCCCCCTGGCTACGTCCCTGAATTGTGGTGATGTTGAAAGGCTGGGGAAGTTGCCATGTACTGTATGTGGAAAGGGTACTGGGAATAATTCTATTCGATGTATGGGTTGCAGTGGATGGGTACATGCACAAGCGGTGCTCAGGTGTGAAGGGCTCGCTGGCTAGAGTTGAGGATATACGTATACGTTTGTATGCAAGGTGTGTGAAAGAGCAGGTGATGGGGAGGATAGTGATGTAGATCATGAGAGCATGGATCTGGGAAATGTGGTACATTTAGAGAATGTTAGAAAGTTTTGTTACCTGGGGGATATGCTGAATGGGGGTGGAGGAGCGAATTCGGCTTCTGTGGCGAGGGTGCGTTGTGCGTGGGGGAAGTTTAAAGAGTTGTCTGGGATCTTGACAAGGAAGAAAGTGTCATTAAAGCTAAAGGGTAAGCTGTACGTGACGTGTGTGAGGAGTGCTATGGTATATATAGAAGTGAGACATGGGCCATGACTGCAGAGCAGAGGGGGAGATTGGACAGAGATGAGGATGGTGCGATGAATGCGTGGTGTATCGCTAAAGGATAGAGTGCCGAATGTGGAGCTGAGGGAAAGAATGGGGATTGAGTTGGTGTCTGATGTCATAAAGCGGAACCGGTTGAGATGGTTGGGACATGTGCCGCGGAAAGACGATGGTGACTGGGTGAAGAAGAGCATGTCGCTCGAGGTGGAAGGTACAAGAGGACGAGGAAGGCCGAGGATGACATGGAGTCAGGTGGTGCAAAGGGATATGAGAGAGTGTGGGTTGAAAAGTGAGGATGCTCCGGAGAGAGAGAAGTGGAGGAAACTGCTGTGGGGAGCCGCCAGCCAACCCCCGCGTAAGCGGGGAAAACGGCCGTAAAACGATTGTTGTTGTTGTTGTATTAATTTACAGCCTCTTGAGATATTGATATCAGTTTGATATGAAAATTTATTAACCCCTGACGTCGCACGTGCTTAATGACTTATTGGAAAATGGTAGTATATATCTTGGTCATTATATTATCAAACGAAATCACTTGAAACTAATCTTTCACCTGCAGATAATACCTCCTGAGACTACATGCAGATAATAACGTGTTTTTCTTTATGAATTCGCCCAAATTTAATCAATTATTATTTACATAATGTTGTTTCAAATCATTGTAGGACTGGAGTCGGGCTAGCCTGAGAGCCCAGACCTATTTTTCTGCGCTCGTGCCTCCCGCAGGCTAGGGGGGGGGGGGCTAGGGGGGCCTGGGGGGCTAGGGGGGCCTGCCCCCCCAACTACACATTTGGCTCCCCCAGTCTTCTGAATGTCTGACGCTAAATTCAAGTAAGAACTTTTGCTTCTTTGAAATTTGAAGTTTGTTTCTGTTGCTAATGATAATCGTGATGCTGATACACTGTCACATGAAGTTTCATTGGTTAAACTGCGCAGAATTACGCTCCCAAGAGCCCTCGGTCGGTTTTGACCGCGGGAAATGCCCCCACAGGGCTTCGAAAACTCAAAATCTTCTTCGGGGATGGACGATGCCCCCATTCCCCCTACATTGATGATTGGTCGCGGCTAAAGCCACGATTCTACACCATCTAATGCTTGATAATTCTCATCTAAAACTGCACCCCCAAATTTTCCGTTGCTCCCCCAAAATTTTGATCCTGGCTACGCCACTGCTAGAGGCCTACTAGAAAGCTAAAGTGGCTTTTTATTAAGACCCCTAGTTAAAATGGTAATCTATAATATTCTATTTACATAAGTATAATCAGTCAAGTTTTTTCCCTATTTTGTAGATCAAGGAAATGATAAAAATAATGAGAAAAAAAAGTTTCTAGAGTGAAAGAAAAGAAGAAAATTATCTTTATAAAAATTAATATGTATAGTACACTGGTTTAGTTAAAATTTGGCAACGCAAATAAATTGCCAGATTCTGTCCAAACCACAGCAAGCTAAGTAACTGTACAATATATTTACATGGTAATGTTGATTAATTAGATTTGTAAGAGGTGGTTGTTTCGTTTTTTTAAACATATTATTGAATATGTATGTACACATCAATTGGTTTAATTAAAATTTGACAAAGCAAATGAAATTCGGTGTCTTGCCAGATTCTGACCAAACCACAGCAAATTATTCTTACTGTATGGTAATATAATTACATGTTGATTAATCAGATTTGTAAAAAGTGTCTCTTAGTTTCGTTTTTAAAGATGTTATAGGATTTAATATCTTTTAATTTAGATTCTAAAGCATTCCAAACATCAACTCCCTTGTTTGAGAGAGTATGCTTTACATAATTTGTTCTTTTGCAAGACTTATGAAGTTGTGTTGAATTTCTTGTGTTATGGTGATGAATTTGATTATTGCCTATAAAGTAATCGGTAAATACTTCTGGTAAATTCTTATATGATGGTATCGAAACATGAATAAACTAGTTAAATAATCATTGTGATATTTTTAAATCTCTAAAAATTGGTTCACTGTGTTCTACTGATAAGTAAGACTTAAACTGCTCTGGCGACAGTCTAAATCATGAGAAATTACGTATTTTCTTGATAAAAAGTTTTGCACAGATTTCTTCACTTAGGTAAACTCTGAGGGCATAAAACTTTTCAATAATCAAGACCACCACTAGAGCTATGCAATGAACCAAAATGAAGCTCATGAGACCTGTGCAAAACCTTTTATGGGGGGAAACGATAATTTCTCGTGATTTAGACTGTCACCACCTTAAATGTCATTAAGCGTACAATATTTTTTTTTGGATACTCAATATTTTTTTTAATTCGCTTCTTGTATGTATTACCCCATATTAAATTGCCGTAGATTAGATATGGATAGACTAACGCATAATAAATTAGTTTTAGACAGGGGCGTCGGAAGCGGGGGCCCGCCCCCCCCACGTTTTTTGGTGGGGGTGCCAGAATATGTTTGCCCCCCCCCCCCCCCCCCCCCCACTTTTTAACAAGGCCAGTAATAAAGTTATGATTAATAAAATCAACAAGAAAACAATTTTTATACATACCATATATTTTGTACATTAATTGAATTCTGTTTTTAAATGTACCTGTTGTAAGCCTGATCCAACACAATACACCAACCCTAGCTAAACCCACGACTTTGAATAAAGATATAATAAAGAAATTTGAATGCAGATATTCAATGTCGGAAAAGTGTTGTCTTTTGAGTATTTTATGACGTTTTTGGACCTTTAGAATTCTGTAAATCCTTGTCCTAAAATGCAGGTAATGGCATTTCAAACTCTAGACTTCAAAATTTCCTAGGGGAGCATGCCCCCGGACCCCACTAAAAATGTTGCCCCCCCCCCCACTTTTAACGTCGCTCCGACGCCCCTGGGACTTTTAGCCGAGTTCAAATTTGTAAAGTGTCGTAGTTTGGCTATCACCCCAGAAGATTTGACAACTTTTTTAGATATCGAATCTAAGTGGTCATTTCATGTCAAACATTCGTCAATAACAATACCTAAAAATGTTTTGTTCTTAACTTGTTTAATATTTTCATTGTTAATGGAAATTGTTATGTTATGTTTTGTTTTTTTGTTAGAAGTCCTAAACAAAATAAACTTTGTTTTTGCAGTAATAATGGATAACTTATTGATATCTAACCAATCAGCTTTTTTATTAATTTCTAGTTGCATAATTTTATTCAGTGTTGCAAGGCAAGAGTTACTATAAAATATACTAGTATCATCTGCAAATAATATAAATGAAATTATTTTACTACAATTCTGGATGTCATAGTGTATAAAAGAAATAGAAGTGGTCCTAATATTGATCCCTGAGGAACACCACTTGCAAATAATTGTCAGTTCTTTTGATCTTACTTGGTAGTACTTTACACTGATTTGCTTTCTGTTTTCTAAATAATTTTCAAACAATTTTTGAGATACATTTCTTATGCCATAATATTCAAACTTTTTAATCAGAATCTTGTGATTGATTGTATCAAAAGCTTTCGACAAGTCAAAAAAATGCCAATTGTGTATTGTCCTTGATCTACTGCTTTTGTAACAGTTTTGTTAACAAGCTCAATGATTCCAACCTCGTCCCCAGGGCCATTTGTGGGGGCTGGGCCAAGATGGCGGCCAAAAACAAAATGGCGGGAACAAATGGCCCTGGCACAAGCTGCAAAAAATGCGCCATATTTTGACGCATTTTTTACTCGGACCCAGGCTCCACTAAGTTTATCGCGCCTAGTCAGGCTCAATTTTTTCTGAATATTTAGTTCAGCTTGACTGACCCAAACTGAAAACAATCAAAACATTCATTTCCAAATACATTGTCGAATTATTAAAATAAATACACTTTTAATAAATATCTGTAAATGCTTATTATTTATCATTTGGTTCACCGTTGTACCAAATTCGCAAGAAACTGGATTGCGGGCGCCTTGTTTTCGTGAGTTTCGGTGGATTCAATTCAGCGTTTGGAAAAACATTTAGGCTTCGTTTAGTCGAGAATTCTTGTTTGAAAAAAAGCCTGCTTCTCAATGCCCAAACACGTAAATTCTGCCCTGTGGTGTACTTTCCTTTCGCAGCCAAAATACTTTTTGATTTTCTTCACCAAGTCTTTCGTTCGCCCGATTTAGAAAACACACTGAATTGCCGTCCCATGGACTTCGTTGTATGGCAGCCAGGGCACAGAGACGACATGACCCATCATTCCATATTCGCCCAACGTTTTTATGGGTGTTTCGCTAACTTTCTTCACATTTTCATTCATTTTGAAGTTGTTTAACACTTATTTAATATAATTTGAGCCCTATAAACAAATGCCGGTTAATGCCCGCGAGTTAGCCTGCCGCCCGCCTTGTTTCCACCAATCAGAATACCTAAAACATCCAATGTTATATCTCGACCAATCAGATGTGGTGATAGCTCAGCCTGTGCCAGGGCCATTTGTTCTTAGCCGCCATCTTGGCCGCCATCTTGGCCAGCCGCCACAAATGGCCCTGGGGACGAGGTTGAATGATTGCAAGTTATGTTGATCTGTTTTTTCTGAAACCGTCATTAATTGATGTTTTGATAAGATTTTGTGTTTTTCAATGAATTTAATTAGCCTCTTGTACATAAGCTTTTCTAAGAACTTCGAAAAGCACGAGAACCGATATTGGTCGGTAGTTTTTAAATTTATATTTTTCATCTGCTTTAAAAATCGGTGTTATTAGAGCAATCTTTAATTTGTCAGGGATAATTCCACGGTTAGAAATGAAAAAT
The DNA here is from genome assembly GCA_035771165.1 of Paragorgia papillata. Classification (NCBI taxonomy): domain Eukaryota; kingdom Metazoa; phylum Cnidaria; class Anthozoa; order Scleralcyonacea; family Coralliidae; genus Paragorgia; species Paragorgia papillata. The sequence goes on along the minus strand of JAWNZC010000340.1, from coordinate 3,779,640 downwards.
TAAATATACAGACGAAGCTCTCCTTGCGACCACTCTCGTAAGCGACCACGACCACCTTTCAGATTTACAAACTTTTCTTTGTTTTTAAGCTCCTTGTAAGTGACCACCCTTGAAAGACCCTTTGCAATCAGTCAACACTGCGCTAAAAAGCAATTTGACAACTTTTAATACAGCAATGTGATTATAAAATGCGTAACAATCCGCCACATTCACACGCGAGTCTCAGAGCATATGGGCATTTCGGCTATTACTGGAAGAAAACGCAAAAATCCTCCTCCAACTACAGGCGTAAAAACGCACAAGTTGTTCAAGGTTGTCAACAGGCGTGAACAATGTTGTACTGCTCGCCGTGAACAAGTTGTCAACAAGTTGTTCACTTATGGTTCGAACAACGTGTTCACGGATAAATCAACAGTCATGAACAAGTTGTTCCAACAGCACATTTTTATAGCCAACAACGTTGTTCGCACATGATACAACATGCATGTTGTAACAGCATGACGAAATAACAACGATGAACAACAATGTTACAACAATGGTGACTACATGGTTGATGTATCAACACGTTCTTCGGTTGGCAACATGCGTGAACAACGGTTGTTGTTTCATCAAGCTGTAACAACTTGTTGAAACAATGATGAACAATGTTGTTCATTTATCAATGTTGTTCACATATGTCAACAACTTGTTACAGCATTGTTCAGGCAACAATGTAGCATTCTCTAACACTATCTTGACACTGGACACCCCATTTCTTTCAACGACTTTAAAATTATTAACTCTTGTTCTTTTGAATCTGAACTTCTTTTACGTGAAAGTTTGCTTATTGCTAAACTTAAACCTTCCTTAAATGCTAACATAGGTTCTGCGCCACTCTGCTTGTTTTGATTTTGTCTGTCACCAACCATTTAATCCTTCCACAATTCCTAATCTTTAACTAAGGTATTTCTTCTCATGCACTTATTTCCCGTTCTAATTACACACATATGATTCTACAACAGTTTTTGTTTTAATGGGAAGTTTGCTTCATAGCTAGGCTGTTTCATATATTTTAGAAAATTCATTAACGGAGTCAGTAGGATTTTCATTAACAAATACATGTTCCCATGAAATGTTTTTATTGCATTTGTAAATGTTTTAATATTCGAATTAATATATATAATACTGGGCTCAGAATGAATCTGCATGACAATCACAGCGGCAAATACGACTATAAGCCCCGTTTACACTAGAGGAAAAGTTCCTAATGGCTCTTTACTTTGACACGTATATCGAATGGATGACTGGCGATGTGATTTTAATAATTTTGTAAAAGTTTGCACTGCAGACAGACTTATTTATTAAACAGCTGCATAGACCATTGATTAGCTGTCCGATTTTTTTATTTTCCCCAGGGTTAAATTGTCTTTCTTTTATTTCTATTTGTATATCGTTCTACAACGATACATATAGCCTCTTTATAAATCAAATACGTTGATAATACAATGTTTGTTCGACAGATAAACTAATTTGACAAAAAGATTCTTAGAATTCTGCATTTATAGTCGCTCAGCGACTATCAATTTAGTGTAGTTAGTTATCAACATTTACTGAAGAAAAGTGTACACCGACTTTTCGTGCTCTGGAAACTTTCAACGGAAGGAAATCTGTACTTACTTTTGGCATTTCTTACAATAACACTTGATCACAGCAGGGTATTAGTAGATCTTATTTACTCGCCCTTGAAATTTATACTGTATATATATATATAGAGTGGGACAGAATTCAAACTATTGTAATTTCTATAGCTATCATTTCAAACTATTACATCATATATTCATTTTGGCCCGTAGGACTTTCAACAATGGCTTTCATCATCGTGCTACTGCTGGTCTTCAGTGCTACGGTTTCAGTGCGGGTTGAATCGACAACAGTCGACGCAACGTTGGAGCCTCTAAAAGTTGGTGCGTTCAATGTCCAGGTTTTCGGTCAAAAGAAGATTTCCAATACAAACGTACTAGATATACTGGTTAAGGTGCGTTGGTTTTTACTTGTTTACTTTGTCTCTTTAGTTAGTCATAGTCGTAGCCCGGAACTTGTAAAAACCCCACTCTTATGCTTAAAGTTTCCTCCTGAAACTATAGTACTTTTCAGTCATCCTAGTACTTCAACCGAATTGTTCCCCTCTGTCTGGAATTCATTCTTTGCAATGCCGAACAAATACTTGCAATATACATGTATATCCAATTCTTCCTCCAGCATATACCACAACTCGTTACTAAGCTCCTGGCAACAGCATCCGTAAATCAGTGGTCACAGAGCACTGCACTAAATTAATTCGTATAAGGTCGCGGGTTCGAAACTTCGATCGATTCTTAACTGGAAGACCTTGACTATATATATATATATTTTATTTTTTTTCTTACACTCGAGATTTTCCTTCAACAAAACGGCAACGCAACGGGTCAAATTTCATTGCGCTGCTGCCGCTAGAGAAGAAATCGCGCATTTATCATATAAATTACATTGGCATTGATCGTTTTAGGCAGTTTTAGCAGGAAACACAGTGTTTATTTCAGACTGGCTACTCTAGTGGCTAATAAAATTCGCTTTAGAACGATCAGTTTGATGTAGAGCACGCTCGTTTCCTTTCCTGGAATGGGCTCTTTCCTTGACCCCACTCGGTGTATCAGATCACATCAGATCAGCATATATAACGCAGCTTTTATGACGTATATACTAGAGAGTGTAAAAAAGTAGCTTAGAGTGCTGCGTTTTGGCATGGATATGTGTTATACAGTGTTTTGGATATGGAGCAAAGTTTAAAAAGTGATAAACTGCTGAGGTTTTTAGTAGCAAAATGCTTCCGCTCGAAACGTCAATATTTTGGTTAATTATTTAAGCACCCACGCTCTAAAGGCCACTTTTCGCGCAGGCAGAGCGCTCGAGCGGTCCACGATGTTGTTTGTGTCGTCACTTTTACTAAACTAGAATACGGTGTATCGAAACAGGAAACCAAAACCAATTTATTTTCCAGTTTAAGTCGTATCTTGTAATTCTTTACTGTCCACGTGCTTGCAGAGCATGAAGCACTGAAATTATTTAGGGGAAAGGTTAATATCATTCTGGTCCTGCTTATCACATTTATTCAAATTTTTTAAAAATCTCTAACTTCAATAGCATTCACAGAAACATTCTTAACATATATATTTGTATTTAATAAGATCCGGCTCAGTTTGCTAGTGCTAGTTTACACGAGGTCTTAAAATAAATAATTTAAATAATTAATATATTTACTAAAATTTTAAGTATAACTTCTAAATGTATAAATATATAAATATATGGTAAATTACATATATATTACATTTTTCTATGAGTTAGAGGGTTAACACTAATTATATAAACCAACTAAGCTGCTTACGAAAAGCCGAGTTTAAACCGAGATTTAGAAGCTATACTCTTAGTTTCACTATTGAGATTGTTCCATATTTCAATCCACGACTTCAGGTCTAAAAACCACGTGTACTAGTCACGTGGTCAAATGTGTAAACAAAACCTGAGATGCGGCAATGTGTAAATTTCGCATGTAATCGGCCATCAGCACAGTTCGACTTTTACTTGCGCCCCGAGAAGTATTTTCAATTTAGTTGTTAATTTTCCGTATTAGAACTGTTTCAATGTAGATTCTATATTAGCAACTGCAACAATGTCTCATGAAGCGAGCAGAACGGAGAAGTTTAATTCAATGAATGTCGCCTCGATTAAGAAATATTTGCAAGAGCGTGGTGTCACTATAAATGGCTACCTCAAACCTGCTTTGGTGGCGATTGCGTCTGCTGTTGAGAAGATGATGTTACCTGTTGATCCCAACTGTCAGCATAAAAACAGCGACAACAATATACGTCGTCGATTAATAATTCATGATATTCAGATTGAAGATCCCTTCAGTATGAAGACAAAGAATAACTTCATCGATTCGCCACCTTTCGGACTGTATGACATTTTCAATCATCTGATTTACCATGCATCTGACTACGACAAGCAGGGACTTTAAAAGCCCGGGCTAAAAATGTTTTCTTCTTAAATATTAGGTTTCTTTAATAATAGTTTATCCTTTCTACACCTTGTTGAGAACCTTGTATTATGCTCATGTAAAATTTCTAATACATGAAGATGCATATAAATGGCGGAAGGCTCATAGGTATATAATGATTTATTGTAACATCATTATAGTTTGGAGATAAATCCTTTGTCTGACAGTTAGCCAGCCTATTTCGCTATGTAAGTCTCTTCTAGAGATTTCATTAACTTTATAATTAACTAAAATTACTTAAATTAATTAACTTTATATCCTTTCTAGTTTCTATAGAGCTTGTACAAAAAGTTGTTAATATTGCACTGTCTATTACATTTATTACAAAAAATTGTTAATATTATTGCACTTTTTATATTAATTATCTCTTTTTTCCGCAATCTTTAACCTACTGTCACACTGTAATAATTATAAAGTGGGTTTTTTTTTGGTTGAAAATGAATGTTCAGTTGAATTAGTTAAAAGAAAATATTTAATAAGCGCCCTTCCTCGAATAAGCGCCGAACCTTTTGTCCGAAATTTAAAACAAGCGAAATATACGGTATCTGAACATCTCGTATAGTTCGAACTTCATGTATGACAATTAATTTTAAGTCTTTCTTATCATAATCAAGCTCTTTTTTAAGAATATATTGTATTTAAGTATATACTGTATATGTATATATATATATATGTACTATTTATAAACCGCGCAGGAGGGCTTTATCGGATATAAAACACGAGGCGATAGCCGAGTGTTTTAGAACCGATAAAGCCCGTACTGCAAGGTTTTTAAATGACTTCTAAAAATAATCACTTCATACGTTCATTGGCGTAGTAATTTTGAAAATTAAGCTTATCTCAGCCATTAAAAACCAGCGAGAAACTTAGAGCGAGTCTATATCACATATATAGATCCGATACGCTCATACAACAACAGCTCATCAGTGTAGCTTGGAACAATCTGAATGAATTTCACAATTACTTATGCACATGCGATCGTCGGTGACAACCGCATGTGGGAAAGCATCGGTGGAATACATTCAGATAGCGTGAAGTGCGCATGGGCCCAGAGTGGTCAAACTTCCACAAGGGTAGTGAGCGTTGCATTATCGCTAGTAGGTACCAAGGGCAACTTCACAGAGTGCTCAACAACGCCGAAGTGAAGGAGCATACATAGTTCAATCTACAGACACGGTGTTTCGCTGTACAACAGCTCATCAGTGTAGTTTGGAACAATCTGAATGAATTTCACCAATTACTTATACACATGCGATCGTCGGTGACAACCGCATGTGGGAAAGCATCGGTGAAATACATTCAGATAGCGTGAAGTGCGCATGGGCTCAGAGTGCTCAAACTTCCACAAGGGTAGTGAGCGTATATATATATATATATATATATATATATATATATATATGCATAATCACATTAAATACGTACAGATTACAGTTATGTCCATGTCATGTGTTCATAATTTATAGTCTTCATCCTTTCTCCCAGTTTTGCCGACTTTGCCGAATCGTACAGGCATAATTTGCCCACTCTTGCCGACTGATGGAATTATTGGGGGGTGACCCACCCACCCACACCCTCCCGCTCGCTACGACCCTGTCAGAACAACTCTCTTATAATTATTCATACAATACGATCCAAAACGATCAACAAAACCGAACAGCATGGACCTAAATTAGCTTTTTTAGTAACTCACTCTATTGAAATTAGTTTTACTGTCCAAAATTATTCTTCACCCGAGTTCACTGCCCCATAATATATATATATATATATTCAAACAAACAAACTGTTGTTCGCGAAATGTCGAAAAGTGCTCAATACCGTAAAGATAGAGCGAATATACTATAAGTGGGCTTACCTCAAATGTTGATGGTCGCTACTGTCAGTTTCACGCTGGGCGATCTTCAGACGGGAAGATCGCCCAGCGTGAAACTGACAGTAGCGACCATCAACATTTGACGTAAACCCACTTATATAGTATATATATATATATATATATATATATATATAAGTGAGTTTTGGTTCACGAAATGTTAGAGAGTGCTCAATACCATATATAGATAGAGCAAAATACAAAGTATGAAGTATAGTTTTACCTTAAAGTCTTCGCTACCAGAGGTTTCACCCTAAACGGGATCATCAGGCGACTGATGATCCCGTTTAGGGTGAAACCTCTGGTAGCGAGGACTTTAAGGTAAAACTATACTTCATACTTTGTATATATATATATAAGTGAGATTTGGTTCACGAAATGTTAGAGAGTGCTCAATACCATATATAGATAGAGCAAAATACAAAGTATAAAGTATAGTTTTACCTTAAAGTCTTCGCCTAAAACTATACTTTATACTTTGTATATATACAACGCTCACTACCCTTGTGGAAGTTTGAGCACTCTGGGCCCATGCGCACTTCACGCTATCTGAATGTATTTCACCGATGCTGTCCCACATGCGGTTGTCACCGACGATCGCATGTGTATAAGTAATTGATGAAATTCATTCAGATTGTTCCAAGCTACACTGATGAGCTGTTGTACAGCGAAACACCGTGTCTGTAGATTGAACTATATATATATATATATATATATATATATATATATATATATATATATATATATATATATATATATATATATATATATATATATATATATATAAATTATATATATATAACAATCGAAATATAGTAAGGTTATAGATATACTGCCGAAACAGAGAACGTAGGAGTCACGTTTCTCTCTGACGAAGGGCCTTCGCTCGAAACGTTAGACTCCTACGTTCTCTGTTTCGGCAGTATTTCTAACCTTACTATATTCCCATTGTTGTTTCTACACTGCCTACGCAGCACGCTACTTTTATTATATATATATGTTCGTGTTATATTACTACTATAGCTCTGCTACCATTTTAAAACTGTTTTCTATATCTTTTTGTAGGTGGTGAATCGTTATGACATCATACTAATTCAAGAAATACGAGATCGAGTTGGAATTACGATAATAACTCTGCTGAACGAAGCAAACAAGTAGGAATAATTAATTCGCACGACTTGAGATCAAAATATACTCGGTATATAAAGTTACCAAAATAGGGGTTCTTTTACAAGGTTACTTTTGGTTTTGGGATTAGCGCCCATCGGCCGAGACGCTTCTTTCGGGTAGCCGTTACTTTCGGAGGGGCGTTATTTTCGGGTGACGAAAAGTGTTGGTATGACAGCTAGATATTTGATATATTTATGATACAAATACAAATGAATTACCCCACATTCTTATTTGGCGAGTTTGATTCTATTTAGTTATACAAGGACACGAATTTGAACTGTGTATTTATTTCAAACCTTACATTACATGCACTGTACATTCCATTGTGAAATTCATGAATAATTAATGAGGTTAAGAAGCAATCAAAACGTAGCATTCAAGTCACATGTATACGTCTGTAAATCCCAATAAAGATCATCTTTTGGACAAAGTGATCTGTATCAAAAGTTAAGAATACTAATTAGCCTTCTTGGTGATCTTTATCAAAAGTTATGAATACTAATTAGCTTCATTCTATTGTTTCATTTCACAAGTACGATAAAGCATTCGCGTCCGATCTGTGTGGGGATTTACTTCGGCTCGCCTGCGGCTCGCCTTGTAAATCCCCATACAGATCGGCCGCTCATGCTTTATCTATTACTTAAAATACTCATTAATAATTCATGACGAAAATTCAAAAGAAATCAATACCGTAGCAGTGGTTGTAAATCGGATACAGCATCGTCCTGATTTACATGAACTTTAGCTTCGATTTTCTCGGCTAAAACAGACTGTATCCCCAAAATAGTTGGTGAACTTGATTACTTAGATGCATTTGTATTTTAAGAAAGATACGCATCCGAGCTGTATCTGATTTACTACGGCTCGCTTGCAGCTCGCCTTGTAAATCAGATACAGCTCGGCTGCATGCTCATGCTGTATCTATTACTTACATGCATGGATAATGGATATGTTTATATCAGTGGTTTCAGAAGCTCTCAGACTCAGGGTTTGTACCTAGAGGAATCATATCAGTCTATTGTAGTATTGTTGTTTGTATAAGCATCTGTTTCAGATAAAAGGTTATATCGGTTAAATGTAACACGTTACTTTCGGGTAGCCGTTACTTTCGGGTAGCCGTTACTTTCGGTGGGACGGCTACTTTCGAAACTTATTAGAGGTTTCGAAAATTTAAAGTTACTTTCGGGCAGCCGTTACTTGCGAGGGGCCGCTACGTTGTAAACTCTACGGTGTAGACGCTTTTAATAAGTGTAGAATACGTAATTTTCACCCTTTGACGTCAATTTATTTTCAATTTTTCTTTTGAATTATTTTCAATTTCGTTTATTGTCTTAGCTTTTGTATATTTTCAATAGAATTCAAAAGGCTGAAAATGACGTCAATTGAGGAAAATGACGTACTCTGCACTTATTAAAATGGTCTATAAACCTTTTCTCCCCATAACACAATTGCATGCATGTGTATCTGCTTTATTCATTACTAGATTGGCTGCAAAAAGTAATAACCATTATGGCATGGTTATCAGTGGTCGATTGGGAAGATCGACCAGCAAAGAACAGTATGCATTTTTATACAGGTACAAAAAATATCTTTGTGGCTCGGGTTGAGCGGTCTCAATATCGCTGCGCAGCCATTCAGTAATAATTCTGTAAACAGAGAAAATCTTTACTCAATTCTCAACCACAATCCGGCCTTTGCGTTATCTCACCACAATCTTTTGTGCTGCCCTACCTAAGTGAAATTCTAACCATGTTCACCTGGGGACAGTGGATAGTTCTTGAACAGTGGACAGTATAGTTGGACAGAGGACAGTGGGCAGTGGACACGGGACAATGAATATGGGACAGTGGACAGGTGACAGTGAACAGTGGACGGTAGACAGTGGACCGAGGTGGACAGTACGTGGACTGTTGAACAGTACGGTGACAGACAGTTGAACAGTACGTGGACAGAGGACAGTTGGACAGTGCGTGGACAGAGGACAGTACGTGGACAGTGAAAACAGTAAGGAGAGTAAATACAGTAAGGAGAGTATATAAAGACAGTAAAGACAGTAAGGAGAGTAAGGAGAGTAAAGACAGTAAGGAGAGTAAAGACAGTAAAGACATGCAGTAAAGACAGTAAGTAGAGTAAAGACAGTAAGGAGAGTAAAGATAGTAAGGAAGTAAAGACGATAAGGAGAGTAAAAACAGTAAAGACAGTAAGGACAGTAAAGACAGTAAAGACAGTAAGGACAGTCAATACAGTAAGGACAGTAAAGACAGTAAAGACAGTAAAGACCGTAAGGACTGTCAATACAGTAAGGACAGTAAAGACAGTAAGGACAGTAAGGACAGTAAGGACAGTAAAGACAGTAAGGACAGTCAATACAGTAAGGACAGTAAGGACAGTAAAGACAGTAAAGACAGTAAAGACAGTAAGGACAGTAAGGACAGTAAGGACAGTAAAGACAGTAAGGACAGTAAAGACAGTAAAGACAGTGAGGAGAGTAAGACAGTAAAGACAGTAAGGACAGTCATTACAGTAAGGACAGTAAGGACAGTGAAGACAGTAAAGACAGTAAAGACAGTAAGGACAGTAAGGACAGTAAAGACAGTAAGGACAGTAAAGACAGTAAGGAGAGTAAGGACAGTAAGGACAGTAAGGACAGTAAAGACAGTAAGGACAGTAAAGACAGTAAGGACAGTAAAGACAGTAAAGACAGTAAGGACAGTAAGGACAGTAAGGACAGTAAGGACAGTAAGGACAGTAAGGACAGTAAGGACAGTAAAGACAGTAAGGACAGTCAATACAGTAAGGACAGTCAATACAGTAAGGACAGTAAGGACATTGAAGACAGTAAAGACAGTAAAGACAGTAAGGACAGTAAAGACAGTGAGGAGAGTAAGACAGTAAAGACAGTAAAGACAGTAAGGACAGTAAGGACAGTAAAGACAGTGAAGACAGTAAGGACAGTAAAGACAGTAAGGAGAGTAAGGACAGTAAAGACAGTAAGGACAGTAAAGACAGTAAGGACAGTAAGGACAGTAAGGACAGTAAGGACAGTAAATACAGTAAAGAAAGTAAGGAGAGTAAAGACAGTAAGGACAGTAAAGACAGTAAGGACAGTAAAGACAGTACGGACAGTAAAGACAGTAAAGAAAGTAAGAAGAGTAAAGACAGTAAGGATAGGAAAGACAGTAAGGAGCGTAAAGACAGTAAGGACAGTAAAGACAGCAAGGACAGTAAAGACAGTAAAGACAGTAAGGACAGTAAAGACAGTAAAGACAGTAAAGACAGTAAAGACAGCAAGGACAGTAAAGACAGTAAAGACAGTAAGGACAGTAAAGACAGCAAGGACAGTAAAGACAGTAAAGAAAGTAAGAAGAGTAAAGACAGTAAGGACAGGAAAGACAGTAAGGAGCGTAAAGACAGTAAGGACAGTAAAGAGAGTAAAGACAGTAAGGACAGTAAAGACAGTAAGGACAGTAAGGACAGTAAGGACAGTAAAGACAGTAAAGACAGTAAAGACAGTAAGGACAGTAAGGACAGTAAAGACAGTAAGGACAGTAAAGACAGTGAGGAGAGTAAGACAGTAAAGACAGTAAGGACAGTAAAGACAGTAAGGAGAGTAAGGACAGTAAAGACAGTGAAGACAGTAAGGACAGTAAAGACAGTAAGGAGAGTAAGGACAGTAAAGACAGTAAGGACAGTAAAGACAGTGAAGACAGTAAGGACAGTAAAGAAAGTAAGGAGAGTAAGGACAGTAAGGACAGTAAGGACAGTACGGACAGTAAAGACAGTAAAGAAAGTAAGGAGAGTAAAGACAGTAAGGACAGTAAAGACAGTAAGGACAGTAAAGACAGTACGGACAGTAAAGACAGTAAAGAAAGTAAGGAGAGTAAAGACAGTAAGGACAGGAAAGACAGTAAGGAGAGTAAAGACAGTAAGGACAGTAAAGAGAGTAAAGACAGTAAGGACAGTAAGGACAGTAAAGACAGTAAAGACAGTAAAGAAAGTAAGGAGAGTAAAGACAGTAAGGACAGGAAAGACAGTAAGGAGAGTAAAGACAGTAAGGACAGGAAAGACAGTAAGGACAGTAAGGACAGTAAAGACAGTAAGGACAGTCAATACAGTAAGGACAGTAAAGACAGTAAAGACAGTAAGGACAGTAAGGACAGTCAGGACAGTAAGGACAGTAAAGACAGTAAGGACAGTCAATACAGTAAGGACAGTAAGGACAGTCAATACAGTAAGGACAGTAAGGACAATAAAGACAGTAAGGAAAGTAAGGACAGTAAAGACAGTAAGGAAAGTAAGGACAGTAAAGACAGTAAAAGACGGTAAGGACAGTAAGGAAAGTAAGGACAGTAAAGAGTAAAGACTGTAAGGAGAGTAAAGACAGTAAGGAGAGTAAAGACAGTAAGGAGAGTAAAGACAGCAAGGACAGTAAAGACAGTAAAGAACGTAAGGAGAGTAAAGACAGTAAGGACAGAAAGACAGTAAGGAGAGTAAAGACAGTAAGGACAGGAAAGACAGTAAGGAGAGTAAACACAGTAAGGAAAGTAAAGACAGTAAGGACAGTAAGGACAGTAAAGATAGTAAAGACAGTAAGGAGAGTAAGGAGAGTAAGGAGAGTAAAGACAGTAAGGACAGTTAGGACAGTAAGGACAGTAAGGACAGTAAAGACAGTAAGGAGAGTAAGGACAGTAAAGACAGTAAATACAGTAAGGAGAGTAAAGACAGTAAGGACAGTGAAGACAGTAAAGACAGTAAGGACAGTAAGGACAGTAAGGAGAGTAAAGACAGTTAGGACAGTAAAGACAGTAAAGAAAGTAAGGAGAGTAAAGACAGTAAGGACAGGAAAGACAGTAAGGAGAGTAAAGACAGTAAGGACAGGAAAGACAGTAAGGAGAGTAAACACAGTAAGGAAAGTAAAGACAGTAAGGACAGTAAAGATAGTAAAGACAGTACGGAAAGTAAGGACAGTAAAGAGTAAAGACTGTAAGGACAGAACAGTAAAAACAGTAAATACAGTAAGGAAAGACACAGTACATACTAGTATTTATAACTAATACATGCCCTAACTTTAGAACAAATTCGGTAAGCGTCAAAGCCAAGTACACGTACCACGACAGCAATGATGTTTTTGAAAGAGAACCTTTTATTGTGCACTTTTCCGTACCAACATCAGGTAAGTCGGTTTAGAAAATTATAAAGAGTTTTACATTCAGGCTATAAATGCTGAGATCATGAGCTCATTCCATAATTATTAAGTCATAAAATTTAAGGTCAGTGGGTGATTTATTACAGTAAGAATACACGAGGTCCATGGCTGTTTTTCAAATTGAACCCCTGGAGCATCCTTTTTTGACGCGTGAGAGTATCGTTATATGTCTTTTAGCATAGTTAATAGAACATAAACATGGTTTGAAAACATTGAATTAGTATCGCAGAAAATCCGCGCAATGCAAAACTAAAGAATCACCTAAAGGTGCCACACATAATAAGTCTGCTTCATCAGAGTGAAAGGGGGTTTATACTTTGATAAAGGGTTCTGCTCAAAACGTCAGTATTTTGTTGCTAAGAATTTCCGCAGTTTACCACCTTTTCACTTTCGTCTAACTAGTGATTCTCAACCGGGGTCCATATGCACCCCCCAGTGGGGAATTGTAAAGTCTTGGAAGGGATTTAGAAGAAAGGGGGAATTTGGGAGGGGGGGGGGGGGGGGGACTGAAAAATGGGAAAATCCGTTCTGAAGGGGGAAATTTTGCATTCATCATTAAAGCCTTAGTTCTCACTTGTCGTAAGAATCGGGGACAGTTAGAATCGGGGACAGGATTGTCGGCCGATTCTTACGACAGCCAAGTTCTCACTTGTCGTAAGAATCGGGGATTTTTCCTGTCCCCGATCGTCCCAGACGAGTGGTTTCAGTGTTTCTTAGTGTTCACACATGTCGTCACTAGTCGTAAGAATCCCAGATCGTCGGCGACCGTCTGGGACGCATTTTCCAAATAGAAATGATTCCGATTCTAGCGATGCTTCCGATCAGATCGGCCGCATCGGCGACTGTCTGGGACGTTACTTCAACCATGTTCACACTTGTCGTAACAATCCCAGACGAACTGGGACAGGAAAAATCCCCGATTCTTATGATTCTTACAACAAGTGAGAACCTGAGGCTTACGAAATCTGAAATATGTGGAATCACAATGGAAATTAATAACGATATGTCCCAGCTTGGATTTTGCCAACAGGCGAAAAACATTGCCGAATTTGACCACCAACGTACTCTACTCAGATTTGAAAGCCATGCTACGGTATTCATGCGATTAATACATTGAGAGAGGCCACATTATACATCCTGGCTTCTCGCTGGATCTTGAATTGGCGTTTTGGTGACATAAAAAATTGAAAATAATTAACTCATACATGATTAAACTTTCCACTATTCAGAATTTAGATTTTTTAGGCCAGTTCCAAAAGATCACCGTTTTCACATTTATTAAAGTTCAATAATATAAAGGACATAATAGCCGGCAATTACTTTTTATTTACTATTAAGATTTTTTTGTGAAACCGTAGCGACAGATAACGTGAAGCTGCATGAACATTGTTATTGAATCGTATAAGATTCGCCGTTGTGTAAAATAAACTGATTTATAAAGTATATATATTGTACCATATAGAGGATTACAGGCGCAAATTATCGATTTGGGCCTTAATGACGTCACATGGGTCAATTGGGGGGGGGGGGGGGGGCTGATGACGTCACACGTCATAGGGTCGTCTCTACGTGTTCTCAATTGGTCCCCTGGGTTGGCCAAAAATGAAGTTAGTGTTATTGATCTTTACGCTTTCGGGGTCTCATGTTTTCTTACGTCAAAAACTCAAATCATCAAAAATTTTAGGGGGCCCTTCTCAAGTTGGGGGCCCGGGGCAACGTGCCCCCTAGCCCCCTGATTATTTAACAATTATTCGCCGAAGGCGAGGTGAATAATTACCGATATTCACTGAGCCTAAGGTGAATAATTGTTTTAGTATAAATACACATTTTCCTACTTTTAGAAACAACATTTTCTTTGAAATTGTTCAGTAATTCCCTCGTCTGTCGCATTGACAAATTGGCTGGCGGCCATCTTGAGTAAACGCTGTAGGTGATTATCAAGAATAGTCCGAAGTAGCTCGACCAATCAGCGCGCGCGATTTTCTATAATCACCTGTGTATTTATACTAAAGGCGTATGGTGCGGTTTTTAACGATTGTTGGGGGAGAGGGGGAATGGAGAAAAATGGTCGAGACTGGAGAATGTTATTTTAATTTTATCTTTTTGGTTTTAGCTGTGAGCGATATGGTGTTTGTTGCCATTCATACAAAACCAGATGAGGCTGTTCAAGAAATTGATGGCTTGGTCGACGTTTATGATGAGGTAGTGAAGCAATGGAAGATAAATAATGTTGTTATTATGGGCGATCTAAACTCAGCGTGTAGCTACGTCAAAGACAAGGATTGGAAGAATATCCGACTGGCACAGGATAAACGATTTTGGTGGCTTATCAACGACTGTCATGATACATCCGTCGAAGGTTCAAGATGCGCTTATGACAGGTGAGTTGATGAATGAAGTGTTTTTTTGACTCCAAAGAATGCACAAGAAAGGTAGTACAGTCCCTGACTCGTACCCAGTCGTCAATTTGTATCACAGGCTTGTGATACAATTTGTATCAAACACAGGCTTCAATTTGTATCAAACGACTTGTCTGACATTATTAGATATGCCATCACAGGTAATTAAACTATCAAAATGTATTTAAATATAAAATACCTGGTGTTGTGTTGTTCGTTGTTGTATTTCAGTTTCATATCTGTATATTCGAGCAGAATTTCTCGCTTTGCAGTATGCTTGCTTACCCCTGCAGAGAATATTTTTCTATTTACCTATTTTTCTCTGACCAGTGTGAAGGTATCACCACATTCATCCTCGGATTCATCACCAGATTCATCACCAGATTCATCACCAGATTCATCACCACATTCGCAAAGCAAATATTTCACCTTCAATAATTACTTCAATAATCAACCGATCGGCACACACGATACACCAAATTAAAGCTTATTATTCTATCTTTCCGGCCCAAGATTAACCGCGTTTGTTTCAACAATTTATAGAGGAGAAAAATAACTATATACTAGAAAGTACTCGCTCTTCGGTCTTGGGGGAAATATTTCGATGGCTTCTTTTAATTTTAACCGGCTTTCCTATATATCAAAATGAAGCTCATTCTATCCTCTTGCTGGCCCAAGAAAAATTAGAAGTGGCCCAGATCTGGTTCAAGAGTTATTCGCTTTTAAAGTGAGACGCCCAAACTGTCAATTACACAGCGCGCTAAAAATAGAACACTTTATTATTAAATTCGTCGGGATGGCTTGGGGGAAAGATTTCGATGGGTACTTTTAATTTTAACCGGCTTTCCTATATATCAAAATGAAGCTCATTCTATCCTCTTGCTGGCCCAAGAAAAATTAGAACTGGCCCAGATCTGGTTCAAGAGTTATTCGCTTTTAAAGCGAGACGCCCAAACTGTCAATTACACAGCGCGCTAAAAATAGAACACTTTATTAACTATATTTCACGACATAGCCTTTGGGGGAAAGATTTCGATGGCTTCGGTTATTTTTAACCGGCTTTCCTATATACGAAATTGAAGCTAAATCTATCTTCTTGCTGGCCCAAGAAAAATTAGAAGTGGCCCAGATCTGGTTCAACAGTTATTCGTTTTTAAAGCGAGACGCCCAAACTGTCAATTACAGCGCGCCGGAAATAGAAATCTTTATTAATTGTGATTGCCGACTTCGACCTTGGGGGAAATATTTCGATGGCTTTTGTTAATTTTAACCAGCTTTCCTATATATCAAATTGAAGCTCATTATATCGTCTTGCTGGCCCAAGAAAAACTAGAAGTGGCCCAGAATTGGTTCAAGAGTTATTCGCATAAGCCAAAACTGTGAAGGTATCACCACATTCACTTAGGGGGAAAATTTCGATGGGTTCTTTTAATTTTAACCGGCTTTCCTATATATCAAAATGAAGCTCATTCTATCCTCTTGCTGGCCCAAGAAAAATTAGAAGTGGCCCAGATCTGGTTCAAGAGTTGTTTCGCTTTTAAAGCAAGTAGCCCAAACTGTCAATTTCCGCGCGCCGGAAATAGAAATCTTTTTTAAGTGTAGTTGCCGACATAGTCTTTGGGGGAAAAATTTCGATGGCTTCTCTTAACTTTAACTAACTTTCCTATATATCAAAATGAAGCTCATTCTATCCTCTTGCTGGCCCAAGAAAAATTAGAACTGGCCCAGATCTGGTTCAAGAGTTATTCGCTTTTAAAGCGAGACGCCCAAACTGTCAATTGGACAGCGCGCTAAAAATAGAACAATTTATTATTAAATTCGTCGGGATGGCTTCGGGGAAAGATTTCGATGGGTACTTTTAATTTTAACCGGCTTTCCTATATATCAAAATGAAGCTCATTCTATCCTCTTGCTGGCCCAAGAAAAATTAGAAGTGGCCCAGGTCTGGTTCAAGAGTTATTCGCTTTTAAAGCGAGACGCCCAAACTGTCAATTACACAGCGCGCTAAATCTTTCCCCAAAGGCTATGCCGTGAAATATAGTTAATAAAGTGGTCTATTTTTAGCGCGCTGTGTATTTGACAGTTTTGGGCGTCTCGCTTTAAAAGCGAATAACTCTTGAACCAGATCTGGGCCACTTCTAATTTTTCTTGGGCCAGCAAGACGATATAATGAGCTTCAATTTGACATATAGGAAAGCTGGTTAAAATTAACAAAAGCCATCGAAATATTTCCCCCAAGGTCTAAGTCGGCAACCACAATTAAAAAAGATTTCTATTTCCGGCGCGCTGTAATTGACAGTTTGGGCGTCTCGCTTTAAAAACGAATAACTCTTGAACCAGACCTGGGCCACTTCTAATTTTTCTTGGGCCAGCAAGAGGATAGAATGAGCTTCATTTTGATATATAGGAAAGCCGGTTAAAATTAAAAGAAGCCATCGAAATTTTCCCCCCAAGACCGAAGAGCGAGTACTTTCTAGTATATAGTTATTTTTCTCCTCTATAAATTGTTGAAACAAACGCGGTTAATCTTGGGCCGGAAAGATAGAATAATAAGCTTTAATTTGGTGTATCGTGTGTGCCGATCGGTTGATTATTGAAGTAATTATTGAAGGTGAAATATTTGCTTTGCGAATGTGGTGGTGAATCTGGTGATGAATCTGGTGATGAATCCGAGGATGAATGTGGTGATACCTTCACACTGGTTTTTCTCTGCAAGGGTAAGCAAGCATATAATAATAATAATAATAACTTTATTTTAATTGTTAAATCCTTTCAGCTATATAGCTGGTATTAATAGGATGAACAATATTTAGCTATATAATTATATGATTTTTAAATATTAATATATGATTAATAAATATAAATTACAATATCTATTAAAAAAAGGTAAAAACTCTATAGACTACAAATATGATTACTACTGTCAAGTTCTGAAAGATAATTAAAAAGTGTTTGTTTAAAACAATAAATCGAAGTGATTTCTCTGACATAATTCGGCACTGAGTTCCAATCTTTTGCTCCTGCGTACCTAAACATTGTTTGTCCAGTTTTAGTTCTTACCATTGGTAGGTCTAAAAGTGTTTTGTCCCTTAGTTCCCTTTCTACCAAGGTACTTCTAAATTTGAATATACCCTTAAACTGATCTGGACATTCCAAAATGTATAAAATTTTAAAAATTGTTATAAATCTTAAAAAACGTCGTCTGTTGTATAAGGATAAAAGTTGAAGTTCTTCTCTCATTTCCTGTGTGCATTTACGTCTTCCCTGGTTTAAAATAATTCTCATAGTGCGATTTTGAACCTTTTCAACTTGACTCGTAAGGGTGGATCCACAGTCGTGCCATACAGTCGAGCAATAATCCAGGATTGGCAGGATAGTTTGTTTGTATATGCGGAGTAGAATATGTTTAGGCAAGAAAGCGGCAATTCGGTTCAGAAGATGGAGTCTAGAGTAAGTTCGCTTACAAAGTCTACTGACATGTGGTTCCCAAGAAAGTACGTTGCTAGTACGAACACCAAGGTAATCAAAGGTGGTGACTTCTTCGAGCTTTTGATTGTGCAAGTAAATTTCGAGTTTGTCTACTTTCTTGATAGCAGGCCTTGATCCAATCACCATCCTTTTTGTCTTTTTTATGTTTGGAATTATTTTGTTTGTAGACAGCCATTTATCAACATTCATCAGATCGTTATTTACCTTTGACTGCGCGGTAATCAGGTTTGAATGAGAATAGTGCGCTTCTGTATCGTCGGCGTACAATACTGATTCGCAATCGGAAAAACTATTTACAACAGGATTAAAATGAAGACAAAAAAGAGCGGGTCCAAGTACGGATCCTTGTGGAACACCGTTAATTACTGTTTGTGTATCTGATTGTACATTGTTACAAACCACATATTGTTTTCTCCGCAAAACAATCCGCAAAGCGAGCAATGCTGCTCGAATATACAGGTATGAGACTGAAATACAAAAACGAACAAAGCACCAAACGTGAACAATCCCGTCAGGCACCGCAAACTTCAGATTTGGCTCAATTTAGCGAATCAGAAAGCGTGTAGCTGTTCATTTACTTCCGGTTATTTTATAATTATTATTAATATACATGAAAAAACTGTTCAAGTCAACCGTATTTACGAGATTACAGATTGCAACAAAAATTAAGTTTGTCTAATTTGAAAGAACTCATAAAATTGTAAGAGAAGATCCTTTACAATTTTTTCTAATTTTTCTTCGTTTTCAAGATATTTCAATTTGTGTAATACGTTAATGAATGGTCTCTGACGTCATGAGCAGGGCACAGTATTTTCACACGTAGAAAAATCATTTTTATCTCTAAATTTGTTCAACGAAATCACTTGAAACTGTGCACATACAAACGCCTTGTGACACTGAACATTTCATAACTGATGTTGCTTTGTGTAAATATACTGTACTGCTCATGACGTTAGAGCCCATCTCATTTACATACTAAACAAATTGAAATATCTTGAAAACGAAGAAAGATACGAAAAAGTTGTAAAAGATCTTCTATTACAATTTTACGAGTTCTTTCAAATTAAACAAACTTAATTTTTATTGCCAATGTCCTTTAAAAATGCTCCCTTCTTCTACCACTACTCGAAACATTTTACTTAGAGCACTAAGAATCTTCTAGTTTTCTTGCAGGTACTTTACTTGAGAATAATAAGGATTATTATATAGCATGCTATCGGATATGAGCTTTTGCGTAATCTGATTGGTTCCCTACTACCAGGCTATCAGCTCATATCCTACTAGTAGAGGAAAAACAAGATGGCGGCATGTTTTTTTAAACTGCCGAAAAGAGTTGAAATTGACGGATTTTTATACAGAAAAACATCAACACCCTCAAACCAATGTATAAAAAAACAACATTGTGTAAAAATACATTAACAAATACACAATTTGGCATGGTAAATGGTAAAATTCACCTAAAAATTACGTATTTTTACTTCAAAAACCTGACTAAATTAACGGGTTGATATTAATTTGTTGCCAAACAAAGAAACTCACAGTTAAAATCAAGCTTACAACACACATTTCGTAGGAGATCACCAGTAAAGAGACATTTTTTATTTAGATAAGCATTTGGAGTAGTAAAAAGCATGTTCTTTTTCAAAAACAACCAACTAAGTAATTTAGTTTCACTGCCGAAGGTGTTTCAGTTTCATTTTTGCATGAAATCAAAACCTTTTTCACGACAGCAACGCTAATATAAACAACTGACCCACCTTTTGACTTCATAAAGGTACCTTTTAATCTTTTTTGTTGATCTGCTTAACACATTTTTTGCCTCTCGAGCAACATTTATGCAACATTTCAAAGCTGTTTACCGAATAGACTTTCTCAAAGTCCTTTTCAAACATTTTTGACCTTTCGGTTCCTCGTTGAAAAGGACTTTTCCCACCTGCAGCGCGCCAAAATTCACCGGTGAATTTTTCGACCGGTGACGTAATTCGGGAAGTAATTATATTCAGGCTAAATTGCTATGCAAGTGCTATCTTTGGAAGTTGGAGTTCAACAGACTCTTGAAAACGTTTTAGTAGGGGTAGAACCACTTTCCATTGCATGTACGACAACCCGAAACACGTCAAAACAGGGCGATGTACATTTCAGCGATTTCCCGCCAGAATATTTAATTAGATTCAAAAACCTGCAAGCGAAACAAGTCCGCCTCTTTCCTCCCGCTTTTCCGCTCGCCCGCCTTTCCACCCGCCCGCAAAAACTAGCGCTAAGAGGCGGACTTGGAGCAAGTCTATTTACCGAACAGCTCAGCGAGAAACTCTATGTGAATGCATCATTACGCATGGCGGAAGTATTAGTTGCCTATGCCGGAAGTTTGTCGTTTGAAACATTTCGCTGCATGTAATTTTGTCTCTTGTACAGTGCTTGGCTATATAATAAAACAGTCTTACCATTCGCTCTTGTCGTATACGAACTAATAGCTAACTCGGCGAAGCGCCTCGTTGGCTATGAGCTCATCTCGTTGGCTATGAGCTCATATACGACTCGATCGAGCTCATGGTATAACTGTTAAATAGTTTAGCTTCAAATTTGAACGACTTATTCTCCCACTATTCCAAATTTTGGCCGCCATCTTTGTTTATTTTGTGCAGGAAGAGCCTGAGTGCGAGGTTGGAAAATGCTGTCCGGCAAAATACGCTTAGAACGTGATTGGCTCTTTTCAGTTTTTGTTGTTTTTGATTGGCTCCAAAAATTTGCACTGTATTTAATTTTTTCTACACTATATTTTCTTAAAACTGCACTGCTCTCAGCCAATCTAAATTGAGAAAGTGTTTCATGTATATTCTGAATTCGGGTAACAACTCTCTTCTATTTCTGAGAATTGAAATTCTTTTTTTTATATATTTCTTTAGATTCGTTGCTACGGGAAGTGAATTGTTAAACGGAATTATAACGAACAGTGCAGGATTGTTTGATTTCAAAACAGTTTATAATTTAAACGAACAAAAGGTATACCATACAGTGCTACTACATTAAGCTCTTGAACATAACCTTATTTAAATATTTATCGAAAAGATGAAACATTGTGATTTAAGGTTGCGTTGTTCACACAAACAAACATGTGTCAGTCAGTGTTGTAAATACTTATTTCACGTATATTGCGCAAAACACTCAACCCCCTTCATTTTATATTTTGCACTGGCTGCACTGCACACATTGCTGTGAGTAACTTCGTTAGAAGTAACTATAGTTACACATAATCATTACCTTTTTGAGTAACTTTTCCGGTAACTAGTTACGTTTTTAAAAAAAAGGTAACTGGAACTATAACTTGTAACCGCCGTAACTGTAACTATAGTTAGAAAAAATCGAAAAACGATAATGACGTATAAAATACTAAAGGGTATAGCACCAAACTATTTGATACAACTGTTTAACGTATGTGATAATCAGTATTATATAACTTACGGAGTAACAACACTAACCTTACATTAAAACCCCACAAAAACTAACTTTCTAAAGAGAAGTTTCTCCTATAGAGCTGAGGAGCTGTGTGCTGGAACAGGTTAGATGACGTAATCGGTAATAATATTAATACTATGACCCTGAAAACATTAAAAAAACAATTAGTATCCATCTTGTAAATAGTTTACCCACCTAATTTTGTAAATAGTTATAACTATAGTTGATGTCATTCGTTTTTACTTTTTTTGTATTTATATGTATGTCATACTGTAGGTTAAAGGTGATGTACAGTCCGTTCTGCGCATGTACGAAACTAATGTTTACATCTAAATTTACAAAAAAAAATACTAATACCTTATTCAAGATTGTACCCAAAACAAAACATTTTCAGGAGAAATAGAAGAAATCCGAGGAGATATCCTCGCCGAATCGCTTGGTTTTCTGCCATGTTGTTCCTAACGGTTTACATTGAGCTGAATACTTCATGCAATTATCTACGAATGTCATGTTTTGGGGACCACATTGCTGTCGTGCGCAGAACGGACTGTACGTCCCCTTTAATGAAGCATGCATGTACTAGTTTTAGACACGCGGCCCTTTGAAAACCAGACTTCCTGAAAGGCTACCGTGTTAAAATAATTAAAAATAATTTTTAAATAATAATAATAATAATAAAAGTAATGACTAGTTACATTTGCCATTGGAAATGCAAACGTTTCTTGACTCCACTCAACATCAATATTTAATCCTCGTTCCCAGAGGCTTATCTTCATTACATGTTAGATTAACCTCCTGCAATCTTGCAATAGCTAAGGCAATCAAATTAAGGTTATACTAAATCAAATTCTAAAATCATTAATAATTCATAAGGAAAATTAAAAACTAGAAATTAAGGTTTAATCAGTGTCTGTGTAGCGTGGCACAGAGTTGATTAATAAAACATCAGTTTTGTGTCACATTTACAGACACTGATTAAACCTTAAGTTCTTTTCAATATTCCTTATGAATTATTAAACGTTTACTGAGAAGTAGTGATTACTGACTTAGCGATCCTAAGAGTAGCGATTCGTTCTGTATCGAACGGCCAAATCAAAACGGCCACTTATTTCGTAAATAGTAGTAACTTTACTGAGAATTTGTAAGTCATGAAACAAATACAAAATACGTGTTTTGTTCAAACACAGAGGCACTGACCACTGAGTGAGTGTGCAACTTAGTATATGATAACATGCATATCCCTAATTAATCCGCTAGCGTCTTTATGTTCTTATTTATTATATCCTAGGCAAAACAAGTGAGTGATCATTTTCCAATCGAATTCCACATTAAAAGAAAATGTAAGTAGAAGACGCTGTATGCCTGGAAAATAAATCCAGAAACTACCGTAGTATTGTCAGGGGTCATCTCATTACAAAACTGAATTAAAGAGTCAAAGCTACAACTAATATCTAATATTAACAAATCTTTGGGAATGAAACAAGCGAATAAAAAGGCAAAGTTTGCCAGACTTGACCTTTTTATTTCGTAAAACTCTTATAATCCTTATAACTCTTATAATATATTTCTTATAACCCTTATAAATCTCATAATTCACATAATTCTTATAACTCTTATAATTCCTATAATATTTATAACATTTATAATTCTTAAAACTCTTATAATTCTTATAATTTAGGGGGTTGGATATCAATTGGAACTATTGTTCTGTTTTCTTCCCCTGTCACAACACTTTATTCATTTATTTTGTTATTTAAATAATTAACTTGACGTTTCTTTTTTGTCTTATTTACATTGTGACAAATTCAATAAATTTAAATTCAAAATTCCTATCAATTCTTACAGATCTTATAATTCTTAAACTCCTGCATGTAATTCTTATACGTTCTTATAACTCTCATAATTCTTATATTTCCCTTTGGGAACTTTTGAGAACTTTACCTTCCATCCAGTCAGCACCAGCTACGTACGTGACATTTTGAACCATCTTGATCCGAAGAAAGCTGTTGGTGTCGATGGTATTACACCTAGATTGCTGAGATTGTCTGCTCCTGTTTTGGCGGACGAGATTGCTAAGTTGATAAATTTTAATATTTTAATTAATTCCTGGCCTTCTGAATGGAAGTGCGGCAATCTGATCCCAGCTTTTAAGAAATCAGATGTCACGTACAAAGCTAATTATCGACCCATCTCTATTTTGACATCACTTTCAAAGGTCTACGAAAAGGTGATGTACGACCAGATGTATGGTGCATTTCATCAACGTCTTTCTCTGAATTTATCTGGTTTTCTTAAAAATCACTCATGTTGTACTGCCCTCTTGAAGATGACGGAGGACTGGAGAGAAAAACTTGATGAAAGAGAAGCTGTGGCTGCCGTGGCTGTTGACCTCAGCAAAGCTTTTGACTCAATCAACCATCGATTGCTGCTGGCTAAATTACGGGCCTATGGTTTCTCTCAGTCAGCATTAGATCTAATGTCGTCTTATTTATTAGGACGGAGGCAACGAGTCAAGTTACAAGGGGAAGTTTCGAACTACAGTATCGTTAAAGTTGGAGTGCCACAGGGTTCCCTGTTAGGCCCTCTCCTATTTAACATCTTCATCAATGATGTAAACTATTGTATCCCGAACATCTCGCTCAGGCTATATGCTGATGATACCACTACTTATGCTGCTGACGTCTCACCAACCGTGCTTGAATTTACTATCAACCAAGACCTGAAGATATTGTATTCTTGGTTTAACAACAACTCCCTAGATGTAAATAACTCGAAGACACAGGCTTTCTCTGTTGGTGCATGTAAATATGAGTATGAACTTAATATGAATGACACTAATATTGAGATAACTAACAATATTAGAATTCTGGGAGTAACCATAGATAGTAATCTTAATTTCAAAAATCATATTACAGAACAGCTCAAGAAAGCGTACGCTAAGGCTTCAGTTCTTAGAAGGATCAGACGTTTTTTACCTACTGATAAATTAATTATATTATATAAGGCATTTATCTTACCACATTTGGAATACTGTGGCCCTCTATTGTTAGGAATAGGAAAAGTTCAAAGCGACCGACTAGATAATGCTAATTATTACATACTTAGAACAGTATTAGGCCATGGGAAATCTGTTCCTTATGAACAATTATTAAGTATCGTTGATTTGTCTAATTTAAAGCAGAGACGAATCTATCAGTCACTAGAATTACTATATAAAAGTTTATTTTGTAATGGCCCCTCATATATTAGAAATCTCTTCCACTTTAGGAAAACAAAGTATAGTTTAAGAGGCGATGGTTACATCCTCATACTTCCTAAATTTAATTTACAGTGGAAGAAGAAGTCTTTTAGCTATGCCGCTGCTAGCTATTGGAATGCTCTCCCTATAAAAGTCCATCAGTCAGCAGATTTTAATAGTTTTGAAAAGTAATCTAAGGAACATTGTTTTTTAGCTTCTTATTGTAATTAACTTTATTCATTATTGTAAATAACTTTTTTCTTGCTAACATTTACTTGTTAACTAGTTAAATGATTATATATTGCACGTTCGTATTTTGAACGAGCTTTTGCTCTTGGACGAAACGTGTTGAAATAAATTATCATTCATTCATTCATTCCCATAATTTTTATAATTCCTATAAATCTCATAATTCCTATAATTTTTATAACTCATATAATTCCTATAATTCTTATATTTCGTAAGACTCTTATAATATATTTCTTAAAACTCTTATAAATCTCGCAATTCGTATAATTCCTATAATTCTTATAATCCCTATAATTCTTATAACTCTTATAATTCCCATAATTCTTATAATTTCTATAATTCTCAGTATAACTCTTATAATTCCCATAATTCTTATAATTTCTATAATTCTTATAACTCTTATAATTCCAATAATTCTTATAACTCTTATTTTTCGTAAAACTCTTATAATTCTTATAACTCTTATATTTCTTATAACTCTTATAAACCTCATAATTCTTATAGTTCCCATAATTCTTATAATTCCTCTAATTCTTACAACTCTTATAATTCTAATATAATTCTTATAACACTTATAAATTTCACAATTCTTTTAACTTCTATAAATCTCATAATTCTTATAATATATACAATTCTTATAAATCGTATAATTCTTACAACTCTTTATAATTCTTATAAACCTTATAATTCTTATAACTCTTAAAACTTTTATAACTCCTATAATTTATATAAATATTATTTTAACAGCATGGATGCAAGTGCAAGAGGACAGGGATTACATTGTGACCACTAATTTGCCAACTGTTACAAAGAAAGATATGTATGCTTTACGTAAAATTGATAACAAGTTTGGTTACATGGTACACTCACAGTACAACCGTACGGGTGGTATTTCAACAATTACCCTTTCAAAGACCATTACAGGCGTTAAATCGGCAATAGCCTGTATAAAAGAACTCCGTTCAAAATTCCCCAAGCTCGTAACAAACAGCCAGGTCCAACTAGCGCAGTACCACGTGTCTAGATTTCAGGTGGTTACAAACAAATACCCATACCAAGAACTAACCGACTACGCGAGTTTGTTCATGGTTAACGGAATTAAGATTAAGTTTCAACTGACTTGCAACGTGGAGGTCAAACCAATCACCTGTAGCTTAATCTTTGGAAAAGGAATTTAAGCTTAAACTCTATTCATGTCATAAAGAATGTCAGTAATTCAAACAAATGGCAATTAAAAAAATAAACAAAAACTTAAACTTATTTTGTGAATTATTTGTTTTTAATTAAAATACGCTATAGTTATATACAACGCGTGTTTTTTCGGATATAAACTTGCGACATATTATATTAGGAATTTCCTAGTAGTATATTAAATATGTCACGAGTTTATATGCATGTGGCGCATTGATACAAATTACACGGAAATGTACCATATGTAATTATGTATATATATATATATATTTAACAAATAGATTCCATTTTGCCGTTGTCTGTTCAGTTATAGATGCACAGATGACGTCACAACGTGGTAAAAACAAAAAAGTGACCCTCGAGACGTAGTCGAGTGGGTCAATGATGTTCTTACCACGTTATGACGTCCTCTGTGCATCTATAACTGAACAGACAACGGCAAAATGGAATCTTGTTTTATACAATAAAAAAGTTTAAAAAAAACAACTTTTGATAAGATTTATTGAATTTCCCACCGAACTTCCGGGGCATTGAAAAAGATGAAGCACAGCATCTGACGTGATCCATGATCCATACAAAACAAGCAATATGATTGGTTCGTGACATTGGAGTGGCGATTTTCATTGGTTCACAGCAATCAGAACAAGTTGTGACGAAATCCGTGCATCTGTCGAGTAATAGATCATGGCTCTCGACCAATGAAAACGTGCAAAACATTTAGCTTATTGTATAAATATATATATAGACCTGCTGGCCAAGTTAAAGTGCCCATAACCCCAAATACGATATTACTGATATGGATACTATGTTAAGCGTATAGTTTTTAAAAAAAAATTTTTTAATCCGAGCTTGTATTTATTGTTATATAATCGAGGTTTTCCAAAATGTTAATAAATGTGACGGATAAATATTACACAATTCGCACGTTAACAGCACATTCTATATTTTATTTCTCATATTTTTCATTAAAATTTTCAAGCAGTTTATTATACAAAATGAAAGAAAGAAACACAAATGCCTACATCAACATCATCCTCAATACCATTTTGGAAATACAAACTTCAACATAGCAATAAATACAAATTCAAATTAAAAAACATTTTGACATTCAACCGTTCACTTTATATAGAATCTGATATCAGTAATATCGTATTTAGGGCTATAGGCAATTTAACGGCTCATAAATTTGTTCAAAAATATAAAAAAGAAGTAGCTTGACTAAAAACCTTAAAGGGCAACTATACGTTTCCAGGTTATTCTATTTTCCGTTAAAGTCGGAAAAGTTCAATATAAAACCGAAGAAATAATTGAAACCAGTCACTCGGTTCCACTTTTATGAACTGTCTAAGTTTGAGTTTTTGCTTCTTTTGTTGAACTCGTGTGAACGACGACCGCGTCGAAATGAAGACTAGTACTAGTACCTTGTGATGTCATACCGGTAACAAACAACAAGGCGGTGATTGGTGGGTTTTACCGGTGTGACGTCAAAGACAATGGAGTACCCATTCTCCAAGAAACGCGGTCATGCTTCAAGAAGACCTAAGAAGGCTTCGCTGATCAATGTTTTGCTTTACCTCGAAATTCATATTTTTCTTTAATTTTGCCAAGTTAGATGATAACCCTTTCAGAAAAAAATATAACTTCAAAAGATTTAGTTGACCTTTAACGACACTCGTGTGAAACGTGTGAAAAAAATTCTTATATTGCAAAAGATAGTCGAAGTTCCTGCTCATCATGAATTAGTTTTTTTCGCACAATATGGAACTTTCGTAATGTGATCGGGAGCATGCTATATATGACGTAGCTATATAGTACATGTATTTACATGACAACCATGCAGAAACTTTCTGATTGCAAACGACCAGTAAAGTTTTCTTAGGGCCAGTATTTTATACCAAAAGTGTTTTATACCTATGTCTGTATTATTTGAAAGAAAACTTTGCAGTTTTTCGTTTCCTTGCTTCGTTGTTGAGATACTTCAAGTTTCTTTGGTATGCAAATTAAACATCTTGACGTCACATGGGCATAATGAAGGTTATTTATCTTTGCTATTATCAAATCAGTTAATCACTTGAAAATTCTACATGTTTGGTGTTGTGGGAGAAATACCCGAAATATCTCAACGACGACGGAAGGAAACGAAAAACCTCAACAATGTTACTCTGTCATTTTAATAAGTGTTCTTTCAAATAAGACAAAGTTAATTTTCGTTTCATAAACACTAATTAAAGTTAAAGAAAGCGCGTCGAGCTACCTTATACAGTAGCAACACATAAATCATTATCATACACCATTAGGCTTTCTACTTTCAAGGTTTTGATATTTGCAGTGTATGCAAACCTTTGCAAAATTAAAATCTCGGGAAAAGCATATATATGACGAGAAGCTATTTCCATCATCATATAGTGTTGTACGAAAAGGAGCGGAGATAGGGCTTTGTTTTGGTAGAGTCTCGTAGAGAGTAGTATATGGTCGTACTCTAGTGTCGTGATGTTCTTAGTAGAACATAGTGTATAGTAAAAGAAACTTACAAAAAATACATTATTATATTAAATGATAGTCATTTAAATGTCATGTTTGAATATATGTTAGTTTTACGACATCTATACTCTCGTACTCGAGGAATGACGTTATCATTCTCGTATTTTATGTCACCGTTTAGAATTTGACATGCGGCTAAAAGCTGACCTGCACCAGGCTAAAAATAGCAACACTGCGTTTACGTCATTATGATTATGGTAATATGATACACGCTATCTGTCAAGGTTGTTAATTATAATATTTTTGGGTCTCGCTGATCAACCATGTGGTTTATTCTCTTCGTCAAGCTCTTCGTGGTTTATACTCTTCGAGTTGTTCGCTGCTCCTTTGCGCACTATACTTCAGCTTGGAAACATCCCAAACGCAAGAAGAGAAAACATAACCAGCCGATAAAAGCTAAACCGTTTAAAAAACATCTATATGAGAACGCGAAAATATCCGAGTTGAAACAGAACGCGAGTGGAAACTATATCGACTCGTTGTCTTTAATGCTTAAAGATGTTTTTTTCTGCGGTTCAAATTTTATCTTGTAAGTAGAAAGTATATAAAACGTTTCTATTTTCAATTAAATGTTTGTGATTTGTTAATAATTTTCGCCTCAGCAAAGTTGGCCATGTGCCCTGCCAACAGTAACTCTTACCAAATTCACATTTTTTTTCTATAGAAATTATACCCACATCATGCCGAACACGTGAAGATACTTATAATTATATTTGTAACACGAGCCCCGTTGCGCTTCAGCGGTGTTGCTATTTTTAGCCTGGTGCAGGTCAGCTTTTAGCCGCATGTAGAATTTGGGTAACGGCTCAATTTTGCTATACAGCTTTTTCTTTTAATTTTGACGTCATATCGTCAAATCGTCATACCGCTGTACATTGGTCAAAATTGAGCCGTTCTACAAACTCAAAATGGTGGCATAAAATACGAGAATGATAACGTAATTTCTCGAGTACGAGAATAGATATCGTAAAATTATATATCAACATTTTCAAACATTGCATTGAAGGAACTTTTATTTAAAAGTTGACTCGAAGTTCCTCTCTGATCGGAAACTTTAGCGAACATCTTTCATCAATCCTAGTGGTTTCATGACTCTACGTAGCCTTTCCACTGGCTGTTGAGACATCATGGAAAGTCCGTCTCCAGGGTAACGACTAAAGTATATTTCTGGGTACATCTTTTGGAACTAAAATAATGCAAAGAGCTTGATTTAATACGGTGTTTCATTTGAAAATACATCTGGTTTACGTGAAAGCCATAATAGATTATTTAGAAGGATTCATATTGGCATTTACACACCTAATATATTGAAGCTCAAGCAATTTTTAAGACTGAAGTATCAAGCCACCAGTTGCGTAAAATTTAACTCAAATGCCGTTCGGCGAGGCATCGCGCCATTTGCACTTTGTTGACTATTTAACAATTAGACAACGAGGCCGAGTTTTCTATGAGCTCATAGAAAACGAGGACGAGTTTTAGTATCAAACATTAACAACTTTTCTTTAACGTAAAGAAGTCTTATCAAACATTGTTCTAAATGTTCAGATAGTTTTACCTTTTTGTTTGCAGAAGTCTCCCATACATAATGCAGAGCAGTTCGATGGCGTATGGTAAACAATCGCTCACAAAACACAAGATTGTAACTACTTTGCTTCAAATTTGGTGTAGATATACTCCATAGGCATAAGCGAATTAATTTTCTTATTCGAAAATGTCAAACTGAATATATTTCCATTACTTTCGACCCAATGTTTTCTTCACTCGTACAAAAATTTTAGCAGACGCCATGTTTGATTTTTTAGCCTAGTTTCCAGGTTTTGCTTGCGGCGTGAATATGCCGTGGCTTCTGATTGGTCAAAATAGGAGTATTCCAGCTATAAGAAGGTTTATCGTTGGATAACGCTACTATGGTCTATCACCAATAGACTATGATAGCTCAGCCAATCAGAAAGCCGGATTTGCAATAGACCACGAGTTGGTTGATACTAATTGCTCATAGACAACAAGGGAGAGTTGTCTAAGTGTTTTAGTATAAACTAACTATAGTCCGACAAAATATCATTTTAATGAAACAAACTGAAAGCTTGGAAAAAACGCGTGTTTTTTTGCCATTGTTCCACATTTGTAAGTTGACTCTTGCTACTAGTGGCCTATCACCACAGTAGAGACAGTGAGTAGCTCAGTCAATCATAATGCAGGATTTGTAACAGTCCACTGGTTGGTTTTACTAAAATAGCATATATAGATGCACGCATGTAGTTACATTTGGCAAGCAAGGGAGGAACTTCGCAAGGAACTTAAGAAAGAAGGAACTTGAAAAGAAATGAATTCAGAAAAGAAAGATATTAGGAAGAAAGTAATGTCAGTCCATGTCTATATGATGTAGACTGTTGCACCTGGTTAAAGAGGTTTCAATGGATGCGCGTTGTGGTGATTGCCAAAGTTCTTCTGTGGTAAGGTTCGAAAGAGGCCTTCATTGTGTATCACTTTAGTTTTATTTACAAACTGGTTACGTCATTAGTTATTAAGAAAATATTCATCGGATCACATTACATCCTCCTTTTCCTTGAGATCTGTTAACTATGATATCAAGTTTGTTCTGTCTTTAACTTATCTTAAAGTGATTTTCTGATAAAAATATTGTTGGCAATGATTTTGCATAATCCTAAAGATGTTATGGTAGTTAGTAATCGTGCAAAGTTTGATTTCAAAATTCGTTGAAGAAAAGGTGGTATTTTACGTGCTAAGTTTGTATTTTGGAGCAACGCCATTAAAGTGGTCGAGCTTGAGAAGAATGAGTCGAGGAAGCTTATGACGTCATAGATGACAATGACCACAATGTTATTGACAACAACAATGACGTTTTGTTTTTATTGAGTCTATGACGTCATAAGTTCTCCTCAACTCATTCTTCTCAAACACGGCCAATTTAATGGCGGCGCTCCAAAATACAAACTTCGCATGTAAAATACAACTTTGTTTTGGGGAATTTCGATGAAACTTGATCGAAATGAAACCACAATTATCAAGTACCATATCTTTAGGATTATGCAGAAACATTACCGACAATATTTTCATCAGAAAACCACTTTAAATATTACTTCAGTCCAAGATTCTCTTTTGCCTTCAAAGATAATGTCTTGATTCTCTTGGGTCTGCTATTCACATTTGGTGATGGTAGTGCTTTCTTTTCGTTTTGCATCTCGTGTCATTCGGAATGTTCCGCAGTTGCACTCAGTTCCGTCTATAACCACTGTTGTAGGCGTATCAACCAGATATGATCTTAGTACAGTACATGTCTGTGACGTATAGACTTACACCCAGTGGTAGAAGTTTCAATGGATGTGCTTTGTGGCGATTTCCAAAGTCCTTCTTCCGCTTTGATCTGTAGACATCTCCCTTTTCTTTGAAGTGTTCCTGGTCTGGCAGTTTGGGTGTTAACTGTTCTGGCATGATGAGTATTGTTGACTTTATCTTTCTTCCTACGAGAAGTTCTGCTAACGAATATCCGCTTGCTATATCATGGCGTAGATCTGCATGTATGCTAACAGTGCCTTTGTTGGATCATTCCCCTTCTTCAAGACGTTTTTCGCCATCTTAACTGCACGTTCCACTTCTCCGTCTACTTGAGGGTAACAGGGTCTGCTGGTGGTGCGTTTGAATCCCCATTCCTTTGCAAACTGAACAAATTCTTCACTTTTGCTTGGTCACGGTAATGTTTTCTTTTCATCTTGCATCTCGTCTGTGTCATTTGGAATGTTGCGCAGCTGTACTCGGTTCCGTCTAACTACAGTTGTGGGTTTATCAACCAGATCTGATCTTGGCTACTTTGATGGCTTGATGACTATGTCAGTCCATGTCTATATGATGTAGACTGTTGCATCTGGTTAAAGAGGTTTCAATGGATGCGCATTGTGGTGATTGTCAAAGTTCTTCTGCTTTGATCCTTTACTTGGAAGTGTTCCTGGTCTTCAATCAATCAATCAATCAACCAACCAACCAATCAATCAATCAATCAATCAATCAAAATTTATTTATCCACGTAACACCTACTGTAGGAGTACAAGACTCTTTAAAACGTGCACGTGTCATAAATAGTTTTGTAATCCAGTTTTGGGTGTTACCTGTTCTGGCATGATGCAGTATGGTTGACCTTATCTTTCTTCCCATGCACGTCAAGAGAAGTTCTACTGGCGAATATATCCGCTTGCTAACGGTGTGGATCTGTATGCTAACAGTGCCTTTGTTTGATCCTTCTTCTTAAAGATGTTTTTCACCGTCTTTACTGCACGTTCCACTTCTCCGTTGGCCTGAGGGTAACAGGGGCAGCTGGTGGTGTATTTAAATCCGCATTCCTTTGTAAACTGGGCAAATTCATCATTTTTTTATGCTTTTGCGCGATTAGCTACAATCCTGGTCAAAATCACTCGGACACCTTGCCTTAAATCACATCTGATATCAAATTTCATTCTAAAAATCATTCCCCCCGCTCCCCCCATTCAATGTTGATAAAAATTTGCGCTGAACATACTTTGCATTTCATTTTCTAACCAACATTGAACGGGGGTAGTGGGGGGCGATGTTATTTGAACATAATCTTAGGAATTGATGCGCTTAAGTTCGTTTTACGCGACTGTCCGAGTTAATTTTGGCCAGGATTGTAGTTTGCAACCGGCGAGCCCTCGATCGCTGTTACCAGTAGAGGTGCAATGCATCGGATCGACTTGACCCCTTATAATCCGAGGCCGGTTTGCCTAAACTTGAGAAATGCAAAATGATATAACAAAGCAAAATTGGCTTCGTTTTTTTGTAAGTAAAGCACACAGGACGTTCTAATTCTTTATTACAGTCAGAGAAATATTTTTGTGACATAAAATCAGTCCGGTAACAGGGCTAGCCCGCCTCATATGAACCCCTTAGGCTGTTGAAAACCTTCTATATTCTTCCAAACAAGGTTTAAGATAAAAAATATAAAGTGTCTTTATCAATTTCTCTTTGAATTGGTTACTCGTAAAGAACGTCTATTTCGATAAAGTTTATTATACGCATGTTCTGTGCGCCTATACCTATCCCACAAATGTTGGTACTAAGTTGGGTAAAGTGAATAAATGAAAGTTGATTACTATTACTTATAAGGAATATAAGTCGAGTGTCTTTTGATAATGACATCATGTGCTTTGAAAACGAAAGATAAGTGGATCAGAGACACGATCCCTGAACCACCACCACTCGTTATTGGCGATGACACGATCGAGCGAGTCAACAAATTTAAACTACTTGGTGTGTGGCACCAAGATGACCTGAAATGGAATACGCATGTGGAAGAGATTACTAAGAAAGCAAATAAACGATTATTCTGTCTCAGGGAATGTCGCAGAGAAAATCTCCCCACCATGATGTCGGAATTACGTGCTATCGAACAAAAATCAGGCCTTTGCTTGAGTATGGGGCTCCAATCTGGGGTGGTCTTCCACACTACTTAGAGGACGAGCTTGAGAACACTCAGAACAGAAGTTTAAGGATTCTAGGCCTACCGCGCGACTTTTTACCACATTTTAAGTCTATAGGCGGGATTCTAGCACTGTTAAGGTGTACGAAAGAATCAAGAAAGATACAAACAACCCCTGCAACAAGTTAATTCCAGACTCTATAACCAACTCTTACAATCTTAGAGCTAGAAAGCGCCGCCCTCCAGTAGTCTCAGGCACTAAACGACCCCAAATGTCTTTTATTCCGAGAGCAACCTCTTTATTGTAAATACATAGGGTAGTATCCTTCAAATTATGTACTCTTACTAGATTTTTAGAATGACTTTAACACTGTAGTTTTGTAAATTATATTGTATTTGATCATACGATATATGTTGTAAATCCATTGTATTTTTAAACTTGGATATTGATTAAAACTTTAACTTTAAAACTTCATCGGAAACTTTCTGAAAGTTATCGGTTATGACGTATGCACACCGGGGGTTGAGTAACAGGTAGGGTTAGGGGGTTCAGGAAGACGAGGGTTAAAGACATAACGCGCCGCTTTATACTGAATACTAATAAGGTTAGGGTTAGGGTTAGAGTCCGAAAGGAGCCTGCAGAGAACTATGACGTCAATGCTCATTAAACATTCAATTTACCTAATTATGAATCCGCCAGATGGGGGTATAGATCGTTTTCACTCACGTGATCGGTGGCCCCATTGGGGTGGTGAAACAATACAAAATATTTGAATAAGAAAGAGCTAATTCCCATACCGTACACCAATATGGCCGCCATTTCATTGTTTTGGTACACCAATATGGCCGCCGTGACGTCAGATGAAAACGATCTATACGTATCAATATTAACATGTGACGTCATGGCTCAAATTGCATAGCCAATAACTCAAGAATGGGATAAGATTTGAAAGGCATGTAAAAACCATTTTTCATTATCTTAGGTGTTCTTCTAAATACAATCATAAAACAACTGAAGTAAAATTTCGTTTCATAGGCACTTAAACGTGTTTTCTTCGCTTTGGACCTTCCACACTAGTAAACCTTCCTCATGGGTGGTATTCGCATACCGCCGAAGCTTTTTGGTAACTCTGTTTTTATTTACAAGTTAATAACGTCATTAGTTATTAAGTAAATATTAATCAGATCACATTGCAGAAAGAGATTTTTAAAAAAGAAAGAAATTCAAGGAAAGAACCCTGAAATCCACCGACGGGAATGAGTAGAATAGTCGCAATAAGCTATAAATCTATAGTGATTCTATTTGCTCTCGGATATAGAGTACTTACCTATCTTAGTACCTACAATTAGTGACAAAATACCTTGGGACACTTCGTGTTTGTAGGTTAACTTAATGTTTTTCATTTTTTCTCGTAATAGAGTTTATCCCTCCCTCTCCCTCTCTTTACAATGTTGACTAGGAAATAAGGGACGCTGCGAACGCGAAAATGAGCGCTTAAATAGTCACCAACATTGAACAGGGGGGCCGGGTAAACATAAAACGAAAAATGTTGCTTTTTAAGTTGAAGTGTCCCAACACTTTTGTCACTGATTGTATTTAATTTTTTACGAACCTGTTTTATCTTCTTTTTTCGTTCCTTTTCGTTTATCTTCTCGTCATTAACAATGCTGTCGAGAAGATCTGCTAAAAAACGTTGAGTTCCAAGTCGTTTTTGCTCTTCGTATTCTTGGCTGGTCACTCGCTTACAAAAAGCAACAGCACCACTTCTCAATACACCCTGAATAAAAATATCGAAAACCTGTTACCATATACGTATTGGTATAATGTTGTGTGGTGCTACGCCATACCATACCACACCATGCCAATGCATAAATCGAAATATAGTAAGGTTAGATATACTGCCGAAACAGAGAACGTGGGAGTCTAATGTTTCGAGCGAAGGCCCTTCGTCAGAGAGCATACCTGTATAACATACCATAGATATATACACCGCTCCAAACCATACTATATCAGACCATACCATAAACGAAATGACAGTGAAAACTATAACATTTTTTACAGTATTATTTCAAGCATGCATATACATGCATGCATTCTGTCTTATATTTCTAAATACACGCTGAGTTGGAGAATGCGTATAAATCAAATATTCTAAATAGCTCGCATGCAGTAATAAATACTTTCCTACGGTACGTAGTGTAGTAGGGAAGTGTATTCATTATGGCACTAGCTGTATTCCCAAGAGGATGCTGCGGCAGACCCCGTGGTCAGAAGAGCACTTATATAAAGAGCAGGCAGTACCACGTTGCAGAGGTCACTCGGTTAACAGTGTTGGTCGTCAAACTTGTATTTTAATTTGGTGTATTTCTGTACATAGTTTGTTTTTTATATATTATTTCTTTGTATATTACTGCATGTTGGGTCTGTTCGGAGATTTCCTGTCAAGTTTTTCC
Source organism: Paragorgia papillata (assembly GCA_035771165.1). NCBI lineage: Eukaryota > Metazoa > Cnidaria > Anthozoa > Scleralcyonacea > Coralliidae > Paragorgia > Paragorgia papillata. Next base: position 3,742,862 of record JAWNZC010000340.1, on the reverse strand, counting down.
CATGCAGATGTGGGTTTTTTATCAGACAGGTTTTCTTCTGGCCTTCCTGATGCCAGCCAATTGTGTAATAGTGCATAGCTAACTGCTTCCAGTTCTTCACCTATCTTGCAGTATATACTTGTATATTTTGTCATTAGCTGTTTCTGTATATCGCGCTTGTTTCCCCCCCCCCCCCTTTTCTTTGTATATAGTTTTCATGCATGCCGCCATTCATGTAATCTATCACACATATTTCGTAGAATGTATACGTGTAGTCTATAGTTAAAGAGCTGTTCGTCTCCAACACTGGACACCGCAGCAAGGTTCTCCACACTCCCAGTTGAATTGTCGTGTGCGTTGTAGAGTAATGAACAACAGTACGTCAAGCGATGTTTGAAGATTACTTTAAATACGAGGTTCCGCTACAAAAGGGGAAAATAGCTTCTCCCACTTCCCGTGTGACAAAATTCACATCTGCTCAGAAACAAAGCAGTCTTGCCACCGCATAACCGTACAATTTTTAACTTGAAAGAGATCTTGTGGTAATTCTGTTCCATGATAAATAAACGTCATGAAACACAAGTACTTGAAACATGAAAACCGGTCTTCCTTCAATGTGTTATTTGAAGTTTTTGTCAGAAGATAAGCCATGTAACGACGATATTTGCGTTAATATAGTCTCAGCTGGTGTTTATACGTTTACAACTATACGTCATAAAATCGCCAAGGCTCGCCCTTTTTATACCCGAACCTGGTGTTTGAATTCGTTGTTTTAGAAATTTTAATGTGAAAATAACTTTATGTTGGGTGTATACAAAAAGCGTTAAATAACACTAATGTTTCTTTGTTCTTCTTTAATCTATTTTTGTCGTCACCATACGTTTTTCATATAGTGCACGACTATGGAAATTCGACATAATTTGTTGTATTTAATTTCCCATGCCAAAGGAAGCGATCCAGAGCATGCACCCTTATAAAAACATAGGTACGCACTGCGTACATACGTCTACATGTTTAAAGGTGCTAGCTGCGTGTTACACACGTTGGAATTTTTTTGTGAAACTGCATGCAATGGTTTGTGAACCATGCAACGAAGTGAGACAAGTTTCGCGAGGAAACAGTGGTGCAGATGTGTATGGTTCGTGAAATTTGTCGCGGAACGGTGTTCAGTGTACGAGGCTGATAATCTTACTTATGCTTCTCGGTCGTCGTGGGCAAAATCCGTAAGGCCCAGAGAACGATAGCCTACGAGCAGACGTTCTGTGAGTTTAGATAGATAAAATAAGTTTCATCATGTTTACCCAGCTTGTGACGTCGGTTAATTAGGCAAGGTCTTACAACAAGATGGCGAACGGCAAGATTGTCTTTTGTCGAAATTTGTGATGTTGTTTGGCACAAGAGTTCAGTGTTTTGTTTACTTGGATTACCATCGCGAGACAGTTTGTTAATCAGAAATTTAAAAATGTGTACGTGTAATTTTTGTTGCTCTTACACTTTAAGACAATAAACAACTTTGTTACTTTTAAATTGTATATGCTTTAGTCTTTGTAGCGATAAAACATGTGTCCGTGACGTTTATTCTGAGAGTCCGCTTAATTCGGCACCCGGATAATACGGATATTTCTGCGTGTCCTTTTGGTGTCCGTATTAACCGGGTTCCAACGTATTTCGCTATTAAAAACCTCGACAGTCTATACGCAGCACTCTGCTTTGTTACTTAAATAAGTCGGCGCATTATTATATACACAACTAAATACAAAAAAGCCAACCTGATGTTTAACATTGTCCTGTCCTCTCTGTCGGTGGAACGCGATTTGTTGTTCGACCTCAAACTGCAAACCGTCAGGAACCTAAGGTAACATTGAAAATATGGCGTCCAGGTCAGTATAAGCGGTAAAGACAGTTAATAAATTCTTATCACCGAGAGTGTGGTCATTACAGGAAATAGTTAGATCGGGGTCTTGGCAGCTAGTACGGATCGGGAATGAGTCAGCGGAGCAATATCCTTTTATAAACCCGCCAACCTGCATGATATTTTCCGTAATGACCAAACGGACGCGAGGTCAATAAGACGTGTACTACAACAACGCGGCGCATGAAAGAGTTACAGTCAAAATGGAAATACCTTCCCACTTCCGCTTCTGTAGTTTGTTGTGTATTACTGTATTTCTGTAGCCGCTACTGAAGCGTGAGGAAAATGTTTTGTCGAAAATATGAATAAAAAGTATAATTTAACTTTCATGGAAGTCAATCACAATATAACGAATGTTTCCCCCAGCGTAGCGGCTACAGGAATACAGTAATACACAACAAACTACAGAAGCAGAAGTGGGAAGGTATTTCCATTTTGACTGTAATCGTTTCAAGTGCAACTTTCCCATGCAGACGTCTCCGCTTGACTAGTAAAATCGTCTGGCGTTTAAGACAGTGTAAAAAGATAAATTAATTAGAGAGATTAATTGCCAATCTCGTTCCCAGAGCCCACGTTCCCCACCCGGAAAACGAGAGACTCTGGGATAATCCGTTTCACATCGATATTTCATTGGCTGATGAACACAGTGAACTCTATATAACTCTTCTTCCGGATAACAAGAATCCTGTGATGGCGTGAACGGATTATCCCAGAGCCTCTCGTTTCCCGCCCGCTGGGTTAAGGAGAACGTGGGCTCTGGGAACGAGATTGAAGATTTGCGTAAACGGGAAACAGCAGAGAAGATCACGTGACGAATTTTCCCCCCACCAGCCGTTTGGCGTTCGCCGTTTCAAGGCCAAGACGACTATTTTCACGGAGACGGTAAACGGCAGATTTTATACCAAAAATTTCTAATATATTATTTCCTCTCTTTCACGTCTTTTACGAAGGAAAAGAGAAACAATAGGAATGTTAATAATGATCACAAAATGTTTTTAAACCATAGATACCGAAACGAACACGAAAAAGCAACCTTTTTATCGACAACTTCAAATACCTCTTTTTTTCCGCCATCTTGGATCTGCCTGCTCACGTCAACCTTAATCTCTCTAGTTTCAATCACGCGAACGTCTTAAAGTGTCACTATGATGAAAAAATCGTCAGTCTTTTTTTGATCTTATCATAAAGTATATTTAAAATGAGGATAAACGGCGTTTGTGGTTTGTCAATATCTCATCTCGTTCAAGAGATGGCTGATGACGTCATTTACTCCAAATGAGCGAAATGAAAATCGTAAAATAAGGAATATCTCTGGAAATAAACAATAGAACGTGCTTAAACTTTGTATGCTTATAGTATCCAATAAAATACACTTCTCTGTGGAGCTTTTGTGATTCCCATGGTAAGCGCATGCTCTCAGGTTACTCTAAACCTTAAACAGGGAATTATCATTCATTTTTGCCTCATTGTTTAAAAATAGAAAGATTTAAACGTTTGAATTACAATGCCTGCATAAGTTCTAATCTTCAGTTTTACTCGCTGGAGTAAACGCTACTTGGTTGCTGATAAATACGCAAATTTAATTTTATAATTGGAGGGGGCCAGGAACCAGCAGTTTCCACGAAAACAACTAAAGTTCCACAGTGAAACGTATTTTATTTATTACTATAAGCATGCAAAATTTGAGCACTTTCTATTGTTTATTTCTAGAGATATTCCTAATTTTACGATTTTTATTTCGCTCGTTTGGAGAAAATGACGTCATCACCCATATCATTTGCATACTTTAAAAACGTGAATATCTCTTGAACGAGATGAGATATTGACAAACCACAAACGCCGTTCATCCTCATTTTAAATGTACTTTATGATAAGATTAAAAAAAGACTGACGATTTTTTCATCATAGCCGTTTGAATCTTAATCTCTCTGTTAATTAGTTGTCCCACACAAAACAATGCGCATAAAGCAGGGGTGGTCCGGTGGTGCCAAGAGTTCCCCGACACCGGCAGGGGGGGCTAGTAGGAGGGGAGGGGGTTCGGGGGCATTCTCCCCCGGAACGTCTAGAATAGCTTTTCCCATCTTTTCAGCGTGAAATTATCGCAATAACCGACAAGCTACAGCATTTATTTTCAAGGTATCAATAAAGAAAAATCTGTTGAACACCCAGTGTGGTCATTAACCAGTTTGCCATTTTCGTTCAGTATTACAGACAGAAAATGGAATTTTGTGTGTTGTAATTATTGCTGTTGGCTTCTGCACAATATATACCGTATCCTGTGTTTCTAAAGGAGTTTCATTTCACTACTAAGGCATTAATTACTGACTTATCGGCTTAATCAGTTAAAAAGTTCTTCATCAATTGTTAAAAATACAATTTTTCTTCCAGATCATTCCCGGACAAATCTGTAAATTTTCCCCGACGAGGGGGCTAGGAGTTCCCGACAGGGGGCTGTAGCCCCCTCTGCCCCCCCCCCCCCCCCCTCCCTCTTTGGCGCCACCCCTGGCATGAAGACGCCAGACGGATTAAGCTCAGACTGAAATGGAACAGAAAGTATATGTAAATCAGGACAAATCTCTATTAATCGAATTTACATGCAGATATTGATTAAATATTACTTTCTTTTGAAGTTTCTTCATAATTAATTATAAATATATTTGCTAATGTGAAATATTTAACGATGTAATGTCTATACCATACCTTGAAAACTTCGCAGTAGTTGTCCATGACAAATGAAGTAATTCGAATTCCGAGAACTTCAGTCAGTCCTGGGTTCTTATTTCCACTAAAAATGCAGGGAACGAATGTCTGGATGACCTTGAAATATATAAAATAAAGTGAAAACATACTATAAGAATAATAAAGCCTTGTTTATACATGGAGATAGGGTGACCCTTCTAAGGGCCTGTTTATATGGAGGCGAGTTACCCGGCCAGCCGAGTTCCTCGGTACATGGCGAGTTCCCGGTCGGTAGAACAAACACTGTTTTTCCCACCGCAGTGTTTATATGAGACAGACGGGTAACTCGCTCTGGCGAGAACTCGGCACTGGCAGCCGGGATCTCGGCAAAGCGGGATAAACATTTCCCCATATAAACACTTTTCCCCGGGTAACTCGGCATAGCGCGATGAATTTTCTAAATTCGTTACTTCATGTCACTTTCGTTGATGAGAATCATCTCAAATATTACAACCCGCCAGGTAACTCGCTTTCATATAAACAGAACGTAAAGTTTAATTTATCCCGGCAAACCAGGTAACTCGGCTGACCAAGTAACTCGCCTCCATATAAACAGCCCCTAAAAGAGTGACGGTAGTGGGATTATCCTAGTCAGGGCCGCCGGGAGAAATTGTGGGGCCCGGGGAAAATTATCGATTTGGGGGCCCTGATGACGTCACATGGGTCGACTTGGGGGGGGTGGGGCTGATGATGTCACACGTCTTAGGGTCGTGTCTACGTGTTCTCAATTTGTCCCCTGGGTTGGCTAAAAATGAAGTTAGTGTTATTGATCTTTACGCTTTCTGGGATGTTAGGGGGGCCTTTTCAAGTTGGGGGCCCGGGGCAACTTCCCCCCCCCCCCTCTCGGCGACACTGATCCTAGTCTATTGTCTTTCTATATTTCGTTTACATGCTGTAGGGTTACTCTATCAGCTTGCTACATGCAGTACTTAGCTGGTAACCCTGGCGGCAGATCAGCTACAGTATCTTTTTGGTTACATAGATCATATATATATACAAACGCGTCTGGTAGCCAATGACTCTCATGTCAGCCGGGTTATCTCGATAAAAAAATAGATACGCACTGCGACAGCGTACATGCGTCTACACGTTTAAAGGTGATGTGCATGTTGCACAGTGCAATTCGTTCGTGAAACTGCAATAGTTTGTGAACCAAAGGAAGGAGGGTTATAAGGTGCTGATGTGTATTTGTCATGCAACGGCGTTCAGTGTATGAGGCTGACATAATCTTATGATTCTCGACCGTCGCGCAAAACCCGTAAGGCTATGAAAACGAGTTTACTAGTCGCTTATTTTTTGTCATATTACGCGTCTGGGCGACTGTGGCTTGACGAAACATAGTCGGGAACAACCGCCGCGCGGCGGGTTGAAAAGACCCTGGGTAGGAGGTTGAGTCAGAAATAGAAAGTGATAGAAACATCCGACCTGCTGACATAGCGCTACACGGTTGCGTAAACGCAACCTATAGACGCAAAAACACGCAATGCACAAAAGGTTTATATTGTCAACGTGGCGTTCTGCCAACGCCTAAGTTTACTGTAACCGAAATTGATGATCAATTCTTACCAGTTCTCGGGTTGGTAAGTCGTTGCCAAGATTTAGCAGGTGATTTTTGGATATTTTGATCATGAACCTCAGTAGAAGTTGAAGCTGTTGCTTTTGATCTTTTTTCAGTAACAGAAGCGTGTATTGAAGAGCTCGAATAGCTGATAACTTGCATTTCGTTGCAAGACCTAACAATGCAATTAAACAATAACAGTTAACTAAATAAGTACATGCATGTACATTACTACTTTAATAACAGTGAAATACAGTATGCTGGGAAACTCTACCTTTAGGCTGGGAAACTCTACCTTTAGGTTGTGAAACTTTACGTTACGTTCTGGGATCTTACGTTACGTTGTGAGACCTTACGTTACGTTGTGAGAGCTTACGTTAGGTTGTAAGACTTTACGTTAGGTTGTAAGACCTTGCCATTACATTGCGAGACCTAACGTAGACAAGCAAGACTGAGTGTGTCAACTCAGGGGAAAACCATACTAGAAAACCATGCTATACTACTACATGCGTTTTTGTTTTACGGTTTTAACGTGCATGTACGTTGTGAGACCTTGAGACCTTACATTACGTCATTGTGAGACCATACACATTACGTTGTGAGACATTACATTATACGTTGTGAGACTACACTGTATATACGTTGCGTTGTGAGACTATATACGTTACGTTGTGAAACATTACGTTACGTTGTGAGACCTTACGTTACGTTGTGAAACCTTACGTTACGTTGTGAGACCTTACGTTACGTTATGAGACTATATACGTTGCGTTGTGAGACAATATACGTACGTTACGTTGTGAAACCTTACGTTACGTTTTGAGACCTTACGTTACGTTGCGAGACCTTGCGCGTTACGTTGCGAGACTATATACGTTGCGTTGTGAGACAATATACGTTACGTTGTGAAAACTTACGTTACGTTTTGAGACCTTACGTTACGTTGTGAGACCTTACGTTACGTTGTGAGACCTTACGTTACGTTGCTAAACTATACACGTTGCGTTGTGAGACAATATACGTTACGTTGTGAAACCTTACATTACGTACGTGTGAGACCTTACATTACGTTGTAACACTTTACGATCCGTTGCGAGACCTTACGTAACGTTATGAGACCTTACGTAGACAAGCCAGACTTGAAACACTCAGGGGGGAAACCATACTAGAAAGCCATACTAGACTACCGAGTTTTCGTTTTACGGTCGGAAGCGGCTATATGCATGAGTACAAGCGCGGGAGAGTTGCGCACTGTTTTCCGATGAATTATTGTTGTATTATTCAAAATAGCCGTTAACTCCAAAATATTCAATAAAAAATAAGCATAAGTAAAACATCCGCTTCATCGTTTTCTTTTGGGTCTTTTGTTTACTATCTCCAAAACTATAGTGGTGTGCTTCGGATCGGATTCGGACACCTATATAATCCGAGGGTTTGCCAAAACCGTCAATCCGAATCCAATCCGATCCGAAGCCAAAAAGTCGTAGTCCGATCCGATCCGAAAACAGCTGCTCAAATCCGATCCGATCCAATCCGGTCCGAAAAAATTAAAACACCGGATATATGTTGCAATAGTTGCGCAAACTTTCCGAAAAGAAAACCAATGAACAAATCAATTTAAGAAAACTACTATACAATAATAATCTTATGCAATAGTAACGTTCATATGTTGTGCAATGTGCATACAACTAGTGAATTTGTTAATTTTGCGACAAAAACAATGACAAAAGTGAATCTGATGCGGGTAAAAAGTGCAAAATCCGATTCGATCCGATCTGAGAAAAGAAGAACAAAATCCGATCCGAGAAATCTCAGCCGCCGCGCATAATCCATAAGGCCCTGACAACAAGTTTATACTACTCGTTTGCCTGATATCACGCGTCTGGGCGATCAGCTGTAGCTTGACGATCGAAACATCCGACCTGATGACATAGCGCCACACGGTTGCAAGTTGCGTTTTGTAGACACAACAAAAATGTAAAAAAAATTATCGACGCGCAAGAAAAAGATGACGCGCGCGCTGACATACTGTCATCAATATTAGCTTCCTTCGCAGACGTCTTATCGGCTTTTATTCCCGGAATAAAAGCCCATATAAGACGTCTGCGAAAAAGGCTACACACGTAAAAACGCACAAGCTGTTACATACCTGCAAGCAAGTTGTCACAAGGCTGTTCAACATGCTGTCACCGTGATGTGTTCGCACTGGCTGTCCCAGTCTGTTAACATGTCTGTAACAGGTTGTTAACAACTTGTAACAAGGTTGATGACTCCAACAGACTGATAACAAGTTGTTCCAACAACCTGTTACCGTTCTGCACTCAACAAGTTGTTAACAGGCTGATGTTATGATGTTAACAATATTGTACACACGTAAAAACGCGCAAGCTGTTACATACCTGCCAGCAAGTTGTAACAAGGCTGTTCAACAGGCTGTCACCGTCATGTGTTCGCACTGGCTTTCCCAGTGTGTAAACATGTCTGTAACAGGTTATTGACAACTTGCAACAAGGCTGATGACTCCAACAGGCTGATGACAAGTTGTTCCAACAACCTGTTACCGTTCTGCACTTAACAAGTTGTTAACAGGTTGATGCTAACAAGGTTGTAGCAGCTTCTTGAATGAACAGCATTGTTACAACCCGTTAACAGCCTTGCTATAAGCCTCACTCAGTGAGGTAACAGGTTGTTGGAACAACTTGTCATCAGTCTGTTGTTGCGAACACATCCAGTTGACAAGCTGTGAGATTTTTACGCGTGTAGCAGCGTTTTGAACGAAAAGCATTGTTACAACCTGTTAACAGCCTTGCTACAAGCCTGTTGCGAACACATCCTGTTGACAAGCTGTGAGATTTTTACGTGTGTAGCAGCGTTTTGAACGAACAGCATTGTTACAACCTGTTAACAGCCTTGTTACCAGCCTGTAGCGAACACATCCTGTTGACAAGCTGTGAAATTTTTACGCGTGTGGAGGACATGCAGAAACAGGAGACTTTTTTTTTGGCCTACGGTAAAAGTAAAGTAGTAAACGATGATCTTACCAGATATTTTAGTGAATACTTCCAAAAAACATGGTGGCAATAAAGGCTCTGGAATTAACTGAAAATATTCGCAAATGGTTTTGAAAACATCATTTTGAAATCCTGCATAGTCTGGTCCAGTTCCAACGGAGTCAGCGCTGTTACCTGGCCCTAGGATGTGAAATGTGAATTACGTTTTCCGTGAGTGTTTACTGTAAACAACATATTAAAGTATTTTTAAGAAACTATGCACACTTTGTAAATAAATAATTTTACTTTAATGTTGTCAGTAGCATTTTACAGAACCTTGTGAAACATTTAACCCTTTCATTCATGTGCCATTTGACACTTTTTATTTTTTCAGACGATTTTATTCGTCAAGGGAAGATCTCCTGACATGGCGGGAGTTAAAGTGCCTATGCAATGGTTGGGGATTTTACATATTTAGGATATTTGGAACCTTCTGAGAAGATTCGTAATATATCTTCCTTTTCTAAAATTTCATCTTCATGGACTTTTTGGCTGTTAAAGTTGACGGAAGTGACGTCAAAGGAGGAATCTGCAAAGTGGTTTCATATAGACAAATTCCTCTTTTGACGTCACTTCCGTCAACTTTAACAGCAAAAAAGTCCACGAAGATGAAATTTTAGAAAAGGGAGATATATTACAAATCGTCTCAGAAGGTTCCAAATATCCTAAATATGTAAAATCCCCAACCATTGCATAGGCACTTTAAAGGGTTAAGGAAAAAACTTGATTATACGGTATTTGAAATCAAACTTTAAAATACCTAATTAATAATTAATTAATTAATTAAATAAATAAATGACTAATTATGTAATAATTTCTAGAAATCAACATACAATGAATTAGACACTTCATTGCAGAAACTAGCCACTTTGGAACAGATTCTATGACTAAATAAAAAATAAAAGATGTTGGTCAGAATATTGCAGTGATGCAGTGTAATTATCAGTGCAGTAAGTGGTTACAAGTACAGTACACAGTTACAGTACACAGGGCTTGGCTCTGGGGGCGCGCGATCGCGCCAGCGCGCGCCCACGCGCGCGCAGGTGAATTTGCGCGCGCGATTTATCGCGCGCGCGAAATTTGATGGCGCGCGCGAAATTTTAATCAAACAAAATCGAGTGTCACTTGACCATATTTTATAAACCTGACAGAGCTGATAATGTCAGTGTACGTTTATAATTAAAAATGGCCACCAAAGGCAATAAAGTCGATCTTGCAACTTTTATGAAATGGGGGAAAGATGGTGTTATTGGCTATAAGACGATCAACATCGGTCAGCGTGTGTATGTTAATTTTGTTTGGTGCAAAGTTTGTCAGCGCAACGAAAAAGCGTTACTACATCATCCAAACTGCAAAGGGCCTATTAAGAAGTCTGTCAAATCGTATATCGAGGGAACAAACTTTGTGAGCAAGCACACGGTCAATCGGCATCTGGAAAGTGAAGGCCATCATATTGCTATCCAAATAGAAGACACGCGGCCTGCAAGTGAAAGAATAATTTCGCAGCCAAGTCATGGAAAGGTAATTCCCCTTTGACTTTGTGTTTAATGAGTAATTTTACTTTATAAGTAGCGTATTTAAACTGCGTAGAACATGTATTGAAAGACCCGTTTACACAAGCTATTTAATTTCATGTGTGCCAGTGGAAGTGTTTACTGCAATTTCACTGCATTTAATTTGGTGCATCGTTGCTAGCCGTTGGTCGGTTGGTGTACATGTAGCTGTTGAAAACAGTTCTAATATTCCAGGTCTATTCACACTTCAGTTTGAGACTCATTTTGGAAAAACATTATATATTTTAAGATGCTTTTATACTGTATTCTGTTAAAATTGAAACGGGAAGTCGGGAACTAAAAAGGTAAAATAGGCGACAAAAAGTCTGGAAGATTGAGAAAAACGCCGTAAACAACTCAATTAGAACAACACCTTGCGCCCGCATCCGTTTTTCGTGCCACGTGGATTTGCAATTTATTGCGAGAAGCTAGTTTGAAAACGTGTTTTTTTACGTTTGAAGTTTTTTGGACTGCGAATTTGACACGTTTGTCGGTTTCATAACGGACCACGGCTAAAATCACACGTGTGCCAAACCTTATCACAATTTTAATACACGTTTTTACTTTTAATATACTTTTATGTAAAATCATATTAACTCTTTGCTGTAAGACTTAAGATTTTATAATGTATTAAAAGTTTAAAACGCAAAAGATTTTCTTGGCAAACGTATTAAAACAAATAACAATGTCAGTATTAAAAAGTTTGGCTTTATATAACAGACAAAAAAATCGATTTTACAGATTCAGACATCAGTGACATCCAGCTTTAAAAAATCGACAGATGATGCCTATCGAAGGCTCATGAAATGTGCGTATGAAATGGCTATGGAGCCGACAATGCCGCATCGCCATTTTAACGTGTTGATAAAGTGTGTAAAAGCCAACGGTGTTCGACTTATCGAGAGATCCGAGAATGGGAGAACGGGACGGGAATTCATTCACTGCATCGCCGAAGCCGTTCAGGAAAAGTGTGCAGTCGTCCTGGGCAGTGCAGATTTCTTCTCAATTTTAAGCGACGGAAGTCAAGCCTGCAAAACAAAATCAGAGAAGGAACTTGTCCTAATTCGCACTGAAAGAAACGGCATACCGGTGTACATAGTGGCAAGTCTCCTTGAAATGGAGAAATTCGGCGGTGGAAGCGCTGATGCTATCGTCAAAGGTATTAACAGCTTATTCGAAGAAACTGGGAAGTATGAATTGTCAACCGAAGCCTACCGAGGGAGACTTGTAAGCTGTACCGCGGATGGTGCTAGTGTCAACACTGGAAAATACCGTGGTGTTCTTACGCAACTGAAACGTAATCGGCCATGGTTGTTAACTATCCACTGCGCCAACCACCGGATCGAGCTTGCGGTGAAGTCGTCATTGAACATCCCAGAATTTGAAGCTGTGGAAGAATTTTATAGAACAAACTATCAACTTTTGAAGAATTCTGGTAAGATTAAAGCGCAAGTTGCTGAATGTGCCCAAAGCCTTCAATTCCATTATTACCAACTGCCTAAGATCCACGGTACTCGCTTCGTGAACCATCGCCGTCGAGGTTTCAAGAATTTACTTGAAACGTGGCCTGCCTACATCCTGGCCTACGAGAATTCAGTTGCTGACACGCAAGGAGTGACAGCAAACACACGTGCCAAGATAAGTGGTCTGTTAAAGAAGTTCCAATCATATTCCTTCTTGTGCACCGTCGGCGTTTATTTGGACTTATTGGAAGAACTTGCCCCAACGTCAATGGTATTTGAGGCGGATACTCTTATGCCATACGAAGTTTCGTCGGCTGTAACCCGGACCATTTTGCAGCTGCGTGAAAAAGAAGACCAAATTGGAGAAGAAGGAGAGTTCCTTGATAGCTGTGTTTCTCGATACCAAATTATGGAGGACGGTGTTGCCAAAGGCCAATTTGTGAAGGTAGGACACAAGAGAAAAAAGAAAAATAACCGAGAGTATGTGACCGTCGAGTTCCAAATGAATAGCTTCAACCGGGATAGATGCTTGGAAAAGGTGGGCAATATTAAGAAGAAAGTAATTCCTGCTATTATTGCGACTCTGAAGAATCGTTTCGCTTCGTATGATGATGAGATATTTTCCAAAATGAAGTGGTTTGACCCAGCCTTTTGGAGCTCTGATAAAGAATTTGGCATTGAAGACATCCAGAGCCTCGCGAATCATTTTGAAGAGCCTCTGTCACTTGCATCTTTTGATACCTCCCGTGCCTTGAAGGAGTGGAAAAGCTTCAAGATCTTCGTTAGAAGCCACTACTACTCGAAACTGCCTGAAGCAAAACCTTTGTGGCAGTCAGTCTTGTGCAATCGTCGCACAGAATTTCCGAATCTCTGCAAATTAGCTAGCCTTATCGTAAGCATTTCAGGCTCAAATTCCTCCGTTGAACGAACATTCAGCGTTGTCACAAACATATTATCGGATAAACGTCTTTCTATGCACCACAACACCATTAACGAGGCCTTGGTCATATATGGAAACGACAGCTTGTGGAGCACAGAAGAAAGAGATGCAGTTGTTGACCGTGCAGTCGAGATATACCTCGAAAGCAAGCGTCGCAGAAAAGCAGGTCAACCGGCTCAACCAGCGAAGTCGAAGAGACGAAGAGTTAATGATGAGGGATCCTCTCAGTCTGCCAGTGATGAGGGATCCTCTCAGTCTGCCAGTGATGATTCATCAGTTGAAATGATGTCAGAGTGTTCAAGCGACGACGAAACCAACTCCGATTCTGAGAACGAACTCCCTCAGGAAATCATAGAATGTGATTCCGAAAATGCTATCTCAGAATAACTGATAACTTTTATTATACTGTACCCTTATATATCCATAGATTAAATAGACTTGTTCAGTTGCTCTTCATTGTTAGCCTCAATTTAGCAGTTCGCACTTTTTAAATTACAAAGCTGTCAAAGCAAATTAACAAAATACACAGGATGAGGAACATGAAAGAACTCTAATGTTTACATTAGCATTTGCTTGCTAAAATAGCTGTATAATTTGTAAAGCTGATTTGACATATTCTGCTTGATTTGTTATTGTTTTGTATACGTTTGTGTCTTAAATAGCCAGACTATTAACTTAAAAATTAAAGAACTCTTGCTTGCTAAAATAGCTATAAAGCTGATTTGACACATCATACTTGATTTGTTATTGTTTGGTCTACATTAACGCCTCTTAAATAACCAGACTAATAATCGCGCGCCCAGCATGATTTGCGCGCGCGATTGTCCGCGCGCGCGATTTTCTGAGTTGGAAAGCACTGAGTACAGTAGAGACTAGTCACTACAGTACTCTTATTTAATATAAATAATATATAATATAATATTACTTTATAATACAAGTAGCATAATGTACTGTAAATATATTTAATAGTTAATTTCAGTATTTCACTATAATCATTTCCTGTAATTAATTTATAAGATCTGCAAGGCAAAAATTTAATAATTTGGCAAATTAGCAATATCTGACTGACACTGTTATTGACTTCATTACAGTCAATGAGCTAATCGGCTTTCATCTTAATATACAAAGCTAGACTGCCGAAGTACAGTATTTTTATCAGTGTGTAAGTATGAGACCATAATGTGATCATGTTTGACAGCCAGTATCTATACCAGTGACAATATTATAATTTTTCGAGTGTAGACCACAATATCTCACAAGTGAGCAAAGCGAACAAGTGATTACAAAAAATATATGTACAGTACATGATTGCATAGTTTTTGTTATAATGCAGTACATATACACTAAAATTTGCATAGTTCTGTTGTACCTTGTCTTGAATCTGATTTCACATTTTCCATTACATTAACCCAGCTCAATGAATCAAAATCCAGAATTTCCTTTAATGAATTTACATTTAATGCATATTGCAACCTAGAAATTAGTAAATGAACAAATTTAACACTACTGACAGTCAGATGCTTATCAGGAAATATTTCTTCCATAATCTCAAGGATTCTAATAGTCCAAACTCAACTGCCAAGCTGCAGCAGGACAATGACCCTAAGAGCATATCAAATATCACCCATGAGAATTATATCAAAAGGATTAAATATTACATTTATATACCATTACACTACTGAGTACACTTAACATAGTCATTACATGTACAATTATACAATTGTACATGCTCTACAGTCAGTCTAGTACTGGATAGATTTATAGGCTGATGGGTGGAGCCTCAGGGCTAATTAACAGCCCCCAGAACAATTCAAGTCTAATTTATAATTATAGTTCTTCAACAATTAAGCACCTCATACTGTAACCAACATTATCGTAAAATGTAGATGAAATTTTAAGCCCTCTCACACATATAACACTCAATTGGGGACTGAGCTCTTAAATAATCGAGGGAGGCACTTGAGCAAGTTAAAATACAGTATACCGTACTGTACAACTGTATTAAAATTAGCAGTCTGCTAACAAATTTTGCAAGTGCCCTCACTCAGCAATTTTTCATTGGATAATTTTGGACAAATCTAAAAAGTTAAACTCTCTGAAAAACATTGCCCCTCCCTCCTTGCTGGCACCACTGACTATGATTTAGTGTATAAACATAATAACATATATATTAAAGAAATTTTATAATAATTTATCAATATTGTGGAATATGTGCGAATTATCTTCTTAAACCAATTCAAAAGGCAGATGTACTGTACTACTGCTTACCTTTCAAGGCAAACCTCCATCCATAGTTCATTAAATTCCTCTTGCGACGATTTGCCTTCTGAAGAGGTTTTAGCTGATGGTCTAAGTTCTGCTGACTCATTGGAACATGGTTCATTTGATCCAAGAGTTTCAGGTAATGTAACTGCCTCACAATTGGAAGCACAATTAGTCGACACACCTATCACTTCTGTTACTGATGCACCACTAGAAATATCTGATTCACTATTATGAATTGAACTCAAATCAAAGTCACTCTTCCATTTCCTAGAAAGTCCATCCATTCCTTTTATACCAGTTTTGCTACAGGTATGTAACTTACCATGGTGTGACTTCACTGGCAGTGGCTTGGCAATTGAATTCTCAAAAATTAAAGACTTCGCTTCCTCACTCGATACATGTTTATTTCGAGTATTAAATGGTTTTTTAGACACTTTCACATTACAAATCCTCTCTTCTGCTATATTTTGCAAACCTCTTTCCCCAAATGGCTTCCTCTTAGGTTGAATAATTCCTGAAAAGCTCGACTTTCTGTTCAGTTTCAGTGATAATGGCGCTTTACTTGTCGAAGCAGCGTTCGTTTTAGACTGGAATTTTGTCGGACGTTCATTTTCCTTCGAGTCATGGTGACTTACTTTCAAGTGGCGTACTTCTTTCTTCGAACTCGTCTTCTTCGCATAGCTATACAATCGACTTTCTTCAAATACTGGTTTGATCCTTTGGCATCCGGGTCTGGGAAGAATGGCTTCGAATACGTTTTGTTGTAGGAACTTTTGGCATAGCTGTTGGGCTTGGGTTCTCGTGACATTCGGGCCATAATTGGGATTGAGCTTTAGATACTCGTGCATCCATGCCAGGGCTTCTGAACCGCTGAAGCAATCATGATAGTACTTCACTCGCCACCTCTTTTTCTTCAAGAGAACTCCAGCTTTAAAATCCTTCACCAACTCGTTCCACTACATCAAATATACGTGTAAAACGGCGTCAAAGCTTTTGAGTAGACTGTAATTCTATTAATTCTTCGTATTTTACAGTTACAACTAGACAGTAGGTTCTCGAAGTCCTTCTCGTTACATTTTACCACAGACTGTGATTTACTGCAGATTTTAGAAAGTGCCATACAAATACTTACCATTCTCGTAGCTCTGAAGGGCTTTCCGTCAGAAAAAAGCACCACATTTTGCTCTGATTCCATTGGGATTGAAGAGAGTTCGAGGCTCGTCCGAATTGCTCAACAGATCAAGATAAATACACAGAGATTTGAATAAATACACAGAGTTTTATAATCACCAATGATGGCGTGACATATAGGTGGCTAAATGAGTTCTAATTACTAGTAAAGAATTTGAAATATTAAATTTTTAAATTTCCTTGCGCGTCAGAACAAAGGATTTCATTGGTTGGCTGCTCGTGACGTAGAACATCGTTATGCTGTGACATAATATAGCGCTTTACATGAAGAACTTCATTATTTTGCCAATATGGCGGCCATGCCACAGAAAAAGTACTATAGACAAAGAGCTCATTCCAACCCGATAGCAGACCATGCTCTGGAATAGTAAGCACAAATTTATAATTTTATATCTTGCAGTAATAGATAGACCGTAGTTTAGTGGACACCAGTTGCTGGCGCTAGCCTGGTTTACGTGTATCTTAAATTCTTAATACTGTGATGGGGTGAACTGTGAAGCACTATTAATAAATACTTTTAATAAGACGTCATAGTGTTTTAATAACACTGGAGTCCACTAATCACAGTTGTAGTCGAATGTTAACATGATATCATTTTACAGTCCTACAACACCAGATGACATGGATTGGTCAGCTTTATTTCCTTCCTTCTTTGAGGAAGTTCAACAGAATGATTCTGCCAGTGAACCCCAGGTTGAATTTGCAGATATTGGATGTGGTTATGGAGGATTATTAGGTACATACAATATATTAGTGAAATTCCAATAATAATAATAATAATTAGTATTATTATATTGTGAATAATAATTTATTAAAACAATCTTCTTTACAGCATACTATTTACAATTTTACCCAATTTCGAAGTTCTGTAGGCTAACTGTTATATATATATATATTTATTATATAAAATAGAGTGTTTTATTGATTTTTCCACCACTAATAAAAGTGATAATCTCACATGTGCGATTATTTATGATAATCGCACATGTGATGATTATCGCTGAATCAGCATTATAGTTTAATGCAATTTTTGCAAGGCAATAGGACAATTTTTTTATATAATAAACAGAACAATACATAGATGCTTGGAAATATGAAATTTATTTCTCATGTTGAACAGGATATGTCACTTGTTCGCTTCGCTCACTCGTGAGATATCCTGGTCAACACTCGAAATAAATTTCATATTTCCGCACATCCATGTATTATTCTCTATATTATAATAAATTTACGTATAAGATAATCAACTTAATATTCTTATTATATTAGTAATAATAATAATTATTATTAATATATTATTATTAATATATATATATATATATATATATATTATAAAATAACCTGACCTGGTTTTAGACTAATAATAATTATTAATTATTATATTAATAATAATAATAATAATAATATTTAATAATAATAATATAAATTATTTCAACTCCCAAGGCAAACTAAACAATGCACGCTCTGCCCGCGCGGGCAAAGCAGACGTAATGGAAAACAGCCTGTACGTCTTACAGAGTAGCGTAACATCTTATAATGTAGCCTAACGTCTTATATAGAGCGTGACGTCTTAGAATGTAACGTAAAGGCTGTTTTCCATTTCGCTTTGCCCGTGCGGGCGGAGTGTGCTTTGAAAGATCGAAATTATTTCAACTCCCAAGGCGAACAACTAAACAATGCACACTCCGCCCGCAAAGCATACGTAATGAAACAGCCTTTATAACGTCTTAATGTCTTAGAATGTAGCGTAGTGTCTTAGAATGTAGCGTAGTGTCTTAGAATGTAGCGTAACGTCTTATATTGAGCGTAGCATCTTATAATGTAACGTAACGTCTTACGTAACGTTTTATAATCTAACGCAACGTCTTACAATGTAAGGCCGGTAACGTCTTAGAATGTAACGTAATGCAGGTGGACTCTAAGCATCACAGGATATACTCATACATTTCAATTGTAATTTTTGGATACAATGTATTCTAAATTTTGTAAAAAAATGTGGTGCTTTATATCCTTTAGTTCTGTAAAATCTTCTACCATCCTTCATGATAATTTTTTAATACAATTTTATTTTAGGGGTTATAGGTGCATTTTAAAGTTGCACACTTGTTATCATTATATAAATTATTGGACACTAAGAAAGAAAGAAAGAAAGAAAGAAAGAAAGAAAGAAAGAAAGAAAGAAAGAAAGAAAGAAAGAAAGAAAGAAAGAAAGAAAGAAAGAAAGAAAGAAAGAAAGAAAGAAAGAAAGAAAGAAAGAAAGAAAGAAAGTGGATTTCGAATAGACAGAAGAAAGTCTTAGAAAAACAAGAGAAATACCAAGAGGTTCGTGATGAACTAAAAAGAAGATATGTCAACTATAAAGTAAATCAAATTAATGTGATTGTTGATGCCCTCGGTGGGTACTCAAAGGAACTACAAGATAACCTCGTGTGCCTCCTCGGAAAACAAGAAACAATTAGAGTTTTAAAGATAATGCAAAGATCTGTCTTGTTCGGATCGATAAGGATCAAGAACTTGTTTAAAACAACTGTCGCCGCATCTGTTTCTTAAACTTTTTTTTATTTTATCTTATTTTATGACAATAACAAAAAAAGAAAAAATTATTATAATTTTTAACTATGTAAATATCATATGATTTGTAAATAGTTTTCTTCGGTTTGTGTGGATAACAGATATAGGCTACCCACTAGGGCCCTATATATCTGGGTTTTTTTATATATTGTTAATTAGGCTGAACTGTTTAATTAAATGGATTATAAAAAGAAAGAAAGAAAGAAAGAAAGAAAGAAAGAAAGAAAGAAAGAAAGAAAGAAAGAAAGAAAGAAAGAAAGAAAGAAAGAAAGAAAGAAAGAAAGAAAGAAAGAAAGGAAGGAAGGAAGGAAGGAAGGAAGGAAGGAAGGAAGGAAGGAAGGAAGGAAGGAAGGAAGGAAGGAAGGAAGGAAGGAAGGAAGGAAGGAAGGAAGGAAGGAAGGAAGGAAGGAAGGAAGAAAGAAGTTGAACGAATACAGGCATTTGAGATGTTGATGTGGAGATAAAGATAAGATGACGAATGAGCAAGAGGTGACAGAACTAAACTACGTCAGTCTCAAGAGAAAGGCACAAAACAGAAGTGTAGAGAAATTACACGCCTAGAACCTGCCAAGTGGCAGAGAAACACTAATAATGAAGTCAATATCAATTGATAAATCGCTGATTTTATCAACTTTTATATTCTTAACGACTTATTATTGCAGAAACTGGACATCTATTTACTCTTGTTGAAAATACATACTAGAAAGTGATCGATATATTGGCAAAAAATCTATGACATTACCACAGGACTTGCATGGGTGGCACCACTGTAGTGGACCTTAGCCGCTGTGTCGGAGAATTATTGGCGTCACCCCTCGGCCTAAAGGTCGTGGGGTCACGCAGGTCGTGTTTTATCAAGATATAAAAACACTCGGCTTCGCCTCGTGTCTTTATATCTGATAAAACACTCCTGCTCGTTTATTAAACAGTACATAAAACGTTTCTTGACTGTATGCAGGGTTCAAAATAGCAGCCGGCTGCCGGCTGTAGCCGGCATTTTCACGACGCTAGCCGGCGACTTTTAAATCGAAAAAGCCACCTTCTTTGGTAAAAATCATTATACGACGAATTTTGAACTATTCAATAAAAATTAACTTTCTGAATTGACATAAAATGTTGCACTAAAATAATTTGGAATTTGTTGAAAGACCGTTGAATTTTCTATTACTGTATTGTTGTCAATCTTCTATTGTAAACCGTACGTAATAAATGCGGAGAATCGAGATTCGCGATTTGAGCCTGCAGTCTTTTGGGACACGGTGTTCTGTTCTTGTTGATGATTATGTCATCGAATGTAGCCTGCCATGCAAATGCAATCTCGAGCCCATAGTCACCCCCCTTTTCGGTCAGCGGGAGAGCGCGGGGGAGACTCTGGGGAAACTGGATTTAATTACCCCTGAAATGAGGGGTTCCGGTTGTTAAGCGCATGATCGTAGCCTCAGCTGCTGTGCAGAATATGCGTTGTGTTCATGAGTTCGTTTCTGTTTGAAATCGCAAATACTAGCTGATACTCGTATACTATATTTGTGAGAATCCTGCATAAAACGCAGATCAGATGCACGTTAAAATTGTCGGAGAGAGACTGACACTGCTGGTGGTGGCACTTGACATAAACGTTCTTGAAATCCAAGGTAAATATCAATTTACGACGCCAATATCGTCGTCGGTCAGACGATCACAAGCCTTTTAAATACGAGTTGCGATTGCGAAGGCTGATTCCTTCTTTAATTGTCTTAAATATGCTTTTTCGTTGTTTAAATTGTTTTACATTTATACATCAAATATAACGACAAATCCCACCAGGATTTGTTTTGTTCATTGCGACTATTTGTTATTCGAAATTCGTCTTGTACTTTGCTATGAAGTTTGTTTGTGTGAATGAGACCCAGATATAATTAAACAAAGGGAAGAAGTGTAAATGAGGCGTCTAAATTTGAAGATATAATAAGTTATTGAATAAAGCAATATATTTGACTTTCATTATTTCACAATCTGTATGTTTTGAATCGATTAATTCAATACATTTAAATGAACCAATCAAAACGGAGAATCAATCCAGTTTCCCCAGAGTCTCCCCCGCGCTCTCCCGCTGACCAAAAAGGGGGTGACTATGGGCTCGAGATTGATGCAAATGAGGAAACACGCACAGTTACACAAATTATTTGGCTGTTGAGTATCAGAGCACCTTAAGCAAGGTAAGAAAATTACACGTTTCACCTATTTATGCTGTTAAATACTGGCTAGCATATTAATTCGTACCTGTAGTCTTCAGGGTACTATATTTTCAGAGCGATTTTAATACACGCTCGGCCGCGGGTGATATGATAATTTTCACAAAGGACTGCCTGGGTATTAATCTGTTAAACTTCGTTCGTATTTGTTTAAAACGCCGGTGTTACGGCGTACTAATGTCGCAGTCGCATGGAATCATACCACAGTCGTTGGCACCTAAGCGTGTACACCGCCCGTCAAAACATGTTCTAAATTTAAGCCAAAGTTAACCGTTTTGAAATCAACACCGTGGGATTGGCGAGACGTGATTGGCTAAGGGCACATTCACTGATTCACGAATGAAAACCTAATACGTTTGCAAGGTAAACATTTAACTTTGACGTTGATATAAAACATGTTTTGACGGGCGGTGTACACGCTTAGGTGCCAACAACTGTATTTTTTTTAAAGTAAACGACTTAGAATTTAAGAATAGACGGACAAGGAAATTTTGTGAAGTAAACATTCCACGCGTTGATGTTCTGTTGCTGTGAACATTTAGAATGTTTTTTACAAACTTTTTTATATAAACTTGTTCTTACTTTTTTGGTTAGGTTAAAAGTCTTTCAAGACAAAATGTCACTAAAAGTGGCAACTTTTAAATCTTGGAAAGAAACCAATAAATTTCTAAGAATAAATTCTACAAGGACTGTTTTGACGTGCGATATTTGTATCAAATGGAAATCAAAGCTACCTGCATCAAATGCGTTTATTACTGGTTCACGAAATTTGAAATCATCTGCTGTTAACGAACATGCTCAAAGTAAGGTACACAAACATGCTTTACGATTAGAGGAAGAAGAACAAGCAAGGATAGAAAACAGAAGGTCTCGTGTAGTTCATGAAAAACCATCACAAGACTCCCCCATACTTCAATCAGTCAACAATATGGCTCAGTTAAGCGAAGAAGATAAGAGCGCAGTTAAAAAACTCTTTGACATTGCCTATTTAACAGCTTTCAAGGGACGCCCATTCTCTGACTTTAATGATTTGGTAGAGCTTGAAAAGCTGCACGGAGTCAAGTTTCTTAAGTCATCTGCATATGAGAATGATATGGGCTGCAAACTATTTATTCACTATGCTTCAAAAGTCCTCTATGAGAAAGAGTTAAAGGGCAAAATTAAGAGAGCTAATTTCATCACTGTATTAGCTGATGGAGCAACAGATGCTGCCCTTATAGAAAAAGAAGTGATTTACATCATATTTGTTGACCCAGATGATTTTAAACCAATCCTCGCTTTTGTAAGCTTGAAGTCAGTTGTATCTCAAGATGCACAAGGCATTACAGATGCTATCACATGTGCATTTCGAGACTGTGACATTCTAGAGAAGTTGCAGCAAATTGTGTTTTTTGAATCTGATGGAACTGCAGTAAATTCAGGAGTTCGAGCTGGTGTTATACGTCTACTGCAACAGAAATATGGCCAACACATAAAGTTCTTCTGGTGTTTGTCCCACCGCCTTGAGCTAGCAATTAAAGATGCTCTCAAGAAAGATATGGAAGAGATTGATACCGCTATGCGTGATTTGTACTACATCTACCAAAACTCTGGCAAACGTTTGAGAGAACTGCGTGCATTACATGAAATATTGAAAGATGTGTATATGAATTTGAGAATGGGGAAGTGAAGCCGTCTAAATCAACTGGAACCCGTCACAAATTGCGTGCGATGAAATCTATCACACATTCAGAATGTTATTGCTGATACAACCAAGAAGAATGACAAGGCTACGCTTGAAGGAAAGAGGAGACGCATTGCACAAGGTTCAGTGCTTCTGAAATGTGCCATGTATACGTTGATATCCTAGAACCAGCTCGGCAGTTTTCCCTGACCACTCAAAAGACAAATGAAGTCAACATCATCAAGCAAGTGGAAGCTGTAGACCGAACACTAAAGAAATACAAGATAATGCTAGCAAAAGTAGATCAGGATCCAGCTGCTGCAACAAGTTCACTTCCAACAGTGAAGCATGTTCTGTCAGTGATAGAAGAAGAAGGGTCAAGCCAATACCAGGGTGTAGAAGTTACAAGGCTACCTCAAAGCAAAGCAACTCTCGCTGGTTTGATAAAAGATAATGTGAAAACAATCTATCAATCCCTCAGTAAACGTTACGGCAGCATTGTTGATGATTCAGAAGAAGGGACTGAGTCTTGTAAAGAAACCAGAGAAGCCGACGAAATTTCCCATTCCGTTTCAAAGATCTTAAATTCAAATGTATGGATGCCCATGCATGGAAGAAGCCACTACAGAAAGTCTCAAGATACAACTGGAAGCACTGAAGAACGTCTTTGACACTTTTGGGTCCGTTCATCCACTAAGTCTGAGCAACAAAGAGCAGCTGTGTGAGCAGTATGTTATGCTAGTACATTGGGCAACGTCCTTCTTCAACGTTGCTGTTATTGATCCTTTGGATCTGTGGCCACGTCTGAAAAATCTGAAACAGGATGATGCCAAAGAGCTGTTTATTCTCATTGAGCTGTGTTTAACTTGTCCATATGGAAATTCAGTCTGCGAATCCTTCATTTCATACTTACGTGTGGTAAAGACTGACTGGCGGAATAGGCTCAATGAATCAAATCTGACCGATTTATTGCGCATTAAAGTGACAGGTCCAAATCCTAAGATCTTCAATGAAGAATTCAGTGAAATGGCAATAACCCTCTGGAATAATGCAAAAAGAAGACGACCCAACCAGACAAAGAGAAAAGCCTACAAGAAAAGAAGCAAAGGGGCCAAAAGAACGAGAGAGATGGAGAGGAATGAATTTCTGAAAGACTGGCTGGTTGATGTTGGTGTGGAGGAAGAGTCTTAGAGTGAGGCAGAGAGTGAATCTGACCATGATATTATTACTGATAGTGAATCTGATAAAGAAGATCATGTCATGTCTGAATCTGAGATTCACACTGACACACCTCCTCCGCTTCTGCTTGAAGACTCCCAAAACGAAACTGGATATAGTTTTGAAGACGATCCCCTCGATTGTGGTATGAGAAGCTCATCTGAGGCTGATTCTGACTAGCACTGCCACTTGACTTGCCGCTGACTGATTGGCTACAGTGCAACTACAAAGTACTTAATAACATAATGTTATGTAGGAGTTTATATGAATTCACTTCCAGGACTGGATCATTCATGTGATTCTTAACAGATTTACACTGTAACGCAAAGTCGTTAATTTTATGTACTATAGATAATTATAAATAACGATTTCGTTAAACTACGATTACAAGGTCGTTCCTATGGATAATTTGTTGGGATTACTTAGTATTACAGTATGTAATGTATATTAATAAGGTATATTAAAAAGGTCATTAAACCATATGCAATTGTTAAGCTGTACATGTAACAGTATTGCAAACTAAACTAAAGCACGTACACTACAGTAACACTGAGTAACAGTATCTGTAGCTGACTGTCAGTTATTTATTGAACAATAAGTTAACGCATTCACTTTTAGTCAAGTGCTGTGTAACTAAGTCATCACATGTTTTTTAAGTTAAAGATTTGAAAGTTTACTTTAGTCTGTTACTTTCGGTTTTCTATAATATAACAGTAAGTCAGAAGTAAAAACAGATTTTGTTATTCTTCACTGTTTTTAAATTTTGTAAAATTATACAGTTGTTTATATAATATACAGTGTGCCTGTAGTTATTTATTTTCTGAGCCACAACAGCTGTTCATTGTACAACATTGTACTTTTTTTCTTTTAAAAGCTATTTTTCTGCTAGAAATGGAATTATTAATTATATAACTTAAAACGTTCCTGGGCGGGCTTCTCATGGCATGTCTGTGGACTCCCGTAGCAGGCAAATAGCACGTACCAAAACAGCCGGTACAAAAAATGTACATATATAAAACAGCCTACAAAAATATCTAAATCCAAAATATTTCTTTTGAACCCTGTGTATGAGCTACACAATAATGCCAAAGAGATTTTGAGTGGTACGCCAATAACGAAAATATTATGTGGCATATTCAAAATGTTTGTAGTATACCTACCGCCTTCAAAAAAATTTTTTATCTTTTGATATGTTTCTCAAGCCCCAAATGTTCATAAAAAGTTAGTTGATTCTATAAGCTACACAATAATGCTAAAATAAGCTTTTGAGTCGTACGCCAAAAGGTCCGAAAATACGTGACATATAGAAATTAATGTTATGCCACACAAGAACTTTGAGGGAAAACATCGTTTTCCCATGCACTAAGAAACATTTACATATTTAAATAATTACATATATATTTATTAAATTAATTTTTGCACACAGAACTAGCCGTTTCTACAGTCTACAGGCAGTTTTCTTATTTATTGTTTTAGTTGCGTTAGCCGCAGAATATCCAGCTACCTTAATGCTTGGATTGGAAATACGAGTTAAGGTGATTAAGAATTAGAATTAGTAAGAAGATTCGTGATGTGTTGCTGTTTTTTGTATAGTACTGTATGATTTTAGAGGATTTAATATTCAAAATGGCAAGACTAGAAAAAAAAGAAAAACATATCCTGTGCCAAACTAAATAACTGGAGATTCACAAAAAAAGTGATTAACGAACCCTGTTTCAGAGACTGCATAATATTATATACCTCCGCCAGCGGGTTATTAGGGATGTTTAAAAAGAAAACGAGCCATCCTGCTAACCAGGCTAGCTCTCGCCTCGCCCCTCCCACAACCGAAACGCCTGCAATGCAGGCTAGGCTAGCTTACAAAACTTACACATGAATGAATGAATAAAATGTTTGATTGCACTCGTACCAAAATTATGCAAAAAGTGTTTGCATAACATAAGGATAATGAGCTCGCGCAATCAAGCATTTATTCTACACGGGGAATCTTTGTGGTCAGATTTTTATTAATTTCTTATATCTAAATTTCCACCAAATTCAACCAAACTTGAAAGAGTTGGTCCTTGGTCTATGATCAATCTTTTCGCAGTAAATGTTCATGAAAAGTATCTGCAGTATTTTGTGAGATATTCCGACGACAGACAAACAAACAAACAAACGGACGAACAAACAAACAAACAAACAAACAAACAGGGGTAAAAACATAACATCCTGGCGGAGGTAAAAATGGCAAAAATCATACCCTTTCCAACGGCACGTCTTCCCGTATAGCCAAGATATGGGAATATCCCCCGAGAATTTGTGTAAGTAAATAAGAACATAATTCGCTCGTATATGACCCGATGATTGAATGTTTAACTGTCATTAACATTTTTCTATTCTTAGGTCAGTGATTACGTAAAAGACAAAGTTATTGCTCTGAGGGAAGCAAATCCTGGACACTATCAAAATATTAATGTTATTCGCGGAAATGCCATGAAGTATTTACCAAACTACTTCAAAAAGGGCCAGGTAACTAAGTACAAATACAATGAAAGATTAATTCATATTTAATTAAAGTGATTTTTGAGCAATTGAATTAAGGACTACGCATGCTGTGTACGGTATACCTGTCATTTTCACTCTTCTATTTCACGATCTTGGTTTAATACTCACTCTAAATTGCATGACTATTGTTTTTGGCTTACTGCCGGGTAGATCATAATTACAGTACAGTATGTCTATGCAGGTATAGATGCTAAAATCCATTGGGTATTATTTTTAGCGTGTTGAATGTTTTGAAGGGAGAGTGAATACAGCTGACCGCACTGGGTCCGTGGACCACGCTCGGACCTGGGTCCATGGACCACTTTGGCATTCTGTGACATAAAACGAGTCGAAGAAGTGAATAAAGCAAATAAACAAATAAAGTTTTTAAACCACGTGATAATATATGCCGATAACGTCATGTTTGTTCTTTCTTCGCCATTTGAAGAGTCAATTTCGAGCCTGAGTCAAGCACGCAAAATTTTCCGTAGTAGGGTGGTCCTGCCCGTCCGGGGACCAGCTTTACTCACTCCTGCATGTTATCACCGCATGACACACAAACTGGGAGTAATTTTCCTTTTATCGTATCTTATGACTCTAGCTGCCATGTAGTAAGTTTTTAGAAAAAAAAAAAAATACCGAGTAAGAAACTTTACGAGTGTTTCACACTAATCATGCAGTTGAACAGATCATTTAATGTTAGAACAATGAAATGTTTACCCTGGTCCCACCGTCCCAGATGTTTTCTCCCGTAATTTTATAACGATAAGGGGCTAGCCCGGGCAAGGGAGCACGTTAGAATGTGATAGTTCTTGTAAATAAACTAAACTTTAGTTTACTTATCTAAAGTTGTTGACGTTTTGTGCGAGTCGCCGAGTTCGATACAACCGCTGACGATATGAGCCCCCGACGAGCGAGCCGAATACTCTCCGAAGATACGCGAGGGCGGAGCGGGAAGGGAAGAGAGAAGGGGAGTGCAACTACCGAGATATCTTTCGACAAT